>JAQQTO010000060.1:72302500-74702500 GCA_029884595.1 Ormosia semicastrata
CTATCATTTCATTTTCATATATACGCTTGGTAAGTGAGAGAAATACCATCCTCACAATACCATGCATACCAGGATCACCTCTACCAACTAGAAAGAACTTAAGTGAAGAGGGAAAGGGCATCATTCATCCTCAATCCTCCATTACTCTGGAAGGAAGGAAAATATCATCCTTAACCTTCTATTCTAACCAGATTGAGGATCCTTTTCTCATTCTATACTCAATCCAAGATTACCTCCAGTAAAAGAGGGAAAACGCGTCCTCGACTACCTTTCACCTAGGGAAAAGACTTAGGTAAAGAGGGAAGAAAATACTATCCTTAACCTTAATAACTCTGGTGATAAAGGAAATACCATCCTTAACCATCATTCCTTAAGTCTCACCTAGGTCATGGGGATAATCATAGATAATAGGTTACCCATAGTACTTATTCTGTAATTCTTTATCATTTTGTATTTCTTTGTTTACCTTTTTAACTTTACCTTAATTATCAAGAGAATAAAACCTCATACTTGCACCTTTAGTTCTACTCAACTTAAAGAAGTAACTTATTCATAAAGATAGACAAATCATGCCAATGAAACTTAGAACAGTGGGT
Source organism: Ormosia semicastrata (assembly GCA_029884595.1). NCBI lineage: Eukaryota > Viridiplantae > Streptophyta > Magnoliopsida > Fabales > Fabaceae > Ormosia > Ormosia semicastrata. Next base: position 72,303,097 of record JAQQTO010000060.1, read on the forward strand.
CTTACACACCCCATCATCATATCTCATGTGACATCTTATGCAATTCTAAGTTGCTCATGGTTTTAAATACTTTTCTAAGGCATTTCCGACTAGGGAATGCATCAAAGATTCTCACATATCTTGGCATTTTCTGTTTTAGTAGCCTAAAAAGGATGATCTTCAAGAATGCACCAAATGCACATACTAACTTTAGAAATTCTGAGATTTTTCAGTCATATAGCCTTCCTTCCTATCTTTCAAATGCCACAAACCTCACCTCATTTGGATAAATGTAGCCAAAGTTATACGACATTATGCAGAAGCTAAAACAGGGTATTCTCTGTTTTACCCAAAAATGACCTAACTTTGAAATGAAACTGGGAACAAACTAAGAACTCAATAATTCTAAAATTTAACAGTCAAATTTCCTTATGTGTTAGATTTCAAATGTCACTAGTTTCATATAAATACAACATCGGAGGAAGAAATTATGCAATCTGGTTTAACAGGTGCTAGATTATTTTTTCTGCAGAATTTGGCTCGGTTTCAAATCAAAACTGGAACTAATTAGGTTGCTCAATAATTCTAAAATTTTTACTACATGAAGCCTTATGTCTTATCTTTCAAATGAATCTGAATCAAGTCAATACGATGTCTGTAGCTCAAGTTATGCAACAAACATCATAAACTACTCAATGCTATCCTATTTCTGCATAATTCAGGTTTTGCATAATTTTGGTTTCTAACCAAGTTCTAATCCTCAAATCATGGATTCTAAGTGTTTCTCAACCCTAATCATGGTCTCTAATCATATTAGGATCATTAAACATTAAATTCAACTCATCAATCATAGATTTAAACTCAATCAAGTAAGGAAATATCATTTTTCTCATTTTGTGCACCAAGGGTCCAATTGAAGAGTTCCAAGTTTCTAACTCAAACTCCTACTATGAACAAGTCATAAATAACCATTGAAAACACATTCAAGCAAGAAAATACTCGAAATACCTCAAAATCACATTTTGACCTATTATACCTCAACTAAGCATGATTTTTGGAACTAAATGCTTCATTATTACATAAAAGTTACTGTCTTGGCCTTCATGCCTCAATCAAGACACAGTTCTTATATATAACACCTCAAAATCTTGGCCACCAATGGATAACATCCAGCCATAAGTATTCATCACCGTTTAGTCATAATTTTAAGCAATAAAGGATCAAAATTCTAATCACAATAAGGCGTGTGCTGCCATGAGCATTCAACATTATACAAGTCTTCATGTTAAGCATGAAAACTAACAAAATTCAGCTATGAACAGTATGTGAACAGTACATGACCCCCTTTCTTATGAAAAACCTCACTTTCCATTTCTTGATTCTCATGGAAAATCAAACATACAATCATACAACAAGCTTTACCTACAATCAACTAAACCATTTTTTTTAGCTTAATAGCATAAAAACTAAGCATGAAAATCATTAAACTCCATTAAAATCTATTGTTCACAGCAGCCCAAAAATGTGCAGAAAAACAAGAAAGGAAAAGAAGGAAACTAAAACTTAAACCCCTTACTTAAGTAACATCATACACCCATCAAAACATACTTAAAGCAAACTAAAACCAAACTAGAAATTCAAATTTCTAACTAGCCTTGAGCATCAACCATAATCCCTAAGCATCTTGAAATCCTCAAACATCCTTTTAATTTATTCAAACATGACTTAAATGAATCAAACATATGAAGAAAATTTAAACAGTTTCTCAAACTTTGCTTCATACTACTTCACAGTCATATCTCCTTGTTTAAGTTCTAGGAATGCCGACTCTTTCTCTTCTTGCAACTTCTTTGGAGATTACTAGTTTAAGCCATGTTATCTGAATCCCGGTATTTTCCTTTAAACTTCAGATACTAGCCCACCAATGCTCAATTTTTCTTTTAACATTTAAACAACAATTAATGCCTTTAGATCTCCCGTGCACCACATCGTTACAAATATCTTATCTAACTTTTTAATAGTCATAGATGCCTATTTTTCTCACAACGTCAGCTATAATTTTAAAAGGTTTTAACATGTCTGGCACACTATTGCCAGCGGGGATTCTATCATTTCGGGTTCGCCTGGTCGATGTTATAATCACCTGCACACACAGCACATTATATATTGAGTTGGCCAGACTCAATATTATGTAACAGTGTAACAGTTAACCATAATATATAAACTCAAGGCTGTTATGCAATTCTACCTATGCATCTCATCATTAAGACAAGACAAATGCATAACAAAGCATAGCTAGTCCATACCTCGGCTCAACGGGATGAACTGCTCTGGTACCAAAATGTAACGCCCTTACTATTTTTACTATTAGTGTATTTTGATTTACACCATAGTAACAATAGTAAGCACATCACTTAAAAATTTACTACAAAAGTTTGAAATATACTTTTCTTAAATATACGAATATATGAGCCTGTACGGGTGAGATAATATACATATACTGAAGGATGTCTATACAAAGAGTACTTTATAGTACAAAAATATACATCAACTGCATCCAAGGCATTGTTCACACATTTCTTTATACAAAATACTAAGTCCAAAAATAACTTTTTCTGTCCATGTCATTGTGCTCCCGATGCTGAACCTGGAATTTATCATGAAATACATACATATAATGGGGTGAGAATACTAATTCTCAGTAGTTCTATTATGAAAACGTGTCATCACAATAATTCCAGCTGTTTCGGGAAAAAAATATATTATTTTGAAATTCAATTTTGAATGCATATACATATTATTATAGTTAGAAGGGTGGCAAAATGCCAAATCTGGTCTTTTTTCTTCCCGAAACAGAATTTCATTTAAAAATTTTCAAAAATTTTCTTTATCAACAATACAAATTCTAAACATATGTAGTTCCAGTAATTGTACCAAGCATACAAACATTCATGTTCAAATTCAATACAAATTTCAATCACAAATAACTTCCAGAAATTTGCCTCTAAATACCAATTCTGTAGTACCAATCTCATTCAAATATTCAGATACACTTTCAAGTCATATCATGACAACAAATACAATTCAAATCTCAATGCTCATTCCAATTAGTCGCTATCTCATAGAACCCATATCTCAAGCACCACAAGGGTGGGAGCCACCTCACATAGCTCGAGTTCTATATACTTATGGTAGGGAGTGATTCAGGGCCTCACACTACCACTAGCATCCTATGAGGGAATTTATACGTGAGGGTTATACTGATACTGATATTGTGAGGAATTTATCCAAGAACACAATATCCCCCTTCCTCATAAGAGGTCATCTCCGTGGTTCAAATAGAATCTCAAATACACTGCCCTCATACAGGATCATCTCCAAGATCCACTATACTAAGTGAAACACAATTCATATAAATACAAAGGATACTTAGTGGGAAGCATGGACTAATTACCTTCCCGTTCAAGGATAATAGTCCATATTCTCATTCTCAAAACAAATTCCATTCTCTTGAGCACTGATCATTGAATCATACATTCAAATATCATTCTAGCTCAACCTTAGTATTTTAAGAAAGCATATTCTCAAATTCTAAATATACATCTCAAATTCATAATTCAAATACACAATGGTGCAATCCAAGCACATTCTTAAATCCACTATTCATACAATGCAAATTCTAATTAAAATCTAACATCAATACTTGGCACTTATGGACACAAATTCTGGTTATTACATGGTAGCCACTGTCATGCCCTTTTTCATCATTATTTAAGCAACATTTTCATGCACAAAACATCACTACTTTGATCACAAATAGGCATCATGCTACCAAGGCCTATTCAAACATTACAATTCACAAAATCTCATACTGAAAGCAACATAATTCTAGACAAAATTGGGTAGCACTCTACCTAAACTTTTATACACCATTCAAGTCATAATTTCAAGCACAAAGTCATTAAAAATCTGGTTAAAATCTGGGCAGTATTCTACCTTAATCTTTAAACATCATTCAAGCCATAAATTCAAGTATAAATGCATTCAAAATTCAACATTAAGTAGGACAACATTCTATCCTCATTTTAATCACCATTCTAATCACAATTCTAATCACAATCTCTAGCATACAAGAGGCTCAAAATTTGGTCACAAATGAGGGAGCATAATCGTGACACAATTCAGCCTCACAATCCAACCATTTTCTTATCAATACAACATCATAATTCAATAAAATCATCAATAGAAATAGATGAACTAATAAAAGAAATATAAACACCTCAAATCCCCTTAATGACCGTGAGCAACCTTGGCATAAAGCATCAATCAAATTAATATTCAATCCCACAATTTCTCCTTCACAATTCTTCAAGAAAAAGAACTAGTTGATAGTAGGAAACTTAAGCATAAAAAAATAACAAATTCTTCCCTATTTTAACATGGTCCAACCGTAACCATGTTGACAAGTAAAAACTGAATTTTAGGTTCACAAACCATGAAGAAAGAAAGGCAAATAAAAAGCAAACACCCCTACCTTTACTCCTAGCTTTGGCCCCTTGAGTTTTCTCTCCTTTTCCTTATTTTTCCTTACTATTTTTATCTCAAATCTGCTATTGTTTTTATTCTATTTTCACCTCTGTTTTAGGGGTAAAAACCATAAGAAACAATGGATGAAGGACAAGGAAGAGGAAGGTTGAATATGGAGGAAATGGAAGAATAAGATAGAAGAGAAAATGGAGAAAAAGAGGAGAGCAAACCGTGCTCTGTTTTGCTGCTGTTGCAGCATGAAAGAGAGGAAGAGAAAGGTAAAGAAAGCTCCAAAATTTTCAAAGAAAAGTGACGATGGAAGATATATAAAAAAGGTAAGTTAAATTTTATACTGAAACTTTGGTATCTGCTACGTGTACTTGAATTTTTTAAAAGTGAGTTTTCAAGTATCCATAAGTATTAGGAAAAATTTTAAGACTCATCTTAGTCTTCAGATCCATATTTCCATAATTTTTCATACACTGCTATTTATCAGTTAAACTTTATTACTCGGTCCTAAGTTAAATTAAACCGAGGGATTAAGTAATATACTTATTGATACTTATCTTAGTTAATATTTATAGAAAAAAATACTCCATATTTTACTTGTCATCTTCATGAAATTTCATAATTTTCTGAGCTTCTTCGCTGTCCCTACTATTTCTCATCAGTATCTTTAAAAATACCAAACTAGCTCTGTTGCTCCTCTAAAATTTTCTACAACTCTTATTAATTATTCTTAGCTAAGAAATAAATTTTTCATATTTATTTCCATCATATTAACTAATTCAGCAGATACTTTAATTATTCTATTGTATTCTTTGTTGTTGAATTACGCTCAAACAAGTTCAGAAATTTATCTGAATTAATAGATAATTCTTACCAGCCATACTAAGCTTCTATAACTTTAATTAGAGCTATTAGGTAGGGAGGATGTTACAGATTCCATCTAGCCAAGAACTTAAAAACATCAAAAATGACATTTTTAAAGGTTCAGGGTCTCACGCCGCGACGTATACTTGGGCATGCCACGACGCCCTAGCTTTTGGGTTTCATTATTGGATTTAGCATCACTCTCACGCCACGGCACAGCATCTTCACGCTACAATGCAAGCAGCAAGGCGTACTCACACCGCGGGGTGTATAGCAGAAACCAAATTCTGCAGAATTATGCAGAGCCGTAGTACTGTTCCATTAGTTCTTTTCTTGAATTTTGGCCATTTCAAATTAGTTTCTAAGTGATGCTAAGTCCCTAATCAGTTCTTAAACACATAGGCATCATTAATCATAAACTTAAACCTCTTAATTTGGATTCAAGCACCAAATCACACATAGCTTGACCTAAACCCCTTTTATGGGCATCAATGGTCTAAATGATATGTTCTAAGCTTCCATCTTCAACTTATGCTATGAACAAGTCATAAATGACCAAAGAAACACATTCATGCAAGTTAAACACATCAAACACCTCTAGAACTCAATTTGGCCTATTAAGCACCAAGGGTGCATCAATGGTGAAAAGAGTGAAAAGAGATGAATATAAACATAAAATCCCTACCTCTTGTATGGATGATTAATCTTCAAGCTCTATACTTTGATCTTGATCTTCCCTTGGTCTTCCTTCTTTTCCCCCTTTCCTTTCTCTCCTTCGGCCCCTTATTCTTTCTTTTCTTCTATTTTCCTTTCTTTGCAGCTTCTACTGCCTTCTAACCGAGAAAGAAATAAGAGAATGACCATCATGTCCTTTAGGATATTTTGCTGGAACTTCCTTATCTGCTAAGAACACTTAGGTTCCCTAAAACCAAGTTTTCCAACTTCAAACAACTTTAGAATAAATCATAAGATTTATCTAAATTATTATTTCACCATTTTCATGATTTTTCATATCTGTTGGTTGTCAATTCGGTATTAAATGCATAACTAGTATGCGTAAAAATACTAGATTAACTCTGATTATCTTGAAACTTTAACTGCATCTCACTTAGCTCATTTATGACCTAAAAATAAGTTATTCATACATGTTTCCCTCAAGTTAGCCTTTAAAGCCATTATCTGAGTCATTTTAAGCTACTTTTTAACTTGTATGTTGTAACTAAATGCTTAAACGAACTCAGATTGTTAGAAAACTTCACTGTTTGTTAAGTAAGTTATATGCTACCTTTTGTAACTATATACAAGTCTAACATGTTACTAAGGATATTACACTCAAAGTCTTAAAGTCAAAGATAGTGGAAAAAAGAAGAATCAGATAATATCTTTTGACTTTGGTGTACTTTAAAAATTTTCATACCTCTTAAGTTGTGTTAATCTTCTACGATCATTCCGTCATTCTAACTCATATTAATACACTAATATAACCAAATTAAAACAAATAGGATGTTATATGGAGACCTAAGGTGAGTGCCATATAAGAAGCCAGGGATTTGTCAGTTTTAAGGCTAGATGAACTGCTGGGATCCTTGAAAGTGCATGAGTAAGAGCTAGCTAAAATGGAAAAAGATGCACCAAGAAAAGGAAAGGGCGTTTCTCTCAAGTCCACCCACAAGACAGTCAAGTAACTTTCCTTCCAACCCTCTCAGAGCTTTCTCAGCTCTAGAATAGAGTCTGAAGAGGAAAGTGAAGATAATGAAGAAGATTAATCTGATGAAGATGAACTTTCTTTTATATCTAGAAAAATACAGAAGATATGGAAAAAGAAAGGAAGAAAGGGAAAAGGCTTGCAATTCAGAAGAGAATCTAAAATGGAGGAATCTTGAAGCAATAACAAAAATTAGATCGTGTGCTGTGAATATAAGAAACCAAGTCACTTTAAATCTAAATACCCACTTCTGAAGAATATCAGCCTTCCCTACCTGATTCTGAAACTTGTGGCTACTACTCTCAACGCCCCTAAAAAGACTACTTGCATTCCTTATGGGATGATGATGGCAAAAATCTTCAAGCACTTTGGTATGAATTTGGATCATGAAGTCTCTAATCCCTCAGGTCTAGGATTCACTTACAACAACCTAAAGTTGATGCGCCTTGACCTGCATCCTGTTTTGAAAGTAGTTGAAGTGAAAATCAAGAAGAGAAAATAAAAGAAAGAAAAAGAAGTTGAAAAAGAAAAATAGAAAGAATAGAAAAGATATAAAGAAGAAAGGAATAACAAGAAAGAAGAAAAGAAAAGAAAAAGAGATGATGATGATGATACACCAAATACACCTGCTCCAAAGCCAAGAGTGGTTGATGTCTTGACTAAAGAAGCAAGAGAAAGAAGAACTAAGAGAACACTTAATTCTGAAGCTCCAAAATCAAATGTAGTTCATGTGATGACTCAAGAAATCAGAGAAAGGAGAACTAAGAGGAGACTTGATCCTCTGTTTAAAGCTCGTTTCAATATGGAGTTTCCTACTCCTACTCCTACCATCTTTTCTGCAACCTCTACTGCCATTCAAGGCTTACCTGAGCCTAAGGGAAAGAACAAAATCTAAAACTTCTGAAGAAAAAAGAAAAAGTAAAGGGAAAAGTGTGGCTGAAGAAATCCCTACTATGCAAGAAGAACCCCAAAGCTTCACAGAGATGATATGAGAAATTGATCTGAATATGGAAGCATAGAATCTAAGGGAAGAAGAAGTTGTAAAAAGTGTTGGATATAACATCATCCCTAACCTATTAGTTTTAATTATGGTTATAGAAGTGCATTAACACTAGTATGAGTTAGATTGGTAATTTTGGATAACAAAAAAGACTAAAATATCTTTAAGAGGTATAAAACTTTCAAAGTTACCCAAAGTCAAATGATATTATCTTAATTCCTCCTTTTCCACCGTCTTTAACTTTGTTGCATGAATATCTCTCACTTTCTCTCATTTCACATGGCTATTACCAGCAGAAAAGAGGGGAAAAGATAGAGATGGGAAAAGAAAAGAGAAAACAGAGAAGAAAGAAAGAAAAGAAATAAAAGAGAAGAGAAAACAGAACGTGAAAAGAAAGAAGAGAAATAAGTAACAACCAAAGGAAGAACAAGAAAAAGAATAGAAAACCATCCATAGGGAACTGAGGTAGGGGTTGTTGTGTTTGTTTTCTATGTTTTATCATTCTTTACTTCATGAAAACTGGCAAATAATAGATAGAATGGAGTTTTTCATGATACTCAAAGAAAATCATGATTGTGTGTAATAAGAGATATGTTTGATGAGACTTGAGCATAGATTTGTATGGACACGTATATGCATGAATACAACTACCAGAACTTGTTGTTAATGATTTTCTAATACTTTTCTACATGATTTATGGTATAAATAGATGTTTGTAGTAAAAGGGGTTAGTATGGAAATGAAATGAAACAGGAAAATTGTTATTCTAATGCTCTAGAATGCCTTTCTACAGTGTTCTATTTGAATAGGCCAAGAGGCAATTCAAATAGAATTTCACAGAATGTTCCAAATTTGATGTGTCAACTATTCGAATGGCATGATTTTGAGGCTAATCGATTAAACTAGGTGTAACATCCTCCCTAACCTAATGATTCTAATCAAGGTTATAGGAGCTCAGTAATACTAGTAAGAGTTATCTATTAATATGGGTAACCTTCTGAACTAGTTTGAGCATAATTCTATAACACTGTATACAAAGAAATAATTAAAGTTCCTACGTAAACAGCTGATATAAGGGAAATAAATATGAAAAATTTATTTCTAGGTTATAAGTGATTGGAAAGAGATTTGCTAAATTTTGGAAAATCTGATTAATTGATATGGTATTTTTAACGATATTGAATAAAAGTTTAGAAGACCAATTGGATAGCTAAGTAGCTTAGAAAATTATGAAATTACATGAAGATGACAAGATATGGAGAATAATTTGGTATAAAATTCCAACTAAGATAAGTATCAGTAAACATATTTACTTAATTCCTAGGTTTAATTTAATTTAGGACCGAGTAATGAAACTTAACTAGTAAATAACAGTATATGAAAAATTATGAAAAAATGGATCTAAAGACTAAGTTGAGTCCTAAAATTTTCTATAACACTTATGAAAAATTGAAAACTCAACTCTGGAATATTAAATTATACGTAACAGATACAAAAGTTTCAGCATTAAATTTTGTCACAATTTTGGTCACCCACCGCCTCACTCTTTTCTCAATTCTTGATCTTTCTTTTGCTAAATTTTGGCTTCCCTTCTGCATGAAAGACAATAGCCAAAATAGAGAAACATAGCCACCATATGGCTACCATTTCTCCATACTTTGACTTCCATATTTTCTCTTCCATCTTCCATCTTCATCTAGATTTTAACTTTATTTTTTTCTCATATTTTCTCCATTGTTTCACACGGTAATAGCAGTTGAAAATAGGGCAAAGAACATAGCCAAAATAGAGGACAAAGAGAAGATAAAAAGGAAGGAAAATAAGGTGAAAAGGAAGCAAAATCAACGAGTCAAGGCTAGGAAGTGAGGTAGGGGTGCTTGTCTTCAACTTAGATTTCTTTATTCATTGATTTTTGAGTTAAAATTTTGTTCAATATATTCATGAAAGTCACGACCACATCATGCTAGAAAGGAAATTCTTGTTAAATTATATTATTGTTTCAAAATTTTAGTTAATGAGGTTGATACAAGTTTGATATTAATTTCCTTGTAAGGATAGAAAATGGTGTGATTTGGTTTGAAGTGATGAAACCGTGTGAGCGTATGTTTTGATTTTTCACACAATTTCCACATAGAGAACCAAGTTTTCCATGTGTTCACACTTTGTTTTCCATGCAATGGAAAGGTCACGGCTAAGAGCTATTTGTGCCACCTTTATTGACTTATCAAATTAAGTTTGCAGCTTGTGAATATAGAAACATACGGCCAAAAACAAAATCGTGTGCTGCTTCTATTTGTTGTGTTGACACTTTATTAATTGTTGTGTTCACACTTTGTTCCAACCGCAAGACTTGTTCTTGGGTCTCTTATGCTTGGTGAATGATTTTGTAATCAAGCATCCTTTTGTTGACTATGAAATTAAGTTGATTTTGTGTCATGCTATTCATGACCAAGTGATTTAGAGGAATAAAGATGCTTAAGTTTTCTTGCTACATTACTTATTTATAACAGATTGTGCTTGACATTGACCATTTGTGGTGCTAAGTGTAACATCCCGAAAATTCTTTATTTCATTATAAACGATCATTTTATAATATTTATGATTTTTAGGAATTTTTATGGATTTTTCTGAAAATGATGAATATTTTAATATATTCTTCGTTTTGCGTGTACACTGAGCGGAGCCGGGGAAACTAGAATATTTTCCCTGAGGCTGGTAAACCTTGAACTGTCAACGTGTCAACGGGGGATCTTACTAAACCCGAGGCCAGGCACAGTTTGAGAGATTTGCATTTTTCAAGATTTTATCTGTTAAATAAAATTGTGGTATCATAAAAGTATCTGATGAATAATAAAATATTATTTTCATTAATTATAAATTTTATTCACTGAGAAAATAATTCCACAGTGTAATTAATCATCTGTCAGATATATTTAATTTGGAGACAAGCTTACTATGTGCTTTATCGAGGAGCGCGCGAAGCTTCTCAAGGAACCTTCCTCCAACCATTATTTTTATCATTTCTCTCTCCTCCCAATTTGTGCAGCACGTTTGAATTAAGAGGGTCTAATTCATTTTCTTTTCTCACATTTCACCTCCTCCCTGTACGCAGCTCACTATTCACTCATCTTTCTCTCTTCTCTTTCACCCCACAGCAGCAACACCGTCCACCCACACCTCCATTTTGTTCTTCAAACCGTCACAATCTTAGCACCATTTTGTGTTTGGAGGACCACCATCATTGAGGAAATCATCTTCAAAGTTCTGCCATTTTCTCCATCTCCATTCTCTTACGTCTTTGAAGCTTAAAGGTTGGAGCTTTAAGGTAAAGCTCTTAGCTTTTTCTCCCTCTCTTCTCTTTTTCGTAACCCACTGTCATTTTGATGACAATGGGTATCCATTTCAATATTAGGATTCTGATTCTTGCAAGTTTAAATGTTTAAGGATTTCCTGGAAGCTGAAAACGAAATCCTGACCAAAAAGGAGCCACATTTCTTTGTGCTTCTCCAAGGTAAGAGGAAGACACTCCTCCTCAACCTCTTTTAGCATTTAGGGACGTTGTTTGTGATTAGTACTGAGAATCATCTTTGTTTACATGATGTTGGTGATGTATATATGCTATTTGATTGTTTGTGTGTTTTGATATATATCTGGATATATTGGAATGTGTAATATGGAAGGGAATGACTTCCGATTGGTTCTCGGATGGTCACGGTGTTGAGCCTAGAAATTTGGAAATTTCATGTGAAAGCTAGTAACAGTATGAACTCCTGGCCAAACCCATCGAATATGATATCCTAATCATCTAATGAAATGTTAAAATCCGTCGAGTATGAACTCCTGGCCAAACCCGTCGAGTATGAACTCTTGGCCAAACCCGTCGAATTTGATGTCTTGATCACTTAGTAAAGTTAAAATCCGTCGAGTATGAACTCCTGGCCAAACCCGTCAAATTTGATGTCTTGATCACTTAGTAAAGTTAAAATCCGTTGAGTATGAACTCCTAGCCAAACCTGTCGAATTTGATGTCTTGATCACTTAGTAAAGTTAAAATCCGTCAAGTCGAATTTGATGTCTTGATCACTTAGTAAAGTTAAAATCCGTCGAGTATGAACTCCTGGCCAAACCCGTCGAATTTGATGTCTTGATCACTTAGTAAAGTTAAAATCCGTCAAGTATGACCTCCTGGCAAACCCGTCGAATTTGATGTCTTGATCACTTAGTAAAGTTAAAATCCGTCAAATATGAACTCCTGACCAAACCCATCGAATTTGATGTCTTGATCACTTAGTAAAGTTAAAATCCGTCGAGTATGAACTCCTGGCCAAACCCGTCGAATTTGATGTCTTGATCACTTAGTAAAGTTAAAATCTGTCGAGTATGAACTCCTGGCCAACCCATCGAATTTGATGTCTTGATCACTTAGTAAAGTTAAAATTCGTCGAGTATGAACTCCTGACTAATTAGGAGAGAAACTCCTCCAATGCAAAATCCGTCGAATTTGAATGATCACATCCATCGAGTGACATATTCGTCGAATTAGAATGCCAATACCCATTGAGAGACATACCTGTCGAGTAGATCTTCTGTCCATTTATCAGAAACTTCCCAAAGTTAATATTCGTCGAGTAGAATGTCAAGATTCGTCGAATTAGAGTTCTGACCATAGTGTTTTTTGTCGGTTCGACACTTGGGAGATTTCTCCAACGTCAACACCCACATCCGTCGAAATAGGACTTCTACCGACCTTCTGAAAAAATTCGACAGTTTTGATCTCTGTTCGACAGAACCTCCATCCGACAGAAATTGGTTTTTTTATCCAATCTTGTTATAAAATGTTCTCCCATCTTTCATCCTTCTGCAATGTTAGTTTTCGTCGAATGGTAGCCTCAATTTTCCACTAAATGCATTGTCTCCGTCGAATTCACAACTATGGTTTATCACCCAATACCTAGCAATTAAATCTGTGACATTGTTGGTGATTCTAGCCATGTATCTTCCTGGATTCAAAACCCTTGGATTAATAAAAGCACATAAATCATAAATGATTGGATGACTAGAGATTAAGTAGGGATTCATAAACAAGGAAGAACATGAGTATGGGTGAGCTTGTGAGGCACATAATGAATTTAATGGTTGACTTCTATCATGACTATGAATGGAAATTGTGGTTATCCTTAAAATGTACTATTGGTTTGTTGTGGATCTGTGAATGGGATCAATTCATGTTGTAAAATGATATGACATGCATTTGAAGCATGATGGACCTAGTTGGTCATGAAGAGTATGATTGTGTCATGCATTGAACAAAAAAAGAAAGAGATTGTCCGTTGGACTTGGTTAAGGCCGGTAGCCTAGGAGTTGAACTTACACCTTTGTGCGGGTGCGAATAGACAAGTGTAGGTTACTTGTTGACCTTGGGGGTGTCAGGGTGCGGGTACCTCACAATGGGCAGCTGGTAGCTCTCTGTCCGTGGGGCAGACCGATGCAAACACACTGACGATCCGGACCGAGACGCTATCCTATGTCGAGATCTGTGTAGAATGTCTTGTAAAATGCCATGATGTACACAATGATAATTTGAGAATTTTAGCACTTGAGGGCCTAGGCAGCCAAGAATACAGACATACCTCCTGATCGTTCTCTCCGACTGTTTTGTGTCTAGCTCCATGGAGTAGGATTTTGGTTATTGAAGGCACGTGTGCATAGTGAGTCCATGAATTATCTGGCATACATTGCTATTATAATGGAACTGTTGTACCTCTGATATATCTATATGTACATGACTACCTGGAACTGTTTGGTTGATCATAATTGCTATTGAATGTTTATTACCATTATTGCTGTCATAAATGCTACGTGGGCGCTTTGTACCGTTTGGTTTCTCGATGCTATAATTAGTAATGATGGTAGGATGTCTTACCTCTTCTCTGTCTCTCCACTTCTGTTTTATCCTTATACTACGTTCCATAGAAGATAACTGCAAGGAACCGGAGGCTCCTGACTTCCTTGGTTTTTGGCCTCATCTCGACTGAGCGACTGCAGAAGAATATAGAGCCACGCACGCAAAGATTTTTGGGAGATGTGCGCCTGACTTTCTTGGGAGGGCCAGAGTACTGGTACATCAACTATGGTTTTGAGTGTTGCGTCTATACGGGGGATGTGTCGTTATCTCTAGCTTGGAGACGTCACGAGCTACCTATCTTCACCTGCTGTATTAGTTTACGTTTGGAGTTTCAACTACTGATACGCGAGATGTGGGGTGATCATTATTTCACTCCGCGGGAAGACTCTTTTCGTTCCACAGCTCGGGCCCCGTCCCGTGACTCTACGATTCCTATGGTGATTTCCTCTGACGAAGAAGTTCCTGAGGAAGATCCCGAAGAAGTTCCTGAGGATGACCCCGAAGAGGATCCTGAAGAGGACCCTGACTCGATTCCTCCTCACTTGAGGGATTGATCTTACTTGTAGCTACTGAGGGCTACCAGTATTCTTATTTTGGGGGGCCTGATGTTTTGTCTATAGTGGGCTGTATATTCTGATACCGTAGGGATATGTATGTATAATCCTTTGGGGGCAGGTATAGTTTTGCTTTTTATATGCCAGGGCTTTGTAACTAAACAGTTTGATAATATATATATATATATAAATGAAATGTTAATTTTCCATGTATGTTTCGATCACCGTGGATATTGATTATCATTAACGTTAATGTAACAAAAAAAAATATAGTCGCCAATTTAATTACCCAACTATAATCGAGTAAATATATATATTATTAAAATGAATCGGGTCTTAACTCACATAAATTTTATTTCTGCATTGAAATTGAAAGTGAGACGTTCCCTTGGGAAAAAGGGCGTCACACTAAGTTGGTATCGAGCCCCGGTTTATGTTTCTTTGGGTCTTGTGTTTGAGTCTGTCTTGTTTGTCTTTGTGTGTTCTCTCGAGTAGTATACGTAAGGGTGTATTGTTTGGTGTTCCTAGTGAATACAATGACTTTTCTATGTTTTCAGTTAATCTGATCTAAGAAAGTAAGATGGCACGAGGGGAAGATATGGCAGCAGCTATTACAGCGATGCAGAGGATGGCTGAGGCCGTCGCACAGCAAATCGAGCAAGCTACCCAGCAGCAAGAGAGAGTTGCACAACAACAAGAGCGAGCTGCTCAATAGCTAGAGGCCACTGCTGATGCTCAGAATTTAGCAGAGTTTCGACGCCATAACCCTCCTCAATTCAAAGGAGAATTTGATCCGGACAAGGCTAGTCTGTGGATCAAGGAATTGGAAAAAGTCTTTCGAGGAATGAGTTGCACCGAGGACAAGAAGGTGAACTATGCTACATTTATGCTAGTAGGCAATGCTGAAAATTGGTGGAATGGAGTGCAGCAAATGCTGGAAGCTGCGAACCGAGAGATTACTTGGGGCTTATTCAAGGAATAGTTCTTGGATAAGTATTTTCCTGCAAGCGCAAGGCATGCGAAGAAGTCAGAATTCCTCAACCTGCGATAAGGAAATATGACTGTTAGCGAGTACGCAGTGAAATTTGAAAACTTGTCACAGTTTTTGACATACTTTCAGAACCAACCAGATGAAGCATGGAAATGCCGAAGTATTACGGAAGGACTGAGGTATGAAGTGAAGAAGGCTGTGATCACCTTGAGGATCAATGAATTCTCACGACTACTGGATACTTGCTGTGATGTAGAGGCTCTGGAGCAATCTAGAGACATGAGGAGCAGAAACTTTGGGCCTACGAGATTCCAAAGAGGGGGTAGTAACAGTGCTAACCATTTCCAGAAGAAGTAGTACTCCCGACCCACGGGGAATCAGCAACAAGCCATGGGTGGAAGTTCTGGTGGAGGTTCTACTGGGAATCGGACTGGCGAACACGGCGTATCCTTCCAGATGTCTGAAGTGTGGGAAAGACCATCTCACTGGGACCGTACCATGATGATTCATATGCTTCAAATGTGGCAAACTGGCCACGTGTCCCGAGGCGTAATCAAACGAAGGCCGAACCTTTAGTGAATCTTTGCAAGAGCTAAGAAACCCCAGGCTGAGAGGCGAGTCTACACTATGAGCGGAGTTGAGGCTTCCGAATCCGAAGATTTGATACTGGGGGAAGGTACCATAGAAAGTAATCTTTTAAGCGTGTTGTATGACTCTGGGGCAACCCATTCTTTTATATCATATATTTGTGTGCAAAGACCGGGTCTATCGTGTCGTCATTACTTTTGACTTAAGCTGTTTCTAGCCCCACTGATAAACCCAGTAGTTACTACCAAAGTCTGTCTAAATTGTCCATTGGTTGTTGAAGGTCGAACCTTTTCGGTCGATCTGATCTGTTTACCCCTTTCCCAACTAGATATTATCTTAGGGATGGACTGGTTGTCTTCCAACCATGTTCTGTTAAACTGTTCCAGAAAGACCATAGTTTTTCCCATAGAGGAGAATTCTAGATTTTTGACGGCCAACCGAGTTCAAGCTCTCTTGAAAGAAGGAGCTCACAGATACATGCTACTGTCTTCTTTGAAAGTCGAGAACAAGGTTGATGTGAACACAATTCCCGTGGTGAATGAGTTTCTCAAAGTTTTTCCTAATGATGTACCTGGTTTACCACTGGCTCAAGAGATAGAGTTTGCTATCGACCTAGTACCGGGAGCTGGTCCCGTGTCTATAGCACCATATAGAATGGCACCGACAGAGTTAGCTGAGCTCAAGAAACAGCTAGAAGAGCTTTTGGAAAAGCAATTTGTCAGGCCAAGTGTGTCACTATGGGGAGCACCAGTGCTGTTAGTTCACAAGAAGGATGGCACCTCAAGATTATGTGTGGACTATCGGTAGCTGAACAAGGTAATGATTAAGAACAAGTATCCACTCCTGAGAATTGATAACTTAATGGACCAACTAAAGGGAGCAGCGGTGTTTTCAAAGATCGATCTGCGGTCTGGGTATCATCAGATACGAGTGAAGACGAAGGATATACCCAAGATAACTTTTTGTACCCAATACGGTCATTACGAATACCAAGTGATGCCGTTTGGTGTGACGAACGCACCAGCTATCTTTATGGACTACATGAACCGAATCTTTCGTCCTTACTTAGACAGATTCATTGTGGTCTTCATTGATGACATTCTGGTATACTCTCAAAATCAGGAGGACCATGCTGAACACCTCAGTGTAGTTCTTCAGATTCTGAAGGAGAAGGAATTGTATGCCAAGCTGTCAAAATGTGAGTTCTGGATAGAAGAAGTTAAGTTTCTGGGTCACGTGATCTCGAAGGATGGGATTGCCGTGGATCCATCGAAGGTGGAGGTAGTGCTGCAATGGGAAAGACTAACATCCGTGACAGAAATTCAAAGCTTCGTGGGTTTAGCTGGATATTACCGGAGGTTCATTGAGGGATTCTCCAAGATTGCTGGACCACTTACACAACTCACGAGGAAAAACCAAGCTTTTGAGTGGACCGACAGCTGCGAGCAAAGTTTCCAAGAGTTGAAGAATCGACTGACTACCTCACCAGTGTTAGTGCTACCCGATCCGAATGAGCAGTTTGAAGTGTACTGCGACACTTCATACTAAGGGCTAGGATCTGTACTTATGCAGTATGGAAGAGTGGTGGCTTATGCTTCAAGGCAGTTGCGAGTACACGAGAAGAATTACCCGACACACGACTTGGAGTTAGCGGCTGTAGTTTTTGCTCTGAAGACATAGAGGCATTTTCTCTACGGAGTAACGTTCAATATTTTCAGTGATCACAAGAGTCTGAAGTATTTGTATGATCAGAAGGAGTTGAACATGAGGCAACGAAGGTGGTTAGAATTCCTGAAGGATTACAATTTCCAACTTCTGTATCACCCTGGCAAGGCAAATGTTGTGGCAGATGCTCTAAGTAGGAAGATGATCAGTGTCTCTGCCCTGATGATCAAGGAAAAGGATATGCTAGAGCAGTTTAGAGATGTGTAGTCTTTTGTGGAGTTAGAACCTGGAAAGATTTGCATGAATATGGTTACCATCACAAGTGAGCTACTGGATGATATAAAGGAAAAGCAGAGGATTGACAAGTTCTTACAAGAAGTGAGAGAGCAAGTGGAGCAAGGAGGTGAAACAGACTTTGCGGAAGGAACGGATGGAATTCTGAGGTTTCGTGGAAGAGTTTGTATTCCCCGTGACAAGGAGCTTGGAGAATACATCATTAACCATGCTCATACAAGCCAGCTGAGTATGCATCCAGGTATAACAAAAATGTACCAAGACTTGAAGAAGTTGTTCTGGTGGCATGGAATGAAGAGTGACGTCACTAGACGTGTATCAACTTGTCTAGTTTGTCAAAAAGCTAAGGTGGAACATCAGAGACCAGCGGGGTTGCTACAACCATTGTCTATTCCGGAATGGAAGTGGGACAGTATTGTAATGGATTTTGTAGTCGGATTGCCAATGACAAGAAAAGGTCATGATTCGATTTAGGTAATTGTGGACCGACTCACGAAGTCGGCACACTTTCTCCCGATCGACATAAAATACAAGCTGGAGAGATTGACTCAAATCTATATTGGAGAAATTGTTAGATTACACGGTGTGCCTACAAGTATTGTGTCGGATAGAGATCCGAGATTTACTTCAAATCTCTGGGAGAGTTTGCAAGAAGCGTTGGGGACGAAGCTACGTCTGAGTTCTGCTTATCATCCACAGGCCGACGGTCAATCAGAAAGGACGATCCAATCTTTGGAAGATTTGCTTAGAGCCTATACCATAGAGCAAATTGGAAGTTGGGATGACATTCTACCTTTGATAGAATTCACCTACAACAACAGTTATCATTCGAGCATAGGAATGGCACCCTATGAGGCTCTGTATGGACGACGATGTCGAACACCTCTGTGTTGGTACCAAGACGGCAAGTGCCTTACTATTGGACCAGAGATTATACAGCAGACAACTGAGAAGGTTAAGATAATTCAGGAAAAGATGAGAACGGATCAAAGTCGACAAAAGAGTTATGCAGACCGAAGGAGAAAACCTCTTGAGTTCGAGGAAGGCGAGCATGTATTCCTAAAAGTCACACCTACGACTGGGGTAGGCCGGGCTTTAAAATCTAGAAAACTCACTCCTAAATTCCTTGGACCATACCAAATCATTCGTCGTGTAGGTCCTGTAGCGTACCAAATATCCTTACCTCCTTTCCTTTCAAACATTCATAATGTTTTCCATGTGTCACAACTTCGAAAATACCTCCCTGACCCAAGTCATGTCATAGCATTGGATGCAGTACAATTAAAAGAAAACTTAACTTATGAGACGTCTCCTGTAAGAATCGAGATAGGAAGATAAAGCAATTAAGAGGCAAGGAGATCGCATTGGTGAAAGTGATCTGGAACGAGGTGACAGGAGATGCAACTTGGGAGCTGGAAGACAAGATGAAGGAGCAACACCCACAGTTATTCTAAGGTATGCAAATTTCGAGGACGAAATTCCTTTTTAGAAGGGGAGTGTTGTAACATCCCAAAAATTCTTTATTTCATTATAAACGATCATTTTATAATATTTATGATTTTGAGGAATTTTTGTGGATTTTTCTGAAAATGATGAATATTTTAATATATTCTTCATTTTACATGTACTGTGAATGAGTTTCTAGGAAACTAGAATATTTTCCCTGAGACTGGTAAACTTTGAACTTTCAACGTGTCAACGGGGGATCTTACTAAACCCGACGCCGGGCACAGTTTGAGATATTTGCATTTTTCAAGATTTTATCTGTTAAATAAAATTGCGGTATCATAAAATTATCTGATGAATAATAAAATATTATTTTCATCAATTATAAATTTTATTCACTGAGAAAATAATTTCACAGTGTAATTAATCATCTGTCAGATATATTTAATTTGGAGATAAGCTTACTATGTGCTTTATCGAGGAGCGCGCGAAGCTTCTCAAGGAAGCTTCCTCCAACCATTATTTTTATCATTTCTCTCTCCTCCCAATTTTTGCAGCACGTTTGAATTAAGGGGGTCTAATTCATTTTCTTTTCTCACATTTCCCCTCCTCCCTATACGCAGCTCACTATTTACTCATCTTTCTCTCTTCTCTTTCACCCCACAGCAGCAACACCGTTCACCCACACCTCCATTTTGTTCTTCAAACCGTCACAATCTTAGCACCATTTCGTGTTTGGAGGACCACCATCATTGAGGAAATCATCTTCAAAGTTTTGCCATTTTCTCCATCTCCATTCTCTTACGTCTTTGAAGCTTAAAGGTTGGAGCTTTAAGGTAAAGCTCTTAGCTTTTTCTCCCTCTCTTCTTTTTTTTCGTAACCCATTGTCATTTTGATGACAATGGGTATCCATTTCAATATTAGGATTCTGATTCTTGCAAGTTTAAATGTTTAAGGATTTCCTGGAAGCTGAAAACGAAATCCTGACCAAAAAGGAGCCACCTTTCTTTGTGCTTCCCCAAGGTAAGAGGAAGATACTCCTCCTCAACCTCTTTTAGCATTTAGGGACGTTGTTTGTGATTGGTACTGAGAGTCATCTTTGTTTACATGTTGTTGGTGATGTATATATGCTATTTGATTGTTTGTGTGTTTTGATATATATCTGGATGTATTGGAACGTGTAATATGGAAGGGAATGACTTCCGATTGGTTCTCGGATGGTCATGGTGTTGAGCCCAGAAATTTGGAATTTTCATGTGAAAACTAGTAACAGTATGAACTCCTGGCCAAACCCGTCGAATATGATATCCTAATCATCTAATGAAATGTTAAAATCGTCGAGTATGAACTCCGAGTATGAACTCACTTAGTAAAGGTCGAGTAAACCCGTCGAATTTGATGTCTTGATCACTTAGTAAAGTTAAAATCCATCGAGTATGAACTCCTGGCCAAACCCGTCGAATTTGATGTCTTGATCACTTAGTAAAGTTAAAATCCATCGAGTATGAACTCCTGGCAAACCAATCGAATTTGATACCTTGATCACTTAGTAAAGTTAAAATCCATCGAATATGAACTCCTGGCCAAACCCGTCGAATTTGATGTCTTGATCACTTAGTAAAGTTAAAATCCGTCGAGTATGAACTCCTGGCCAACCCATCGAATTTGATGTCTTGATCACTTAGTAAAGTTAAAATCCGTCGAGTATGAACTCCTGACCACTTAGGAGAGAAATTTCTCCAATGCAAAATCCATTGAATTTGAATGACCACATCCGTCGAGTGACATATTCGTCGAATTAGAATGCCAATACCCATCGAGAGACATACCTGTCGAGTATATCTTCTGTCCATTTATCGAAGCTTCCCAAAGTTAATATTCGTCGAGTAGAATGTCAAGATCCGTCGAATTAGAGTTCTGACCATAGTGTTTTTCGTTGGTTCGACACTTGGGAGATTTCTCCAACGTTGACACCCACATCCGTCGAAATAGGACTTCTGCTGACCTTCTGGAAAAATTCGACAGTTTTGATCTCTGTTCGACAGAACCTCCATCCGACAGAAATTGGTTTTTTTATCCAATCTTGTTATAAAATGTTCTCCCATCTTTCATCCTTCTGCCATGTTAGTTTTCGTCAAATGGCAGCCTCAATTTTCCACTAAATGCATTATCTCCGTCGAATTCACAACTATGGTTTATCACCCAATACCTAGCAATTAAATCTGTGACGTTGTTGGTGATTCTGGCCATGTATCTTCCTAGATTCAAAACCCTTGGATTAATAAAAGCACATAAATCATAAATGATTGGATGACTAGAGATTAATAGGGATTCAAAAACAGGGAAGAACATGAGTATGGGTGAGCTTGTGAGGCACATAATGAATTTAATGGTTGACTTCTATCATGACTATGAATGGAAATTGTGGTTATCCTTAAAATGTACTATTGGTTTGTTGTGGATCCGTGAATGAGATCAATTCTTGTTGTAAAATGATATGACATGCATTTGAAGCATGATGGACCTAGTTGGTCATGAAGAGTATGATTGTGTCATGCGTTGAACAAAAAAAGAAAGAGATTGTCCGTTGGACTTGGTTAAGGCCGGTAGCCTAGGAGTTGAACTTACACCTTTGTGCGGGTGCGAATAAACAAGTGTAGGTTACTTGTTGACCTTGGGGGCATCAGGGTGCGGGTACCTCACAATGGGCAGCTGGTAGCTCTCTGTCCGTGGGGCAGACCGATGCAAACACACTGACGATCCGGACCGAGACGCTATCCTATGTCGAGATCTGTGTAGAATATCTTGTAAAATGCCATGATGTACACAATGATAATTTGAGAATTTTAGCACTTGAGGGCCTGGGCAGCCATGAATACAGATATACCTCGTGATCGTTCTCTCCGACTGTTTTGTGTCTAGCTCCATGGAGTAGGATTTTGGTTATTGAGGGCACGTGTGCATAGTGAGTCCATGAATTATCTGGCATACATTGCTATTATAATTGGAACTATTATACCTCTGATATATCTATATGTACATGACTGCCTAGAACTGTTTGGTTGATCATAATTGTTATTGAATGTTTATTACCATTATTGCTGTCATAAATGCTACGTGGGCGCTTTGCGCCGTTTGGTTTCTCGATGCTATAATTGGTAATGATAGTAGGATGTCTTACCTCTTCTCTGCCTCTCCACTTCTATTTTGTCCATATACTGCATTCGATAGAAGATAACTGCAAGGAACCGAAAGCTCCCGACTTCCCTGGTTTTTGGCCTCTTCTCGACTGAGCGACTGCAGAAGAATATGGAGCCACGCACGCAAAAATTTTTGGGAGATGTGCACCTGACTTTCTTGGGAGGGCCAGAGTGCTGGTACATTAACTATGGTTCTGAGCGTTGCATCTATACTGGGGATGTGTCGTTATCTCTAGCCCGGAGACGTCACGAGCCGCCTATCTTCACCTGCTGTATTAGTTTACGCTTGGAGTTTCAACTACCGATACGTGAGATGTGGGGTGACCGTTATTTCACTCTGTGGGAAAACTCTTTTCATTCCACAGCTCGGGCCCCGTCCCGTGACTCTGCGATTCCTATGGTGATTTCCTCTGATGAAGAAGATCCTGAGGAAGATCCCGAAGAAGTTCCTGAGGACGACCCCGAAGAGGATCCTGAAGAGGACCCTGACTCGATTCCTCCTCACTTGAGGGACTGGCCTTACTTGTAGCTACTGAGGGCTACCAGTATTCTTATTTTGGGGGGCCTGATGTTTTGTCTATAGTGGGTTATATATTCTGATACCGTAGGGATATGTATGTATAATCCTTTTCAAAGTGTATAGTTTTGCTTTTTGATATGCCAGGCTTTGTAACTAAATAGTTTGATAATTATATATATATATATATATATATATATATATAATATATATATATATAAATAATTTCCCATGTATGTTTCGTCACCGTGGATATTGATTATCGTTAACGTTAATGTAACAAAAAAAAATATACTCACCAATTTAATTACCCAACTATAATCGAGAAAATATATATATTATTAAAGTGAACCGGGTCTTAACTCACATAAATTTTATTTCCGCATTGAAATTGAAAGTGAGACGTTCCCTTGGGAAAAAAAGGCGTCACACTAAGGGTTTATAACAGAATTCTAGCACTTGAATTCTTGACTTGACCATAAGGGTCTTAAATTGGCCATGTAGGTCGTATGATGTTTCAAGGGATTTTATTTAATACTTATGTGTTTGAATATAGTATTGTATGTTAGTTGTTTGACCATATAGAAAGTAATCTCATTTGTGCTTATTTGATGATCAATTGATGAATGAATAAGATTTTGAAATTATTCTCTTGATAAAATTTAAGGAATCTGATAAAGATTGATAATGTAAGGAAGGATGATTCATTCTTTACCCTGGATGATTGATTGAATGAGGAATGAAGATTTCCTCATTATATTTGAATTGAGACCTATTGAATGGGGAAGGATGATTTCCTCATTACATTTGAATTAAGACCTGTTGAATGAGGAAGAATGATTCTCTCGTTATATTTGAATTGAGACCTATTAAATGAGGAAGGATGATTCCCTCATTATTATGGTAGCATGAAGAATTGATCTCTATTTAATAATAAGAAATGGTGAATAATGATATTTAAGTATGATGAACAATGTTATTTGATGAAAATGATGTATGATGAATAATAGGAATTGTTTGATAATATAATGATTATTTTTATTAAATGATAAATTGGATTTCTACCTCAGGAAGAGGAAAGACTGGATTTGGCTTTTGCCACCTTCCTACTATATAAAATGAGTTTTGAGATGATTTTTCCTTAAAGCAGCTGGAAGTATTACGATGACACGTATTTTTATTAGTATAACTGAGAATTCTTAGAATTCTCACCCATTTTCTGTTTGTATTTTCATAATATTTCCAAGGATGCACGCTATAGCAAACAGGCAATGGAAGTAGAGATAGATTAGGATTTGATATCATTTTGAAATTTTGAGATGTATATTTAGAATTTTGTAATACATTAAGTAACTACTGAGTACTGTAATATAAATTGTATCCTTGTATAAACTTCCTTTCTAAGTAATATGCGCACTCTGTGAATAGATTCAACCACAAAAGGCTCATATTTTTGTATACTTCTTATATTTATTTTCAGTAGTATTAAATTAGTTATATGTGACATGCTCAATTTAAATTGCTAATGCGTACTTCTAGATACATTATTAGTAATTATATTAAGGAGATGTTACACTAGGAAAGCTATTCGATTGCCATAATTCAGAAGGGCATACTACTAGTGCTAATCGAGCAGACTAAGTGTGCTATTCGATTGGTATGATTCAATGTTAATTGAAATATTATGATAGCTTTTTTTGAATGGCAGTTCAGAATGACATATTTTCAATGCTAATCAAATAAACTAAGAGAGCTATTCAAATAGGTCATTTCATAATGGTATGTTTTTTAGGGTAACCGAATAGATTAAGAGTGAGCTATTCGATTGGCATGATTTCGAGGCTAATCAGATAGACTATGAGAGTTATTTGACTAGCATGTTTTTTATTCTAATCGAAAAGGCAATGAGCTATTTTAAAGGCATAATCCAAAGTGATTTTTTTATGTTGTTCGAAAAGGCTTAGAGGGCTACTCAAATAACAGAATTTCATAATGTCATGACATTTGCATAACATATCATGAAACAAGGAGTAATAAAAACCCCTTGTCAAGTCAAAGGAGCAAGAAAAGCCATTTGTCAAAGGATAAATTATTCGGTAGAGAAGTAAGAAAAACACTCTGCCAAGAGCAAAGGAGCAAGAAAAGCCCTTTGTCGAAGGACATGACATTATATAAGTATTAACATAATACATTTCATAGGCATTAACATTTATCATTTCATGAGCATCCACAAATAATTTCATACGAGATGTTAATTACATGTATTTATCGTGGAATTGTATTATGAATGTCGTTGTTTGTGTTATACTACTGAGAATTGTCAAATTCTCACCCATTTGTTTATTTCCATGATAATTTACAGATCGAAATCGAAATCCTTCCAACGAGAGGAAGTGAAGTTGGTAGTTTAGAGTAGAATGTTTATGTTCGACTTGTGTAATTTGTAAATATGTCGTGGAAGCTTAGTTTGTATTTATACACTTACTGATGTACTAGTTATTTATACTTGATATTTCAGTAAAGAATCAAAATTTTCATATGTATAATTATCTTGTACAGTTCAATTACTTCCCTTTTAAGGCTCTAGATTTCAGTATGTATAGTTATTATAAAGGTTTATTGATGATTAAAAGTTAGAAGTAATGTGCCTAATTTACATATGTATTTTTCGAATATACTATAGTAAATCGAACTAAGGCAATTACATTGGATTTTCTTATGATCCTAACCTTTCTGAAACAACTCTGATATTCTTACCACAAACAGTGCATGCACCTTTTTTCATACCTCATCTAATACCATTTATTATACTTACTTTTTCTTATCACTTTCTCTCTCTCAATCACACACCCTTAAAAAGGTGTGTATAGTACCTACACCTCTAAAAGAGGTGTAGGATCATCTTTTTCCTTTCTAAAATTTTTGGGCAAGCTTTTGCCTCAGTTGTTACAGCAATCTTTAGCACACCTCCTACATCACCTCTAAAGTCACCTCATTTTGATGTAACTCAAACTGAACCTCTTGCACCAACACTTGCAACTGTTCAGAGAACTATTGTAGAACTTTTCATCTCCACCTTTACTAAAAATAGGTTTGTGCTGATTAACTCACCTATCTTATCTCTATCTTTGCTTCATTCTGGACAAGAAACAATTGTTGAGATGCCTGCTAAATTAATAAAAGGCTCTGATGCTGATTAAACCCCTTCTCAACTTGAGAAATCTGTCCCCTTGGCACTTGAGTATGCTCATTTGCCTTCTTTAGACATTGTTCCCTATCATCCTACAAGTTCTGAACAACCACGACCCTCAAGGTCTTTTGAGGGAGACATCGGAAAGCTACATCTGAAAATGAAGAAGCTAAAAAGGAATCAAAAAGCTATTAGAAAGGAAGTGAATGAAAAATCTGAAGTTGTTCTCAACTCTTTGGAGGATCTCAAAGAGAGAATTCTGAACTTTAAGAAATGGTGGTTGGCCTTTCAACCTAAGCCTACACTCTCCAGTTCTAAACCTGGACCCTCTAAGCCTACCCCCAAAGCACCTTTTGATACTAATTCAAATTCTGATTCTGACTAATCTATATGGCTGTTGTAACATCCTCCCTAACCAGTTAGTCTTAATCAGGGTTATAGCAGTTCAGTAACTCTTGTAAAAGTTACCTGTTAACTTTGGTAACCTTTTTAAGATAGTTGGATTGTTTTGCTATAACACTGAGTGTGAAAAATAGTTGTTAATAGCCCAGAGAGTAGCATAAACTACTTAGACAAGGGAAATAAATAAGGAGAATTTATTTCTAAGTCACAGATAAATAGAATGTGATGTAGTTAATTTTGAATAATTAACTAAGTTAGTTTGATATTTTTAGTTACACTGAATGAGTGTTTAAGGACCAAATTAAATAAATCGATATCTTGAAAAATTATGAGAATTTGTGTAGATATCAAGTAAAGGATGGGGAATTTTCTAGTAACGAGTACAGGTTAAGGCAAATACCTGAAAGCATATTAGCTTTATTCTGAATGTTTAATTTAACTTAAGGATGAGTAATAGAGCTTAAGTGATAGTTAATAGTGTATAGAAAGTCATTGAAAAGGAACACAGGGAAAGAGGAGAGAAAGAAAGAAAAGGAAGAAAGGAAGAGGAAAGGAAAGGGGAAAGAAAGCAAGGAGCATTCGTAACCTATCATCATCTTCAAGGAGTTGAGGTAGGGGTTGATGCTTTACTTCTTTATGCTTATTACTCTTTGTTTTCTTGAAAGCTTGCTTGCAGTGTTTGCTTGAAGCTTTTCATGAAGCTCCATGAAAACCAAGGTGTGGATATGGAGTTGAGTTTGGTGAGGTTATTAGCATAGAGTGGTATGAATTTGTGTATGCATGAATACAACTAACTATATGTGTTGTTATTAAACCCATTTGTTTTGTTTGAGAATACTTGTGATTGATTCATGGTGATTTTCCACTTGTATAGTAGTTTAACTTGTGTGTAAGTTGAGTTTATATGATAAGTTAATTGAAGGATTGAAAAGTTTGGAAGCTACTGTGTTTTAGCTCTATTTTTCTGGTTCATTACACCTAGATAATCGATTATCCAAAGAGGATAACTGATTATTGGTATGTTCTAGAGGATCCTAATACCCAGATAACCAGTTATGCTAAAGAGCCAAATGATTATTGGTGTTTGGAAAAATCTCTCATTAATCAAATTAACTAATTAGCCAAGAAGAGCTAACCGATTATCTGGTTATTCTAGAGAGCTAAGATTGGCTAATAACCGATTATGCCAAGGGGCTAACCAATTATTATGAGTTTCAGGATGCAAGCTAGTTTGGTTATAATCGATTAGTCAAAGTGGGTAATCGGTTATGGACCTGTAAAATGCCATTATTGGCAGCTGATAATCAATTAGAGCTTAGCATTAATCGATTATCCTGTCATAAAAACACATATTTTTTAGTTTTAAATGAACATCAAACCTTGACAAATGATTGGTAGGCCTTTGTTTTAAATTAATGGAGTTCTATACCATGAAACATATTTAGTTTTGATTAAATTCACAACAAGAAGTAACTTATACCATGAGCGTGAACTTTACTATGAATTTTTTGCTTCCTTATTTACTAAAGTTAAGCTATGATAAAATATTAGAAACATGGATTTGCTCTTTATGAGATAAAATTGAACTAAGAGTGTATGTTTGCTAGATTTTGTTCTTTCACTTGATTAGAGTGGACCTTGCAATAAGTTTTGTGGTGTGTATATGTGAGTTGAATATAACAATGCATGATTTCACACACTTGCTATTCCTACGTATTTATAACCTTATATGATGTGTACAATCATTTGGCCAGAAGATTGTGGGTATGTCCAAGAATTCTTTGAATAAGGACTAGTCCTCGATTCTCAGAGCGTGTAGTGTAACACCCACCTTAGGGTATCACATTTCAAACCAACTCCTTATAATTAATTACCCAAGTTATAAAATATTTAATATTAACTTAATACGGGTTTCAAAATTTCTTTTTCGTGAAAAATACAAAACTTTACTAAATTAGAAAAAATACAAAATATAAGAACTGAATAAAATATATCTCGTGTACATAACATAGATTCGTGACATCTTTGTTACAGAAAACTTACATATTCTAAACAAAATATGAATACCATATAAAAACTCGACTTGGCCCAAATTCACAACACCTAAAGACATAAGTCTTTCTCAGAAGACAAATTCCCTAGCCGGGAATGTCTCGACAGATAGAAATCTGAGCAAGTGATATCTTGGAATCTTCCCTAGGAGTATAGGAAGATCATTCCACAACTTCTCGATATATAAAACAAACTCTACATATGCGACCGTAAAAGAAGAAGTAATGGCCCCATGGCGGATCCTACTTGCGGATAGAGTAATGTCACCAAATATTCTATATACTCGAAGTCCCAATAAGCACGCCAAGCCTCAGAGCCTTCAAGAAACTGTAGTCTAAAGAAACCTAGCTGATCCCTCCTTGCCGCCATCGTAGTCTTCACAAATGTAAGCATAAAATATAAATAGATAGAACAATACAGTAAAGAGGTGAGATCCCCTACATCGCATACCAATATGGCAGCAAAGAAATGACAAATATACCAAAATAGTACAGCATACAATCCAGTAAATAGTATAAAATCAGCAGATATATTCATGATAGTTAAGAAATAAATAATCCAATAAACTTGCAGCATAATAGCAGACATAATGATAATACCACATCAATATTATATCACAACAATATAAATGTTGTCTATGCATATGCACGATGTGTATGCTGACCATCCTTATGCATAATGCAACCAGTTCCTACTCCATGGAGTTAGACTCAATTTCAGATATGAACATTATAGAAGATCTGTCCCACCTCAATAGACAGTCTAACGCCGGATAATGAAAAGAAATAGTGGTTGTTGGGCTGCCAGTGCATTACAGTCGGTTGATCACGGCTAGGGGTATATATATATTGTGATATCATAATCACAAAGTGAATCACCGCGCCCTGACATCCCCCAAGATCTGGTCCAGATCCACTATCCTATGAATTCCCATTCACTCTTTAAGCATCAAACGCCACAATAGCCACCGGCTATATAATGCTCCAATGCATATCAAACTACTGTTGTATTGCTCCTAATGATATTAAAACAACTACCCATACAATTGTCCAATACCATTAGTATAAATGATATTATATAACCGCCCATACAACTACATAATACCAAAGATCCATTCGGGTCCAGAACTTTGGTTCCACTAGCACAATGCTAAAACACAAGTACTTAGGTATAGTACCTCGGCCATACAGCAAACCTCATTGTTCCTCTCAATCGGTAGCGATATTATCGCATTTTCACAATCGCGTAACACTTTAGTTACGTTTTCAAATTGCATAATGATTTTTCAACGTTTTCTCAATTGCATAACTCAAAATCACTGTTTTTAAATTGTGTAAGAGTTTTTCTACGTATTTTCACTCGCGTAAAATATTTCTAACATATTTTAAGCTCAAAATAAAACTTTTCTCATTTATTTTCAAAATCTGACTTTAATTCCAATATTTCTTTAATAATTCATCTATAAGTAATAATTCCAAAACTTTCTCACTATAAATAGTATTTCTATTTTTCACAAAATAGCATTTCTTTAATTAACTTGGAATATTACAGCTCAAAATTTTCTAACACTCTTCAAAACCCAAAGGGTAAGTAATACGTCAGTAAAGTTCAAATTTTAACTTTTATCTAACTTAATAACTTATTTACACTAATTTAATTCTAAAAATTAGTTTACTTTCTTTCTAGGTCTAAAACCTGTCAAATTATTTTCCTATTAACCAAATACCTAAGTTTACACTTGGTAAAATAATTTTGGATCTAAGACATTAAAAATGGCATGTTAGCTGAAATTTCACTATAGGATTCTCAAATCACATTTAATTATTTTCTATCACTTTATTCTTTACAAAAACTCTTAATCTAATTTCTTATCATTAAATCATTTAATTATATTTAGGAAAATAATTTAGAACACTTGGCTCCCTTGGTGATGTTGAGGTCGTGAGCCAACAATTGGTCATTGGAACCAAAATTCTTTCCTTTCTCATGTGATTTATAGTATGCAACATATATCAATCATCAAAACTATACCATAAACATTTCATACATACTATCAAAATCACATATTATCACATATATCTAAAAATCAACCATAACAATTCCATGCATAATATCACATCATATAAAATGCATAATCAAATAAGCATAAACCAATAACCACACAATCGAGTGAATAAATTCTCACATGGATTTTTCACTCACAAACACAAACAATTCATTCCTTCACCACCACATATGGCCGATGAGGTTAATCTCCCTCTTACCTGGTGTGTAGCTTCTCAAGCTCCTCATTGAATCCTCTTTGTATCAATATTTCACCATCAAGTAGATCTTAGAATCAAATCAAACACATAAAAATTAGTATCTAAGGCTTAATTAAGATAAGCATAGATTAAACATGGTCTTAGGATTCCAAGAATCAAATAAGAAATCAAGTTTCAAGATCTTTACCTTGAAACCTTAGAACTTAAATCCAAGAATCAAGCTTGAAGATGATTGATTTAGACTAAAGTCTCAACACTAAAGAGTCTTAGAATGATGTGAGGATTCAAGAAGTATGGTTGGTTTAAATTAAACAAACTTGGAAGATGGTTTTTGGGTAGTTGACCATGAGCTTCCTTAGATGGACAAGGTAGGAACTTTTTTATCTTCAACTTGAAGAACAAGGTTGAAGATGGATGATTTAGGCTAAGATCTCAACTACTAAGTATCTTAGGATTGTGTATAGATTCTAGATCTAAGGTTTTTTGAAATTATTGAAGCTTGGAAGGTGCTTCAATGGCTCTTGGCCGAATGCTCAAAGAAGAGAGAAGATGGAGTTCTTGGTTGGTTCTTGAATGAGAGAGAATGGAGAGAATTGGTTTATGTCACAAAGTGTTAGAAATGAAAAGAATTAGCCTATTATTCAATGCATGGCCGTGTAGTGCTTTGGAGAGAAGGAATAAGGCTTGTTCAACAAGATAGAAATAATTGCACATGGCTTCATATGGCCTAGGTCACTAAATGGTCATCCATTGGTCATTAGATGTTTCAAGAACACACTAGAATGGCCTAGTTGGCCGTGTGACTCATTAGGATAGCTAACTAAGTTTTGATTTCAATTAGTTTCTAGTTACACCTAGTTTAGGTAGTTAGTTCACTTAAGCTAACTTAGTTAAGTCATTTAGTTACACAACTAACTATCTAGTTACTTGATTAAATCATACATTTTAGAAGAATTTAGATATTTTCTTATAACTATAGATTCTAAGTATTAGTAAATAAGTTAGTTCTATTTAGTTACTAATTAGGCTTTTAGAGTAACTAAGTTAGGTTATCTAGTTATTTAACTAACTAACCTAGCCATTTTCGTTGACCTTTTGACAAACTAGCTTGATGCTAATTAGTTGGTCATTAATCTATGTAATGATGGTTCATGATTACACTTAAGATATTTAGCTTAGATATTTTTTGCTTAGATATTTTCATTCAGATAATTTTCAAAAGATATTTTGCTGAGATATTTTCTCGTTAGATACTTATCCTTAGATATTTATAGCTAGATATTTTACTAGGTGAGTCATCACTTCTACAAGCTTCTAGAAAAAGAATGACAAGACAAGTTTAAAATATCTTGAAAGAGTAAGTAGCCAAATTGAATTTGTCTTCTAGCTTGAGTAGTCAATTTGAATTTCTCCTATTGAAGTTGAGTATCCAATTTGTCTTCTTCCTGCTTGCCATTGGTTCATCACTTTGAGTCATCGCCATCAAGATATTTTTCAGCAGATATTAGCCAATGGACAATAGCTACTGCTATTATTATCCGATGGATAATAGAAAACTCAGATATAGAAAATTTCTGTCAACTGTTCCTGGTTTCGGGTTTAGTAAGATCCATCGATCCCGTCTTGACAGTCCGAAACTTTCTGGTCCTGAAAATTTTTTATTTTTCTGGACCTGCCTCAAACACATACAACTCAAAATAATATTAAAATAATCAAAAACTTAAAAAATTCCACAAAAATTCTCAAAAATCATAAAAATTATAAAACTCATATTTTTAGAAAAAACAAAATTCAAGCATACAATTAAAAAATAATATTAAAATAATTAAAATAATATTAAAATAATTAAAATACTTAAAAATTCCTAGAAATTCAAAAAAAATTTACAAATATTATAAAACGTATTTATATCGGGAAAAACAAAAAATCAGGGTGTTACAACTCTCCCACTCTAAAAAGAATTTTGTCCTCAAAATTTCTCTTATCTTTATAACAAATAAAGATATTACTCATTTATCTTATTTTCAAGCTCCCCCGTAGCATATCCAGTTACGTCGTTTTCAGATCACATTTCTGCTTTTCTCGTATTTCCTCCATTAAACTATTCGAAATAGTTCGAATAGTAATCTTATTCAAACAAATTCTCCTCAATGTCAAGTCCACAGATAACCTCATATTCTGGAATTATTCTATCAATTCATTCTCCTTAACTATCATAGCAGATACACGAAGTACATTTTTTACTTAAGGCATCTGCCACGACATTCGCCTTTCCGGAATGACATTGAAGTTGAAAATCGTAGTCTTGCCAGAAATTCTAACTATCGTCTTGGACTCTTATCTAACTTCTTCTGATCGAACAGGTACTCCAAGCTCTTGTGATTGATGTAGACATTATAGGTTGATCCATAAAGAAAACGTTTTCAGATTTTTGATGCAAAAATGACTATCGCAAATTCCAAAACGTGAATCAGATAATTCTTCTCATGCACTTTCACTCGTCTCGAAGCATACGCCACAACCTTTCTATTTTGCATCCACGCACAACCTAAATCCACAAGTTGAACTTCCTTTAACAGAATTCGCACTTGGACGTCTTCGCGTATAACTCCTTCTTCTCTGTCAAGAGTTGAAGAACCACACCGAGATGTTCAACATGTTCCTTCGGACTTCGAGAATAGATTAGATTATCGTCAACAAGGACAACAACAAATCTGTCTTAGAATATCTTCTACTTTCACGCGAATCTGATGATAATCAGAATGTAATTCGGTCTTGGAGAAAACAGCGGCACCCTTCATTTGATCTTCTGGCTCCTATGTTGTATCTTCCATCACATTATTTCAGATTATCTTTACCAAGGCAATTTCTCTGAGTTGTTTCACTTGTCTATCCTAAACCTTAATAGAAAATGTCTCATAGATCGAGTTTTCTTTATAATCATACTATATTTGGTACTATGACATGGGTTGGATCAAGAATATATTTTCTCAGTTGAAATGCATGGAAGACACTGTGAAGTTAGAAAGAAAAGTGATAAGGCTATTCGGTAGATTACCATATTTATCCAACAAAGAAATTAATATGGTCTAATAAATTTAGAAATGAACTTTCTAGATTCAAATCCAAAAATCTCAGTCAAGGGAAACACTAAAATTTTACTAAAACAATATAACAATATAACAGGATGTAGTTGGAAGATAACCAATCCTTTCACAAATCCATGAACTCAAATAGATGTGATTTTAGATAAGCAAATCAAATCAACAGAAGAGATTTGATCTTTAATAGATATAAGGTAAAGTTAGAAAACTTGAGTATAAACAACAAGTTTAACAAGAAGAGTAGAAATACTCAGATCAAAAGGTAACAAAGATATGGATAACTCAAATCGATCTACTTAGTCTATTTGTAAAAGAAGTAGACAAACCAAATCAATAGAAAAGTTTCAATCGAGAATAGTAATAGGATAGTTTTAAACATGCTTTGAGTAGTAATAGCAAGTTTAGAAGTTGAAGTAGCACTATTCAAGTCAAAAGGAAACAAAAACACAGATAACCCAAATAGTTCACACAGTCATAGACCATAAAAGAATGGGTTACCTTGCGAATTATATAGTACAGTTTTAAGATTACTCTTTATGGCATAGCTTCCTTGTTTCTTGAGTCTTTATATTTGAACGCTTCCGTTCCACTCTTTGTATTGACTCTTTCTCCCATTTGAGATCTTGTCGCACATGCATCACTAACGGAAGGTTCCATTTTTGATGTAGTATAGTCTCTAGCAATGTGTCCAGGCTTCCCACACTTGAAACAAATAATTCATTTGATCGTACATTCCTTTGTCAAATAAGCCTTTCCACACTTCCAACATTTTGATGCTAATGCTACAGTTTGACCAAATCCGTTGCCACTAGCACGTCCTCCTTTCGTTCGTTGTTGCTTGCCCGATGGTCGTATATACGGCTTTTACTGAAATCGATTGACCTTATATTTCCTTCCCTTTTGGATTATCAAGGATTCAAAGTTACAACTTCTTGCATCTTGAGAATGCTCCAACTCTAATAAACCTTGAAGTTCAACTATTAGTTCCTACTGCTGAGCGGCCTTCTAACTCTGTTGTACTGCTATGTTAGCCACCTTCTGCATTACACTTCTAGCTGCGACCATACGATCATCGTCACCTCTTGCATCCACATGCTTACATCTACTATGATCCATCGTCTTTCTTCAAAGACAAACAAATGAAAACATGAAGAAACCAAATGTAACAATTTCAATCAACATTGTCTCATTTCGGAAACCAATAAGTATATATTTGTGTTCGGTGTTAGAGAAACACACAACACAAACAAGACAAACCTATCCACAAACCTAAAAGACTCTAACTTGGGCTCTGATACCAACTAATGTAACACCCACCTTAGGGTATCACATTTCAAACCAACTCCTTACAATTAATTACCCAAGTTATAAAATATTTAATATTAACTTAATACGGGTTTCAAAATTTCTTTTTCGCAGAAAACATAAACTTTACTGAATTAGAAAAAACATAAAATATAAGAACTGAATAAAATACATCTCTTGTACATAACATAGATTCATGACATCTTTGTTACAGAAAACTTACATATTCTAAACAACATATGATTACCATATAAAAACTCAACTTGGTCCAAATTCACAACACCTAAAGACATAAGTCTTTCTCAGAAGACAAATTCCCTAGCCGGGAATGTCTCGACAGATAGAAATCCGAGCAAGTGATATCGCGGAGTCCTCCCTAGGAGTATAGTGAAGATCATTCCACAACTTCCTGATATGTAAAACAAACTCTACATATGCGATCGTAAAAGAAGAAGTAATGACCCTATGGCAGGTCCAACTTGCGGATAGAGTAATGTATCCACAAAATTCTATATACTCGGAGTCCCAATGAACACGCTAAGCCTCAGCACCTTCAAGAAACTGTAGTCTAAAGAAACCTAGCTGATCCCTCCTTGCCGCCATCGTAGTCTTCACAGATGTAAGCATAAAATAGAAAAAAATAGAACAATACAACAAAGAGGCGAGATCCCCCACATCGCATATCAATATGGAAGCAAAGAAACAACAAATATACCAATATAGTACAGCATACAATCCAGTAAATAGTATAAAATCTGCAGATATATTCATGATAGTTAAGAAATAAATAATCTAATAAACTTGCAGCATAATAGCAGACATAATGATAATACCACATCAATATTATATCACAACAATATAAATGTTGTCTATGCATATGCACGATGTGTATGCTAACCATCCTTATACATAATGCAACCAGTTCCTACTCCATGGAGTTAGACTCAATTTCAGATATGAACATTCCAGAAGATCTGTCCCCCCTCAATAGATAGTCTAACGCCGGATAATGAAAAGAAATAGTGGTTGTTGGGCTGCCAGTGCATTGTAGTTAGTTGATCACGGCCAAGGGTATATATATATTGTGATATCATAATCATAAAGTGAATCACCGCACCCTGACATCCCCCAAGATCTGGTCTAGATCCACTATCCTACGAATTCTCGTTTACTCTTTAGGCATAAAATGCCACAACAGCCACCGGCTGTATAATGCTCAAATGCATATCAAACTACCGTTGTACCGTTCCCAATGATATTAAAGCAACTGCCTATACAATTGTCTAATACCATTAGTATCAATGATATTATATAACTACCTATACAACTACATAATACCAAAGATCCATTTGGGTCTAGAACTTCAGTTCTACAAGCACAATGCTAAAACACAACAACTTAGGTATAGTACGTCAGCCATACAACAAATCTCATTGTTCCTCTCAATCGCGTAGCGATATTATCGCATTTTCACAATTGCATAACACTTTAGTTATGTTTTTAAATCGCGTAATGATTTTTCAATGTTTTCTCAATCGCGTAACTCAAAATCACTGTTTTTAAATCCTGTAAGAGTTTTTCTACGTATTTTCACTCGCGTAAAATATTTCTAACATATTTTAAGCTCAAAATAAAACTTTTCTCATTTATTTTCAAAATCTGACTTTAATTCCAATATTTCTTTAATAATTCATCTATAAGTAATAATTCCAACACTTTCTCACTATAAATAGTATTTTCTACTATTTTTCACAAAATAACATTTCTTTAATTAACTTGGAATATTACAGCTCAAAATTTCCTAACGCGCTTCAAAACCCAAAGGGTGAGCTATACGTCAGTAAATTTCAAGTTTTAACTTTTATCTAACTTAATAACTTATTTACACTAATTTAATTCTAAAAATTAGTTTTCTTTCTTTCTAGGTCTAAAACCTATCAAATTATTTTCCTATTAACCAAGTACCTAAGTTTACACTTAGTAAAATAATTTTGGATCTAAGACATTAAAAATGGCATGTTGGCCGAAATTTCACTATAGGTTTCTCAAATCACATTTAATTATTTTCTATCACTTTATTCTTTACAAAAACTCTTAATCCGATTTCTTATCATTAAATCATTTAATTCATATTTAGGAAAATAATGTAGAACATTTGGCTCCCTTGGTGATGTTGAGGCCGTGAGCCACCAATTGGTCATTGGAACCAAAATTCTTTCCTTTCTCATGTGATTTATAGTATGCAACATATATCAATCATCAAAACTATACCATAAACATTTCATACTGACACTTGTCGAGATTATCAAATTTAAATCAATTTATAACCGATTTACCAAAACTACTTGTAGCATAAGGTAACATCGGGTCGAGCCCATAGATCATTCTAATTATGAAGTCAGATTAAGAGGTTAATAAACAGGGGAGGAAAGTTTTGCAAGTTTAAACAACAAAGAGCAATTAAAATGAGTAAACAAGATTGAGAAAACAACCAATCCAAGAGAATTAACCAATCTTGATTTCAATCTATCCTTGATCTTTATAAATTTGTTCAACTATCAACCAAATCCTTGGTATTAGATCACATCAAGACGGCTCTCAATAATCCATGGATCTTCTACTAGAAACACTTCTAGAATTCAATTAATTAAGATTAGACAAATTAAGCATCCATCCAAAACCCAAATTAACTTAAAAACCAAGATCCAACCAAGCTAAATATTTCATCAAACATCTTTAATAAATTATATAACCTCTGAATTCACCTCTTGGCATATGATAATTACGCAATTAACATATGCAAAATCCCAATCAAATTAAGCATTAAATCAGAATTTAAACAAGAGAAGAAAAGAAAGAGAAACTTGATTAATAGATGAACGTATAACGATTAAAACAAGATCTCAAGATTAATCATCAAGATTGTCAATCTCTTGGATTGATTAAAGAAGTTTAGCTCTCCATAGCCATCACCATTGGAGAACCTTCAAAAACCATACAACAATGAAAATAACAAAGAGAGAGGAGGAGAGGAAGAGAAGAAGAGAATTCTCCAAAATGAAACACTAAAACTTTAATTATAACAACACTACTACATAAAAGCTCTCCCCCTTACAATGATCTGCATAGCCTCCCTTTTATAGAGGGTTTAGAGGTACAAAATGTCAAAGGGGGCGGAGTCATGGTGGTTGGTGGAGTAGGTGGAGTAGGTGGAGTAGTTGAAAATGTTGAATGACTTTTGGTGAGTAGAAAATTTCACTATTCTTTGTCTCCGAAATCATCTTTGCTCGAAGTCATTGCATTCGTCATTTTTGAGCCAAGTGGTCTTCACGAAGATTGTAGGTCGGATCTCGGCTTTCAAATGGCTTTGGTTTGAGTCCAATATCCGAGATATGTTCAAATTCTTCGCACACTGCTCGAGTCCGACGCAGTAACTTCTGCTCGACGACTTCCAAGCCCAATATCACCTCCAAGGAGTCGAATCGGAAAAATGTACAACATGAAAGTTGTATATTTGAGTCTTAACTATCAATCATCAAAATTTCAGCCCATTCTACAACTTTAACCACGTGAGCAAGTGTAATGCACAAGTACATAAAGGTCATTATGCCAGGAGCAACACTTTAGTTCTTGATTCAATGCCAATTTGAGCCATCCAAACGTGTGATTAAGTCTTTGATGTCTTCATGAAGATTGTAGAGCTCTCTCTCATCTTTAAAATGACATAAGATTCACCTTAAACATCCACCTACAGCCCAAGATATGACCCAAATACAAGATTAGTGTAAGACGTAAATCATGCTGAAAATTCAATTAAATCTATTTTGAGTTCAAAACATACAAAACATAACCAAACTTAATTTATTAAGTGCAAGGAGAGTGTAAATGACTAAAAATGAAGGCTTATTAATGCATCAAATATGTGAACATCAAATTCCCCCACACTTAGCTTTTTGCACTCTTGGGCAAAACACACAAAAACAAAATGAAAACAGACTCAAAAGTTAAACATTCTAACAGACTCAATATTTAAGAACGAAGAGCAATTAATAATTCAAGTAATCAAAACATTCATGAGGTAACACATCTTCACATCTCAAATCAACAAGCAAGGAGACTTCAATTGAAAAGCATGAGTAAAGAATGATAGATCCTCACAGAATTCACTCTCAATCTCTCAAGTGTTTAAAAGGTAGGTATTACACTCAATTCAACTCATGAAAATTGCACTACTATAAGCTTGCTTATCTTCTACTTCTCCACTACTCAGAACACATG
This sequence comes from Ormosia semicastrata, assembly GCA_029884595.1. Classification (NCBI taxonomy): domain Eukaryota; kingdom Viridiplantae; phylum Streptophyta; class Magnoliopsida; order Fabales; family Fabaceae; genus Ormosia; species Ormosia semicastrata. The sequence goes on from JAQQTO010000060.1 coordinate 72,342,936, forward strand.
CACACACAAATCATGAGGACTTTATTCAAGGTTGTAATGGGGTCAAGGTAAAGGAGAAGGTAATATGGATATGACAAGTTAAACACCAAAGAGAATAAAAGAACATGAAAGCTGAGTTCAATTATCGATCATGAAAGTTCATCCCAACTTCATCTAATACAAATTCCCTTTACATATTATTTTCCCTTCCTTTATTGCCTTGTTGACCCTTTTTTTTCTTTTTTTTTTCTTCAAAAAGAACATCATATATACATTTTTCAACCATTCTCCGCATACACACCCCACACTTGTTCATGAACTCATCCAATGACAAAGTTAATGTTCTCTTATTCCCTAAGACTAAGTAAGAACAGGGTTTTTTTTTTCATTTAAGAAACATAATGAGTTCGAGACAAAGAATAATCAAATAAGCTCAAAGGGGTTAAGCAAGGGGAAATATGCAAGGTTGACTGTTTGGTTAAACTAGCTAATTAAGAAAGAGGGCCTCAATCATGTTCATGCATGCAAGTGAAATGTAGCTTCAAAAAGAATCAAAGCAAGTTCTAGAGTGATCATTAACATGAGTGAAAATCACACAAGAAAGAAGAGAATGGCATAAATGTTGAATCCATCCATTAGGCTCAAAATCTCACAAGGTATGCATCCATCAAACTCAATTCATCAATTCAATCATCCATCACCAAGCATATCAGTTCAAGAAGGAAGAAAAGTTATTCAATCATGCAATGAACCCTTTTTTTTGTTTTTTTTTTTAACAACAAAACAAAAAAAATGCTAAAATCTCTTCCCCACACTTAATATAACATTGTCCTTAATGTGAAAGAGAGAGATAGAAAAGAGCAACACAACCTGATAAGAAGTGAATCAACGCCAAGCAGGAAAAGAAATACCTTGTCGAGTGCCACATGGACCTCTGCCACCAATTAAGATGCGTCTCAAGAGTAGAATTACTCCTTACTCTGCCATCCTTAACCGGTTAGAAAATTACTGACAAACATATAAACACAATAAACATATTAATACATACATACATTTTTTTTTTTACACAACTCTACACACGACAAACATAAACACACTTACTAAAAAACAATTTTTTTTTGGGTCACACAACTATCCTTCCCCCCAACCAGATCATAACATTGTCCTCAATGTTAAAAAAATAGAAAGGAAAAAGATAGAGGATAGTACCTGTTACTACAATTACGGAAAAGAGAAACCTCACACAAATATAAACAAAAACAAAGTACGATGAATAAAACTAAAGATAAAGGAAAGTCATAGATGAAGTGTCGAGTCACATCATTTGTTGTTTCTTCTTTGCCTCCCTTGTTGTTGTCTCGCTTCTGCTTTGTCTCACGACCAATCTATACGGGTCATCCTTTGGATCAGGTTCATAAACAAAGGCTTCCAATTTATCAATTAACTCATCAACAGTGGAAGCCGAGATAAGGAGTTGTCTTGCAGAAGGTGTGACAAATTTCTGTTCCACAGCATGGTCAACAAAAGATAACAAATTATCAAAAAATTATTAACATTCAACAAACCTATGGGTTTATGGTGGATGTTGATTGAGCCAAGAAACAATTTGAAAGACTTCTTCCAAAGTACCAAAACCACCAGGTAAGGCTATGAAGGCATCAGAGTTTTCAAGCATTGCCGTCATTCGTGCATGCATAGATGATACTTGAATTTCCTGTCCAATTGTCTTTCCAACAAAGTTCCTTCGAGTTAAAGGTTCGGGAATGACACCTAAAACACGACCACCTCTTAGAAATGCGACGGTGATACTGCCCCATTAACCCAAGGCAACCTCCCCATATACTACACGAATGTTCCTCGCAGTAAGTGTTCTACCAAGAGTGGTTCTTTGCGTTGACAAACTCTAAACTCTTCCCATAATGTGTCCCACAAAATACACAGATACTAACAAGTCTACGAACAGAAGAAGAAGAAGCTCCCTCCATCTCTACACTCACACTCTCTGTGAATGATTAAGAGTTGCAGGAAAGTGAAGAAAATGGAGTGTTTAAATAGGAAAGAGAATAGAAAAAAATAATAGCTCCTATATGAGTAGGTTGGCTGTTGTCAGAAAACTTTTGAATTTTTTTTTTGGTTTTTGTTTTTTTTTAATGTTTTGTTTTGTTTTTTTTTTAAATAATAAATGCATAAGATAGTATATACAGATTGTTGTGATTGTGGCTCACATCTTCCCTCGGTTTTTTACGTCGAGAAACGGCTTGAACGCCTTCTATGAGTCGGGGATAGGCTTCCCATCCAATTTTCTTATAAAGCGCAAACAGGGTCTTTTAGAGTCGATTCCCAAGATTGTAGCGTTCTTTTTCATCCTTGAAGAGATTCCACAATTTAAGAATTTCACGATGCACCAATCCACAAGAATGCGTCTCAAGAGTCAATAAGATATCATCTAATGACTCTTACTCAGTCCATTCTTAATGAAGAAAATTTTATCTTCTCTATTTGCGGAAACCATCCCCAAAGTACGACATCGCGTATTGCAATTCCATCGTGCACACTTGTAACAAACGTGCATTCTTTTTGCTCTTCTCTTTTTCGAAAATGAACTTTTACCGAGACCAGGCATGTATCGGACAAATGAATCGGAAGATTCACCAGCTAAACGAACCTTTGCTTCGATTATCCAGCGTATATCTTCTGGGATGCCCTTGTACATTAACAGTCTCAATCTCTCACACCTAGCTTTGTAAATTTTGGTTAGAACATTTTTATGAACAGAAGGAAATACTTTTTTAGATTTGAAAGAATGACATCCATTTTGAAAGAAGAAAAATCGGTTATTATGGGAAAGCGAAAGACAAACCGACTCGAGAGTCACGAGTACCGATTATCGTCGTTTAAGGGAATCTGAAAGAAGCGCAAAAAGAAGAAACAAATTAAAATAAATTCTACTCATAACAAGGATTAAAAAGGAAGATGGATTCTACCTCAACAAACTTGATGTTCGAGAAATGGTTTGAGTCTTTTTGCTTTATAAAATTTGTTTTTATTTTTTTTATTTTTTTTTTTTTTTATGCATCATATATTGATTCCGCAAGTCATGCAAGTGCAATTTGCGTAACTTGGAAGCATCATTTTTCTTTCGAGAAATGGACCCCAATTTTTGACAATGTTCGCAACTTTTGTAAAAAGTATAAGCGCCCTTGAATAATATGGCCAATAAAATCCATACTTGCAAGATTTTGCAAAATTTGTTTTCTTTAAAGAAAAATGACCTCCACATGCTTGAATGACAAAATTCAATGACACTACTTACCTCATTGTCGGGTATAAATCTCCAAAAGATTTGATCAGGACAATAATTGAACAAATATGAGTCAGCACAATAGAAAAAAAAAAAAATTTTAACTCAAACAAAAATTATTTTTTTTTGTCCATTGAGGCGGTATCTTACTTATCAAGTGGGGTAGACGACTTCTTGCAAGTGGACCTCCTCCAAAATATCCTCTTGAGCTCCCTCATAAAATGGTTTGAGGCGATGTCCATTGACTCGTGAAAGCTTTTGTAGTAGTCTCACTTGTAACTCGCATGACACCATAAGGAAAAATCTTAGTAACAACAAATGGACCAAGCCACCTAGATCTGAGCTTTTAGGGCATGAGTTTGAGGTGGGAGTTATAAAGGAGAACTTTTTGACCAATCTTAAATGTTTTTCTCATGATCTTCTTATCATGGAAGGCTTTAGTCTTCTCTTTATAAAGTTTGGAATTCTCATAAGCCTCCGAAGGCGGATCTCCTCCAATTCTGCAATCTGTAGCTTCCGCTCCATGCTGCTTGATTGAGGTCCAAGTTACACCTTTTTTCGCCCAAAATGCACGATGCTCAATTTCCACCGGCAAGTGGCATGCTTTGCCAAAAACAATCCGATAAGGAGACATCCCAATCGGAGTCTTATAAAGGCGATCCTATAAGCCCATAAAGCATCCTCAAGCCTTTTGCTCCAGTCCTTTCTGTTAGGTTGAACTTGTTTTTCAAGTATCGCTTGATCTCTCTGTTGGAAACCTCGGCTTGCCCATTAGTCTGGGGATGATAAGGTGTAGAAACTCTATGCAAGACTCCATACTTTTTCATCAAGGCTTCCATGCTTCGATTACGAAATGTGAACCCTGATCACTAATGATGGCTTTTGGGACTCCAAACTGCAGAAAATATGTGATCTAACAAAATCCACAACAACCTTGAAATCATCGGTCAGAGTGGCTTTTGCCTCCACCCATTTAGATACATAATCCACAAGAAGCAAAATGTAAACAAAACCAAATGACACGGGAAAAGGACCCATAAAATCAATACCCCAAACATCAAATATTTCACGGAACAACAAAGGTTGTTGGGGCATTTCATTCCTACGAGAAATATTCCCTGTTCTCGGCATTGTTCACAAGATTTACAAAACAAATATGCATCACGAAATAGAGTGGGCCAATATAATCCGAGTTCAAAACTTTCCTAGCATTACGAGTAGGTCCAAAATGTCCCCCACAGCAAGTGCATGACAAAAACTAAGAACAGAATCAAACTCATGATCAGAATACATCTCCTAATGACTTGGTCACTACAAAATCTCCACAAATAAGGGTCATCCCATACATAATATTTTGATTCACTTTTTAGTTTATCAATCTGTGCCTTAGTAAAATGTGCGGTAGTGCTCTAGCAACCAAGAAATTAACCAAATGCAAACCAAGGGATGTTACCTTGCATCTTGAAAAGTTGTTCATCGGGAAGGCATCATGGATAGGAGAAGAATCGCCTCTCTTTCAATCCGACTCAAGTGATCGCCACCGGGTTCTCTGCTCCACTCTTATCTCGATATCAATATCAAACTCTGTAAGAGCAACATCCATAGAATCAACCTTGGCTTTGCATCGGGCTTTTTCGGGAGAAACTTCAAAGCTGCATGATCCGAAAATACAACCACTCTAGAACCAAGCAAATATGATCGAAATTTATCTAAAGCAAAAACAATTGCTAAAAGTTCCTTTTCGGTTGTAGTGTAGTTGGCTTGTGCAAGATCTAAAGTCCTCGAAGCATAGGAAATGACATGAGGTACTTTCCGACTCTACGTGCAAGGACAGCTCCCAATGCATAATTAGAGGCATCACACATGAGTTCAAATGGGAGTGTCCAATCGGTGGTTGGATGATAGGAGTGGTGGTCAAAGCTCCTTTAAGGAAATCAAAAGCCTCTCTGCACTTGCCATCAAAATCAAAAGCAACATCTTTCTACAACAAGTTAGACAGGGGAAGGGCCTTTTTGTTGAAATCCTGAATGAACCTTTGTAGAAACTTGCATGGCCAAGAAAAGAACGAACCTCTCGCACGCAAGAGGGGTAAGGCAATTGGGAAATAACATCAATTTTAGCAGGATCTACTTCTATACCCTTCTGAGAGATGATATGGCCTAAGACTATGCCCTGTTCTACCATAAAATGACACTTCTCATAATTAAGAACAAGATTAGTCTCAATGCATCGATGCAAGACTCTATCCAGACTATCTAAACATGCATCAAAGGAAGAGCCATAGACAAAGTAAAATCATCCATAAACACATCCATGCAACTCTCTAAAAATTCGGAGAAGATCATCGACCATACACCTTTGAAAGGTTCCGGAGCGTTGCATGAGACCAAAGGGCATTCTCTTGTATGCAAATGTTCCAAATGGACAGTGAAAGTGGTCTTCTCTTGGTCTTACGGGGCTATATGAATCTGAAAATAGCCGAATATCCATCCAAGAAATAGTAATATGACTTGCCAGCCAGCCTCTCCAACACCTGATCAATGAAAAGCAATGGGAAATGATTTTTCCTAGTGGCCTGGTTAAGCCGCCTATAATCAATGTACACCCGCCAACTGTTCTGGATTCTTATGGGTAGGAGCTCATTTTTCTGATTTGCAATTCGTGACTCGCATTTCTTTGGAACCACTTGCACCTTTGGGCTCACCCATTTCTTGTCGAGATATAGGATAAATAATGCCGACTTGTAGCAGACTTGGTCACTTCCTTCTTCACCACATCCAGAATCGGGGATTTAGTCTCCTTTGGGGTGCCTCACCGGCTTGGTACCTTCCTCCAATAAAATCCTATGCATACATGTGGAGGGACTAATACCAGGAATGTCCGCAAGTGTCCATCGATGGCCCGCTTATCTTTGCTTCAAAACCCGCAACAATTTTTCTTCTTGTTCGGGTTATGATTCTTAGCGACAATCACTTTGGTGACTTTTCTCACCATCTTCCAAATATGCATATTTAAGATGGTCTGGCAAAGTTTTTAGCTCTAAGGATGGGAGATGTACAATAGAAGGCAGCAAGCTATTTGAAACAAGCAACTCAGCAGCATTAAATTCGACATACTCTTGACTCTCATTTTCACATGTTGCATCATTCAAGTCAGCAGCTACATCATTACTCACAACTGCATAAATCTCAGCACATGCAGCACATGGTTCAATATCACAGTTAACACATATATCACAAGTGACAGAATCCAGAAAGTTAGCAATATCAGGGAATTCAACACTCATATCAAAGCATAAGTATCATCAACCAACATTTCAATCACATCAACATGAAAAACTGAATGCTCCTCAAGGGGATGTCTCATGGCATCAAAAATGTTAAAGCGTACCACATCTCCACCAAATTCCATAGAAAGGGTGCCGGCATGCACGTCTATCTTGGTTTTGGTACATTTTGAGGAATGGTCTTCCTAGAATCAATGGAGCATGATTTGTTGAAGACTCATCTTCCATGTCCGAATGTAGAAGTCCATTTGGAAAAATTAGCTCATTTACTCGCACCAACACATCTTCCAAAGACTCCTGGGGTGAGCATGTAGTCTGTTTGCTAGTGAATCACTATACCGGTGGGGTGTAAGGTGCCAATGTTCAAAGACTTATACACCGACGTAGGCATGACATTAATAGAAGCACCCAAATCTAGCATTGCATGGTCAAACCTGGAATTACCTATAGTGCGAGGGATTGTGAAAGTTCCAGGATCTTTATATTTCTTTGGCATGCTTGGGTGAATCATCGCGAAACATTTCGCCCATACCGACTTTCTCGGTACCCTTAAGTCTTCTCTTGTGAGTACACAACTCCTTGAGAAATTTGGCATACTTGGGAATTTGTTTGATTGCATCTAGGAGGGAATATTGATTTCCACCTTCCCGAATGTCTCCATGACTTCCTTTTCCATTTTCGCTGCGCTATATCGCTTGGATTGGTCACTCTGTTTGGGAAGGGTAGTGGAATGTTCAAGTCTGAATTTCTCGCACATTTCTTTGAATTTGGGGCATCATGCGAATTTTGTTGTGTCTCGATCAATCTCTGGTCGCTGCAATGGGAGCTCTGGTTGTGGCGACTAGGACCATTAATTTCTTTGCCACTTCTCAAGGTAATGGCACTTACATTGCCTCTTGGGTTGTTATTTGTTTGTGAAGGCAATTGGTTCGATCCTTGGCTTTTCAATTCACTCACGGTGGTGGCGGTACTTGCCCAAACTCGAGTTTGCGGTGTTCGAATGGTGGCATTGACATTTTGTTGGAACCGAACATTATTTGTAGCCATCTGTTTCATCAAATCTTCCAATGATGGCTCGAATGGAGTGGTTCTTTGGACTTGGCAACATGAGGGTCGCCGCACTGGTGGTCACGTTTGTTATTGTCTGAATGCGAGGTGGTTGGTATTTGTTGCTAGGACCTACGACTTGGTATCTAAATTCTTCTTCGTTGTTGGGGTTGTTGTTGTTGACTAGAATTCCCATATCTCAAGTTAGGATGGTCCCTCCGGCCCGGGGTTATAAGTATTAGAAAATGGATCATATCTTGGGCTTGGGACCTGGCGATATTGAGGTCTACTAGGAAAAATGCCACCGCCGCAGAATCGATGTTTCGGAAACGCGGAACCACCATCCTGAAGTGTGGGGCATGAATCAAGTAGGATGAGATGAGCAAGAGCAAATGCCACACACCCTTGCGAGGCTCTTGTACGTAACCTGGTACATGTTGTCCCACTGCTAATTGCCTCACTAAATAAGTCAATTCATCAAGTCTATGTTCCATTCTCTGTTGATCTACATGAGACGATTGAACTTCATTAACTCCTCCGGTTGAGGTAAGGACTCTTGTGTCAAATTGTTGAGCATTGGTACGCCATATTTGCTATCAAATCTCTTTGTCATGCAGTAGGGTTTTATCCACCAATGCACCTCCAGATGCGGCATCCACCATACTTCTATCCATCGATAGCAAGCCCTCATAGAAATATTGAATCAAGAGCTGATCACTAATTTGATGGTGGGGATAACTCGAACACAGCTTTTTGAATCTCTCCCAATACTCATGCAAGGTCTCACCAGTCATTTGCCTTATACCACAAATGTCTTTTCTAATGGTTGCTACGGATGCGAGGGAAGAACCTCTCCAAGAATAATTTCTTCATATCATCCCAACTCGTGTGAGCCTGGTGAAAGGTAGAAATGACCAATCCTTGGCTACATCAAGAGAGAGAAAGGGAATGCCCTCAACTTGATATGCTCCTCGGAGATTCCATGTGGCTTCATGGTTGAAAGCACCACATGGAACTCCTTTAAGTGCTTATGGGGATCTTCACCGTAAGACCATGAAACTTGGGCAACAAGTGTATCAATCCAGATTTTAACTCGAAGTCAGCATCAAGATTAGGATATGGAATGCACAAAGACTGGTAAGTTACATCAGGAGCAGCAAGTTCTTTAAGGGTCCTATTTTTGCTGTTATCAGCCATGATTTTAGAATCACTTAAGATCTCAAGTGCACTTTCGGATTCAATGTCACAACTAAATTCAGACTCAATTCTTTCACTTAGCCTACGAGTTCTATTCAACCTATGCAATGTTCTATCAATCTCAGGATCAAATTCAAGCAAGATATCAGGATTAGACCTAGTCATACAAAAACACAAAAATAAAATAAAATAAGTAAACAAGTAAAATACACTAGACAACTCTAAAAATATACCAAAATAAATATAATTCACCTATCTAAATTTTTTTAAAAATTATGGGACTTGTACAACATAAAAACTACACAAAAATGAAACTAAAAAATACAATAAAAAATATTAAAAAATTGAAAAACTGGTCTAAACGATGGATTTTGGAAAAACCAGGGGTGACCTCACAGTATACTGTGAGTCTTGTTTATTAGGCCGTTTTCCTTCAACTGACCAAGTTTCAGCTCATTCTGGGCACATTTTCTGTCAATACGAAATTCTTGTAAAATGACCCGTAATCACCCGTTTTTGCCTGAAATCCACCAAAACACAGCAACATAAAGGTTAGTGAGAGATTAGTAGTTAAATAAACTCTTAATAAGATTAAACAAAATCAGAATGATCCCCGGCAACGGCACCAAAAATTTGACACTTGTCGAGATTATCAAATTTAAATCAATTTATAACCGATTTACCAAAACTACTTGTAGCATAAGGTAACACCGGGTCGAGCCCATAGATCATTCTAATTATGAAGTCAGATTAAGAGGTTAATAAACAGGGGGGAAAAGTTTTGCAAGTTTAAACAACAAAGAGCAATTAAAATGAGTAAACAAGATTGAGAAAACAACCAATCCAAGAGAATTAACCAATCTTGATTTCAATCTATCCTTGATCTTTATAAATTTGTTCAACTATCAACCAAATCCTTGGTATTAGATCACATCAAGACGGCTCTCAATAATCCATGGATCTTCTACTAGAAACACTTCTAGAATTCAATTAATTAAGATTAGACAAATTAAGCATCCATCCAAAACCCAAATTAACTTAAAAACCAAGATCCAACCAAGCTAAATATTTCATCAAACATCTTTAATAAATTATATAACCTCTGAATTCACCTCTTGGCATATGATAATTACGCAATTAACATATGCAAAATCCCAATCAAATTAAGCATTAAATCAGAATTTAAACAAGAGAAGAAAAGAAAGAGAAACTTGATTAATAGATGAACGTATAACGATTAAAACAAGATCTCAAGATTAATCATCAAGATTGTCAATCTCTTGGATTGATTAAAGAAGTTTAGCTCTCCATAGCCATCACCATTGGAGAACCTTCAAGAACCATACAACAATGAAAATAACAAAGAGAGAGGAGGAGAGGAAGAGAAGAAGAGAATTCTCCAAAATGAAACACTAAAACTTTAATTATAACAACACTACTACATAAAAGCTCTCCCCTTACAATGATCTGCATAGCCTCCCTTTTATAGAGGGTTTAGAGGTACAAAATGTCAAAGGGGGCGGAGTCATGGTGGTTGGTGGAGTAGGTGGAGTAGTTGAAAATGTTGAATGACTTTTGGTGAGTAGAAAATTTCACTTATTCTTTGTCTCCGAAATCATCTTTGCTCTGAAGTCATTGCATTCGTCATTTTTGAGCCAAGTGGTCTTCACGAAGATTGTAGGTCTGGATCTCAGCTTTCAAATGGCTTTGGTTTGAGTCCAATATCCAGATATGTTCAAATTACTGCACACTTGCTCAGGTCCAGACGCAGCTTCTCTGTTCTGACTTCCAAGCCCAATATCACCTCCAAGGAGTCTGAATCGGGAAAAATGTACAACATGAAAGTTGTATATTTGAGTCTTAACTATCAATCATCAAAATTTCAGCCCATTCTACAACTTTAACCACGAGCAGTGTAATGCACAAGTACATAAAGGTCATTCTCGCCAGGAGCAACACTTTAGTTCTTGATTCAATGCCAATTTGAGCCATCCAAACGTGTGATTAAGTCTTTGATGTCTTCATGAAGATTGTAGAGCTCTCTCTCATCTTTAAAATGACATAAGATTCACCTTAAACATCCACCTACAGCCCAAGATATGACCCAAATACAAGATTAGTGTAAGATGTAAATCATGCTGAAAAATTCAATTAAATCTATTTTGAGTTCAAAACATACAAAACATAACCAAACTTAATTTATTAAGTGCAAGGAGAGTGTAAATGACTAAAAATGAAGGCTTATTAATGCATCAAATATGTGAACATCACATACATACTATCAAAATCACATATTATCACATATATCCAAAAATCAACCATAACAATTCCATGCATAATATCACATCATATAAAAATGCATAATCAAACAAGGATAAACCAATAACCACACAATCGAGTGAATAAATCCTCACATGAATTTTTCACTCATAAACACAAACAATCCATTCCTTCACCACCACATATGGCCGATGAGGTTAATCTCCCCCTTACCTGGTGTGTAGCTTCCCAAGCTCCTCGTTTAATTCTCTTTGTATCAATCTTTTACCACTAAGTAGATCTTAAAATCAAATCAAACACGGAAAAATTAGTATCTAAGGCTTGATTAAGATGACCATAGATCAAACATGGTCTTAGGATTCCAAGAATCAAATAAGAAATCAAGTTTCAAGATCTTTACCTTGAAACCTTAGAACTTAAATCCAAGAATCAAGCTTGAAGATGATTGATTTAGACTAAAGTCTCAACATTAAAGAGTCTTAGAATGATGTGAGGATTCAAGAATTATGGTTGGTTTAAATTAAACAAACTTGGAAGATGGTTTTTGGGTAGTTGACCACGAGCTTCCTTGGATGGATAAGGTAGGAACTTTTTGATTTTCAACTTAAAGAACAAGGTTGAAGATTGATGATTTAGGCTAAGATCTCAACTACTAAGTATCTTAGGATTGTGTATAGATTCTAGATCTAAGGTTTTTTGAAATTATTGAAGCTTGGAAGGTGCTTCAATGGCTCTTGGCTGAATGCTCAAAGAAGAGAGAAGATGGAGTTCTTGGTTAGTTCTTGAATGAGAGAGAATGGAGAGAATTTGTTTATGTCACAAAGTGTTAGAAATGAAAAGAATTAGCCTATTATTCAATGCATGGTCGTGTGGTGCTTTGGAGAGAAGGAATAAGGCTTGTTCAACAAGATAGAAATAATTGCACCTGGCTTCACATGGCCTAGGTCACTAAATGGTCATCCATTGGTCATTAGATATTTCAAGAACACACTAGAATGGCCTAGTTGGCCGTGTGACTCACTAGGATAGCTAACTAAGTTTTGATTTCAATTAGTTTCTAGTTACACCTAGTTTAGGTAGTTAGTTCACTTAAGCTAACTTAGTTAGGTCATTTAGTTACACAACTAACTATCTAGTAACTTGATTAAATCATACATTCTAGAAGAATTTAGATATTTTCTTATAACTATAGATTCTAAGTATTAGCAACTAAGTTAGTTCTATTTAGTTACTAATTAGGATTTTAGAGTAACTAAGTTAGGTTATCTAGTTACTTAACTAACTAACCTAGCCATTTTCGTTGACCTTTTGACAAACTAGCTTGATTTTAATTAGTTGGTCATTAATCTATGTAATGATGGTTCATGATTACACTTAAGATATTTAGCTTAGATATTTTCTGCTTAGATATTTTCATTCAGATATTTTCTAAAAGATATTTTACTAAGATATTTTCTCGTTAGATATTTATCCTTAGATATTTATAGCTAGATATTTTACTAGGTGAATCATCACTTCTACAAGCTTCTAGAAAAAAAATGACAAGACAAGCTTAAAATATCTTGAAAGAGTAAGTAGCCAAATTGAATTTGTCTTCTAGCTTGAGTAGTCAATTTGAATTTCTCCTTTTCAAGTTGAGTACCCAATTTGCCTTCTTCCTGCTTGCCATTGGTTCATCACTTTGAGTCATCGTCATCAAGATATTTTCCAACAGATATTACCTAATGGATAATAACTACTACTGTAACACCCCAATTTTTGGAAAAATGTCCCGAATATTCTATTTGCTGTTTTTCAAACTTTTGGGTGAATGACTATTTAGTCCCTGTTTTACTATTTCTTATTTTTTTGTATGAAATATATATATATATAATATTGTCTGTAATTTTATTTGAGCGTTTTGGATGATTTGCTTCGTGATGGGAAAAAATGAAAAAATGACCATTACGTCCCGAATGTACTGTTTTTGGTTTTTCTATATGATACAGTGTTTGATATTACTATTTGTGATTTTATTTGGACTTTTTGTGTGATTTGCTCGGAGACGGAGAATAATAATTTTTCGATCGAGAAAATCTTATTTTAATTATTTGGAACCTGGGGATCTTAGTAAACCCAATTGAATGATACTATAATTAATCTTTTAATTTTTTGAATTTAACTGTCAAATAAAATAATTTTATATTATTATAATATTATTTTATTAGTCAGTATAATTAAAGTGACAATGGACCCAGAAATGTTATGTGGGACCCACGTTTAGCAAAACAGTTAGTTTAGTAGCTTAATTAAACCTCATTAGTGATGGAACTTTCTTGAACATGGTGACTAAGCATAATGACTAGGCTTAAGTGGTGACAAGGCTTAATGACAAGGCTTAATGACAAGGCTTAATGACAAGGTTAGGATTGACCAATGAGAGCCAAGCTTGTTAAACAAGTTTTAATCTTGACCTTTGATCCATTCTAAGGCTAGAATGAAGCCAAGCCATGGACACCTTGCATGGCATTGAAGTCCACGGCCATTCACTCCAAAATGGTCATAATTACTTGCTTTTCATGCAAATTTTCTCTCTTCTCTCTCTTCCAAAAACACAAAAACTCCATTGAAGTTCTTGAAGCTCCATTCGGCCAACCACCATCCAAGACCATCCAACCACTCAAAAATTTATCCAACCAAGTTTTCTAAACCTAAACCTAATTCTAAGAACATCTCTAGTTGGGAGTTCATGCAAAATCTTTCATTTGAAGCTTGAAAATCTACTTGGAAGATTTTACCTAGAAGGTGAAATTTCTTGTTTCTCTTTTCTAAATTTTTTTTTCAATATTCTACACCATGATTTATCCATGGTTTAGGTTTTCTTTAGTATTAGTAACTTGTAGAAATTTATTTAAGCTTGTTAGGATCTTGGAGGAGGAAAACGAAAGCCCTAGAAGGAGTGAAAGCATATTTGTCTTCATTAAAGGTAAGAGGAAGACTTAGGTCTTATCATCCTTGTGTGGTGGTAAGAAAATGGAGACTTGTTTGTGATTGTAGAATCCATAAGGATTCCTTTGGTGTGTTTGTTATTATTTGTTAATAGCTTTCCTATTTGTTATTAGCTTTCTTAATTGTTATTTGTAATAAATTGCATGCCTAAAAGCTTTGATAATATTGTATGTGTTAGAAATGCATGATAAAATATAGGATGTGAATAACATGTCAAGTTTTGCATGAGTGTTCCAAAGAACACAACCACAAGGCTCACGGCCATCAACTAAAATGGGAACCAAAATGTTCTCTTTAATTTTACTAAATTGTGATTTAATTAATCTAAGAGAATTAACAAGATATACCATTGTTTAGTTTATGGAAAATGAATTTAGAAATTCAATAGCAAAGTTAAGTATTTTGGCCAACATGCCAAACCAAGTATTCATGATTGTTAATATTAAATTCAAACTATTTTCAATTAAAAAGAAACAATATATGTTAAAAAGAAATTTTCTATAATGAGTTTTAAAGAAATAAATTTGATTAGAACTAAGTTCAAGAAATTAAAATTTATGATTTTAATGATAGAAATGAAATACAGTGACTTTTAAAAATTTCTAACATATAGCTCACTTTATGTTTTGAAGCGTGTTAGAGGTTTTCAAAAGGATTAATTTATACGGTTAAAAATTAAGTAAACCAAAATTTTATGGAAAAATTAGGAAACCATTATTATAATTTTCTAAAACAAAATGCTGTCAATTTTTATTAAAAATAAGATAGAGAAAATATCCAAAAGACAGTATACGGTATGAAAAATATTCTACGTAGTTTAAACGTAATATATATTATTTCTATTTATTTAAACAGTAATTTCTAAGGAAATTGGACAAGAAAATGATTTAAAAATCTTACGTGATTGAGAAAACGTATTAAAAATACTATACAATTTTACAAATAGAAAAATAAATTTTTACGCGATTTATAAATGTTTGTAAAAAAATGGAATTGTTAAAATGCGATAAAATTTCTACGCGATTGACCGTTAATGTATATTTTGCTGTCGGGAAAATATGAACCCGTCATGTGCTTTTTTTTTTTTATGTTGTTGCCAATGAGGGCAAGCTTTCACTTTGTCGGGCTATGAGGTGAACCCGCATGTGCTTGAAAAAAATAGTATTTGTCTGGTGGGACTTATTCTTTATTTTTGTGCCATTGAGGGTATTCGGTAATTTTCTCATGCATTGTGTCAATGCCAATTTTGGTGGATTGATTGATGAGATGAATCACATCGGGTAGTCGGTGCGATAAAAGTAGTGTGGTTCATTTTCTTTATGAACTTGGAGACATTAGTGTGCGGAATTCCATATGTGGACAGTTGGTCGCTCCGCTTGGGCCATGGTAACCGGTAACAATCTAATGGACTCGACACGCACTATATTTAATCAAGATCATGTAAAGTCTAATAGTACATTGCCTGTAGTGTCACAACGTGAGACCGTGAACTACACCACGCCGTGGAATAAAGGGGTTCCATGTGATGGTGGGCTAAAAACGCAACGTATGACAACGCAATAGTTTGGTTGGGCAGCCGTGGTACTAGAGGATTTTGCAGGCCATTCTCTCTGATATCTGTTGTTTGTATGTGTCTAGCTCCATGGAGTAGGTTTGTGTCATATTGCATATGTTTATATATGATAATTGGTTTGCTTATAGTTTATCTGTTCTTTATTATATTTTAGCTGCTATATTATATGTTGTTATGGGATTTAAATGTTTACCTTATTTTATTGTTATAGTTTTTCATATTGTATTGTTGTAGCATTTTATATTACATTAATTGTATATTTGTTGTATAAACTGTATGTTTGCTGTATTTGACGTTTTCTTATTTACCATGTTTGTGATGAATGAGACTGTCTTACCTCTTTATTGTATATGTTTTTTGTATATATAAATTATGTGGTAAAGAGTTTGAAGAAGAGGAACAGCCTCCTGAGATTGTGTATACTGAAGAGGAGGAAGAACAGCAAGTGGAAGACCAGTACTACGATCAAGAACCATCAGATCATCCCTATCCATTGGATTAACTGTTGGATATGGCGGTGCGAGGATTCTTAGGTTTTGTGAGGATAGAGTTTCATAGAGGATCGAGGGCTGGCGTACTCGTGAAGAGAATGGTGTTGTAGCATACATGGGGACTATTACTTTATCTTTACGTCCGGAATATGATTCTGATCCTGTTGTTACTATTGATTTGTATGTACGTTAGAGTTGCCTTTGGGAATCCGACGTCATTGGAACGGACTTTTCCAAGTTCCCAATGACAACAGTGTAGTATCAACATCCGGACTCCAGTTCGTAGAACAGCCCGGATTTCTGTTCGCAGAAGCTGGCGTGAGACATCCTGGATATTTGTCACCTGAGGAGTCATCTGGGAATGATGCCCCAGTGGATTAGATACTAATGATGTGCACTTGGGCACTTTTTGCTTTTTGGTGTGGTAATGTATTTTAAACCTTATGTTTATCTTTTGTCAGTTGTTATAAATATTTTAGGTATGTATTTTCTTCTTTTGTAAGTTATTTGTATATTATTGGTACAACTTATGATGAACCATATGTATATTATGTGTGACATTTTTTTTATTTGGTATTTCCGCATTATTTTATTATACAATATTCTGTTTAACAGGAATAATTTTACAACCCGTCTTATTAAATAATAAATGTTTTACAACTTGGGTAGGTTTTATTTATCTTTCTTTTATTTTCTTTATAAATGTGACATTCTCACAAAGGGTGTTACAACTACTATTATTACTCAATGGATAATAGAAAATTCAGATACAGAAAATTTTTGTCAATTGTTCCCAGTTTTGGGTTTAGTAAGATCCCCTGATCCTATGGTCAAGAAATTTTTTTTATTTTTCTGGGTTCGCCTCAAACACACATATAGCTCAAAATATTAAAATAATAAAAAACTCAGAAAATTTCACAAAAATTCTCAAAAATCATAAAAGTTATAAAACTCATATTTTTAGAAAAAATGAAATTCAAGCATACAATTAAAAAAGAATATTAAAATAATTAAAATAATATTAAAATAATAAAAATACTTAAAAATTATCAAAAATTCATAAAAATTCACAAATATTATAAAACGTATTTATATAAAGAAAAATGAAAAATTGGGGTGTTACAACCAAGCGAAAGTTGGTGGGCATGTGTGTCCCAGGGCCGACGAGGGCAGGAAGTGATCGTTGGTACAATGAAGCACGGACAAGGAGCGGCTTATGGCAAGCTTCTAGGCGAAGGGTCGCATGAATGAACTGAATACGCACCGGAATGAGAGGGATTCAGAGACTGTACAGGTATGAGACTGCATAGTTGAGGATGACTTAAAGGAATTGATTTGGCGTAGCCATATCAACAAGTTGCAACTTCTTTTCGAGAGCCTAGATCATAAGAACTCCATGGTTAAGCGTGCTTGACCTGGAGCAATTGTGGGATGGGTGACCTCCTAGGAAGTTTCCTAGGATGCGTGTGAGTGAGGACAAAAGTACGCTAAAAAGACGTTGGTTTGTGGAGACACTCGTCAATCCTGCAAGCAGTCCTGGGATGTTACATGTAGGCTCCTAAGGCTAGGGTTACTAATATTATGAGGTGGTATCAGTACACTCATTGTTGTGAGAAGGAACAGTCCACTCATTACCAGGTACTGTTAAGAGGTCATTGCCCTACTACCCAGAAAAAATACTAGGAACCGGGTTCCTGGGAATAGTTAAGTTTCATGACATTGCACAAACATTATCATAACACATTTCATGAGCATAATCTTAGGACATACCCTAGGCATAATCATACGACATAACACAAGCATTTGCATATCAATGACATTTGTATAGGCGATTGTCTTATCTTTGGAATGAGGTTAGTTAAGGATCATGTGTTTGCTTTGTGAATATTACATAGAGTGAGTATGTGAATATTCCTGTAGTAATGTGTAGCACCTTAATACCGATAACCTAGTATATCATGCATACTCTAG
Source organism: Ormosia semicastrata (assembly GCA_029884595.1). Classification (NCBI taxonomy): domain Eukaryota; kingdom Viridiplantae; phylum Streptophyta; class Magnoliopsida; order Fabales; family Fabaceae; genus Ormosia; species Ormosia semicastrata. Next base: position 72,361,049 of record JAQQTO010000060.1, read on the forward strand.
GATAAACAATATTAGCTATGCTACTTCTAACTTAAACATCATACTATTTCATATCATTTAAGCAAATAATAATGGAGAGTCTTGCAGAAAACTAAAAGTTATACATACACTTTTGCCACAAAAGAGCTCATTGTATACATAAACTTTATACAAACTAAAAGCATGTAAAAAAATATAAGCTTTAAAATACTAATCATAAAAACTGTTCTAGTCTTCATACTTTTTCTTCTTGCCTTTGGATGAACTCTCACTTGGATTTACATGGCAACAAATAGGGTGAGAAATCACATTTCTCAGTATAAGTAACCAAAACCAATAGTCTAAACATGTACGATGAATAAACTACACTAAAACTAGTATACATACTAAAAACTCATTGCATAAAAACCATTACAAAACTTTCTCTCTATGTAACGTTCCTAAGCAATCTAAACTTCTGATCTATAACCGAAACCACAATGATAACAAACAACCGCTCATACAATCATTTGAGATCATCTACTAGACAACCGCCCATACAGCTATCTCCGAAGGCATAAACCAACATACACACAACAAGAACACAAAAATCTAATCAATGCAATTATTAAATAATGAAATGATATGATGATGTATGCTCAACGAAAAAAATATGTAGTGTAGGTGTAGTGTCGTGATACTTAAATATTCCCCCTGGGTAGGGAGGTAATCTGCCATAATAACGCGTGACCTCTTATAGCCTACCTAGTATGAACAAAGTCTGTTACTATAACAAGTATCCTCCTTAACCTACTAAGTAGTTTACCATAAACTGGGTGGATATCGCCACTAAAACTGAGTGGATGCCTCCACTATCTGATCTCTAGGGATAGCAAGTATATGTGAAGTGAGGTGTGTGAAAATGCGGAGTTATGTCCTAACTCTAACATAACTACCACATAACTCTATACTAAGTCCACCTTGCACTACTAAGACTACCTCTTCTCTGTAAGGGCAGTTCATACACTGCAACACTTAACCAATGCCAACTAGATTTAGTACATTTTCTACTTTTGCATTACTAACTCTACTTCACTCTTTGAGAGTTTTCACGTACTGTGGCATTCACCCTTGCCAGCTAGGGTCTATGGCACTCAACTTTTGCCATCTAGTTCCTTAACTTTATAATCACCTCTCTTGTGATACCTGTGCAACTCTAGGTTGCTTAAGAAATTAACTCTTGGTCTATGGCAATCCATGTCCAATGGATGCACAAGCTTAACTCACTTTCCCTTATATGCTTAATCATCTTTCTCTCTAGAATTACCTTTACTAGTGTCTTAAGACACTCTACTAGGCATAAAAAGGGAGTCCAATGAGTAGGATATCTCAAAACATAAAAAAACACATTTTGTGGCACTTGGGAGCTTGAACGCCCCTTCTTGAGTGCTTGAGCGCTCTATGCTCTATTCTGCTACGCGACGCATGCCTAAGTGCCATGCACTACGTGCCTAAGCGCCCAGTGCCCTGCATCACGTGTCTCTCTAGTGCTTGAGTGCCTGAGCGTGCTACACTGAGCACTTGAGCGCTCCTCGCATAGAATGGATTCTGCAGAATCCGTGAGTGATTCTTTTGGAAGAACACTCACCTCCATCCAATCAATCTAGATCAACTTCCTTATGATTTCTAACACCAAAAACAACCTCTAAACTTGTTGTGATCCTCTTAAAACCCATTAAACCACCTAGGCATGTTATTGGATCCAAAAATCACTTTCATCTCAAATTCAACTCTAAGCTCCTCAAGAGAATCAAAATTGGTTATCTTAAGCCATAAATGGTCACTTTGATCTTACTAAGCTAAAATTACCCTAACCTAATCCCTGGAATTCAAGAATCAAGCCAAGAACTCAATTTGTCCTATCAAAACCCCTATTTCTATTCATAAAAAAACCAAGTTCATACTAGATGAACATCAAGGAAAAGAGATGAATAGAAACCCCTACCTTTTATCTTGGATAGAGATCTTCAAGCTTGGTCTTTGTCCTTAAGCTTCTCCTCTTCCTTTTTGTCTCCTATGGCTACTGACTGCCCTTTCTTTCTCTCTTTCTCTCTTTTTTGTTTTTGGCTCTCTGCCGTGGGAAGGAAAACAATATAAGAAGCAAAAATCTAACTTTGCTTCTTATAAGATAACCACTAATGTGGTACTAAATTCCTGATCTTCTATGAACACTTAGATTCCTCCGAATCCAGTTTTCCAACTTTCAATAGACTTAAAATCAATCCTAAGATTCATTAAAAATCATGTTACACCATTTCTCTATTTTTCCATATCTGCTGAGGGTCAATCTGGTATTAAAAACACAACAGTATGCCTAAAAATACCAAATTAACTTCGATTATTTTGAAACTTTAACTACACCTTACTTAACTCATTTATGACCTAGAAACAAGTTCTCCACATCTATTTCTCTTCAAATAGCAGTTTATGCTATTTTTTGAGTCATTTTAGGCTATTTACCACATTCTGTGTTGCAGCAAAGTACCTAAATTAATTTAGTTCATCACAAAACTTAACTAACATATCAAACAAGTATTAGACTACCTATGTAACCTTATACAAGCCTAACATGATTTTTTGGGATATTACATAATGAGTGGTGACTCATGTACTTATTGCAAACATAATCCATTGATAGTAAATGTTTAATTATGTAATAATTAAACGTTTTTCCTCAGGAAGAGAAAGGAATAATTTTTGACTTTTGCCACCTTTCTACATGTTATTAATATAGTTGTTGTTTAATAACCTATTTTTCCCTCGAAGCAGTTGGGGTTATCATGATGTCATGTTTTTATAAACTATTACTGAGAATTGTGAATTCTCATCCCATTTTTTGTTTCCATGATAAATCTAGGTCGAGACTCTTCCAAGGGGAAGAAGATGAAGCAAATAGACTGGAGTAGTTTTTATTTGCTTTTGAACAAAGCTTGTATATTATTATATTCGTTTTGGTTTGTATAAAAGTTTTATGTATTACAATATGCTCTTTCAAAGCTAAGGTTGTACATATATAATAATTTCTTTCCCTCATGGCTCTTTATAATAACATGTATGGTTATTATGAATCTAGTTTGATATTTTTAATTTAGAAGTGACATGACTAATACTATTTATCCGAATATATTCCAGATATGCTAGGGTAATGGTATTAGGATATTACAATTATCAATGATGTCTTAAAAAATTTGCATAACCCTAGTTCATATTTTCAATTTTTGTGATGACAAAAGGGGAGTAAGAAAGAAAATATATAGTTTGAAACCAATTTGTAATCTTTTGCTTTATATTGATTGAAAATATGATGTTATTCAATATAATTTCTTAAGTGTGCTGATCATGATCATTATATTGTGTGTTCCCTTCAAGTCTACTCTTATACATATAAATGCTTTGATACTTTTTGTCACTCTGATATAATGCTCTGATACACCTTGTTGTTCTAATGCTTTGACAATTTGTTTTGCTTAAGTTAAATAACCTTTATATCTTGTGACTAATGTTTGCTAGATGCATAAGTTAAGGGAGAGTTTCTAAGTTGAACCTTCATTAGAAAACCTCCTGATTAGAAAAGTCACTTTATCATAGAAAGGTTGTTTTTCAAAGTTCTTATTTTAGTTGCTCTAATCTAAATAACCATTTCAAAAAAGAATGGTTTATCATCATAAAAAAGAGGGAGAATGTTAACTCCAAAATCTTAAGATCCCTTTGTATGCTTAAGTTTTTACTTGAGATTAAGTTTTGATGACTAACAAAGCAATACTTTTCTAAGTATATCTTGAGTAACTGTCAGAAAACTCACTACACTCTAAGATTTCTGATCACTCATAGTCAAAAAACTTGTCTATCTTATGAACTTTACAAATATGTGTGTTGAAGTTGTTTAAACTTGGAACTCAATTCTGTTTTGGAAAACACTAGCTTTAGATAGTTGACTCTTCAAAAAGTTCATGAGAAAATTGCTCAAAAAGAAAAGAGAAAACCTGATTAGAAAATTAGAAAATAGATCAAAAAATCATATAGAAACTGCGATCAGAAAACTCTTCAAGGACGAATGTCAAAGACATCCTTTCTGAATTATACTTGGTCCTATCACCAAACAACCCTCCTAGTCATAACAAGAACGTTAGAAAGCTGCCAAAAAGCTCATAAGAAGAGGACAAAATAACAATTAGTTTCCTTATGCACTAGAAAAAGCTACCAGATGCATTAAATGTGTTCTCAATTGCTAGAATTCATCCAAGGCTATAAATTGAAGATCATTTGAAGCATTTTAGACTGAAATGCTTGGTTGTTGAAGTGAATTTATCACTGAGAAAAGTGTTGATGCTATTTTCTGAACGTATTCTCGATTTTGAAATACCGTTATGATCTACAAAATGTTCTTTTGCTCATATTCTTTGTATAGTCTTAGTAGAAGAAAAGTTGTTTGTTAGATTTAATTTTGTAATATTCACTCTTGAAGTGTTAGTGAACCCACAAGTTTTGCTTTGCTCTGTTTACAAGTTGTAATATTCACTCTTTGAGTGTTAGTGAGGTCAAACACAAACTTAAACATTATCTCTTTGTAACTTGACCTATTAGAGGTCTGAGTGTTGAGCCTAGAGAGGTTAGGTGTAAAAAGAATACTCGATTGTATTTAGACTGGAGAGGTTGTGTTCAAAATAATACTCTGATAGTGAGAATCCTAGAGTTCTCTTGGGGACTGGAAGTAGGCAAGTGGTTGGCTGAGCTAGTAAAAATATTGTGTGTACTACTTCTTTACTCTTTCTCTTTATTTTTTAAAGTTGTTGCTAAACTAATTTTCTCAACTTATAGCTTAACAAATTTTTTGAACTCCTTTAAGTTCTTTCTAATAAAGGGAAAAATTTGTAAAAATTGTTTTATGATCAAACCTATATCAATAAAAGTTTTTCAAACAATTAAGAAAAGTCTTAGTAAGCATTCTCAAATTATTTTTTGAACCTTGCTACCTTTTTAATTGATGTTCACTAACTATCTACTCTAATCCTCCAAGTTATACACTTGAAAAATCTATTTTAAATTTTAGAAAGTGTTCAGAATTTTTTTTTTAATAAGGCACAATTAAACCCCCTTCTTGTATACTTTGTCACCTTCATTTTATATAATAGATAATTTATACATAAGTCATAAAAACCACATAGTATAAATAAAAAGAAGAGAGAAAAACATATATTTACTACATTATATTGAACTTACAAATTTAAAATTATACTTTACGTAACCGATAAAGCATCACTATTAGTAATTTTAATTTTTTAAAAATACTCATCAATTATTATTTATTATATAAAAAACCAATTAATAATATAGGGAATGGGTTTTTATCAACACCATAATCAATTTTATGTGTTTAAAAAACTATATAATAATAAAGTTTATATAATTCATTTATATATAGTTGTCTATGACAACTTAAAAACCATGGACGATAATCTCAATTATAACTAATTAGAGTTAAAGAAGAATGTTTGAGGCTTTGGAATGGTCCCTAAAGCAAAGTAATGTACAAGATTTATTAAATATTTTCAAAATTCTTATTCTTATAAATAATATTTAACTTTGAAAAAAACATTTTGGAATTAAAGTAATTAACATCTACAGAAAATAAAACGACAAAATACTTACTAGGCTTAAAATATTAATAATTGCAAGCGTCAAAAAGCAAATAAATTAAAATCTATATTAAATACAAAAAATATATGACATATTTGCAGGAACAAAGAAAAGTTAATCAACACAAAAAAATATAATAATAATACCGTTTCACTCCGAAACCAACAATATACATAAATTTAACAAATTTAAAATTATTACATACAGTTACAATACTATCCAAACAAAAAATTTACCAACTTGAATCTATGAATACCAAAAAAAAAAAAAAACTCAAGGAAGCCTGCAATCGGAATTAGAATCCAAATTTTGAAAACAGGTTCTTCATCTCGACTATTAAACTTGAAACAGGAACAATATTTCATCAAATTCATAATAAGTACCAATGTCCTATCAACAAAAATAGTTACAAAAAAAATTGAAAGTTAAAAGATCAATCACAAACATACAAATAAAACACATGCAGGACGAATTTATTACATTAGCCTAAATATTCATTATTTCTGAAATCGAACTTTGGCACCATTAAACCATCAAAATGGCAATCTCAGTAGAAGGGTACATCCTAAAAGGGAAAGATTGCAACTTAAAGTAAATAAATACAAAGAATCAATAAGTTAAAATAGTTGAAATACTTGAACTTCAAATACATAATATCATTAACAAATAATAACATCCACAACATACTATTAAAAAATTGTTTGAATTTAACCATTCGGGTTATTAACGTGATTGTGAAATGTGATTAAGGATGTTATTGTGATTGATTTTAGAATTGATAGATTAGTTTGATTAATTCTATATATAATTATATCTTTTTTTTTTGTATAGTAGTATTCTTATATAAATAATGACTAACTCTATTGATTGATTCTCTCAATTTTTATTTTTAATTTAGTATTAGAAATAAAAGTTGAAAGACATTGACTAAATCTGAAAAAGAAGAAAAGGAATGAGGCATGAAGCTTATTTGAGAAGTTTTGCCTCCAAAGTTATTTGATAATTCGAATTATGAGGAATTCACTTGTGATATTCTATTGATTAAAAAAATTAAAAACATGATGTGATAAAGAGGTGAGAGAGAGAGAACAAACTTCTTGTGTAAACAAAGCAATGAAAAGTCAACATTGAACTTTAGGAAGTTGAGAATAAAAATAAACATTGGAAGTGGTTGAATGTGTGTTTTTGAAATAGTTATGAAAATTTAATTTTTTTAATAATTAATTATTGTATAAATTTTTTTTATGAGTTTTACTATATTTTTTAAAATATCATCTTAATGATCATTTTATTATCTAATAAAAAATATTAATAAAAAATTAAATACAACTAATATCTTGAGAACATAAAAAGTATTTAATATTTTTTTTATTTAGTAATTAGGAGGATTATTAAGAGAATGGATTAGGAGGATTAATAATTTTTCTTTTGTTATAATCGATTATAATCGATTTACTTTTATGTTTGGATATGTTAAGCTGAAAAATAATTTTAAACTAATCTGTTTTATTTAAATGATATAAAAAGAATTACTTTTATGTATTAAATTACTAAAATAGATATAAAATAATTAAAAAATTATTTGATTAAGGACAAAATAGTATTTACATATCAAAGTATAAGGAATAATTTATAAGTTAGAATCATAAACTTCAGAGTATATTTGGGAAAACTTATTTCCATGTTTTAACGATTTTTTTTTGAAAAAAAGCTATTTGAACAATATTATCACATGTTTAGCAAAATCAGTTTTAACTTTTACATGAAATTCACATTATAAAAGCTTTTTATGTTTTTTTTTCATAATGCTGAAAATTGAAACTTATGATTCTAGCTTATAGATCATTCATTACACTTTGAGATGTAAATACCATTTTGTCCTCAATCAAATAATTTTTTTAATCATTGTATACCTATTTTAGTAATTTAATGTATAAAAATAATTCTTTTTTATACCATTTAAACGAAATAGATTAGCTTAAAATCATTTTTCAGCTAAAGTATCTAGATATAAAAATAAATCGATTATAATCGATTCAATAAAAAATTTATATAATAATCAATTATTAAAATAATCAAATTTTCACAATTTTTTCAAATACACACTCAATCTCCAACATTATGAAAAAATGCTTAAATTTTTTTTTAAAATGCATTAAATTTCATGTAAAAATTAAAATTAATTTTAACAAACATGTGAGAATCTTGTTCAAACTATTTTTTTACTTAAAAAAGCTACTTCATTAATAATTAATAATTTAAAATAAATAAAATTTATTGGAATGATGTAAATAGATATCATTGAATGGGAGAAGCTAAAGAAACTTCAATAGAATCATTGACAAAACTTCATTATCATTTACATCACGGGGTGAAAAATGGGTGAAAAATTTACCTGAATATATATAATAAAATTAACTTATTATTAGGACAAACTAATTGAATATATTTTCATTATTGCAAAATAGTTTTTTTTAACTGTTTCTTGAATAACTTCATATAAATTCTATTAATTATCGTGTATAGCACGGGTAGAAAATGCTTGTTAAATTGGAAATAGGAAATCAAATTTGAACCTAATTCGAAACTTGCACACCGTCTTGCAATCCAACAATGGCCACCGAAGAAGAAGTGCTCGCTGAAGTTGAAGCTGTGCAAGCCGTATATGGAACCGATTGCCTCCTTCTCGATTCCTTCCCTCCCCATTTCCACCTCTGCCTCAAACCCCGAACCGCTGATGTTTCCTCGGAACAGGTCAATTTGTACTTTTCTTTCTTCTAATTTTTTTTTCTTGTTAATTCTTTTTGCTTCAATTGATGATGACCCATTATTTAGTTTTAATTCGGCAACCCAAAAAATGAGTGTTGTTTGGTTACTCTGAAAATTGGGGGTTGGGGGGGAGGGGGGGACAGTTGAATTGATCAGCATGCTTATGAATTAGTGGGCAATGATTTATAAAAGAAGAATTTGCTTCAGTAGTGCCTTTGGTATATTGGACTATATTCTCAAGTTATTATATGAATTTAATGAGCTGGAAACTGGAAAGTTTAGGAGTGGTGCAGAAAGGGTGTGAAACTCTGAATATTTGATAGTATTATTATTATTATTATTTTAAACTGTCTTGCTTAAGTATTATATTTGAGTGGAGTTAAGATTTTGAAAAAAGTCTAAGTACCCTGAATGCTTCAATCTTCATGATCTGTTACGATGGTTAGGGATTGCAAAATTATGAATGCATCTTTGTTTTTAGATCTTTTGGTCATTAGACATGTGATTCTGCCCCTGGAACAAGTGTATGATTGTTAATAGTTTTTTAGTATTATTTTTCTTTACAGTTCGTAGAAGCTATTATAGAGATACGAGCAAGCACACAGGTATATTTTACTGTACTATGCATATGATCTGAATAAAGTTAGCTGGGTGGCTTCAAATACAGTAGCGTAGGATATTATATGCACTTTGTTACATATGCATACAATTTGAATAAAGTTAGTTGTGTGGCTTAAAATAAAGTAGCTTAGGATAATTTGTGCACGTCATCTCTTCTTGCTGAGAGACTGCATGAATAATTTTGAGAAATTTAATTTTGTTATATATAACTAGTCATCTTCCACTTTCATCTCATTCTTAGCTTAATTTGGAATTCTTGGGCAACTTGTGATTATTGAATCTCCTATTTAAATCAGTAGGCACTAGCTTATGTACATTTGCCTCGTTCTTGTGATAGTATCCGAAAGAACCGCCTTGTGTTGATCTTGTGGATTGCAAGGGTCTGGATGAACAGAGACAAAAGCATCTATTACATTACATACAAAGTAAAGCCTACGAGCTCTCCCCTTGTTTAATGCTTGTAGCTCTCTTTGAGGTAACAGTTGCATGATTGATCTAGCTGCACCTTTTGAAACAATAACACTGATGGTTTTACTTCATATCTGTATTCCAGTTGTTTTTGGAGAATCTTATAAGCATTTAGTTAGCAAACTCTCTAATATCTAATAGCATCTGCTTTTACCACATTTTCACTTGCTTTGGTCGTAGATGAGCTTAAAAGATCTATTAAAAATGAGGTCCTTTTCCCTGAGCTATTTTCGGTGATATTTATCCTAGTAAATGAGAGTTCATAGCATTCATGTTGCAGATATTGGGGCAGGCTTTTGAATCTAAGTGCTTTAGATTAATGGGGCTAAGATCAAATGTAGAAATAGAAGTTTTGAAAAGTAGGGGGAAAATGAACTTTAGTTTAAAATAAAATGACAGGAGATACCAAAGAGTCACTGTCAGTGCTTTTGGTTTCTTGGGACAATAATTCAAATTTATGGGCAGAGTAAAGAGGATTCTATGTTATAGATTTATAGCTGATGGTTGAAATATAGGAATGTACAAGTCTTGTTTTATTGAATGTTTCTTTTGAGAGGGTGAGTTTTATGGAGCAGCTATCTGTCTACTTTACTTTGTGGAATACAATGTTGTGCTATTAAGAGATCACATATTCAAATCATGAAGGTAGATGCGATAAAAATGTAAGGTGGATATGTGGTAATATTTAGAAAGATAGGACAAGTCATGTATGCGTTATTTTATTGTGAGGGAAAATCTTCTAGTATGGTTTGAGCATGTTTCAGTATGATGTAGAGACACTAATACCCTGTGAGGAATGGTGATTAAATTAAAGCAAGATAATCTAGGAAATTTATAGAAAGACCTAGCAAACATTGGTGGCAGTAATAAAGAAGTATGTTGTAATGGTAGCGTACAACTTCAGATCGCGCAGTTCACAAACTAAGATCACAATGCAGACTGCGCAATTCACCCAGAGCAAGAATGAAAACCAGATTGAAGCAGAAAACACAGCTAAGAACGAAAACCAGATTGAAGCAGAAAACGCAGCTCAGATTGTAACTAGCTCTGTGATACCATTCTAGTAATCTTAACAAGTGAGAAAATGAAAGAAAGCTCAAGAAAACTTGAGTGCAGCAGAAAAGAGAAGAGAGAGAATAGAAGAAGAGAGAATAAGAATTCTCTAGAAACTGAAAACTGTAAATTGTAATTGTCAAGGTACAACAGAGTGCTCAGCTCTATTTATATAGCTATCAGAAGCTCAACCACCCTTAACTAACCTAACTAATTCTGTTACTAACTAACATAATAAGATAATATTCTAACTAACCTATAGAACTCTAGAACACTCTAAACTATACTACAATAGTAAACAGCTAATACAATATACTCTAATAGAGAGGAGTTTTTTTTAATTGATTAACTAGTAACGTGGTTTATGGTACAACACAATGGTATCGTTTGATCTATGTAGTTGACCCCATATAGTGGAAAAAAGCTTTGGTTGTTGTTGTTAACTAGGAACATGGATTGTAATCACATATAGGAGTAATCTCTCACATTGAACTGCTAACATAAAAGATGAAAGTAAGTAATTTGATAGACCCGCAATTAAACGTGTATAACAGAAGGTGTGAGAGGGGCAGCAAGGTGCATTTACAATTAGTGGGAGTGGAGAGAATAAAGAGGGGCAGCAAGTAGCATTTACCTAAGGGGGTTACGGCAAATGAATATGCAAATAGCGGAGAGAATAAATAGGAAAATGGAGGAGGGGAGAATGGGAGAAAAATCATTTGGATTGTGGGATACCTGAAGGCCCAGAATTCTTTCTGAGAGGGCACTATTCTTTTTCTGTTTTCTGTTTTTTACTTGTGTAAGGAGGTCTACCTTCATTTCTTTTCTGAGTGCTCAGTGCTCTCTGGAGGTGTTTACCTCCATTCTGTGTTTCTGTTTTTCTTAATCTAGATCTGTACCCATCATAAATGAAGGGAAATCCAGAAGAAGTAGATGAACCAGAGAGAGGAGAAGAGATTCTCAGATCTGAGAAGGAGGAGAATACACTTCTTTCATGACTAGGGGACGGGTGGGCATGGTTTAGTTCAGTTTGGTTTTGTATACTGAACCAAACTGAACCTAAAATGTGGTTTGGCTTTTTTAACCAAACTGTTTCTTCCTTGAATAAAAACATATTGAAATGTATGAACTGGTTTCCTAGGTTTGGTTAACTGGCTCTTATGTGGATAACCGGTTCATTGGTGATCCTTCAATTCAACACAATCAACGAACTTCACACATTTGTGTAATCAAAGCACAGATCTAAACAATGGAAGCAACTTCTAAACAAATCACAGATCTAAACCATCTCAAGCAATAACAGAATAAAATTTTGTGCAAGATAATGGTCCTGCATGCAGATCTGGAGCAGGGATGAGTGGGAATCATGAAGTTGCTCGTGCAATCCATTGTCAAGACTCGACGGCGACAAGGAGGCAGCAGCGACAGGGCGGCACTGGAGTTGATCATCTTTTGGAGGATTATGGCGGTGGTGCAAGCTGCATAGAAGGCCGGTGAGGAGTTGAGGATCTTCTCGATCTTGGCAAGTTTGATGGTGGGAGTAGGAATCATGAACTTTCTCCGCGCAATCCACTGTGGAGACTTGACAGTGACGAGGATGCAACTGCGACGAGGAGGCACTGGTGATAGCGCGATGACAACGTGAAGGCAACAGTGACAGAGCGATGGCAATGGAGTAGCGGCAAAGGAGCGGTGGCAACGAGGCAGCCTTGGTTTAGATAGAATTTGCTCTATGAGTGAGTCTTGAGAAGAGAGAAATTGGTCTCTGGTAAGAGAGAAACTTTCGGTTTGGATAACTCCAGTTAATCGAACTGGAATAGATAATAGTCAACCAAACCATTTTTGAAAATGTAACCAATTTGGTTGGTGAACTGTTTTAAATGGTTTGGTTTTTTTGTGGTGCAGATTGGTTCGGTTACCAGTTTGGCTCAATTCAAAACAGTTTGTTGCATATGTTGAGATTAACGAGATTCATTAATAAGGTTCCATGAACAAATTCATGTATACTAGAATTTATTAGATTCATGTACATAGGGAATAAGCTATCTTATTAATTACCTTGTAAATTGTAATTCTCATATATATATAAATCATACCTGATGAGTATTTTTTTACTCAAGTAATTCAGAAATCCTCTCTAAGTGGTCTGACATTCAAGTTGGTATCACAGCGAGTTGATACCGCTCTTGCTCTTCATCCCCGTTACTGTTCCAGCCGCTGTCAAGGCTGGAACCTAGTCCAAAGTCCTCTCATCTGTCAGAGAGAAGGTCCTAGTAATCTCAGACGGCCATTTCCAGCCATCCCCCAAAAGTCCCGTCGCCGGAAAGTGCCCCACGCGCCGCCACCAGTCTGCACAACGTCCGGCGCGTGTAAGCCACTCGCCGCCTTCTCTGTGCCGGATTCCGTCGCCGCTGGTCCCAGTATGCTCATCGGACCTCCCTGAGTCTGTTCAAGTGGTCACCAGATCAGTTTGTCTCTGTTTGGCTACTGGGTCCTAGAGCCCACCTCCCTTCCTCCTCCACTGCCACTGTTTGTCCCTATTTGGTTTGTTCTTCAATGGATCAGAATATTTTGTTAGATGTTGAATATAAGGAATATCTTCAGTTCAAGGCAGCACAACACAATTCATCTTCAGCAGCTGTAGTTTATACTGGTAATTCTATAGTTTGTCTCTCTCGTTCCTCACCTGTTGAATCCTGGATTTTGGATTCTAGTGCTTCCGATCACATAGCTGGTAATCCCTCTCTTTTCTCAAAAATATCACAACCCAAAAATTCACATTACATCACTCTTGCCGATGGCTCTAAGGCAAAAGCCAAAGGCATTGGTCAAGCCACAATTCTTCCCTCCTTGCCATTAAACTCTGTTCTCTTTATTCCTGGTTGCCCTTTTAATCTAGTTTCCGTTAGTCAACTCACTCATAATCTTAATTGTTCCATAACCTTTACTGCCAATTCTTTCTCTATACAGGACCGGAATACGAGACAGACGATTGGCGCAAGATTTGAATCACATTGTCTCTACTATTTCCATCCTCCATCTTCAATTGCTTGCACTGTTGCTGATTCACTGAGTCTCCTTCATCGTCGTCTGGGTCATCCAAATCTAAATAAACTAAAGAAAATGGTCCCTCATCTTTCCCATCTGCAATCTCTAGAATGTGAGTCATGTCAGCTTGGTAAACATATTCGATTTTCCTTTCCAAGCTCAGTTCATCATAAAGAAACTTCTCTCTTTGCTCTTGTCCATTCAGATATGTAGGATCCTAGTCGAGTCAATTCTATCTTAGGCTATAGGTACTTTGTTAACAACTTTCATTGATGACTTTTTGAGATGCACTTGGATCTTTTTAGTGAAGGAACGTTCAGAGTTGTGTACCATTTTTCAGAACTTTTGCAATGAAATTCAAACCCAATTTGGACATCCTATTCGCATCTTGCATAGTGATAATGCAAAAGAATACTTCTCTGCTCCCCTTAATCATTTTATGGCTTCTCATGGCATAATTCATCAATTCTCTTGTCCACATACACCACAACAAAATGGTATTGCTGAAAGAAAACATCGCCATATTATTGAAACTGCTCGTACCCTTTTGTTACATGCCAATGCACCTTTAAAATTTTGGGGTGATGTCGTACTCACTGCTGGTTTCTTGATAAATTGGATGCCATCTGATAGAGCTCCTCCTAAGATTACTCAGGTCTATGTTAGAAGGAAAACCCAAGATAGAGTGGGTTTGGGCCGAGTGAGTGAGGAAAATGTGAGTGAGGGGGGGAACCACAATGCTTTGTAACCAACTGCTGATGTGGCAGTAGTGATGGGAAAAAGGTGATTCTCTCGTGATTACGTTATGGAGAGAGAATATAACCGAGTGGTTTGGGGGAGGGAGGTAGGTGGAATTTGGTGGGACTTGGGAGAGAATTGAGCACTCTCTAATTTGCTCATCCTTGTTTCTTTTCTTCGCATTCCTAGAAGTCACATTCTGACATTATTGGAATTGATATCAGCTTGATATCAATCCGAGATTTATCAATATATCAGTGTTTCTATCTATTTTCTGTTCTTAATTTTCTGGTACCTATCAACTGGTATCAGAGCTCCCGATTTTGGGAGCTGTATATGGTGACCACGTGAGCTGCCATGGAATCGAGAGTGGAAAACCTGGAACGAAGTGTGCAAGAATGGAGGAACGAAAGTCGAGCTGCCATGGAATCGAGAGTGGAGAACTTGGAACGAGGTGTGCGAGAATGGAGGAACGAAAGTCGTTCCCAGATGGATGAACTCAAACGGCTACTGAAAAAGGGCAACCGGAACTACACCAGGGGACGATCGGGACGCCGGCGGTCACCCAACTACCACGAAGAGGAGGGTAGTGAAAACGGGAAACGCAACAGTAAAGTGGGTTCGGTCCATCGCCCAGGATCGGAATCCAGAGACCGTGAAAGCAGAAGCCACTCTTCGAGAGGGACCCGACCACCATGGAGGAACGATGGGGGAAGGAAGCTGGAGGTACCAATTTTTTCGGGAGATGACACATATGGCTGGGTTAATAGGGTGGAACGGTATTTCAAGCTCAATCAAGTGGAGAACCCAGAGAAACTAGACGCAATAGTGGTGGCTCTCGAAAACAGAGCATTAAGCTGGTACCAGTGGTGGGAGGAACAGACCCCCTCCCCTAGCTGGGAACAGTTCAAGGAGGCCCTCCTAAGGCGTTTTCAACCAGGATTGATTCAGAACCCCTTTGGACCATTGTTGAGCACGAAACAAACAGGATCAGTAACGGAGTACAGAGAGAAATTTGAAATGATCTCTGCTCCACTGAGGAATGCCGACAAAGTGATGATGATGGGAATTTTTATGAATGGGTTACGGGAGGAGTTGCAAGCTGAACTCAAGCTGTATAACTTTGAGACCATGTCGGAATTGATGGACACGGCAATGTTGTTGGAGGAGAAGAATGGAGCATTAAGGAAAGGAGGGATGGTTACTACTGACAGAGGGGGGCCGTACGTAAAGAACTACTCCACGGTCAAGCCCAATTTGGGAGGAGAAGCGGGGAAAAGTCACACCAATACTCTAAGGACCACATATGGAGGTAAAAGCTCACTGGAACCGAAACCACCAGATGAGCAAGGCGGAGACAAGAGGAGTACTATGGGAAGAAGGCTTTCTCAAGCTGAGCTGCAAGAAAGAAGCCGTAAGGGGTTATGCTTTAAGTGCGGGGAAAAATGGGGACCGGAGCATGTATGTAAATTGAAGCATTACCACATCGTCATAATGGAGAATTTGGAGGAAGGAGAGGGGGAAAGTGAGGAAGAGGACGAAGGGGCAGTTGTAGAGATAGAAGATAAAACTCACCAAATAACCTTACACAGCATAGTAGGGTTGACCTCTAATCAGTCATTAAAGGTGTGGGGTAGAATTGCAGGAAGACAAGTATTGGTGTTGGTGGATTGTGGAGCATCCAGCAACTTCATTTCCAGAAAATTGGTAAAGGAGCTGAACCTGCCAGTAGAGAACACCCCTGACTATACAGTCGAAGTGGGAAACAGAGAAAAAGTGAGCAGAGGATTATGCAGAGAGGTGATCCTTGAGGTGCAGGGAGTGGAAATTAAACAAGATTTTTTCCTGTTTGATTTGGGGGGAGCAGAAGTGGTTCTGGGAATGGATTGGCTTGCTAGTTTGGGGGATATTGAAGCTAATTTCAAGAATTTGACACTTAAATGGGAGAGGGGAGGCCTCAAGATGATTCTCAGAGGGGATCCTTCACTTTGTAGGGCCCAGGCCTCTTGGAAGACCATGCTGAAGGCATTACAAAATGAAGGGGAAGGGTACTATGTGGAATACCATCCAGTACCGAGAGAAGATGAAAAAGGAGAGCAGAACCTTCTATCAGCAGAAATGGAGGCTGTGTTGGAAGAATTTGTTGATATTTTTCAAGAACCCTATGGGCTGCCCCCTAGAAGAGTGCAAGATCATGCTATTTATCTCAAGGATGGAGCTCCAATCCCTAATATCAGGCCATACAGGTATCCTCACTACCAGAAGAATGAAATTGAAAAAATAGTGAGTGAAATGTTGCAAGCTGGTATAATTAGACCGAGTACCAGCCCATACTCTAGTCCTGTTATTCTTGTTAAGAAAAAGGATGGTGGGTGGAGGTTTTGTGTGGATTATAGGGCGTTGAACAAGATGACCATCCCTGATAAATTTCCCATTCCCATTATTGATGAGTTGCTAGATGAATTGGGAGGTGCAAGGGTGTTTTCCAAGTTGGATCTAAAATCTGGTTACCACCAGATTAGGATGAAGGAAGAGGATGTTCCTAAAACAGCTTTTAGGACTCATGAAGGACACTATGAGTACTTGGTTATGCCATTTGGTTTGACCAACGCACCCTCCACTTTTCAAGCCCTCATGAACCAAGTCTTGAAGCCTTATTTGAGGAAGTTTGTACTAGTCTTTTTTGATGACATCCTAATTTACAGTCCAAATGAACACAGCCATGAGGATCATCTCAAGAAGATACTGCAAGTATTGAAGGATAATCACCTCTTTGTTAACAAGAAAAAGTGCAGTTTTGGCCAGCAGCAATTGGAGTACTTGGGGCACTTAATTTCAGAAAGTGGGGTATCAGCAGATCCAAGAAAAGTAGAAGATATGGTGAGCTGGACAATTCCTATGGATGTGAAAGGATTGAGGGGGTTTCTGGGGCTCACGGGTTACTATAGGAGGTTTGTTAAAAATTATGGGAAGATTGCTTGGCCCCTCACTCAGCTGCTGAAGAAGGACAAGTTTAAATGGGACCATGAAGCTCAGGTTGCATTTGACAAACTTAAGGTAGCAATGACCACGTTACCTGTGTTGGCTGTTCCAAACTTTGAGAAGTTGTTTATTGTGGAGACTGATGCCTCTGGGAAGGGAGTGGGGGCTGTGCTGATGCAAGAAGGAAAACCGGTTGCATATATGAGCCAAACTTTATCTGACAGGGCCCAGAATAAATCTGTGTATGAGAGAGAATTAATGGCTATAGTATTAGCAGTTCAAAAATGGAGGCACTACCTACTTGGGAGGCATTTCGTGGTGCACACTGATCAAAAAAGCTTGAAGTATCTCGTTGAACAAAGAATTATGGGGGAAGAACAGCAGAAATGGATCTCCAAACTATTGGGGTTTGACTTTGAAATAAAATATAAGCCAGGAAGGGAAAATAGAGTGGCTGATGCACTCTCCAGGAAGCTCCAATACTCAGCCATTTCTTCTGTCCAGTTTTATGAATGGGATGGACTAGAAGATGAAATACAAGCAGATGAGAAGTTGAGGGGAATTGTTCAAGATCTGTTGAGGCAACCAGAATCACATCCAAATTTCCAATTCAGAAAAGGGAGGCTATATTACAAGGGAAGAATGGTGGTACCTAAGGATTCTCCCAAGGTTCCTTTAATTCTGAAAGAGTTTCATGATTCTGCACTAGGAGGTCACTCAGGTTTCTTCAGGACATACAAGAGGATTTCTGGGCTGATTTATTGGGAAGGAATGAAGAAGAGGATCCAGCAGTATGTACAAGGATGTGAGGTCTGCCAAAGGAATAAATATCAGACACTCAATCCAGCAGGTCTACTCCAACCTCTTCCAATACCAACCCACACCTGGACAGATTTGTCAATGGACTTTATGGGGGGCTACCTAAAGCTTTTGGGGTAGATACAATTCTGGTGGTAGTGGACAGATTTACAAAATATGCCCACTTCATAGCAAAGTGGCTCACCCTTATCTTTGCTAGAGACATTGCCAAGATCTTCATTGATAACATAGTCGGGCTTCATGGATTCCCTTCTACCATTGTGTCGGATCGGGACAAGGTGTTCCTCAAGACCTTTTGGACGAGAATTGTTCAAGTTTCTTTGGAACCAAGTGAAGTTTAGCTCAAAGATACCACCCACAATCTGATGGGCAAACCGAGGTCGTAAACAGGTGCTTGGAAACCTATTTAAGGTGCCTAACAGGGAACAAACCCAAGATGTGGCCTCAATGGCTCAGCTGGGCAGAGTTTTGGTATAATACCAACTATAATTCAGCCACTAAGATGACTCCTTTCTCAAAGCATTATATGGAAGAGACCCTCCTGTGTTGGTTAGGGGAGATGGAAATCAATCTTCAGTGGAAAGTAAATAGGTTAATGGCTGATAGAAACCACATGCTGGATGAACTCGAGAGAACATTTACTTAAGGCTCAAAATAGAATGTGCAACCAAGCCAACAAGCATAGAAGGGAGGTGGAATATCAGGTGGGGGATTCGGTTTTCTTAAAAATTCAGCCTTATAAGTTAAAAACTTTGGCTCGGAGGGTGAATCAGAAATTGAGTCCTAGGTACTATGGACCATATGAGATTGTGCAGAAGATTAGCCCAGTTGCTTATAAACTGAAGCTTCCTGAGAACAGTCAAGTGCACCCTGTTTTCCATGTGTCTCTGTTGAAGAAATCAGTTGCAGCAGATATTACCAGCCAACCCTTACCTTCTTTCCTAGCAGACGACTGGGAATTGAAGGTGCATCCAGAAGAGGCAGAAGGGGAAACAGAACTTCTCATCAAGTGGCACAATTTGCCAGATTTTGAAAACTCATGGGAGGCTTTGCCTGCTATCAAGGAGCAGTTCCCTAACTTCCACCTTGAGGGCAAGGTGTGTCTTGAGGGGGGAAGTGTTGATAGAGCCCCTCCTAAGATTACTCAGGTCTATGTTAGAAGGAAAACCCAAGATAGAGTGGGTTTGGGCCGAGTGAGTGAGGAAAATGTGAGTGAGGGGGGGAACCACAATGTCTGTAACCAACTGCTGATGTGGCAGTAGTGATGGGAAAAAGGTGATTCTCTCGTGATTCGTTATGGAGAGAGAATATAACCGAGTGGTTTGGGGAGGGGAGGTAGGTGGAATTTGGTTGGGACTTGGGAGAGAATTGAGCACTCTCTAATTTGCTCATCCTTGTTTCTTTTTTTCTGCATTCCTAGAAGCTGTTACAGATTATTGGAATTGATATCAGCTTGATATCAATCCGAGATTTATCAATATATCAGTGTTTCTATGTATTTTCTGTTCTTAATTTTCTGGTACCTATCACCATCCTCTGCCTTGAATAACAAAGTACCTCATTCCTTGTTGTTTCCTCAGGACCCACTTTTCACAGTTCCCCCACATGTCTTTGGTTCTACTTGCTTTGTACATGATCTCACACCAGGTATTGATATATTGTCTGCTCGTGCTGTCAAGTGTATCTTTCTTGATTATTCTCGTGTACAGAAGGGATACAGATGCTATTCTCCTTTTACTCATCGTTTCTACATGTCTGCTGATGTCACTTTCTTTGGGGATACACCTTATTTTTCTATGTCGGTGACACCAGATTCTGTCTCCCAGGTATTGTCCATCAATTTTCCTATTCCACTTGTTACTGATTCTTCAGTATTAGATTTGTCAGGGTCTTCTTCTCCATCTGTGTCTCCTACTCCTCGTCCTCGTCAAACACAATTGGAGGAAGTTGCCATTGAAGAGACAGGTGATTCATCTTCTGCTCCAATCTCTGAATCTACTCCAGATCCACCTGCGTCTCCTGTTGATTTACCTATTGCTCTTTGCAAAGGTACACAGTCTACTCGTAACCCTCATCCAATTTATAATTTCTTAAGTTATCACCGTTTATCTCCTTCCCATTGTGCCTTTGTGTCTGCTATTTCCTCTGTTTCTATTCTTAAAACTGTTCAGGAAGCACTCTCTCATCCAGGATGGCGATAGGCTATGATTGATGAGATGACAGCTTTAGAATCCAATAACACTTGGACACTTGTTCCCTCTTCTTCAGGGAAATCTACTGTTGGCTGCCGTTGGGTGTTCGCTATCAAAGTGGGTCCAGATGGTCAGATTGATCGGTTGAAAGCTCGTTTAGTAGCTAAAGGCTATACTTAGGTATTTGGGCTAGATTATAGTGATACTTTCTCCCCAGTTGCAAAAATGGCCTCTGTTCGTTTATTCTTATCCATGGCTGCCATGCGTTGCTGGCCTCTACATCAGTTGGACATTAAAAATGCATTCCTTCACGGTGATTTAGAAGAGGAGGTTTATATGGAGCAACCTCCTGGGATTGTTGCTCAGGGGGAGTCATGTGGATATGTTTGCAGGTTACATAAGGCCTTATACGACCTCAAGCAGAGCCCTCGAGCTTGGTTTAGTAGATTTAGTGCAGTCCTTAAACAATTCGGCATGATCCGCAGTGGGGCAAACCATTCTGTGTTTTATAAACATTCTCCCTCTAATCAGTGCATTTATCTTCTTGTTTATGTAGATGACATTGTCATTACAAGGTGTTGTAATATATCGTTGTAATATATCAGCATTAATATCAAATATGTACAAATATGATTTTATTCTTGTTTTTATTAGGGCTGATTTTTCTCCCTTATTTTTAGGATAGCAATCAATGACTTTAGCCTATATATTGTAACCTTCTCTGTACACAATTTATTCAAGGAATAATATTCATACATTCCAACATTCCTTCTTTCTATATGGTATCAGCAGCCTAGGTCGTTCCTAGGGCTTGCCTTTGTTTTTCCTTTTGCTGAGCAGCCTTATTGCTGTCTCCTATTGCAGCCTTATTGCTGCCTGAGCCCTAAAACCACCACTCGCCACCTGCTGCCGCCGTTTTCTGTCTCACCGCCTTCGCCGGACTGCTTGTTGGCGGTTTTCCGGCCACATCCGAAAGGCCCACCCCAAACCGACCACCCACGCGCCACCACGCGCAGCCCACGCGCTGCTACACTGTCCGCGTGTGAGAGTCACGCGCGGCCCTCCACGCCGCCGTTCACCGCGCGACCACATCCGTTCTGCTCGTCGGCTCCTCCCCATTCATTTCTGACTGTTTTCGGGTCCAACCAGCATGTCTACAGTAGACACCCAGTCCTCCACCATCACTACGCCGCCTCCGGTTGTCGTTCCAACGCCTCCGGTTGCTGTTGCAGCACTAAATCCAAATGATCTTCTAGTTTTACACTCTTCTTATCACCTCAATGGTAAGAACTATCTCCAATGGGCCCAAGTTATTCGCACCACTCTCAAGGGTCGTCGGAAGTTGTCACATATTGTTGGCGATCCTCCGAAGGCAGATGACTCACAGTTTGGAATTTGGGATGATGAAGATTCTTTGATTATGACTTGGCTATGGAACTCTATGACACTAGATATCAGTAAGAATTGTATGTTTTTTACTTCTGCACGTGAAATTTGGGATAGTTTGAGTCAAACCTATTCTATGAAACAAGATATTGCTGCGTGTTATGAATTAGAAAACACAATTTTTAATACCAAGCAAGGATCTCTTTCTGTCATTGATTATTATGGTACTCTGAATGGTTTATGGATTAAGCTGGATCAAAACCAGGATTTAAAGATGAAATGCACTTTAACCAAGTTTATTGAGCGTGGACGGGTCTTTAAGTTTCTTTCTGGGTTGAATTCTGAGTATGATCCTATTCGGGTTCAGATTTTAGGTAAGGACAAGCTTCCTTCTCTCTCCGAGGTGTTCTACACAGTTAGGGGGGAAGAGAGTCGTCGGGCTGTCATGTTGAATAATGGTAATTCAAGTGATGGTTCTGCTTTGGCCACTGGCAAAGGTCCTATTGATGGGTTATCATCTGAAAAGCCTGGATCATCCTCTTGGAAGTCGTCCGCCAAACGTGACGAGCGCTGGTGTCCTTATTGCAAGAAGTCTGGTCACACTAAGGACACTTGTTTTAAACTCCATGGCAGAGACAAGGTTCTTGGACGCTCTGGGGGTTTTAAAGGCAGTCAACAAGGGCAAGTTAATCAAACAGTGTCCGACTTGGTTATTAAGGGTGAAGAGGTATCTGCACCACCATCTGGGGAGGCAATTCCGGCGCGTTGTAAAGCCGAGATGGATCGTTTGCGCACTCTCTTGGATTCTATGAGTAAGCCTTCTGGCACTTGTTCTCTAACCATGACTGGTAAGAATTTAAGTTCATTATCCTTTAATGTTTTTAGTACTGTATCTGAGGATCTCTGGATTATTGACTCTGGTGCTACTGATCATATGACCTCTCATCCCTCATATTTTTCCACTTACTCTAAATTATCTGGTCAGCATCACATCACGGTTGCTAGTGGATCCCATGTCCCTGTTTCAAGATGTGGTACTATTTCACTTCAACCTTCCCTTCCTTTACATAATGTGCTTCATGTCCTTTATTTGTCAAATAACCTTATTTCTATTCATAAACTTACCAGAGATTTAAACTGTACAGTGACCTTCTTTCCCTCTCATTGTGTGTTTCAGGATCTTACCACGGGGAGGACGATTGGGGTTGCTAAGGAACAGGGAGGGTTATATGTTCTACATCGGACTCATGGTAGTACTAGTCAGACGGTGTCCACATCCAGTCATGAGACAAGTTCAGATTCTGCTGCATCCCAGATATGGCTTCACCACAAACGCCTTGGTCATCCTCCTTTCAGTCTTCTTAGGTCGTTATTTCCACAATTGTTTAAAAATGAGTCTGTTGAGTCTTTTCTTTGTGATGTTTGTCAGTTTGTGAAACACCATCGCACAACTTTTTCTCCACGTAATAATAAAAGTATTGAACCTTTTGATCTTATTCATTCTGATGTGTGGGGACCTTCCTCTAATTCTAATATATCTGGTGCAAAATGGGTTGTTTCTTTTATTGATGACTGCACTAGGGTCACATGGATATTCCTTATGAAAGATAAATCTGAAGTGTTTCAAATATTCTTGAATTTCTATCGCATGGTTCAAACCCAGTTTGGAAAATCTATAAAAAGGTTACGATCTGATAATGGCAAGGAATATGTGAATCAACATTTCACAAAATTCCATAAAGAATATGGTGTGTTACATGAGTTAACTTGTGTTGATACCCCCCAACAAAATGGGGTTGCAGAAAGGAAGAACCGTCATCTCCTAGAAATTGCAAGAGCACTTCTATTCCAAAAGTCTGTCCCGAAGTTTATTGGGGGGAAGTTGTTTTAACTGCCGCATTCTTGATAAACAGATTGCCCTCCCGTGTCTTGGATGGCCTTAGCCCTGTGCAACTCATGACTTCCTTCTTCCCTTCTGTTCCTACCATGAAGAATCTCCTATGTCGTGTCTTTGGTTATGTTGCCTTTGTTCATGTCCATAGTCAATATCGTGGTAAGTTGGATCCTAAGGTTGTCAAATGTATCTTTATAGGGTATGCACCAGACAAAAAGGAGTACAAATGTTATCATCCTCAAAGTCGTCGTGTCTATGTCTCCATGGATGTCATTTTTCATGAATCCGAGCCTTTTCACCTTCGTCCTCAGCTTCGGGGGGAGAGTGGTCAAGAAGCTGAGTCTCTTGAGTCATCTTTTGTTCCTCTTCTGGCTGAATCTATTGAGTCATCTGTCCCTCCTCTGATGAAGGATGTGACATCATCTTCTGGTATTTCAGAGACACCTAAAGAATCAGTATCTGTTCCTATAGATCGATACAAGCTGGTGTATTATCGGAAAAAACCCAACCTGATCCAACAGCAGCTTCAGTCGCCCAAACCAGTGGTAAGCATTCCTGATTTTGAGCCTTTGAATAGTCTTTTACATGATATTTGTGCACTTAACCCTGATGACTTGCCCATAGCCTTAAGAAAAGCCAGAAGAACTTGTGCAAAATACCCTATATCTCAGTTTGTGTCCACTAAAAACCTATCAGTACAACATCGGAGTCTTATTTCAGCAATTGATTCTACCAGAGTCTCCACTTCAGTACAAGAAGCATTAGTGGATAAGAATTGGGTTCAAGCCATGCATGAAGAAATTAGTGCTTTGAACAAGAATGAGACCTGGGAAATTGTTGAGAAGCCAAAGGACAAAATGATAGTTGGGTGCAGATGGATTTACACAGTGAAATATCGGTCTGATGGTGCTCTAGACCGGTACAAAGCAAGGCTGGTTGCAAAAGGGTACATTCAGACATATGGGATTGATTATGAGGAAACTTTTGCCCCAGTAGCAAAGATGAACACAGTCAGGATCATTCTCTCCTTGGTAGCACACTTTGGATGGGACTTGCACCAATTTGATGTTAAAAATGCTTTTCTCCATGGGAATTTGGAAGAGGAAGTATATATGGACATCCCACCAGGATATGAACCTACCGGTGGAGGGAATATGGTGTGCAAATTAAGGAAGGCCTTATATAGACTTAAGCAGTCTCCTCGTGCTTAGTTTGGGAGGTTCACCAATGCTATGGTGTCCTTAGGTTATAGGCAGAGCCAAAGAGATCATACCCTCTTTATAAAACATTCCAAAGAAGGCAAGCTTACACTTCTTTTGGTTTATGTTGATGACATGATCATTGTCGGTGATGATGAGGTTGAGAAACAGGTCCTAAAAGAAAAACTAGCTGCACAGTTTGAAATGAAGGACTTGGGGAAGCTGAAGTACTTCCTTGGGATAAAGGTTGCCTATTCCAAACAAGGCATCATTATTTCCCAAAGGAAATATGTCCTGGATCTTCTTAAGGAAAAAGGTAAGCTAGGTTGCAAAACCACAGGGGCACCTATTGAACAAAATCACAAGATTGGAAACAATGAGGAGAGCCCAAGGGTGGATAAGGCACAATATCAAAGACTTGTGGGAAAATTGATATATTTGTCTCACACCAGACCAGACATAGCCTATGCTGTCAGTGTGGTTAGCCAGTTCATGCATGATCCTCGTGAGAGACATATGTTAGCTGTGAATAGAATTATCCAGTATTTGAAGACAAGCCTGGGAAGAGGACTTCTATTTCGGAGAGAACAAAAATTGACCATTGAAACCTATACAGATGCAGATTATGCCGGGTCAGTTGTAGACAGGCGGTCTACCTCAGGTTACTGCATTTTTTTAGGAGGAAACTTGGTGACTTGGAGAAGTAAGAAACAGAATGTTGTTGCAAGGTCAAGTGCAGAGGCTGAATTTTGAGTCATGGCACAAGGAATTTGTGAACTATTATGGATGAGAATCATACTCGATGATCTTAGAATAAAGTATGAAGCTCCTATGAGGTTACTGTGTGATAATAAGTCTGCAATCAGCATTACTCACAACCCGGTTCAACATGATCGGACAAAGCATATAGAGATTGATCGCCATTTTATCAAGGAAAAATTAGATGATGGCCTTATAACTACAGAGTACGTCCCTTCAGAGCACTAATTAGCAGATGTTTTCACCAAGGGGCTTCCCACAGAGCGATTTCAAGGTCTTACTTGCAAGCTGGGAATGATAGATATTCACTCACCAGCTTGAGGGGGAGTGTTGTAATATATCGTTGTAATATATCAGCATTAGTATTAGATATGTACAGATATGATTTTATTCTTATTTTTATTAGGGCTGATTTTTCTCCCTTATTTTTAGGATAGCAATCAATGACTTTAGCCTATGTATTGTAACCTTCTCTGTACACAATTTATTCAAGGAATAATATTCATACATTCCAACATTCCTTCTTTCTATACAGGGGATGATCATGATGGCATCAAACGGCTCAAGGAGCTCTTGTTTCAACATTTCCAAACCAAAGATTTGGGATGGTTATGATACTTCCTTGAAATTGAAGTAGCTCAATCTAGCACTGGTATTGCTATATCTCAGAGGAAGTATGCTCTTGATATTTTGGAGGAAATAGGAATGATAAATTGTAAACTGATTGACACTCTTATGGATCCTAATGTTAAACTTATGCCAGATCAGGGGGAGCCCTATTCAGATCTAGGAAGGTATCGAAGACTAGTAGGAAAGTTGAATTATCTTACTATGACCTGACCAGACATTTCTTTTGTTGTTAGTGTTGTGAGCCAATTTCTTAACTCTCCCTGTAATAGTCATTGGGACGCAGTAATTCGAATCTTGAGATATATTAAAGGTTCTTTGGGATGAGGGTTGGTCTATGAGAATAGAGGTCATACTGATATTATTGCCTACACAGATGCAGATTAGGCTGGTTGTCCAAGTGATAGGCGATTCACCTCAGGTTATTGTGTTCTTGTTGGAGGCAATCTTATTACATGGAAGAGCAAAAAGCAAAATGTTGTTGCTTGATCGAGTGCAGAAGCAGAGTATCGAGTTATGGCTCTTACTACATGCGAACTCATATGGCTAAAGCAACTTCTTTCTGAGTTAAAGTTTTGTAAAATAGGGTCTATGAGTCTTATTTGTGATAATCAAACAGCTTTGCACATTGTCTCTAATCCAGTCTTCCATGAGCGGACTAGGCATATAGAGATTGATTGTCACTTTATTCGTGAAAAGGTTATCTCTAGAGAAATTATCACATCATTTGTGAATTCTAATGATTAGTTGGCGGATGTGTTCACTAAGTCACTCTGAGGTCCAAGGATATCATACATAACAAGCTGGATGCTTATGACATATATGCTCTAGCTTGAGAGAGAGTGTTGAGATTAACGAGATTCATTAATAAGGTTCCATGAACAGATTCATGTATACTAGAATTTATTAGATTCATGTACATTGGGAATAAACTATCTTATTAATTACCTTGTAAATGGTAATTCTCATATATATATATATATAAATCACACCTGCTGAGTATGTTTTTACTCAAGTAATTCAGAAATCCTCTCTAAGTGGTCTGATATTCAAGTGCACACCCCTAGTCATGACTTACCCTTTTCCTTCCCATTTCCCACTCCTTATATTATAACCCCCTTACACAAAATCCTCACCCTGCATACTTATGTTAGGATCCAATTGCAATGTATGGGACTTGAGTTCCACATCGGAAGTATGGGATTCCGGTGTGGGGTTTATATGGTCTTGGACTCTCCAACTACAATGGCTAGCTTTTGTGGTGTGGTTCTCCTAAGGTTCATATCAATTGGTATCAGAGCCTTCCACCATGTCTCTCAGCTGCAAACGAGCGGCGCAGGTGGTGACGCCGGCATTGCAGTGTTCACCCGGGACTAGTCAGAGGGCTAGTGCACAGCTAGCCCGCGTGGGCACCGGGGCTGCGGAGCGTGGTGGAATGTTAGGATCCAATTGCAAGGTATGGGACTTGAGTCCCACATTGGATGTATGGGATTCCGGTGTGGGGTTTTGTTAGGAATCTCTTTCTGAGATTGGAAAACTGAAATCCTAACAAAGAAAACTCTCTCTCACAAAAGAATAGATCACTGAAATTTCCTCTTTATTGATCGAAGAACAAAGAACACAATAGAACCAAGGTAAATAAGTTTACCCCCAAAAGGAGCACTCTTCTTTTCTCACTGGAATTCCCAGTCAAATTGATTATGCTAAAGATGTCCTCTCATCTACAAAAGAGGGACTATATAAAGGAATACATTCTTCCTAACAAACCTAATAACAAACTATAACAGATATAACTAACTACTAAACAGTTACAAAATGGACCCAGTCAATTACAAGTATTTGCCCCTTTATACCCTTTATTTGACCTTTTCTTCTTTCTATAATAAACCTGTAAAGGTTTATCATAGTTAGAGTGCATCCCGAAATCATTCCCAACAATATTCCCTCCCTCATAAACAACCTTGTCCTCAAGGTTGAAATCTGGAAACTGATTTCTGATGGAGATGATGTCTTCCCAAGTAGCTTCCTCTGGGAGTTTCCCTTGCCAATGGACTAGCACCTGGGGTGTTTCTGACCCTGAGAGATTGACTATTCCGGTGCCCAAAATCTGGAAAGGCTGGTAAACCTCTGTTGTGCCCTGCAATTCTGCTGGAAGTTCAGGTTCTACTGGATGGTGCCCTGCTGCCTTCTTAAGCTGGGATACATGGAATACTGGGTGTATCTGAGCCTGCTCTGGAAGTTGTAATTTGAAGGATACAGCTCCAATTTGTTTCAATACCAAATAAGGTCCATAATACCAAGCAGATAGTTTAGGATGCAGCTTGGTAGGCATGGAAATTTGTCTATGAGGCCTGATCTTGAGATAAACCCAATCTCCTGGCTGAATTTGAGAGATTTTCGTATGCACGTTTGCATAATGAGCCATCTGATTTTGTGCTTTCTGCAAATGGAACTTTAGTTGCCTCAAAGCTTCATCTCTGTCCATGAGGTCCTGTGCAACAGCTTCCACTAAAGTTTCTCCAGGGACAAACCTAGCCAAAGAAGGTGGTGACGTTCCATAAACCACTTCAAAGGGTGTGCAGTGTGCAGTGTGCAGCACCTTGGAAGCTGGGATTATACCAGTATTCAGCCCATGGTATAAATCCTGCCCAGGACTTTGGCTGCTCGGAACAGAAACACCTGAGATAAGTCTCCAAGGTTCTGTTAAGGACCTCTGTTTGTCCATCAGACTCAGGGTGGTAGGCTGTGCTCATGTTCAATGTAGTTCCTTGTAATCTGAAAAGTTCCTGCCAGAAATGACTCATGAAGGTGGAATCCCTGTCGCTAACAATAGAGATTGGCACTCAATGTAATCTGATGATTTCTTTAACAAAAATCTCAGCTATGGACCTAGCAGTATTTGGGTGTTTGATCAAAATGAAATGCCCATATTTACTCAATCTATCCACTACTACAAGCACAGCATCAAAGCCTTTTGATTTAGGAAGTCCCACAATGAAATCCATGCTGATTTCTTCCCATATGGCCTTTGAATGGGTAAAGGTTGCAGCAACCCTGCTGGAGAAGAGGCCTGATATTTACTCCTTTGACACACATGGCAGGCTGCCACAAAATTAGTGATTGTCCCCTTCATGCCAATCCGGAAAAGGGATTGAGCCATCCTTCTATAAGTTCTGTAGATTCCCAAATGCCCACCTAT
The DNA here is from genome assembly GCA_029884595.1 of Ormosia semicastrata. Lineage (NCBI taxonomy): Eukaryota > Viridiplantae > Streptophyta > Magnoliopsida > Fabales > Fabaceae > Ormosia > Ormosia semicastrata. The sequence continues at coordinate 72,390,458 of JAQQTO010000060.1, forward strand.
AGGAGAAGTATGGAATTCCTGGAGTAGTTTAGGGATCCATGCTGAATCTGCTGATAATACTAACCTGCCTTTATAGTATAGTCTGTCTTTCTCCAAGGTATATTGAGGATGTGAGTCAGGGTCTACTTTTAAGTCCTCTAGAATTTTGGCCAAGACTGGATCCTTCTTAACTTCTTCATCAATCTCTGCAATGTCAGGCCAGAAAGGCCTTGTTATTCCTTGCAGCTCCTTATCTTCATCCCTGCCAACTTCTCCCCGTGTTCACCAACTGCTTTCTCCAAAGCTCCAACCCGATTCTCCATTGTGATTTTGATCCGGCAGGTCGGACCAAACTTGTTAGGAATCTCTTTCTGAGATTGGAAAACTGAAATTCTAACAAAGAAAACTCTCTCTCACAAAAGAATAGATCACTGAAATTTCCTCTGTATTGATCAAAGAACAAAGAACACAATAGAACCAAGGTAAACAAGTTTACCCCCAAAAGGAGCACTCTCCTTTTCTCACTGGAATTCCCAGTCAAATTGATTATGCTAAAGATGTCCTCTCATCTACAAAAGAGGGACTATATAAAGGAATACATTCTTCCTAACAAACCTAATAACAAACTATAACAGATATAACTAACTACTAAACAGTTACAAAATGGACCCAGTCAATTACAAGTATTTGCCCCTTTATACCCTTTATTTGACCCTTTCTTCTTTCTATAATAAACCTGTAAAGGTTTATCATAGTTAGAGTGCATCCCGAAATCATTCCCAACAGGTTTATATGGCCTTGGGCTCTCCAACTACAATGACTAGCTTTTGTGGTTGGTTCTCCTAAGGTTCATATCAACTTACTTCCTTGTTTTCAGGCCCCAGTGTCACTTGGCAACCTGTTGCAGGTTGCAACTGAATTTCCCGTGTCAGCTGGCTTGAGCAAATAACTTCCTTGGGTTAGCTTGTGAGTCAGCATGCAGGTCATCCCTCTTTATAATAGATGTTGGGTTCTTCTTTTTATAAATTATAATATTATTATCTACGGAAAAGAAAATAACGAAGAATGTTGGGTAAGCTAAAGGATTGGAGGAGAATATAATGTTAGATGGAAGAGAGTGGCATAACAGAATTCCAGCGAAGAATGTTGATTTAATTAATTCTAATATTTACATTAATGTAGCTGAAACTATGTGGGAATTAAGTCTTTTTCTTGTTTTTCTAATGTTTTACAAATTTTCTTATTGGCAAATATGATTCTAAGCCTTCATCCATTTTGACATTGAGTATAGCTAGAAGCTAGATTTATTGACTTTTCCTTTTCCTGCCATTTGTATGCAAGATAAGGGTTGAACATATAATAATGTATGTATTTAATGTCTGACCACTTCCTGCTTTTTGTAGGAAATTCTTCTGCGTGTATATTTTGCAATAAAAAAACATTATAAATAGTTATGAATCATGATCTGATTTACAGTATTTTCCCATTTGTTTGTTGTTGGAGAGACCAATCTGAATGCACTTCATCATGTCTTTGTTGAATGTTGACAAAAGCACCAAGTTCTTGGAAAAGCATATTTGGAGCTTGAAGTGATTGTTTACTTAAACAATGGCTTTAGGATCATGGGATGGAGGATTATTGTTTTGCAGTTATATGGTACACACCTATAATTTCATGTGAATAATATTATAAATGAATACAGTCCAACTGAGTTTGGATTACAGCATTCATCTCCCTATTTTATATTGTAATATTTTGGTTATCTAAAGAATATAAAAGACATAAATGGAGATTATTAACCATTGAAATACTGCTTAATCTTGTGGGACTGTAGACTCATTCATTAAAAATCACTTCATGCAATTCTTTTCCGCATATGTTTCTGGTGTGACACATTATTTTTTTGCTTTATAGTTTCTAATATAGCTTTGGATAACTGGAAAATTGCGGAACCTGAAAATAGATGCAGCACATCAAATATATATTATCCGTGTAGTAATGATTGATAATTGGTTATTGAAATGTGTTTGTAGGAAGCGGTAGAGAAACTCTCAGCTATGAATCATCCTGATGGTGATTGTCCATTGTGTTTGTTCCCTTTGGTCCCAGAAGATCAGCAAAGTGAAACGTTGCCTTTTATGAAGTTAATGTCTTGCTTTCATTGTTTTCACAGGTGGGCTCTTATTAATTTTATCTTTCTGAATTATGATCTTTCTCTTCTTATATTCATTATATTAGATTTTTAGTAGTTTTATGAAGTTAATTTTATCTTGGTTTAACTATAGATTTTCAGATCTAATTTTCCTTCCTAATTTTTGTGTATAATTGGCAGTGAATGTATCATTAGATGGTGGAATTGGCTTAAAACATCTAAAGAAACAGACTCTGCCAATTCAGCTAGTGCAACTGTGCATCCTAACCTAGGTATGGAAAATTGAAACGGTACTTTTGAGTGTTGACCACAAGTCTAAATGTAGTTTTCAATATGAAATTATTCTTTTGTACAAACAAAGAATAGAAGCTTGGATTAGAGGGCTAATATGTTGTGTCAGAAAATCCTTATAAGTTGTTGGCTTCTAAAGTAGATTAATGATTTTCAGATTCAATTTGGGTTCAATGAACATTACTTCAATTAGAGTAAGTACCTGTCTGAAATTTTTGTCGCTTAGGATCTCGGTAAACGATAGGAACCCATCACAATTGCTTGAGGTATTTTTTCTAAATAGAAGCCATAGCTTCAGAAGAGAAGCTTCATTGACAGCCTGAAAACTTAACATAATTACTGAGAAACTGTTGTTCTAGGTGTGTAGTTTTGAATCAACATGTAAAACAACAAAAACAACAACAGAAGGCTTTTCCCACTAGGTGGGGTTGGCTACACAGGTCAAAGTACCAAGCAATGCAATCGTGTTATGTCAAAAACCATATTTTCAGAAAGGCCACTTAGATCAAGGTCTCTTTTAATGGTTTCTGTTACAGCTTTTCTTGATCTTCCTCTACCTTTGTTTATTGGGCTATTCTTCATGTGATCAACTCTTTTTACTAGGGCCTCTATTGGTTTCTCCTCACATGACCAAACCTTCTTAGGCGAGATTCTGCCATCTTTTTTTGTTTTTTTGATAAGAGAAGGATTTTATTAAGACATAGAAGAAGAATACAAAGGGAAAGGCGGCTAAGAAACCCTCCTTAAAATAAAAGAGAAGAAAAAGCAAACAACAGGGAACAAAAGACATCAATGTAGCCCCTCAACATAAGTAAGGGCTATGAGATTTCGTTATCTTTTCCTCAATAGGTGTTACTCCATTTTTCTTTCTAATACATTTAATCTTGATCTTATCTTTTCTTGTATGTCCACTCATCTACCACAGCTTTCTCATCTTTGCAACACTAAGCCTATGCTCTTGTTAACACATTACCATCAAACATTCGGTACCATAAAGCATTACTAGTCTTATGGCTGTTAGGTTAAATTTTCCTTTGAGCCTAAGATGCACCTTTCGGTCACAGATAACACGTAAAGCGTTTCTCCATTTCCTCCACTCAGCTTGAATCCTATGATTTATATCCCTCTCAATCTTTGTCACTCGTATGATCGATTCATGATACCAAAACCATGCAACTTGTGGTTTGGTATGATCTCTAATTTTTATCTCCAAGCCAGTGTTAGCTCACGTCTTGTTGAACTTGCATTCCGTATACTTCATTTTACTTCTAATTAACTGGAAACCATGTGATTCTAAAGATTCTGTCCACAAGTTTATCATTTATTCCTTCTTTTGACACTCCTACAAGGACTATATCGTTTGCAAAATCATGCATTGATGCATTGCATCTTGGATATGCCCTTTTGGATATGCCTAGTAAGTACGTCCAATGCCAAGGTAAAAGGATAACCCTTGGTGTAATCCTATAGTTATGGAAAATCTTCCCCTACCACGTGTTCGTGCACTTGTTTTAACTCCATTATATATATCCTTGATAGCTTGAATACAAGCAACACGACCTCCTTTATTCTCCATATGCTTCCCCAAGACTTCTCTTGTCACCATATCATGGGCCTTTTTCAACTCAACGAAAACCGTGTGTATGTCTTTTTGTTTACTTTGGTATCTCTCCGTCAAACTTCACAAATGGTATATTGCTTCCATGGTTGACCTCCCTAACGTAAAACCAAATTGGTTCTCTAAAATGTGGGTGTTTTGTCTTAATTTCCTTTCAATAACTCTTTCATTATGTGGCTCACAAGCTTAATACCTCTTTCCCACACACTACAACTGGTGATAATAAATTTGGCTTGAAATGCTGCTTCCTCATATTTTGGTGTGGACCATTTGGCTTTAGATTAGCAATCTTACTTTGATTGACAATTTTTTTTTTGTGGCCTGTTCTTTTTTGACTCAACTTCTTTACTCAGGGAGTCTTTATAGAATTCTTTTAAATGTTCACAATTTGAGATTTGAGATTGTAGTTTACTGTTTGTCTTTACCCAGCATAGTAGCATTTATTCTATTCTCCTTCTGTGGAGAACTTTTGCCTCTTTTCATCATGCTTTAATGTATTCCTAATAAATTCCATGAAAATTCAGAGTATAATATTTTCTTAAGGAATTTCTGTTCTATGATATTAGATAATTATGAAAAAATGGAAGAGGGTGTTGGAAACTGCCCAGTCTGTCGCAAGCCTTTTCATGCCAAGGATTTGGAGCATGTGCTTGACCTAGTTGGCTCACATTCTTCCCAATTGGTAAGTTATTTTGTTAACCACTACAGCATGGAATGTAGATCAGAATTTCATTATTGGTTTGTATTTGTTTGTCTACAATGGCCTAAGTTAGATGATAGGCATAGTTGTAACTTGGCTGAAATGACTTAGGGACCATACTTGCAATCTGATAGAGTTGCTCTTATTGCTGCATGCAGTAGTTAGTATTTTCTTCCATTGAAGGGAACCTGATGACTATTGATGGTTCAGAAAGATGATTTGGAAGTTTTGTAGCAACATATGATGGACTCAACTTTATTCTACTGATATTCTCAATCCTTATTTCTGTGAATAGGAAGATATATGAGAAGGAAATGTACATTATCTATAAGGCTCCTGTCATTTCATTGACAACCTCAATTCCATTTTATAGTGTTTGGTGCAAATGTTCAAAAGAAACAGAATCGAACTAGTGAGAACCTATTTACTCTTTTCACAAATGGAAGTCATTCTCCTGCATAAATTATTTCAACCTGCTTTTTATGCATCCATCATCTACTAGTGTTTCTGTTCACATCCAGTTTGTTTCATTGGAAACTTCTTATGCACTTGCTGTTCCCCTAGCATCATGAGGCACAGGCAGCCAATCTTACCAGTCAGCAACCATGTTTCTCATAGTTGTAAAATGCTAATTTTTATTATTCAGATTAGTTTTTCACTGCCATCCTTCTAAATAGTTTTCAGTAATCCATATGCATTTCAAGTAATACAATGTATGTAGCTAGTTAGTTTTACCATATCAGTAACTGGTTTCATGTATTCCTTTGATAGTATTATCTGTCATCTTATATTCAACAAATGGTGCTTACTTGTAGTGTTTGTTTGTATTAAATATTTATGCGGATTGTGCAAGGTACACTTAGGCATCAGCTGACACCCTTCTTTTATGTTCTGTTGGGGTCTTTTGCCAGTAGGAGCTTTTGATACTTTATGAATTGTAATTTTAATATATGAGAAGGGATTTTAAAAAATTTGTCCAGTTTTTGTTTCCTTGTTCCCCTTCTCTCCCTTTGGCCATGTTCTGATTAACACCAGCTTTTAAATAGTAAAAAATGAAGTAGAGATGCAATGAAACTTTGCTTTCTCCATCTGTTTGGTTTTGTCAAAATTGTACTCGAAAATGCTAAATATGCAGCCATGGGCATATTGATGGCAGGAGAAAGTGGCACCTATACCTTTTGTAATTTTGTTTAAAATATATTAAACGATGCATTGCATGTTATGAGAGCAGTACAAAGAATCTAGCAAGTTTGATAATTAGAGAGAAAGAACTAGAAAAGCACACAAGGATTTAACGTGGTTTGGCCACTTAAAGACCTACGTCCATAGTAGTGTAAAGTCAGCAATTTACTGTGAAGAAGATGGAATACAATGCTAGAAAGATCTCACACCCGAACTCCTGTTACACCCAGCACTCAAAGCTCTTGATGTTTCAAACTCTCACTCAAAGTGTTCCTCTCTCTTGGACACCATTAGAAGAGCTCTAGTCCCATTTTTATAGAAAAGATATGAGTAATCTCCTAATACAAATTGAATCCCTTTAGATAAGGAAACAAATCATTGACAGATTTCATGATAATAATCAACTTAATCCCACCATTATCCAAATCCCTTGATTTTAGGAAACCGACACTTTGGGAGATAACCACCAATCCCTTAATTTTAAGGATAATGAATCAGGTTAGAATTCTAGCCACATTCCAACAATTCTCCACCTTGGCTTGAATTCCACAATGGCCGACACAAAAGTAACAAATTTGACACTAACAACTCTCTGTCGATCAACTTCTTTAATGGTCGAATCTTGCTAGTCGAAAACACAAATTTGTCAATACCTATCCATCGACTGATTTTAGTTGCCTCCACCTCCAAAGGATGATTACATTTGCTTCACCTTCACCAGGTCTAAACAATGCTTAAACTTGTTCCCTGGCAAGGACTTTGTCATCTTGTCTGCTAGGTTCTCCGTTGATGGTATCTTGTTAATTGACACAATATCTTTGGCAATTTTCTAACAAAATGGAATTTGACATCAACGTGCTTGGTTCTATCGCGGTGAACTGAATTCTTTGCCAAATGAATAGCACTTTGACTGTCATAATTTATAATTGGAACCTTCTGCTGACTCATAAGGCTTCCCACCAAACCATGCAACCATTTACCTTCCTTTACAACTTCTGTCAATGCCATATACTCAGTCTCCGTTGTCGACAACGCTATTGTCGATTGTAATGTCGCCTTCTAGCTGACAGTGCATCCAAAAACAATGAATATGTAATTTGTTATTGACCTCCTTTTATCCAAATTACCCGCATAGTCAAAATCACAATAGCCGACAATTCCAGTAGTTGACTACTATCATACATCAAGCAAACATCAGTATAGAGCCTCTCAAGTACCTCATGATCAACTTCACCGCCTCCTAGTGTTGTTTTCCAAGATTCCCCATGAATCAACTCACCACACTGACTGCATGTGAAATATGTACAGATCATTGCATACATGAGATTGCCAACCGCTTCGACATATGGAACCTTAGCTTCTCTACTTCATCATCACTTTGAGGTGATTGCTTTGATGATTACTTGAAATGAGCGGCCAAGGGAGTGCTAACTGGCTTTGACTTTTCAAACCACTGCAATACTTTGTCAATGTACTTTTGTTGCGAAATGTACAACCTTCCCTTTTGTCAATCCCTATGGATTTCCATTCCCAGAATTTTGCTTGCCGCGTCCAAATTCTTCATCTCAAATTCACCTTTCAACTGTGACTTCAACCTATCGATCTTAACCTTGTTCTTGGTTGCTATTAACATGTCATCGACATACAAGAAGTACACATCCAACCCATCTAGAAGCTTCTTGGAGTAGACATAATTATCATATTGGTTTATGACAAAATCATTACCAATCATAAAAGCGTCATACCTTTTATATCACTGCCTTGGTGATTGCTTTAGGCCATAAAGTGACTTCTTCAGAAGACACATGATTTTCCTTTCCAGTTTCAAGGAACCCTCTAGGCTGATGCATATAAATATGTTCTTCTAACTCACCATGTGAGAATGCTGTTTTGACATCCGTCTAATCCAATTCCATGTTGAATGCTCATACCATGGCTAGTATAAACCGAATCGAGCTATGTTTGACCACTGGGGAGAAGAGTTCATCATAGTCGACTTCTTCCTTTTGAGTATAGCCCTTTGCTACCAGTCAAGCCTTGAACCTTGCCGATTCAACTCTCGGAATCCTTTCTTCCTTCTTGAAAATCCATCTACATCCAACAACTCGTTTCCCTTTCGGCAGTTGTACTACTTGAATATCAAAGAAACTTAGAGAGGATTTTTGAATTGCTTGAGTGAGTCATCCACTCAACAGATAATCTATTTATATACATGATCAATACAATTTACAAGAAGGGGAATTAATTCTAGCTTTAATTCCCAAGATACAATGAATCCTAAGGGTACAATGAATTCTAAGATACAATAAACTCTAATTAGTGGAATAATAATTATATCCTACTTCCAACATAATTATCTATTTCCTACACTCCTCCTCAAGCTGGAGCGTAGATATCAAAAGCATCCAGCTTGTTGCATATATAAGCTATCCTTGGTCCTCGAAGAGCTTTGGTAAGCAAATCAACCAATTGGTCATTTGAGTTGACAAAGGATGTGGAAATTTCCCCAAAAACAATCTTCTCACGAATAAAATGGCAATCAACCTCTATATGTTTGGTTCGTTCATGGAAGACTGGGTTAGAAGCAATATAGAGAGCTGCCTGATTATCATAATTAATCTCATAGTTCCAACCTCACAAAACTTTAACTCTTTAATGAGCTGCTTTAGCCATATTAGTTCACATGTAGTGAGAGCCATAGCTCGATATTCTGCTTCAGCGCTTGATCTTGCGACTACATTTTGTTTCTTACTTTTCCATGAAATGAGATTTCCTCCCAAGAAAACACAATATCCTGAGGTGGATCTCCTATCACATGGAGATCCAGCCCAATCTGCATCAGTATAGGCAATAATTTCCTTATGCCTTCTATTTTCATATACTATCCCTTTTCCTGGTGATCCTTTAATGAATCTCAAAATTTTGATGACTGCATTCCAATGATCAATATGGGAGAATTTAGGAATTGACTCACCACACTAATAGCAAAAGAGATGTCCGGTCTGGTAACAGTAAGATAATTAAGCTTTCCTACTAATCTTCGATATCTGCTTGGATCTAAAAATAATTCACCTTTATCAGGAAGGAGCTTAATATTCGGATCTATGGGAGTTTCAACTGGTTTACAATTCAACATTCCAGTTTCTTCAAGAATATCAAGAGCATACTTTCTTTGGGAGATAGCAATTCCCGATTTTGACTGAGCAACTTCAATCCCCAAAAAATATCTCAATTTGCCCAAGTCCTTTGTTTCAAAGTGACGAAATAGATGCTCCTTCAATTGCTGAATTCCAGCATGATCATTTCTTGTTATGACAATGTCATCCACATAAACCACAAGATAGATACACAAATTAGATGAATACTTATAAAATACCGAGTGATCTACTTTACTTCTGATCATTCCAAATTTTTGTAAAACCAAGCTGAATCGTCCAAACCAACATCGGGGAGATTGTTTAAGAACATATAGTGATTTGTGAAGTTTACAAACCAAACCTGACTCCCCCTGAGCAACAAACCCAGGAGGTTGCTCCATATAGATCTCCTCAGTCAAGTCGCCATGCAAGAAAGCATTTTTGACATCTAGTTAGTGTAGAGGCCATTGATTCATGGCTGCCATGGATAGAAACACCCTGACCGAAGCCATTTTCGCAAGAGGAGAAAAGGTATCACCATAATATTGCCCCAAAATCTGAGTAAAACCTTTGGCTACAAGACGAGCCTTAAGACGATCCACAGTACCATTAGGGCCAACTTTTACAGTGAAGACCCAGCGACATCCCACGGGATTTTTATCCGAAGGCAAAGGAACCAAAGACCAAGTACGGTTGGATTCCAAAGCTTGCATTTCCTCAATCATTGCCTGCCGCCATCCTGGATGGGAAAGAGCTTCCTGAACAGTTTTAGGAATAGAGACAGAAGACAAGGAAGAGGTGAAAGCATAGTGAATAGGAGAAAGATGATGATAACTAACAAAATTATAAATCGGGTGAGGATTACGAGTGGAACGAATACCTTTACGAACAACAATTGGGAAGTCAAAAATGGGTGAAGGCGGATCCGGAGACAGTTGAGAAGCTGGTTCAGGCACTGAAACACCAGGCTCGGGATCTGGTGGATATGTGGAAGGTTCATGATGACGACGATGATAAGTGACTAGTGGACGAGAATTATCTTCTTGAGTGGTGGTTGATGGACTGAGAAAAGGAACAGGTAAAATTGTAGAAGGAGTGACTGTTTCTTCCTTTGAAGTGAAGAATGGAAAATCTTCAAAGAAAGTCACATCTGCAGAAACAAAGAAACGATGTAATGAAGGGGAGTAACACTTGTAACCTTTTTGTACTCTGGAATATCCAAGGAAAATACACTTGATTGCACGAGCAGTGAGTTTATCTTTTCCTGGAGACAGATCATGAACAAAACAAGTACAACAAAAAATGCGCAGAGGAAGTATATATGTAGATTCATCAGGAAATAAAATGGAATGAGGAATTTGGTTATCCAACACAGAAGATGGCATCCTATTGATCAAGTAACCTGTAGTAAGAACTGCATCTGCCCAAAATTTTAAAGGAACATTTGCTTGAAGTAACAAGGTACGAGCAGTATCAAGCAGATGTCGATGTTTTCTTTCTGCAACGCCATTCTGTTGTGGTGTGTGTGGACAACTAGATTGATGAATTATACCTTTTGAGGACATAAAAGACTTGAATGAGGTAAAAAAATACTCTAGTATTATCACTTCTTAAAATGTGAATTGTACGACCAAATTGAGTAGAAATCTCGGAACAAAATTTCTGAAAGTTTTCAAACAGTTCAAACCGATCTTTCATTAAGTAGATCCAAATATATCTTGAGTAGTCATCAATGAAAGTTACAAAATAACGAAAGCCTAGAATTGAACTAGTGCAACTAGGGCCCCAGATATCTGAGTGAACTAACTCAAAAGAAGACTTGGATCGACTTGTTTCTTTATTGTGAAAGGAAGAACGAGCATGTTTGCCAAGTTGAAAAGATTCACATTGAAGAGACTGTAAATGAGAAAGACTAGGAACTATTTTCTTCAATTTATTTAAACTTGGATGACCCAAACGATTATGAAGGATACTTGGAGAATCAGCCACAGCACAGATGGTTGAGGAAGAAGGTTGAAGGTAATAGAGCCCATGTGATTCAGAGCCTTTGCCATTCATCTGTCCTGTATTCTGGTCCTGAATATAGAAAGAATCAGAAAGAAAAGTTACTGAGCAATTAAGAGTGAGTCAATTTACTAACTGAGAGTAGATTAAAAGGACTGCCAGGAATGAGAAGAACAGAATCTAAATTTAAAGAGGGAAGAGGAGAAATCTTGCCAATGCCAGTGGCTTGAACTTTTGAACCATCTGCAAGGGTTATTGAATGAGGAATTTTTGTAGGAGATAAATTTGAAAAAAAAGAAGGATTACCAGCAATATGATTTGATGCACCAGAGTCCAAAATCCGGGATCCAAAAGGCAAAGATTGAGAAAAACAAACTGAGGAATTACCAGATTGAGGTACTGAGGATAAGACATTGTTAGAAGCCGCCTTTAACTTGAGGTACTCCTTATACTCATTATCAGATAAGAGAATCTTATTTTCTTGTGGAGGATCATCCGTCTTTGCGGTATCCGGTGCCTGCATTTGTGACATATTGACAGTTTTTCCTGGAAAGCTATTCAGAGTGTAGCATCGATCTCGAGTATGCCCCATTCGTTTACAATAAGAGCATTGTGGTCGATTACCACGACCACCTTTTCCACGGCCACGACCACGTCCTCCACGACCAGAATTTGTCAAGAAGGCTGCAGAGTCTACTTGAGGATCAGGTTTGAGAGATTCATCAGTCAATGGAACACGGAATAATCGATCAATCAGTTCATCAACAGTAGGAATGTTTGGATTTGTCAGGACTTGATTTCTAACATTTTCAAAGTCCTTATGCAAGCCATGAAGAACAAAAACCATGTACATCTGATCTAACTTGTCTACCACCTTTTTAGGATCACTATCAGTTAGATGCATCTTGACTTTTGAATTGTGGACTGAGCTTTGTTCAAATAGGAAATTAAGTCATGATCCTGCATTTGAAGAGTTGCCAAATTGTGGACAGAGTCATAGAGTTGCTGAATGTCATTAGCATAAACACTTTTAGCCTTCTTCCAAATATCATAAAACAAGATTTATAGGAACGGTAGTGAACCAGCAGTGATGGATCAATGGACTGCCAAAGAAGAGACACTAACTGATAGTCAACCTTTTGCCATTCATCCTTTAATGCAGCATCAATTTTCTCTACTTGAGTTGTCAGATGATCAGAAAGTCCCTGACCGAGGAACCAAATTTCGACGGCTGAACACCAATCCATATAGTTTTTGCCATTAAGTTTCACAGAAGTAATTGAAGGAGTTCCTGAAAAGGCAAATGAGATGGGACTTTTCTGGCCCTTGTCAGAACTTGTTGCTGATGCCATTTGGTAGAAAAGAAATCAGAAACAGAAATACTTAAAGAACCGAATGACAGAGGCTCCAAGAGCACTTCGACCCAGTAACCAAATAGCAGAAAATGACCAGTCTAACCACCTAAACAGACTGAGGAAAGGCCAAAAAGATGTTATGGACAGTCATAGAAATTTTTTGGCTGTAGGCAGGTGGCACGTGACCTACACGTGCTGGGAGGACAGAGGCTTGTAATCGGAGAGTGGTGGCACGTGCGGCAGTTTCAGGCAATGAGACTTGGAGAGATAGCAGGAAATGGCCGTCTGAGATGACTGGGGCTCTTCCTCTGACAAATGAGAGGACTTTGGACGAGGTTCCAGCCTTGACAGTGGCTGGAAGAGTAATGTGAACAGTATGCGAACAGTGCAAGAACAGTAACGGGACAATGACGTGAACAGTAACGGAACAATAACGGGAGCAGTATGGGTTGAGAGACCAGAAGCAGGATCACCCCGCTCTGATACCAACTTGAATATCAAAGAAACTTAGAGAGGATTTCTGAATTGTTTGAGTGAGTCATCCACTCAGCAGATAATCTATTTATATACATGATCAATACAATTTACAAGAAGGGGAATTAATTCTAGCTTTAATTCCCAAGATACAATGAATCCTAAGGGTACAATAAATCCTAAGGGTACAATGAATTCTAAGATACAATAAACTCTAATTAGTGGAATAATAATTATATCATACTTCCAACATAATTATCTATTTCCAACAGTATTAACTCCCAAGTCTGATTTTATAAAGAGACTTGATCCTTTCCTTCATTGCTTCAACCCATTTCATCGACTTTGCACATTCCAATTCATCCTTGTAGGTGAAAGGTTCATCACCAACAACATCATCAGCCATAGCCAATGCATAAGCCACTGGGTCTTCTTTTGGCACATCTAATGTGCAAGCGACTAAGTCAGAATCTATTGTTCCTTTTCGACATCAATTTCCAGCTCCACCTTGTCGACAACACCATAGTCTCCCTTACTGACAACCTTTTGGCCAGCCTTGTCAGCAATAGTTGAATCTACCTGATTACTTCAAAACTCCACCTTCTGGTTTACCATAGTAGATTCGTCAAACGTCACATTTCTACTTTTGACGAAGTGTGGAGTCCTTGGATCGTCATTGCACAAAAGTCGACAACCCTTGACTCCTCTTGCATACCCCAAGAAAACACACTTCTTTGCTCTTGCCTCAATCTTACCATCATTTGCATGAGCATACGAAGGACAGCCAAATATCCTCAAACCAGAATAGTCGACAGGTTTCCCCAACCATACCTCCTGTGGAATTTTAAAATCAATTGCAGTCAATGGAAATCTATTGACAAGATAACCTACCTTATTAATTGCCTTAGCCCAGAATGCCTTGGGTTACTAGCATTAATATGCATACTTCGACCATGTTCTAATAGAGTTCTATTCGTCTGTTCTACCACTCCATTTTGCTGTGGAGTACTCGGTACATTGTGATGTTTCACAATACCTTTCGACTTGCAAAACTTGTCAAATTCTTGACTACAGAATTCTCCACCATCGTTAGTCCTAAGCTTCTTTATTGGTTGACAAACTTCAACTCGTTTTTCTACGATGGCCTTCCACTCCTTGAATTTGACAAACACTTCACTTTTTTGCTTCATGAAGTAAACCCACACCTTTATGGAGTAATCGTTGATCAACGTCAGGAAATATCTGTACTCACCATGAGAGTCAATCGATGCTAGACCCCATACATCTCCATACATCTGAATGTATATAGTTGAGAGCTTCTAGGCTTGAGTGAATACCTACACTGAATCTAATTGTTTTCTATTTGCCAAATACGCATTGTTCACAAAAGTCAAGATTAATCTTCTTAGCTCCTTTCAGCAGTCCTCTTTTCACCAAAATGTCAACCACCTCTGCCCCTGTCACTCATGTGGCCAAGTCTCATGTGCCAAATTTTCAGCATATCTTTGTTCTTGTCGAACTCTTCCTTTGACATTGACACAGCTACAGTGCCATTCATAGTTGTCAAATCGTGAATCGTATCGAATCGTACGATTCAGAAACACATCAATAAAAGACTTAAATATACATTTACACACCTAAAACATAAAGAAAACACTTAAAAAGTCTCAAATAAATACTTACCCTGTGTTTGGATGTTTTTTCATTAATAGAACGGAACGGAATAGGTGGGGATGGATCATAAAGGGAAGGAATAGAACATAGTTACCATTCTCTTTGTTTGAAAGTTTCATTAATGGAACGGAATGGAACTTCATTACTCATGTTCTCCCCATTCCACCTCAATTTTGGGGGGAACAAAAGTTGGGCATTTGAGGGGAAGAGGGGGGAAATGGTTCCCCATGTGTTCCGTTCCCTTCCCATGTATTTTAAAACTCCTAAACAAGAGAAGTTATTTCCTTTCCCCTCATTCTCTTTCCGTACCCCTCATTATTTGTCATCCAAACATAGTGTTAAATAAAACAATCATAAGGCATAAGCCGTAAGTAAACGCATAAGTTATAACTTAAATATAGATAAGTCATTCCAAATTGATGCAAAAAAGTTTCTAATTCGAAATAATAAATAGTCAATACTCAATACTAATTACTAAATAATCTATATTCTATATATATCTTCAATTCTCCTCCCCAAGGTCAAGATCATCAACACCGTCCGACCCCTTCAATTCTCCCACCGTCCAGCAACAGAATTTGTGAAAATCTTCAACACCGTCCATGTTCCATGAATCGTAGAATCGTGCAATTCATGACGTTGAGACCACCCGTTGTAATTCCTTTGACCACTATCCATCAATTATTGAACTCGTCGAAATTGAGTCTCATCCATAAAGCAGTGTCAACAAAATTCTCATATGAAGGGGTAATGAGCATAAGAAAATGATCGCCTGGTCTTCATCGTCGACTTTTACTCCAACTCCCAACAAGTTGATCGTTATCTTGGTGAGCTCGTCGTTGTGGTCTAACACCGACATACCTTCCTTGAGTCGAAGGGTGTACAACTGTTGCTTTTGATACGGCCTGTTGGTCAAGGTCTTTTTTTGATATCTTTCCTCCAACTTCTTCGAAAGATTTGATGCAGTCTTCTCCTCTATCATCTCTCATAGCACCTTGTCTGCTAGACATAGTTGTACTATGTTAAATGCCTTCCTGAGCTTTTCTTCCTTTACCTCCGTCGTGAGTCTTTGGTCAGACATCACCCTCCTCTAATGCCTTCTCTAGTCCTTGATAAGTGAGCGAAGCCTTCATCTTACCTTCCAAAGGCTGAAATGGTTAGAACCTTCAAACATCTCAACCTTGAACCTGGGCATAGTCATTGCGACACGAGGCTCTAGATCCTTACGAACATAGAGCTCTGATACCACTTGTTATGAGAACAAGACAAAGAATCTAGCAAGTTTGGTAATTAGAAAGCAAGAACAAGAAAAGCACACAAGGATTTAACGTGGTTCGGTCACTTAAAGACCTATGTCCATGGTAGTGTAAATGCAGTAATTCACTACGAAGAATATGGAATACAATGCTTGAAAGATCTCACACCTAAACCCTGGTTACACCCAGAAGCTCTTGGTGTTTCAAACTCTCACTCAAAAGTGTTCCTCTCTCTTGGACACCATTAGAAGAGCTCTAGGCCCCTTTTTATAGAAAAGATATGACTAATCTCCTAATACAAATTGAATCCCTTTAGATAAGGAAACAAATTATTAACAGATTTCATGATAGTAGTCAACTTAATCCTACCATTATCCAAATCCCTTGATTTTAGGAAATTGACACTTTGGGAGATAACCACCAATCCCTTAATTTTAGGGATCATGAATCAGGTCAAAATTCTAGCCACATTCCAACATTGTACAAATGCATATGCTATCTTTGAGTAATGGGGATACTTTTATTTTGACATGTTAAATTATTTTCTTACAAAGTGGTTCCGAACCCTTCCTTGGACCTGCACATAGCGGGAGCTTTATAGCATCAAGCTACCCTTTTTTTTCTTTGGTACAAAGCTGCCCATTAATGTATTGAATCTGATATTTTGGTTGTGGAATGGAATAATTGAAAAAATTTCAGAAATATGTTTTCGAACTGAGCCACTGTTTCTGGTAGATTGTCAGATATATGCAAAGAATGTTCCTAGTAAGATTTACTCTTTTAAAAAAGCAGCTAAGTTTCCTCCACCGTTTACTAATTATAGGTTATGAAGAGGACTTAAATCCAAGAGTCAATTTCAGTTATAGCCTTATAGTCAACACTGCAAACTTGATATTAAGGCAAACCTGAATTCTTGTAAATTGGTTGAATCGTAATAATCATGTCTTTAAAATTAGTTCCTTGTATGTTGCTCGTGAAGTTATTCCCTGTTTTCTGTTGGAATTCAGAGTTTGGATAATGATGAGGAAGAACTCCTTCAATCTGAGTATCAAATCATTAGGAGACAGAAATTTGAAGCCATCTTAAATTTACAGAAGGAGAACAGTGGTCTGATTGAACCCAAAAGAGATTTAGTAATATTGCCTGGTATGTACCTTCCACAACCAGTTGTATCGTCCGGCTCCATGTCATCCAAGGAATCTGATGAGCATCAAGAAAATGATCCACCTACAGTTGTGTCAGGAAAACATGCCAGCGGGACCTCAAATGGGCCTAGTTCTATTGGGCACATGAATTTTGGTGCAAGGAGGCAGAGAGCAAGAAGTGATCACCACTCTAGTTCAACTGTGAGAAATCCAAGAAAACCAGTCCAACAGTGGGTTAGAAGAGATCATCCTAGCAGTAAGCAATTGAAGTGATGTCTCACTGCTATAGGTCATATTTATATATCACACCAATGTTTAAACGGTGCGAAGCAAGATTTAAAAATACTAGGAAAAGACAGACATAGAAACCTACCCCTCCCCCCTTTCAGTTGGAGGGGTGTTGGGGGAAGAGGACAAAGCAAAAAAGGAAAGATATGCACATGGTGCTTAATTTTTCTGTAATTTCCTAAGTTTTTTGCTTTTATTGTTTTTTGTTTTGTTTTCTTTTGTTTTTTTTTTCGGTTGTCATAAAATTTCTTCCTGCAAGCTCCACCCTTGGAATTTATTTTCAATTCTGCAATCAAGTTGCAATATTCAGCACTTTCTTGTGATGGTATTCTCTTCTTAGTTATGAAAATTTCTTTGTTATATGCCAAATCCGCTGTTCCAGTTCTAGCAGGGTAAATATGCATGGAGCTGCAGCACTATTCTCTTCCCTTGTTCAAGTTGTGGGTAGTCTTCCCCCTCTTTTCAATTATGCATCATGAGTTTCTTATTTGAACCCTGCATTGATCAAGTATTTTTAGTTTATAGATTTAATTT
This sequence comes from Ormosia semicastrata, assembly GCA_029884595.1. Lineage (NCBI taxonomy): Eukaryota > Viridiplantae > Streptophyta > Magnoliopsida > Fabales > Fabaceae > Ormosia > Ormosia semicastrata. The sequence goes on from JAQQTO010000060.1 coordinate 72,408,247, forward strand.
TGATGCGTGTAAATTTGTTTTTACACTATTACCAAATCTTATAAAGCCTAATTATTAAAGTAGTTTGACTTTCCTAACTATTACTTAGGAAGTATGATTATTTTACTGATGTGGTATGATAACATATCATTGGATGATACAGTGATAATACATCAAATTTAAACTCTTTACTACTGCTATTTAATATTTTATATCCTGTACAAAGTGACATTCTTTGATGAATATGTATAAAAGAAATGTCCCTCAAAAGGCCATAAAAGTGGCATAAAAACATACTCAAGTGTAATCATGCATTGATTACGGGTAGAGCTGTCACACATGCTAGTCCATTCGGGCAAGCATATTTTCTCGGGTCAGGCCAGGATAGCCTAACTTAATTGGGCTTATTAACATATGCATTTTGTTTTTCTGTCTGATTTGAAGGTCTAGTGCTTATGGGTGATACTGATTATACTTTCTCCATTCTCTTTGAATCCCTAGTTTTCAGAAGATTATTTCCAGATTATTTTTCTAAAAGCAAAGAAGTTTAACCAATCAAATCAATTGTGTTTCTTGGTAGTAGAATATGAAATTGGGGGTGGTAATATGCCCATTCAACACAGAAAGTGCACTTGAATGTGTCTTCTAGTTTTCCATCTCAAGCTAGTGAGCTACGCACGGTCAATTCCTATAATTCGGAGTGCATATTTGAGTCATATAAGCATGTTCAGCATGCAGTAATATGCCCATTCAACACAGAAAGTGCACTTGAATGTGTCTTCTAGTTTTCCATCTCAAGCTAGTGAGCTACGCACGGTCAATTCCTATAATTCGGAGTGCATATTTGAGTCATATAAGCATGTTCAGCATGCAGATTAATGCTATAGCAAAAAACAATAACAAAAGCTATATGAATCTTCTTAGTCAATATTTACAAATTGCCCAAATAAGAAAACAATGGTAATTTGATAATGCTCTGTTCTTATTACAGAGGCTGTGATGCAGCCCTGGAGAATGCCTTTTGTCAAAACCCGGTTTTTTTTTCCAATGATAAAGGTAAAATTCTTAAGTACCTTGAGAGAGTAATACTCCCAACAATTAAGATTTGATCAAAATCTTATTATAAAATATTTTAAATTTAATCTAGCTGTATGTATAGTTATGGTGCCCATATGTTATGCTTTCATGTTGTTTGGTATACAAAATGGTGATTTCAGATAATAGGAATGAAATCATAATGGAATGAAATATTCTAGAAAGGAATGACTATTCCTAGTCATTCAATTGTTTATTACATGAAATTAATGCAGATTGAAATCAAATTGATCTAAATGACATAAATACTCCTAATCTGAAAAACGAAGAAGATTAATTTTTCTTATGTATAATGCTCAAATTAATTTTTTTTTATAACTTTTAATAACAAAATGTTAAAAAAGAGCAAACATTGCTTTATTTGAGAGAAAAAGTTTAACATGTGCATAATGTTTTGGATAAAATACTCCATACATTTTTTATGATGTTTTTTTTTTAATGATACTTTGTATGATAATTGCGTTTCACAATATTATTATATATATTTTTATAATATTTACATATTTAAAAATTATCATTCTTTGAGATTTTACATGAACTCCATACAATTTTTATGACACTTTGGATGATAATTACGTTTCACAATATTATTATTATTTATAATATTTATGATAAATACGTTTTACAATATTATTATTTTTTATAATATTTTCACATATTTACATAATTATCATTAGAATTTTACATGAACTACAAACAATTTTTATGACACTTTGGATGATAATTGCATTCCATAATATTGTTATATTTTTTTATAATATTTTAACATATTTACATAATTATTATTCTTTGAGATATTACATGACTATTTAAAATTACTTGAATTTAAAATTACATGAGTACTTCACATATCGCTAGGCATGAGATGCAATCTGTTCCGTTTTAAATTAATTCTTCTTTTTGATTTACTGACTTGATTGTAAGTGTCATCTCCTCTTTTCTTTTTTATAGGTGTTGAACAAAAAGATATTAAACAAAAAATGATGTAAAAACTAGGCTTAAATATGTTTTTTATTCTTCTAAATATGTTGCTTATGATTTTGGTCCTTCGAAAGTTTTTATTATGATATAAGTCCTTGTAATTTTAAAAATGTGTAAATTTGATCCTTGCCCTCATTTAAAAAGTGAGTGAGATTGATTAAATTCAACTGCCCTTCATATTAAACCTTCTCTCATTTCAAAGGATAAGAAAAATTTAATATGAGTGGGTTGAATTAAGTCAGTTTCACTCACTTTTAAAATTACAGAGACATAAATCATTACAAAATTTTTTAAGGAATCAAAACCAAAAATTAATATATTTAGAGAGACTAAAAAACATATTTAAGCCTAAAAACTAATATGATTTAGAAATATGTGTGCATGTTATGGGATGGCATTTGCAGCTCCCAAACGGGCATTTTTTTTCTCAATCTTACAAGGTTCGAGATTATTCTTTACAAGTACTCTTGATATTGTAAAGACCCCTCAATCACTAATCTTAATTTTTTTTACCACTTGAGTCACCCATTGGAAAAAAAAATTATACACACCGAGAGTATTACTCTTAATAATTTTACAACCATTCAAATTTAATTTAATATTATTTTATTTTCAATCCAATGACTGTAAAGCTCTAAATAGAGTATATGATGAAAAGGCTGTGAAAGCTCATATTAATGCTCAACCAAGGTTTTCAGATTGATTTTCTAACCTCCATAAATGCCTAACAACTTGTATTTATAGCCCATTTAAGATTAGAGTCGTTGGGAGGTTAGTTGGAGCATTAAATGCTTCATAACTAGCCTTTAATTCTATTTCTGGAATAAGCTCTTATTCGAATAACAAATTTTTTATTCGAATAAAGCTTCAAATAACACGAAAGAAAATTTGCCTCTGGAACGTGTTATTCGAATAACACTTATGTTATTCAAATAACCCTTTTCAAATCTATTTTCTAAAAAACTTGTTATTCGAATAACAAACCTGTTATTCGAATAAACCATTTAAGATTTGGTTTATGGAAAAACATGTTATTCGAATAACACCTTGGTCATTCGAATAACCAATACACGCCAAGGCTTGTTTTAAACCTTTATTCGAATAAAGCAGGGCTTTATTCGAATAAAGCTTGACTAGATGGAATTTTTGACTTCTCTAACTTTGGTTATTCAAATAAGGAAACTCTTATTCGAATCAGCCATTTGAAAATCATTTCATATAGCTTTTAAACATTGTCAATTGATTCCAAATGATCTTATAAGCTTTTGGGCACTTAATGGTTGTTTCTTTGGAAACCAAAAACTATTTTGAAGCCTTGAAATCATATGTGCTATTTGGTTTCTATGAAAAACAATTTGTAGAGCATTAGTGTGAACCACTTTATACCTTTACATAATGATCTAAGTCCTAAAGCTATTCTTGAAAGTCTTGGACTTGATCTTGCAACATCTTTATGTTTGTTATCATCAAAACAAATTCTTCATAGGTCAATAGCCAATTACATTCTCCCCCTTTTTGATAATGACAAATAATCATTAAGAAAAGAGTTAGTTTCATAAATTGGAATTCACCAGATTAATAGAGAGACTTACTCCCCCTCTTTTTGGTAAGAGGTGAATTTAATTTAGAGTTATGTGTAGCTCTCCTTTACTTTTGGAATCTGAAAGATCCGAATTATATTTTCCTGTCTTTTCTAAAAAATAATCTAAAAAAGTGAGATCTCTTTAGTTTCTTGTCCCCCTTTCGTCATGATAAAAAAGATGGGGCAAGAGAAAGCCAAAGCATAGGCAAATGATATCCAATTAAGTTTAGCATGCTATTTTTATTAAAGGCAGTAAATGTATCGCATAAAGACAAGCCTAAACAGAAATAAGATTAAATTTGAACACAGCAATGCAAGCAAAGATTAATTTGTCATTCATTCATAATCTAGCCAATTATATTTACATTTGCATTAAAGAAAAACCAATACAAGCAACGAAACAAAAACAAAGGATCCTATGAACTATGAATCCTAAAAATATGCATCCGGTGGCGGAGGAGGGGAGTTAGGTTCTTGGTCTAGTTGTAAAGCTCGTAATGCTGCCACTTCTCGTTCAACACATTCTATTCTGTCAAACAGAACAGAAAATGTGTTTTCCATGTAAGCACGGTTGTCAAGCAAGGTGGCCATGATCTGCTCCAAAGTGACTGGACCAACAACAAGATCAGCAACAGGGATATCTTTAGTAAGAGCGTCTTCAATAGGAGCACCTTCACCTTCTTCAGCAGCTCCAGCTTCTTCCAATTCATCAGGGTACACCCAGCCGCCTTTATCATCTGGGACCATCTTCAGTTTCTTCAGAGTGTATTCTCCAAAGATGTTGAAGTGATTGAGCTGGACTGGTCGCTTAGTCTGCCTGACCAGTGGGTACTTGTTGAGAAAAGCAAAAATTAGTAGAGCATAAGGCAAGTCAGAATTTTCTTTGCTTTTTGCCTTCATCATATGTTTCCCAATGAAGTTGAGCCAGTTGATCTTCCACTTCTTTTGCAACACCCAAACCATGAAAAATTGTCCTCGGTCAGATAAGCGTAGTTGCCTCTGTGAGGGGCAAGGATGTGTGCATACGCGTAATGGAGCAGCCTATCTTGACTTTTCAGCGTGCCACTCTTCAATCCAACCTTGGGCCATTGCGTTCCATGTTTCACAATCAATGGCATAACATCCTTCTTCTTGTAGTCCTTCACATGTGACTTGCTATCTTCCTCAATGGCAGTTCCAGTTGCTCTCAAGTTAAAGTATTCCATCCAATCTTTTGGAGTGATTACAATTTGCTGGTCCTTGACTTCTGAGATGATGTTGAGACCATCCAACCTTTGGTTGCAGTAAAACATCTTCACGAGGTCCGGGAAGATGGTGTCCTTGTAGTTGCACAACTTGAGCACGCCCTGGTGGTCTAGGTAATCCAGAAATTCAAATCCTTCGTCATTTATGAAGAACTCCAGATCAATGTGCTTGGGTTGCATAAGATCTCTGTTCCATAAGTTTTCCATGAAGCGTTTCAAATCATCATCATTTGATGAGAGTCTTCGAAGATCCAGTGGGTTGTTAGAGGGAGTATTTTTGGTGCGTGGGCGTTTGGAGGATGAAGCCAAGGATGAATCTTTTGAAGGTAAGGTGTGTGTAAGGGTGAAAGGTGAGAGAGTTGGAACATAACAATGGTGGAGGTTTGGATTATGTAGCACTTTAGAGAGAAAATGAGCAGAGGAAGAGCGTGGGGAAGAGGATAGAAAACTGAGAAATAAGGGACAAAATACGCAGGACCCCTTTTATAGGCCGTGTTTTATTCGAATAATAGCTATGTTATTCGAATAACGTGGTAACTGAAATGTCTTGGCTCATTGCCAAGCGTTATTCGAATAACAATGTTTTTATTCGAATAACAGCGTTGTAGCTCAAGGGTCTTGGCTCATTTGCCAAGCGTTATTCGAATAACATATCTGTTATTTGAATAACAGAACGCCCAATCTTGGCTTTCTGCCAAGCTTTATTCGAATAAGGGAAGCCTTATTCGAATAAAACATGCGAACAAATAGAGAATGGGGCTTGCTGGGATATGTTATTTGAATAAGAGAAGTCTTATTCGAATAAGACCAAAAGAAAAACACCAATAAGCTCATTTAAAATAGTAGATTGAGAGGAGATTTCTTGCCCAATTGATGGAGTACCTACAAAACAAATTTTGGGATACCTGTAATGCTCAAGTCAGTAATAATTCAAGAGGAATAAATCAATGATAAAGCAATAAATACAAGTATTCATTCATATGCATGATTGATCAATTATGCCTAATTCTCTTCTAAAGAATGCTTCTTTTGCTAAAGGTTTAGTGAAGATATCAACAAGTTGTTTAGTTGTTTTCATAAATTCAAGTATGCAATCACTTTTTTCAACATGATCTCTAATGAAGTGGTGCCTTATTTCTATGTGCTTTGTTCTTGAGTGCAAAATGGTATTTTTAGACAAATTGATTGCATTAGTGTTATCACATCTTATAGGGATGTGATCAAGCTCAAGACCATAGTCTAGAAGTTATTGTTTCATCTAAAGGATTTGAGCGCAACAACTCTTAGATGTAACATATTTAGCTTTAGTTGTAGATAATGCCACATTATTTTGTTTCTTGCTATGCCAAGGAACTAGTGAGCTTCCAAGAAAGTGGTATGTCCCACTAGTACTCTTCCTATCCATTTTGCATCCAGCAAAATCAGAATCAGAATAACTAATTAGGCTACATGAGGAACCCTTAGGGGTAACAAACCCATTTGTGAAGTGCCTATTAGATATTTCATAATTTTTTTTACAGCACATATGTGTGATTCTTTAGGATTTGCTTGAAATCTAGCACACATGCACACACTAAACATAGTGTCTGGCCTACTTACTGTAAGATAAAGGAGTGAGCCAATCATACCTCTATATTTTGAGATTTCTACAGATTTACCTCATTCATCCTTGTCCAAGTAACAAGATGTTGGGAATTGCGGATCAAAATATCTCGCAGCGGAATAATAGGATTCCCACACAGGATCCATGCGAAAAGTCCATAATCCGAGTTTTTAAAATTTACCTCTTGAAGCGTGATAAACACAAGCGAGGTGAATCACCAACACCGTAATAGCGACGATGTTTCTGCGGTATCCACACGAACAGACTTGCAAAAGGAGTCACGCCTCTGTTTCGCGGTGCTAGCTGCGAATAAAAGAGAAGAACCTTTCACTGTCTCTCACTCACTTTCTTAGGTGCGGCTAGGGTTATGATGTAACCTATATAGCAGCCCCCTTAACAGTACTATTTATAATAGTGGCTACCTTAAGTGAGTGTGAGCAGTAGCAAGGTAAGCTGTGCAACCCTAAAACCCATCTGTCATGAGTTAGGCCCACAATTGAATCCGAGTCCAACTTGGATCCTTATTGCTCCAATTTAGTCTATTCTAAGTGTGCGACCCTGCAGGTTCTCATGACGTTGGTAGTAATATTAAAATCTCATTTTAATATTACAAACAGTGAGCGGTATCTAGCAACACATCACTGCTACCCAAGTAATGAGAATGTCAGTGATTTGACATAACCTATCCGTGATCAATGTTTCCGTGTAGTTTAGTCCCTTTGTCAAGATATCTAGATTGAACACAAGGCATGGAATGCGTCACCCTTGTATAGTCCAATTATTCGTTTCCTGATACTCGAGTAGACTTTGTAACAATAAATGAGATCAATATCTCATATTGACTCATTTGAGCATGGCCATGCATTTCGCAGTCTCACTCAATCAGGGGGCCCGAAGATATCGCTCTTGTTATGTAGGAGTGACAAATTCCATCTAGGTCACTCACATCCCTCTCGCATGATTTGCGGTATGTCCAATAACCAACTTTATAATCACCTTGTTACGGATGACGTTTGATGGCATTAAAACACACAACTCCTCATGTGTAGGAATCGTAGTGATTTTCAGGTCAAAGGACCACAAACACCATTATCACTATGAGAATCGCTTATGACACTCACGTAACGATCCATGTAGCGTTCTCATGGTGGGTCAGTCCAGTACATCATTACTCTAATATGTACCAATGTGAAGACTTGATATCTTATATCCATGACCCGTGAGATGCGGTCATCAGTCTCTACACATACTAGTCTCAATGTATTATTGTTGTCCTAATTAACAATAATACTTGACTAGGGACATTTAAGAATAGTGTTGTAACCAAAAGGATCTCACGATCAAGTCATCCACTTGATGTCCTATGGCATCAAACTTACTATTCTAAGGACTTTATTATGTTTATCAAAAAAGAACACAATAAATGAAATGCCTCATATATAAAATAGCATAATAGAATATATGCAAATACAGAAAATGTATTAGCCTCTAGGGCATACACCAACACAAGAAGTGTCCATTGGTGTAGCCATATGGTTGGTATTGTCCATTCTAAACTTTTTGAGTAGTTCCTTACAATATTTGGATTGACTTATGAAAGTCCCATACTTTGTTTACTTGATTTGGAGTCCAAGGAAGAAGTTGAGCTCACCCATCATAGACATCTCAAACTCATTTTGCATGATGTTAGCAAATTTCTTACATAAAGAGTCATTAATAGTACCAAAAATTATATCATCAACATATATTTGAACAAGAAGTATGCCATGTTTTTATGCTTAATAAAGAGATTAATGTCAACCTTTCCCCTTAAGAAGCCTTTTTCCAAAAGAAACTTGCTCAACCTTTCATACCAAGCTCTAGGAGCTTGTTTTAAGCCATAAGGCATTTTTCAATTTAAAAACATGGTTGGACAGTTCAAAGTTTTCAAAACTAAGAGGTTGTTCTACATACACCTCTTCTTATATAAAACCATTTAAGAAAATACTTTTAACATCTATTTGATAGAGTTTGAAATCCATGATGCATGTATATGCAAGTAGCATTCTTATGGCCTCTAATCTAGCTACGGGAGCATATGTTTCCTCATAATCTATGCCTTCTTCTTGATTATATCCTTTCGCAACAAACCTATCTTTGTTTCTCATTATTAAGCTAATTTCATCAAGTTTATTTCTAAAGACCCATTTGGTGCCAACTATGAGATGATCATTGGGCCTTGGAACTAATTCCCAAACTTGATTTCTCTCAAATTGGTTTAGTTCATCTTGCATGACCAAGATCTAATATTCATCATTAATCGTCTCATTTATATCTTTAGGTTCAATTTGAGAGACAAAAGTCATATGGTTACATGCATCTCTAAGAGAGTTTCAAGAAGTTATCCCTTTTGATACATCACCTATCACCTTGTCAAGAGGATGATATCTTGATGTCCTCCATTCCTTGGGAAGGTCCATGATTTGTGAATCCTCTTGCCTTGGGGGATTAAATGAGCTTTCTTCTTACTTCTTGGTCTCTTTATCTTGATTCTCCAAGTGTGTTCTTGCCAAGATTTTTGCAACATCATCAACCAAATCTTTTCTCGGTCCATTTGGGTTAGTTTCATCAAATGCAACATGAATGAACTCTTCTATGGCCATAGTTATTTTATTGTAAATTCAAAAAGATTCACTATGCATTGAATAACCAAGAAATGTACCTGATCTAACAATTATTCCTATATCTTAAGTGCCTTATGATTGATTCAATTGGACTCCATTTGTGCTTAATTGTTATCATTTAACTAAGTTTTAGATATTAAGCTTAATTGGAACCTTATTGTGAAACTTTGCTTAAGTATGTTCATAAGCGCTCATAATTGAATTGTGATTTTCAAGAAATTTATGAGTGATGGAGTCCATTAACCTCAAACCTGACTTGCTCAAAATGACACGGGGTAGGCCGTGTCCTTCTCCTGGAGATAAAGAAAGAAGAGTTTTGGGAAGATTCTGGGCTGAAAATGATGGAACCAAATGACACGACCCATGTCCCTAGACACGGGGTGGGTTGTGTCCTTCTCTAGCATCACAAAAAAGGATCCAGATCTGAGCTACTCAAAGACACGGCCCGTGTCACTTGACACGGGGTAGGCCGTGTCCTTCTCTGACTTTCAGTTCACCTGAAATTTTACTGGCAGAGGTAGATACGGGGTAGGCCGTGTCAAATGACACGGCTCGTGTCTTCAAAACAGAAAGCTGAATGCGCGTTTTAATGAGGAGTTAGGTCAAAATACCTATAAATAGGAGTGCTTATGCTCAAAATAGAGATATCTCTAGACTGCAAGCCGCGAAGGAACTGAGAGAGAAAGGTTGGATCGAAGATTGAAGATTCGGGTTCGAATTATCGAAGATCAACCAATTGTGATAATTGGAAATCAGTTTGATATTCAGTTTTTCTTCTACACTTGTGTTCTTAATGATGACTTTCTTTAGTTTTTTTGTTTATTTTGAATTTGCCATATGTGGCTAAACTTCTTATTTGGTTAAGGGAAGATGAAACTCTAGTTTTGATTATGTGAATCCTTTGTATTCCTTTATATTCAATACAGTTATGTTCTTATTCATATGTTTTTGTTCTTAATTTGGTATAAAGGTTTTTATACTCTTTGCTATTTTCGAAAGTGGTAAAATTAGGATTACTATGCGCGGTTGTGGTGGTATGACTATTGAGACATATGATCTAAGTAATTTAATCCTAGTGTGTGATTGGACATTAGTGTGGTTAGTTTTCTAAATCTTAATGCTGTCATTAGGAGGATAAAAGAGCGATTGCTTTATAGCTAACTAGTGATTAGGGATTAATTTGAGCGGTAGCTAAATTAACCAAAACTTAAGGAAAACAGAGAATTAATTTCACAGTCACGTAAGAAAATATTTGATCATGTTGATATAAAAGATATGTAGGTTAGCATTATCATATGAATCTAGTGGTGGATTCCATCTCTTAACCAATGTCTTTAAATTGGTAAATCAAATCGTATTTATTACTGTTGCTTTAGATTCAATTTCTATTATTAGTTTTAATAAACAAAACCTCTTTTTTACTGTTTATTGTTCATCAGAGTTTAAATTTGGAATCAATTAATAATGTCAATTGAATTAGTTCTCTGTAAATTAACCCTTATTAACTGCAACTGGTTGTAAGGTTTTATATTTTTTTATGGAACTTAACAACTATTTTTAATCACAATCTGTAGCACACCAAGTTTTTAGCGCCATTGCCGAGGAACTAATTGTCCAATTGCGCTATTCATTTATTTCCTATTTTTCACTCTGTTTTTGTTTCAATTTTTAATACTTTAATTCCTTCTTTCTGATTGTTTTGCAGGTGTTCATGTCCAGTGAAGAAGTGAACGAGCAATTAAGGAATTTAAGGCACTACTTTGAACAAGTCAGCTTACCTCCTCAATTTCCCTTCCAATTCACACCTGCTGACATTGAAGCTGCCCGCCATATAGATTTATCAAGTTTTGAAATATCTAAAGAGACATCTGAAGAAGTGGTGATGGCAGAAAATACTCTGAGGGCATTGGGTGCTCCAAACTTGGACCAACAGTGTAACATCCTAAAAATTCTTTATTTCATTATAAACGATCATTTTATAATATTTATGATTTTTTAGGAATTTTTGTGGATTTTTCAGGAAATGATGAATATTTTAATATATTATTCATTTTACGTGTACACTGAGCGGAGCCGGGGAAAATAGAATATTTTCCCTGAGGCTGGTAAATTTTGAACTGTCAACGTGTCAACGGGGGATCTTACTAAACCCAAGGCCGGGGACAGTTTGCGAGATTTGTATTTTTCAAGGTTTTATCTGTTAAATAAAATTGCGGTATCATAAAATTATCTGATGAATAATAAAATATTATTTTCATCAATTGTAAACTTTATTCACTGAAAAAATAATTTCACAGTGTAATTAATCATCTGTCAGATGTATTTAATTTGGAGACAAGCTTACTATGTACTTTATCGAGAAGCGCGCGAAGCTTCTCAAGGAAGCTTCCTCCAACATTATTTTTATTATTTCTCTCTCCTCCCATTTTGTGCAGCACGTTTGAATTAAGGGGTCTAATTCATTTTCTTCCTGACATTTCCCCTCCTCCCAATATGTAGCTACTATTCACCGATCCTTCTCTCTTCTCTTTCACCCCACAGCAGGAACACCATCCACCCACACCTCCATTTTGTTCTTCAAAAAAACGTCACACCCCTTGCACCATTTTGTGTTTGGAGGACCACCATCATTGAGGAAATCATCTTCAAAGTTCTGCATTTCCTCCATCTTCATTCTCTTACGTCTTTGAAGCTTAAAGGTTGGAGCTTTAAGGTAAAGCTCTTAGCTTTTTCTTCCTCTCTTCTCATTTTCATAATCCACTGTCATTTTGATGACCATGGGTATTCATTTCAATGTTTGGTCCTGATTTTGCAAGTTTAAATGTTTAAGGATTTCCTGGAAGCTGAAAACGAAATCCTGACCAAAAAGGAGCAACCTTTCTTTGTGCTTCTCTAAGGTAAGAGGAAGACACCCCTCCTCAACCTATTTTAGCATTTAGGAACGTCTGTGATTGGTGTTGAGGGTCATTCTGTTTTTGAATGTTGTTTGTATTGTATGTGTGCTATTTGATTGTTTGTGTGTTTTGATATATATCTAGATGTATTGGAACGTGTAACATGGAAGGGAATGACTTCCGAATGGTTCTCGGATGGTCACGGTGTTGAGCCCAGAAATTTGGAAATTTCATGTGAAAACTAGTAACAGTATGAACTCCTGGCCAAACCCGTCGAATATGATATCCTAATCATCTAGTGAAATGTTAAAATTCATCGACTATGAACTCCTGGCCAAACCCATCGAATTTGATGTCTTGATCACTTAGTAAAATGTTAAAATCTGTCGAGTATGAACTCCTGGCCAAACCCGTCGAATATGATATCCTAATCATCTAGTAAAATGTTAAAATCCGTCGAGTATGAACTCCTGGCCAAACCCGTCGAATATGATATCCTAATCATCTAGTGAAATGTTAAAATCCGTCGAGTATGAACCCCTGGCCATGCCCGTCGAATTTGATTCCTGGTCATTTAGTGCAATGTCAAAATCCGTCGAGTATGAACTCCTGACCATGTCCGTCGAAATTAATCTTCAGGCAAAACCCGTCGAATTAGAGTTTCTGACCACTTAGGAGAAAAACTCCCCCAATGCAAAATTCGTTAAATTTGAATGACCACATCCGTCGAGTGACATATTCGTCGAGTTAGAATGCCAATACCCATCGAGAGACATACCCGTCGAGTAGATTTTCTGTCCATTTAATAGAAGTTTCCCAAAGTTAATATTCGTCGAGTAGAATGTCAAGATCCGTCAAATTAGAGTTTTTGACCATAGTATTTTCGTCGGTTCGACCCTTGGGGGATTTCTCCAACGTCGACACCCACATCCGTCGGATTAGGATTTTTGCTGACCTTCTGGAAAAATTTGACAGTTTTGATCTCTGTTCGACAGAACCTCCATCCGACAGAAGTTGATTTTTATCCAATCTTGTTATAAAATGTTCCCCCATCTTTCATCCTTCTGCCATGTTATTTTTCATCGAGTGGCAGCCTCAATCCTCCACTAAATACATTGTCTCCGTCGAATTCACAAGTATGATTTATCACCCAATACCTAGCAATTAAATCTGTGACTTTGTTGGTGATTCTGGCCGTGTATCTTCCTGGACTCAAAACCCTTGGATTAATAAAAGCACATAAATCATAAATAATTGGATGACTAGAAATTAATTAGGGATTCATAAACAGGGAGGAACATGAGTATGGGTGAGCTTGTGAGGCACATAATGAATTTAATGGTTAACTTCTATCATGACTATGAATGGAAATTGTGGTTATCCTTAAAATGTACTATTGGCTTGTTGTGGATCCGTGAATGGGATCAATTCTTATTGCTAAATGATATGACATGCATTTGAAGCATGATGGACCTAGTTGGTCATGAAGAGTATGAATGTGTCATGCATTGAACAAAAAGAAAGAGATTATCCGTTGGACTTGGTTAAGGCTGGTAGCCTAGGAGTTGAACCACACCTTTGTGCGGGTGCGAATAGATAAGTGTAGGTCACTCGTTGACCTTGGGGGCGTCAGGGTGCGGGTACCTCGCAATGGGCAGTTGGTAGCTCTCTGTCTGTGGGGCAGACCGATGCAAACACACTGACGATCCGGACCGAGACGCTGTCCTATATCGAGATCTGTGTAGAATGTCTTGTAAAATGCCATGATGTGCACGATGATAATTTGAGAATTATAGCACTTGAGGGCCTGGGCAGCCAAGGAATACAGACATACCTCCTGATCGTTCTCTCCGACTGTTTTGTGTCTAGCTCCATGGAGTAGGATTTTGGTTATTGAGGGCACGTGTGCATAGTGAGTCCATGAATTATCTGGCATACATTGTTATTATAATTGGAACTGTTGTACTTCTGATATATCTATATGTATATGACTGCCTGGAACTGTTTGGTTGATCATAATTGCTATTGAATGTTTATTACCATTATTCTTTGTCATAAATGCTATGTGGGCGCTTTGCGCCGTTTGGTTTCTCAATACTATAATTGGTAATGATGGTAGGATGTCTTACCTCTTCTCTGTCTCTCCATTACTGTTTTGTCCGTATACTGCGTTCCATAGAAGATAACTGCAAGGAACCGGAAGCTCCTGACTTCCCTGGTTTTTGGCCTCATCTCGACTAAGCGACTGCAGAAGAATATGGAGCCACACACGCAGAGATTTTTGGGAGATGTGCGCCTGACTTTCTTGGGAGGGCCAGAGTGCTGGTACATCAACTATGGTTCTGAGCGTTGCGTCTATACGGGGGATGTATCGATATCTCTAGCCTGGAGACGCAACGAGCCTTCTGTCTACTCCTGTTGTATTAGTTTACGTTTGGAATTTCAACTACCGATACGCGAGATGTGGGGTGACCGTTATTTCACTCCGCAGGAAGACTCTTTTCGTTCCACAGCTCGGGCCCCGTCCCGTGACTCTGCGATTCCTATGGTGATTTCCTCTGACGAAGAAGATCCTGAGGAAGATCCCGAAGAAGTTCCTGAGGACGACCCCGAAGAGGATCCTGACTCGATTCTTCCTCACTTGAGGGACTGACTTGACTTGTAGCTATTGAGGGCTACCAGTATTTTATTTTGGGGGCCTGATGTTTTGTCTATAGTGGGCTGTATATTCTGATATTGTGGGGATACTTATGTATAATCCTTTGGGGGCAGGTATAGTTTTGCTTTTTGATGTACCAAAGCTTTGTGACTAAATGTTTGATATATATATATATATATATACATATAATGATGCAACATTAATTCCTATGTATGCTTTACTGCTTTCATTCTTTGTCCCATTTATGCTTCGTCAACATGGTTATTAATTATGATTGTTATATATAATATAAATATATATATATATATAATATACTCACCAATTTAAATACCCAACTATAATCGAGTACATATACGTATTATTAAAATGAACCGGGTCTTAACTCATATAATTTTTATTTTCGCATTGTAATTGACAATGTGACGTTCCCTTGGGAAAAAGGGGCGTTGCACTAAGTTAGTATCAAAGCCCCGATTTATGTTTCTTTGGGTCTTGTGATTGAGTCTGTCTTGTTTGTGCTGTGTGTTCTCTGAGTAGTATACGTAAAGGTGTATTGTTTGGTGTTCTTAGTGAATGCAATTGACTTTTCTATGTTTTCAGTTAATCTGATCTAAGAAAGTAAGATGGCACGAAGGGAAGATATGGCAGCAGCTATTACAGCGATGCAGAGGATGGCTAAGGCCGTCACACAGCAAACCGAGCAAGCTGCTCAGCAGCAAGAGAGAGTTGCACAACAACAAGAGCGAGCTGCTCAACAGCTAGAGGCCACTGCTGATGCTCAAAATTTAGCAGAGTTTCGACGCCATAACCCTCCTCAATTCAAAGGAGAATTTGATCCGGACAAGGCTAGTCTGTGGATCAAGGAATTGGAGAAAGTCTTTCGAGGAATGAGCTGCGCCAAGGACAAGAAGGTGAACTATGCTACATTTATGCTGGTAGGCAATGCTGAAAATTGGTGGAATGGAGTGCAACAAATGCTGGAAGCTGCGAACCGAGAGATTACTTGGGGCTTATTCAAGGAACAGTTCTTGGATAAGTATTTTCCTACGAGCGCAAGGCATGCGAAGGAGTCGGAATTCCTCAACCTGTGATAAGGAAATATGTCTGTTAGCAAGTACGTAGCCGAAATTTGAAAACTTGTCACAGTTTTTGACGTACTTTCAAACCAACCGGATGAAGCATGGAAATGCCAAAGATTTATAGAAGGACCGAGGTATGAAGTGAAGAAGGTGTGATCACCTTGAGGATCAATGAATTCTCACGACTACTGGATACTTGCTGTGGTGTAGAGGCTCTGGAGCAATCTAGAGACATGAGGAGCGAAACTTTGGGCCTACGAGATTCCCGCAGAGGCAGAATAACGGTGCTAACCATTTCCGGAAGAAGCCGTACTCCCACCCACGGGAATCGGCAACAAGCCATGGGTGGAAGTTCGGTGGAGGTTCTACGGGAACCGGACCGGCGAACACGGCGTATCCTTCCAGATGTCCGAAGTGTGGGAAAGACCATCTCACAAGGGACTGTACCATGAAGGGATTCATCTGCTTCAAATGTGGCAAACCTGGCCACGTGTCCCGAGACTGCAATCAAACGAAGGCCGAACCTTCAGTGAATGCTGCAAGAGCCAAGAAACCACAGGCTGGAGGGCGAGTCTACACTATGAGCGAAGCTGAGGCCTCCGAATCCGAAGATTTGATACAGGGGGAAGGTACCATAGAAGGTAATCTTTTAACTGTGCTGTATGACTCTAGGGCAACCCATTCTTTTATATCATATGACTGTGTGCAAAGACTAGGTCTATCTGTGTCGTCTTTACCTTTTGACTTAACTGTTTCTACCCCTACTGATAAACCGGTAGTTACTACCAAAGTCTGTCTAAATTGTCCATTGGTTGTTGAAGGTTGAACCTTTTCGGTCGATCTAATCTGTTTATCCCTTTCCCAACTAGATATTATCTTAGGGATGGACTAGTTGTC
Source organism: Ormosia semicastrata (assembly GCA_029884595.1). Taxonomy (NCBI): domain Eukaryota; kingdom Viridiplantae; phylum Streptophyta; class Magnoliopsida; order Fabales; family Fabaceae; genus Ormosia; species Ormosia semicastrata. The sequence goes on from JAQQTO010000060.1 coordinate 72,424,923, forward strand.
TTCCAACCATGTTCTGTTAGACTGTTCCAAAAAGACCATAGTTTTTCCCATAGAGGAGAATTCTAGATTTTTGATGACCAACCGAGTTCAAGCTCTCTTGAAAGAAGGAGCTCACGGATACATGCTACTGTCTTCTTTGAAAGTCGAGAACGAGGTTGATGTGAACACAATTCCAGTGGTGAATGAGTTTCTCGAAGTCTTTCCTGATGATGTACCTGGTTTACCACCGGCTCAAGAGATAGAGTTTGCTATCGACCTAGTACCGGGAGCTGGTCCCGTGTCTATAGCACCGTATAGGATGGCACCGACAGAGTTAGCTGAGCTCAAGAAACAGTTAGAAGAGCTTTTGGAAAAGCAATTTGTCAGGCAAGGTGTGTCACCATGGGGAGCACCAGTGCTGTTAGTTCGCAAGAAAGATGGCACCTCAAGATTATGTGTGGACTATCGGCAGCTGAACAAGGTAACGATTAAGAACAAGTATCCACTCCCGAGAATTGATGACTTAATGGACCAACTGAAGGGAGTAGCGGTGTTTTCAAAGATCGATCTACGGTCTAGGTATCATCAGATACGAGTGAAGATGGAGGATATACCCAAGACAGCTTTTCGTACCCGATACGGTCATTACAAATACCTCGTGATGCCGTTTGGTGTGACGAACGCACCAGCTATCTTTATGGACTACATGAACCGAATCTTTCATCCTTACTTGGACAGATTCGTTGTGGTCTTCATTGATGACATTCTGGTATACTCTCAAAATCAGGAGGACCATGCTGAACACCTCAGTATAGTTCTTCAGATTCTGAAGGAGAAGGAATTGTATGCCAAGCTGTCAAAATGTGAGTTCTGGATAGAAGAAGTTAAGTTTCTGGGTCACATGATCTCGAAGGATGGGATTTCAGTGGATCCATCGAAGGTGGAGGCAGTGCTGCAATGGGAAAGACCAACGTCCGTGACGGAGATTCGAAGCTTCGTGGGTTTAGCTGGATATTACCGGAGGTTCATTGAGGATTCTCAAGATTCTTTGGACCACTTACACAACTCACGAGGAAAAACCAAGCTTTTGAGTGGACCGACAGCTGTGAGCAAAGTTTCCAAGAGTTGAAGAATTGACTGACTACCTCACCGGTGTTAGTGCTACCCGATCCGAATGAGTAGTTTGAAGTGTACTGCGACGCTTCATACCAAGGGCTAGGATCTGTACTTATGCAGCATGGAAGAGTAGTGGCTTATGCTTCAAGGCAGTTGCGAGTGCACGAGAAGAATTACCCGACACACGACTTGGAGTTAGCGGCTGTAGTTTTTGCTCTGAAGATATGGAGGCATTTTCTCTACGGAGCAACATTCAACATTTTCAGTGATCACAAGAGTCTGAAGTATTTGTATGATCAGAAGGAGTTGAACATGAGGCAACGAAGGTGGTTAGAATTCTTGAAGGATTACAATTTCCAACTTCTGTATCACCCTGGCAAGGCAAATGTTGTGGCAGATGCTTTAAGTAGGAAGATGATCAGTGTCTCTGCCCTGATGATCAAGGAAAAGGATATGCTAGAGCAGTTTAGAGATATGTGGTCTTTTGTGGAGTTAGAACCTGGAAAGATTTGCATGAATATGGTTACCATCACAAGTGAGCTACTGGATGACATAAAGGAAAAGCAGAAGATTGACTAGTTCTTACAAGAAGTGAGAGAACAAGTGGAGCAAGGAGATGAAACAGAGTTTGCGGAAGGAACGGATGGAATTCTGAGGTTTCGTGGAAGAGTTTGTATTCCCCGTGACAAAGAGCTTAGAGAATACATCATTAACCATGCTCATACAAGCCAGTTGAGTATGCATCCAGGCATAACAAAGATGTACCAAGACTTGAAGAAGTTGTTCTGGTGGCATGGAATGAAGAGTGACATCACTAGACGTGTATCGACTTGTCTAGTTTGTCAAAAAGCTAAGGTGGAACATCAGAGACCGGCGGGTTTGCTACAACCGTTGTCTATTCCGGAATGGAAGTGGGACAGTATTGCAATGGATTTTGTAGTCGGATTGCCAAGGACAAGAAAATGTCATTGTTCAATTTAGGTAATTGTGGACTGACTCACGAAATCGGCACACTTTCTCCTGATCGACATAAAATACAAACTGGAGAGATTAACTCAGATCTATATTAGAGAAATTGTTAGACTACACGGTGTGCCTACGAGTATTGTTTCAGATAGAGATCCAAGATTTACTTCAAATCTCTGGAAGAGTTTACAAGAAGCGTTGGGGATGAAGTTACGTCTGAGTTCTGCTTATTATCCGCAGACCGACAGTCAATCTGAGAGGACGATCCAATCTTCGGAGGATTTGCTTAGAGCCTGTACCATAGAGCAAACTGGAAGTTGGGATGACATTCTACCCTTGATAGAATTCACCTACAACAACAGTTATCATTCGAGCATAGGGATGGCACCCTATGAAGCTCTGTATGGACGACGGTGTCGAACACCTCTGTGTTGGTACCAAGACGGCGAGCGCCTTACTGTTGGACCAGAGATTATACAGCAGATAACTGAGAAGGTTAAGATAATTCAGGAAAAGATGAGAACGGCTCAAAGTCGGCAAAAGAGTTATGCAGACCGAAGGAGAAAACCTATTGAGTTTGAGGAAGGCGAGCATGTATTCCTGAAAGTCACACCTACGACTGGGGTAGGCCGGGCTTTAAAATCGAGAAAACTCACTCCTAAATTCCTTGGATCATACCAAATTATTCGTCGTGTAGGTCCTGTGGCGTACCAAATATCCTTACCTCCTTTCCTTTCAAACATTCATAATGTTTTCCATGTGTCACAACTTCAAAAATACCTTCCTGACCCAAGTCATGTCATAGCATCGGATGCAGTACAATTAAAAGAAAACTTAACTTATGAGACGTCTCCTGTAAGAATCGAGGATAGGAAGATAAAGCAATTAAGAGGCAAGGAGATCGCATTAGTGAAAGTAATCTGGAACGAGGTGACAGGAGATGCAACCTGGGAGTTGGAAGACAAGATGAAGGAGCAACACCCACAGTTATTCTAAGGTATGCAAATTTCGAGGACGAAATTCCTTTTTAGAAGGGGAGTGTTGTAACATCCCGAAAATTCTTTATTTCATTATAAATGATCATTTTATAATATTTATGATTTTTTAGGAATTTTTGTGAATTTTTCTAGAAATGATAAATATTTTAATATATTTTTCGTTTTACGTGTACACTGAGCGGAGTCAGGGAAAATAGAATATTTTTCCTGAGGCTGGTAAACTTTGAACTGTCAACGGGAGATCTTACTAAACCCGAGGTCGGGCACAGTTTACGAGATTTGTATTTTTTAAGGTTTTATCTGTTAAATAAAATTGCGGTATCATAAAATTATCTGATGAATAATAAAATATTATTTTTATCAATTGTAAATTTTATTCACTGAGAAAATAATTCCACAGTGTAATTAATTATCTGTTAGATGTATTTAATTTGGAGACAAGCTTATTATGTACTTTATCGAGGAGTGCGCGAAGCTTCTCAAGGAAGCTTCCTCCAACCATTATTTTTATTATTTCTCACTCCTTCCATTTTGTGCAGCACATTTGAATTAAGGGGTCTAATTCATTTTCTTCCTGACATTTCCCCTCCTCCCAATACGCAGCTACTATTCACTGATCCTTCTCTCTTCTCTTTCACCCCACAGCAGGAACACCGTCCACCCACACCTCCATTTTGTTCTTTAAAAAAACGTCACACCCCTTGCACCATTTTGTGTTTGGAGGACCACCATCATTGAGGAAATCATCTTCAAAGTTCTGGATTTCCTCCATCTTCATTCTCTTACGTCTTTGAAGCTTAAAGGTTGGAGCTTTAAGGTAAAGCTCTTAGCTTTTTCTTCCTCTCTTCTCATTTTCGTAACCCAGTGTCATTTTGATGACCGTGGGTATTCATTTCAATGTTGGGTCCTGATTTTGCAAGTTTAAATATTTAAGGATTTCCTGGAAGCTGAAAATGAAATCCTGACCAAAAAGGAACAACCTTTCTTTGTGCTTCTCTAAGGTAAGAGGAAGACACCCCTCCTCAACCTATTTTAGCATTTAGGAACGTCTGTGATTGGTGTTGAGGGTCATTCTATTTTTGAATGTTGTTTGTATTGTATATGTGCTATTTGATTGTTTGTGTGTTTTGATATATATCTGGATGTATTGGAATGTGTAATATGGAAGGGAATGACTTCCGATTGGTTCTCGGATGGTCACGGTGTTGAGCCCAGAAATTTGGAAATTTCATGTGAAAACTAGTAACAGTATGAACTCTTGGCCAAACCCGTCGAATATGATATCCTAATCATCTAGTGAAATGTTAAAATCTGTCGAGTATGAACTCCTGGCCAAACCCGTCGAATTTGATGTCTTGATCACTTAGTAAAATGTTAAAATCCGTCGAGTATGAACTCCTGGCCAAACTCGTCGAATATGATATCCTAATCATCTAGTGAAATGTTAAAATCCATCGAGTATGAACCCCTGGCCATGCCCGTCGAATTTGATTCCTGGTCATTTGGTGCAATGTCAAAATCCGTCAAGTATGAACTCCTGACCATGTCCGTCAAAATTAATCTTCAGGTAAAACCCGTCGAATTAGAGTTTCTGACCACTTAGGAGAGAAACTCCTCCAATGCAAAATCCGTCAAATTTGAATGACCACATCCGTCGAGTGACATATTCGTCGAGTTAGAATGCCAATACCCATCGAGAGACATACCTGTCGAGTAGTTTTCCTGTCCATTTAACAGAAGTTTCCCAAAGTTAATATTCGTCGAGTAGAATGTCAAGATCCGTCGAATTAGAGTTTCTGACCATAGTATTTTTCATCGGTTCGACCCTTGGGGGATTTCTCCAACGTCGACACCCACATCCGTCGGATTAGGATTTCTGCTGACCTTCTGGAAAAATTCGACAGTTTTGATCTCTATTCGACAGAAGTTGATTTTTATCCAATCTTGTTATAAAATGTTCTCCCATCTTTCATCTTTCTGCCATGTTTTTTTTCGTCGAGTGGCAGCCTCAATCCTCCACTAAATACATTGTCTCCGTCGAATTCACAAGTATGGTTTATCACCCAATACCTAGTAATTAAATCTGTGACTTTGTTGGTGATTCTGGCCGTGTATCTTCCTGGACTCAAAACCCTTAGATTAATAAAAGCACATAAATCATAAATAATTGGATGACTAGAAATTAATTAAGGATTCATAAACAGGGAGGAACATGAGTATGGGTGAGCTTGTGAGGCACATAATGAATTTAATAGTTGACTTCTATCATGACTATGAATGGAAATTATGGTTATCCTTAAAATGTACTATTGACTTGTTGTGGATCCGTGAATGGGATCAATTCTTATTGGTAAATGATATGACATGCATTTGAAGCATGATGGACCTAGTTGGTCATGAAGAGTATGATTGTGTCATGCATTGAGTAAAAAGAAAGAGATTGTCCGTTGGACTTGGTTAAGGCCGGTAGCCTAGGAGTTGAACCACACCTTTGTGCGGGTGCGAATAGACAAGTGTAGGTCACTCGTTGACCTTGGGGGCATCAGGGTGCGGGTACCTCGCAATGGGCAGTTGGTAGCTCTCTGTCCGTGGGGCAGACCGATGCAAACACACTGACGATCTGGACCGAGACGCTGTCCTATATCGAGATCTGTGTAGAATGTCTTGTAAAATGCCATGATGTGCACGATGATAATTTGAGAATTATAGCACTTGAGGGCCTGGGCAGCTAAGGAATACAGACATACCTCTTGATCGTTCTCTCCGACTGTTTTGTGTCTAACTCCATGGAGTAGGATTTTGGTTATTGAGGGCACGTGTGCATAGTGAGTCCATGAATTATCTGGCATACATTGTTATTATAATTGGAACTGTTGTACTTCTGATATATCTATATGTATACGACTGCCTGGAATTATTTGGTTGATCATAATTGCTATTGAATGTTTATTACCATTATTGCTGTCATAAATGCTATGTGGGCGCTTTGCGCCGTTTGGTTTCTCGATGCTATAATTGGTAATGATGGTAGGATGTCTTACCTCTTCTCTGTCTCTCCATTACTGTTTTGTCCGTATATTGCGTTCCATAGAAGATAATTGCAAGGAACCGGAAGCTCCCGACTTCCCTGGTTTTTGGCCTCATCTCGTCTGAGCGACTGTAGAAGAATATGGAGCCACGCACGCAGAGATTTTTGGGAGATGTGCTCCTGACTTTCTTGGGAGGGCCAGAGTGCTGGTACATCAACTATGGTTTTGAGCGTTGCGTCTATACGGGGGATGTATCGATATCTCTAGCCTGGAGACGCCACGAGCCGCCTGTCTTCTCCTGCTGTATTAGTTTACGTTTGGAATTTCAACTACCGATACACGAGATGTGGGGTGATCGTTATTTCACTCTACGGGAAGACTCTTTTCGTTCCACAGCTCGGGCCCCATCCCGTGACTCTGCGATTCCTATGGTGATTTCCTCTGACGAAGAAGATCCTGAGGAAGATCCCGAAGAAGTTCCTGAGGACGACCCCGAAGAGGATCCTGAAAAGGATCCTGACTCGATTCCTCCTCACTTGAGGGACTGACTTGACTTGTAGCTACTAAGGGCTACCAATATTTTATTTTAGGGGCCTGATGTTTTGTCTATAGTGGGCTATATATTCTGATACCGTGGGGATACTTATGTATAATCTTTTAAAGTGTATAGTTTTGCTTTTTGATGTACCAGACTTTATGACTAAACAGTTTGATATATATATATATATACATATAATGATGCAACGTTAATTCCTATGTATGCTTTACTTCTGTTTCATTCTTTGTCCCATTTATGCTTCGTCAACATGGTTATTAATTATGATTGTTATAACAACAACAAAAAATATATATATATATATATTATACTCACCAATTTAAATACCCAACTATAATCGAGTACATATACGTATTATTAAAATGAACCGGGTCTTAACTCATATAATTTTTATTTTCGCATTGTAATTGATAATGTGACGTTCCCTTGGGAAAAAGGGGCGTTGCAAACAGCCCCTGTGTCTAGAAATTCCAGAAAATGAATGGGCATTTGAGTTGAAATCTGGCCTAATCCATCTTTTACTATCTTTCAATTGATTAGCTGGGGAGGACCTTAACAAACATTTGATAGAGATACATGTAGTTTGCTTTAGCATGAAGCTTGCAAGAATTTTAGTAGAACAAGTCAAACTCAGAGCTTTTCCATTCTCATTGAAAGATTCTGCAAAGGAATAGCTGTACTATTTGCCACCCAGATCCATTAATTCATGGTAGGACATGACTCGGGCTTTCCTAGATAGATACTTCCCTGCCTCAAAGGCCGCAACCTTCAGAAAAGAAATTTACGGCATCCAACAAAGGCATGGGGAATCACTTCATGATTACTGGGAGAGGTTCAAGAAACTGTGTGCTAGCTGCCCTCAACATAAAATCAGTGAGTAACTTTTGATTCAGTATTTCTATGAGGGTTTGTTAGTGATGGACCGTAACATGATTGATGCTGCTAATGGAGGAGCATTGATTGATAAGACTCCTCATGAGGCTAGAAACTTGATATCGAGGATGGCTGCAAACACTCAACAATTCTACACTAGGAATGACACTGGAGTGAGAGCAGTTAAAGAGGTAGAGACAACCAATTTACAGTAACAAATGATTTAATTAACTGCCATGGTTCAGAGGTTAATGGATAATGGGAAAGTGCCAGTACATGCTTGTGGGATTTGTTGCTCATTTAGACATCCTACTGATATGTGTCCCACTCTTCAAGAGGACACAAATGAGGAGGCAAAAGCAGCAGGGGGATATTCTGGACCTTCCAAAAATTACAACCCCTACTCTAATACATATAATCAGGGGTGGAGGGATCATCCTAACTTTAGCTATGCAAAGCAGCCCCAGAATCAACCTCTAGCATATGGACCTCTAATATTTCAACAGAGGCAAACACCTTTCCCTCAGAGGCAACAACAAGCTCAAGCTCCTAAGCAACCTGAGCCTTCATTGGAGGAGCTAATGAGACAGATGACTACTAATAACATTCAATTTCAATAAGAAACAAGGGCCACTATCAGTAACTTATAGAACCAAGTAGGGCAATTAACCACAGAAATCAATAAGGTTCAGAGTTAACTTTCTGGGAAACTTCCCTCCCAACTGGAAGTGAATCCGAGGGAAAATGTTAGTACTGTCACATTGAGAAGTGGGAAGACATTAGATGAACCAACATTGTCTTCTAAAGTCACTAAAGAGAAAGATGAAGGGCTTGAGAAGGTAAACGAGGAGGGGCAAAACTCCAAAGCCCCTAAGGTAAGTATTTCTGAACCCCTTCCTAAGTATGTCACTAAGGCCCCATTCCCTAGTAGGTTGGTTAGGACTAGGTAAGAAGAAACAGATAAAGAGATCCTAGAGACCTTTAGGAAGGTGGAAGTTAACATTCCTTTGTTAGATGCCATTAAACAAGTACCTAGGTACGCTAAGTTCTTAAAGGAATTATGCACTAACAAAAGGAAATTAAAAGGAAATGAGAGGGTCCAAGTGGGAGCAAATGTTTCAGCTGTAATTAAAAAGAAACTCCCAACTAAGTGTAAGGATCCTGACACATTCACCATACCATGCACTATAGGTAACACAAGGTTTGAGAGGACAATGCTTGATTTAGGTGCATCCATAAATGTCATGCCTTATTCCATTTATGCATCTTTATACTTGGGTCCTTTGGAACCTACTGGTGTTATCATTCAATTGGCAAATAGATCTAACACATACCCAAAGGGTGTTGTTGAAGATGTTTTAGTGCAGGTGAATGAGCTAGTCTTTCTAGTAAACTTCTATGTATTGGTCATGGAAGAGGATAAATCCCCCAACTCTGCTCCTATTTTGTTGGGAAGACCATTCTTGAAGACTGCACGAACAAAAATTGATGTGCACTCAGGGACATTGACCATGGAATTTGATGGGGAATTGATCAAAGTCAATATTTTTGAGGCTATGCGATATCCTAGTGATGTGCACTCTGTTTGTTTGATTAATTCTTTTGATGCTTTTGATTCCTTAATTTCTATAGCTTTTGAGTCTAATCATTTTAATGCTCTTGATACAGTTATGACTCATAGCTTAGATGTACAGGAAGAACAGAGAGATGATGAAGGAAAGCCAAGGAGTGAGGACATTCATGATATAGTTACAACATTGCATGAGCTCTCCTCCACTTCAGAAGGACATGAGGTTTCTTATGTTGAGCTACCAGTTAATAATGATGCTCCTAAACCTTCTATTGTGCAGGCATCGACATTGGAATTGAAGGAATTACCTGATCATCTCAAGTATATATTCTTGGGGGAGATGAACACATTTCCAGTGTTAATTGCTAAGTCACTCACCCAAGAACAAAAGGCAAAATTGGTGGATGTTTTGAAGGAGCATAAGACGACCATTGGTTGGATTATCGCAGACATCAAAGGTATTAGTCCCTCCATTTGCATGCATAGAATCTTAATTGAGGAGGGAGCTAAACCAGTGAGAGATCCCCAGAGGATGTTGAATTCTTCTATGATGGAAGTTGTGAAGAAGGATGTAACACCCCAATTTTTCATTTTTCATGATATAAATACGTTTTATAATATTTGTGAATATTTGTGAATGTTTGAGAATTTTTAAGTATTTTGATTATTTTAATTATTTTAATATTATTTTACGCTATATGCTCAAAATTTATTTTTTTATGAATATATGAGTTTTATAATTTTTATAATTTTTGTGAATTTTTATGGAATTTTCTGAGTTTTTGATTATTTTAATATTATTTTGAGCTGTATGTGTGTTTGAGGAAAGCTCGAAAAAATAAAAATTTTTCCCAGATCAGAAAGTTCGGACTGTCAAGGTGGGACTGGGGGATCTTACTAAATTCGAAACCTGGAACAGTTGATGGAAATTTTCTTTATCTAAGTTTTTTATTATTTATTGTGCAATGTTATTATCCATTGGGTAATAATAACAGTAGCTATTGTCCATTTGTTAATATCTTCAGAAAAATATCTTGATGTCTATGACTCGAAGTGATGAACTAATGGCAAACAGGAAGAAGGCAAATTGGATACTCAAGTTGAAGAGGAGAAATTCAAATTGACTACTTAAGCTAGAAGACAAATTCAAATTGGCTACTTACTCTTTCAAGCTTATCTTATCATTCTTTTTCTGGAAGCTTGTAGAAGTGATGCTCACCTAGTAAAAAATCTATGGATAAATATCTAAGGATAAAATATCTAACGAAAAATATCTCAGTAAAATATCTTAATAAAATATTTACCAAAAATATCTAAGCAAAAAATATTTAAGCTAAATATCTTAACTGTAATTATGAACCATCATTACATAGCTTTATGATCAACCAATTAAAATCAAGCTTATTTATCAAAAAGTCAACAATAGTGGCATAGACTTTGTTTTGAACCGTTGGATGGTAAGACTTGATGAAGAAGCCTTGGATGATCACCATTGATCTAATCAATGGTGTGAGAACAAACTTGATAAGGAAGCTTAGGATATCTACCCTAGATTAAATCAATGGTTAGGAGATGAAGTCAACATTAATGGTTAGGCTAGTTAATCAAGGAACTAGATAATCTAACTTAGTTACTCTAAAAAACCTTAGTAGTAACTAAATGGAACAAATTAAGTTTACTAATACTTAGAGTCTAGTGTTACAAGGTGGTTCTAGAGACATCTAGAAGGCATGATCAATGCATGACAAATGCATGACATAATCTAGTAATTAGATAGTTAATTATGTAACTAAATGACTTAACTAAGTTAGCTTAAGTGAACTAACTACCCAAACTAGATTTAACTAGGAATTAAAATGAAACAAAACTTGGTTACATCCATTCATGTGCTCCACGGCCAACAAGGCTATTCTAGTGTATTCTTGAATCATCTTATGAATAAAGGATGACTACATGATGACTTAGGCCATGTGAATCCATGTGATCAAATTTTATCTTGCTAAATAAGTCTTAACCTTTCCTATCAAGCTACTACACGGCCAAGGCTTGCAAATAGGACTTTGCATTTCATTTTGCTAACACTTTGTGTCACAAAGATCTATTCTCTCCATTCTCTCTTTTCCAGAAACACAAAGAAAACTTCATCTTCTCTCTTCTTGAAGGCATTCGGCTACTACACACCAAACCTACTTCCAAGCTTCTATAATTCTATCCAATCCTATTTCCTAAACTTATACAAGATCCTAAACACTTTTCATCTTGAGAGTTTTATCTAATTCATATTCTAAGTGCTTCAAAATCAAGCTTAGATTATCTACTCCTAAAGGTAACTTCTTGATTTCTTGTTCCTAAGTTGGATTCTTGAATTTCTAAACCATGATTGATCGATGGTTTCTTATTTTCAAGCTTTGTTTATGACTTTGAGATTTGTTTAAGCTTGTTAGGATTTCTTGTGGGTGCTTCACGAAATTTAAAGGAGAAGGAACTTGAAGAGTTTTTGTCTTCCTTGAGATAAGAGGGAGATTAACCTCATCAACCAAGTGTTGGTGGTGAGGGAATGGCTTGTTTGTGTTAAAAAAAATTCATAAGGATTTATTCACTTGATTGTTTAACCTTTACTTGTTTGTGATGATGTGATTAGTATGCTTTATAGCTTTAAAATGATGCTTGAATATGTGATTAGTATGCTTTATGGCTTTGAAAGTATGCTTGAATATGTGATTATGATATCATGTTGATCATTGTTTAAGGAGGATGTGATTTACATGATGAGAAAAATGTATGATGGTTCCAAAGAACCCTAGAGGCTCACGGCCTCAACATCACTATGGGAACAAAGTGTTCTAAATTACTTTCCCAATCAAGGATTAAATGATTTAATGGTAAGAAATTGGATTAAGAGTTTTTGCAAAGAATAAAATGATAGAAAATAGCTAAATAAGCTTTATGAATTATATGATGAAATTTGGCCAATATGCCAAGTTTTGACATTTTGGATTAAAATTTATTTTACTAAGTGTTGACTTAGGTAATTAAGTAATGAGAATTTAATTAAATGGGTTTCTTTGAATTAAAAAAGGGAAAGGAACTAATTTTTTGAATTAAGTTAGTATGATTGTACTATGAAGTAAGGTAACAGTCAAAACTTGAAATTTACAGACGTATAGCTCACCCTTTGGGTTTTGAAGCGCGTTAGAGAATTTTGAGCTGTAATATCCCAATTAAATCAAAGAAATGTAATTTTGTGAGAAATGATGGAAAATGCCACTTAAAGATTTTTTAATAATAAAATATGGTAAATAAAGCTAAAATAAAAATTTATGTAAAAAATATTAGAGAAATGTCATTTGTTCTCAAAATAGTGATTTTTAAGCTATTTGACTGAGAAAATGATTTAAAATTGCTACGTGATTGAGGAAATGTTTAGAAATCCCTACGCGATTTAGAACACGCTTGAAAATATTTCTGTGATTATAAAAATGTTGGAAAATAGTTACGCGATTGAAAATTATAGCAGTTTACTGTCGAGCTATTGTGGTGGGCCTGGTGATGTTGAATAATGATACCGCCAAGTGACGGCGTGTGAATATGAAATACTATGTGATTAATGACAGTATGTGAATTTGAATCATACATCATGCATAGAAAAATGTGTCAGCTTATTTGATTAAGGCTATGTGCCTAGGAGATTGAATTACACCTAAGTGCGGGTGTGATGGTTGTAGTATATGTCAAGTGTAGACCTTGGGGGCGTCGGGATGTGGGTTTTCCACAATGGGCAGTTGTTAGCACCCCTGTGCATTGGATCAGACCGATGCAAACACACAGACGATTCGGACCGTGACACTATTGCTAATCATGATCTGGCGTAGAATGTCTTGTACAATGCCTGATGTGCACGTTGATAAATTGATAAATTATAGCACTTTTGGCCACGGCAGCCGAGTTTATAGACATATCTTCTGGATCATTTTCTCCGAAATTGTGTTTAGCTCCCTGAAGTAGGAATGAGTCTGTGTGCATATGCATTAGTGGTTAGCATCTTGATAAGATAATTATGTTTATCTGATATTTTATCCATGGTATGATAATTTATCTGTGAAATGATAATATGATTCACTGTGAAATGATAATATGGTACATTATGTTAATTACTATGTCTGTATGTCTGCTGTCATTTTCTATACCGCCATCCTGGTATTGATGAAGGGGATCTCACCTCTTTGCTATATTGTTTGTCTATTATGTTTTTATGTTTATATTTGATAAAGACCGTAAGAAGGACGAGGTTGGATCGCCTATGTTTGTGTTGGTTTGACTCTGTTTGATCAGTCTGCAATGGCTGCAAGGATGGATTTCTCTGATTACGTACAAGCGCAGTTCCACGGAGGCATTGATGCCTGGCATGTCGACTTAGATACTCAATGTTTTAGTTATATAGGAGAAGTGACCCTTTTCCAGAGTGAGACACGCCATGGAATCCTTACTGTTACATATAATACTTGTGCACATGTAGAGTTCTCCATGCCTATTAAAGAACTGTGGGACATTGCTCACCGTTTGCCTAGCAAAGACTCTACGGAGTCAACTGCTCAGACTCCTGTCCGTAGAGACACGTCTCAACTGGAGAATGTGCCTGTAGAGGATCCGGGAAAGGATCAGGTTCAAGACCTTTCTCTCCAAGTTTTTGGGCTTGGGCCAAGTCGAGTTTTTATATGGTAGTTGGATATAAACTTTGAGTTTTGTAAACCTTAAGTATTAAATATTATTGGTAAGTTATGTTGTTCTGTGTAATGTGGGTTAATTAGTTAATTATATTCTATAATTTCCAAAGCTTTGATAAATTGATGTTATCCGCGAAAAAGAAATTTTGAAAACTATATTTAAATAATATTAAATATTTTATAAATTGGGTAATTATTTGTAAGGAGTTGGTCTGAAATGTGATACCCTAAGGAGGGTGTTACGTTAGTTGGTATCAGAGGCCAAGTTAGAGTCTTTTGGGTTTGCAGGTAGGTTTGTCTTGTTTATGTTGTGTGTTTCTCTGACGCTGAATACAGAGATATATTGTTTGGTTTCCAAAAGGAGACAATGTTATTTGGTTACGTTGGGTTCCATTGTGTTTTGATTTGTTTGTCTTTGAAGAAAACAATGGATTGCGGTAAACGTAAGCATGTGGACGCGAGACGTGATGATGATTGTATCGTCGCTGCTAGAAGTGTAATGCAGAGGATGGCTGACGTAGTGGTACAATAGCGTCAGAAGGTCGTTCAGCAGCAGGAACTGATAACTGAACTTCAGAACTTGTTAGAATTGGAGCAATCTCAAGATGTGAGATTTCGTGACTGTGGATCCTCGAGAATCCAAAAAGGAAGGAAATGTAAGGTCAATCGATTCCAGCGAAATCCATATATACAACCACTGAGGAATCAACAACAACAACGAGCAAATGAAAGGAGTACTAGTGGCAGTAGTTCTAGGCAGACTGTGAAGTTTTTACCAAAATGTTGGAAGTGTGGAAAGGCTCACTTGACAAAGGAATGTATGATCAAAGGATTTATTTGTTTCAACTGCGGGAAGTTCGGACATGTTGCTAGAGGTTGTACTAAATCAAAGATGAAACTTTCTATGAATAATGAACGTGCGACAAGATCTCAAGTAGAGGAAAGAGTCAATACAAAGAGTGGAATGGAAGCATTCAAATATAAAGACTTAAGAAACAAGGAAGTTGTGCCAAAGAGAGTAATCCTTTAACTGTGTGTCTTTGTTATCTTTTGATTTGAGTATTTATACTCTTTTTGTTAAACTTGTTGTTTATAGTCAAGTTTTCTAAATCTACCCTATTTTTATTAAAGATCAAATCTTCTCTATTGATTTAATTTGTCTATTTCTTTCACAAATAGACAAAATCTTGGGAATGGATTGGTTACTTTTTAATCATATCCTGTTATATTGTTTCAATAAAACTTTAGTGTTCTTTGAGACTGAGATTTTCGGATTTGAATCCAGAAAGTCCATTTCTAAATTTATTGGATCATATCAAATTCTTTGTTGGATAAATCTGGTAATCTACCAAATACCCTTATCACTTTTCTTTCTAACCATTATAGTGTCTTCCATGTATCTCAATTGAGAAAATATATTCTTGATTCAACCTATGTTATAATACCAGATACAGTATGATTACAAAGAGAACTTGATCTATGATACATTTTCTGTTAAGATTAAGGATAGGCGAGTGAAACAACTTAGAGAACTTACCTTGGTGAAGATAATCTGGAATGATGTGATGAGAGATACAACATGGGAACTAAAAGACCAAATAAAGGGAGCCACTGTTTTCTCCAAGATTGATTTGCATTCTAATTATCATCAGATTCGCGTGAAAGTAGAAGATGTTCCACGACATTTTCCAGATACGTTATGGGCACTATGAGTATTTAGTAATACCATTCGAGGTAACGAATGCTTTTGTGATATTTATAGATAGGATCTTTCACCCCTATCTAGGCAGATTTGTCATTGTCTTTATTGACGACATTCTAATGTATTCTCGAAGTCCGGAGGAACGTGCTAAACATCTTAAAGCGGTTCTTCCAATTCTGAAGAAGAATAAGTTATACGCGAAGCTGTCCAAGTGCGAATTTTGATTAAAGTGAGTTCAACTTTTGGGTTTAGGTTGTGTAGATACCAAATAGAAATATTGTGGCATATAGGTAAAAAGTGCATGAAAAGAGTTATCCTACTCATGATTCAGAATTTACGATACTCGTTTTTGCATTGAAGATCTGGAGATGTTTTCTTTATGGAGCAACCTACGATGTCTACAATGGTTACAAGAGCTTGGAGTACCTGTTTGATCAGAAGGAGTTTGATAAAAGGTAAAGACGATAATTAGAATTTTTGAAAGACTACGATTTTCAACTTCAGTATCATTTCGGAAAGGCGAATGTTGTGTGTAACGCCCCTTTTTGAGGAGGGAACGTCACACCATAACCATGAAACGGAAATGAAATGTATAAAATAAGACCCGATTCATTATAATATGGATAAGTCTAATTAGTTGTGATCGTATAAATAATTTAGCGAATTCTTTTTTTTTTTTGTGTTAGAAATAAAATGAGATAAGATGTTGATACATGGTTGCAATAGATAGTAACATGAAAGTAAACCATTCATTCATACATCATACTTATAATTATATATTTATATCAAACTTGTTTAGTTACATCACCAAATATACAAAAAGTAAAAGCTTTACATGCCCCAAAATATTACACATATACAGCCCACCAAAAAGACAAAATATCAGGCCCACGAAAGATTTACCGATAGCCATCAGCGGCTACCAATAGCATCAGCCCCTAAGGCGAATGAAAAGAAACCATAGCTGGATCCTCCTTAGGGTCTTCCTCATCAGAGGAAATCCTCATCAGAGGAACCGAATTGCGAGCGGGGGCTCGTGCAGAGGATAAGAAAGAATCCTCT
The DNA here is from genome assembly GCA_029884595.1 of Ormosia semicastrata. Classification (NCBI taxonomy): domain Eukaryota; kingdom Viridiplantae; phylum Streptophyta; class Magnoliopsida; order Fabales; family Fabaceae; genus Ormosia; species Ormosia semicastrata. Next base: position 72,441,498 of record JAQQTO010000060.1, read on the forward strand.
TGTGGGGAGTAGTGATGCTCTCCACACATATCACGTATGGGCAAGTAAAACTCCAAATACAAATGAGCATGGAAAGTAAAAATAGACAGATCATAATGCCCCCAAGCAAGAGTTAAAGTCACATCTCCGAGGTAGACACAGCAATCCGTACTCAGGTTGATGTGCCAGCAGTCCGGTCCTCCGTGAAAAGTCAATCTCGTATATCCCAAGAAGCCTTGCGGATGGGACGTCATATCTGAATAGGAAGTTAATCAAAATCAGGCCAGAAGCCAGGGAATTCGTGCACTTCCCCTTCTTCACCGATGTCTTTGAAGAAACATATAAATAAACTGAATAGTAGAAATATAGAGAAGAGGTAAGACATCCTACGTTCATTACCAATTATGGCAGTAAAGAAATAGAATGGTGCAAAATGCCCACATAGCATATCAAAAATAGTAATCAGCGTTAATAAACAAATAGTAACATCTAAGCAATTTTAGGCAGTAGTAACATCAGTAAGACAACAGTTCAAAATATCATACGAATAAATGCCAAATAATATGTTGACACACTATGCATGTGCACAAGATATCAAAATCCTACTCCATGGAGCTAGGCGTAAACATCGGAGAGAATGATCAGGAGACATGTCTGTAACTCGGCTGCCGAAGCCAACAAGTGCTATAATTTCTCAATTTATCAACGTGCACATCATGGCATTGTACAAGACATTCTACACTAGATCGCGATATAGGACAGTGTCTCGGTTCGGATCATTGGTGCGTTTGCATCGGTCTATCCCACGGCCTAGAAGAGCTACCAACTGACCATTGTAAGACACCCACACCTCGACGCCCCCAAGGTCACTAGTATGACCTACACTAGTCTACTCGCACCCGCACATAGGTGTGATTCAATCTCCTAGGCAACATGGCCTCAACAATAGTCCATCGGATTTTTACAATGCATGTTGACACAATGCATATCCATGTATATTCGATAATGAAATACTTTTCCATAGCATGCCACAATTTGGCCAAGATGAACATCAACAGAATTTTGGTCCCACTCATGGACCCATAATATCATATTATCAAATTCTCAAATGAGAGAATGCACTTTTTAAGGTTTATTATGAAGTTTTACTTCAATTAAACATTTCTTATGAAATATTTCTCTAGAGGAATTCTCTTGCAAATTCTCTTAATTAGTTAAGTTCTCTACTCAAATCAAATTATATTCACTTAGAGTATTATTCTAAGATTCTCAAGTCTCACACTAACTCTTGTTCTTCCCTTAAGTTCAAAAATCACTCTAGGTCACCAAATAAATTTCTTCCCATCATGTTGTTAATTACTTGATACTTAATTACTAAATTTCCAAGGTTGTCCAAAAATTTCATGCTTGGACCCAAAATGGCTCTAGAGGTCGTGAGCCTCCCTAAGGGGTAAGAATCCAAATTTTTCTTTGATCCATTAATTGTTATTCACTTGATTAGTTATATCTCCACTTGTTGTAAAATTTTAAATCATGAACACCCTATGGAAGGGGTATGGCCGTGAGCCTTACTAAGGAAAGCAAGGAACCCTTGCTTCCAAATCATGTTTCCAATCCATCAAAATCAATCCAAGATCATCAATATACACAACTATAATCAATAAACCACATAGAGTAAAATAAATACAAGAACCATTAGAAAAACACACAACTAAGAGAGTAACCCTAACATGGATTCTCTCATAACCAACATACAATACAAGTTTCCCATTACCAATAGAGGTTGAAGTGGATTGTCTTCCTTTTACCAAGAGAGAAAAACAAGCAAGAAACTTCCTTGAAGCTCCTTGTAAATTCGGCCTCCACCTTCAAGAAAACCCTAAGGACATCAAACTCACAAGAATTATAATCAAAGCTTGAAAGAGGCATCCATGGTCACCAAAGTGACCATGGATCATGAAAATGAGATGGAAAAATGAGAAAGCTATGAACTTTTAGCTCAAAGTATCCAACTTTAAAGCTTGATAGAGGAAAACGAAAATGGTGGATTTTGGTGGTGGTCACAAAAGAGAAAATGTTCTAGGTGATGAGAAATGGTAGGAAATGAGGTTGGTTGGATGAAAAAGCTTAGATGGCCAAAAATGGTGGTCTTGGCCGTGTGGGTGGTGAGGAAATAGAGAGGAAAAAGGTTGAGTTTTTGAAGATGATCACCAAATAGAAAAGCCTTAGGATGATGAGAAGAAGCAAGGAATGGAAGTAGTTTTAGCAAGCTAATGGAGATGGTCTCCAATGGTGTTAGTGCTGTGGAGAGGAGAAGAGAGAAGGAAGAGAAGACCTTGAGAGAAGAAGAGAGAAGAGAAATGGTAGAGAAAGAAAGTGATAGTGAAGTGATGGTAACTTTTGAGATTTGAAATTAGAAATGGAAAATAATAAAATGAAAACTAATTTTTTTGGCTCCCAAAATGGCCTCATGGCCATGGAGAAGAGAGAGAGAGAGAGAGAAAGAGAGAGAGAGAGAGAGAGAAAGAGAGAAGTGTGTCCTAGAAGCTTAAGGAAAGCTTACATGAGAAGCTTGATACAAAGCTTCTTTGAGAAGCTTTGTTAGAAATTTGAAAAAGTCAACATGATTAGACATAAAGTAGATTTTTAGATAAAGTGATAATGATTTTTACTACAAGCTATTACCCAATGGACAATTGTTATAGTTTACTAAGCCAGTATTTATTGTCCAATGGATAATAGAGCGTATCGCAAAATTTTCATTTAATAGAACATACCGCAATTTTATTTATTAGATAAAATCTCAAAAAATGTGAACCTCGTAAACTGTGCCTAACCTTGGGTTTAGTAAGATCCTCTGTCAACATTTCCACAGTTCAAGGTTTACCAGTCTCAAAAAAATATTTTATTTTCCAAGCTCCGCTCAGTGTGCACGTAAATCAATAAATATATTAAAATAATCAATAGTTCCAGAAAAATCTAAAAAAATTCACAAAAATCACAAATATTATAAAATGACTATTTATGATAAAGCAAATAATTTTTGAGGTGTTACATTAGTTTTGCTCAGTGTGCACGTAAAACGAAGAATATATTAAAATATTTAATATTAAAAAATCCTCAAAAATTTTTAAAAATCACAAATATTATAAAATGACCATTCATAATGAAACAAATAATTTTTGGGGTGTTACATTGTGGCGGATGCCTTGAGTAGAAAATGTGATTAGTGTATCTGTTATGATAGTTAAGGATAGTGAATTAATAAAGCAATGCAAGAATATGGGTTGTTTGTGGATTTGACACCGGGGAGAATTTGTTTGAATACGATTGTTGTTTCAAATAGTCTGATGGAGGAAATTCAAGAAAAGCAGAAAGGTGATTTGGAAACGACTAACTGGAGATGCTACGTGGGAACTTGAAGACAAGATAAATGAGTAATATTCTCTTTTTATTTTTAATGTAAGAGAAATTTCGAGGACGAATTTTTTTTTAAAGGGAGAGAGTTGTAACACCCCGATATTTTATTTTTCTTGATATAAATACGTTTTATAATATTTGTGAATTTTTGTGAATTTTCGAGAATTTTTAAGTATTTTGATTATTTTAATATTCTTTTAATTATTTTAATATTATTTTGCGTTGTATGCTCAAAATGTATTTATTTTTGAATATATATGAGTTTTATAATTTTATGATTTTTTTGAATTTTTCTGAGTTTTTGATTATTTTAATATTATTTTGAGTTGTATGTGTGTTTGAGGTAGGCTTGGAAAAATAAAAATTTTTCCTGGACCAGAAAGTTTCGGACTGTCAAGGCGGGATCGGTGGATCTTACTAAACCCGAAACTAGGAACAGTTGATGGAAATTTTCTTTATCTGAGTTTTTTATTATTTATTGTGTAATGTTATTATCCATTGGGTAATAATAACAGTAGCTATTGTCCATTGGGTAATATCTTCGGAAAAATATCTTGATGTCTATGACTCGAAGTGATGAACCAATGGCAAGTAGGAAGAAGGCAAATTGGATACTCAAGTTGAAGAGAAAAAATTCAAATTGACTACTCAAGCTAGAAGACAAATTGAAATTGGCTACTTACTCTTTCAAGCTTATCTTATCATTCTTTTTCTGGAAGCTTGTAGAAGTGATGAATCACCTAGTAAAAAATATATAGATAAATATCTAAGGATAAAATATCTAATGAAAAATATCTCAATAAAATATCTTAGTAAAATATCTACGTAAAATATCTAAGCAGAAAATATCTAAGCTAAATATTTGAAGTGTAGTTATGAGCCATCATTACATAGCTTTATGATTAACCAATTAAAATCAAGCTTATTTATCAAAAAGTCAACAATAGTGGCCTATACATTGTTTTGAACCGTTGGATGGTAAGACTTGATGAAGAAGCCTTGGATGATCACCATTGATCTAATCAATGGTATGAGAACAAACTTGATAAGGAAGCTTAGGATATCTACCCTAGATTAAATCAATGGTTAGGAGATGAAGTCAACATTAATGGTTAGACTAGTTAATCAAGGAACTAGATAATCTAACTTAGTTACTCTAAAAAGCCCAAGTAGTAACTAAATGGAGCAAACTAAGTTTACTAATACTTAGAGTTGATGGTTACAAGGTGGTTCTAGAGACATCTAGAAGGCATGATCAATGCATGACAAATGCATGACATAATCTAGTAACTAGATAGTTAATTATATAACTAAATGGCCTAACTAAGTTAGCTTAAGTGAACTAACTACCTAAACTAGATGTAACTAGGAATTAAAATGAAACAAAACTTGGTTACATCCATTCATGTGCTCCACGGCCAGCAAGGCTATTGTAGTGTATTCTTGAATCATCTTATAAATAAAGGATGACTACATGATGACTTAGGCCATGTGAATCCATGTGATCAAATTTTATCGTGCTAAACAAGTCTTAACCTTTCCTATCAAGCTACTACATGGCCAAGGCTTGCAAATAGGACTTTGCATTTCATTTTGCTAACACTTTGTGTCACAAAAATCTATTCTCTCCATTCTTTCTCTTCCAAGAACACAAAGAAAACTTCATCTTCTTTCTTCTTGAAGGCATTCGGCTACTACACACCAAACCTACTTCCAAGCCTCTATAATTCTATCCAATCATATTTCCTAAACCTATACAAGATCCTAAACACTTTTTATCTTGAGAGTTTTATCTAATTCATCTTCTAAGTGCTTCAAAATCATGCTTAGATTATCTACTCCTAAAGGTAACTTCTTGATTTCTTGTTCCTAAGTTGGATTCTTGAATTTCTAAACCATGATTGATCCATTGTTTCTTATTTTTCAAGCTTTGTTTATGACTTTGAGATTTGTTTAAGCTTGTTAGGCTTTCTTGTGGGTGCTTCACGAAATTTAAAGGAGAAGGAACTTGAAGAGGTTTTGTCTTTCTTGAGGTAAGAGGGAGATTAACCTCATTAACCAAGTGTTGGTGGTGAGGGAATGACTTGTTTGTGGTAAAAAATCCATAAGGATTTATTCACTTGATTGTTTAAGCTTTACTTGTTTGTGATGATGTGATTAGTATGCTTTATAGCTTTAAAATGATGCTTGAATATGTGATTAGTATGCTTTATGGCTTTGAAAGTATGCTTGAATATGTGATTATGATATCATATTGATCATTGTTTAAGTAGGATGTGATTTACATGATGAGGAAAATGTATGATGGTTCCAAAGAACCCTAGAGGCTCACAGCCTCAACATCACTATGGGAACAAAGTGTTCTAAATTACTTTCCTAATGAAGGATTAAATGATTTAATGGTAAGAAATTGGATTAAGAGTTTTTTCAAAGAATAAAATGATAGAAAATAGCTAAATAAGCTTTATGAATTATATGATGAAATTTGGCCAACATGCCAAGTTTTGACATTTTGGATTAAAATTTATTTTACTAAGTGTAGACTTAGGTAATTAAGTAATGAGAATTTAATTAAATAGGTTTCTTTGAATTAAAAAGGGAAAGGAACTAATTTTTGGAATTAAGTTAGTATGATTGTACTATGAAGTAAGGTAACAGTCAAAACTTGAAATTTACTGACGTATAGCTCACCCTTTGGGTTTTGAAGCGCGTTAGAGAATTTCGAGCTGTAATATCTCAATTAAATCAAAGAAATGTAATTTTGTGAGAAATAATGGAAAATGCCACTTAAAGGATTTTTAATCGTAAAATATGGTAAATAAAGCTAAAATAAAAATTTATGTGAAAAATATTAGAGAAATGTCATTTGTTCTCAAAATAGTGATTTTTAAGCTATTAGACTGAGAAAATGATTTAAAATTGCTATGCGATTGAGGAAATGTTTAGAAATTCCTACGCGATTTAGAAAACGCTTGAAAATATTTCTGCGATTATAAATCCCTAACCTTGTGCTGAATTTGGAAAAGTGTCACTTCATGGTAGAGGAGGGTATAGTGTTGGGTAATGTAGTCTCTGCTAGGGGCATTGAGGTTGATAAAGCTAAGGTAGAGCTTATGCTATCCTTACCCCTGCCCACTAGTGTGCGAAAAATTTGTTCTTTTATTGGTCATGCAGGTTTCTACCGGAGGTTCATTAAGAATTTTTCTAAGAAATCTTTGCCCCTTTGCAAACTTCTTGAAAAGGACGTTCTATTCAATTTCGATGAGAAGTGTATGGACGCTTTCACTAAGCTCAAAGAATTGATGTCTATGGCGCCTATCATTAGGCCACCGAGTTGGGAACTACCATTTGAACTGATGTGTGATGCCAGTGACTTCGCGGTAGGGGCTGTCTTAGGACAGCGAGTTGATAGGGTGCCCTATGCTATTTACTATGCATCAAGGACCTTAAATGATGCTCAACTTAATTACTCTACTACTGAAAAAGAACTTCTAGCTGTAGTCTTTGCTTTAGAAAAATTTAGATCATATTTAATTGGATCTAAAGTAATTATTTTTTCTGATCATGCTGCTTTGAAGTACTTACTCATGAAGAATGAAGTGAAGCCTAGATTGCTCCGATGGATTTTACTGCTCCAGGAGTTTGACTTGGAGATTAAAGACAAAAAAAGGAGCGAAAACTTGGTGGCAGACCATTTGAGTAGGTTGGTGACTGAAGAAGAGGAGATACCTATCCTAGAGAGATTTTTGGATGAGCATTTAATGGTTATCGAGAATACAATTCCTTGGTATGCTGATATTACTAACTACTTGGCCACCAAGGACTTTCCGGAGGGCTTGAACAAAGCACAACGAGATAAACTGAAGAGTGATTGCAAGTATTACATCTGGGATGATCATTACATATGGAAGCATTGTGCAGATTAAGTGATTAGGAGGTGTATTCCGGATTCAGAAACTCATTCCATACTCTCTTTCTGTCACACTTATGCATGTGAAGGACATTTTGGCATGAGAAGGACGGCCAACAAAGTGCTTGACAGTGGTTTCTATTGGCCTAAAATTTTTAAGGATGCTTACAACTTCTGTAAGCCTTGTGATCGCTATCAAAGAATAGGTAATATTGGTCCTAGAAATCAAATGTCTCAAACTCCGATAATTTTTGTGGAAATCTTTGATGTTTGGGGCATTGACTTTATGGGACCATTCCTTCCCTCCTTTGGTTTCTCGTACATTCTTTTAGTAGTTGATTATGTGTCTAAATAGGTGGAAGCTAAGGCCACTAAACTGATGACTCTAAAACTGTTGTGAATTTTGTGAAGTCTAACATTTTTTCTAGGTTTGGAACTCCAAGGGCCATCATTAGTGATCAAGGGACTCATTTCTGCAGCAGAATGTTCGAGGCTCTCTTGAAGAAATATGGTGTGGTGCACCAGACTTCTACTCCTTACCATCCATAGACAAATGGGTAAACCGAAGTGTCTAATTGGGAAATCAAGTCCATCCTTGAAAAAATAGTGAGTCCAATGCCAAGGATTGGATCACTAGACGTGATGATGCATTGTGGGCTCATAGGATTGCATATAAGACCCCTATTGGCATGTCACCACTTCAGTTGGTGTATGGGAAGCCCTATCATTTACTTGTGGAGCTGGAGCATCGTTCTTATTGGGCCATCAAACAAGCCAATATGGATTTGGAAGGCGTTGGAAAGCAAAGGAAACTCCAATTACAGGAGTTGGAAGAATTACGGACTGAGGCTTTTGAGAGTGCCCTCACTTACAAGGCCAAAACTAAGGCATTCCATGGCCAAATGATCTTTAGGAAGAGCTTTAAGAAAGGACAAAGAGTGTTGCTATACCAATCCAGACTCAAAATGTTTCTAGGTAAACTATGTTCTAAATGGATTGGACCATTTGTGGTGACAGATGTTTTTCCTTCTGGTGTAGTGGAGATCATGATTGAAGCATCTAGCAAAACATTCAAGGTCAATGGACATCGTCTAAAGCCTTACCATGAGTTTCTGAAAAAAGAAGAAGTGGAAGAGATGATTCTTCTGCATCCACATTATGAAGAACACTGAGGAGTGTCATAATGTCGGGATGAGGACAATAAACTAAGTGCTTAATGGGAGGCAACCCATCATCAAGAAAATCAGATTTGCTTTCCTTATCTCTTTTATTTTATGTTTCTTTATTGTTTTCTTGGTTGGTTTCTTAGGTAGAATAGATCTTGATCTGTCTCTTGATTGATTGCTCGAGAATTCCTAAATATCTTTGTGTTTTGGAATGATGGATTTGTGATCGAATGCATTATTTGATTATTTGATGAGTGTTTGGAGTCATTCTAGGAGTTTAAGGTGGATGAGAAACCTTGGAAATTGAGTTGTCAAGTTAGTGGAAGACATGGGGGGTGTGTTTCAAGACACACCCCATGTTCACAGCTAGAAGAAGCCCCAAATTGATTACAGTGCAATACACGGGGGGGAGGGGGTCGTGTTACTTGACACAACCCCTGTCCCCATGACAAAAGCATCTGTCTTTTACAGAGAGGAACACATGATGAGCCTTATCAATTGACACGACCCGTGTTTTCATGGAAAGAGGGGCATGTTCCTCCCAGAGGCATACACTGTAGGGCCATGTCATTTGACACGGCTCGTGTGTTCGTGAGCAGAAGCCTTGTTCTCTCACAGAGAGATACACGGTGTGGGCCGTGTCAATTGTCCAAGTTCTATCCTTGGTTCTTTCCATTTTATGAAATCCTAAATAATTTCTAATTGTCCAAATTAGTTAAGTTCCACTTCAATGTGATGTTTCTCATGAAATTCTTTTCATAATTAGATTCCTTACTTTAAACTTAGTCTTATTCACTTAAGAGAATTATTTCCAAATTTTGCCATGTCTCACATATCCTTATTTGTTCTAAAAGTCCAAAGAATTCTTTTAGGTTACCAAATTTATTTCCTTCCATTACATAATCCTCTTATTTATTTACTTGATCAATTAAATGTCATAGTTGTATGAAGTTGCATGATTAGGCCGTTATTAACCCTAGAGGCCATGAGCCTCACTAAGTCTTAGGATTCCAAATTTTCATTCCATTAATTACATATTGTTCACTTGATTAGCTATGTCTTCCACTTGTTATAAATTTTCACCAAGAACCCTAATTTTTGGGCCCTAAAACCGTGAGCCTCATGGAAGAGGACAAAATCATTTTTACTTCCATTCAAGATTCCAATCCATCCAAACACATACATATACATACTCAATCAATCAAATAACTTAAACAAATTAAAAACAACATGTAATCATACAAATCATGCAAACAAAGAGAGCAACCCTACTAGGGTTTTCTCAAAACCAATCACAAAGTAAGGTTCCTTACTACTAATAGAGGTTGAGGAGGAGTGTCTTCCTCTTACCTAAGAGAAGAACAAACAAAAGAACCCCCCTTGAAGCTCCTTGAGATTTTGGCCACACCACCTAAAAACCCTAAAATTCTAACTTTAACCAATCAATACCAAGGCTTGAAAAAGAATGAATAGATGGTCACAATGAAGGCATTGAACACGAAAATGAAGAGAAGAGGGTAAGGAGTCAAGAACCTTACCCAAAAGCTTGAAGCTTGAAGCTTGAAGAAAAAGGCAAAGATGAAAGCTTTTCAAGAAACCACTAACTAGAGAAGTGTTTAGATGATGGAGGTGATTAAGAAAATGGGGTTAGTTGAAATTTTGGTGAAGATGGAAGGCTTGGAGGTGTGGTGGCCGTGTGGTGTTCTAGAGAGAAGGAGGAGAGAAAGTTTGAGAAAGATGAAGGTAGAGAGAGAAGTGAATAGAAAAGTGAAAGATGCTTTTAGGGTTTTCTTTCTGAAAAATTGAATAGGTTACTTAAATTAAGTTGAAGCACAAATTTGGCTCCCAATTTGTGTGCAGCAGCCGTGTGAATGTGGGGAAGAGGAGAGAGAAATGGTTAGCTTCCTTGAGAAGCTTGGGTGCATTTTCAATAAAGGAGATGTGATTAGACATAAAGTAGATTACATTAGGATAAGATAATATGATTTAATAGTTAAAATAATATAGTAATTAGGATTTTACTACAAGCTATTATCCAATGGATAATTGTTACAATGCACAAAGCCAATATTAATTATCCAATGAATAATAGAATGTACTGCAAAATTTTAATTAACAGTGCGTATAGAGATTTTATTTATCAGATAAAACCTCAAAAAATGTAAACTTCGTAAATTGTGCCCAGCCTCGGGTTTAGTAAGATCCCCCATCGACATATCTATAGTTCAAGGTTTACCAGCCTCAGAGAAAACATTTCGTTATCCCGGCTCCACTCAACGCGCACGTAAAATGAGGAATATACTAAAATATTTGATATTTTTAGAAAAATTCAGAAAAATTCTCAAAAATCACAAATATTGAAAAATGACTATTCATCACAAAACAAACAATTTCTGAGGTGTCTCACTGACTCTGTTTAGTGTGCACACAAAATAAGAAATATATTAAAATATTCGACGTTTCCGAAAAATTCCAATTTTTTTTTCAAAAATCATAAATATTATAAAATGATTATCTATGATGAAATAAATAATTTTCGAGGTGTTACACCTAGGTGCCCAACTCTGGTGCCTAGGCGATAGTGCACCAGAACAGATTCTACAGAAAGCTGATTTTCTTTATAATTGGTTCCCAACCAATTTCCATCACTTCTAAATCAATTCCTAGATGTTTTCCAACATCATCTATGACCTCAAATCTTGTGGTAACTCTCAACCACTTTATTCAGGCACAAACATAATGAGAATGAATCAAAAACTCCTATTTTATACCCATTTTTCAACTTAGAATTCATGGAAGAATCAAGGATATACTCAAATCCTAACTCTCAACCATGCATCCAACATGCTAAAAACAAGCCATCATCAAGTTTAACAACAAGAATCAAGCATCAAAATCCATAACAAACACTCAAACCCATTTGTTCAACAAACAACATCATACAACAAGTTGAATAAAGGGAAGTGTAGAGTCATGGAAAACAAGTCCCCTACCTCACTTTGTGTAGAGAATGATCAAAGTTTGGCCTTGCCTTTCTCCTTCCTCTTCCTTTTCTCTTCTTCCTTCTTCTTCCACTTCTCCTCTTTCCTCTCTTTTCTCTTGTTTTCTGCTGCCTTTTCTACTGCAAAATGTCGTGGATAAGAGGAGAAAAAGAGAATAAAAAGTCAAAGAAGTAGATCAAGTCAAAGAAACTAAGGCCATTAGAAATAGGTGCTGAAACTTTATATCTATTAGGAATACTTTGATCTTACTAGATCAAGTTTTCTAACTTCCAAAGATATTGAAATAAAACCTAGGATTCATCCAAATCCTAGTTTTACCATTTTCATATTTTTCCATATCTGCTATAAGTGAATCCGATATTAAAACATACAACTAGTGTACTTAAAAATACCAAACCAACTCAGTTTGTCTTGAAACTTTAACTACATCTCATTTCATACATTTGTGACTTAGAAATAGATTATCCATATTTATTTCTCTCATCTAAGTAATCTATGCCATTATATGAGTCATTTTATCTTACTTTTCACCTTCTGTGCTGTAGCAAAGTGTCTAAACTAACTCAGTTTGTCACAAAATTACATAAGTATGTTAAGCAAGTAATATGCTACCTTTGTAACCATATACAAGTCTAATATGCTATAGAGGATGTTACAGAGCGCCTAAGTGCCAAGTGTTGAGTGCCTAAGCGCCAGCGACTGAGGAAAACAAGGTTGAGTTTTTGTGTCTGGAGCGCCTGAGTGCCCAGTGTTGGCCGCTTGAGCACCCAAAGGGCATAATACTTTATGTATTTCTTATGAAGGGAATGGAGTTCCCTATTAATTGGGATCTTTTATATATCCTCTTTAATGTGTATTGAGACACTATTAGGGGTATTTCATAGAGAAAATAACTACCTTTCATATATGGGATTTAGTGAAACCTTGGGCATCCAAAGAGTTGTGGAATGACATAAGGTAGTGTCTAGAACCCTGAGCAACATGAGGTTGTCTTGAAATCACTTGAGAAGTGATGATGTGAAGTACTAGATACAAGAAAGCTAGTGACATGGATCTTGCTACTTTGTGTGATAAGTTAAGCTAGAATCTTAAGTTACTAGTATTGCTTTTTCACTTGGTTGTTGTGAACCTTGTTATGTTCAAATGTGATCTAAAAATAACTTTGCATGTTTTTAAACTTGTTATTCCTATGTATTGTGACCTTATATGGTGTGCACAACCATTTGGTTAGAGAATGGGATATGAGATCCTAAATTCTCATAGCAGGCAATGCTATTATGGTCCGGGTTACTGGCATATGGGGTGGTAATAGTACTCTTACTATTGTGAGGGGAAGGAATCTATCGATTACACGGTAGTGTAAGGGCTTTTTGGTCTATTGATCTGTTGATTATTCCTATATCTTAAATGCCTTGTAATTGATTCATTGGACTCCATTTGTGCTTAATTGTTATCATTTAGCTAAGTTTCTAATATCAAACTCTAGTTGGAACATTAGTGTGAAACTTTGCTTAAATGTGTTTTTAGAAGCTGATAATTGAATTAAACTTTTCAGGAAACCATTGGATGACAGAGTTCATTAGCCTTAAACAAGGCTTGGAATTCACTTGAAGAAGGAGTTGAGGATTCATGAAGATCAATATCACCCTTTGAAGCAGTGACAGAAGAGTTTCTGTGAAGATTTGGTGCCAAAAATGAAGGAATCAAATTACAAGGCCTGCGTAAAATTGCAGGGCCTATGCCGTACAAAAATACACGGCCGTGCAAAAGTACACGGCCTAGGCCATGTACTTTTCTGACTTTTGAAATAGAATTTTGATCACTCAAATAGAATCATGCACGGCCTAGGCCGTGTAAATCAACACAGCCGTGTAATTTGGTCAGACTTTGAATTATTGAAACTTCTACGAGAAGTTTGTGTTGGAGGCCTATATATTGACACTCTTGGCTGCTTTGGAAATGAGTTCTGACCTGGGGAAGCAGATGGAAATTGCAGGAAAAGGAGAGGGGAGGCTTGGATCAAAGATTGGAGTCTCGGGTTCGAGCAATTGGAGATCCATCATCCTCAATCCTCAGAAACTCATTTGCTCTTTAGTTTTTCTTCTGTAGTTTGTTTCTAATGTTGTTCTTTCTCAGTTTTTCTTGTGATTTTGTTCTAGCTATGTGTAACTAAACCTCCCTTGGTTAAGGGGATGATGAAACCACTAGTTTTGATGTTGTGAATCTTGCATATTTGATTATTTCAACACAGTTATGTTTTTATTCATATATTTCTGAATCTATTATTGGTATGAAGGTTTTTGTACTTGTTCCTATTTTTAAAGTGGTAGATCTGGGTTTATTATGCGCGGTTGCGGTAGTAGATCTAGCGGAATGTATGATGTTCATGTGGGTATAATTATCTTTGTACTATTTTCCATTTATAAAAGTGATAGATTTTGGTTTATTATGCGCGGTTGTGGTAATAGATCTAGAGAAATATATGTTCTAAGTAATTTAATCCCGGTGTGTGATTAGATCTTAGTGTGATTAGTTTTCTAAATCTTAATGAAATTGTTGGATAGTTGTAAGAGCAGTTGCTTTATGACTAATCAGTGATTAGGAGTTGATTTGAGTGGTTGCTAAATTGGCCAACACATAAGGAAAACAGAGATTTAATCTCACAATTGCGTAAAAATATGATTGAGCATGTTGGAATAAAAGGATATGTGGGTTTGCATTATCATATAAATCTAGTGGTGGATTCAATCTCTTAACTAATTTTCTTATATTGTTGAGTTTAGTTTGTTTATTGTTATTGTTTTTGAAACTGTTCATTGTTCATCAAAACTCCAAAAACCCCCCTTTTTTACTGTTTATTGTTAATCAGAGTTTAAATTAGGAATTGTTTGATAATGTTGATTGAATTGGTTCTCTGTGGATCGACCCTTACTAACTACAACTAGTTGGAAGGTTTTTATTTTTTGGTGGGCCTGACAACTGATTTTTATTTGAAATTTTAATCACTATCTATCTCACACCAAGAATTTTGGTGCCGTTGCAAGGGAGCTAATTTTTTAATTACACTGTTAATTTATTTCTATTTTACTCTATTTTTATTTTTATTTTTATTTTATTTTTAGTTTTTGATTCTTGTTTTCTGAGTGTTTTGTAGGTGTTGATGTCCATCGAAGGGATAGACGAGGGATTGCAGAATTTGAGGAACTATATTGATCAACTTAACTCATATCCTCAATTTCCCTTCCATCCAACTAATTTCTAACTCACACCTACTAACATAGAAGCCACCCGTCATATTGATCTATCTAATTCAGAGACATTTGAGCTATCTGAAATATTTGAAGAGGTGACAATTACTTTAAGGGCATTTGGTGCTCCAGATCTAGATCAACAACCTCTATGCATAGAGATTCTTGAAAATGAAGAGGCATTTGAATTAAAGTCTGGCCTAATCCATCTTTTGCCATCTTTCAATGGATTACCCGGACAGGACCCCAACAAGCACTTGAAGGAAATTCATGTGGTATGTTCTAGCATGAAGCCTGCAGGAATTCAAGTAGAGCAAGTCAAACTGAGAGCTTTTCCATTCTCACTAAAGGATTTTACTAAGGAGTGGCTTTACTACTTGTCACCCGGATCCATCCAATCATCGCAGGATATGGCTCGAGCTTTCCTAGACAGATACTTCCCTACCTCAAAAGCCGCAACAATCAGAAAAGAAATCTGTGGTATCCAACAAAGGCATAGGGAATCATTCCATGACTACTGGGAGAGATTCAAGAGACTATGTGCCAGCTGCCCTCATCATCAAATCAGTGAGCAACTCTTAATTCAGTATTTTTATAAAGGCTTACAAGTGATGGATCGCAACATGATTGATGCTGCTAGTGGAGGAGCATTGGTTGATAAAACTCCTCAAGAAGCTATAAACTTGATCTCAAGAATGGCTGTAAACACTCAACAATTCTAAACTAGAAATGACACTAGAGTGAGAGCAGTGAAAGAGGTAGAAACAACCAGTCTACAACAGTAAATGGCTCAGTTAACTGTAATGGTTTAGCGGTTAATGGATAAAGGGAAAGCCCCAGTTCATGCTTGTGGGATCTGTTATTCATCTGGACATCCCACTCTCCAAGAGGACACAAATGAGGAGGTAAGAGTAGTAGGGGGATATTCTGGACTTTCAAAAAGTTACAACCCCTACTCAAATACATATAATCCGAGTTGGAGGGATCATCCAAATTTTAGCTATGCAAAGCAACCTCAACATTAACCTCCAGCTTATGGACCTCCAGGATTTCAGCAAAGGCAAGCACCTTTTCCTTATAGACAGCAGCAAGTTCAAACTTCTAAGCAACCCGAGCCTTCACTAGAAGAACTAGTGAAACAAATGGCCACTAATAATATGCAATTCCATGAAGAAACTAGGGCCGCAATCAATAACATGCAGAACCAGATAGGGCAGTTATCCACAGAGCTCAATAAGTTTCAAAGCCAATCTTCAGGAAAACTACCCTCACAGACAGAAGTGAATCCAAGGCAGAATGCTAGTGCTGTCACATTGAGAAGCAGGAAGATGTTGGATGAACCTACATCTCTTCCACCAATCACTCAAGAGAAAGATGAATCACCCAAGGAAGCAAATGAAAAGGGGCAAAGCTCTAAAGTCCCTAAGGTAAGTAATTCTGAACCTCTTCCTAAATATGTCACTGAAGCTCCTTTTCCTAGTAGGTTGGCAAAGACTAAGAAAGAAGAAGCAAAAAAAGAGATCCTAGAGACTTTTAGGAAGGTGGAAGTTAATATCCCTTTGTTAGATGCCATTAAGCAGGTACCTAGGTATGCAAAATTTTTGAAAGAATTGTGCACTAACAAGAAGAAATTGAAAGGAAATGAAAGGGTCCAGGTGGGAGAAAATGTTTTAGCTGTAATAAAAAAGAAGCTTTCAACCAAATATAAGGACCCTGGAATATTCACCATACCATGCACTATAGGTAACACAAGGTTTGAGAGGGCAATGCTTGATTTAGGTGCATTTATAAATGTCATGTCATATTCTATTTATGCATCTTTATACTTAGGTCCTTTGGAGCCTACTGGTGTCATTATTCAATTGGCTGATAGATCTAATGCATACCCAAAGGGTGTGGTTGGAGATGTTTTGGTGCAGGTGAATGAATTAGTGTTTCTGGCAGACTTCTATGTTTGGACATGGAAGAGGATAATTCTCCCAAATTTGCTCCTATCTTGTTAGGGAGACCATTTTTGAAGACTGCACGGACAAAAATTGATGTGCACTTAGGAACTTTAACAATGGAATTTGATGGGGAATTGATTAGACTCAATATTTTTGAAGCTATGAGATACCCAAGTGATGTCCACACTACTTGTTTAATTGATTCTTTTGATCCTTTTGATTCTCTAATTTCTGCAGCTTTTGATTCTGACCATTTTGATACTTTAGATATAGTTTTAACTTATAGTTTAGATGTACAGGAGGAAAATAAAAAGGATGAAGAAGAGCCATGGAGTGAGGACATCGATGAAATTGTTGCTGCCTTACAAGAGCCCTCTTCTACTCCGAAAGAGCATGAGGTATCTTTTATTGATTTACCTATTATCACTGATGTACCTCAACCTTCTGTTGTGCAGGCACCTGAACTAGAATTGAAAGCACTGCCTGATCATCTTAAATACATATTCTTGGGAGAGAAGGACACACTTCCAGTTATAATTACAAAGTCACTCACCCAAGAGCAAAAAGAAAAATTAGTGGCTGTTTTACAAGAACATAAGACAGCCATTGGTTGGTCGATAGCTGACATCAAGGGTATTAGTCCTTCCATTTACATGCATAGGATTCTAATGGAGGAGGGTGCTAAACCTGTGAGAGACCCCCAGAGGAGGTTAAATCCTCCTATGATGGAGGTTGTGAAGAAGGAGATACTGAAGCTCCTAAGTGTGGGGGTGATCTATCCCATTTCTGACAGCAAGTGGGTAAGCCCAGTCTAGGTAGTACCAAAGAAATCTGGAATTACTGTGGTAAGAAATGCTGAAAATGAGCTCATTCCCACTAGGTTACAAACAAGGTGGCGTATCTGCATTGATTATAGAAAGCTAAATGCTACCACTAGAAAAGACTATTTTCCTTTACCTTTCATTGATCAAATGTTAGAAAGATTAGCTGGTCATTCTCATTATTATTTTCTAAATGGCTTTTCAGGTTATAATCAGATTGCTATTGCTCCAAAAGACCAGGATAAAACCACCTTCACTTGTCCATTTGGTACCTTTGCTTACAGGAGAATGCCCTTTGGACTCTGTAATGCACCGGGAACTTTCTAAAGATGCATGATGAGTATATTCTCTGATTACATTGAAAACATCATTGAAGTTTTTATGGATGATTTCAGTGTCTTTGGAAATGGTTTTGAAAATTGTTTGGAACATTTAACATTGGTGCTTAAAAGATGCATTGACACTAACCTTGTACTGAATTAGGAAAAATGCTATTTCATGGTAGAAGAGGGTATAGTGTTAGGCCATGTAATTTCTGCTAGGGGAATTGAGGTAGATAAGGCAAAAGTAGAACTTATGCATTCTTTACCCCCACCCACTAGTGTCTGGGAAATTTATTCTTTTATTGGCCATGCAGGTTTTTACCGGCGATTCATCAAAGACTTCTCTAAAATCTCATTGCCCCTTTGCAAGCTACTTCAAAAAGATGTGCAATTCAACTTTGATGAGAATTGTATGGAAGCTTTTACCAAGCTCAAGAAATTGTTGACTGTTGCGCCTATCATTAGGCCACCCAACTGGGAACTACCATTTGAACTGATGTGTGATGCCAGTGACTTCGCGGTAGGGGCTATCTTAGGACAACGAGTTGATAGAGTTCCTTATGCCATTTATTATGCATCAAGGACTCTAAATGATGCTGAACTCAACTATTTAACAACTGAAAAAGAACTTCTAGCTGTTGTTTTTACTTTAGAAAAAATTAGATCATATCTTATTGGCTCTAAAGTAATTATGTTGTTAGATCATGCAGCTTTGAAGTATCTCCTAACAAAGAAAGAAGCGAAGCCTAGATTGCTCCGATGGATTTTATTGCTCTAGGAATTTGACTTGGAGATTAAAGACAAGAAAAGGGAGCGAAAACTTGGTGGCCGACCATTTGAGTAGATTGGTGACTGAAGAAGAGAAAATGCCTATCATAGAGACTTTTTCGGATGAGTATCTGATGGCCATTAAGGCCATAATCCCTTGGTATGCTGACATTGTTAACTACCTGGTTACTAAGGACTTTCCGGAGGGTTTGAGCAAGGCCCAAAGAGATAAATTAAGGAGTGACTATAAGTATTACATCTGGGATGACCCGTACCTCTGGAAGCATTGTGCAGATCAGGTCATTAGGAGGTGCATTCATGATTCTGAGACACATTTCATTCTCTCCTTTCTCACACCTATGCTTGTGGAGGACATTTTGTATTAAAAGGATAGCCAACAAGGTGCTTGATAGTGGTTTCTATTGGCCCACAATCTTTAAAGATGCCTACAATTTTTGTAAGTCCTATGACCGTTGTCAGAGAACAGGTAACATTGGTCCTCGGAATCAAATGCCTCAAACTCCGATCATTTTTGTGGAAGTTTTTGATGTGTGGGGTATTGATTTTATGGGACTATTTCTCCATTCATTTGGTTTTTCATACATTCTCTTATCTGTTGATTATGTGTCTAAATAAGTGGAAGCAAAAGCCACCCGATCTGATGATTCTAAAACTGTTACAGATTTTGGTAAATCATATATTTTCTCCAGGTTTGGGACCCCAAGGGCTATCATCAGTGACCAAGGGACCTATTTCTGCAATAGAACGTTTGATGCTCTTTTGAGAAAATATAGAGTGATGCATAAAATTTCCACTCCTCACCATTCACAGACAAATGGGCAAACTAAAGTGTCCAACCGAGAAATTAAATCAATCCTAGAAAAGATGGTGAATCCCTTGCGTAAGGATTGGAGTACTAGACTTAAGGATGCATTATGGGCTTATAGGACTGCCTATAAGACTCCCATTGGCATGTCACCATTTTGGTTGGTGTATGGAAAGCCCTGTCATCTGCCCGTTGAGCTGCAACATCGCTCTTATTGGGCTATTAAGTAAGTCAATCTAGACTTGGAAGGTGCTGGAAAGCAGAGGAAGTTCCAGTTACAGGAACTGGAAGAATTGAGGAATGAGGCCTTCGAGAATGCCCTGATTTATAAGACTAAAACTAAGGCATTCCATGACCATTTGATCTCTAGGAAAGAATTCCACAAAGGACAAAAAGTGCTACTATACCAATCCAAACTCAAATTATTTCCAGGAAAATTGCGTTCCAAATGGATTGGACCATTTGTGGTAACTATTGTCTTTCCTTTTGGTGCAGTAGAAGTTATGAGTGAAATATCTGGCAAAGCATTTAAGATCAATGGGCACCGTTTCAAACCATATCATGAACTTCCTGACAGTGCAGAAGTGGAAGTGATGACCCTTCTTCTTCCACAGTATAAAGATCATTGAGAGCATCATCATGTCTAGCTGAGGACAATAAACTAAGCGCTTAATGGGAGGCAACCCATCATCAAGAAAACTAAATTTGATTTCTTTATCCCTTTTATCTTGTGTTTTTATTGATTTCTTAGAATAGATTTCGATTTGTTTCTTGACTGTTAGAATGCGAATCTTTGGAAAGCCTTGTGTTTGGATTGCTAAATGTGTGTTTGAATTCTTTCATGGATTGTTGGATGATTGTGTGGACTGATTACAGTGGAAATCAAGCAAAATTATTGGAATGAACTCTTTTGTGGTGTTGTTGTATTCTAAATCATGTTCTTTAGGGCTAATTTCTTTAAACTGAGGAGTTAAATTTTAATTTCATGATGAATGGACTGAGCAAAGAGTCAAACTCTTGAGATGCATTCATATGAATTTGTGTTTTACGAACTTCTCGTTTATGGAATCCCTTTAAGATTGATTATGAATTCTAGTCTTGGGCATCTGACTTTAAAAGACCTTGAGCCTTGCTTTAGGATTGATTTCCTAAGTGTTTTTTAAAGCACAACACCATCCATAATGTTTCATAGGAGTTTCCCTATCGTTTTAATGTGAATTGAGTCGTTTAGGGATGTATTTTGATGAGTTTTTAGTGGAAAGGAGCAGGGGAGGCCGTGTACAATTACACAGGCCGTGTATGCTTGAGCAGCAAAAGTTTCCTCAAGTCAGAGGCATACACAGCCTAGGCCGTGTCCTATGACACGGTCGTGTAATCGTGAGATATGTTTTATTCATAAAAAAAGAGGGAAAATAGTGAAGTACACGGCCTAGGCCGTGTACTCTCACACGGCCGTGTGATCGTGTGGCAGGAACCACTCCCTGGCAGAATAGCACACGGCCTAGGGCGTGGCCGTGTGGAGCCACACAGCCATGTAAATGTGACAGAGCCCATTTTAGGGCTCCTTCTTCCATTTTCCCGCATTTCTCTTTCTTCTTCTACGCAGCCACCAACACCCTCCACACTCTCCTCTAAATCTTATTCTTCCAACACCCAAATCCACCATTTCAACCATTTTTCAACCTCAAATCCATCAAATCCCGCCTCTTTCTTTCATTTTTCTTCCATTTGTTCTAAAAAAAAAAAAAACACACCACCTAACCACCACCCACCTTCCAAAACGTAACCACCATAGCCACTATCCCAACCGCCATTTTTCTTCCATCTTCTACCTTCAAATCACTACCCATTCCTCCCTTTCTTCTTTCCTCACTCTATTTTAACCAAACCAACTCCCTTTCTTCTTTCCTCACTCTATTTTAACCAAACCAACTCCCTTTCTTCACCATTTCTTTAAAATCCCTACACCCTCCTTGTCTTCTCCATCGTGAACACCACTACTTCATAGTACCCATCTTCTACAAATTTTCAAAATGCCTCCCAAGAAGAGAGTGAAGCACACTGCCAGTGGTCAATTATACCGCCGCCCTTTTGCTCCACGTGCACCACAGCCACCACCTCCTGCATGTGAACCATCTCCTCTTGAGGTAAATATTCACCCTGTCTTGACTAAGGATGTTGTATGTACTAAATTTTTAGATGAAGATACGCTTCGACAAATAGGACTTTATAATATGGTGTTTGCTTTGCTAAATGGCATAGATTGGGGCACGTTTGCTAATTTACGTTCACCGACTTACGCCACCTTAACTAGGGAATTCATCTATACTTTTGACTGTAAGCTGTATCCACTTAGTGATCAAAATAGATGGCCTGGTGAGATTACTTTTGAACTATTTGACATTCCCCACCAATTAGACATTCACCAATTTAGTGCCATTTTTAGCTTTCCCATAGGCCACAATCAGCTAACTACTAGATTTAATCCTGATAGGATCTGGACTGAACTGACTGTTGCTAGTTCCAACTAATATGATCCTAGAGTTTCAAAGGCTTCCAAACTTAGGTCTCCCGCCTATAGATACATTCAAAAATGGTTAGCTAATACTGTTTGTGCTAGGGGTGAGAGCCAGGTAGCCATTAATCGACATGAATTGTCCTTCTTGCATTGTATGGTTAATGGGGAGCCTGTCAATGGATCATACTGGTTGTGTAATTTGTTTAAACATTTAGGGACCACTTTATTTGGCCATATTTTAGTAGGGGATTTGTCACCATTATTACTGCATTCTTTGGATTAGATTCAGATTTTCTTGATGAGAGTCCTGTAACGGGCTCTTTTACTATTGATGGCTCCACTCTGATCCACATGGGCCTATGTGAGAATCGGAATGGAGCCCTATTTTTGGTGGGAGCTGGTAATCAGGCCATTTCGAGGAGAGCTCCACCGCCAGAGTCCCGTGAGCATGATGAGGATCTAGTGCCTCTGGATTTCACTTCTTGTTTTGCTGATGAGGCTGGTCCATCTTCTTCTGGGGCATGACCCACTACTCTAGATGATGTCATAGCACGTGTCGATGCCCTACAGATAGACCATGTCACACGTATCCAGAGCCTTGATGATCGATTCCGCATTTGGGATAAGTTTAACACTCAGAGTATGACCTCCCATCACAGCAAAATGGATGACATTCTCTGGCGTCTGCAGTAGTTTTTCCGCCATTTCCCCATTATGTACCCCCTAGTTTCCATTGTATACTTATTCTCCTGTATTGTATATAGCGCAATTTGGTTTGAATTATACATTTGGTTTTTAATTCATAGTTGATGTTTTTGTATTCCATTTTTGAGTGTTTGTGTTATAGCTTTGTTGTTTAGTTTTCTTTTTCTAGATGTGTGTAGCATTGAGGACAATGCTTGCTTTAAGTGTGGGGGTGTGATAATCATATTCTTAATTGTAGTATTTTTCTTGGGGATTGAATGTGTGACTGTTTGAACTATATTATCTTTCTTGGGGTGAGTACAATTGATCTTAATTGTGTTGTTTCTCTTGTGGATATTTCTTCTCATTGGGCTTTTAAGTTTCCAGTGAGCTTCCAAATGATGTGAATGGTGAGCAATTGACCTAAAATTTTTTAGATGAATTTAATAAAACCTTAGGCTTGATGGAATGAACTTTTTTGCTTTCAATTTTGTCGAGTGAGATTTTGAAAAATTAAAGGGTTTAATTCAAAAATGATGAACAAACCTAGTGAGTTTTTGGGCCTTGCTGTGAATGGCTAACTTTAGGCCATTTTAGTTCTTTGAATGTGTGATTCCACTCATGATTTTGTGTTCTTCAGAATTTGTCTTGGTTCTCTTTTAAGCTGCTAATGACCACTACATGCAATTGAATTGAAAAAGGCATTTCTTTTAAATAACTACTAGCCAAATAGCCATCCTTGCATTTTATCCTTTGTTTAACCCCTTTGAGCCTAATTGACCTTCTTTCCTTCTATCAAAGCTCAATTTAAACCTAAAAGTGAAAAACCATTTTATAACCCTACCTTAGGGAGTAGAAGAACTTAATGATTGTATTGGAAATTGGTTCTTAAATAAGTGTAGGGGTATTTCAATTAATGATGTGTTTGCCTAACTTTGTATATAAAAAGTTTCACGTTGGCAAAATATCATTGTGAATAGGATGTAAGGTGTTTAAAAAAAAGTCAGAAAAAGGAAAAGGTACAGAAAAAGAAATTGAATTTGAAGATCACTGGGAATTCTTTGTGTAATGATTGAAAAATCTTTCCTTTTTTTTTTGCTCTTCTAATTCCTTTGGTTTAGCTCTATTTATCTTTGATGTATCCTACCTTGACCTTGACCCCATTATAACTTGAATAAAGCCCTTTTTATCTCTGTATGCATGTGGTCTGAGTGGTGGACAAGTAGATGCTTGACAAGCCTATAGTAGAATATGTTTTCATGAGTGTGTTGAGTGAAAATACAAGCCTGAAACACTTGAGTAAGAGAGCATATCAATGAGGATTTATCATAATGATTGAACCCTGATATTTGATTAATTCTACTTGCCATTATGGATTGCTAAGAAAGAGAATTCTTGATTGCTCAAATTCTTTGAGAATTGAATGCATAAAGGTCTTTGCTCATTATTCTGCATTTGCTTAGCCTATTGGGAAACTGTGTTTAACTACATATTTTTGTCCAGGAGTGCAAAAGGCTAAGTGTGGGGGTAATTGATCTATTGATTATTCTTATATCTTAAATGCCTTGTAATTGATTCATTGGACTCCATTTGTGCTTAATTGTTATCATTTAGCTAAGTTTCTAATATCAAACTCTAGTTGGAACATTAGTGTGAAACTTTGCTTAAATGTGTTTTTAGAAGCTGATAATTGAATTGAACTTTTTAGGAAACTTTTGGATGACGGAGTTCATTAGCCTTAAACAAGGCTTTGTATTCACTTGAAGAAGGAGTTGAGGATTCATGAAGATCAATATCACCCCTTGAAGTAGTGAAAGAAGAGTTTCTGCGAAGATTCGGTGCCAAAAATGAAGGAATCAAATTACAGGGCCTGCGTAAAATTGCAGGGCCTAGGCCGTGCAAAAATACACGGCCGTGCAAAAGTACACGGCCTAGGCCGTGTACTTCTCTGACTTTTGAAATAGAATTTTGATCACTCAAACATAATCATGCACGGCCTAGGCCGTGTAAATCAACACAACTATGTAATTTGGTCAGACTTTGAATTATTGAAACTTCTACGAGAAGTTTGTGTTGGAGGCCTATATATTGACACTCTTGGCTCCTTTGGAAAGGAGTTCTGACCTGGGGAAGTAGCTGGAAACACTAGGAAAAGGAGAGTGGAGGCTTGGATCAAAGATTGGAGTCTCGGGTTCGAGCAATCTGAGATCCATCATCTTCAATCCTCAGAAACTCGTTTGCTCTTTAGTTTTTCTTCTGCACTTTGTTTCTAATGTTGTTCTTTCTCAGTTTTTCTTGTGATTTTGTTCTAGCTATGTGTAACTAAACCTCCCTTGGTTAAGGGGGTGATGAAACCACTAGTTTTGATGTTGTGAATCTTGCATATTTGATTATTTCAACACAGTTATATTTTTATTCATATATTTTTGAATCTATTGTTGGTATGAAGGTTTTTGTACTTGTTCCCATTTTCTAAGTGGTAGATCTGGGTTTATTATGCGCAGTTACAATAGTAGATCTAGCGAAATGTATGATGTTTATGTGGGTATAATTATCTTTGTACTATTTGCCAGTTATAAAAGTGGTAGATCTGAGTTTATTATGCGCGGTTGCGGTAATAGATCTAGAGAAATATATGTTCTAAGTAATTTAATCTCGGTGTGTGATTAGATCTTAGTATGATTGGTTTTCTAAATCTTAATTCAATTATTGGATAGTTGTAAGAGCAGTTGCTTTATGGCTAATCAGTGATTAGGAGTTGATTTGAGCAGTTGCTAAATTGGCCAACATATAAGAAAAATAGAGATTTAATCTCACAATTGTGTAAAAATATAATTGAGCATGTTAGAATAAAATGATATGTGTGTTTACATTATCATATAAATCTAGTAGTGGATTCAATCTCTTAACCAATTTTCTTATATTGTTGAGTTTAGTTTGTTTATTGTTATTATTTTTGAAATTGTTCATTGTTCATCAAAATTCCAAAAACCCCCCTTTTTATTGTTTATTGTTAATAAGAGTTTAAATTAGGAATTGTTTGATAGTGTTGATTGAATTGGTTCTCTGTGGATCGACCCTTGCTAACTACAACTAGTTGTAAGGTTTTTATTTTCTGGTGGGCCTGACAACTGATTTTTATCTGAAATTTTAATCACTATCTGTCTCACACCACCTATCCTACCTAGAAAAGTACAAGGGAACGTGATTCCTGGGATTGAGCAAGTATCATGTGTTTTCTAAAACGAAAACCTATACAAGCATTGCACAATCATACCTTTAGGATATTTCTTAGGCATAATCATATGACATATTATACATTGCATTATTTGACAATAGAATAGGCAGTTGTCTCTCTTGTT
This sequence comes from Ormosia semicastrata, assembly GCA_029884595.1. Classification (NCBI taxonomy): domain Eukaryota; kingdom Viridiplantae; phylum Streptophyta; class Magnoliopsida; order Fabales; family Fabaceae; genus Ormosia; species Ormosia semicastrata. The sequence continues at coordinate 72,467,471 of JAQQTO010000060.1, forward strand.
GGTAATGAAGTGTGATACGGTTATAGTTTGCTTTATGAGTATTATATAATGAGTATGTATATATTCTTATAGTAATGAGTAGAGTCTCATTTGTCTATTGCGAATATAATTTGATGTTGTTAGTTCTATTCATAGAATTTGGTTGATTGTGTGATGATTAAACCATATTTCATAAATGAATGAACTTACTGCCTCAAGAAGAGAAAGGACTAGTTTTGACTTATGCCACCTTTCTAGTTATTTGTGTATAACTTTTTTTCCCCGAAACAGCTAGACTTATCATGATGGCATGTTTTATAAACTATTTACTGAGGATTGCGAATTCTCACCCCGTTTATTTGTTTCTATAATAAATCTAGGTCAAGAATCTTCCAAGAGGAAGAAGAAGAAGCAAAAGACTTAGAGTAGTTTATTTTGTTTCTCTTGGAACAAAGCATGTCTTTATTTATATCGCTTGAGTTTTGTGTAAAGTTTGTATATAACAATGAGCCCGTTTAAGGCCAATGATGTAAATATAACTTTTCTTCCCTCTTGGCTCTCCATAATAATATGTATGGTTATTATGGATTATTTTATCATTATGTTAAGTGATAGTGACATGCTTAATGTAACATTCTCCTTAACCTAATAGTCCTAATCAGGATTATAGAAACTTAATAATATTGGTATAAGTTATCAGTTACATTTTGGATCAGTTTGAGCGTAATTCTATAACACCGAATATGAAGAATAGCTAAAGTTTTTTCATAAATAGCTGATATGATGGAAATAAATATGAAAAATTTATTTCTAGGTTATAAGTGATTGAAAAGAGATCTGGTAAATTTTGGAGAATCAAATGAATTGATCTTATATTTTTAACGATATTGAATGAGAGTTTAGAAGACCGATTAGACAACTAAGTAGCTCAAAAAATTATGAAATTACATGAATATGACAAATAAGATATGGAGAATATTTTGGGAAAGTATACCAGTTAAGGTGAATATCAGTAGGCATATTTGCTTAATTTTTAGGTTTAACTTAACTCAAGGAAGAGTAATGAAACTTAATTGATAAATAGTAGTATATGAAAAATTATGGAAAATGGATCCGAGGACTAAGTTGAGTCCTAAAATTTTCTATAACACTTAGGAACACTTGAAAACTTAGCTTTGGAAGAATAAAGTGTGCTTAATAGATACAAAACTTTTAGCACCATAATTTTGGATAGTTTTTGACCAATTCCACTGCCAAATTTTGTCTAGTTTTGTGTAGACTATTCTCATCTTTTTCTTCATTGTTTCACACGATTTTCAGCTCCAAAAATAGAGCAGAAAAATGGGTAGCAACCATGAGCTCAAGGTGGAGAAAAAAGGAAGGAAGCTCAAAGAACCAAGGCTAGGAGTAAAGGTAGGAGTTCTTTACCTTCAATCTACTCTTTCTTTTCCATTGTTTTCGAGTCATAAATCTCATTCTTGGAACCCATGAGGGCTACTGCCAGAACCAACAGAAAAATAGCTGTGGCTTGATCTTTTGTGCTTTTGTTTGATCTTTTATTTCTCTTATGAATTCTTGAGTAAAAGTTATAATATTGAATGTGTTTTAAAATTGTATGACTCATGACCATATTGTGATTTAGAAGTGGTTATATTGTTTTAATTGTTCATCCTTTTCTACTGATGCTTGAGTTGAAGTTATGAAGTTGAAATTGATAAGAAAAATGAGATTTCGTTGTGATTTTGGGGTTGAATTGACCACAGTTGTGTTGCCCTATTTCTAATCAGAATTTTGATTATTTGTGTGCATAAAATTGTGACCAAAATGGTGATGAATAATCATGGCAGAATTGTAACACCCACAGTAGGGTATCACATTTATGTTACTTAATTACTAAATTACCCCTTTATGATAAAATATGCTTTGTAGTGTAAATACGAGTTATAAAATTTCTTATTATCAATAAGATAAACTTAGCGAAAAATAAAATATTACAACATCATCACAAATAATTTACATCATATATATACACAATCTTAGTACAGTCATACTTAAATATTTACAGACAAAGTTCTTAAAGTAGTTGATCATTATTCAAAACTAACATACTGCTCAAGTACTACTAAACAGCAGAACCCTCAGAAGGGTCCTCCTCAGATTCCTCAGCAGGTAGGAATCCAAACTGATGCGAAGTCCTACGGACAGGTGTCCAAGCAGACGACATGATACTAATCGCACTAGGAGTACGGTAGTAAGCTCCCCAGTACTGCCTAATGGATAATGGAAACTCTAAGTGTACATTAATATTTACACTAAAATAAGGGTTCCCATGATAAAGCCTACTTAAGACAATGTTCATATCTCCTATGTAATAAATACACGCTCTGTCCTGATCAACATGCCACGCTTCCGATCCTCCACGAAATTGCAGCCTCATATATCCTAGGAAACTGGGCATCTCCATTTTCTCAAAATTCAGCTTCCTCCACAGGAATCTGCGCCTCCTCACCTTCTTGTGCAAGTCCTTGTTCAAAGTCTTTACAAATATAAATATAGTACAAAAATAGGCATACAAAGAGATGAGATCACCTACGCCAATATCAGTATAATAGCATAGAGATAAACACATACAATATATCATACAGATACATCATACCATAATTACAATTATGTCATCAACATTATTTATCATCACAATATATGTAATAAATAATAATTACAATCATGCCCTCAATAATATCCAACCATTCAATAGTTCAAACATCACATAGATATCAATTATCAATAATTATGCATATGCACATAGGCTCAATTTTCCTACTCCATGGAGCTAAAACTCAGGTCAGAAAGAGTGATTGAAAAGATCTATCTGTACCAACATGCCTCAGACTAAGTGCTATAATTTGCACGTCTAGCATATACACGATAGTCTTTATCAGGTCTTGATTAAGAATAGTGTCTCGGTCAAGATCATCGGTGTGTTGCATCGGTCAAACCCACAGTACAGAAGAGCTACCAACTGTCCATTGTAGGCAACCTGCACCCCAATGCCCCCAAAGTCAACAAGTGACTTACACTACGCATATCGCACCCACTCAAGAGGTGTATTCTCTCTTAGGCAATTAGCCTCATACAGTCCATTGGACCTTCCCAATGCATATACTATGCACCATCACAGTTCAAATTCATTATCACATGTTCAGGGTTCACACATTGACCCAACAGTATCTTTACTATATTTTCATCGCGTAATCATGTTTTCGCATTTTCTCAATCACGCAACAATTCTGTCGCATTTTCAAATTGCGTATTGATTTTTTCAATGTTTTCTCGATTGTGTAAAACATTTCTAATATGTTTTAAATCAAAATACGATTTTTCTCATTTAATACCAAAAATTGACTTTATTTTTGATATTTGCATAATAGTCCTTCTATAACATAATATTTACATTATAGTCTTTGTTTAAATAATATTTTCATAATAGTCCTCATAAAATAATATTTACAAGATAGTCCCTCTCTTAGAAAATATTTACAATATCGCCCCTCTAAAAATAATAATTGCAATATAACCCCTCTAAAAATCAGTATTTCTACTATTTCCTAGAAAATGGTAATTCTTTACTCTAGTTAAGATATTATAGCTCAAATTTTCCTAATGCGCTTCAAAACCGATTGGGTGAGCTATACGTTAGAAAATTTCAAGTATTGACATCTATTTTCATAATCTAATTATTTAATTTCATCATTTTGTTTTCTAAAAAATATTTTGCTTGCTACTAATCCAAACTCTTTCAAAATGCTTTCCTTCTCAATTAAACCTTTAAATCTACACTTAATAAAAATATTTAGTTCTACATTATGAAAAATGACATGTTGGCCAAATTTTCATTCTTGCTTCAAAACTCATTGTAATTCATTTTCTAACACTCCAAATCCTTGTAAAACATCTTAATTAATTTTAGTGTCTTGGAATCTTTAATCCTCAATTTGAAATCATCATTTTAGGACTCTTGGTCCTCTTGAACCTAGTGAGGCCGTGTGCCTCTAAGCTCTTTGGAGCTCTCATATGATCTTTCCATCATGTTGTTCGCATCCTAATTTACACATACTTTTGCATGCTTCCAAATTATACATACAAGCATATTATCAAAGCTACAATCATACTATCACACATGCAACATAAACACAAAAATCATAAACACCACAATCACAAACAAAGAAGCATCAAACAACAAGTGAACAAATCCTTATGTATTTATCTCCATGCAAAACCATCTCCTCACCACCAACACTTGGTTGGTGTGGTAAATCTCCCTTACCTTAAGGAAGATCAAATCTTCAAGTTCCCTTATTCTCTTGATTTCGTGTGAACCCAAATAAAAACCCTAAAAATTTTTAAACAATTACCAAAGTCATACTCAAGGCTTAATAACCAAGAACCATGGAACAATCATGGTATAGAAAATCAAAAACTTGACTTAAAACCATAGAATCAAAAGTTTACCTTTAGGGAAGTAAACCAAAGCTTGAATTTTGAGGTAGAAGGAGTAAGATTTTGACAATATTTTCTAAATGAAAAGTGTTTAGAATATGGTTTAGGTTTAGGAAATGTAGAGAAGAAAAATTATAGAAGAATAGAGCTAGGGTTTGGGTGGTATGGCCGAAACTCCAAGGAAAGAAAAGAAGAAAGGGAAGTTCTTGGTGTTCTTGATAATTTGGAGAGAAAAGACGAAGGCTTTACTTTAGGTGAGAGAAAATGAAATTTGAGAGTGAATGTGAGGGTGCAGTCGTGTGAGTAGTGTAGGAAAAATTAGGAGATAAACTTGATAGTAAAAATATCATATTGTGTTCACATTCGAAGGCACATGGCCTATGTCACCACTTGGTCATCTAATGGCCACAAAAGACCATTCAAGAAGGCTTGAGAACCCTCCTTGGCCGTGTGGCCCTCTAGGAAAGGCTAACCTAGTTTGTTTCTATTTTAATTCTAGTTACACTTTAATCAAATAATAATTAACTAGATTAGGTTTTCTTGTTACACTTAATCAACTATCTAGTTACATAGCTAACTAGTTAAATAGGTAATTGCATATGTCATGATTAGTCATCGCTTCTAGATGGAATTAGGATATTTAGTTAGTAACTAGATTCTAACTAATTACTAACTAGGTTTGTAACACCCCAAATTTTAGGCTATGTTACAGAACTGACAGAATTTCACTGTTTTGTGTTTTCTATGCAATATAAAAATAATTTGATTGTTCCAATACTATTTTTGATTATTTTGTGTGATTTGCTCCAGGTCAGGAAAATAATAATTTTCGGGCCGAGGAAATTCTTATTTTAATTAATTAGAGCTGGGGGATCTTACTAAACCCAATTCTGATTGATATATATATTAATCTTATAATTTTAAGGATTTAACTGTGCAATAAAATAATTTTATATTATTATAATATTATTTTATTCAACAGTACCTACTGTCTCAAAAATAGTAGAAAAATTATTTGTGGACCCAAAAAAGTTCGTGGGGCACACGTTTAGTGTAGTGATCCAACGATTCTCGATCGACGAGTAAATCTAAACCAATAGGAATTAGTCAAAATAGGTGGCTTGACTTTCTAAACCAATAAGAATGAGTCAACGAAAGAAGCATAGACTTTATTTAGGACCGTTGGATGAAAAGCATAATTTAGATGCTTTTGATCTTAACCGTTGATCCGATCAATGGTGTAAAATGAATCCAGATAAAATCACTAAGCAATATCTACCTTAGATTACATCAAGGGCTAGGAATTAAAGTTAAAATCAAGGGTTGAGATTAAGTCAAATTTAGTGGCTTAGACTTTAGTATGAACCGTTGGATGAAGACTTAGTTAGGAAGCCTTTAACCTTAGCCGTTGATCTAATCAATGGTGAGATTAGAATGCTAGTTTTATGACCAATTGATATCTACCTTAGATCTAATCTATGGCTAGGAATTAAAGATGAATCAATGGTTAGAATTAAGTCAAAAATTGTAGGCTTGAATTTGGTTAGTAGCTAATTAAGCTTAATTTGACTAATCTTATTACCTAATTAGCAAACTAAGTGAACTAGCTTAGTTATTAATTAATTATAATCTAAATATTAATTAGATATCTTAATATTGATTAAAGGTTATAATATATGCTAATGTATATTATAATAATTAGTTATATGATTAGGAAGTTAATTAAGATTAGTTAGGAAATTAAACCTAATTAACTAGTGAATTGATTAGCAATTAATTAGACTTAAATTGGAAACAGTTAAGCTCCTAAATTCCTAAAGGGCTGCATGGTTTTTGGGCAGCAGCTTGGAGGCTTGGATGGCTTGGTTCTACAAGGTTCATGAACTCTCCAAAATGTCATAAACCATGTGCACCACCATGTGCATTCAATTGGATATTTATCTTGCAAAATCAAACACTCAACCTCACACACACAAGCTCACATGGCAGCAGCAGCCCCTTGCTTTTACTCTTCACTTTTATTTCACACTTATCACATTTAAGCTATTCATTTTCTCTCCAAAAATACCAAGAAGCCATACACACTTTTTCTTCCATTTTCTTCTCTCTATTCGGCCATACACACTACTCACACAACCAAACCTCTATGATTTTATCTCATCATATTTTCTACACCCAAAACCTATTCTAAACACTTTTCATTCACAAAGTTTTTCCAAAAAACTACTCTATCTTGTTCAAAATCCAACCTTTTGCCTACTTACTTACGGGTAAGTCTTGATTTATGGTCCAAAATTGGATTTCTAATTTTTCTAACCATGATTGTTCCATGATTTTTCAATATTAAACCTTGTTTGTGATTTTACTAATTATTTTAGAATTGTTAGGAATTGATTGTGCCTTGTACGAAATCAAGGAGAAGGAGGGGAGCTTAAAAAGCTTGTCTTCAAGAGGTAAGAGGGAGATTTAACCTCACCAACCAAGTTTTGGTGGTGTGGGGATGGTTTTGTACGGTGGAAAAATCCATAAGGGTTCTTCACCGATTATTTGATGCTATTTGATTGTGTTTGTGTTGTGTATGATTGTGTTTTTGTGCTTGCATGTGTGATATTATGTCTATTGCTTTGATATATGTTTGTATGTATGAAATTGTGTGCATAAAAATGTATGAGTAAAGTAAGATATGAATAATATGATGAACCGATTTTATGAGAGCTCCAAAGAGCTTGAGGCTTATGGCCATACTAGGTTAGAAAGGACCAAAGTCCTGAAAATGAGAAATTCAATTGAAAATGAAGGATTTAAATGAAAAAGAAATGAATTTGAACAAGTTTGAAGGTTATGAGAAAATAATCAGATATAATTAAATTGATGAATTAAAATGAGAACTGAGAGATTTAAATGAATTTGGGACAAATTTGAGTATAGCAAAGTAAAATGATTTTTGGGAAAATGAATTATTATCAATATGATTTTTAGAGGGGTAAAACAGTAATTTTCATTTTTAAAGGGGCCATACTGTAATTATGATTTTTAGAGGGGCAATATTATAATTTTTATTTTTAAAAGGGTCATATTGTAATTATGATTTTTAAAGGGGTAATATTGTAATTATGATTTTTAGAGGGACAAAATAAGTAATTTTATTTTTAATAGGGCCATATTGTAAATAATAATTTTTGAGGGCCTAAAACGTAAATATTATATTTTAGAGGAACTATTTTGTAAATATGAATTTTATGAGGGATAATTTCATAAATATGAATTTTACGAGGGACTATTTCGTAAATGTGAATTTTATGAGGGACTGTTGTGAAAATATTATTTAAATGAGGATTATAAAGCAAATATTATGTTTTGAGGGGTTATTATGCATATATGAAAAATGAAGTTGAATTTTGGTGTTAAATGAGGAAAATAGTATTTTTGATTGAAAACGTGTGAAAAATATTTTACGCGATTGAGAAACGATGAAAATAATGATACGTGATTGAGAAAATGTGAAAAATATGGTTTCGCGATGAATTACAGTAATGACACTGTTGGGCCAATATGAGGACCCCGAACTTGAGATAAAGAAAATTTGATTGAGAATATGATAGAATGAATTGAACTGAGAATGATGCATTTGTATATGCATTGAAAAGGTCCGATGGACTGGATAAGACTATTTGCCTAGGAAGGAGAGAATACACCTCCTGAGTGGGTGCGATATGCGTAGTGTAGGTCTTTCATTGACCTTGGGGGCATTGGGGTGCGGGTTGCCTGCAATGTACAGTTGGTAGCTCTTTTGTACGTGCGTTAGACCAATATAACACACCAATGATCCGGACCGAGATACTATCCGTAATCAAGATCTGATAAAGACTATCGAGTATGTGCTAGATGTGCAAAACTGAGCACGTGGTCTGAGGCACCTTTGTACCGACATGATCTTTACGATCACTCTTTCCGATTTGAGTTGTAGCTCCATGGAGTAGGAAAATTGAGTCTAGGTGCATGTGCAGAGATACTGAGAGTATTATCGTAATTATTGTTTATGATAATTGAATTATTGAATAATTGAATATTGATAAGGACATAATCGTAATTATGACTTATTGTATGAATTATGATGATAAAGGATATTATTGGCATAATTGTAATTATGTATGATGTGTTGATATGAGATATGATATGTGTTAGATAAATGATATCGGTGACATAATTGTAATAATGTATGATGTGTTGGTATGAGAATTTGTATGTGTTTATCTTCATTGCTACCATACTGGTATTGGCGTAGGTGATCTTACCTCTTTGTATGTCTATTCTGTATTGTATTTATAATTTTAAAGACGTTGAGCGAGAACTTGAGCAAGAAGCTGAGAAGGAGCAGATTCCTGTAGAAGTAGAGTTCTAAAGAGATGGAGATGCTGAGTTTTCTGAGGGTATATGAGGACCGAAGGCGTAGCGCGTCGTTCTTGTTGGAAAACGTATTTATCATATAGACAGTGTTAGGGAACTTACTACCGTACACCTAGTACGATTAGTGTAGTGTCGTCTGTGCGGACACCTGTTCGTAGGACTTCGTGTCAAGTCGGACTTCTATTTTCTGAGGAGTCTGAAGAGGACCCATCTGAGGGTTCTACTGTTTAGTAGTACTTGGGCAGTATGTTAGTCTAAATTAAAGTTTAAATATTTTGAGAGTCTAGTTTGTAAATATTAAAATATAACAGTACTATGAGTTGTATATATATATGATGTATATTATTTATGGTGTTGTTGTAATGTTTTTATTTTATGCTAGGTTTATCTTACTATCATCAAGAAATTTTACAACTCGTATTTATATTACAAGCACATTTTCTAATGAAAGGGTAATTTGGTATTTGAGTAACAAGAAGTGTGGCACCCTAAGGTGGGTGTTACCTTAGTTGGTATCAGAGCCCAAGTTAGAGTCTTTTGGGTTTGCGGGTAGGTTTGTCTTGTTTGTGCTGTGTGAATCTCTGATGTTGAACACAGAGATATGTTTTGGTTTCCGAAAGGAGACGATGTTGTGTGAAATAGTTACGTTTAGTTCGTTGTGTTTTGATTTTGTTTATCTTTGAAGAAAGATAATGGAACACAGCAAACATGAGCATGTGGACGTGAGACGTGATGAAGATCGTATAGCCGCAGCTAGAAGTGTGGTGCAAAAGATGAATGAAGTAGCAGTACAACAGAGATAGATGATCACTCAGCAGTAGGAACTGATAATCGAACTTCATAGCTTATTAGGATTGGAGCAGCCATCGGATGTGAGAAGCTATAACTTAGAACCTTCGATAATCCAAGGTGGAAGGAAGCGTAAGGTCAATCGTTTTCAACGGGAGCCGTATGTGCGACCACTGGGGAAGCAACAATGAGCAAAGAGGGGGAGTACTAATGGCAATGATTTTGGTCAGACTATGGCATCATCACTGAAATGTTTCAAGTGTGGGAAAAATCATCTCACCAAAGATTGTCAGCATAAAGGGTTTATTTGTTATAGATGTGGGAAGCCTGGACATTTCTCCAGAGATTGTGATCAACTGAAGATGGAACTTTCCATTAGTGATACACGTATTTCAAAATCTCAAGAAGAAGAAAGAGCTGATGCAAAGAGTGTAGTGAGAACGTTCAAATACAAAAACTTGAGAAGCGAGGAAATTGTGCCATAGAGGGTAATCTTAAAACTGTACTGCATACTGCGTAAGGTAACCCAGTCTCTTGTGATCTGTGATTGTGTAAAATCTTTTGGGGTTATCTGTGTTTTGTTCTTCTCATAATACTACTTCAACTTCTAAACTTGTTATTACTACTCGAGTCTGTTTGAAACTATCCTATTATTATTGGAGTTTGAAACTTTTCTGTTGATCTGGTTTGTCTATTTCTTTCTCAAATAGACTGAGTATATCAAATTGACTTATCCATGTCTTCGTTATAGTGTGATCGGAGTATTTCTACTCTTCTTGTTAAACTTGTTGTTTATACTCAAGTTTTCTAACTCTACCCTATATCTATTGGATATCAAATCTTTTCTGTTGATTTGATTTGTTTATCTAAAATTTCATCTATTTGAGAACCTGACTTTATAAATGGATTGGTTATTTTCCAACTATATCCTATTAGATTGTTACAATGTAACCTTAGTGTTTCCTTGACCTGAGATTTTTGGATTTGAATCCAGAAAGTTCATTTCTAAAATTTTTGGACTATGTTCATTTTGAAATCTATTAGACCATTTCAAATTCTTGTTAGACTAATCTAGTAACTTATTGAATAGTCTTATTATTTTTCCTTATAACTTTCAAAGTGTCTTTCATGTATCTCAATTAAGAAGGAGTTATGCGTAAAACTAGTCAAATACAAATTCTGTTAGAAGTTCAGCTAGTGAATTTAGATTGAGAGTTGAGATCAAATAGAAAGGTGGTGGCGTATGCTTCAAGGCAGTGGAACGTGCATGAACTATTCTATTTACGTTTTAGGATCTGTGATAGTCATTTTTCAAGGAGAATTTGAAAACGTTTTCTTTCCTATAAAAATCTATAATACTTACAAGGGCTTGAAGTACCTGTACAATCAAGAGGGGCTTGGATATAAGGAGAAGATGATAGCTAGAATTTTCAAAGGACTTGTTGAGAGCTTGTGTTCTAGAACAAACTGATTGTTGGAATGAATTTCTACTATTGATAGAATTCACATACAACAATAGTTTTTGTTCGAGTATAGGGATGGTACCCTATGAGGTATTATATGGGAGGAGATGTAGAACGTCATTGTGTTAGCATCATGATGTTGAAAGTACTGAGGTAGGACCAGAATTTGTGCAGCAAACTACTGAGAAAGTGAAGACAATTCAAGGCAAGATAAGGACAACTCAGACACGACAAAAGAGTTATGCTGATAAAAGACGAAGACCGCTTGAATTTGAAGAAGGTGACCATGTATTTCTACGTGTGACGCCTATGACTAGAGTTGGACGAGTGATTAAGTCGAGGAAACCTACTCTAAAGTTTATCAGACCGTATCGGATACTCCGTTGGAGATCGTACAAATGAAGGAAAATTTAACCTACGAGACGTTTCCAGTCAAGATTGAAGATCAAAGGACAAAACAACTTCGAGGTAAAGAAATCGCATTAGTTAAGTGGTTTGGAACGATATACGTGATGAAGCAATATGGGAATTGGAAGATAAGATAAGAGAGCAGTATCTGTTTTTATTTAAGTGTGTCAAGTTTCGAGGACGAAACTTCTTTTTAGAGGGGGAGTATTGTAACACCCAAAATTTTAGGCTATGTTACAGAACTGACAGAATTTCACTATTTTGTGTTTTCTGTGCAATATAAAAATAATTTGATTGTTCTGATACTATTTTTGATTATTTTGTGTGATTTGCTCCGGGTCAGGAAAATAATAATTTTTGGGCTGGAGAAATTCTTATTTTAATTAATTAGAGCTGGGGGATCTTACTAAACTCAATTCTGATTGATATATATATTAATCTTATAATTTTTAGGATTTAACTGTGCAATAAAATAATTTTATATTATTATAATATTATTTTATTCAACAAGATCTACCTCTTGTCTCAAAAACAGTAGAAAAATTATTTGTGGACCCGAAAAAGTTCGTGGGGCCCACGTTTAGTGTAGCAGTCAACGATTCTGACTGGACAGAAATCTAAACCAATAGGAATTAGTCAAAATAGGTGGCTTGACTTTCTAAACCAATAAGAATGAGTCAACGAAAGAAGCATAGACTTTATTTAGGACCGTTGGATGAAAAGCATAATTTAGATGCTTTTGATCTTAACCGTTGATCCGATCAATGGTGTAAAATGAATCCAGATAAAATCACTAAGCAATATCTACCTTAGATTACATCAAGGGCTAGGAATTAAAGTTAAAATCAAGGGTTGAGATTAAGTCAAACTTAGTGGCTTAGACTTTAGTTTGAACCGTTGGATGAAGACTTAGTTAGGAAGCCTTTAACCTTAGCCGTTGATCTAATCAATGGTAAGATTAGAATGCTAGTTTTATGACCAATTGATATCTACCTTAGATCTAATCTATGGCTAGGAATTAAAGATGAATCAATGGTTAGAATTAAGTCAAAAATTGTAGGCTTGAATTTGGTTAGTAGCTAATTAAGCTTAATTTGACTAATCTTATTACCTAATTAGCAAACTAAGTGAACTAGCTTAGTTATTAATTAATTATAATCTAAATATTAATTAGATATCTTAATATTGATTAAAGGTTATAATATATGCTAATATATATTAAACTAATTAGTTATATGATTAGGAAGTTAATTAAGATTAGTTAGGAAATTAGACCTAATTAACTAGTGAATTGATTAGCAATTAATTAGACTTAAATTGGAAACAATTAAGCTCCTAAATTCCTAAAGGGCTGCGCGGTTTTTGGGCAGCAGCTTGGAGGCTTGGATGACTTGGTTCTACAAGGTTCATGAACTCTCCAAAATGTCATAAACCATGTGCACCACCATGTGCATTCAATTGGATATTTATCTTGCAAAATCAAACACTCAACCTCACACACACAAGCTCACACGGCAGAGAAGAGCATTTCTTTGCTTTTACTCTTCACTTTTATTTCACACTTATCACATTTAAGCTATTCATTTTCTCTCCAAAAATACTAAGAAGCCATACACACTTTTTCTTCCATTTTATTCTCTCTATTCGGCCATACACACTACTCACACAACCAAACCTCTATGGTTTTATCTCATCATATTTCCTAAACCCAAATCCTATTCTAAACACTTTTCATTCACAAAGTTTTTCCAAAAAACTACTCTATCTTGTTCAAAATCCAACCTTTTGCTTACTTACTTACGGGTAAGTCTTGATTTATGGTTCAAAATTGGATTTCTAATTTTTTTAACCATGATTGTTCCATGATTTTTCAATATTAAACCTTGTTTGTGATTTTACTAATTATTTTAGAATTGTTAGGAATTGATTGTGCCTTGTACGAAATCAAAGAGAAGGAGGGGAGCTTAAAAAGCTTGTCTTCAAGAGGTAAGAGGGAGATTTAACCTCACCAACCAAGTTTTGGTGGTGTGGGGATGGTTTTGTATGGTGGAAAAATCCATAAGGGTTCTTCACCGATTGTTTGATGCTATTTGATTGTGTTTGTGTTATGTATGATTGTGTTTTTATGCTTGCATGTGTGATATTATGTCTATTGCTTTGATATATGTTTGTATGTATGAAATTGTGTGCATGAAAATGTATGAGTAAAGTAAGATGTGAATAATATGATGAACCGATTTTATGAGAGCTCCAAAGAGCTTGAGGCTTACGGCCATACTAGGCTAGAAAGGACCAAAGTCCTGAAAATGAGAAATTCAATTGAAAATGAAGGATTTAAATGAAAAAGAAATGAATTTGAACAAGTTTGAAGGTTGTGAGAAAATAATCAGATATAATTAAACTGATGAATTAAAATGAGAACTGAGAGATTTAAATGAATTTGGGACAAATTTGAGTATAGCAAAGTAAAATGATTTTTGGGAAAATGAATTATTATCAATATGATTTTTAGAGGGGTAAAACAGTAATTTTTGTTTTTAAAGGGGCCATACTGTAATTATGATTTTTAGAGGGGTAATATTATAATGTTTGTTTTTAAAAGGGGTCATACTGTAATTATGATTTTTAAAGGGGCAATATTGTAATTATGATTTTTAGAGGGGCAAAATAGTAATTTTCATTTTTAATAGGGCCATATTGTAAATAATAATTTTTGAGGGCCTAAAACATAAATATTATGTTTTGGAGGAACTATTTTGTAAATATGAATTTTATGAGGGACAATTTCATAAATATGAATTTTACGAGGGACTATTTCGTAAATGTGAATTTTATGAGGGACTGTTGTGAAAATATTTTTTAAATGAGGATTATAAAGCAAATATTATGTTTTGAGGGGTTATTATGCATATATGAAAAATGAAGTTGAATTTTGGTGTTAAATGAGGAAAATAGTATTTTTGATTTGAAACGTATGAAAAATATTTTACGCGATTGAGAAACGATGAAAATAATGATACGTGATTGAGAAAATGCGAAAAATATGGTTTCACGATGAAATTACAGTAATGACACTGTTGGGCCAATATGAGGACCCCGAACTTGAGATAAAGAAAATTTGATTGAGAATATGATAGAATGAATTGAACTGAGAATGGTGCATTTGTATATGCATTGAAAAGGTCCGATGGACTGGATAAGACTATTTGCCTAGGAAGGAGAGAATACACCTCTTGAGTGGGTGCGATATGCGTAATGTAGGTCTTTCATTGACCTTGGGGGCATTGGGGTGCGGGTTGCCTGCAATGTACAGTTGGTAGCTCTTCTGTACGTGGGTTAGACCGATATAACACACCAATGATTCGGACCAAGATACTATCCGTAATCAAGATCTGATAAAGACTATCGAGTATGTGCTAGATGTGCAAAACTGAGCACGTGGTCTGAGGCACCTTTGTACCGACATGATCTTTACGATCACTCTTTCCGATCTGAGTTGTAGCCCCATGGAGTAGGAAAATTGAGTCTAGGTGCATGTGCAGAGATACTGAGAGTATTATCGTAATTATTGTTTATGATAATTGAATTATTGAATAATTGAATATTGATAAGGACATAATCATAATTATGACTTATTGTATGAATTATGATGATAAAGGATATTATTGGCATAATTGTAATTATGTATGATGTGTTGATATGAGATATGATATGTGTTAGATAAATGATATCGGTGACATAATTGTAATAATGTATGATGTGTTGGTATGAGAATTTGTATGTGTTTATCTTCATTGCTACCATACTGGTATTGGCGTAGGTGATCTCACCTCTTTGTATGTCTATTCTGTATTGTATTTATAATTTTAAAGACGTTGAGCGAGAACTTGAGCAAGAAGCTGAGAAGGAGCAGATTCCTGTAGAAGTAGAGTTCTAAAGAGATGGAGATGTTGAGTTTTCTGAGGGTATATGAGGACCGAAGGCGTAGCGCATCGTTCTTGTTGGAAAACGTATTTATCATATAGACAGTGTTAGGGAACTTACTACCGTACACCTAGTACGATTAGTGTAGTGTTATATGTGCGGACACCTGTTCGTAGGACTTCGTGTCAAGTCGGACTTCTATTTTCTGAGGAGTCTGAAGAGGACCCATCTGAGGGTTCTACTGTTTAGTAGTACTTGGGCAGTATGTTAGTCTAAATTAAAGTTTAAATATTTTGAGAGTCTAGTTTGTAAATATTAAAATATGACAATACTATGAGTTGTATATATATATGATGTATATTATTTATGATGTTGTTGTAATGTTTTTATTTTATGCTAGGTTTATCTTACTATCATCAAGAAATTTTACAACTCATATTTATATTACAAGCACATTTTCTAATGAAAGGGTAATTTGGTATTTGAGCAACACCAAATGTGACGCCCTGAGGAGGGTGTTGCAAGGTTAGTTCATTTAGTTCCTTAATTAGGCAATTAGGTAACTAAATTAGGTTTATTTAGTTACTTTGTAACTAGTCAAATATTTTAACTTAAACTTTTTCTTATTGGTTAGAAAAGTCTAACTATCATTTTTGACTTGTTTCTATTGGTTCATAAATAATTAGGTTACAGAAAATACTCTAAGTATATTTTTTGTCAATTAAAATATATCAGGTCCAATAATTTATAGCAGAAGCTGCTATAAATAAAACAGTAGATATTTTCAATCATTACTGTAAAAATTAAAAGAATTTTTTCTATGTCTCTCATATTCGGGTTTAGTAAGATACCCCGTCTCCAAATAAATCAAATAAGATTTTCCCCAGCCCAAAAATTATTATTTTCCTAACTCGGAGCAAATCACGTGCGACAATAAAAAATAGTCTCGGAACAGTCAAATTAATTTTATAATACACAGAAAATACAAAACAGTGAAATTCAGTCATTACTGTAACATAATCTAAAATTTGGGGTGTTACAACTTTCCCCCTCTAAAAAGAAGTTTCGTCCTCGAAACTTGATCTCACACCCTTAAAATAAATATGGGTATTGCTCCTTTATCTTATCTTCTCACTCCCATGTAGCTTCACCGCTTACATCATTCCAAACTATTTTAACCAATGCAATTTCCTTACCTCGAAGTTGCTTTGTCCTTCGATTCTCAATCTTGACTGGAAACGTTTCATAGGTTAAAATTTCCTTCAGTTGTACGGTGTCTGGTTCGATAACATGTGTAGGATCAGAAATATATTTCCGTAGTTGTGATACGTGAAATACATTGTGAAGATTTGATAGTATAGGTGGTAATGCAATCTGATAAGCTACTGGACCTACCCAATGGAGTATCTGATACGACTCGATAAACTGTGGAGTGAGTTTCCTTGACTTAATCACTCGCCTAACTTCAGTTATAGGTGTCACACGTAGAAACACATGGTCACCTTCTTCAAATTCAAGTGGTCTTCGTCTCTTATCAGCATAACTCTTTTGCCGAGTTTGAGTTGTCCTCATCTTGTCTTGAATCATCTTCACTTTCTCAGTTATCTGTTGCACAAATTCTGGCCCTACTACTGCACTTTCACCATCATGATACCAACACAACGATATTCTGCATCGTCTCCCATACAATGCCTCATAGGGTGTCATCCCTATGCTTGAATGGAAACTATTGTTGTATGTAAACTCTATCAATGACAAAAATGCATCCTAACAACCATTTTGTTCTAGAACACAAGCTCTCAACAAGTCTTCTAATGACTGGATCATCCTTTCTGACTGACCATCTATTTGTGGATGGTAAGCAGAACTTAGTTATAGCTTTGTTCCCATCGCTTCTTGCAAACTATTCCAAAACCTCGATGTAAATCGCGGATCTCGATCAGAAATAATACTGGATGGTACACCATGAAGTCTAACAATTTCATTGATGTATACTTGGGCCAACTTTTCCATTGAGTACTTAATATTAATCGATAAAAAGTGCGCCGACTTTGTAAGCCGATCAACAATTACCCAGATAGAATCGTGACCTTTAAGTCCTCGGTAGTATTGTTAGAAAGTCCATTGCTATATCATCCTATTTCCATTCAGGAATAAGCAAAGGTTGTAATATTCCTGATGGTCTTTGATGTTCCACCTTAGCCTTCTGACAAATCAAACAGGATGATACATATTCAGTGACATCCCTCTTCATTCCTTGCCACTAATATAACAGTTTGTGACTCCTTGATACATCTTTGTGGCTCCTAGATGCATACTCAACTTACTCCAGTGAGCTTCATCCGAAATCAATTTCCTAATTTTTGGATCATTTGGCACACAAACTCTCCCTTTAAACTTCAAAATTCCATCAGCACCCTCGCTAAATTCCAATACTGCTCCTTGGATCCTTGCTTCCTTTGCTTCTTGCAAATACTGATCACTATTTTATCCTATTCATATTCTATCCATTAAATTATTTGAAATGGTGATAATGTTTAAACACATCCTCCCCGGTGTCAATTTCACAGATAGATGCATATCCCAAAATTCTTCTATCAATTCTTTCTCCTTAATCATCATAACAGAAGCATTAACCATTTTCCTACTTAAAGCATCCGCTACAACATTCGCCTTTCCGGGATGATACTGTAACTGAAAGTCATAGTCCTTCAGAAACTCTAGTCAACGCCTTTATTTCATGTTCAACTCTTTTTAGTCAAACAGATACTTCAAACTTCTATGATCACTAAAGACAATGAACGTTGCCCCATAAAGAAAATGTCTCCACACTTTCAACGCAAACACTACAGCTGCCAACTCCAAATCATGAGTCGAATAATTCCTCTCATGCACTTTCAACTGCCTTGACGCATACGCTACAACCTTACGGTTCTGCATAAGTACACAACCCAATCCTTGATACGAAGCATCACAATGCACTTCAAAAGGTTTATTCAGATCAGGTAGAATCAAAACCGATGAAGTAGTCAGTCGTCTTTTCAACTCTTGAAAACTTTCTTTGCATGCATTAGTCCATACAAACAGTTGATTCTTTCATGTAAGTTGGGTAAGAGGTCCTGCTATCTTCCAAAACCCCTCAATAAACCGTCGATAGTAACCGGCTAATCTGATAAAACTATGGATCTCCGATACAGTCTTCGACCTTTCCCATTCCATAATTGTTTCCACCTTTGAAGCATCAACTTCAATTCCTTCTTTCGATATGACATGTCCCAAAAATTGAACTTCACTTAACCAAAATTCACATTTGGACAACTTAGCATACAACTTATTCTCCTTTAGAATCTGAAGAACCACTCTAAGATGCTCAGCATGTTCCTCCTGACTTCGAGAATAAATCAAAATGTCATCAATAAAGACAACAATAAACTTACCCAAGTATGAAGGGAAAATCAAGTTCATAAAGTCCATGAATATAGTAGGTGCGTTAGTCACCCCAAATGGCATCACTTGATATTCATAATGCCCATAACGTGTCCGAAACGTAGTTTTGAGAATATCCTCTGCTTTCACACGTATCTGGTGATAACTAGAACGTAAGTCAATTTTGGAAAATATTGCAGCTCCTCGCAATTGGTCCATCAGATCATCAATTCTTGGAAGCGGATATTTATTCTTAATCGTAATCTTGTTCAATTGTCGGTAGTCTACACATAGACGATAAGTCCCATCCTTCTTCTTTACCAACAATACTGGAGCTCCCCATGGTGATACACTTGGTCTCATAAATTGCTTCTCCAATAAATCCTCCAGTTGTTTCTTCAGCTCGGCCAACTCTACTGGTGACATCTTGTAAGGCGCCATATATATAGGTCCAGCTGCAGGTACCAAATCAATAGAGAACTCGATTTCTCTTTTCGGTGGTAGTCTAGGTATATCTTTAGGAAATACCTCAGGAAATTCATTAACTACGAAAATATCCTTCAAGACATCTTCACACTGAACCTCCAAAGCTAACATCAACAAGTACCCTTGATCTCCTTCCTTCAAACAAGCTTCTATTTGTGTAGCCGTTAGGAATCTAGAATCTTTAACCTCAGGAAAAACTAATGTCTTACTTGAACAGTCTATCAGGATATAGTTAGAGGACAACCAATCCATTCCTAAGATTACATTAACCATGGAAAGAGGCAAACAAATCAAATCCACATATAAGGCAATTCAAACATACTTTTGTAGTTATCACAGGCTTATCAGTAGGAGTAACAACACTCAAATCATAAGGCAATGTAGTCATAGTCAATCCCAAATGCTCCTCACAATCACATGCAATGAAAGAATATGTTGCTCCTGAATCATATAACACTGTTAAAGGATTACCTTCGATGGCACACTCCTCCATAATCAAGTCCGCAGATTTCGCAACTTCTTCCTCGCTTATAGTATACACACGACCACCCGCTTGTAGCCTCGCCGTACAAACACTTCCCATTGATGGTTCCGCCTTCAGTTGATCACATTCTCTAGAAAAATGTCCAGGCTTTCCACATCTATAACAGATCACCCCTTCATGTTGACAATCTTTGGTGAGATGATTTTTCCCACACTTGAAGCATTTAAGTGTAGAAGTTCCAGCTTGACTCGCCCTACTGCCACTAGAACTTCCTCCAAAAGATTGTTGTCTATTCTGACCTCCCGCTGGTTTGGTATACGATTTCTGCTGATAACGGTTGCCACCGCTACCCTTTCCTCTTTGGAACCGGTTAGGTCCAAAGTTCCTATTCCTTGCCTCATGTTGATTATCAATCTCTTCAACCTTACGACACTTGTCCAACAATGCTGGAAACCGGTCAATATCCATGGTTGCTAAAGCTCGTTTAATATCGAGTCTCAACCCCTCTTCAAATTTTCTGCACTTCCATTCCTCATCCGGGTGCATATGAAAATACCTCGAAAACTTAGACAAGCTTTCGAATTTTGCAGCATATTCACTTATAGACATCGCCCCTTGCCTCAAACTAAGGAATTCCATCTCCTTAGCATGACGAACACTAGTTGGAAAATACTTTCCCAGAAACTTCTGCTTAAAGAGCTGCCACGTCACAACTCTCCCCTCAGCTTGAATCAATCTCCGGGCTCCTGCCCACCAAGCTTCTCCATCTCCGACTAACACAAATGTTGCAAAAGTAAGCTTCCGCTCATCGGTACAACCCATACCTTCAAATATCTTTTCTAGTTCTTTCATCCACAGATCAGCTTTCTCTGGGTCAAATTCTCCATGAAACTTCGGTGGATTGTTCCTACGAAATTCTGACAAACTGTGAGCATCCTAAATTGCTCTTTGGTTTTGCTGCACAACAACTTCAGCCATCTGTTGCAATGCTGCTACAATTGCAGCCATGTTTTGGTTATCGTCGCCAACATTTCCAAATCCTGCTCTAGTATTCATGCATACTCTTCCTCGTCCAGCCATTACGTTTTCTCAAATCAAGCTGAACAACACAAGGAAGAGTTAAAGTCAATCTTTAAACAATATTGTTTTCTTTCAGAAAACAAACATAGAGAATCACACAACTTAAACAAGACAGACCTAACCACAAACCCAAAAAGACTCTAACTTGGGCTCTGATATCAACTAATGTAACACCCATCGTAGGGTATTACATTTATGTTACTTAATTAACAAATTACCCCTTTATGATAAAATATGCTTTGTAGTGTCAATACGAGTTATAAAATTTCTTATTATTAATAAGATAAACTTAGCGAAAAATAAAATATTAGAGCATCATCACAAATAATTTACATCATATATATACACAATCTTAGTACAGTCATACTTAAATATTTACAGACTAAGTTCTTAAAGTAGTTGATCATTATTCAAAACTAACATACTGCCCAAGTACTACTAAACAGCAGAACCCTCCGAAGGGTCCTCCTCAGATTCCTCAGCAGGTAGGAAACCAAACTGACGCGAAATCCTATGGACAGGTGTCCAAGCAGCGACACGATACTAATCGCACTAGGAGTACGGTAGTAAGCTCCCCAGTACTGCCTAATGGATAATGGAAACTCTAAGTGTACATTAATATTTACACTAAAATAAGGGTTCCCATGATAAACCTACTTAAGACAATGTTCATATCTTCTATATAATAAATACACGCTCTGTCCAGATCAACATGCCACGTTTTCGATCCTCCACGAAATTGCAGCCTCATATATCCTAAGAAACTGGGCATCTCCATTTTCTCAAAATTCAGCTTCCTCCACAGGAATCTGCGCCTCCTCACCTTCTTGTGCAAGTCCTTGCTCAAAGTCTTTACAAATATAAATATAGTATAAAAATAGGCATACAAAGAGGTGAGATCACCTACGCCAATATCAGCATAGTAGCATGGAGATAAACATATATAATATATCATACAGATACATCATACCATAATTACAATTATGTCATCAACATTATTTATCATCACAATATATGTAATAAATAATAATTACAATCATGCCCTCAATAATATCCCACCATTCAACAGTTCAAACATCACATAGATATTAATTATTAATAATTATGCATATGCACATAGACTCAATTTTCCTACTCCATGGAGCTAAAACTCAGGTCGGAGAGAGTGATTGAAAAGATCTGTCTGTACCAACATGCCTCAGACCAAGTGCTATAATTTGCACGTCTAGCATATACACGATAGTCTTTATCAGCTCTTGATTAAGAATAGTATCTCGGTCAGGATCATCGGTGTGTTGCATCGGTCAAACCCACGGTACAGAAGAACTACCAACTGCCCATTGTAGGCAACTCGCACCCCAATGCCCCCAAAGTCAACAAGTGACTTACACAACGAATATCGTATCCACTCAAGAGGTGTATTCTCTCCTAGGCAATTAGCCTTATACAGTCCATTGGACCTTCCCAATGCATGTACTATGCACCATTCACAGTTCAAATTCATTATCACATGTTCAAGGTTCACACATTGACCCAACAGTATCTTTACTGTATTTTCATCGCGTAATCATGTTTTCGCATTTTCTCAATTGCGCAACAATTCTGTCGCATTTTCAAATCAGTTATTGATTTTTTCAACGTTTTCTCGATTGTGTAAAACATTTCTAACATGTTTTAAATCAAAATACAATTTTTCTCATTTAATACCAAAAATTGACTTTATTTTTATATTTGCATAATAGTCCCTCTATAACATAATATTTACGTTATAGTCCTTGTTTAAATAATATTTTCATAATAGTCTCTCGTAAAATAATATTTACAAGATAGTCCCTCTCTTAGAAAATATTTGCAATATAGCCTCTCTAAAAATAATAATTACAATATAACCCCTCTAAAAATCAGTATTTCTACTATTTTTCAGAAAATGGTAATTCTTTATTCTTTTTAAGATATTACAGCTCAAATTTTCCTAACGCGCTTCAAAACCCAATGAGTGAGCTATACGTTAGAAAATTTCAAGTATTGACATCTATTTTCATAATCTAATTATTTAATTTCATCATTTTGTTTTCTAAAAAATATTTTGCTTGCTACTAATCCAAACTCTTTCAAAATGCTTTCCTTCTCAATTAAACCTTTAAATCTACACTTAATAAAACAATTTAGTTCTACATTATGAAAAATTGCATGTTGGCCAAATTTTCATTCTTGCTTCAAAACTCATTGTAATTGATTTTTTAACACTCCAAATCCTTGTAAAACATCTTAATTAATTTTAGTGTCATGAAATCTTTAATCCTCAATTTGAAATCATCATTTTAGGACTCTTGGTCCTCTTGAACCTAATGAGGCCATGTGCCTCTAAGCTCTTTGGAGCTCTCATATGATCTTTCCATCATGTTGTTCACATCCTAATTTACACATACATTTGCATGCTTCCAAAGTTTTACATAGAAGCATATTATCAAAGCTACAATCATACTATCACACATGCAACATAAACACAAAAATCATAAACACCACAATCACAAACAAAGAAGCATCAAACAACAAGTGAACAAACCCTTATGTATTTATCACCATACAAAACCATCTCCTCAACACCAACACTTGGTTGGTGAGGTAAATCTCCCTTACCTTAAGGAAGACCAAATCTTCAAGTTCCCTCATTCTATTGATTTTGTGTGAACCCAAATAAAAACCCTAAAAATTCTTAAACAATTACCAAAGTCATACTCAAGGCTTAATAACAAAGAACCGTGGAACACTCATGGTATAGAAAATCAAAAACTTAACTTAAAACCTTAGAATCAAAAGTTTACCTTTAGGGAAGTAAACCAAAGCTTGAATTTTGAGGTAGAAGGAGTAGGATTTTGACAATATTTTCTAAATGAAAAGTGTTTAGAATATGGTTTAGGTTTAGGAAATGTAGAGAAGAAAAATTATAGAAGATTGGAGCTAGGGTTTGGGTGGTATGGCCGAAACTCCAAGGAAAGAAAAGAAGAAAGGAAAGTTCTTGGTGTTCTTGATAATTTGGAGAGAAAAGAATAAGGCTTTACTTTAGGTGAGAGAAAATGAAATTTGAGAGTGAATGTGAGGGTGCAGCTGTGTGAGTAGTGTAGGAACATTTTGGAGATAAACTTGATAGTAAAAATATCATATTGTATTTACATTGAAAGTCACATGGCCTATGTCACCACTTGGTCATCTAATGGCCACAAAAGACCATTCAAGAAGGCTTGAGAACCCTCCTTGGCCGTGTGGCCCTCTAGGAAAGGCTAACCTAGTTTGTTTCTATTTTAATTCTAGTTACACTTTAATCAAATAACAATTAACTAGATTAGGTTTTCTTGTTACACTTAATCAACTATCTAGTTACATAGCTAACTAGTTAAATAGGTCATTGCATATGTCATGATTAGTCATCGCTTCTAGATGGAATTAGGATATTTAGTTAGTAACTAGATTCTAACTAATTAGTAACTAGGTTAGTTCATTTAGTTCCTTAATTAGGCAATTAGGTAATTAAATTAGGTTTATTTAGTTACTTTGTAAGTAGTCAAATATTTTAACTTAGACCTTTTCTTACTGGTTAGAAAAGTCTAACCATCATTTTTGACTTGTTTCAATTGGTTCATAAATAATTAGGTTACAGAAAATATTCTGAGTACATTTTTCGTCAATTAAAATATATCAGGTCTAATAATTTATAGCAGAAGCTGCTGTAAATAAAACAGTAGATATTTTCAGTGAAATATTTTTATTTCACAGATAAAGTCTAAAAATTAAAAGATTTTTTTTCTGTGTCTCTCAGATTCAGGTTTAGAAAGATACCCCGCCTCCGAATAAATCAAATAAGATTTTCCTTAGCCCGAAAATTATTATTTTCCTAACTCGGAGCAAATCTCGCACAACGATCAAAAATAGTCTCGGAACAGTCAAATTAATTTTATAATACACAGAAAACACAAAACAGTGAAATTCAGTCATTACTGTAACATAATCTAAAATTTGGGGTGTTATAACTCTCCCCCTCTAAAAAGAAGTTTCGTCCTCGAAACTTGATCTCACACCCTCAAAATAAATATGGGTATTGCTCCTTTATCTTATCTTCTAACTCCCATGTAGCTTCACTGCTTACATCATTCCAAACAATTTTAACCAATGCAATCTCCTTACTTCGAAGTTGCTTTGTCCTTCGATCCTCAATCTTGACTGGAAACATTTCATAGGTTAAATTTTCCTTCAGTTGTACGGTGTCTGGTTCGATAACATGTGTAGGATCAGAAATATATTTCCGTAGTTATGGTACAAGAAATACATTGTGAAGATTTGATAGTAGAGGTGGTAATGCAATCTGATAAGCTACCGGACCTACCCAATGGAGTATCTGATACGGCCCAATAAACTTTGGTGTGAGTTTCCTTGACTTAATCACTCGCCTAACTCCAGTCATAGGTGTCACATGTAGAAACACATGGTCACCTTCTTCAAATTCAAGCGGTCTTCGTCTCTTATTAGCATAACTCTTTTGCCGAGTCTGAGTTGTCTTCATCTTGTCTTGAATCATCTTCACTTTCTCAGTTGTCTGTTGCACAAATGCTGGCCCTACTACTGCACTTTCACCATCATGATACCAACACAACAGTGTTCTGCATCGTCTCCCATACAATGCCTCATAAGGCGCCATCCCTATGCTTGAATGGAAACTATTATTGTATGTAAACTCTATCAATGACAAAAATGCATCCTAACAACCAGTTTGTTCTAGAACACAAGCTCTCAACAAGTCCTTTAATGACAGGATCGTCTTTTCTAACTGACCATCTGTTTGTGGATGGTAAGCAGAACTTAGACGTAGCTTTGTTCCCATCGCTTCTTGCAAACTATTCCAAAACCTCGATGTAAATCGCAGATCTCGATCAGAAATAATACTAGATGGTACACCATGAAGTCTAACAATTTCATTGATGTATACTTGGGCCAACTTTTCCATTGAGTACTTAATATTAATTGGCAAAAAGTGTGCCGACTTTGTAAGCCGAGCAATAATTACCCAGATAGAATCGTGACCTTTCCAAGTCCTCGGTAGTCCTGTTACAAAGTCCATTGCTATATCATCCCATTTCCATTCAGGAATAGGCAAAGGTTGCAACATTCCCGATGGTCTTTGATGTTCCACCTTAGCCTTCTGACAAATCAAACAAGATGATACATATTTAGCGACATCTCTCTTCATTCCTTGCCACCAATATAACTGCTTTAAGTCTTGATACATCTTTGTGGCTCCTGGATGCATACTCAACTTACTCCGGTGAGCTTCATCCAAAATAAATTTCCAAATTTTCGGATCGTTTGGCACACAAACTCTCCCTTTAAACTTCAGAATTCCATCAGCACCCTCGCTAAATTCCAATATTGCTCCTTGGATCCTTGCTTCCTTTGCTTCTTGCAAATACTGATCACTATTTTATCCTATTCATATTCTATCCATTAAATTATTTGAAATGGTGATAATGTTTAAACACATCCTCCCTAGTGTAAATTTCACAGATAGACGCATATCCTAAAATTCTTCTATCAATTCCTTCTCCTTAATCATCATAACAGAAGCACTAACCATTTTCCTACTTAAAGCATCTGCTACAACATTCGCCTTTCCGAGATGATACTGTAACTAAAAGTCATAGTCCTTCAGAAACTCTAGCCAACGCCTTTATCTCATGTTTAACTCTTTTTGGTCAAACAGATACTTCAAACTTTTATGATCACTAAAGACAGTGAACGTTGCCCCATAAAGAAAATGTCTCCATACTTTCAACGCAAACACTACAGCTGCCAACTCCAAATCATGAGTCAGATAATTCCTCTCATGCACTTTCAACTGCCTTGACGCATACGCTACAACCTTATGGTTCTGCATAAGTACACAACCCAATCCTTGATACGAAGCATCACAATACACTTTAAAAGGTTTATTCAGATCAGGTAGAATCAAAACCGGTGAAGTAGTCAGTCGTCTTTTCAACTCTTGAAAACTTTCTTCGCATGCATCAGTCCATACAAATAGTTGATTCTTTCGTGTAAGTTGGGTAAGAGGTCTTGCTATCTTCGAAAATCCCTTAATAAATTGTCGATAGTAACTGGCTAATCCGATAAAACTACGGATCTCCGATGCAATCTTCGACTTTTCCCATTCCATAATTGTTTCCACCTTTGAAGCATCAACTTCAATTCCTTCTTCCGATATGACATGTCCCAAAAATTGAACTTCATTTAACCAAAATTCACATTTGGACAACTTAGCATACAACTTATTCTCCTTCAGAATCTGAAGAACCACTCTGAGATGCTCAGGATGTTCCTCCTGACTTCAAGAATTAATCAAAATGTCATTAATAAAGATAACAATAAACTTATCCAAGTATGAAGGGAAAATCCAGTTCATAAAGTCCATGAATATAGCATGTGCATTAGTCACCGCAAATGGCATCACTTGATATTCATAATGCCCATAACGTGTCTGAAACGCAGTTTTGAGAATATCCTCTGCTTTCACGTGTATCTGGTGATAACTAGAACGTAAGTCAATTTTGGAAAATATTACGGCTCCTCGCAATTGGTCCATCAGATCATCAATTCTTGGAAGCGGATATTTATTCTTAATCGTAATCTTGTTCAATTGTCGGTAGTCTACACACAGACGACAAGTCCCATCCTTCTTCTTTACCAACAATACTGGAGCTCCCCATGGTGATACACTTGGTCTCATAAATTGCTTCTCCAATAAATCCTCCAGTTGTTTCTTCAGGTCGGCCAACTCTACTGGCGACATCTTGTAAGGCGCCATAGATATAGGTCCAGCTGCAGGTACCAAATCAATAGAGAACTCAATTTCACTTTTCGGTGGTAGTCTAGGTATATCTTCAGGAAATACCTCAGGAAATTCATTAACTACGAAAATATCCTTCGAGACATCTTCACACTGAACTTCCAAAGCTAACATCAACAAGTACCCTTGATCTCCTTCCTTCAAACAAGCTTCTATTTGTGTAGCCGTTAGGAATCTAGAATCTTTAACCTCAGGAAAACTAATGTCTTACTTGAACAGTCTATCAGGATATAGTTAGAGGACAACCAATCCATTCTTAAGATTACATTAACCTTGGAAAGAGGCAAACAAATCAAATCCACATACAAGGCAATTCAAACATACTTTTGTAGTTATCACAGGCTTATCAGTAGGAGTAACAACACTCAAATCATAAGGCAATATAGTCATAGTCAATCCCAAATGCTCCTCACAATCACATGCAATGAAAGAATATGTTGCTCCCGAATCATATAACACTGTTAAAGGATTACCTTCAATGGCACACTCCTCCATAATCAAGTCCTCAGATTTCACGGCTTCTTCCTCGCTCATAGAATACACACGACCACCCGCCTGTGGCCTCGCCGTACGATCACTTCCCACTGATGGTTCTGCTTTCAGTTGATCACATTCTCTAGAAAAATGTCCAGGCTTTCCACATCTATAACAGATCACCCCTTCATGTTGACAATCTTTGGTGAGATGATTTTTCCCACACTTGAAGCATTTAAGTGTAGAAGTTCCAGCTTGACTCTCCCTACTGCCACTAGAACTTCCTCCAAATGATTATTGTCGATTCTGACCTCCCGCTGGTTTGGTATACGATTTCTGTTGATAACGGTTGCCACCGCTACCCTTTCCTCTTTGGAACCGGTTAGGTCCAAAGTTCCTATTCCTTACCTCACGTTGATTATCAATCTCTTCAACCTTACGACACTTGTCCAACAATGTTGGAAACTGGTCAATATCCACGGTTGCTAAAGCTCGTTTAATATCGAGTCTCAACCCCTCTTCAAATTTTTTGCATTTCCATTCCTCATCCGGGTGCATCTGAAAATGCCTCGAAAACTTAGACAAGCTTTCGAATTTTGCAGCATATTCACTTATAGACATCGCCCCTTGCCTCAAACTAAGGAATTCCATCTCCTTAGCATGACGAACACTAGCTGGAAAATACTTTCCCAGAAACTTTTGCTTAAAGAGCTGCCACGTCACAACTCTCCCCTCAGCTTGAATCAATCTCCAGGCTCCCGTCCACCAAGCTTCTCCATCTCTGACTAACACAAATGTTACAAAAGTAAGCTTCCGCTCATCGGTACAACCCATACCTTCAAATATCTTTTCTAGTTCTTTGATTCACAGATCAACTTTCTCTGGGTCAAATTCTCCATGAAACTGCAGTGAATTGTTCCTACGAAATTCTGACAAACTATGAGCATCCTATGTTGCTCTTTGGTTTTGCTGCACAACAACTTTAGCCATCCGTTGCATTGCTGCTATAGCTGCAGCCATGTTTTGGTTATCGTCGCCAACATTTCCAAATCCTACTCTAGTATTCATGCATCCTCTTCCTCGTCCAGCCATTACGTTTTCTCAAATCAAGTTGAACAACACAAGGAAGAGTTAAACTCAATCTTCAAACAATATTATTTTTCTTTCAGAAAACAAACATAGAGAATCACACAACTTAAACAAGATAGACCTAACCACAAACCCAAAAAGACTCTAACTTGGGCTCTGATACCAACTAATGTAACACCCACCGTAGGGTATCACATTTATGTTACTTAATTATCTAATTACCCCTTTATGATAAAATATGCTTTGTAGTGTAAATACGAGTTATAAAATTTCTTATTATCAATAAGATAAACTTAGCGAAAAATAAAACATTACAACATCATCGCAAATAATTTACATCATATATATACACAATCTTAGTACAGTCATACTTAAATATTTATAGACTAAGTTCTTAAAGTAGTTGATCATTATTCAAAACTAACATACTGCCCAAGTACTACTAAACAGTAGAACCCTCAGAAGGGTCCTCCTCAGATTCCTCAACAAGTAGGAATCCAAACTGATGTGAAGTCATACGGACCAGTGTCTGAGCATATGACACGATATTAATCGCACTAAGAGTACGGTAGTAAGCTCCCTAGTACTGCCTAATGGATAATGGAAACTCTAAGTGTACATTAATATTTACACTAAAATAAGGGTTCCCTTGATAAAGCCTACTTAAGACAATGTCTATATCTCCTATATAATAAATGCACGCTCTGCCCAGATCAACATGCCACGCTTTCGATCTTCCACGAAATTGTAACCTCATATATCCTAGGAAACTGGGCATCTCCATTTTCTCAGAATTCAGCTTCCTCCACAGGAATCTGCTCCTCCTCACCTTCTTGTGTAAGTCATTGCTCAACGTCTTTACAGATATAAATACAGTACAAAAAAAAGGCATACAAAGAGGTGAGATCACCTATGCTAATACCAGCATGGTAGCATGGAGATAAACACATACAATATATCATACAGATACATCATACCATAATTACAATTATGACATCAACATTATTTATCATCACAATATATGTAATAAACAATAATTACAATCATGCCCTCAATAATATCCAACCATTCAACATTTCAAACATCACACAGATATCAATTATTAATAATTATGCTTATGCACATAGACTCAATTTTCCTACTCCATGGAGCTAAAACTCAGGTCGGAGAGAGTGATTGAAAAGATATGTCTATACCAACACGCCTCAAACCAAGTGCTATAATTTGCACATCTAGCATATACACGACAGTCTTTATCAGATCTTGATTAAGAATAGTGTCTCGGTCAGGATCATCGGTGTGTTGCATCGGTCAAACCCACGGTACAGAAGAGCTACCAACTGCCCATTGTAGGTAACCCGCATCCCAATGCCCCCAAAGTCAACAAATGACTTACACTACGCATATCGCACCCACTCAAGAGGTGTATTCTCTCCTAGGCAATTAGCCTCATACAGTCCATTGGACCTTCCCAATGCATGTACTATGCACCATTCACAGTTTAAATTCATTATCACATGTTCAGGGTTCACACATTCACACAACAGTATCTTTATTGTATTTTCATCGCGTAATCATGTTTTCGTATTTTCTCAATCCTGCAACAATTCTGTCGCATTTTCAAATCGTGTATTGATTTTTTCAACGTTTTCTCGATTGCGTAAAACATTTCTAACATGTTTTAAATCAAAATACGATTTTTCTCATTTAATACCAAAAATTGACTTTATTTTTTATATTTGCATAATAGTCCCTCTAAACCTTATTTAACTAGTTACATAGCTAACTAGTTAAATAGGTCATTGCATATGTCATGATTAGTCATGGCTTCTAGATGAAATTAGGATATTTAGTTAGTAACTAGATTCTAACTAATTAGTAACTAGGTTAGTTCTTTTAGTTTCTTAGTTAGGCAATTAGGTAACTAAATTAGGTTTGTTTAGTTACTTTGTAACTAGTCAAATATTTCAACTTAGACCTTTTCTTATTGGTTAGAAAATTCCAACCATCATTTTTGACTTGTTTCTATTGGTTCATAAATAATTAGGTTATAGAAATTATTCTAAGTACATTTTTTGTCAATTAAAATATATCGGGTCCAATAATTTATAGCAGAAGCTGCTATAAATAAAACAGCAGATATTTGTAGTGAAATATTTTTATTTCACAGATAAATTCTAAAAATTAAAATATTTTTTCTATGTCTCTCAGATTCGGGTTTAGTAAGATCCTTAGTCTCCGAATAAATCAAATAAGATTTTCCCCGGCCCGAAAATCATTATTTTCCTGACTCGGAGCAAATCTTGCACAACGATAAAAAATAATCTCGGAATAGTCAAATTAATTTTATAATACCCAAAAACACAAAACAGTGAAATTTAGTCATTACTGTAACATAGTCTAAAATTTGGGGTGTTACAAAAAACATCATCACCTCCGCTTTGGGGTATGATGAATTTTTTTAGAAATTCAAACTGTAAAACTGCAAAAGAAATATGGAACACTTTGCAAGTCACCCATGAGGGTACTAATGAAGTTAAGAGGTCGAGAATCAATTCTCTAACTCGTGAATATGAACTATTTAGAATGAATTAGGGAGAAAGTATCTAAGAAATGCAAAAGCGTTTCACCCACATTATAAATCATCTTGCATCTTTAGGTAAGATTTTTTCTAACGAAGATCTTATTAATAAAGTTTTAAGATGTTTGAGTAGGATTTGGCAGCCCAAAGTCATAGCTATTTCAGAATCAAGAAACTTGGCAACCATGACTCTTGCCACTCTCTTTGGGAAACTTCAAGAGCACGAATTGGAACTCAACAGGCTTGACTGAAGTAAGGAACATGATAAGAAAAAGATGGGGATTGCACTTAAAGCCACTTCCTTAATCATTGATGATAATGAAGATGAAGGAGATGACACAGAAAACTTCGAGTTGAATGAAGAAAACCTTAGTCTCTTGGTAAGGAAATTCAAAAAATTTCTCAGAAAGAAGGGAAATCATATGAGACAACCTTTTCCACTAAAGAAGACTCATCACAAAGGAGAAGGCACCTCATCCACACTCACATGCTACGAATGCGAAAAACTGGGACACATGAAGATGGAATGTCCTGTGTATCAAAAGAAAGTTAAGAAATTTGAAAAGAGACCTTCCAAGGAGAAGAAAGGAAGGAGAGCCTACATAGCATGGGACGACAATGACATAGATTCCACAGATAGCTTGGATAATGAAGAGCTAACCAATGTCTCATGGCTAGAGGAGAAGAAGACGATGAAAGCGACATAGAGGTAACTTCTAACCTTGATTTATCTCATTCTTATGATGAACTGCAAGAAGCTTTCGAAGAATTGCATGATGAATCCCTAAGGCTCACAAAGTTAGTTTCTTCATCTAAGAAAACAATCTCTTCTTTGGAAAATAAAATTAAAATTTGAAACAAAAAAATTGAAGAACTAAAAATTGAGAATGAAACATTAGGATTAATAAATACTAACTCTTCTTTCATAACATGCTCCTCACATGCATCAACATCTATTTCCTGCTTATCATGTCAAACACTTGAAAAAGAAATTGAAGACTTAAGAAATATTCTTGGAAGATTTACTTTTGATAGAGACAATTTAAATATTTTACTTGGAAAACAAAGGTGTGTCTTTCAAAAGTGGGTTTAGGATATAATCCCAAAAATAGCCCTTTCATTAAATGTTTTCACTATGAAAAGAAAGGACATAGTGCATCAACATGCAATGTGAGAAAGAATATTAATACTAAAGTGGGAACAAAAATGGTTTGGTTCCCAAAGGCACAATGTCACAAGCTAACACACAAGGACCCAAGAAAATTTGGGTACCAAAAGTTAAAAACTGAATTTGTGTTGTAGGTATGCTTGAAGGCCAAGAGCTCAAATTGGTATCTTGATAGCGGTTGCTCCAAGCACATGACCGGAGATGAATCCAAGTTCTCTTTCCTTGTTCCCGAGACACATGGACGCGTAACCTATGGAGATAATAATAAAGGGAAGATTCTTGGAGTCGGCAAAGTTGGTAAAATTCCCACTTGCTCTATTGATAATGTATTACTAGTTGAAAGACTTAAACATAACTTACTTAGTATTAGTCAATTATGTGATAAAGGTAATAGAGTTATTTTTTATTCTCATTGTTGCATAATTGAAGAAAAAGATGATAAGCAAGTAAAATTTGTTGGTCATAGAGTAAATAATATTTATATGATTAGCCTAGACAATATATCCTCAAATGATGCGAAATGCTTTATGAGTAAAGAAGATGATTCATGGTTATGACATAGAAGAATCGTATACATTTATATGGATCACTTAAATAAGTTGGTCTCTAAAGAGTTAGTAATTGGACTACCAAAGCTTAAATTTGAAAAAGATAAATTATGTGATGCATGTCAAAAAGGAAAATAAGTAAAGGTTTCTTTCAAAGCTAAAAATGTTATTTCAACTTCTAGACCTTTACAACTTTTGCACATGGATCTTTTTGGTCCCTCTAGAACAATGAGCTTTGGTGGAAATTACTATGCTTTAGTGATTGTGGATGATTTTTCAAGGTTTACATGGACCCTATTCCTAGCTCATAAAAATGAAGCATTTCTAGCCTTTAAGAAACTGTCTAAAGTTATCCAAAATGAAAAAGGTTTTAATATTACATCTATAAGAAGTGACCATGGTGGTGAGTTTGAAAATCATGATTTCAAAACTTTTTGTGATGAACATGGCATTGAGCATAATTTTTCCACCTCTAGAACTCCACAACAAAATGGAGTTGTAGAAAGGAAAAATCAGTCTTTGGAAGAAATGGCGAGAACTATGCTCAATGAGGCTACTCTTCCTAAGTATTTTTGGGCGGATGCGGTAAGTACCACTTGTTACGTAATGAACAGGCCCCTAATTAGGCCAATTTTAAAGAAAATCCCTTATGAACTATACAAATGAAGAAAGTCAAATGTCTCTCATTTTCATGTCTTTGGATGTAAATGTTTTGTTTTAAATAATGGAAAGGATAACTTGGGAAAGTTTGATGCTAAGTCTGATGAAGGTATATTTCTCGGCTATTCAAATCATAGTAAGGCTTTTAGAATTTACAATAAAAGAACTATGACTATTGAAGGGTCTATTCATGTTGCTTTTGATGAAACTAGTCCAAATGGACCGAGAAAGGATTTGGTTGTTGATGATGTGGCAGAGATTTTGACAAAAACACACTTGGATAACAAGGAAAAAGAATAGAGGAAGCAAGAGGAAGGTCAAGAGGACCCCTCAAAACAAGTAAATTCACAAGTCATGGACCTACCTAAGGAGTGGCGAACGTCAAAATACCATCTGCTCGACCAAGTAATAGGTGATGTATCTAAAGGTGTAAGTACTCAAAATTCAATTAGAAATGCTTGTAACCACATGACCTTCATTTCATAAATTGAGCCTAAGGACATAAATGAGGCCTTTAATGATGAACATTGGATCTTGGCCATGCAAGAGGAGCTAAACCAATTTGAAAGAAATCAAGTTTGGGGACTGGTTCCAAGGCCCAACGATCATCCAATTATAGGAACCAAATGGGTCTTTAGGAACAAGCTTGATGAAGCAAGCTTAATAACTAGAAATAAAACTAGACTTATAGCTAAAGGGTATAATCAAGAAGAAGGCATAGACTATGAAGAAACATATGCACCTATAACTAGATTAGAGGCCATTAGAATGTTACTTGCATATGCATGCATCATGGATTTCAAATTATATCAAATGGATGTCAAAAGTACTTTTTTAAATGGCTTTATTCAAGAAGAAGTTTATGTTGAACAACTTCTCGGTTTTGAAAATATGATTTGCCCAACCATGTTTTTAAATTAAAAAAGGCGTTGTATGGCTTGAAGCGAGCGCCCAGAGTTTGGTATGAATGGTTGAGCAAATTTCTTTTGGAAAAAGGTTTTATAAGAGGAAAGGTTGACAAACCCTTTTTATAAAGAACAAAAAGCATGATTTACTTCTTATACAAATTTATGTAGATGATATAATTTTTGGTGCTACTAACGAATCTCTTTGTAAAGAGTTTACAAATCTTATGCAAAGTGAATTTGAGATGTACATGATGGGAGAGCTCAATTTCTTTCTCGGGCTTCAAATCAAGCAAACAAGAAATGGAACCTTCATTAGCCAATCTAAGTATTACAAGGAGCTCCTCAAGAAATTTGGAATGGATAACTCAAAGCATATGGACCCACCAATGAGCACCTCTTGTTACTTAGACAAGGATGAGGCAGGTAATTCAGTAGAAATCACTAAGTACAGAGGTATGATCAGATCCTTTCTTTATCTCACTGCTAGTAGATCGGATATTATGTTCAGTGTCTGCATGTGTGCTAGATACCAAGCAAATCCTAAAGAGTCACACTTAAGTGCAGTAAAACGCATCATGAAATATCTTGTTGGCAATTCACAAGTAGGCTTGTGGTACCCCACAGGTTCCACTTGTAGTCTTATTGGTTATTCTGATTCTAATTTTACTGGATGCAAATTGGACAAGAAAAGCACTAGTGGGACATACCATCTGCTTGGAAGCTCTTTAGTTTCTTGGCACAACAAGAAACAAAATAGTGTGGCAATGTCTACGGCTGAGGCTGAATATGTTACAGCCGGGTGCTCAAATCCTATGGATGAAGCAACAACTTCTAGACTTTGGTCTTCAGCTTGATCGCATCCTTATCAGATATGACAATACTAGCGCAATCAATCTGACTAAGAACCCATTCTGCACTCTAGAATTAAACACATTGAGATAAGACATCATTTTATAAGGGATCATGTACAAAAGGGTGACTGTGTTTTAGAATTTGTTGAAACACATAATCAACTTGCTGACATTTTCACAAAACCCCTACCTAAAGATACTTTCTTTCATATAAGAAGAGAACTTGGCATCCTAGATCAATCTTGTCTCTAATGTCTGTTGCATAATTTGTTTCTGCACAACTTTATCGTTTTATATTTTTTTCTTTCTAATACTGACTTGAGCGTCGGAGGCTCCCTTAAGTTTGTTTTGCAGGTACCCCATCATGACTAAGTCATCCACTTGCTCAAGATATTCTCTGATCTATGATGAAGTTCCTTTTCTTGAAGTTCAGAGAAACTCTTTTCTGATGGTTTGATTCCTGGTACTGTTTCTATTGGCAAAAACAAGTAATGAACAGAAGTTAGACAGATTTATGGGTTGCAAGAGGTTTGGAATCTTTTCAAGAGACTTTGAAAATGTTTTGAAGTAAAAAAGGGCAAGCTCTCTGCTGTTTGATGTGAAAATACAAGTTTAGAAGGCTTGTAATCGATTACAGAGGGTCTGTAATCGATTATGAAGGTTCTGCAAAGCCAAAAATGCAAGATCAGAAGTCCTGTAATCGATTACATACACTGAGTAATCGATTACAAAGGTGCTGGAAGGTGCAGAATGAAGAAATAGAATGGACGTAATCGATTACATATATATTATAATCGATTACACATTTTCCAAAATGAATCGATTATATACCCCTTGTAAGGATTTAAAGGGTCTCTTCACACGGCAGCAGCCATCACCAAAACAGTTTTCTCTCTATTCTCTCTCCACCCGCGGCACCCACAGACTAAATCACCTCTTTTCTTCGTTCTTTCTCTACCAAATCACCACATTTAACCTCCAACTCTCTCAAAATTCCCTTCTCCACAAAACCCATCATCCTTTTCTCACCAAAAATGCCTCATCACCGCTCGTCTTCTTCCACCTCGAAGACCTACGCACCAAATCTCCAGAAAAACCTCTTTCCTTCACTTTTTTCCACCACTTTCTTAACCCAAACACTCCTAAACACCTTTTCTCTCACCTTCCTTCCATCTATTTCACCCCAAGGCAGAATCCTCTTGGAAAGTGAAGAAGCCACAAACAGGGGTGGCCAGTGCTTCGTCTTCACTGGCTCCTCCTCTTGTCATTCCTAGACTTGATCTTGCTGCACACTTCAGGACCTCTAAACAAGCAGAAACCTTTCGCAAGGAGTTTCATTTTTGAAAAATTATCCAGCCCAGGTATATCATTGCTGAATTCTGTGCTAGTGAACCTTTACAGTGTTTTCGATTGATTGAGCGCCTAAATTTGATTCCTTTTCTGAGCATTAAGAAAGACATTTACCCTGATCTGGTTAGAGTATTTTATGCAAATTTAAAGTATGAGAATAACTGTTTGGTTTCTGAAGTGAAAAAGCAGAAAATTATCATTAATCCTAGGTTATGGTATTAATTAACTGGCTTAACCTCTGATGGTACCAATTTCATTGGCACTAATAAATGGGGAGATGAGTTTGATTATAAGTCTGCCTTGAACTCTTTGGTGCGGATAGACTACACACTCGATCAGCCGGTTAAGGCTATAGGGTTTACTATGGAAAATAGAGTCCTACATTATATTGTAGTTAGGGCCTTGATTGCCAGTAGAGACAATTATTCATAGGTACTACATGATGATTTTCTCACTCTATGGGCCATGAATACAGACCGCTCCATTAATTGGGCCTTCTATGTTATTCAACACATACTATGCACTCGGAAGGATCCTCATCCTCTGCCCTATGCTATCCTTATCACTGTGATCTTGGAACTTTTTGACACTCCCCTGGCTGGAGAAATTAAGGATGAGAACTCTGACGGACCAGAATTTATCAGCCTCTACACTTTCAAGAAGCTCCAGCTGAAGAAATATGATAACACATGGTATTATCTGCATCACGGGGCTACTGGGAACATACCCCGGGGAGATAACGAGGATGATGGAGATGCACCTCCTCAGGATAGTTCAGTTGAGCCTCTCATATAGCTCTTACTTTAGGAAATCCGCAGCCTTCGCACACACGTTGACGATCAGTTTGGCAAATTGCGCACCTCTGTTCATCCCCTTGAGGAGCGTGTCATTCATTTCGATCAAGACATTGCTTACATACACTCTATGCTTGAGGGTGATCTAAGTCATCGGGCTGGGCACACTACCACTTCCTCTGCTCCACCTCCTTCTTCTCCAGCTGGTGTTGGTACTGGTACTGATGATGCGACACTTCCAACTGAGGATCTTGATGCTGAGGATATTAATGACGGCGAGGCTACCCAGTGATGATAGGGCAACTTAGTCATGATGATTTCTTTTTATTTTGCTCTGATCATTAGTACTTTTATCATGTTTTGTCTATATAACTATGCTGTTCACACACTCTGATCCTTTGATTTCTATATAGTCTGCACTGATAACTAGTATTGTTTTGTCTCTCTCCCCTTAGATATGATTCCTTAGTTTGTTGCTGATATCTTATTTGCTGTTTTATTGATCTATTTTTTTCTGACTGGTGATCCTGGACACGCTGTATTGCTGTTGAAACTCTGCTCATTTTTCTTTTATCCTTATGTCGTTTATTATTTTGCTAGCTTTTTTATAATGCCAAAAGAGGGAGAGTTTATGCATATTTATATGAGCAACTATTGCATAATTGGTTGAGAAAGGGGGAGTACATAACAATGTTTCTTTTGACTTTTCTTTTAACACCTCTTTGATCTTTCTGCATAACCTCAGGGGGAGAGCGATATTTCTTTTATGTCTCTATTTTACATATACATATTTTGCTCTTGTGTTTTCACTTCTTTTCTTTGGTTTGTCATCATAAAAAAAGGAGAGAATGTGAATGCTTATGTCATGAAGACAATACGATCTTTTGATGATAACAAATCCAAGTCAAAGTTTGATGACAACAAAGCCAAGTCGAAGACCAAGTCTAATTGCAGCAAAGTTGGTATAGTCTTTAGAACTTAGAATGTAAATGTAAGAAGCTCTCCAAATTATCTCAACGACTTTCTAAATAGAGTTTATTTTAATTGGTTTTTCTAAAAATCTTATTTTCATTAAAAACAGAACCTTTTCTTTAACAAACCAAGTTTTTCTGAAATCTCAATGTTTGCAAAGCTTAATTGGGCTTAGGAATGGGTTCAAGGATGTTTGTAAGTTTATCTTAGGCTTAGTAATCAATTTACAGCTTCTTTGGGAGTTTGTAATTGATTACAACTTCCTGGTAATTGATTACAAACATGCGGGAAACCATTTCTTAAAAGTCAGAAGCTTTGTAATCGATTACACGAGTTTGTAATCGATTACATTACTTCCAGAAGCTTGGTAATCGATTACATAAGGTTTGTAATTGATTACATTACTTCCAGATACTTAGTAATCGATTACATGAGTTATGTAATCGATTACACTTAGCCCAGAAAACCAAGAACTAAGTTCAAGAACAATGTAATCGATTACATCGCGACTGAAAGTACGCAATGGTTAGTTTTTGGACTTTTATTATAGCCTTAAATTGCCCTAATAGGTATTTTTCATGGGAACACAATAAATAGATGTTTTTAGGTCTTTCTTAACAGAGAACAACAATTGAAAAACATCTTTTAATTACTCTTAAACTGAGTTTTACTTCTTTCTCATATTTTGCTCTATTCTTGAAATTCTTGATATATTTTTGAGAGAACTTCATTAGTGCTTCAAGTTGTAATACACACTCTTTGAGAGATTCTCTTTCTCTAATATTCCTTGTTTGGATTGTAACGAGGGTGAGGTATCCCTTAGAATATTTGTAAGGGTGAGGCATCCCTACTGTCGAGGCTCAAGCACAAGGGTGAGGTATCCCAAGGTGCGAGGAGTGCTCAGGTTTGTAACGGTAGCAAGCACCTGTTGAAAGCTTGCATTAATAGTGAAGAAAATCTCGGGTGGATGCTCGAGGACTGGACATAGGTCACAAGTGGTTGGTGGCTGAACGAGGATAAATCTCAGTGTTTGCTTTTTCTGAACTCTTCTCTTTATTATTGTGCTTTAATTTCATAGATATTTGTTTAAATCATTATTTGGCTTATTAAATTAGTGGAACCTCTTCTTCTTCATTGTTCAATCTTTTCACCTCATAAATAGTTTCAACAAAAATTATCTTTAAAGTGTTTGTGAAAAGTTTTTTTAAAAGAATTTTTAATTACTCAATTCACCCCCCCTCTTGAGTATAGAAGCCACTTGGGCAACAGGGAGCCAATGTGTAACATTCTCTCCAACTTAATAGACTTAATCAGAATATAGAAGCTCAATAAAGATTGGTATAAGATGTTTAATAACCTTGGAAATGAATTGGGATAATCTGAGCATAAACTCATAACATTGAAGTGGGAAAATAGTATAATGGGTATTCAGAAGCTTCTTATTACAGAGGAAGAGAATACTAAAGTTTAGAGATTAGTAATGTAGTATAATGGAATAGTGGAATGGTAGATCAGAAAGTAAGATGAAATCTTAGAATTGTCTATAAAGCTTACGAAGATGAGAAATTTCATTTCTGATAAATTAAAGTGTCCGTAGAAGATATAGAGCATGCATTTGGATTTTATAATTTGGAACCTTTTCTTGTCCCTCTCTACTATAGCTTCCAGCGGGAAGCTCACCAAACCCCAAATATATTTTTGACTCTCCATTATTTTTTTATTTCCAGTCCTTTATGGTACTATTTTCTCTCCCTCATGTTTCTTTCTTTTCATTTCTCATCTCTCACATTTTGGGTTCTCATCTCCATGGCTAGCAACAGAAGGAAGGAACAAAAACAAGAGCAAGCAAGAGCAAAAGGGAAAGAAGGAACAAGGGGAAGAGGGAAAGAAAGCCAAGAAAGGAAAGATCAAGGCAACTATAAGCTAGGTAGGGGGTTATTTTTTCCATCTTTCCTCTTCACTTTCATTTTTCTTCAAAACTGAGACTTTGATGAAAATGTTGAGATTTTACTTGAGAATGAAAGATTCATGTGTTTATGCTTGAATCATAATGTGATGCCTTGATTTCTCCTCTTGATTTCGTGAAAAGTGTTGAACTTTAAAAGAGGGGTATGAAATCCTTGTTTTGATTGTTTGTTTTGAGATTATTTTGGACCCTTGAATGTGATGATTTTGAAGTTGCTGTTGATATTGGATTGGGTCTGGTTGATTATGAAAAAGGGAGAAATCTGGCTGAAAAACCAGAAAACTCTGGTTCTATTGCACATTCAGCGCCGCGGGGCCAGTTCGTGCGCGCTTAGGCGCGCGAGTGCTCAGGTGGGTGAACAGTGGGTGCTTGGGCGCCGGCCAAGCAGAATAAGGATTCTAGTCTGTTTCTTGAGAATTTGATTCCAAATTCAATGTAATGCTATTTTGAGTTATATTAGATGGAGAAAAACATACATTATGCTATGTAAATGTGATTATGCATGAGTTTATTGGTGAATTGGGAAATGATTATGCATTGAGCATGTTATGAGTGGCCTTGTGCCGTGATGAAATGATTATGCATTAAGCATTTTGAGATATATTTGATTGATTGGAGAAAATTGCATATTGATGAAATAAGAGGCCTTGTGCCATGATATGATTGAATTAAATGAGACTGATGATTTGAGAAATCATTTTTATGATGTTGTTGCATCAAATGCGATTGATTGGATTATACATTATATTGCATATTTGGATGATTTAATAAATAAAGATATTTAATAAAAATGATTTGATTTTCATGGGTATCCCTTTGTGGAGCTAGGCCGATTGGTTTTGGATATGCCTTGTGCTAGGGTAAGTCTTGGATAATGGTAAAAGAAAATATGAGAATCTCTCTCTACACCAGAGTAATTGAGGTTGAGGAAGACCTCCTTCTTTACCCATGCTTCCCTAGACATCAAGTAGTAGGGGAAGACCTCTTTACTTGGGGCTATCCTAAATCCTAGATAGTGTGGGAGCAGATCAAACTTCCCCTATCCCTGATGATTGGTATTGTGAGGATGGACATTCCCTCCATACCACTATTATAGCATGGTAGACCACTACCTTTCAATTTGAGATTAATATAGCCTAGTTACTCAGAGTAGTCTTGTGTGTGGCGTGATTGACCGCTACTGATGGTTTAAAGTGCACCAACCTAAAAGTAGGCTACTACCAAGTGATCAGTATTATGAAGACGGAAAATTCCCTCCATATCATTTGATTTGAGATGACACGTGTGTTCTGATGATTTGAGACATGATAGACATTTGTTTTAACATAATAATGAGAATTCTTGATATGTTTTAAAGATTTGAAATATGAGATTTGACAAAGGGATTTCTAATTTAATGATTTGAGTCTTATTTGTTAGTCATGACAATCATCACCTAAGAGGGGGGTGAATTGGGTGATTACAAATTTTCAAAACAATTTTGAGAAATTATACATTTTGATATTTTTAATTAACACATGCAGCGAAATAAGTCTAACTATTATTGATTACTCAAAAATAACTCTGGGTTATGAGATAAATTAAACAAATGAGATAAATATCAAATTCAACTCAAGCATATATAATTAAAGTATAAATGTAAAGGAGATAGAAACTCTTTGAAAACTTTTATCAAACACTTGAGAAACAATTTTCTCTTAAGCTATTTATCGATTAAAATGAATGAATAGAGAAGATAGAAAGATGCACTTGTAAATGAGCAACTCACACAGAGAGTATTCAAGAAATATATGAAATTAAAACATAAATATAAAGGAGTTTGAGTTTAGAAAAGCAAACATAAAATTTATTCTAATTCAGCCACCAACCACTTGTGGCCTACGTCTAGTCCTCAAGTAAACCACCTGATATTTTCCACTAATCCTTCAAGCTTGAACATATACTTGAAACCTTTACAAACCAGAGCACTCTTCACACCTTGGGTTACCTCACCCTCGTACTTGAGCCTCGACAGTCAGGGATACCTCACCTTTACAATTTCTTTGAGGGATACCTCACCCTATTTACAGTGAATCAAGATATAGAAAAAAAGAAAAACTCTCA
Source organism: Ormosia semicastrata (assembly GCA_029884595.1). Lineage (NCBI taxonomy): Eukaryota > Viridiplantae > Streptophyta > Magnoliopsida > Fabales > Fabaceae > Ormosia > Ormosia semicastrata. The sequence goes on from JAQQTO010000060.1 coordinate 72,510,773, forward strand.
TAAGAGTAAATATCATAACTTGAAGCTCTATGAAGCTCTCTAAGGATATCTCAAATTTTGGTGAAAAGAGCACATGAAATAGTAAAAAATATGAAACATGAATTAAAGCATGAAAGAATTATTTCAGATAGTTGGGTGTGTGTAAAAGATGACCCAAAACCATGTAGTTATAGTGTTCTTGAGAAAATAGCCATTAGGTATCATTTCATATCATATTAAATGCTTAGAAAATAGCTGTTACGTGTTTCTGGCTGTGTTTATTCAAATAACTTGTGTGTTATTCGAATAACTCTTTAAAAACACATTCTGGAATTTTTTCTGGGGTGTTTTATTCTAATAAATACTTGCTTATTCGAATAAACCACTCTGGTTTCGAAAACTGACTTTAAATGGTCATAACTTTTTTCATTTCTCATCCGTTTAAAGCAAATGGCCACTCATTGGAAAGATCTTTGAGTCTATTTTCAAATAAAATAATTATAACAAAAATAAAAGTATTTTAAAAGTTATGATAAAAAAAGTAACCAAATGTCAGTTTTTCAAAACTCAAACTTGGCTATTTTTCATAGATTTGAACTACCACTATAACTACCTTTTCAAAAATTGTTTGTTAGGTATTTTAGCATGTGGAAACCATTTGTAAAGATTTGAAAATACATTTGAGATTGTTAGGGTGAATCTGCAAGTGCACGGGTCAACAAGTAATATATAAGAGTTAGAGTATCATGTCCTAAGGGATTGACAATTAGAGAAATGTTAAACTTAACCAATTTTCACAAAATCTTATCCAAGTAAATGAAATGTGAGAGGTTTGTAATTAAAATAACAACTTAAAAGAATTAAAATAAGAGAGCACCAAACACTAAATTCACAAGAGAAAGATGAGAATGAAAAAGGCCTAGGGGTCCCTATTCACTTGCTACTTCAATGAATAACTTGCAATTCACAAGCATCTAACAATGAGTTAGTTTTGTTAGCTAAAACAAGCAATAGATAAAATCCTATGTCTAGGACAATTACCCCTATGAAACATAGTTAATCCACTATGTGTCCATGTCAATTAGTATAAGAATCACTCATTGAGACCAATTATCAAACACTTGCTATGCATGACTAATGGGTATGTGTCCATCCCATTAGCTAATCAACACACCCAACCCAAAAGAATGTAATTGAACATACATCAACCATATCATATCCATATTCACAACACCCTATTTTTAGTTCAATTGGAATACTAAAATCATGCAATTGATGACCAATCAATAACAAGCATTAAGCATAGATATGGAAGAACAAAATCAAATTCATTGATAGAAACTCAACCATTTAAGGGATATTCAAATCCATAGCAAGATCCTAAAGAGCCCCTAGATTAGAGTTTAGTTACACATCATGGAAGAAGAGAAAACTAACGGAGTCATGAAACCTATCAAATTACAAATCAAGAGAGAAAAGGGAAAGAATGAACAAGAATGGTGAGAATCCAATGCTTGATCTTCCTCCTTGATCTTGATTCTTCACTTGAATCACCTCTATCTTCCAAGATTTTCTCCTCCTCTCCCTTTCTCTATGAAGTTCGTGCTTGGTGACAACCCAAGATCCTCCCTTCAGTCCCAAAAATCAGATATTAAGGGCTAATTTCGTGGACCAGGATTTTACCCACACCTAGGATTGGTTTTTCCACGCCTAGGCGTGGTTATGAGTCATGTGCTTGTATCTGCTGACCACGCCTAGGTGTGGGTGTCTCTGTCTGAAATTCCTGAAAACCTGAGAGGGCCATGCCTAGGCATGGACTTGTCACGCCTAGGCGTGGGTTGGCAGCCCTTCCTTCTCTCCTGCATCCTTCTTCATTTGAGCTCCTCTTTGCTTCCTTATCCCTTCCAAGGTCTTTCCATCTTGAATATTTGCTTCAAAACAATGCTTAAATTCATCAAGCCATAATCCATCTCAATTTCTTAAATACAATCATCAAATATTCAATTCTTAAACATTTGGGATACAAAGCTTAAATCATCAAAATCATGTATGAATTGAACCATTGGGCCTTAAAAACTTAAGGATAGCATGCTCATATACATTCAAATTCAAGTGAAATAACTTCATTTCCTAAAGTTATAAGAGATATTCAAAAGACTTCTTACATAAAGACTCTAAGTCCTATAAGCTATACCATTTAATATTCCTTTGGACTTTGTAACACCCCAAATTTCCTAACTAATTGACAGTAATAACAAAATTCTACTGTTTAGTGATTTATGTGTACTGTAAAATTATTTTGAGTATTCCATGACTATGTTTGATCGTTTTGTGTGATTTACTCCGTGATAGGAAAAAAATAATTTTTGAACCAGAGAAAATCTACAGTAATTTAATTATTATTGTTGATTCTTAATTCTTTTTGCTAATCTGATTTGATTTTCATAAGTTTTATAATTTTTATGATTTTGTGGATTATTATGAGATTTTTATATTTTTTGAATATTTTAATATTATTTTTTGGCTGCTGTGGGCCCAAGGGGCTATATGTGAGACCAAGCGAGGCCGAAAAAGTGAAAAAAAATTTGGAGCCAGAAAATTATGTACTATTGAGATGGAGACGGGGGATCTTACTAAACCCGAAACCGGAAACAGTTTTGGAAATTTTCTTTTACTGTGTTTTGTACTGTATTTAATTATCAGGCGATAAAAACTACAATTAACTGTGTGCATAGGGTAATAGCAGATAAAAATGAATATTATACTGCTTAGTCAACATTAGTGGTTATGACGACTTTATGACGGACCAATAGGAAGCAAGCTTAATGTTGAAGCCTTTGGATATCTACCATTGAATTAATCAAGGATGGAGATTTAGTCTAACAAAGTGGCTAGGACCATTTGTAACCCTTGGATGTAAAGTATGAAGAGGAGATCTTGACCCTTCATTTTGGAGATACATCTAATGGCTAGGATTTCAAGGAGAAAGATCCAATGGCCTAGATTTGGTCTTATCAATATAGAAGCTATACTTAGAAGCTACATTAATGTAAACCATTGATCTAATCAATAGTTAACAATGCTCAAAATGGTGGCTAGTGAAATTTGACACTCATTGAGTGTACAAGAGGGGGGGACGATTTTGTGATGGCTTAAGGCCATAGGAATTTCAAGATCACTTCTTTATTCATCTTTGTCTTCTCCAAAATCTTAAAGCATTTACAAAAGTTTCTCTCTTCTCCCTTCAAGTGTGTTTCGACCAAAGCACTCAAATTGCCTTCCATCACTCTATAATTTTAACCAACTACATATCTTGCATCCTCACATCAATCCAAGAACCTTTGTAGTTAAGTCCAAGCTCTAAATCTTTCATCTTCAAGGACTTTCTTCAAGATCAAGTTCTAAGTTTTTAAGGTGAAGTGTAAGGAAACTTCACTACTTGTCTTATTTTCATGTTCTAAGCCATGTTTGATCCATGGTTCTCCTTGTTCAAGCTTAATATGCTAATAAACTTGTGTTTTATTTTGTGTTTAAGAAGGTTTTGGTGGTGAATCACTTACTCAAGAAGCAAACCAATGAGCTTGGGAGGTTCTACAAGAGGTAAGAGGGAGATCCATCTCACCAACCAAGTATGGTGGTGAGAGATGAATCTTGTATTTGATGGATGGTGAGTCCATGTGAGGGTTCATATCCTTGGTTGTGTAATTATATGTGGGTGTTTATGTGCTTTAAATTATTTATTTGTGTTTGCATGCTTTATGTGATTTTATTGCTTTAAGGTATGCTTGATTATATGATATGATGAATATATACATGTATGTCATGATTTGATTATGAAAGGAAAATAAATTTTTGGTTCCAATGACCATGAGGGTTTCGGCCTCAACACCTCAAAATAGGTGTTTCCAAACTAAAATTTTCATGAATGGTAAAATTGAATGATTAGAAAGGAAAGGAAAAAGAAAAGATAGGTTGGTTTGAAAGACCAAGTGTTCACGATTTTGTGGAGGAATTTTAATGGTTTTGTTTGTGTAAAAACATGAATGGAACTTAGTTGATTTAGAAGGAAAAATATATGATGGTTTCAATGGCCATGTACCACAGTTTTTGAAGGCTTGTATTGCCTTGGTTTTGTGAGACAAAGTGGAAATATAATTAAGTAAGTACAAGGATTAAATAAATGAAAACAAAGTGTTTTGTCACTTGAAAAATAGAATTTTCGTATATGAATAGAAAAAAGAGGTTGAAAGTGTTTGAACCTCAATTTATTTTCAAGAGGACTGATTTTTAGAATTGTTTTGAGAATTAAGGAGAATACGTTGGTAACTTGAAATTTACTGACGTATAGCTCACCCTCTGGGTTTTAAAGCGCGTTAGGAAATTTTGAGCTGTAATATCTCAAGTAACTGTAAGAAACAAAATTTTCTGGGAAACAGTAGAAATGCTGATTTTTAAAGGGACTATATTGAAAATATTCTTTAAAAATGGACTTTATTACAAATATTATTTAATAAAGGACTATTTTGAAAATATTATTTGAAGAGGGGCTATTATGTAAATATTGTTCTATGAAGAAAGGCTATTATGTAAATATTATTTTATAGAAGGACTAATATGCAAAAATATGATTACGCGATGAAAATACAGTAAAGATACTGTTGGACCAATGTGTGAACCCTGAATATAAGATGATGAATTTGAATTGAGAATGGTGCATTGTACATGCATTGGAAAGGTCCGCTGGACTGTATGAGGCTAATTGCCTAGGAAAGAATACACCTCTTGAGTGGGTGCAATATGCGTAGCGTAAGTCACTTGATGACCTTGGGGACATCGGGGTGCGTGTTGCCTACAGTGGGCAGTTGGTAGCTCTTCTGTACCGTGGGTTTGACCGATGCAACACACCGATAATCCTGACCGAGACATTATTCTTAATCAAGATCTGATAAAGACTGTCGTGTATATGCTAGATGTGCAAATACATATAGCACATGGTCTAAGGCATGTTGGTACAGACAGATCTTTTCGATCACTCTCTCCGACCTGAGTTTTAGCTCCATGGAGTAGGAAATTGAGTCTGTGTGCACATGCATAATTAATGAGTATTGATATTGGTGTGATATTTGAACTATTGAATATTTGGAAAATATTGAGGGCATTATCATAATTATTGTTTATGATAATTGAATTGTTGAATATTTAGATATTGTTAAGGGCATGATCGTAATTATTATTTATTACATCTGTTGTGATGATAAATAATGTTGATAGCATAATTGTAATTATGATATGATGTATCTGTATGGTATATTGTATGTGTTGTCTCCATGCTACCATGTTGGTATTGGCGTAGGTGATCTTACTTCTTTGTATGCCTATTTTGTGTTGTATTTATATTTGTAAAGATGTTGAGCAAGGAATTGAACAAGAAGGCGAAGAGGAGCAGATTCCTGTGGAGGAAGCTGAATTCTAAGAAGATGGCAAAGCCCAGTTTCCTAGGATATATGAGGTTGAAATTTCATGGAGGACCGGAAGCGTGGCATGTTGACCTAGATAGAGTGTGTATTTACTATATAGGAGACTTGAAGATTACCCTAAGTAGGCTTTATCAAGGAAACCCTTATTTCAGTGTAAATGTTTATGTACACTTAGAGTTTCCGTTGTCCATTAGGCAGTACTAGGGAGCTTACTACCGTACTCCTAGTGAGATTAGCATCGTGTCATCTGCTTGGACATCTGTCCATAGGACGCGAGTCAAGTCAGATTCCTATTTGCTGAGGAATCTGAGGAGGACCTGTCTGAGAGTTCTGCTGTTTAGTAATACTTGGGCAGTATGCTAGTTTTAAATAATGTTCAAATACTTTAAGAACCTGGTCTGTATATATTTAAGTATGACAGTACTGAGACTTGTGTATATATGATGTAAATTATTTGTGATGATGTTGTAATATTTTTATTGTCCACTAAGTTTATCTTATTAATATTAAGAAATTTTATAACACGTATTTACATTACAAAGCATATTTTATAATGAAGGGGTAATTTGGTAATTAAGTAACATAAATGTGATACCCTACGGTGGGTGTTATAGACTTGGTCTTTAGCTTGATCTTGTCATTATCTTTATGTTTGTTATCATCAAAACATGTATTCATTGTCCAACAGTCAATTACATTATCCCCCTTTTTGATGATGACAAACTATCATTGAGAAAAACATTAGTTTAATTACACTAGAATCCACAAAATTTTTAGAGAAACTTACTCCCCCTCTTTTTCTTAAGAGGTGATTTATATCAGAGATGTGTGTAGCTCCCCCTTACTTTTGGAATCCCAAGATCCGTTTTAGTTTTACCTATCTTTTATAAAAAAACATTCTCATATTATAAGTACTCAAGCTTTTTCTCCCTCTTTTGTTATGATAAAAAAGATGTGCTAGATGGATTTGAAACATTCGATTTGTATGATGTGCTAGATGATTTTCAAGACTAGAGATTTAATGATCTTTGATGATTTGAAGATACGAGTTTAGGTATCATGATATTATGACTGAATAATATGAGATTTTAAAGATATGGTATATGATGTGACTTTAGTGATTATAGATGATTTTCATAATTAAATGAACCTCTGTTTCGGGAAGTTGGAGGACTGGATTTGGCTTTAGCCACCTTCCTACGAATTATGTAGAAATGATTTTCTCCTGAAACACCTAGAATTATTGTGATGACATGATTTTTACAAACTATTGAGAATTTTATGATTCTCACCCCATTTCTTCGATTACCATAATGATTCCAGGATGACCCCCTGCAGCTTGTAATGATAGAGTTAGGCTTGAGCTTGATAGAGGCTTTACTCTTTTTGATGTTATATTTTGTATATAGTTATACACCATTCTTTTGGGCCTTAGTGCCAAATGTTGTACTTGATATACATATATATTTTGTTATACTGGGAGAGATGATTTGTATATGATCTGATTCTAATGATATGTATTACGTATTCCCGCTTTAGGCTCATATGTTGTATATTATTTACTTATCTTCTCTTGAAATTGTGATATTGATCTAAGTGACACTCTCTAATACGATTGTTAATACATAATTCAGGATATGCCATTAGCATAAGTATTAGGATGTTACATGATGCACTCAAAAGTAAATGACAGGAATTTAAATGTAAGGAGCCGATGCGCTTAAAAGAATTTAAAATGCATGGAGTCGATGCGCTCAAAAAAATTTAAAATGCAGGGAGCCAATGTGTTGGGAATCACGGATACATCACGCAGTGGAAAATAGAATTCCCACCAAGGATCCATGCGAAAAAGCCATAATCCGAGATTTTAAAATTGTTTACTTCTTGAAGCGTGATTAAAATTTAGATAAAAATCAGTTGTCAGGCCCACCAGAAAATAAAAACCTAACAACTAGTTGTAGTTATTAAGGGTCGATCCATAGAGAACTAATTCAATCAATACTATCAAACAATTCCCAATTTAAACTCTGATATAAACAGTAAAAAGAGGTGTTTTTTGGAGTTTTGATGAACAATTAACAGCTTCAAAAATAATAACAATAAATGAACTAAAATCAACAATATAAGAGAATTGGTTAAGAGATTGTATCCACCACTAGATTTATATGATGATGCAAACTCACATATCATTTTATTCCAACATGTTCAATTATGTTTTTATACAATTGTAAGAATAAATCTCTGTTTTCCTTAAATGTTGGCCAATTTAGCAACTGCTCAAATCAACTCCTAATCACTGATTAGTCATAAAGTAACCGCTCTTACAACTATCCAACAATTGCATTAAGATTTAAAAAACCAATCACACTAAGATCTAATCACACATCGGGATTAAATTACTTAGAACATATATTTTTCTAGATCTATTACCGCAACCGCGCATAATAAACCCAGATCTACCACTTTTATAACTGGCAAATAGCACAAAAATAATTATACCCACATGAACATCATACATTCCGATAGATCTACTACCGCAACTGCGCATAATAAACCCAGATCTACCAATTTGAAAATGGGAACAAGTATAAAAATCTCCATACCAACAATAGATTTAGAAACATATGAATAAAAACATAACTATGTTGAAATAATCAAATATGTTAGATTCACAACATCAAAACTAGTGGTTTTATCCCCCACTTAACTAAGGGAGGTTTAGTTACACATAGCTAGAACAAAATCACAAGAAAAATTGAGAAAGAACAACATAAGAAACAAAGTGTAGAAGAAAAACTAAATAGCAAACGAGTTTCTGAGGATTAAGGATGATGGATCTCCGATTGCTCGAACCCGAGACTCCAATCTTTGATCCAAGCCTCCTCTATCCTTTTCCTAGGGTTTCAAGCTACTTCCCAAGGTCAGAACTCTCTTCCAAAGGAGCCAAAAGTGTCAATATATAGGCCTCTAACACAAACTTCTTGTAGAAGTTTCAATAATTCAAAGTCTGACCAAATTACATGGCCGTGTAGATTTACATGGCCTAGGCCGTGCATGATTCTGTTTGAGTGATTAAAATTCTATTTCAAAAGTCAGAGAAGTACACGGCCTAGGCCATGTACTTTTGCACGGCCGTGTATTTCTGCACGGCCTAGGCCCTGCAATTTTACGCAGGCCTTGTAATTTGATTCCTTCATTTTCGGCACTGAATCTTCGCAGAAACTCTTCTTTCACTGCTTCAAGGGGTGATATTGATCTTCATGAATCCTCAACTCCTTCTTCAAGTGAATACCAAGCCTGTTTAAGGCTAATGAACTCCGTCATCCAAAGGTTTCTTGAAAAGTTCAATTTAATTATCAGCTTCTAAAAACACATTTAAGCAAAGTTTCACACTAATGTTCCAACTAGAGTTTGATATTAGAAACTTAGCTAAATGATAACAATCAAGCGCAAATGGAGTGGAATGAATCAATTACAAGGCATTTAAGATATAGGAATAATTAAAAGATCAATTACCCCCATACTTAGCTTTTTGCACTCCTGGGCAAAAATATGCAGTTAAACACAGTTTCCCAATAGGCTAAGCAAATGCAGAATAATGAGCAAAGACCTTTATGCATTCAGTTCTCAAAGAATTTGAGCAATCAAGAATTCCCTTTCTTAGCAATCCATAATGGCAAGCAGAATTAATCAAATGTCAGGGTTCAATCATTATGATAAATCCTCATTGATATGCTTTTTCACTCAAGTATTTCAGGCTTGCATTTTCACTCAACACACTCATGAAAACATGTTCTACCATAGGCTTGTCAAGCCTCTACTTTTTTACCACTCAGACCACATGCATACAGAGATCAAAAGGGCTTTATTCAAGCCTTTACTTTTTCATTTCAATTGCATGCAGTGGTCATTAACAGCTTAAAAGAGAACCAAGACAAGTTCTGAAGAACATAAAATCATGAGTGGAATCACACATTCAAAGAACCAAAATGGTCTAAAGTTAGCCATTCACAACAAGGCCCAAAAACTCACTAGGTTTGTTCATCATTTATGAATTAAACCCTTTAATTTTTCAGAATTTCACTCGACAAAATCGATAACCAGAAAGTTCATTCAATCAAGCTCAAGGGTTTTATTAAATTCATCACAAAAATTTAGGTCAGTTGTTCACCATTCACATCATTTAAAAACTCACTAGAAACTCAAAAGCTCATTGGAGAAGTATCCACAAGAGAAACAACACAATTAAGATCAATTGCACTCACCCCAAGAAAGACAATATAGTTCAAACAGTCACACATTCAATCCCCAAGAAAAATCCTACAATTAAGAATATCATTATCACACCCCCACACTTAAAGCAAGCATTGTCCTCAATGCTACACACATCCAGAAAAAGAAAACTAAACAACAAAGCTATAACACAAACACTCAAAAATGGAATGCAAAAACATCAACTATGAATTAAAAACCAAATTATAGTTCAAACCAAATCGTGCTATATACAATACAGGAGAATGAGCATACAATGGAAACTAGGGGGTATATAATGGGGAAATGGGGGAAAAACTACTGCAGACACCGGAGAATGTCATCCATTTTGCTATAAAGCGATGTCATACTCTGAGTGTCAAACTCCTCCCAAATGCGAAATCGATCATCAAGGCTCTGGATGTGTATAGCATGGTCTATCTGTAAGGTATCGACACGTGTTATGACATCATCTAGAGTAGTGGGTTGTGCCCCAGAAGAAGATGGACCAGCCTCATCAGCAAAACGAGAAGCGAACTCCAGAGACGTTGGATCCTCATCATGCTCACGGGGCTCTGGCGGTGGAGCTCTCCTCAGAATGGCCTAATTACCGACTCCCACCAAAAATAGGACTCCATTCTGATTCTCACATAGGCCCATGTGGATCAGAGAGGAGCCATCAATAGCAGAAGAGCCCGTTACAGGACTCTCATCAAGAAAATCTGAATCTAATCCAAAGAATGCAGTAATAATGGCGACAAATCCCCATTCTAAAATACAGCTAGCTAAAATGGTCCCTAAATGTTTAAACAAATTACATAACTAGTATGACCTATTGATAGGCTCCCCATTAATCATACAATGAGAAAAGAACAATTCATATCGATTAATGGTTCCCTAGATCTCACCCCTAGCACAAACAGTATTAGCTAACCATTTTTGAATGTACCTATGGGTGGGAGACCTAAGTTTGGAAGAATTTGAAACTCTAGGATCATATCAGCCAGAACCAGCAACAGTCAGTTCAGTCCAGATCCTATCAGGATTAAATCTAGTGGGTAGCTAATTGTGGCCTAAGGGAAAGCTAAAAATGGCACTAAATTGGTGAATGTCTAATTGGTGGGGAATGTCAAATAGTTCAAAAGTAATCTCACCAGGCCATCTATTTTGATCACTAAGTGGATACAGCTTACGGTCAAAAGTAGAGATGAATTCCCTAGTTAAGGTGGCGTAAGTCGGTGCACGTAAATTAGCAAACGTGCCCCAACCTATGCCATTTAACAAAGCAAATACCTCATCATAAAGTCCTATTTGCCGAAGTGTATCTTCATCTAAAAATTTAGTACAAACAACATCCTTAGTCAAGATAGGGTGAATATTTACCTCAGGAGGAGATGGTTCACGTGCAGGAAGTGGTGGCTGTGGTGCACGTGGAGCATAAGGGCGGCTGTATGATTGACCACTGGCAGTGTGATTCATTCTCTTCTTGGGAGGCATTTTGAAAATTTGTAAAAAATGGGTACTGTGAAGTGGTGGTGTTCACGGTGGAGAAGACAAGGAGGGTGTGGGGATTTTAAAGAAATGGTAGAGAAAGGGAGTTGGTTTGGTTAAAATAGAGTGAGGAAAGAAGAAAGGGAGGAATGGGTAGTGATTTAAAGGTAGAAGATGTAAGAAAAATGGTGGTTATGTTTTGGAAGGTGGGTGGTGGTTTGGTGGTGTGATTTTTGGAACAAATGGAAGAAAAATGGAGGAAAGAAGCGAGGATTTGAGGTTGAAAAATGGTTGAAATGGTGGATTTGGGTGTCGGAAGGAGAAGATTTGGAGGAAGAAAGTGTGGAGGGTGTTGGTGGCTGCGTAGAAGAAGAGAGAGAAATGGGGAAAAATGGCAAAAAGAGCCCTAAAATGGGCTCTGTCTCGTGTACACGGTCGTGTGGCTATACATGGCCTAGGCCGTGTACTTTTCTTTTTTTTTTTTTTTGAATAAAACATACCTCACGATTACACAACCGTGTTATAGGACATGGCCTAGGCTGTGTATGCCTCTATCTTGAGGAAACTTTTGCTGCTCAAGCATACACGGCCTCCCCTGCTCCTTTTCTACCAAAAACTCATCAAAATGCATCCCTAAATGACTTGATTCGCATTGAAACGATAGGGAAGCTCTTATAAAACATTATGAATGGTGTTGTACTTTGAAAAACACTTAGGAAATCAATCCTAAAGCATGGTTCAAGGTCTTTTAAAGTCAGATTCCCAAGACTAAAACTCATAATCATGCTTGAGGGGATTCCAAAAACCTACGAAGTTCATAAGGCACAAATTTATAAGAATGCGTCTCAAGAGATTGAATCTTTACTCAGCCCATTCATCATGAAATAAAATTTAACTTCTTAGTTCAAGCAAATCATCCCTAAAGAACTTGACTCATCATTCAGAAAAGTACAAAAACATCATAAAAGAGGCGATTCCTACAGTTTCGCTTAATTTCTACTATAATCAGTCCACACAATCATCCAACAATTCAATGAAAGAATTCAAGCACATATATTTTTTTTTTAATCCAAACACTTGGCTTTCCAAAGATTCGCATGCTCACAATCAAGAAATAGATCAAAACCTATTCTAAGAAACTAATAAAACACAAGATAAAAGGGATAAAGAAATCAAATCTAGTTTTCTTGATGATGGGTTGCCTCCTATTGAGCGCTTAGTTTATTGTCCTCAGCCCGACATGATGATACTTTTATTGATCTTCATACTATGGAAGGAGAAGGGTCATCACTTCCACCTCTGCATTGTCAGGAAGTTCATGGTACGGTTTGAGACGGTAGCCCTTGACCTTAAATGCTTTGCCAGATGTTTCACTCATGATCTCTACTATACCAAAAGGAAAGACATTAGTTACCACAAACGGTCCAATCCACTTAGAACATAATTTACCTAGAAACAATTTTAGCCTGGATTGGTATAGCAGCACTTTCTGTCTTTTGTGGAATTCCTTCCTAGAGATCAAATGGTCATGGAATGCCTTAGTTTTAGTCTTATAAATCAAGGCATTCTCGAAAGCCTCATTTCTCAATTCTTCTAATTCCTGTAACTGGAATTTCCTTTACTTCCCAGCACCTTCCAAGTCCAGATTGACTTGCTTAATGGCCCAATAAGAGCGATGTTGTAGCTCTACAGGTAAATGATAGGGCTTTCCATACACCAACCGAAATGATGACATGCCAATGAGAGTCTTATGGGCAGTCCTATAAGCCTATAATGCATCCTCAAGTCTAGTACTCCAATCCTTACGCGAGGGATTCACTGTCTTTTCCAAGGTTAATTTAATTTCTCGGTTGGACACTTTAGTTTACCCATTTGTCTATGGATGATAAGGTGTGGAAATTCTGTGCATCACTCCATATTTTCTCAAGAAAGCATCAAACGTTCTGTTGCAGAAATGGGTCCCTTGGTCACTGATGATAGCCCTTGGGGTCCCAAACTTGGAGAAAATATGTGATTTAACAAAATCTACAATAGTTTTAGAATCATCAGATCGGGTGGCTTTTGCTTTCACCCATTTAGACACATATTCAACGAATAAGAGAATGTATGAAAAACCAAAAGAAGAAGGAAATGGTCCCATGAAATCAATGCCCCATACATAAAAAACTTCCACAAAAATGATCAGAGTTTGAGGCATTTGATTCCGAGGACCAATGTTACCTGTTCTTTGACAGCGGTCACAGGACTTACAGAAATTGTAGGCATCTTTAAAGATTGCGGGCCAATAGAAACCACTGTCAAGCACCTTGTTGGCTGTCCTTTTAATGCCAAAATGTCCTCCACAAGCATAGGTGTGCCAAAAGGAGAGAATGGAGTATGTCTCTGAATCAGGAATGCACTCCTAACAACTTGATCTGGACAATGCTTCCAGAGGTACGGGTCATACCAGATGTAATATTTACAGTCACTCCTTAATTTATCTCTTTGGGCTTTGTTCAACCCTTTGGAAAGTCCTTAGTAACCAGGTAGTTAACAATGTCAGCATACCAAGGGATTATGGCCTTAATGGCCATCAGATACTCATCCGAAAAAGTCTCCATGATAGGCATTTCCTCTTCTTCAGTCACCAACCTACTCAAATGGTCGGCCACCAAGTTTTCACTCCCTTTCTTGTCTTTAATCTCTAAGTCAAATTCCTGGAGCAATAAAATTCATCGAAGCAATCTAGGCTTCGCTTCTTTCTTTGTCAGGAGATACTTCAAAGCTGCATGATCTGAAAACACAATCACTTTAGAACCAATGAGATATGATCTAAATTTTTCTAAAGCAAAAACAACAGTTAGAAGTTCTTTTTCAGTTGTTGAATAGTTGAGTTGAGCATCATTTAGAGTCTTTGATGCGTAGTAAATGGCATAAGGAACTCTATCAACTCGTTGTCCTAAGACAGCCCTTACTGCGAAGTCGCTAGTATCACACATCAATTCAAACGGTAGTTCCCAGTTAGGTGGCCTAATGATAGGCGCAACAGTCACAAATTTCTTGAGCTTAGTAAAAGCTTTCATACAACTCTCATCAAAGTTGAATTGTACATCTTGTTGGAGAAGTTTGTAAAGGGGCAATGAAATTTTTGAGAAGTTTTTAATGAATCTCCAGTAGAAACCTGCATGACCAATAAAAGAATGAATTTTCCGCACACTAGTGGGTGGGGGCAAAGAATGCATGAGTTCTACCTTAGCTTTGTCTACTTCAATTCCCCTAGCAGAAATTACATGACCTAACACTATACCCTATTCTACCATGAAATGGCATTTTTCTCAATTCAATACCAAGTTAGTGTCAATGCATCTTTTAAGCACCAATGTCAAATGTTCCAAATAGTTATCAAAACCATTTCCAAAGACACTAAAATCATCCATAAAAACTTCAATGATGTTTTCTATGTAATCATAAAATATGCTCATCATGCATCTTTGGAAAGATCCTGGTGCATTGCAAAGTCTAAAAGGCATTCGCCTATAAGCAAAGGTACCAAATGGATAAGTGAAGTTAGTCTTGTCTTGGTCTTCTAGAGCAATAGCAATTTCATTGTAACCTAAAAAATTATCCAGAAAATAATAATGAGAATGACCAGCTAACTTTCTAACATTTGATCAATGAAAGGCAAAGGAAAATGGTCTTTTCTAGTGGCGGCATTCAGCTTTCTGTAATCAATGCAAACACACGACCCTGTTTGTAACCTAGTGGGAATAAGCTCATTTTTAGCATTTCTTACCACAGTAATTCCAGATTTCTTTGGTACTACCTAGACTAGGCTTACCTACTTGCTGTCAGAAATGGGGTAGATCACCTTCACACTTAGGAGCTTCAGTATCTCCTTCTTCACAACCTCCATCATAGGAGGATTCAACCTCCTCTAGGGGTCTGTCACAGGTTTAGCACCCTCCTCCATTAGAATCCTGTGCATGCAAATGGAGGGACTAATACCCTTGATGTCAGCTATCGACCAACCAATGGTTGTCTTATGTTCTTGCAGAATAGCCACTAATTTTTCTTCTTGTTCTTGGGTGAGTGACTTTGTAATTATAACTAGAAGTGTGTCCTTCTCTCCCAAGAATATGTATTTAAGATGAACAGGCAGTGCTTTCAGTTCTAGTTCAGGTGCCTGCACAACAGAAGGTTGAGGTACATCAGTGATAATAGGTAAATCAACAAAAGATACCTTATGCTTTTCTGGAGTGGAAGAGAGCTCTTGTAAGGCAGCGATAATTTCATCTATGTCTTCACTCCATGACTCTTCTTCATCCTTCTTCTTTTCCTCTTGTACATCTAAGCTATGAGTTAGAATTGTATCAAGAGCATCAGAATGGGTAGAATCAAAAGCTGCAGAAATTAAAGAATCAAAAAGATAAAAAGAATCAATTAGAAAAGTAGTGTGCACATCACTTAGGTATCTCATAGCTTCAAAAATATTAAATCTAATTAATTCCCCATCAAATTCCATTGTTAGAGTTCCTAAGTGCACATTAATTTTTGTCCGCGTAGTTTTCAAAAATAGTCTCCCCAACAAGATAGGAGCAAAGTTGGGAGACTTGTCCTCTTCCATGTCCAAAACATAGAAGTCTACCGGAAACACTAATTCATTCACCTGCACCAAAACATCTTCAACCACACCCTTTAAGTATGCATTAGATCTATCAGCCAGTTGAATAATGACACCAGTAGGCTCCAAAAGACCCAAGTATAAAGATGCATAAATAGAATATGGCATGACATTTATGGATGCACCGAAATCAAGCATTGCCCTTTCAAACCTTGTGTTAGCTTTAGTGCATGGTATGGTGAATGTGTCAGGATCCTTACATTTGGTTGGGAGTTTCTTTTTTATCACAGTTGAAACATTTTCTCCTACTTGGACCCTTTCATTTCCTTTCAATTTCCTCTTGTTAGTGCACAATTCTTTCAAAAATTTTGTGTACCTAGATACTTGCTTAATGGCATCTAACAAAGGGATATTAACTTCCACCTTCTTAAAAGTCTCTAGGATCTCTTTTTTTGCTTCTTCTTTCCTAGTCTTTACCAACCTACTAGGAAAAGGAGCTTTAGTGACATATTTAGGAGGGGTTTCAGAATTACCTACCTTAGGGGCTTTAGAGCTTTGCCCCTTTTCATTTACTTCCTTAGTTGTTTCATCTTTCTCTTGAGTGATTGGTGGAGGAGATGTAGGCTCATCCAATGTCTTCCCGCTTCTTAATGTGACAGCACTAGCATTTTCCCTTGGATTCACTAACGATTGTGAGGGTAATTTCCCTGAAGATAGACTTTGAAACTTGTTGAACTCTATGGATAACTGCCCTATATGATTCTGCAAGTTATTGATTGGAGTCCTTGTTTCTTGCTTGAAACTTTGTATAGTGGAATTTGTTTCTTGTTGAAAACTCTATATATTGGCCCTTGTTTCTTGTTAGAACTACAAATTATTAGTGGCCATTTGTTTCACTAGCTCCTCTAGTGAAGGCTCAGGTTGCTTAGGAGTTTAAACTTACTGCTGTCTTTGAGGAAAAGGTGTTTGCCTTTGCTGAAATCTGGGGGTCCATAAGTTGGAGGTTGATTTTGAGGTTGCTTTGCATAGCTGAAATTAGGATGATCCTTCCAACCCGAATTATATGTGTTTGAGTAGGGGTTGTAATTTTTTGAAAGTCCAGAATACCCCCTACTACTCTTACCTCCTCATTTGTGTCCTCTTGGAGAGTGGGACATATATCAGTAGGATGTCCAGATGAACAACAGATCCCACAACCATGAACTGGTGCTTTGCCTGTATCCATTAATCACTGAACCATAGCAGTTAATTTAGTCATTTGCTACTGTAGATTGGTTGTCTCTACCTCTTTCACTGCTCTCACTCCAGTGTCATTTCTAGTGTAGAATTGTTGAGTGTTTGCAGCCATTCTTGAGATCAAGTTTCTAGCTTCTTGAGGAGTTTTATTAACTAATGTTCCTCCACTAGCAGCATCAATCATGTTGCGATCCATCACTTGTAAGCCTTCATAAAAATACTGAATTAAAAGTTGCTCACTGATTTGATGATGAGGACAGCTGAAACATAGCTTCTTAAACCTCTCCCAGTAGTCATGGAGTGATTCCCCATGCCTTTGTTGGATACCGTAGATTTCTTTTCTGATTGTTGTGATTTTTGAGGCAGGAAAGTATTTGTCCAGGAAAGCTCGAGCCATGTCCTACCATGATTGGATAGATCCGGGTGGCAAATAGTAAAGCCACTCCTTAGCAGAATCTTTTAATGAGAATGGAAAAGTTCTCAACTTGACTTGCTCTTCATGAATTCCTGCAGGCTTTATGCTAGAACATACCACATGAATTTCCTTCAAGTGCTTGTTGGGGTCATCTCTGGGTAATCCATTGAAAGATGGCAAGAGATGGATTAAGCCGGATTTCAATTCAAATGCCTCTTCATTTTCAAGAATGTCAATGCATAGAGGCTGTTGATCCAGGTCTGGAGCACCCAATGCCCTTAAAGTGTTTTCTGCCATTGTCACCTCTTCAGATATTTCAGATGACTCAAATGTCTCTAAACTTGATAGATTAATATGATGTGCAGCTTCAATGTCAGCAAGTGTGAGTTGGAAATTAGCTAGATGGAAGGGAAATTGAGGATGTGAGTTGAGTTGATCAATATAGTTCCTCAAATTCTGCAATCCCTCGTCTAACCCTTCAATGGACATCAATACCTACAAAACACTCAGAAAACAAGAATAAAAAAATAAAAAATAAAAAAATAAAAAACAGAGAAAAATAGGAAATAAATTAACAAAGTGTAACTAAAAAATTGGCTCCTCGGTAACGATGCCAAGATTCTTAGTGTGAGGCAGATAGTGATTAAAATTTAGATAAAAATCAGTTTTCAGGCCCACCAGAAAATAAAAACCTTACAACTAGTTGTAGTTAGTAAGGGTCGATTCTCAAAAAACCAATTCAATCAACACTATTAAACAATTCCTAATTTAAACTCTGATTAACAATAAATAGTAAAAAAGGGGGTTTTTGGAGTTTTGATGAACAATGAATAGCTTCAAAAATAATAACAATAAATAAACTAAAATCAACAATATAAGAGAATTGGTTAAGAGATTGAATCCACCACTAGATTTATATGATGATGTAAACCCACATATCATTTTATTCCAACATGCTCAATTATGTTTTTATGCAGTTGTGAGAATAAATCACTATTTTTCTTAAGTGTTAGCCAATTTAACAACTGCTTAAATCAACTCCTAATCACTGATTAGTCATAAAGCAACCACTCTTACAACTATCCAACAATTGCATTAAGATTTAGAAAACCAATTACACTAAGATCTAATCACACACCGGGATTAAATTACTTACAACATATATTTCTCTAGATCTATTACCGCAACCGCGCATAATAAATCCAGATCTACCACTTTTATAACCGGCAAATAGCACAAAGATAATTATACCCACATGAACATCATACATTCCACTAGATCTACTACCGCAATCGCGTATAATAAACCCAGATCTACCACTTTGAAAGTGGGAACAAGTATAAAAAGCTCCATACCAACAATAGATTCAGAAATATATGAATAAAAACATAACTATGTTGAAATAATCAAATATGCAAGATTCACAATATCAAAACTAGTGGTTTCATCACCCCCTTAACCACAGGAGGTTTAGTTACACATAGCTAGAATAAAATCACAAGAAAAACTAAGAAAGAACAACATAAGAAACAAAGTGCAGAAGAAAAACTAAAGAGCAAACGAGTTTTTGAGGATTGAGGATGATGAATCTCCGATTGCTCGAACCCGAGACTCTAATCTTTGATCCAAGCCTCCCCTTTTTTTTTCCTAGGGTTTCCAACTGCTTCCCAAGGTCAGAACTCTCTTACAAAGGAGCCAAGAGTGTCAATATATAGGCCTCTAACACAAACTTCTCGTAGAAGTTTCAATAATTCAAAGTCTGACCAAATTACATGGCCGTGTTGATTTACACAGCCTAGGCCGTGCATGATTTTGTTTGAGTGATCAAAATTCTATTTCAAAAGTCAGAGAAGTACATGGCCTAGGCCCTACAATTTTACGCAGGCCTTGTAATTTGATTACTTCATTTTCGGCACCGATTCTTCGCAGAAACTTTTCTTTCATTGCTTCAAGGGATGATATTGATCTTCATGAATCCTCAACTCCTTCTTCAAGTGAATACCATGCCTTATTTAAGGCTAATAAGCTCCGTCATCCAAAGGTTTCCTGAAAAGTTCAATTCAATTATCCGCTTCTAAAAACACATTTAAGCAAAGTTTCACACTAATGTTCCAACTAGAGTTTGATATTGGAAACTTAGCTAAATGATAACAATTAAGCATAAATAGAGTGGAATGAATCAATTACAAGGCATTTAAGATATAGGAATAATCAATAGATCAATTACCAACACCATAACAACAATAATGTCTCTGCGGTATCCACACGAATAGACTCATGAACGTCCAACGTCCACAAATAGGAGTCCCACGTCTCTCATACAATGCTAGCTGCAAAGAGAAGAATTGAAAGAACATGACATTGGTAGTAATATTAAAATCTCATTTTAATATTCACTAGCAACACATCTCACTACCCAAGTAATGAGAATGTCGTGATTTGACATAACCTATCCGTGATCTGTAGTTTAGTGCTTTGTCAAGATATCTAGGATTTGTGATTCATCACCTTGTATAGTCCAATCATTCGTTTCCGATACTCGAGTAGACTTTGTAACAATAAATGAGATCAATATCTCATATTGACTCATTTGAGCATGGCCATGCATTTATTTATAATAGGAGTGACTACCTCACAGCATGAGTATGAGATGACGTTTGATGGCATTAAAACACACAACTCCTCATGTAGGAATCGTAGTGATTTCGGTCAAAGGACCACAAACACCATTATCACTATGAGAATCGCTGACATCACTCACGTAACGATCCATGTAGCGTTCTCATGGTGGGTGGGTCACCCAAGACATCATTACTCTAATATGTACCAATGTGAAGACTTGATATCTCATATCCATGACCCGTGAGATGCGGTCATCATCTCTACACATACTAGTCTCAATGTATTATTGTTGTCCCACATTTGAAGGACATTTAAGAATAGTGTTGTAACCAAAAGGATCTCACGATCTAACTTGGATATATTACTCCAATTTAGCATAATATAATGTATGTCAATACAAACAAAATGTATTGGCCACTAGGGCATACACCAACAATTTAAGATATAGGAATAATCAATAGATCAATTACCAACACCATCAATAATGTGTGTGATCCCCGAATAGTCAGGTTCTCATAACGTTGGCAATAATATTAAAATCATATTTTAATATTACAATTACTATTTATAAAGTGACTACCTTAAGTGAGTGTGAGCGACAACGAGGGTATCGTGTACCTTAGACTCAAGTCCGCCCACATCAGTCTAACTTGGATATATTACTCCAATTTAGTCTGCTCTATGTGTGTGACCCTGTAGGTTCTCATAACGTTGGCAATAATATTAAAATCATATTTTAATATTACAAGCAGTGAGCGGTATCTAGCAACACATCACTGCTACCCAAGTAATGAGAATGTCAGTGATTTGACATAACCTTTCCGTGATCAATGTTTTCGTGTCGTTTAGTCCCTTTGTTAAGATATCTAGATTAAACACAAGGAACGGAATGCATCACCCTTGTATAGTTCAATCATTCGTTTCCTGATACTCGAGTAGACTTTGTAACAACAAATGAGATCAATATCTCATATTAACTCATTTGATCATGGACATGCATTTGAGCATGACTTGTTATGTAGGAGTGACAAATCCTATCTAGGTCACTCACATCCCTCTGCATGATTTGGGTATGTCTAATAACCAATTGTATAATCACCTTGTTACAGATGATGTTTGATGGCATTAAAACACACAACTCCTCATGTAGGAATCATAGTGATTTCAGGTCAAAGGACTATTGACACCATTATCACTATGAGAATCGCTTATGACACTCACATAATGATCCAGTATACCATTACTCTAACATATACCCATGTGAAGACTTGATATCTCATATCCATAACTCGTGAAATGTGGTCATCAGTCTATGCACATACTAGTCTCAATGCATTATTGTTGTCCTAATTAACAATAATACTTGGCTAGGGACATTTAAGAATAGTGTTCTAATTTTATCGAATAGGATCTCATGATCAAGTCAACCACTTGATGTCCTATGACATCAAACTTACTATTTTAAGGACTTTATTATGTTTATCCTAAATAACACAATAAAAGAAATACCTCATATATTAAAGAATAGCATAATACAATATATATAAGTACTTTCAAAATATATCAGCCTCTAGGGCATACATCAACACAATGCACTCAAAGGTAAAAGATAAGAAATTTAAAATATATGGAGCTGATGTGCTCAAAAGAATTTAAAAATGTATAGAGTCGATGTGCTTAAAATAATTTAATATGCAGGGAGTCGATGCACTCAAAAGAAATGACATGAATATGAAATGTAAGGAGTTGATGTGCTCAAAATGAATGAGATGAAAATATTTGTGCTAGTTAGACATGGACCTAAAAAACTAACATTTAAACCAACGAAAACTTTGGAAAGCTTTGACTAATCAAACCCTTATTCACGTGCTTTTCTTCATCAGACCTTTCGGTTGGTTTGGAATCCTCTTGTCTTGCTCATTTGCCTTCTTCATTTTTCATTTTTTTGACCCCCTTTTCTTTTTGGCAACGAAAGCTTATATGGCTTGTATTGTAATCATTTCCAACAAATGCCACATTGCAATCTATACTTTGAGCTACTGAAATCTTTTAGTCCAACTCAATCATTGAAGGATTGCTGTGAGAATTGCCAAACCAAACTATTGACCTTAAATTTATCTTATTTAAGATATAACTTAATGAGTAAACATGTATTCATGAATGGACTTAAATTCGTTGAATGAACAAACTTCATTTTATTACTTTGGTAATCTAATCGTACATGAACTTTTGATAAGGCATATACTTGAAAGATGAAAACATAGAAACAAAAGAAAGTTGCAAGAAAATAAAAAATTTGCCCCAGTATTAGTTCCTTGTCCCTCATCCAATTGATTCCCTGTAATTGCTTAATAATTCAACCTTTGTCTCTATTGCTACTTTCTTCAACACAACTTCTCCTTAATCCTTTAGAAATTTTGCCTTAGTATGAAACAAAATTCCCCTTGTGTAGCTAATCGAACGCAAATAAAAATTGCCCTAGTTTGGTGAACCCTTCAAGGAATTTTAGGTCATCTTTGAGATTCTGTCTATTTATTTGCCTTAACTCTTGCTTAGGCTACCCTTTCGAGTTATCATCCTAGCAGGCTTTTTTTCTCTTGTTTTGTAGCAAAGAATTGAAAATTTAGAAGAGCATGAACCTTTTGTCTTAAAATTAAAGTTAACGAAAATGACAACAACCTTTCATTGATCAGAATAGACTTTTTGAGGCTTGTAACGTGGTTAAGGTTAAGGGTTATGAAAAGAAAGATATGAGGCTCAAACAAGTGTTTAAGGATTGAAATGGACTAAGGATCCTTAGTAAACTTTGTCAATTGCCTTTGGCATTATCAAGAGCACTAACAATGTTTGCTCATTTTTGTATTCTCTTCCCTTTTTCACTTCATCATTTGCCTTTGCTATGAGGCATTTCATTTTTCATAATTTTTTTCTTTTTTTCTCCTTTTTTATTTTATTTTATTTTCAGAAATCTCCATTTTTACTTTATGCTAACACCTAGTGTAGGGGTGATTCTTGTCCAAGGTTCTTTGAAGAAATTTTTCAAGCACAAAAAGGTAACAAGGGATGATAAAGATGATAAAATCTTGTAAATGATTAAGAAAGGTGACTAATCTTCATTTTCAAATCATGATTGCTTATTTTTAAAACTTTAATTTTGAGACAAAAAGATAGTGCACACCAAGTGATACTTATTTGTTCTTTTTCAAAAATTCTACTTCTAGCTGCTTAGTCACCTCCTCCTTGATTTTTAGGGACATATCAGGATGCCTCCTCCTTAACTTTTGCTTCTTTACCTCAACATTCAAGTATAGTGGGATTTTATGTGATGCTATCTCCGGATCTAATCTAGATATATCTCAATATGACCAAGCAAAGACATCCATATACTTTTTGAATAGTTCAATCATTTCTTTACGCTTGGGGTTTTTTGCCATTTTCAACTCCTTTTTCTCTTCCTCTGTCCCCATGTTGATCACCTCTACTACCTTGCCATTCAAGTCAAATCCCTTCTTTGAATATTCCAATAATTTTGCAAAATTTTTTCGACAACATCCTCCTTTTCACCAAATCCAAGGTCTTCTTCATTAAACGTCATAAGGGAATCAATTGATGAGTTTTTGAGGTCCCTTTCATGAGGAGAACTTTCTACAAGGCTCTAATCCCTGGAA
The DNA here is from genome assembly GCA_029884595.1 of Ormosia semicastrata. Lineage (NCBI taxonomy): Eukaryota > Viridiplantae > Streptophyta > Magnoliopsida > Fabales > Fabaceae > Ormosia > Ormosia semicastrata. The sequence continues at coordinate 72,534,512 of JAQQTO010000060.1, forward strand.
AATAATTTGTGTGGAGTTTAGAAAAGCAAAATACAGTAAGAATGACAAAGCAAGAATTATACAAATGGACTAACAACAAGATATTATACAGAAATGTAAAAAGAAAACTGATAAATGCAAAAGGACAAGCCAAAAGTGTAATGAGGATGAATGATGAATGTTCAGGCAAATTCATTTAGTTAATATCTCAAATAAGATAAATACAAGCTCAAAACATAGCAAGTCTTAAATACTGCTTAGTTCAGTATAATCATTAGTTCAGATTGTCAGTTCTTCAATGACTCCTCATCAATAAAAAGATGGATTGCCTTGCACTCTTCTGGGCCTTCTTCATGCAATGCATTAATAGTGAGATGACATCGAGGGCGAATGACTTCTTCAGAGGAATCTACCCCTTTTCTAGCTTGTATTACTTCTAAAGTAAGCAATCCTTGGATTTGAACCTTAAAATCCCAACAGTTCTCAATATAATGTCTTATTCCCCCACAATGATAAGCATAACCTGACTTTTCATCGTACCTCTCCTTTTTTTCATCGTTGCAGCTAGTGCAGTGATACTATAGCCTGCTTTCTTCAACCCTTTGAATATTTCAGTCATCGACATACGCAAGCACATGACCTTTCTTATTTGTGATGCTTCCATCTCTAAAGCATTTACCTCATTCTGTCCACCATGATTAGGAATTGGGTTGTTCACAATATTGGGTCCAGCCTCTTCTTGACTTTCAAGCTTTCCCCAAGCAATTACCTTGTTTAATGTAGTCTTGAACAATACATAATCTTTAATTGAATGCCATGAGATGTCCATGTGGTATTTGCAAGTTAAATCTGGATTATACCACATTGGGAATGGTGGTTCTAGGGGACGTATAGGATTTCCCGAGATGAGGTGAGCATCAAACAACCTTTGGAATAAGCATGCATTTGAAATGGACAATTTATAGAAAGGGGTTATGTTTCGGGGATGGAAGCAACCTTTATTTTAGAAATTTGGTCGAGGTTGTTTGTGGCTTGGGTAATATTGTGGAGGTGCAGGTGGATATCGAGTATAATTTGGGCGAGTTGGTATATATAGTTGTGGTATGGGAACATTATTGAATTGAAATTGTGGGGTTGGGGTGATGTTTGTGGTTGGCACAACTTAGTGGGATGGGTAATAAGGAGGTGTAGGTATTTAGTATGGAAAGTGAAGGTTAGGGTTATGGTGGTTGATGACTTGGGTATCGAGGTCTGAAGGTTTATTGGTATTGGACATAATTCACTCTGGGTTCTTTCTCTTTCGTTTGGAATCCCTTCTTAGGAGAGGTATTCTCTACATTGCTCATTGGCAACTTCCTAGCTTTGGCTAAAATATCTATCCTTTCTGTTGTAGTGATCTAGTCAGTGAAATCTTTATAAGCTTCTCCGGTCATTGCTCCTATAAAAGGATTTCCACGGGTTCCCAAGAAATATGAACACATCTCGGACAGTGTCAACAGGGGTTGAACATAAGCTACCAAGGCTCTCCACCTTTGTGCATAATATTTGAAAGATTCTTTATTTCCTTTCTACATTGAGCTCAACTGTTCCCAGGTAAGAGTTGCATCCAGATTGAACTTCTATTGATCCATGAATAGATCAGCTAATTCCATCCAGCAAGAAAACTTAGAGTGGTCTAATTAAAGATATCACTCTAAAGCAGGACCCGTAAGACTCTTATGGAAAAAACTGATGAGGAACTTACCATTCCTAGACCAAACAGCCATCTTGGTTCCATAATTGATCAAATGAAACCTAGGGTTTTCGCTCCCATCATACTTGGAAAAATTAGGAATCTTAAAGCCTTTAGGGATTACGACATCCGTGGTAGGACATAGTTCTTCTATTCTAAGAGGTCCATAAGCACTAGGGCCCTTGATCGCCTTAATTTGTCTTTCCATTTTCTCTATCCACTCTTCTTTCATCTTATCTTTCTCGATCATGGCATGACTATTCCCAAAGTGAAGCATTATTGCTTGTCCCGGAATGGATACATGAGGTTGTTCCTAAGTAGGTCCATCAAAACTAGGAATTTCATTGTGAGCACCTTCCAAGGCGCGATACCCTTCCCAACAGGCATAACTATCGATGTTGTTTGATGTGGTTACTCATGGATCCCCACAGTGATGCCTGATGTTACAGTTGAGAATGTCGGGGCGATTATCGGTGGCATACATACATATGCTTCAACCCCATTTGCACCCCTATTTCCACTGACTAAGTGGAGAGACTCCCTCATATCTTGCAATATTGCTTCCAACCTTGCTTGAGTCTCAAACATCTCATTCATCCGCCCAGTCATTTCATCAATTTCCTTGCTTAAATTTCTCCCTACCTCAAGATTACTAGCAGCCATTCTGGTCCGAGATCTGGTATTGTGAACTCAAGTTTGATTGGTCTCTTCCTTCCTAGACCGCGCAATGATTCCTTCTGTTTGGTTTATGAAAACAAAATAACATTAGACAAAGAATGAGATGAAATTAATGAGATGCATAAGATGAAATGAATGAACTTTGTGATGAAATTTTTTTTTCTTTTTTTTCTTTTTTATAAAAAAATGCTAAGCATGCCATGAAAATGTAAGATGATATATATATATATATATTAAGAATGCTAGGAATGCCATGAAAATACAAGATGATGTATTTTTCTTTAAATGCAAAAATGAATGACATGAGGAATGGATAGATAAAGAAGAAGAAGTATGCTCCCTTTGTGCCCTAGTCAGGTGGAGCCTAAGGGTTGGATTTCCTTAAGGTCATGACTTTAATTTTGGCGGTCATTATGTTCAATCTATCAGTGCAAGATTTTTCAAGATAGATCTAAACTTCTAAAAAGTCATGGTCCTCAGATTGCCCCCATCTCGAAATAAAATCTATTTGATATCATGTCAAAATAAACACAGCATAATGCTATTTGATATTTACATAAAAGTACTAGATAAAATCTATTTACAAAAAAATAAAAAAACAAAAACATAAACAAGAGGGGTAAAATAAATAAATAAAGATTATTAATAATTTGCACAACTAACAAAACGGGCTTGACTTTCCAAGTATCTCTAGTGGAGTCGTCATCTGTCGCGACTAAGATCTGCGACAGGAGCGGCAAACAAAATATGATAAAAATGGATAATGGAGTTGCTACTAATTTTATTTGAATTAGCAAAAATTGGAAAACTTTCTTAGAAAAAATAGTCTTTGAAATCATATTGGATTCAGGAGTCGAGATTATGTATAGGGAAGGGTGGAAACTTAATCCCACAGCACCCCTAGCACACCTGTCCTTAAACAGTACCTTAAGTCAGTTGTGCAAAACTTGATAATCTTAAAATATATATATTTTACTCCTATTAAAAACATTGTAACTATTTAAAAAAAAAAAGAAAAAAAAGAAAAAAGAATAACTAAATTGTGAAAATTTAATTTTTGACTATACAGAATAGGAGTTTCGCTCCTATGTATCCCCAGTGCAATAAGGAATTGAAAGTCACATAGTTCTTTATAAAATAAGTGTAGGTTGGTTGATTTTAATTATGAAAAGGATTTCTTAAAGGAATTTTGTTTGAAAACTAACCCACTCTTGCACAGGGTTCAAGTTAGCACTAGGTTACTCAATAAACCCTTATGATCCAAATGACATTGAAGATAGCATCTACTATTCAATCATTGTCATTGGTCATTACATTGATTGAAATATTTTTTTTGTGAAAAAAAAAATTTCATTCTTTAAAAAAAATGAAACTAGCCAATTATTAACCTAATCTTTAAACAAAAAAACACAAAAAAAAAACCTCAGCCTACTAATTAAGACACATCTTTTTTTATTTTATCTTTTTTTTCTATTTTTTAAAAGTGGACGGTCTGAATAGACTAGATGGCCCAAATGAAATGAGTATTAACCCAAATGAAGCAATACCAGACATTAACAAAACAAAAAAAAATATATTAGTGGAAAGAAAAGACTGGTTCGTGAATGTAACACCCCAAAAATTATTTATTTTGTCATTAATTATCATTTTATAATATTTATAATTTTTGAGAATTTTTCTGAAATTTTTAGGAAATGCTGAATATTTTAATATATTTCTCGTTTTGTGTGCGCACTGAGCAGAGTCAGTCAAACACTCCGGAAAATTGTTTGTTTTGTGATGAATAGTCATTTTTCAATATTTATGATTTTTAGGAAATTTAGTGGATTTTTCTGAAAATGTCGAATATTATATATATTCCTCATTTTGCATGCACACTGAGCGGAGCCGGGATAACGAAATATTTTCCCTGAGACTGGTAAATCTTGAACTGTCAACGTGTCGATGGGAGATCTTACTAAACCTGAGGTCGGGCACAGTTTGCAAGATTTGCATTTTTTGAGGTTTTACTTTATAAATAAAATCACTGTATCATAAAAATTACCCGATGAACAATAAAATATTATTTTCATCAACTGTAAATTTTATTCACTGAGAAAATAATTCTAACAGTGTACTTAATCATTTGTTAAAGTGTATTCAATTTAGGAGAAAAGCTTACTATGCACTTTATTGAGAATTGTGCAAGGCTTCTCAAGGAAGCTTCTTGGAAATTTCCTCCAAGCTTCCTATGGAAGCCACACACTCTCTCTCCTCTCTCCATGCACTCACGGCAGCAGCACCATGTGGGGGGAAAATGTGTGCTTTTCACTTAATTAATTATACTACACCAAATTCAAACACACAAAAGCTATCACTTTATTTCCTATTCACTTCTCTCTCTAAGCTTCATCTTTCTTCTTCCTTTCAAGCTTTTTTTTTTCTCCTCCTTCTCTCTAGACCCATTCGGCCAGCAAACCATAATCCCCTCATCCATCACAAAATTTTCATCCAACCCCATTTTCTTAATCCTCTCCACCTCCTAAACACTTTTCTAGTTGGTGGTTCTTTGAAAATTCACCATTTTCACCATTTTCTCCAAGCTTCAAGCCTAGGGTTCTTTGGGTAAGTTCTTGATACTTCACTTCCCTATTCTTATTTTTGTTTCTATGGTCTTCTTAGTGACCATCCATGCTTTATTTTTCAAGCATTGGTGCTATTCTAATGAGATTGAAATTTTAGGGTTCTTGGAGGGTGCAAATCCAAAAATTGTAAGGTGATTTTAGGAAGCTTCTCTTGCTTTCTTCACTTAGGTAAGAGGAAGACACTCCTCCTCAACCTCCTTTAGCATTTAGAAACCTTGTTTGTGGTTGATTGTGAGAAAACCCTAATAAGGGTTATTCTTTGTTTGCATGATTAGTATGTTTGCATGTTGTTTATATTTGTTTATGCTATTAGATTGTTTGTTGGTGTATATTGATATATTTGAATGGATTGGAATGCATGAAATGGAAGAAAATGATGTTGGATTGGTTCTTGGATGGCCATGGTTTTGGGGTCCAAATTTTAGGGCTCTTTGTGAATAATTTTAACAATTGGAATTCATAATTAATCAAGTGTACATTAGGTAATTAATGGAATGAAAAATTTAGGAATTTAATCCCTAGGGAGGCCATGGCCTCTAGGGCCTTTTTGGGGCTTAATTATGCAATTTTGGTAACCTTGAAACTTAATTAATCAAGTGATTAAATCATTGGTAATAGGATAGAAAATTAGCAAATTGGAAGAATAGGACATACTTTGGAATTCATAAATTTTGAAGAACCAAGAGTGGAATTTTCATAAGACTTAGGATAATTTTAATTAGGGCAAGAACAAGAGAGTGTGAGAATAAATTACCTAAGAGAATTTAATTTAATTAAGAGAATTCCTTTAGAGACAAACTTTTTAAGAAAAGCTAAACTTAAGCAAGAATTCATAATACACCTTAAAAATGTATTAATTTATTTAATAATAATATTGTGATATTGTGGGTCCATGTGAGTGACCAATGATGTGCTGATTCTTACTTTGGCCAATTGTGGCATATTATGAAATAGCAGGTAATGATGATCATGCATGAGTATGCATAAAGTCTTTATGCATTGTGAATGTCCGTTGGACTGTTGTTAAGGCCGAGTTGCCTAGGAGTTGAACACACCTTAGTGCGGGTGCGAGTAGACTAGTGTAGGTCATATTGTTGACCATGGGGGCGTCGGGGTGCGGGTACCTCGCAATGGACAGTTGGTAGCTCTTCTGTCCGTGGGGTAGACCGATGCAAATGCACCGACGATCCTGACTGGGCACTGTCCTATATCGTGATCTAGTGTAGACTATCTGTACAATGCCATGATGTGCACGTGGATAAACTGATGAATTATAGCACCTTAGCCGCGGCAGCCTAGTTGCAGACATGTCTCCTGATTTTTCTCTCCAATCGTTTGTGTCTAGCTCCATGGAGTAGGATTTTGACTTTGTATGCATATGCATAGTGAGTCCATGAATTATCTGGCATTTATTATTATTATTATAATTGAAACTGCTGTATTACTGATATATGTAACTGTCTGGAACTGCTTGGTTGATTATTACTGCTACTTAATATTTATTATTATTATTGCTGTCAAAAATGCTATGTGGGCGCTTTGCGCTGTTTTGTTTCTTGCTGCTATAACTGGTAATGACGGTAGGATGTCTTACCACTTTTCTGTACTTCTATTATTTTCTACCTATATATTGTGTCCTATCGAAGACGATGGCAAGGAAGTTGGAGCTCCCGATTTCCCCGACTTCTGGCCTGATTACGATTAGCATCTACTGTGGAGCATGGAGGCACGCATGTGTGGATTTCTGGGTGATGTGCGTCCGACCTTCCTTGGAGGGCCAGAATGCTGGCACATTAACCTGAATTCTGACCGCTGTGTCTACCTGGAAGACGTGTCGATAGCTTTGGCTTGGAGGCGTCACGAGCCACCGATCTTTACCTACTGCATCAGCCTGTGACTGGAGTTTTATTTGCCTATACGGGAGATATGGGGTAACCGCTTCTACACCCCGCAGGAGGACTCTTTTGATTTCACAGCTCGGGCCCTGGCCCGTGGCTCTGTGGCTCCGATGGAGGTTTCCTCAAATGAGGAAGACCCCGAGGAGGTCCCCGAAGATGACCTCGCAGAGGATCCTGAAGAGGATCCTGATACGATTCCTTCTAATCTGAGGGACTGATATTGCTGGTAGCTACTGAAGGCTGCCAGTGTTTTTATTTTGGGGGCCTGATGTTTTTTGTAGTGGGCTGTATATTTTTGATATCTTGGGGATGTGTATGTATGATCGTTTGGGGCAGGTATAGTTTTACTTTTTGGTATACCAGGCTTTGTAACCAAACAATTTGATAAATATATATATATATGAATATGCAATGCTAATTCCAATGTATGCTTTACTTCTGTTTGCCCTTTTATTTCCATCTATATTCTGTCACTGTGTTTATTAATTATTATTATTGTTATCGTAACAAAAAAAAAATATTCACCAATTTAATTACACATCTATAATCAAGTAAATTTATATTATATTATAAAGAACCGGGTCTTAACTTATATGATTTTTATTTTCGCATTGTAATTGACAATGTGACGTTCCCTCCCAAAAAGGGGCGTTACATTAAGTTAGTATCAGAGCCCCGGTTTATGTTTCTGTGGGCCTTGTGATTGAGTCTGTCTTGTTTGTGCTGTGTGTTCTCTGAATAGTAAACGCAAAGGTGTATTGTTTGGTATTCCTAGTGGATGCAACTGACTTTTCTATATTTTCAGTTAATCCGATCTGATAAAGTAAGATGGCGCAAAGGGAAGACATGGCAGCTACTATTGCAGCGATGCAGAGGATGACTGAGGCCGTCGCACAACAAACTGAGCAAGCTACACAGTAGCAAGAGAGAGTTGCGCAACAACAAGAGCGGGCTGCTCAACAGCTCGAAGCTACTGCAGATGCTCAGAACTTGGCGGAGTTTCGATGCCACAACCTTCCTCAATTCAAAGGAGAATTTGATCCGGACAAGGCTAGTCTGTGGATCAAGGAGTTAGAAAAAGTCTTTCGAGGGATGAATTGCGCTGAGAACAAGAAAATGACCTATGCATCTTTTATGCTGGTGGGCAATGCTGAAAACTGGTGGAACGGAGTGCAGAGAATATTGGAAGCTGCAAACCGCAAGATTACTTGGGACTTATTCAAGGAGAAATTCTTGGATAAGTATTTTCCTGCAAGTGCAAGACACGCGAAGGAGTCAGAATTTCTCAATTTACGACAAGGGAATATGACCGTTAGTGAGTATGCAGCCAGATTCGAAAACTTGTCACAGTTTTTGACGTACTTTCAGAATCAACCAAATGAAGCATGGAAGTGCCGAAGATTCACAGAAGGACTGAGGTATGAGGTGAAGAAGACTGTGATCACCCTGAAGATCAATGAGTTCTCAAAACTGCTAGATACATACTGTGACGTAGAGGCTCTAGAGCAATCTAGAGATACAAGGAACAAAAATTTAGGCCTACGAGGTTCCAAAGAGACGGCGGTAATAGTTCTAACCGCTTCCAGAAGAAGCCTTATTCCCGACCAACGGGAAGTCAGCAATAAACCACGAGTGGAGGTTCTGGCGGAGGTTCTTCTGGGAACCGGGCTGGCCAGAACATGGCGTATCCTTCCAAATGTCTAAAGTGTGGGAAAAATCATCTCACAAGGGACTGCACCATAAAGGGAGTCATCTGCTTCAGATGTGGCAAACCTGGACACATGTCCCGAGATTGTAATCAAGCGAAGGCTGAACCTTCGATTAATGCTGGCAGAGCCAAGAAACCACAAGCTGGAGGGCGAGTTTACACCATGAGCGGAGCTGAAGCCTCCGAATCTAAAGATTTGATATAAGGGGAAGGCACCATAGAAGGTAATCTTTTAACTGTGCTGTATGACTCTGGGGCAACCTATTCTTTCATATCGTATGACTGTGTGCAAATACTTGGTTTTCCAGTGTCCACCTTACCATTTGACTTAACTGTTTCTACCCCTACCGATAAACTGGTAGTTACTACCAAAGTCTGTCTAAACTGTCCATTGATTGTTGAAGGTCGAACCTTTTCGGTCAATTTGATCTGTTTACCCCTTTCCCAACTAGATATAATCTTAGGGATGGACTGGTTGTCTTCCAACCATGTTCTATTAGACTGTTCCAGAAAAACCATAGTTTTTCCCATAGATGAGGATTCTAGATTTCTGACTGCCAACCGAGTTCAAGCTCTCTTGAAAGAAGGAGCTCACGGATACATACTACTGTCTTCTTTGAAGGTCGAGAGCGAGGTTGATGTGAACACAATTCCAGTGGTGAATGAGTTTCTCAAAGTCTTTCCTGAGGATGTACCTGATTTACCACCGGTGCGAGAAACAGAGTTTGCTATTGACCTTGTACCGGGAGCTGGTCCTGTGTCTATAGCACCTTATAGGATGGCACCGACAGAGTTAGCTGAGCTCAAGAAACAGCTGGAGGAGCTTTTGGAAAAGCAATTTATCAGACCAAGTGTGTCACCATGGGGAGCACCAGTACTATTAGTTCGCAAGAAGGATGGTTCATCAAGATTATGTGTGGACTACCGGTAGTTGAACAAAGTAACGATCAAAAACAAATATCCACTCCCAAGAATTGACGATTTAATGGACCAACTGAAGGGAGCAGCGGTGTTTTTAAAGATCGACTTGCGATCTGGGTATCATCAGATACGAGTAAAGACGGAGGATATACCAAAGACTGCTTTTTGTACCCGATAGGTCATTACGAATATCTCGTTATGCCGTTTGGCGTGACGAACGCCCCAGCTATCTTTATGGACTACATGAACCGAATCTTTTGTCCTTACTTGGACAGATTCGTTGTGGTATTCATTGATGACATTCTGGTATACTCTCAAAATCAGGAGGATTATGCTGAACACCTCAGTATAGTTCTTCAGATTCTGAAGGAGAAGGAACTGTATGCCAAACTGTCAAAATGTGAATTATGGCTGGAAGAAGTTAAACTTTTGGGGCACGTAATATTGAAGGAAGGGATTGCGGTGGATCCATTGAAAGTGGAGGCAGTGTTGCAATGGGAAAGGCCAAAGCCAGTGACGGAGATCCGAAGCTTTCTGGGTTTGACTGGATATTATAGGAGGTTCATTAAGGGATTCTCCAAGATTGCAGGACCACTTACTCAACTCACGAGGAAGAACCAAGCTTTTGAGTGGACCGACAGCTATGAGCAGAGTTTCCAAGAGTTGAAGAATCGACTGACTACCTCGCCAATGTTAGTGCTACCCGATTCAAATGAATAGTTTGAGGTGTACTGTGATGCTTCATACCAAGGGCTAGGATCTGTACTTATGCAGCATGGAAGAGTAGTGGCTTATGCTTCAAGGCAATTGTGAGTACATGAGAAGAACTACCCGACGCATGACTTGGAGTTAGCGGCTGTAGTTTTTGCTCTGAAGATATGGAGGCATTTTCTCTACGGAGCGACGTTCAACATCTTCAGTGATCACAAGAGTCTGAAATACCTATATGATCAAAAGGAGCTGAACATGAGGCAGCGAAGGTGGCTGGAGTTTCTGAAGGATTATGATTTCCAACTTCTGTATCACCCTGGCAAGGCAAATGTTGTGGTAGACGCTCTAAGTAGGAAGATGATCAGTGCCTCTGCCCTAATGATCAAGGAAAAGGATATGCTAGAGCAGTTCAGAGATATATGGTCTTTTATGGAGTTAGAACCAGGGAAGATCTGCATGAATATGGTTACCATCTCAAGTGAGTTGATGGATAACATAAGGGAAAAGCAGAAGGTTGACAAGTTCTTACAAGAGGTGAGAGAGCAAATGAAGCAAGGCTATGAAACAGTGTTTGCGGAAGGAACAGACGAAATTCTGAAATTTCGTGGAAGAGTTTGTATTCCCCGTGACCAAGAGCTTAGAGAATATATCATTAACCATGCTCACACAAGCCAGCTGAGTATGCATCCGGGCATAACAAAAATGTATCAAGACTTGAAGAAGTTGTTCTGGTGGCATGGGATGAAGAGTGATGTCACTAGACGCGTATCGACTTGTCTGGTCTGTCAAAAAGCTAAAGTAGAACATCAGAGACCAGCAGGATTGCTGCAACCATTGTCTATTCCTGAATGGAAGTGGGATAGCATTGTAATGGATTTTGTAGTCGGATTGCCAAGAACAAGAAAAGGTCATGATTCGATTTGGGTAATCGTGGACCGACTCACGAAATTAGCACATTTTCTCCCGATCAACATAAGATACAAACTGGAGAGACTGACCCAGATCTATATTGGAGAGATTATTAGATTGCACGGTGTGCCTATAAGTATTGTTTCGGATAGGGATCCGAGATTTACTTCAAATTTCTGGAAGAGTTTGTAAGAAGCATTAGGGATGAAGTTACATCTGAGTTCTTCTTATCACCCACAGACCAATGGTCAATCAGAGAGAACGATCCAATCTTTGGAAGATTTGCTTAGAGCTTGTACTATAGAACAGACTGGAATTTGGGATGATGTTCTACCGTTGATAGAATTTACCTACAACAATAGTTATCACTCGAGCATAGGGATGACACCCTATGAGACTCTGTATGGATGACGGTGTCGGACACCTCTGTGTTGGTACCAAGATGGCGAGTGCCTTACTATTGGACTAGAGATTATACAGCAGACAACTAAGAAGGTTAAGATGATTCAAGAGAAGATGAGGACGGCTCAGAGCCGACAAAAGAGTTATGCGGACCAAAGGAGAAAGCCTCTTGAGTTTGAGGAAGGCGAGCATGTATTTCTGAAAGTCACACCTACGATTGGGGTAGGTCGGGCCTTGAAATCTAGGAAACTCACTCCGAAATTCCTTGGAACATACCAAATTATTCGTCGAATAGGTCCTGTAGCCTATCAAATAGCCTTACCTCCTTTCCTCTCAAACATTCATAATGTTTTCCATGTGTCACAACTTCGAAAATACCTACCTGACCGAAGTCATAGCACCAGATACAGTACAATTAAAAGAGAACTTAACTTATGAGGCACCTCCTGTAAGAATCGAGGATAGAAGGATAAAGCAACTCAGAGGCAAGAAGATCTCATTAGTGAAAGTAGTCTGGAACAAGATGACTGGAGACGCAACTTGGGAGCTAGAAGACAAGATGAAGGAGCAACACCCATAATTATTCTAAGGTATGTAAATTTCGAGGATGAAATTCCTTTTTAGAATGGAAGTGTTGCAACACCCCAAAAATTATTTATTTTGTCATTAATCATCATTTTACAATATTTATAATTTTTGGAAATTTTTTTGGAATTTTTTGAAAATATTGAATATTTTAATATATTTTTCGTTTTACGTACGCACTAAGCAGAGTCAATCAAACGCTCCAGAAAATTATTTGTTTTATGATGAATAGTCATTTTTCAATATTTGTGATTTTTAGGAAATTTTGTGAATTTTTCTGAAAACATCGAATATTATGTATATTTCTCGTTTTGCATGTGCGCTGAGCGGAGCTGAGATAACGAAATGTTTTTCCTGAGGCTGGTAAACCTTGAACTATCAACGTGTTGACGGGGGATCATACTAAACCCGAGGCCGGGCACAGTATGCGAGGTTTATGTTTATTGAGATTTTATTTGATAAATAAAATCACTGTATTATAAAAATTACCCAATGAACAATAAAGTATTATTTTCATCAACTGTAAATTTTATTCACTGAGAAAATATTTCAAATAGTGTAATTAATTATCTGTTAAAGTGTATTCAATTTAGGAGACAAGCTTACTATGTACTTTATTGAGAATTGTGCAAAGCTTCTCAAGGAAGCTTCTTGGAAATTTCCTCCAAGCTTCCTATGGAAGCCACACACTCTCTCTCCTCTCTCCATGCACTCACGGCAGCAGCACCATGTGGGGGGGAAATGTGTGCTTTTCACTTAATTAATTATACTACACCAAATTCAAACACACAAAAGCTATCACTTTATTTCCTATTCACTTCTCTCTCTAAGCTTCATCTTTCTTCTTCCTTTCAAGCTTTTTTTTTCTCCTCCTTCTCTCTAGACCCATTCGGCCAGCAGCCCATAATCCCCTCATCCATCACAAAATTTTCATCCAACCCCATTTTCTAAATCCTCTCCACCTCCTAAACACTTTTCTAGTTGGTGGTTCTTTGAAAATTCACCATTTTCACCATTTTCTCCAAGCTTCAAGCCTAGGGTTCTTTGGGTAAGTTCTTGATTCTTCACTTCCCTCTTCTTATTTTCATTTCTATGGTCTTCTTAGTGACCATCCATGCTTTATTTTTCAAGCATTGGTGCTATTCTAATGAGATTAAAATTTTAGGGTTCTTGGAGGGTGCAAATCCAAAAATTGCAAGGTGATTTTAGGAGGCTTCTCTTGCTTTCTTCACTTAGGTAAGAGGAAGACACTCCTCCTCAACCTCCTTTAGCATTTAGAAACCTTGTTTGTGGTTGATTGTGAGAAAATCCTAATGAGGGTTATTCTTTGTTTGCATGATTAGTATGTTTGTATGTTGTTTATACTGTGTTTATGCTATTAGATTGTTTGTTGGTGTATATTGATATATTTGAATGGATTGGAATGCATGAAATGGAAGAAAATGATGTTGGATTGGTTCTTGGATGGCCACGGTTTTGGGGTCCAAATTTTAGGGTTCTTTGTGAACAATTGTAACAATTGGAATTCATAATTAATCAAGTGTACATTAGGTAATTAATAGAATGAAAATTTGGAAATTTAATCTCTAGGGAGGCCACGGCCTCTAGGGCCTTTTTGGGGCTTAATTGTACAATTTTGGTAACCTTGAAACTTAATTAAAGTGATTTAATCATTGGTAATAGGATAGAAAATTAGCAAATTGGAAGAATAGGACATACTTTGGAATTCATAAATTTTGAAGAACCAAGAGTGGAATTTTCATAAGACTTAGGATAATTTTAATTAGGGCAAGAACAAGAGAGTGTGAGAATAAATTACCTAAGAGAATTTAATTTAATTAAGAGAATTCCTTTAGAGACAAACTTTGTAAGAAAAGCTAAACCTAAGCAAGAATTCATAATACACCTTAAAAATGTATTAATTTATTTAATAACAATATTGTGATATTGTGGGTCCATGTGAGTGACCAATGATGTGTTGATTCATACTTTGGCTAATTGTGGCATATTATGAAATAGCAGGTAATGATGATCATGCATGAGTATGCATAGAGCCTTTATGCATTGTGAATGTCCGTTGGACTGTTGTTAAGGCCGAGTTGCCTAGGAGTTGAACACACCTTAGTGCGGATGCGAGTAGACTAGTGTAGGTCATATTGTTGACCATGGGGGCGTCAGGGTGCGGGTACCTCGCAATGGACAGTTGGTAGCTCTTCTGTCCGTGGGGCAGACTAATGCAAACACACCGACAATCCTGACTGGGCATTGTCCTATATCGTGATTTAGTGTAGACTGTCCGTACAATGCCATGATGTGCACGTGGATAAATTGATGAATTATAGCACTTTGGCCGCGACAACCGAGTTGCAGACATGTCTCCTGATCTTTCTCTCCGACCGTTTGTGTCTAGTTCCATGGAGTAGGATTTTGACTTTGTATGCATATGCATAGTGAGTCCATGAATTATCTGGCATTTATTATTATTATGATAATTGGAACCGCAGTATTACTAATATATGTAACTGTTTGGAACTGCTTGGTTGATTATTACTGCTACTTAATATTTATTATTATTATTGCTGTCAAAAATGCTATGTGGGCGCTGTGCGCCATTTTATTTCTTGCTGCTATAACTAGTAATAATGGTAGGATGTCTTACCACGTTTCTGTACTTCTGTTATTTTCTACCTATATATTGTGTCCCATCGAAGATGACGACAAGGAAGTTGGAGCTCCCGATTTCCCTAGCTTCTGGCCTGATTACGATTAGCATCTACTATAGAGCATGGAGGCACGCATGCGTGGATTTCTGGGTGATGTGCGTCTGACCTTCCTTGGAGGGCCAGAATGCTGGCACATTAACCTGAATTCCGACCACTGTTTCTACCTGGGAGACGTGTCGATAGCTTTGGCCTGGAGGTGTCACGAGCCACCGATCTTTACCTGCTGCATCAGCCTGCGACTGGAGTTTTATTTGCCCATACGGGAGATTTGGGGTAACCGCTTCTACACCCCACAGGAGGACTCTTTTGATTCCATAGCTCGGGCCTCGGCTCGTGGCTCTGTGGCTCCGATGGAGGTTTCCTCAGATAAGGAAGACCCCAAGGAGGTCCCCGAGGATGACCTCACAGAGGATCCTGATACGATTCCTCCTCATCTGAGGGACTAATATTGCTGGTAGCTACTGAAGGCTGCCAGTGTTTTTATTTTGGGGGCCTGATGTCTTTTGTAGTGGGCTGTATATTTTTGATATCTTAGGGATGTGTATGTATGATCCTTTGGGGCAGGTATAGTTTTGCTTTTTTGTATACTAGGCTTTGTAACTAAACAGTTTGATAAATATATATATGAATATGCAATGCTAATTCCAATGTATGCTTTACTTCTGTTTGCCTTTTTATTTCCATCTATATTCCGTCACTGTGTTTATTAATTATTATTATTGTTATCGTAACAAAAAAAAAAATATTCGCCAATTTAATTACACATCTATAATCAAGTAAATTTATATTATATTATAAAGAACTGAGTCTTAACTTATATGAATTTTATTTTCGCATTGTAATTGACAAGGTGACGTTCCCTCCCAAAAAGGGGCGTTATAGTGAACCTCAAACAGAGAAGTGGTTTCATTCAAGAGGGAGGCAAAGATGCGGAGGCAAAGGCGACATAGAGTGTTGGGTTCAGGACTTGCGGTGGAGGACGTGACGCAAAGGCAGAAGCGCACGGTGGTGACAGCGAGGTTCTAGGCTGTTTGATAGCATCTAACAACGAAATATTGACCTTTACTTGCTTAAAAATTTCATAAATTTTAGTGTGGAGGTTCAATTTATTTGGTTTGTTTAATGCTTAAGGAAATAGGGGTGGAGGCGAGAGTTTGGTCTCATTTTGGATAGATGACTTATCAACCTCTTCCTTATCTTTGGGAATTGACTCATCATCTCTCTCACAAGGTTCAGGAACGTGTTTTTTAATAACTTTTCCACTCCTAAGAGTTATCACTAACTTGACTTAATCTATTTGTTAGTTTTCTAAACTACCCTCATTTAGACTGTACTGATCCTGGGGAATCGGTTGAGGTTGAGAAGGAAATTTTCCTTTCTCGTGAATGGTGAGAGCAGAAGTAATTTTGGTAAGAGTATCTTTTATGTCATTCATGGTTTGAGTGTTTTAGTTATTAATGGCCTCTTGCTTTTCTATGAATGCATGCAGTGTTCCTTCAAGGTTTTTCTTATATGGTAGGACATAGGGTACATATCCTTGAGAATTCAGAGAATCATGCTGTGCTTGAGGAGGTGGTAGTTGCATAAATTGTGCCTGATTATTAGTCCTCCAACTGAAGTTTGAGTGATTTCTCCATCCCGGATTGTATGAATCTGAAGAAGAAGAAGTGAATGGCTTTTTAAAATTGTTCATTGCATTTACTTGCTCATGTACAACTTCTTTAAAAATAGGAATTTTTGGACATTCATTTATTGAGTGTCCTAATTCATCACAAATGTCACAAATTTCTTCATTTTGCATAGATTTGATTTCTTTCACTTTCCCTGATTCCATGGCTTTAACCTTTCTAGCTAAAATGGAGTACCTAGCATTTAGATCTTCTTCTTAACTAAGATGATATTTTCCTTTACTAGCATTTGTAAGGTTATATCTAATTGAATTTTTAGAAGGATTAGTACCATGCCAAGATTGAGAATTTTTAGCCAAATGGTTTAAATAATCTAAAGCTTCTTCAGGTTCTTTATCAAGAAACTCGCCATTGCACATTGTTTCCACAAATTATTTGGTTTTAGGTGTTAACCCTTCATAAAAGAAGCTTATAGTGCGCCATTTTTCAAAACAATGATGTGGACAAGAATTTAACAAATCTTTAAAACGTTCCCAATATTGAAAATATGCTTCATTTGAAATTTGGAAAAAAATTTGGATTTTTCTTTTCAAAGCATTGGTTTTATGTATTAAAAAAAATTTCTTTAAAAACTCACCTTACATTTCTTGCCATGTGCCAATTAATCTTGGATTCAAAGCGTTAAGCCAAGTTTTTGCTTTATCTTTCAAAGAAAAAGGAAACAATTTAAGCCTAAAAATTTCTTCAGTGCAAGTTTGATCATTAAAAGCGATAAATACTTCCTTAAATTCTTTTAGATGTAAATATGGGCTTTCAGATTCTAAACCATGGAAAGTAGGAAGTGAAGAAATCATACCCAACTTAAATCTAAAATTGTTAGCATTAAGTGGAAAGACAAAACATGATGGACTAGAATTGTAAGGTGGTTGCAAATATTCATGCATGGTTCGCAACGGTTGAATTTCATATTCATCATGTACACTTTCATTTTCAGTCATTGTGTTAATTGTGTGTGATTGTGATTCAAACAAATCAATATATAAAGTAACAAGATTAATTTTAACTAAATGACTAGAATTTAAATCACAATACCCATTAAGCATAAATAAGTGACTTAAAATAAAACAAAAAATATACAAGCTGGCAGTGTAAACCAGCCATTAAATATTAACAAGGATGTGGTATAAACCAGCCACTAAAAAAATATTAACAAGTAGTATAGTAAACTAATGAAGTAAAACGTTAGAAATAAAGTGCGAAAAGTAAAATACAGAAAATAAAATACAGAAAGTAAAATACATAAAATAAAGTGCAAAAAGTAAATTTAAAACATGAAAACCAGAGAATCGATAACTTAATTTTTTGCTCCAGCGAGAGAGAAGAGAAGAAGAAAGATTATTTTATTAATGATTATAGATTATAGAGGGAGAAAGGAAAGTTTCTCTCACTAAGTAAGTATGTTAGTAAGCAAGAAAATTAAAAGTTAGGAAGTTAAAAAAGTAGAGAAAGAATATACCAGATGATGAAGTTTACTTAAAGAAAGAAAACCTCAATAAATTAAAACTTCAAATCAAGTTCCGGCAACGGCGCCAAAAACTTAATGCAGATTATAAGTTGCAAATCCAAGTGCAGGTTGTTTCAAGTAATAAATTCTCGGGAGTCCGAGGTCAATCCATAGGGAATTGATGAAGAAAAATTCTTTGAAGTAAGGAAAAGATTTTGTCACAATAATAAAGGTAATAAAACTTGGTCACAAATAAAAATGATTTACTTGGGTTAGGAGATCTACTCTTGGTAAATAAATTAAGGATAATATTAATTCTTTTTATAACTTAATTAGAATCCACACATAATAGAGGTTCCAATCGAAAAATACAACATTCAAAGTTCATTTAAGATTATATATGTAATTATATTATGATTCCTTTAATTATCTATTATCACCATCACTTATAAATGGGCTCAAGCATTCATTGTGTTAATATATTGTCTACAACAAATTAAGATCTCCACTTTACAAGGAGGGTTTCTAAATTGATTGGAAACAAAATATAATACATATAATGACCACTTGATAATATGTCATCTAAGCACAAGAAAGAGATTAATCTAACCTTATTTCATTACCAAGAGCTTCACCTTTTCACCCAAGTAAAATAAAAATTAGTTACTCATAGACAAGAGGAAAGAAAGAGAGAAGAAGAAGAAGATGAACATAACTTCAATTTAGAATAAAAGAAAACTACTACAAAGGAAATAATTAATACACAAGCATGATATTGATCTTTAAGCTAACCCTCTCAAATGATTAGCCATTGCTTCCTTTTATAGAGCTTAAGGAGTACAAAATGACAAGGGGCTGATTAATGAGTGAGTGGATGAGTGGGATAATGCCAAATAGTAATTTGATGAATGGAAAATTATAGAGATTCTTGTCTCTAAAATATTTCAGTTCTGAGCTCATGGCATGCATCATATCTTGGACAAATGGTCTTCATAAGAGTTGTAGAGAATTGTCTTACTTTCCAAAGCCACCAGTTTCAACTTAAAAGACCACCTATAGCCCGAGATATGGCCCAATTACTACATAGTATTCAGGCCCAATTACAGCTCCTCTATTCTGACTTCCAAGCCCAATATGACTTTCAAGAGATCCGATCTGATATTTGTGTTTGTCATAAAATTGTAAATATGAATCTTAACTTTCAAATGGCACCAGTTTCAGTCCAAAAGCTCTCCTATATCTCAAGATATGGTCTGATGAGTATGCATAGGTCAAGCTATCAGGTTCAGAATTCTAGATCTTGCTTCAACTCCAATTTAAATTATCAAAACGTGTGATCTGGATCTTGAGGTCTTCATGAAAGTTGTAGAGAATTGCCTTAGCTTTCCAACAAGACTAGAATCACATCAATTAGATTTTAAAACTCAAATTGTAGCCAGTTTACTAAAAAAGCCAAGTGAGAAGATTATAAAATGAATAAAATATATTGCTATCAATGTGACTTTTGCTATCAAATGAATAGTTGTTAGAGAATTATCTTAACTTTCTAACAAGACCAGAATCACATCAATCAGATAATTGTAACTTAAATTATAGCTAGTTTACTTAAGAATGCAATCACCCAAATTAATGACAATTCAAGCAATAATTTCTTCAAAGATCCAATTAAGCTCAATTTCATAAAATGTGACAAAACCAACTTAATTAAGCCAAATTGAACCTTAAGAAGCCAAGTGAGAGGGCTATAAAATGAATAAATTATATTGCTATCAAATTCCCCCACACTTGAGTTTTGCACTTCTGGGCAAAACACTTAAAACTAAAACTAGTGAACAAGGAAAAACAACACAAACTCAAAAATTAAAAAAAATTCTAAAAGACTCAATAATATTAAATAATGAAGAGCAACCAAAGATTTAAGAAATCAAAACATTTATGAGGTAAAGTTTCTTCACATCTCAAACCAACAAGCAAGGAAATTTCAATTGAAAAGCATGAGTCAAGAATAATAGATCTTCACAAGATTCACTCTCAATCCCTCAAGTGTTTAAAAATGTAGGTATTTCACTCCATTCAACCCATAAAAAATTATACTACCATTAGCTTGCTTATCTTCTACTTCTCTATTACTCAGAACACATGCACACACAAATCATGAGAACTTTTGTAACACCCTCTTTAGGGCATTACATTTCAAACCAACTCCTTTCAATTCTTTACCTAAGTTGTAAAGTATTTAATATTATCTTAATACGAGTTTCAAAATTTCTTTTTCATGGATAACATAAACTTACCGAATTTTAGAAACACAAGGCACAAGAACTGAATAATATACATCTCACATACATAACATAGATTAGTAGAATTTTAAATACATAAAACTTACGTATTTTAAGTAATATGTAATTACCATATAAAAACTGAACCCAACCCAAGTCATAATACTAGAAGAGTAGGGTCCTGCACCCGATCTTCCTCCAGATCCTCCTCGGGATCCCTAACAGACAAACTCCCCAGACGGAGCATATTACTACGGATAGGAGTCCGAGCAGTCGACACATCAGAGTCCTCACTATGAGTATCATAAAGATTACTCCACATATCTCTAATAGGCATAGAGAACTCCAAATGCACACAAGCATCAAGAGAGAGAACAGTATCCCCAAAATAAACAACACGCTCAACATCGGCATCATAGTGCATGGCATCAGTGCCTCCTCGAAACTATACTCTCACGTAACCAAGAAAACTAGGTCTTGACGCCATCTCAGTACATAGATAAAATCAACACAATAGAAAGGAGGTCTTCCTGCCTCTTGCTCTTCACAATCTTTATCACACATACGTATAAACAAAATAATACAACAAAGAGGTGATATCCCCTACATCAATACTATCATGGCAACATAGAAACAATAATGACAATAATGCCATTCACATACATCAATATCATAGAATAACAGATATAATCATGTTATCAACTAACTTATAATTTATCAATATATATATTTCATGATATATCAAAACTAACCATACCACAAAATAAACATACTAACTATGCCACAACAATATGTACACTTACTATGCACATGGATAATGTGTATACTAACAATCCTTATGCACAATACACTCATTTCCTACTCCATGGAGCTAAACACAAACTCAGAGATGAACGTTCTAGAAGACCTGCCACCCTCAATGATAGTCTACGCCGGACCATGAAAAGAATAGTGTTTGTCGGGTCCTTGTTAGTGTGTTGCAACGATTTTTCATAGCCAGAAGTATAAAATGTGATAACAGATCACTAAGTAAATCACCTCGCCCTGACACTCCCTGAGATCCATCATAGATCACACTATCCAAATTCTTGTTCACTCTTAGGCACAAAAGCCACAACAGCCACCGACTATATAATGCTCAAATGCATGATCCATGAAATCAAACCACCGATGGACTGTTCCCAATGATATTAAAGTAACTGCCCATACAATTGTCTAATATCATTAGTATCAATGATATTATATAACCGCTCATATAATTACATAATACCATTGATCCACTCGGGTCCAATACATCCAACACTTGTTGTTCCTCTCAATCGCGTAACGTTTTTATCGCGTTTTCACAATCATAAAAAACTTCTGATATGTTTTCAAATCGCGTAATGATTTTTTAACATTTTCTCAATCGCGTAAAGATTTTAAAATATTTTCTTAATTGTGTGGCTAAAAATCACCATTTTTAAATTGCGTAAGAGTTTTTCTGCGTATTTTCAATCGCATAAAACATTTTAATCATATTCTAAGCTTAAATTAAAACTTTTCTCATTTAATATCAAAATTGGGCTTTAATTCCAATATTTCCTTAATAAATCACCTTTAAATAATATGTCTAACATTTTCTCACTAAACCTCCACCAAATAATATTTCCTAACGTTTTCCACAAAAACTTATATCATTTAAATTAATTCAAGATGTCTCGGACTTTTTATTCATTACTCTAAATAGAACTTTATTAAATAAAATATTTTACACTCCAAACTATCCTTAGAAATTATTTTCTTGCTAAAACTCTTTTTAATAATAATTTCTAATATTTTTCCAAAACTTACATTACTCTCAAAATTATATTATTTTAATTTTAAATCAAATCCTTTTCCATTTAATTTATAAAAAAGCCATTTAACTAAAATACTTGAAATCCCAAAATTACTCCTTAGTGCTAAATTCACTATAATAGCCTAAAATCACTTCTTAATTAGTGATAAAAATATTTTCATTTTCATTTTAAATTTTGTAATTCCTTAATCAAATTAATTATCAATAAACAACTAAATTCACAATTAAAAAAAATCATTTTCATCATTCCAACTAAAAACTCTATTAAATAAAATGCTTCAAATTTCAAATCATCTTTCTAACTTATTTCTATAATTGAAGCCAAAAATCGATTCCTTTATGAATAATAAATTTTGTTCATCAACTTTTTAACTTGCAAAATCCTTAAACCTTATTTAGTCCCTTAATCATCTAGGTTAAGTCATTTTTGCATAAAATTACCTATTTACGGGCAAAGTGGTCGTGAGCCTCTTGGCCTTTGGAACCAAAAATTCATTTCCTTTCAATGACAATTTATATCATATAACATGCATAAAACATCATAATCCTACTATGTCAAATTCATGCATAATATCAAAGCAAAAAAATCACACAAAGCATATAAACACAAACCACAAAATTATACAAACATGGTGAATAAATCCTCACATGGATTCATCACCATCATACAAATTCATCCCTCACTACCATAAGTGGTTGATGAGGTTAATTTCCCTCTTACCTTAGGTGTAGCTTCCTAAGCTCCTTGTATAGCTCTTTGTATGAACTTTCTCAACCAAGTAACTCTTGAAAATCAAAGTAAGCATACAAAAATTAATATCCAAGGCTTGATTAAGATGACCATAGCTCAAATATGGTCTTAGAATTTCAAGAATCAAATAAGAAATGAAAAACCATGATCATCACCTTAGAACCCTAGAACTTGTATCCAAAAATCAAGCTTGAAGATGATGGAATCAAGTCTTGATCACAACATAAAAGATGCTTAGAATGATGTTTAGGATTAAGAAGTATGGTTGGTTTGAATTATGAGTGATTGGAAAGTGATTTTATGCACCAAGGCCGTGAGCTAGAGGAGAGAAAAATGAGAGAAAAAGTGTTAAGGTTTTTGAGAGAAAGATGATAGCTTTCTTGAATGAAATGGAAAATGAAGACTTAGCCAATTTGAGAGGTACTTGGCCGTGAGATAAGAGAAAGAAAGTGGAAGAGAGAATTTTTGTGTTCAAGCTTGAATGAAAAGATGAAGGCTTTAGGAAATGTGATAGAAAAATCAATTTTACCCACTTTAGAAGCTTCATGGTCGTGAGCTTCATCCAAAGGAGGGAATTAAATCCTTCTCCTACAAGTTGCTTCCTAAACCATTAATATGATCAATGGTGGATATCCAAGACTTCTACATTAAGCTTACTCTCACAACCGTTGATGAGATCAATGGTGATCATCCAAAACTTCTTCATTAAATTTGCTCCTCACATCCATTGATTAGATCAATGATAGATATGTAAAGCTTCTCCTCTAAATCTTGCCATCCAATGGTTCAAACCAAAGTCCATGCCCTCTTTGTTTACTAATCTCAAGATATTTTTCAAAAGATATTTCCAAAAGATATTTTCCAAAAATTATTACCCATTAGATAATAGCTACTGCTAGTTATTGTCCAATGGATAATAACATTACACAATGAATACAAGCATTACTCAATGGATAATAAAAAACTCAGATACAAAAAATTTTCGTCAACTATTTTTGGTTTCGAGTTTAGTAAGTTCCCCCGGCCCCGCATTAACAGTCTGAAACTTTCTAGTCCAGGAAAAATTTTTATTTTTCCAAGCGCGCCTAAAACACACATACAACTCAAAATAATATTAAAATAATAAAAAACTTAGAAAATTTTACAAAAATTCATAAAAATCATAAAAATTATAAAACTCATATATATTCAGAAAAAAATGAACTTTGAGCACACTCAAAATAATATTAAAATAATCAAAATAATTAAAATTTCCTAAAAACTCACAAAAATTCACAAAAATTATTAAAACGTATTTATATCAAGAAAACAAAAAATTAGGGTGTTACAACTTTATTCAAGGTTGTAATGGGGTCAAGGTAAAGGAAGAGGTAATATGAATATGACAAGTTAAATACCAAAGAGAATAAAAGAGCGTGAGAGCTAAGTTCAATTAACAAGCATGAAAGTTCATCTAACTCCACCTAATACAAATTCCCTTTACATATTCTTTTCTTTTCTTTTATTGCCTTGTTGGCCCTTCTTTACACATTTTTTTATTTTTTTATTTTTTTACAAGATGAACATAATATATACATTTTTTTAATTAAACATTTTTTTCACCAACCATTCTGCACACACACACCCACACTTGTTCAAGAACTCATCCAATAACAAAGCTATTGTTCTTTTATTCCCTAAGGTGGGGTAAAAACATAGTTTTTCATTTAAGGCACATAATGAGCTTAAAACAAAGAATGGTCAAATCAGCTCAAAGGGGTTAAGTAAGGGGAAATAGGTCATTTCCAATGCCTTACGTTGGCAAGCATCAGAGAATTTTCAAGAAGCCATAAGAGTGCTTGATATCATATTGAGACAATATGCTACTAAGCAAGGCTGCCTATTTGTGTGCCAATCATTCTTGGCTATTTGGTTAAAGTAGCTATTTCAAGAAAAATGCATCAATCATGTTTATGTATGCATGTGAAAATGTAGTCTCAAAAAGAATCAAAGCAAGTTCTAGAGTAACAATTCCATGAGTGAAAATCACACAAGAAAGAAGAAAATGGTACAAATGTTTAATCCATTCAACAATAGGCTGAAAATCTCACAAGGCATTCTATCATTCTCAGTCCACCAATTCAACATCCATAACCAAGCATGTGATTTTTAAGAAAGAAGATAATTTATTCAATCATGGTATGATCCTTGAATTTGAATTGCTACTTCCACACAAAATAGTTACTACCTGTAACACCCCAACTTTTGATATAATTACAATATTGTCCTGAAATGTACTGTTTTGTGAATTCTGTGAGCAGTAAATTAAATTTGACTGTTTCATGAGTGTATTTGATTATTTTGTGTGATTTGCTCTGAGTCAAGAAAATATTAATTTTCTGGCTGAAAAAATCTTATTTTAATTAGTTGGAGCTGGGGGATCTTACTAAACCCAATTCTGATTGATATATATATTAATCTTATAATTTTTAGGATTTAACTGTGCAATAAAATAATTTTATATTAGTATAATATTATTTTATATTACAGTACCTACTGTCTCAAAAACAGTAGAAATCTGCTTCGATTTGACCACGGATCTTTAAAAGTACTGTGGGACCCGCGTTTAGGAAAAATAGTTAACTATGCTGACTGGACAAATTCTAGCCAATGTGAACAAGTCAACAAAAGTGGCTTGACTTTTTAAACCAATAAGAATAGGTCAACAAAAGGAGCGTAGACTTTAATTTGGACCGTTGGATGAAGACTTAGTTAGGAAGCCTTTGATTTCAACCGTTGATCAAATCAATGGTGAGATTAGAATTCAAGATTTATGACTAATAAATATCTACCTTAGATGTAATCTATGACTAGGAATTAAAGATGAAATCAATGGTTAGAATTAAGTCAAAAATAGTAGGCTTGAATTTGGTTAGTAGCTAATTAAGCTTAATTTGGTTAATCTAATTACCTAATTAGCAAACTAAGTAAACTAGCTTAGTTATTAATTAGTTATAATTTAATTCTTAATTAGATATCTTAATTTTAATTAGAGGATATAATATATGTAATTATATGTCTAATTAATTAGTTATGTAATTGGATGATTAATTAAAATTGGTTAGGAAACTAAACCTAATTAATTAACTATTTAATTAGCAAGTAATTAGACTTGAATTAAAAGTAAATTGAGTCCCTAAATGCCCTTGGACCAAACGGTTTGCAGCAGCCTTGGGAGGAAAAATTGGACAAGTTCTACATCATTCTTGAACCATTTTGCATGCACACTAGGTGGCCAAATGATGACATAAGCCATGTGCACCTAAATTGGATATTTGTTTCAAGCAAATCTCTTCATTTTCCACAAGCCACTCACGGCAGCAGCCCCTCCCATTTCCCTCTTAATATTCACTTTTATACTTACTAAAAACTTAGCCCTTTATTCTCTCCAAAATTCCCAAGAACACTAAACATATTTTCTCTTTTATTTTCTCTTCTATTTTCCTACTAGAATTCGGCCAAGCACCAAAGTACCACCACCAATCTTCTATAATTTTACCTTTTAGCTTTTCTTAAACCCAAATCATATTCTAAACACTTTTCATTCACAAAGTTTTTCCAAAAACCTACTCAATCTAGTCCAAAATATAACCTTTTGCTTACTTACTTAAGGGTAAGTCTTGATTCTATGGTTCAAAATTTGAATTCTAATTTTTCTAACCATGATTGTTCCATGGTTTTTCAATATTAAACCTTGTATGTGTTTTTACTAATTGTTTAAGAATTCTAGGGATTTGTTTGGGAGATTGTACAAAATTACAAAGAAAGGAGGAAACTAACCGATTAATTGTCTTCAAGAGGTAAGAGGGAGATTTAATCTCATCAACCCTAAGTGGTGATGGGAAAATGAATTTGATTGTATATGGAGAATCCATAAGAATTCATTTGTGTGGTTGTTTTATTGTTTTTATTATTTGTGTGATTGTTTTAAAAGCTTTCCTATTTGTGATTTATTTTTGCTATGCATGTTTATAGTATTTGTTATTGATTTTAATTGCTATGCATATTTATAGTTTTTAAATATATTGTATGTGATTATATAATTGCATGTGTTTATAATTGTATAATTATTAAAGTAGGATGTGAATAACATGTAATGATTTGCATGAGTGTTCCAAAGAACACAGAATGAGGCTCATAGCCTTACACCAAACAGAGAACCAAAATGTTCTCAGCAATTTTCTAAATCACTAATTTAAAGGATTTAGGTAAAATAATGGATTTAAGAATGATTTTGATTTAATTATGGTCAACATGCCATTTAGTGTATAATTGAATGTCATTTTATTTTTGATTTTTGGCTAACTTACCATTTTATTTTCTAAGATAGGTTAGGTAATGGATTTACAAAACAAAATGATTCCAACGATTCTTTGAGAAAACAAAAGGAATAAATTTGAGTCTAGAATTTTAAAACTAGCAGAATTTACTTTAAGTAGAAATTAAAGAGAATGCTTGAAAAATACTAACGTAAAGCTCATTTTATGAATTTTGAAGTGCGTTAGCAAGTTTCAAAGCGTAATTATTGGGTAAAATTAAAATAAACTATATTTAGTGGAAAACATCAAAAATAATTATTTTATGGACGATTAAAATGAAAAAATACTATATTTAGAACACAAGGAAAATACTCTACGTATTTTAAATGTACTAGATATAGTCTACAAATATTTAAAATAATAATTTTAATCTATTCGGTTAAGAAAATGAATTAAAAATCTTACGCGATTGAGAAAATGATTTAAAAACATTACGCAATGTTCAAAAATGTCAAAATGTACTTACGTGATTTAAAACATTTGTGAAAATGATGAGATCGTGAAAACGTGATAAAATTCTTACGCGATTGAACGATACAGTAAGTTTTACTATCGGGCCAAAGTGGTGGACCCAGACATGTTGTAGTGTAGTACTGTCAAGTGGGACATACTATACTTTGGTATTTTGTGACTAAGGGTATTTTTGTAATTATGATAAAATTTGGATAATAAGGGTATTTTTGTAATTTTAGATCATGCTTAGTGTGTTGTGTCAATTTGGTTGATAATTGACGATTGATTGATGAGGCGAATTACAC
The DNA here is from genome assembly GCA_029884595.1 of Ormosia semicastrata. Classification (NCBI taxonomy): domain Eukaryota; kingdom Viridiplantae; phylum Streptophyta; class Magnoliopsida; order Fabales; family Fabaceae; genus Ormosia; species Ormosia semicastrata. Next base: position 72,562,500 of record JAQQTO010000060.1, read on the forward strand.
CGTGTTTTGGTGTGATAGGCGTAGTGTGGTTCATTTATGAACTTGGAGGCGTTAGTGTGCAGAGAATCCCATATGTGGATAGTGGTAGCACCTCTGGGCCGTGGTAACGGGCAACACACTAATGATCTTAACAAGTACTATTCTTAATCGAGATCTTGAGGAGACTATTAAGTACTATGCCTATAGTGTACGGTGTATTGACTGTGTACTACTACACGATGTTTGGACTGTGGACTATAGACACGATGTTTGACAGTGCAATAGTTTGGTTGGGTAGCCAAAAAGTATTATTAGTTTCTATTCGGATTATTCTCTCAGATATCCGAGTTTAGCTCCATGGAGTAGGAACAAGTCGGTGTGTGTTCATGCATTATCTGCATTTTCCTGTTCATGCATTATCTGCATTTTACTGTTTACCATAATCTGTGATAAAATGTATGATCTATTGCTTTGATATATTATGCATGATATGATGTATTAATTTGATGTATTAATTTGCTATACTGTATATGATGTATTAATTTGCTATACTGTGTATGATATAATGGTAAGTGTTATTTTAATATGTATTGTATTGTCATATATTATATTGTCATTTTCTTTATTGCCATGCAGGTAATGATGTAGATTGTCTCACCTCTTTATTGTATTATTTTGTCTGTTTCTACTGTATGTCTATATCATCGAAGACTACAATGGCGGCAAGAGGAGATCAATTAGGTTTCTTTAGACTTCAGTTTCTCGAAGGCACTGAGGCTTGGTACGTCCACTGGGACACTGGACACATAGAGTACAGTGGTAACGTGACTTTATCAGTAAGTAGGACACGACAAGGGTTCGTTACTACACGTTACACGATTGCTTTCATAGAGATTATTTTACCTATTAGGGAGTTATGAGACGAATTTCACTATACTCCTAGAGAGAACTTCGATATACTTTTGAGTCGAATTTCTATCGATCAAGACATTCCCAACAAGGGAAGTTGTCTTATGACGAGGGCTCATGTCTTAGGCATTATGTTTGAGTAGTATGCTGTCTTTTACTATTTCTATTAAATATTAATAGTGTAAATTAATTGTATACTTCAGACAAGAATCATATGTATATTATGGTGTGATTATGTTTTATCTTATTTTGTGCTCCGTGTTATTTTATCTGATATTATAAGTATAAAAAGGAAAAAAATTTACCACTAATATTATTTATGTATCAAATATTTTACAACTTGGGTAAGAGTTTTATTTTATTTTATTTTACTGCATTCATAAATGTGACATCCCCACAACGGTGTTACACTACCCCAACTAAGATGTGTCTCAAGAGTAAAATTACCTCTAGAGCAAAATTTACTCTTTACTCTGCCATCCTTAACTGGTTTTACTATGAGTAGGTTTCTGATAATCATATCCATAAACATACTCCCCAACTAAGATGCGTCTCAAGAGTAAAATTTACTCCTTACTCTGTCATCCTTAATTGGTTTAGTAAGTTACTGACAATCATATCATACTTCCCAATTTTTTTTGAACAACTATCCTTCCCCCCCAACCAGATCATAACATTGTCCATAATGTTAAAATACAGATGAGTAAAGGATAGAAGACATTACTTGTTGTAGCAATTACTGAAAAGAGAAACCTGACACAAATTTAAACAGAAACAAAGTACAATAAATAAAACCAAAGTTTAAGAAAAGTTATAGATGAAGTGTCAGATCACACCCATGTTCCTTGCTGCCTCCCGTACTGCTTCCTTCTGTCCAATCTATCCGAGCTATTACTGGTTCAGGTTCATAAATAAAAGTTTATAATTTATTAATTAATTCATCAACAATTGAAGCAGTTATAAGGAGTCGTCTTGCCAAAAGTGTGATAAAGTTCTGTTCCACAGCATGGTCAACAAAAGATAACAAATTATCAAAGAAATCATTAACATTCAACAAACCTATGGGTTTATGGTGGATGTTTAGTTGGGCCTAAGAGATAATTTGAAAAACTTCTTCCAAAGTACTAAAACCACCCGGTAAGGCAATGAATGTATCAGAGTTTTCAAGCATTGTTCTCATTCGTCCATGCATAGATGATACTTGAAGCTCTTCCCCAATTGTCTTTCCAGTGATGTTCTTTCGAGTTAAAGGTCCAAGAATGATACCTAAAACCTGACTGCCTCCTATATGTGCAAAGAGTGATATAGCTGCCATTAACCCAATGCTACCTCCCTCATATACTACATGAATTTTTCTCGCAGCAAGTGTTCGACCAAGAGTGCTTGCTGCGTTTACATACTCTAAACCCTTCCCATAACTTAATCCACAAAATACACAGATATTTGTAAATCTACAAATAGAAGAAGAAGCTCATTCCATTTCTACACTCACACTCCCTTTGAATGATTATGAGTTAGAGGAAAATGAAGAAAATGAAATGTTTAAATAAGGAATAGAATAGAAAAAGTAATGATAGCTCCTATATGGGTAGGTTGACTATTGTCAGAAAAGTTTGAAATTAAGAAACTTTTTTTTATTTTTTTAAAAATTATTTTTATTTTTTATTTTTTCTATTTTTTTAAAAATAAAAATACTTTCACACAACAGGAATAAACATAAAAACCTATGCCCTCAAGCTAATTAGGCCGACTCTCAATGAGAAGTTGGTTCTAAGACTACAATACCCCCAAAGAACCTTCCGAACAAACGGGGTAAGGATCCATGCACAAGGATTTCATGGACTAAATACTAAGTTACTAACAACCTGATGAAAGGTGGGTGTATACTCACTTGAGAATGGGATGGAGGTAGTATACTCTTTTGGCTTTGTGCCAAATCATCATTGACTAGTATTAGACCCATTCAAGACTAGCGCAATATAGGGCTCCCAAAAGGGACAAGTGGCCATAATGCGACTAGTTGCCTCACATGTGGGATACAATCCACCTACTTTGTTTTTCAATGAAGAAGGTTGGATCAGGATGCGCGCATTTCCCCATTCATGTTTTGTGTTTACCAAGGCCAAACCCAAGATATGTACAAACTCTATTTTTTTTTAATAAGAAGAACAAGATAATATATACATGTTGTTGTGAGTGTGACTCACCTTTTCCTCTAGTTTTACGTTCAGTAATGGCTTAAACGCCTTCTATGAGTCGAGGATAAGTTTCCCATCTAATTTTATTATAAATTGGCAAATAGAGTCTTTTTGATTCAGATTCCTAAGACTGTAATGTTCTTGTTTGTCCTTGAAGAGATTCCACAAGTTAAGAAGTTCTCGCTGCACATATCCACAAGAATGCATCTCAAGAGTCAATAAGATATTATCTAATGACTCCTTACTCAGTCCATTCTTAATGAAGAATATTTTATCTTCTCTGTTTGTAGAAACCATTCCCAAAGAATGACATCGCTTGTTACAATTCCATTGTGCACATTTGTGACAAACTTGTAACCTTTTTGCTCTTCTTCTTTTAGAATACGAACTTCTACCAAGACCTGTCATATATGAGTCAAATGAAATTGAAGATTCACTTACTAGATGGACCTTTGCTTCAGTTATCCATCGTACATCTTCCGGTATGCCCTTGTGCATTAACAGTCTTAGTCTTTCACATCTAGCTTTGTAAATTTTTGTTAGAGCATTTTGAGGAAGAAAAGGAAAATATTTTCCAAGATTTGAGAGAATGACATCCATTTTAAAGGAGAAGGAATCAGTTATTATGGGAAACTGAAAAAAAAACTGACTTGAGAGTCACAGAGTACCGTTATTCGCCACTTAATCGGGGACACAGAACTGCAAAAAGAAAGCAAAAAAATTAAAATAAATTCTACTCATAACATGGATTAGAAAGGGAGATGAATTCTACCTCAACAACTTGGTTTTCCAGAAATGGTTTGAGTCTTTGTCCATTAACCTTTAAAACATTACCATTCCTAGGATTCTCAATGTCTATAGCCCCATAAGGATACACATGTTTGACAATAAAAGGGTCAGTCCACTAGATCTCAATTTTCCAGGGAATAGGTGAAGACGAGAATTATAAAGTAGAACTTTTTGACTAATTTCAAACGATTTTCTCAAAATTGACTTGTCATGAAAAACTTTTGTTCTATCTTTATAAATTTTTGAATTTTCATATGCAGCATTTCTAAATTCCTCAAGGTCATTTATTTGCAATTTGCGTAACTTGCAAGCATCATGAAAATTTAAATTGAAAGCTTTAATGGCCCAAAATACTTTATGCTCCAGTTCTACAGGCAAATGACAAGGTTTTCCATAGACTAACCGATAGGGTGATACGATTAAAGATGTTTTGAAAGCAGTACGGTAAGCCCAAAATGCATCGTTTAGTCTTAAAGACCAATCTTTACGATTTTGGTTAACCATTTTTTCCAAAATTTATTTAATCTCTTTATTTGCTAATTCTACTTGTCCACTTGTCTGAGGATGATAAGAGGTGGCAATTTTGTGGGTAATGCCATATTTCTTCATTAAAGATTCAAATGATTTATTACAAAAATGTGTTCCCTAATCACTGATGATAGCTCGAGGGATTCCAAATCGACTCAAGACATTTTCTTTTAAAAATTTAAGAACAGTTTTATGGTCATTGTGTCGACATGGAATCACCTTAATTCATTGAGACATAATCAACTGCAACCAAGATATACACAAATCCAAATGATGATGGAAATGGACCCATGAAATCAATTCCCCAATAATAAAAAATTTCAATGACAAGGATAGGGTTCAGAGGCATCATATTTCTTTTAGAAATAGACCCAACTTTTTGACAATTTTTGTAACTTTTACAAAAGATATAGCTATCTTTAAATAAAATGGGCCAATAAAATCCACACTGCAATATTTTTGCAGTTATTTTCTTTGAAGAAAAGTGACCTCCACTTGCTTCTGAATAACAAAATTTAATGACACTACCTACCTCATTGTCGGGCACACATCTCCGAAAAATTTGATTAGGATGATATTTGAACAAATATAGGTCATCCTAATAAAAAATTTTCACCTCAGTCAAAAATTTCCTTCTGTCTTGGTGTGTCCACTGAGGCGGCATCTTTCTTGTTACAAGAAAATTGACAATGTTAGCAAACCAAGGCTTGGAATTGACAGAAAATAAAAATTCCTCGAGAAAAGAATCATTGATAGGTGTATTATCAAAAGACGAGCATGTTATCAGTCTGGACAAATGATCTGCAATAACATTTTTGGCTCCTTTCTTATCTTTTATTGTGATGTTGAATTCATGAAGCAACAAGATCCACCGTATTAATTTAGGTTTGGTATCCTGCTTAGACATTAAATATCTAACGGCAGCATGATCGGTGAAAACAACAATAGAAGAACTAATTAAATAAGCTCAAAATTTGTCCAATGTAAAAATTACAATAGGTAGTTCTTTTTCAGTAGTGGTGTAATTCATTTGTACACTATTTAAAGTTCTACTTGCGTAATAAATTACATGAGGCTTATCTTCCTTTCTCTGGCCTAAAACAACACCAACAGCAAAATCACTAGCATCACACATTAACTCAAAAGGCAAAGACCAGTCAGGGGATTGCATGATTGGAGTAGATGTCAGAAGACCAATTAATTTTTCAAAAGATTTTTGGCATTCTTAAGTCCATTCAAATGGTGCATCTTTTGTTAGAAGATTACATAATGGTCTAGATATGGTACTAAAGTCCTTAATGAATCTTCTATAAAATCTTGCATATCCTAAAAAGGAACGAACTTCTCTGACTATTTTTAGGGAAGGCAAATGAGCAATTAATTCAACTTTGGCCTTATCAACTTCAATTCTTTTAGAAGATATCACATGACCTAACACAATTCCTGATGTAACCATGTAATGACATTTTTCCCAGTTTAACACAAATCCTTATTCTTTGCATCTTTTAAGAACTTTTTCCAAATTATCAAGATAATTTTCAAAAGAGTTTCCAAAAACTGTCAGGTCATCCATAAAAACCTCTAAATAATGCTCAATCATGTCACTGAAAATATTTAGCATGCATCTTTGAAAAGTTATCGCAGCATTACAAAGACCAAAGCATTCTTCTACATGCAAAAATGCCAAAGGGGCATGTAAAGTGATCTTTTATTAATCCTCTAATGCAATTGACATTTGATTATACCCTGAATAACCATCAAGAAAATAATAGTAGAGATGTCCTGCTACTCCTTCCAGAATTTGATCAAGAAATGGCAAGGGGAAATGATCTTTCCTAGTGGCTGCATTCAATTTTCTAAAATCAATGCACATACGCCAACTGGATGATATTCGGGTAGGTATTAATTCACTATTTTCATTTTCAACCACTGTTATTCCAGATTTCTTAGGCACAACTTGTGTAGGGCTTACCCACTTGCTATCAGAAATAGGGTAGATAATTCCAACATCAAGTAATTTAAGTACTTGAGCTCTAACTACCTCTTTCATGTGTGGATTTAATCTTCTTTGAGGTTGTTGAGATGTTTTAGCATTATCCTCTAAATATATTCTATGTGTACAAATTAATGGATTAATGCCTTTTATATCCTTTAATGTCCATCCAATTGCACTTTTATGCCATTTAAGTACTTCTAACAACATACCTTCTTATTCTCCAGTAAGGGTTGAGGAAATTACTACTGGAAAGTTTTTTTCTTCTCTCAAAAATGTGCACTTCAACCCAACAGGTAATGACTTTAATTTCAATATGGGTACTTCTTCATGGGTATTATCATTCATGGATTGTAGATCTTCGAATTTTGACTTCCATCCTTTGTATTCCATTACCTGTGTATAATCAAGCAAAGAGCATATTTCAAAAATATCATCATCTAATTGCATACATGAATCAAATGAATTAAATAAACAAACTTCTAATAGGTTAGAAGAACTCCCATTTTGAAGATAATCATCTATAATGGCCTCAATCCCATCAACTTCCTCCTTTTCGTCATAGACTTCTTGTGGTTGCTTGCACATGTTGAAAACATTAAGCTCCAGTGTCATGCTTCCAAATGTTAGCTTCATCAATCCATTTTTGCAATTTATCAAAGCATTAGATGTTGCTAAAAGTGGGACCTAAAATAACAAGAATTGACTTGCAATTATTAACCAAAGGTTCAGTTTTCAAGACAATAAAATCCACAAGGAATATGAATTTATCAACTTGTACCAACACATCTTCCACTATTCCTTTTGGAATTTTAATTGATCTATCGACAAGTAAAAGAGTTACAGAAGTTGGTTTTAACTCACCCAGGTTGAATTGCTGATAAACTGAACGTGGAAGCAAATTAACACTAGCACCAAGATCAAGTAAAGCTTATTCAATTTTATGTTCTCCAATAATGCATGAAACCGTAGGACAACCAGGGTCTTTAGGTTTCAAACCATCATTGCATTGAATAATAGAGCTTACCTGTTCAGCCAAAATTGCATTCTTTTTCATATTTAATTTCCTTTTCATAGTGCATAAGTCTTTCAAAAATTTGACATAACAAGGAATCTGTTTGATAGTATCTAACAATGGAATATTGACTTTCACTTGCTTAAAATTTTCATAAATTTCAGTGTGGAGGTTGTGAATGCTTATGTCTCTAAGGCATGTCAAAAGGTTTTTGATGATAACAAAAGCAAAAGAGAAGATCAAGCGCAAAAGGAAAAATCAAGATCAAAGAAAGAAGACAGAAGGTTTATTTAGACTTAGGATATTAATGTTAAATGCTCTCAAGATTTCTCAAATGATTTTTCAATATGTGATTTCAAAATAAATGGGAAATTTCAAAGTTAAACATGGCTTTCAATAAAACTTGAGTTTCAACTTTAAATCTAACACTCTTAAAAGGGTTTATGTTTAATCAAGTATCTTGAGGTGTTGGAAATGACTTACAAGCGTTATTGGACTTGAAAAATGTGTTCAAAGGCCAATGTAATCGATTACATAGTGTTTGTAATCGATTACGCATCAAACAGAAGGTCTGTAATCGATTACATTGTAAATGTAATCGATTACATTGTAAATGTAATCGATTACACGCAAGTCAGAGGCCATGTAATCGATTACACAATATATGTAATCGATTACACAAAGCCCAGAAAGGCAAAGAACACGTTCGACGAGTAATGTAATCGATTACATTGATGTTATAATCGATTACAAACAAAGTCAGAAGTCATGTAATCGATTACACCAATAATGTAATCGATTACACAAAACCCAGAAACTCAAAGAACACGTTCGACGAGCCATGTAATCGATTACATGAATATTGTAATCGATTACACAAAGAAGTCGAAGTCATGTAATCAATTACATGAGCATTGTAATCGATTACAAGCAAAGTCGAAGCCATGTAATCGATTACCTCAAGAATGTAATCGATTACACGAGCCCGAAAGTTTAAAACGTTGGAACAACAATGTAATCGATTACCTGAGATATGTAATCGATTACACGCATCCTGACAACGTCCAACGGCTATATTAAATGCATTAAATGCATGCCCAACTACCTCCAACGGCTCTATTAATTGAGAAACTTATAAATACCAAAGTTGGGTCCTCATTTGCGGTTGACCTTGAATCAAAAACTGATCATCATACTTCAAAACGTGAATCAATCCTTAAAATCATTTCTTGCTCTGTTTTCTGACTAAAAACGTGAAAAATCTTTGAGAGCATATTAGAGCTTCAATTTGTAAACACTTGCTCTAGAGAGAGTTTCTTCTACTTCAATCTTATACATTTTGATTAGTGAGGGTGAGGTATCCCTCAAGTATTGTAAGGGTGAGGTATCCCTTGGAAAATAGAGGCTCAAGCTTTTGGGTGAGGTATCCCATATTGTTGAGTGCTCAAGGTTGTAGTGGTTTTTCAAGCACCCATTGAAGCATGAAGATATAGTGGAAAATCTCAAGTTGTTGCTTGGGGACTGGACGTAGATCACAAGTGGAGTGGTGATTGAACCAGGATAAACGACTGTGTTTGTTTCTCTAAACCCTCCTCTGCTTATCTTTGTGCACTGTTTCATTGTTTTATTTGGATATTGTCTTCTTGGCTATTACGTGTATAAGTAAAAGTGTTTAACTCATCTATTCAATTATCTCTAATCATTCAATAGCTTCAATGAAAATTGATTGTCAAACGATTTGCGAAAGATTTGTGAACTTATTTTTAACTACTCAATTCACCCCCCCTCTTGAGTATTGAGGCCACTTGGTAACAAGTGGTATCAGAGCTAGACTCTTGTATAAAGAGCTTAGAAGCTTCAAGAGAAGTGATGGCTTCAAATGGTTTTTCAAATGAAGGCTCTTCTATAAATAGACCTCCTTATTTCAATGGGGATGGCTATGCCTATTGGAAAGAAATGATGAAAATTTTTATTGAAGCTATTGACTTAGATGTGTGGGACGCTTGATTGAAAATGGTGCTTTTGTCCCTACACAAACTAAGGATGTGTGACAATTAATACACCTAGAAGTGATTGGACCGATGATGATAAAAAGAAGGTTCAATATAATTTGAGAGCCAAGAACATCATCACCACATCTTTGGGGTATAATGAATTCTTTAGGGTGTCAAATTGTAAGACCGCAAAAGAAATGTGGGATACCCTACAAGTAACTCATGAAGGTACTAGTGAGGTAAAAAGATCTCGAATAAACACTCTTACTCATGAATATGAATTGTTTAGAATGAATCAAGGTGAGAGTATTCAAGATATGCAAAAGAGATTTACTCATATTGTTAATCATCTCATCTCATTGGGAAAGACATTTCCTAATGAAGATCTTATTAACAAAGTCTTGAGATGTCTAAGCAGGAATTGGAAACCCAAGGTAACGGCGATTGCGGAATCAAGAGATTTATCAACCATGTCTCTAGCCACCCTATTCGGAAAACTTCAAGAGCATGAGCTGGAACTAAGTAGGCTCAATCAAAATGAAGAACATGACAAAAAGAAGAAGGGAATTGCACTCAAGGCCACCTCTTCCATACTTGAAGATGATGATGAAGATGGTGAAGAGGATGGTGAAAATATTGAGCTAAGTGAGGAGAATCTTAGTCTCCTTGTGAGAAAATTCAGAAGATTCTTGAAGAAAAAGGGATTTCAAAGTAGACCACCCTTTCCTCAAAAGAAAGCATATCACAAAGGAGAAGGATCCTCTACTCCTCCAAAATGCTACGAATGTGGAAAACCGGGGCACATGAAAATGGAGTGTCCTATATATCTCAAGAAGACGGAGAAGTTTGAGAAAAGACCCTCCAAGGAAAAGAAAGGAAGAAGAGCATATATAGCTTGGGAGGAAAATGACTTAAGCTCTTCCGACGATTTAGAAAATGAAGAAGCCCATCTTTGCCTCATGGCTCAAGGAGAAGAAAGTGGAGAAAGCGACACCGAGGTAACCTCTTCTAACCTAGAACCTCCACCTTCTTATGATGAATTGCAAGATGCCTTTCAAGAATTGCATGATGAATCTTTGAGGCTCATAAAAATGATTTTGTCTTCCAATAAAACAATCTCCCTATTGACAAAGAAAGTTTCTACTTTAACCAAGGAGATAAATGAACTTAAAATTGAAAATGAGACTTTAGGACCCATAGATGCTAATTCATCATGCATGATTTGTTCCTCACATGATAATGCATCCATATCATTACCTTGTTTATCATGCAAAGCTTTTGAAAAAGAAATTGAAGACTTGAACAACACTCTTGTGAAATTCACTTTTGGAAGAGACAACTTGAATGTGTTGTTAGGGAGACAAAAATGTGTTTTCCAAAAAGCCGATTTGGGATTTAATCCAAACAACCATCAAAAGTCTTATAAGAACTTCTTTGTTTCCTCAAAAACTTCAAGTAGCCCCTTTGTTAAATGTTTTCATTGTGGTAGGAAAGGGCATAGTGCATCCACTTGCAATGTTAGAAAGAACATAAACACCAAGGTTGGAATCAAAAGAGTTTGGGTCCCTAAAGGCACCATACCTAATTCTAACACACAAGGACCCAAAACAATTTGGGTACCAAAAGTTAAATCTTGAATGTGTGTTGTAGGTGTGTTTGAAGACCAAGAGCTCAAGTTGGTATCTTGATAGTGGTTACTCCAAGCACATGACCGGTGATGGCTCCAAGTTCTCCTCTCTTACACATAAGAAACATGGTCATGTCACATATGGTGACAACAACAAAGGGAAGATTATTGGAATTGGCAAAGTTGGTAAGATCCCTTCATCATCTATTGATAATGTCTTACTTGTTGAAGGACTTAAACATAATTTACTTAGTATTAGTCAATTGTGTGATAAAGGAAATAGAGTTATATTTGATTCCTCTTGTTGCATAATTGAGGGAAAGGATGATAAGCAAGTTAAATTTGTTGGTCATAGGGTCAATAACATATATATGATTAGTCTTGATGATATTTCCTCAAATGATGCTAAATGCTTTATGAGTAGAGAAAATGATTCATGGTTATGGCATAGAAGAATTGCTCACATTCACATGGATCACTTAAACAAATTGGTCTCTAAAGAACTAGTAATTGGTCTTCCAAAGCTCAAATTTGAAAAAGACAAACTTTGTGATGCATGTCAAAGGAAAACAAGTAAAGGTCTCTTTCAAAGCTAAAAACATAGTTTCAACTTCTAGACCTTTACAACTTTTGCACATGGATCTTTTTGGACCCTCTAGAACTATGAGCTTTGGTGGGAATTACTATACATTAATGATTGTGGATGATTTTTCTAGATTTACATGGACATTATTCTTGGCCCACAAAAATGATGCTTTTCAATCATTTAGAAAACTTGCCAAAGTTATCCAAAACGAAAAAGGTTTTTGTATTGCATCCATAAGAAGTGATCATGGTGGTGAATTTGAAAATCATGAATTTGAAACTTTTTGTGATGAACATGGCATTGAGCATAATTTTTCTGCCCCTAGAACACCACAACAAAATGGTGTTGTAGAAAGGAAAAATCGATCTTTAGAGGAAATGGCAAGAACTATGCTCAATGAGGCCAACCTTCCTAAGTACTTTTGGGCGGATGCGGTTAACACCGCTTGTTATGTTATGAATAGAGCCCTGATAAGGCCAATTTTAAAGAAAACCCCATATGAATTGTACAAATGAAGGAAACCTAATGTGTCACATTTTTATGTCTTTGGATGTAAATGCTTTGTGTTGAATAATGGAAAAGATAACTTGGGAAAGTTTGATGCAAAATCTGATGAGGGAATATTTATTGGTTATTCTATTCATAGCAAGGCCTTTAGAGTCTATAATAAACGAACTATGATCATAGAAGAGTCCATACATGTTGCATTTGATGAAACTAACCCAAATGAGTCGAGAAAGGAGCTTGTTGATGATGTTGCAGAAATCTTGGAAAAGACGCACTTGGAAAATCAAGAGAAAGAGCCCAAGAAGGAAGAAAAGAGACCCCTTGATCATACATGGCAAGAAGATTCAGAAATCTTAGATCTACCCAAGGAATGGAGGACTTCAAGATATCATCCTCTCGACAAGGTGATAGGTGATGTATCAAAATGGGTAATCACTCGAAACTCACTTAGAGATGCATGTAATCATCTAGCCTGTCTCTCAAGTTGAACCTAAAGACATAAATGAGGCCATTAATGATGAGCATTGGATCTTGGCCATGCAAGAAGAACTAAACCAATTTGAGAGGAATCAAGTGTGGGAATTAGTTCCAAGGCCCAATGATCATCCTATAATTGGCACCAAATGGGTCTTTAGGAACAAACTTGATGAAACGGGTTTAATAATAAGAAATAAAGCTAGGCTTGTAGCTAAGAGATATAATCAAGAAGAAGGCATAGATTATGAAGAAACTTATGCTCCCGTAGCTAGATTAGAGGCCATTAGAATGCTACTTGCATATGCTTGCATCATGGATTTCAAACTCTATCAAATGGATGTCAAAAGTGCTTTTTTAAATGGTTTTATACAAGAAGAGGTGTATGTAGAACAACCTCCTGGTTTTGAGGACTTTGAAATGCCCAACCATGTTTTTAAATTGAAAAAGGCCTTGTATGGCTTGAAACAAGCTCCTAGAGCTTGGTATGAAAGGTTGAGCAAATTTCTTTTAGAAAAAGACTTTTCTAGAGGTAAAGTTGACACCACTCTTTTTATAAAACACAAAATGCATGATATTCTTCTAGTTCAAATCTATGTTGATGACATTATATTTGGAGCTACTAACAACTCTCTTTGTAAAGAATTTTCAAATATTATGCAAAGTGAGTTTGAGATGTCTATGATGGGTGAGCTCAACTTCTTCCTTGGTCTACAAATCAAGCAAACAAGAAAAGGAACATTTATAAGCCAATCCAAGTATTGCAAGGAGCTACTCAAGAAGTTTGGAATAGACAATGCCAAGCATATGGCTACTCTGATGGGCACCTCTTGCTATTTGGACAAGGATGAAGGAGGTAAATCGGTAGAAATTACAAAATATAGAGGTATGATTGGCTCACTCCTTTATCTCACTGCAAGTAGGCCTGATATAATGTTTAGTGTATGCATGTGTGCTAGATATCAAGCTAATCCTAAGGAATCACACCTAAGTGCTGTTAATAGAATAATGAAATATCTAATAGGCACATCACAAATGGGTTTATAGTACCCTAAGGGAGCCTCATGTAGTCTTATTGGGTACTCCGATTCTGATTTTTCTGGATGCAAAATGGATCGAAAGAGCACTAGTGGGACATGCCACTTGCTTGAAGCTCACTAGTTTCTTGGCACAAAGAAGAAACAAAATAGTGTGGCATTGTCCACAGCTGAAGCTGAATATGTTGCAGCTGGGAGTTGCTGTGCTCAAGTCCTTTGGATGAAACAGCAACTCTTGGACTATGGTCTTGAGCTTGATCACATTCTCATAAAATGTGATAATACTAGTGCAATTAACTTGTCAAAAAATCCCATTTTGCATTCTAGAACTAAGCATATTGAAATAAGACATCATTTCATTAGAGATCATGTTCAAAGGGTGATTGCATACTTGAATTTGTTGAAACAACTAAGCAATTAGTGATATTTTCACCAAACCCCTAGCAAAAGAAGCATTTTTCTACATTAGAAATGAACTGGGTATATTGAACCATTCATGCAAAAATTAGATATTTGCTTTGCATAATCCTAAAACAAATGCCTAAGCTTGCGCTTTTTTTCGCATAATTATGCCACATTCTTTGCACAATCTCGAATTTTCATTATATATTTGAATCCCATACTAACTTGAGCGTCGGAGGTTTCCCCTAAATTATTTTGCAGGTGCTCCCTCATGTCCAACTTTGACAAGAAATTCAACAACCTCAAATTTCACCAAAAAAAAAAAAGGGTGAAATTCTTGGTAAAAATGATAATTTTGATCAATTATATGAGTTGAATCATAATATGATTAGTCTATATGCTTGCATGATGATTTGAATTGATTTAAGTTGCTTTAAAACTGATTTGGATGGATTAAAATTGATTATATGCTGTTTGGAACGCAAAATCTGAGTTAAAGAGTGCTGGTAATCGATTACAATGCCTTTGTAATTGATTACACAGGTTCTGTCACGCATGTAATCGATTACACACATTTTGTAATCGATTACAACCAACTCAGAACTCAGGTAATCGATTACATCAACTATGTAATCGATTACATAAGGTTCCAGAAAGCATGTAATCGATTACACTAAAAATGTAATCGATTACATACCCACCAGAATGCATGTAATCGATTACACACTCAATGTAATCGATTACACAGGGTTTTTAAAAGGTTCCTGACGCGCGTAGAGCTCATTTCTATTTGGGCCTGTTCATCTTCTTCGTTCTCTCCTTCTGCTCCCATGCACCTCAAATCTCAAAATCTCTCTTTTCTCACTCAAATCTCCATCAAAACCGGTCATTTCGCCTCTCTCAATCTCGGAAAACCCCTCTCCATATAGCCCATCTTTCAAATCCCCTCACATCCCTCATCCAAATCTCCCCATCTTCTCTCATGAACACCTTCTCCACTTTTTCGACCTAATCTCGTCCCTCTCTCTCTCTCCTCACTCATCCCCAACCATTTACCACTCATCCCTTGCTTCTCCTTCTCATCAATGGCTGAATCCTCTCATCGCTCGAAGCGCCCAAGAATAGGGGCTGCTGTTGGAGGTTCCTCTGGTGGCTCTTCATGCAATATATCTGGCCTGGACCTCACGAGGCACTTCTCCACTGTGAAGAAAGCTGAGTTGTTCCGGAAAAACTTCCAGCTTCGCAAAATCATCTCTCCTAGGTATCTTCCCATCACCTTCTGCGAGAGTGAACCTTTAGAGAGCTTTAGGACAATAGAAAACTTAGGCTTGCTGGGATTCCTGAGCATAGAGAAGGCCATCTACCCTAACCTTGTCTGAGTCTTTTATGCTAACCTGAAGGTTGAGGATAATTGCATAATTTCTGAAGTGAAAAAGCAACAGATCAGGTTAACAATGGCAGAGTGGTATAGGCTTACCAAGCTCACTCCTGATGGAGCTCAGTTATGTGGAAATGCAAAAGTCCGGGGGCATGAGTTTGAGCATAAGGCTGCTCTTCTCTCTTTGATTAGGACTGGCTACCACCTCCCCAGTGATCCTAGACGCAGAATAATGGCCACTGGCCTCACTATGGAAAACAGGGTTCTTCACTACCTCTTGGTTCGTGGATTGATTCCCAGAGGAGGGAATTACTCCCAAGTTCTCAAGGATGATGTAGTGGCATTATGGGCAATGACCACAGGGCACCCAATAAACTGGGGATACTACATTCTAGAGCATATGCTGGACATCAAGAAAAAGAAGAACTCTGCTCTCCCCTTCGCCATGTTAGTCACCACAATCCTTGAGTACTATCGCATTTCGCTGGCTGAAGAGTCCAAGAACACCAGCTCGAAGGGACCCCAATTAATTGGGCTGCATACTCTGAAGAAGCTTCAGCTCTATAAGATGGAAGATAGGTGGCATTACATTACTCATGGCACATTTGGTCATATCCATCACGATCCAGATAGTGATGATGAGGAGGCTCGATGCCTTGCCTCTGCTCCTGCTCCAGCCTTCTCTTGATCTTCGCTCCAAGAAATGCGCAACCCGAGCGCCAACGTAAACACACGCATGGATCATATAGAGCAAAAGATCGACCATCTTGAGCCGAGGATGGATTACTCGGACCAGAGCTTGCCTCCATTCGATCCCTCCTACGTGGACCTCCTGTTCCGAGAGTCCCGCCGCCGCTTGCACCCCCACATCCTCTCGCCCCTCCGGATCCCATATCCCATTTGGTCCATCCGGGAGTTCCCGCCGATGATGAGGAGCTTCTGGACTCTGACGACGATCTTATGCCCAGCGATGATAACATTGATCTAGGAGACTCTGCTGTGGATCCAGAGGGTGAAGTCTTTTGTGACAGCGAGGACACTGATAGTGATCATGGCCTATTGCCTTGATATATTTTCTTGTATTAATGACCACCTTGTACTTATTTTGTTTTAACTCTGATTATATAAAATTGGTATACCTTTATGGTTATATTTTGTTTTTGCCTACCGGTTTGTGAATGTTTGGCTTTTAAAATATTGATTGGACTGATTAATCTTTGTGGCTTTTCTGATATGGCAAAAATTTGAGAATCATGAAATATAGCTGTCATGCTGTCTATTTTTTTTCTTAAATGCTTATGTCTTTTTGATAATGCCAACGGGGGAGAAAATAAGGAAAAATGAAAATGAAATGAAATGTAATTAATGGTTGCATGACAAATTAAAGGTTGCATGAGTACGGGGGAGTTATTGACCTTTTAAGTTATTAAGCTTTTCATATGCAAAATCTAACCCAATATCATGCTTAAACTCCGAGGGCAGCATTGTACCTAAATGACTATTATATACAAATGCAAAAACTCTTTCTTTTTCCTATGATCAGTTTGTCATCATCAAAAAGGGGGAGAATGTGAATGCTTATGTCTCTAAGGCATGTCAAAAGGTTTTTGATGATAACAAAAGCAAAAGAGAAGATCAAGCGCAAAAGGAAAAATCAAGATCAAAGAAAGAAGACAGAAGGTTTATTTAGACTTAGGATATTAATGTTAAATGCTCTCAAGATTTCTCAAATGGTTTTTCAATATGTGATTTCAAAATAAATGGGAAATTTCAAAGTTAAACATGGCTTTCAATAAAACTTGAGTTTCAACTTTAAATCTAACACTCTTAAAAGGGTTTATGTTTAATCAAGTATCTTGAGGTGTTGGAAATGACTTACAAGCGTTATTGGACTTGAAAAATGTGTTCAAAGGCCAATGTAATCGATTACATAGTGTTTGTAATCGATTACACATCAAACAGAAGGTCTGTAATCGATTACATTGTAAATGTAATCGATTACACGCAAGTCAGAGGCCATGTAATCGATTACACAATATATGTAATCGATTACACAAAGCCCAGAAAGGCAAAGAACACGTTCGACGAGTAATGTAATCGATTACATTGATGTTATAATCGATTACATTGATGTTATAATCGATTACAAACAAAGTCAGAAGTCATGTAATCGATTACACCAATAATGTAATCGATTACACAAAACCCAGAAACTCAAAGAACACGTTCGACGAGCCATGTAATCGATTACATGAATATTGTAATCGATTACACAGCAAGTCAGAAGTCATGTAATCGATTACATGAGCATTGTAATCGATTACAAGCAAAGTCAGAAGCCATGTAATCGATTACCTCAAGAATGTAATCGATTACACAGCCCGAGAAAGTTCAGAAAACGTTGGAACAACAATGTAATCGATTACCTGAGATATGTAATCGATTACACGCATCCTGACAACGTCCAACGGCTATATTAAATGCATTAAATGCATGCCCAACTACCTCCAACGGCTCTATTAATTGAGAAACTTATAAATACCAAAGTTGGGTCCTCATTTACGGTTGACCTTGAATCAAAAACTGATCATCATACTTCAAAACGTGAATCAATCCTTAAAATCATTTCTTGCTCTGTTTTCTGACTAAAAACGTGAAAAATCTTTGAGAGCATATTAGAACTTCAATTTGTAAACACTTGCTCTAGAGAGAGTTTCTTCTACTTCAATCTTATACATTCTGATTATTGAGGGTGAGGTATCCCTCAAGTATTGTAAGGGTGAGGTATCCCTTGGAAAATAGAGGCTCAAGCTTTTGGGTGAGGTATCCCATATTGTTGAGTGCTCAAGGTTGTAGTGGTTTTTCAAGCACCCATTGAAGCTTGAAGATATAGTGGAAAATCTCAAGTTGTTGCTTGGGGACTGGACGTAGATCACAAGTGGAGTGGTGATTGAACCAGGATAAACGACTGTGTTTGTTTCTCTAAACCCTCCTCTGCTTATCTTTGTGCACTGTTTCATTATTTTATTTGGATATTGTCTTCTTGGCTATTACGTGTATAAGTAAAAGTGTTTAACTCATCTATTCAATTATCTCTAATCATTCAATAGCTTCAACGAAAATTGATTGTCAAACGATTTGCGAAAGATTTGTGAACTTATTTTTAACTACTCAATTCACCCCCCCTCTTGAGTATTGAGGCCACTTGGTAACAGAGGTTCAATTTCTTTGGTTTGTTTAATGCTTGAGGAAATGTAGGTAGAGGCGAGAGTGTAGTCTCATTTTGGATAGATGGCTTATCAACCTCTTGCTTATCTTGGGGAATTGACTCATCATTTCTCTCACAAGGTTCAAGAACTTATTTTTCAACAACTTTTTCACTTCTAAGAGTTATCACTGACTTGACTTAATCTATTTGTTGGTTTTCTGAACTACCCACATTTAGGCTGTACTGACCCTTGGGATTCGGTTGAGGTTGAGAAGGAAATTTTCCTTTCTCGTGAATGGTGAGAGCAGAAGTAATTTTGGCAAGAGTATCTTTTATGTCATTCATGGTTTGAGTGTTTTGGTTATTAATAGCCTCTTACTTTTCTATGAATGCATGCAGTATTCCTTCAAAGTTTTTCCTATATGGTGGGACATAAGGTACATATCCTTGAGAATTATGAGAGTCCTACTATGCCTGAGGAGGTGGTAGTTGCATAAATTATGCCTAATTATTAGGCCTCCAACTGAAGTTCGGATGATTTCTCCATTCCGGATTGTATGAATCTGAAAAAGAAGTGAATGGCTTTTTAAAATTATTCAATGCATATACTTGCTCATGTACAACTTCTTTAAAAATAGAAATTTTTGGACATTCATTTGTTGAGTGTCCTAATTCATCACAAATGCCACAAATTTCTTCATTTTGCACAGATTTGATTTCTTTCACTTTCCTTGATTCCATGGCTTCAACCTTTCTAGCCAAAATGGCGTACCTAGCATTTAGATCTTCTTCTTGACTCAGATGATATTTTCCTTTACTAGCATTTACAAGGTTATATCTAATTGAATTTTTAGAAGGATTAGTACCATGCCAAGATTGAGAATTTTCAGCCAAATGGTTTAAATAATCTAAAACTTCTTCAAGTTCTTTATTAAGAAACTCGCCATTGAACATTGTTTTCACAAATTGGTTAGTTTCAGGTGTTAACCCTTCATAAAAGAAGCTTATAGTGCGCCATTTTTCAAAACTATGATGTGGGCAAGAATTTAACAAATCTTTAAAATGTTCCCAACATTGAAAATATGCTTCATTTGAATTTTGGGAAAAATTTTAGATTTGTCTTTTCAAAGCATTAATTTTATGTATTAAAAAAAATTTCTTTAAAAACTAACATTGCATTTCTTGCCAGGTGCCAATTGATCTTGGTTTTAAAGCGTTAAGCCAAGTTGTTGCTTTATCTTTCAAAGAAAAAGGAAACAATTTAAGCCTAACAATTTCTTCAGTACAAGTTTGATCATTAAAAGTGATACATACTTCCTCAAATTCTTTCAAATGTAAATATGGGCTTTCAGATTCTAAACCATGGAAATTAGGAAGTAAAGAAATCATAACCTGCTTAAATCTAAAATTGTTAGCATTAAGTGGAAAGACAAAACATGATGAACTAGAATTTCGAGGTGGTTGTAAATATTGATGCATGGTTCGTAATGGTTGAATTTAATGTTCATCATGTACACTTTCATTTTCAGTCATTGTGTTAATTGTGTGTGATTGTGATTGAAATAAATCAATATATGAAGTACCAGGATTAATTTTAACTAAACGACCAAAATTTAAATCACGATACCTATTAAGCATAAATAAGTGACTTAAAATAAAATAAAAAATGTATAAGCTGGCGGTATAAACTGGCAATTCAATATTAACAAGGATGTGGCATAAAGTAGCCACCAAATAAATATTAACAAGTAGTAAGTTAGTAAACTGATAAAATAAAAAGTTAGATAGTTAGAAATTAAGTGTAGAAAGTAAAATATAAAAAATAAAATGCAGAAAGTAAGATATATAAAATAAAGTGCAGAAAGTAAAGTACAAAAAGTAAATTTAAAACATGAAAACCAGAGAATTGGCAAGCCGATTTTTTGCTCTAGCGAGAGAGAAGAGAAGAAGATTAGAATTATTTTATTAACGATTACAGATTATAGAGGGAGAAAGGAGAGTTTCTCTCACTAAGTAAGTATGTTAGTAAGCAAGAAAATTAAAAGTTAGGAAGTTAAAAGAGTAGAGAAAGAATATACCAGATGATGAAGTTTACTTAAAGAAAGAAAACCTCAATAAATTAAAACTTCAAATCAAGTCACCGGCAACGACGCCAAAAACTTGATGCGGATTATAAGTTGCAAACCCAAGTGCAGGTTGTTTCAAGTAATAAATTCTCGGGAGTCTGAGGTCGATACACAAGAAATTGATGAAGAAAAAGTCTTTGAGGTAAGGAAAAGATTTTTTCATAATAATAAAGGTAATAAAAATTAGTCACGAATAAAAAAGATTTAATTGGGATAGGAGATCCATTCTTGGTAAATAAATTAAGGACAAAATTAATTCTTTTCATAACTCAATTAGAATCCACACATAATAGAGGTTCCAATCGAAAAATACAACATTCAAAGTTTATTTAAGATTATATATGTAATTATATTATGATTCCTTTAATTATCTATAATCACCACCACTTATAAATGGGCTCAAGCATTCATTGAGTAATATCTTATCTACAACAAATTAAGATCTCCACTTTATAAGGAGAGTTTCTAAATTGATTAGAAACAAAATACAATATATATAATGATCACTTGATAATATATCATTTAAGCACAAGAAAGAGATTAATATAACCTAATTTCATTACCAAGAGCTTCACCCTTTCACCCAAGTAAAATAAAAATTAGTTACTCATAGACAAGAGGAAAGAAAGAGAGAAGAAAAAGAAGATGAACATAACTTCAATTTAGAATAAAAGAAAACTACTACAAAGGAAACAATTAATACATAAGCATGATATCGATCTCTAAGCTAACCTTCTCAAATGATCAGCCATTACTTCCTTTTATAGAGGTTGAGGAGTAAAAAATGACGAGGAGCTGATTAATGAGTGAGTGGATGAGTGGGAAAATTCCAAATAGTAATTTGATGAGTGGAAAATTATAGAGATTCTTGTCTCTGAAATGTTTCAGTTCTGAGCTTATGGCATGCGTCATTTCTTGGACAAGTGGTCTTCATAAGAGTTGTAGAGAATTGTCTTAGCTTTCCAAAGCCACTAGTTTTAGCATAAAAGACCACCTACGGCCCGAGATACGGCCCAATTACTGCACAATTTTTAGGCCCAACTACAGCTCCTTTGTTTCGACTTCCAAGCCCTATATGATCATCAAGAAATCTGATCTGACTTTTGTGTTCTTCATGAAAGTTGTCGATATGGATCTTAACTTTCAAATGGCACCAATTCAGTCCAAAAGCTCTCCTATATCTCAAGATATGGTATGATGAGTACGCATAGGTCAAGCTGTCAGGTTCAGAATTCTAGATCTTATTTCAACTCCAATTTAAATTATCAAAATGTGTGATCTGGATCTTGAGATCTTCATAAAAGTTGTAGAGAATTGTATTATCTTTCCAACAAGATTAGAATCACATCAATCAGATATTTGAAACTCAAATTATAGCCAGTTTACTGAAAAAGCCAAGTGAGAAGATTATACAATGAATAAAATATATTGCTATCAATATGGCTCTTGCTATCAAGTGAATAGTTATTAGAGAATTATCTTAACTTTCCAACAAGACCAGAATGACATCAATCAGATAATTGTAACTTAAATTGTACCCAATTTACTTAAGAATGCAATCATCCAAATTAATGACAATTCAAGCAATAATTTCTTCAATGATCAAATTAAGCTCAATTTCATAAAATGTGAAAAAACCAACTTAATTAAGCCAATTTGAACCTGAAGAAGCCAAGTGAGAGGATTATAAAATGAATAAATTATATTACTATCTGAAGACGCAATAGTGTGCTAGAATAATGGTTCGTGTGTGGTGGCTAGTAACAATTCTCGACATTGGATGTAGCCTGTGAGCTGAGACAGAGGCGGAACAGATGGGTACGTAGGAGGACGGTGGGGCTGGGTCACGATTATGGTTCTAGCTCACGGTTGGGGAGAGGTGGTCTGTTGATAGGGAAGTATGAGTCTGGCCGGAGATGGTGGCTGACTCTGTGTTGCACAGCAGTTCTTAGAGGGGTGGTTTATTGCATGGTGGTGTGACTGGTAGTCCAAATTATGGCAGTTGTTTGGAGTGGTTATGGAAGTTGAAGATGGTGAGGTTTTGGAGGTTGAAGATGGTGAGGTTTTGAGGTTAGTTATAGTTGTTGGGTGGTTATGGGTTGTTGAAGATGAATGTGAGGTTTTTGGCAGAGGTTTGCTAATGGGGCTACGTGATAGAGAGGAAAAAAGTCTAGGGTATTTTCTCGGGATTGCTATGTGTATTCATCGAATTTGTCTGTGTGTCTATTTTATGTGTGTTATGGGTTTTTATAGGAGGGGATTAGGGTTTGGAGAGTGATGGTGGCTAGGGTTTAGGATGAGTCTAATTGTGGCGACTACGATTTCTTTGGGTGTTAAGTAGTATATGGATTATGGGTTGGATAATGGGTCGATGGGTCGGGTTATGATACATGGGTTTATGCAAGAAAGTTGGGTCATATTTTTTATTATTTTATTATTCTTTTTCTTATTTTCTTATTTTTTCTTTTTACTTTTAACAAAAAGGTTGTAATGGCCCGGACAAAATTGGGTGTTCACATTAACTCAAGGGGTGTGATAATTTCCTTGTTGTGTTTAATGCTTATGTGCTTGAATTATGTTTGAATTATTGTTTGTTTGGAAATTTCTTGGAAATAAATGATTCTTGGAAATAAATGATATTGTGAATTTGATGAGAACTCATGAAATATGATTTGACTTATATGAGTAGCCCTTTTAAGTGATATGGCCAAAGATTGTCATAGGAAAGGATCCTCATCTTATGTTAGAATAGAAGTGTGAGGATGGACATTCCCTCCCTTCGAAGTAGTTGAGGTCGAGGATGGACATGCCCTCACTCTTTACTCAAGTTCTTCCTAGTTGGCTAGAGGTGATCCTAGACTGATGATAGTGTGAGGATGGATGACATCCTCCCTATCTTAGTAGATGAGGATGGACATTCCATCTCTACCGACAACTCTAGATTGAGGATAGACATTCCCTCTGTAACACCCCAAATTTCGTATCTCTTAAACAGTAATTTTGACAGTTAACAGAATTTTACTGTTTAGTAATTTCTGGATACTGTAAAATTATTTTGTTTATTCCGTCAGTATATTTGATCGTTTTGAGTGATTTACTCTGTGTCAGGAAAATAATAATTTTCAGGCCGGGAAAAATTCTTTCTGTATTTATTTCTCTTGATTGTTAATTATTTTTAACAATATGACTTGATTTTCATACGTTTTCTAATATTTGTGATTTTTGTGAATGATTATGAATTTTTTTGACTGTATGTGGGCCCAGGTGGTCTTAGGTGGGCCCAGGTGACCTTACTTGGGCCCAGGTGGGTCCCGCAAAGTGAAAATTTTTCTACGCATAGAAAAATTTATATTGTTTAGACAGAGACAGGGGATATTACTAAACTTGAATCCGGAAATAGTTTTAAAAATTTTCTTGTATTGTGTTTGACACTGTATTTAATTATCAGGCGATAAAAATACAGTAAATATATTCTTTCGTGAGGTTTTTAGTAGATAAAAATAGAAATTATATTACTTAAGTCAACATTGGTGGTTTGGATATCTACCATTGATTTAGTTAATGGTTAAGAAATAAATTTAATAAAGAAGTATTGGATAATCACTATTCATTTAATCAATGGTGTAAGAATAAACTTAGTTAGGCAAGCTTCAATATCAACCGTAGATTTAATCAACGGTGTAAATTTGATTATATAAAGTGACCATTTACAACCATTGAATTTAGAATTGATCAAGGGTGGAGATTTGGTCTTGTAAAGTAACAAGGACCATTTATGACCATTGGATGAAGAATTAATCAAGGTTAGAGATTTGGTCTTCTAAAAAGGTTATGACTAATTATAACCCTTGGATTTAAAGTTTGAAGGAGCAATCTTGACCCTTTATTTTGGAGACACATCTAATGGCTAGAATTTAAAGGAGAAGGATCCAATGGCTTAGATTTAGTCTTCTAAAAATCAAAAGTCTACCTAAATCCTAACCATTGAATTAATCAATGGCTAAAAATGCTTCAAATAATGGCCTGATTAACAAGTCAAGTAAACTAAATTAAATATTAAATTGTTATAATCTAATTCTTAATTAGATATCCTAATTTTAATTAGAAATTATAATATATGAAATAATATGTCTAATTAATTAGTTATGTAATTAGAAAATTAGTTAAGACTGACTAGAAAACTTAATCTAATGAATTAATTAATCAATTAGCAAGTAATTAGACTTGAATTAAAATAAATTAAAGTCTCTAAACTCCCTTGAATGTCACGATTTTCAGCAGCCTTGGGGAGGCATCTACATGAATTTTGAATCATCCATAATAGCCATGCAAGCCCAATTGATGACTATTATTGCTTGTCATGGTCAATATGACATTCTTCTTGACCATTATTGCTTTGTTTGCTTCCTTTTGAGTGCATGATGAAGGGGGGACGGTTTTGGAGTGTTAGGAAGGAGGAGACATGTTTAGACATGCTTGTGTAGCCTTTTTAGGCCAAAGAAAAAGATGACAAAGTGGAAGACTTTGTGCATCATGTGATAGCCTTCAATTATGCCAAATGAATTCATATCTCTCTATTCTTTCACTCCCACGGCAGCAGCACCTTTGGTTACACTCTCCATATTCATTTTTCTATTTCACCAAAAAGCCTTCATCAAAATCTCTCAAAAATTCCAGGAACCAAGCAACCATTTTTCCTTCCTTTTCCTTGAGTGATTCGGCCAAACACCCTATAATCACCATCACTCACCTATAATTTTTACTCTCACCATTTCCTAAAGCTAAACAACATTCTAAACACTTTTCATTTAGAAAGTTTTCCCAAAATCACACTCTAAGAGCTTCAAATCCAAGCTTCAAGTTTCTATCAAAAATAAAAAAAAATTCCATCTTTGTGCTTCAAGAGAAACCATTCAGTCAAGACACTCAAAACCACCATCCAATCTCTTTTAATTTCATCCAATCATAGATCTTGAATCTACATGATATTCTAAGCAACTTTCATGTTGGAGATTTTCTCTAAATCATTCATCTTCATGGACTTTCTTCAATATCAAAGTTATTGGATTTTTGAGGTGAAGTGTAAGGAAACTTGATTTCTTTCCTCTTTTTCATGATCTAAACCATGTTTGATCCATGGTTCCTCTTAATCAAGCTTAGTATACTAATTTTGATGTATTTTGTTTTGTATTTGAGAAGCCCTTGGTGGTGAAGGACTTGGAAAGAGAAGCAAAACAAAGAGTTTTTGAGGATCTTCAAGTGGTAAGAGGGAGATCCATCTCATCAACCAAGTATGGTGGTGAGAGATGGTCTTATATTTGATGGATGGTGAATCCATGTGAGGATTCCAATCCATGGTCATGTAATAATTAATTGTATGTTTATAAGCTTTGATTTATTTTCTTATGCTTTGATTATTTTTATCTATACTTAATATGCTTTGCATGATTTTATGACTTTGATAATATACTTATAATATGCATGATGAGTATATGACATGTTTGTAATATTTATGATGAAATATATATATGTATGCCATGATGTGTGGATGGAAAGAAAACTAATCTTGGTCCCAATGGCCAAGGAAGAGCTACGGTTTTGATGCCCTTGATTTGGGTCAATGTGGAAATTTTTTTAAGAACAAGAAAATTAAATTTTTATCCCTAGAATAATGAGAATTTCGATCAAGACACCTCAAAATAGGTGTTCACAAATTTATATTTTCATGAATGATAAAATTGAATGATTTGAGAAGCAAAGAAAATAAACAAAAGGTTTGTGTTGCAAAAAGAATGCATACGGTTTTGGAATTTATTTAAGTTGGAAAAAAAATAAAAAATAATTCAGGGTTTCAATGGCCATTTATAAGATTTTGATAAATTTAAAACAAATGTTTTACGTATCTTTAAATTAATATTTTCATGAAGAATGATAATGGATGATTTGAAGAGTATGAAAAATAAACAAAGGGTTTGTTTTTCAAGAGAACAAAAATACGATTTTAGAGGAATTTTTATTGATTTATTTTGTGTAAAAAGATCCTAAGTATTTTTCTAAATATGAGTTTTGAATGAAATGGGCAAACATTGATTTTAAGGATTTGCAAAGAAAGTGAAAAAGGAATTGCAAAAAAAGTAAAAATGAATTTGAACAAATGGATTTGGTTTTTATAACCATCGGTACTTCGGTTTTGAAAACAAAATTTTTAATGGTTTTGTTTGTGTAAAACCATATCAATTTAGAAGGAAAAATATTTGATGGTTTTAATAGTCATGTCCACGTTTTCGAAGGCTTGTAATGCATTGATTTTGATGAAACAAAGTGATTCTCCAAGTGAAAATATAATTAATTTAATACAAAGAAATTGAAAAGGGAATCAGAGTATTTTAGCACTTGAGAAATGAATTTTTATGTAAATGGAAAAGAGAGGTTGCAAGTGAGCCTCAATTTGTTTTAAAAGAATTTATTAAAATTCCATTGGATTTTGGAAAGCATTGGTAATTTTTAAAGTTAGAAACATTGATTTAATTCAATGGAATTGTGAATTTGTGAAATATACTATGAAAAAGGATTTTCTTGAATAAGAAGATATATTAAATGAAGTAGAAAGTTATATTATTTTGAGGAAGGTTGATTTGGAAATGATTTAGGAAAAATGGAGAATATAATGGTATTTTGAAAATTTACTAACGTATAACTTATTTTTGAGTTTTGAAGTACTTTAGAAAATGCTAAGTTTTGAAATGTTGATTTATATCAATGGAAAAGTGATTTTGTGAATTATATTTTGAAAAATGATTTCTTGAAATTAAGATTGATTTATTTAAGTCCAAAATAATGTTTGGAATATTGAGGAATATTTTACGTAATTGTAAAATGTTGAAAAAATATTTTACGTATCTTAAAAATGATTTGAAATACAGTAAAATATTTCTACGCTAATTTGAAAAATGTTAAAATATTTCTACGCGATTTGAAAAGCGTTTAAATATTTTACACTATTGAAAATATTATTGAAAAATCAATACATGATTAAATAATGATAGAATATTTTCGTAATTGTGAAAATGACGGAAAATCTTATGTGATTTGGAAAGTGTTTTAAATATTTTGAGAATGATGGAAAATGATTTACGCAACTTAAAAGAATGATTTTTAAGTTACGCAATTTTGAAAAATGATGGAAAATCATTACGCGATTTGAGAAACGTATATTTTTATGTGATTGAGAAAAATGTTAAAAAATTTAATACGTGATTCAAAGGTGCAATAGAAGAGTTGCAGTATTGTGAAAATGTAACAGAAATGTTTTGGAATTGTGAAAACGAAATGAAAATGTTGCACAATTTTGTGAAAACACGACGAAAGAGTTTTATAACTATGAAAATGTGATAATATGATTTTCTTATTGAAAATACAGTATAAATACTGTAGAACTAGTATATGGATGCTGTGTGAGAAAATGACATGTTTTGCCTGTGATTGGCATTTGGTGCATTATACATGCATTGGAAAGATATGTCTGTGAATGGAATTAGTGCATTATACGTGCATTGAAAAAAATATGCGTTGAAGCATATGATTACATTGAACAAATGAAATTGAAAAGATTTGGCCCTTTGGGGTTGGACTTGCACTGATATATTCGTGCATTGTATAAAATATAGATGATAGCTATTATGGCCCTTGTGGTTGAAGAGGGAATGAGAATTGATATTGAGGTCTATGATGGATCTTGGGGGCGTCGAGGCGCGGCGGTCGACCAGTGGACAGTTGGCGAGTACCCCGTGCCACTTGGCGATGCAATCCGTTGCAACGTATTGACGATACCCGACAAGAACATGATTCTTTTCAACGACTGGGAGATTGTCTTTGGGCTAAGGCTGACAATTAACCAGGACATTCTTCTCGAAATTGTGAAAACCTCCATGGAGTTGTTTTTGATAAAATGAGTCTTTGTGCATATGCATAAATTTGAGCATTTATATCTGTGTGATATATTAATTGAGGAATATTGGTTATTGGTTATGACAATTGTTTTGAATACTTGGATGATAATTGAATTGATAAATGATTAGATGATGATAGTTGATTAATGTTGATGGCATGATCATAATTGTGGTATGATCTATCTATATGATATTGCTGTTTATGTTATCTCTGTGCTGCCATGTTGGTATTGGTGTAGGTGATCTCACCTCTTTGTTATATTGTTTTGCTTTGTCTATATTGTTAAAATTATACAGTAGAAGGAATGAGTTGTCTTAGACATAACGAGTGGTAGATACTCAGAGATTGATGGAAACATTGAAAAGTAGCTGTCTCAAGTTCAAAGATGTGCCGGGTAGACAAGGAGTAAAGTTCTGATGCATCAAGTTGATACAAGAGAAGGAACGAGTATGTTAAGATTTAATGTTAGTGTTGTACCGTGCTATTAAGTAGGACCCGTCATGGGATTTGCTACTGTTTAAAAAAAAATAAGTCTATTAATTTTATATTTCTCTTTAAATTATGATATTAATTGGTGTCAATATTGCATAATGAATAATTGAAATATGATTTTCAATATTACCTAATATCTTCAGTAAATTTACGTTTCAGTAAAGAAGAAATTTTGAAACCCATCTTTTATAACTCAAACTTTGTGCGAACTTATTTTCAGATTATGAGTCGGGAGTCAGAAATGTGATGCCCTAAGGAGGGTGTTACATTAGTTGGTATCAGAGCACGGTTTGAGTCTTTTGGGATTTGTGGTTAGGTCTATTTTGCTTGTGTTGTGTTCTCTGTGTTTGTTTTTCCGAAAGGAAATAATGTTGTTTATAATGGATATTAGATCCATTGTATTTCGATCCGCACGCCTTAAAAAAAAGGGAATGGCTCGGGATAGTTGTACTTGTATGGAAGTGGAACATATTACTAGTAATTCAGTATCAGCTATGGGAGCAACGAGAGCAATGTGAAAAGACGACTGCACGAACAAAGGACCACTGTTCAGTGGAAACTGGAAGTTGAAGTTTAGGATCGATGGAAGAGAATGAGTCTTGGAATATAAGATTTCGTAATTTTAGAACCTGGTATTTTTTTTTTAGGATATTGAGAAAGTAATTGATTTCAACGGAAGATGTATTTACAACCATTGAGGAAACCAAAAGCAGTAAGTGATGTGAAAGAAAGTACTTAAATGAAGGAATGTACGTCAAGAAAATAATTTGCGGAAAAGTTGGACACATTTCCAAAGAGTATAATCTCTGATGTGTTCTTTGAAAACAGAGTTTTCTATTAGTAAAATTTTTGATAAAAAGGGAAGTTGTTACTCTAAATGAACGGGAGTGTTCGAGCGGAAGATTTAATTAATGGAGATTGTGTCATTGGAGCTAATCCTATAAACTATACTGAATATTTCTGTGAGTAACCTATTCCTTATGACATATGATTGAGTAGATCAATTATATGTTAGAGTTATTCATTATCATCTGATTTGTTTACTTTTGTTTCTATTCTTAACTAATCGAGCTATTCAAGTTATTCAAATTGTTGTGATCAAAA
Organism: Ormosia semicastrata; assembly: GCA_029884595.1. Classification (NCBI taxonomy): domain Eukaryota; kingdom Viridiplantae; phylum Streptophyta; class Magnoliopsida; order Fabales; family Fabaceae; genus Ormosia; species Ormosia semicastrata. The sequence goes on from JAQQTO010000060.1 coordinate 72,592,796, forward strand.
CTTTGTGTTAGTTTGATCTGTTGTTCAAAAATTTTGTATTAGTTTGATCTGTTTCATAAACAGACGTGGTCTTTGAAAATGGATTGGTTATTTTTCAGCCATATCTAATGAGATTATTTCAACAGACTGTGAGTAATCTGAGAGAAAATCCATTCTAGAAAATCGGGTTACATCCAATTCTTTGCTGGATATGTTCGATAACAGGTTCGATTCATTTTGTTATATTCCATGATGTTTTCTTTTATCTCCTGCAATTGAAAGAATATCTTGTAAGAAAGGATATTTCTATATTTGTATCCGTGTTAACGTATCTGAGTAACGCTTTGAGAAGCGTGGTGAATTCTTCAAAAGATTGGAACAATTCTTCTATAGGAAAATTTAAGACGGTAATAGAAAATCATAAAAAAAAAATTATGGAAGTATCTGGTATCGTGCTGTGGAAAGGAGAACTCGGTTAATGAGACATTTCCTGTTAAAAGCAAAAATCTAGAATATGTAGTGATACGAGGATAAGGAAATTTTAAGTAATACATTATATTAGCTGAACATTACATTACATTAGTTGGAAGTTATCTGAGAAAAACTATTCTAGGCATGAATGAAGATCGGTTGTTGTTATATTGGTATTAGAGATATGGAGATTCTTTCTTTCTGGAGTAACATTCAACATTTTCAGTAATTATAGGAGTCTGAGATATCTGTTTGATCAGACGAAGTTGAACAACAACAAAGAGATTTTGTTGGATAGAATAGTATAGCAAGACGTAAGAGAGGAAGTTTCATGAGAATTGAAAAATAAGATGAAAGCACGATATCTATATTTATTCCGAGGGTGTGAAATCATGGTCATGAAATTTCGAGGACGAAATTTCTATAAAGAGGGGGAGTATTGTAACACCCTAAATTTCGTATCTCTTAAATAGTAATTTTGACAGTTAACAGAATTTTACTGTTTAGTAATTTTTGGATACTATAAAATTATTTTGTTTATTCTGTCAGCATATTTGATCGTTTTGAGTGATTTACTCCGTGTTAGGAAAACAATAATTTTTGGGCCGGGGAAAAATCTTTCTGTATTTATTTCTCTTGACTGTTAATTATTTTTAACAATCTGACTTGATTTTCATACGTTTTCTAATATTTGTGATTTTTGTGAATGATTATGAATTTTTTTGACTGTATGTGGGCCCAGGTGGTCTTAGGTGGGCCCAGGTGACCTTACTTGGGCCCAGGTAGGTCCCGCAAAGTGAAAGTTTTTCTACGCATAGAAAAATTTATACTGTTTAGACGGAGACAGGGATCTTACTAAACTTGAATCCAGAAATCATTTTAGAAATTTTCTTGTATTGTGTTTGGCACTGTATTTAATTATCAGGCGATAAAAATACAGTAAATATATTCTTTCGTGAGGTTTTTAGTAGATAAAAATAGAAATTATATTGCTTAAGTCAACACTGGTGGTTTGGATATCTACCATTGATTTAATTAACAGTTAAGAAATAAATTTAATAAAGAAGTATTGGATAATCACCATTGATTTAATCAATGGTGTAAGAATAAACTTAGTTAGGCAAGCTTCAATATCAACCATAGATTTAATCAACGGTGTAAATTTGATTAAATAAAGTGACCATTTACAACCATTGAATTTAGAATTGATCAAGGGTGGAGATTTGGTCTTGTAAAGTAACAAGGACCATTTATGACCATTGGATGAAGAATTAATCAAGGTTAGAGATTTGGTCTTCTAAAAAGGTTATGACTAATTATAACCCTTGGATTTAAAGTTTGAAGGAGCAATCTTGACCCTTTATTTTGGAGACACATCTAATGGCTAGAATTTAAAGGAGAAGGATCCAATGGCTTAGATTTAGTCTTCTAAAAATCAAAAGTCTACCTAAATCCTAACCATTGAATTAATCAATGGCTAAAAATGCTTCAAATAATGGCCTAATTAACAAGTCAAGTAAACTAAATTAAATATTAAATTGTTATAATCTAATTCTTAATTAGATATCCTAATTTTAATTAGAAATTATAATATATGAAATAATATGTCTAATTAATTAGTTATGTAATTAGAAAATTAGTTAAGACTGACTAGAAAACTTAATCTAATGAATTAATTAATCAATTAGCAAGTAATTAGACTTGAATTAAAATAAATTAAAGTCTCTAAACTCCCTTGAATGTCACGATTTTCAGCAGCCTTGGGGAGGCATCTACATGAATTTTGAATCATCCATAATAGCCATGCAAGCCCAATTGATGACTATTATTGCTTGTCATGGTCAATATGACATTCTTCTTGACCATTATTGCTTTGTTTGCTTCCTTTTGAGTGCATGATGAAGGGGGGGACGCTTTTGGAGTGTTAGGAAGGAGGAGACATGTTTAGACATGCTTGTGTAGCCTTTTTAGGCCAAAGAAAAAGATGACAAAGTGGAAGACTTTGTGCATCATGTGATAGCCTTCAATTATGCCAAATGAATTCATATCTCTCTATTCTTTCACTCCCACGGCAGCAGCACCTTTGGTTACACTCTCCATATTCATTTTTCTATTTCACCAAAAAGCCTTCATCAAAATCTCTCAAAAATTCCAGGAACCAAGCAACCATTTTTCCTTCCTTTTCCTTGAGTGATTCGGCCAAACACCCTATAATCACCATCACTCACCTATAATTTTTACTCTCACCATTTCCTAAAGCTAAACAACATTCTAAACACTTTTCATTTAGAAAGTTTTCCAAAAATCACACTCTAAGAGCTTCAAATCCAAGCTTCAAGTTTCTATCAAAAATAAAAAAAATTCCATATTTGTGCTTCAAGAGAAACCATTCAGTCAAGACACTCAAAACCACCATCCAATCTCTTTTAATTTCATCCAATCATAGATCTTGAATCTACATGATATTCTAAGCAACTTTCATGTTGGAGATTTTCTCTAAATCATTCATCTTCATGGACTTTCTTCAATATCAAAGTTATTGGATTTTTGAGGTGAAGTGTAAGGAAACTTGATTTCTTTCCTCTTTTTCATGATCTAAACCATGTTTGATCCATGGTTCCTCTTAATCAAGCTTAGTATACTAATTTTGATGTATTTTGTTTTGTATTTGAGAAGCCCTTGGTGGTGAAGGACTTGGAAAGAGAAGCAAAACAAAGAGTTTTTGAGGATCTTCAAGTGGTAAGAGGAGATCCATCTCATCAACCAAGTATGGTGGTGAGAGATGGTCTTATATTTGATGGATGGTGAATCCATGTGAGGATTCCAATCCATGGTCATGTAATAATTAATTGTATGTTTATAAGCTTTGATTTATTTTCTTATGCTTTGATTATTTTTATCTATACTTAATATGCTTTGCATGATTTTATGACTTTGATAATATACTTATAATATGCATGATGAGTATATGACATGTTTGTAATATTTATGATGAAATATATATATGTATGCCATGATGTGTGGATGGAAAGAAAACTAATCTTGGTCCCAATGGCCAAGGAAGAGCTACGGTTTTGATGCCCTTGATTTGGGTCAATGTGGAAATTTTTTTAAGAACAAGAAAATTAAATTTTTATCCCTAGAATAATGAGAATTTCGATCAAGACACCTCAAAATAGGTGTTCACAAATTTATATTTTCATGAATGATAAAATTGAATGATTTGAGAAGCAAAGAAAATAAACAAAAGGTTTGTGTTGCAAAAAGAATGCATACGGTTTTGGAATTTATTTAAGTTGGAAAAAAAATAAAAAATAATTCAGGGTTTCAATGGCCATTTATAAGATTTTGATAAATTTAAAACAAATGTTTTACGTATCTTTAAATTAATATTTTCATGAAGAATGATAATGGATGATTTGAAGAGTATGAAAAATAAACAAAGGGTTTGTTTTTCAAGAGAACAAAAATACGATTTTAGAGGAATTTTTATTGATTTATTTTGTGTAAAAAGATCCTAAGTATTTTTCTAAATATGAGTTTTGAATGAAATGGGCAAACATTGATTTTAAGGATTTGCAAAGAAAGTGAAAAAGGAATTGCAAAAAAGTAAAAATGAATTTGAACAAATGGATTTGGTTTTTATAACCATCGGTACTTCGGTTTTGAAAACAAAATTTTTAATGGTTTTGTTTGTGTAAAACCATATCAATTTAGAAGGAAAAATATTTGATGGTTTTAATAGTCATGTCCACGTTTTCGAAGGCTTGTAATGCATTGATTTTGATGAAACAAAGTGATTCTCCAAGTGAAAATATAATTAATTTAATACAAAGAAATTGAAAAGGGAATCAGAGTATTTTAGCACTTGAGAAATGAATTTTTATGTAAATGGAAAAGAGAGGTTGCAAGTGAGCCTCAATTTGTTTTAAAAAGAATTTATTAAAATTCCATTGGATTTTGGAAAGCATTGGTAATTTTTAAAGTTAGAAACATTGATTTAATTCAATGGAATTGTGAATTTGTGAAATATACTATGAAAAAGGATTTTCTTGAATAAGAAGATATATTAAATGAAGTAGAAAGTTATATTATTTTGAGGAAGGTTGATTTGGAAATGATTTAGGAAAAATGGAGAATATAATGGTATTTTGAAAATTTACTAACGTATAACTTATTTTTGAGTTTTGAAGTACTTTAGAAAATGCTAAGTTTTGAAATGTTGATTTATATCAATGGAAAAGTGATTTTGTGAATTATATTTTGAAAAATGATTTCTTGAAATTAAGATTGATTTATTTAAGTCCAAAATAATGTTTGGAATATTGAGGAATATTTTACGTAATTGTAAAATGTTGAAAAATATTTTACGTATCTTAAAAATGATTTGAAATACAGTAAAATATTTCTACGCAATTTGAAAAATGTTAAAATATTTCTACGCGATTTGAAAAGCGTTTAAATATTTTACACTATTGAAAATATTATTGAAAAATCAATACATGATTAAATAATGATAGAATATTTTCGTAATTGTGAAAATGACGGAAAATCTTATGTGATTTGGAAAGTGTTTTAAATATTTTGAGAATGATGGAAAATGATTTACGCAACTTAAAAGAATGATTTTTAAGTTACGCAATTTTGAAAAATGATGAAAAATCATTACGCGATTTGAGAAACGTATATTTTTATGTGATTGAGAAAAATGTTAAAAAATTTAATACGTGATTCAAAGGTGCAATAGAAGAGTTGCAGTATTGTGAAAATGTAACAGAAATGTTTTGGAATTGTGAAAACGAAATGAAAATGTTGCACAATTTTGTGAAAACACGATTTAAAGAGTTTTATAACTATGAAAATGTGATAATATGATTTTCTTATTGAAAATACAGTATAAATACTGTAGAACTAGTATATGGATGCTGTGTGAGAAAATGACATGTTTTGCCTGTGATTGGCATTTGGTGCATTATACATGCATTGGAAAGATATGTCTGTGAATGGAATTAGTGCATTATACGTGCATTGAAAAAAATATGCGTTGAAGCATATGATTACATTGAACAAATGAAATTGAAAAGATTTGGCCCTTTGGGGTTGGACTTGCACTGATATATTCGTGCATTGTATAAAATATAGATGATAGCTATTATGGCCCTTGTGGTTGAAGAGGGAATGAGAATTGATATTGAGGTCTATGATGGATCTTGGGGGCGTCGAGGCGCGGCGGTCGACCAGTGGACAGTTGGCGAGTACCCCGTGCCACTTGGCGATGCAATCCGTTGCAACGTATTGACGATACCCGACAAGAACATGATTCTTTTCAACGACTGGGAGATTGTCTTTGGGCTAAGGCTGACAATTAACCAGGACATTCTTCTCGAAATTGTGAAAACCTCCATGGAGTTGTTTTTGATAAAATGAGTCTTTGTGCATATGCATAAATCTGAGCATTTATATCTGTGTGATATATTAATTGAGGAATATTGGTTATTGGTTATGACAATTGTTTTGAATACTTGGATGATAATTGAATTGATAAATGATTAGATGATGATAGTTGATTAATGTTGATGGCATGATCATAATTGTGGTATGATCTATCTATATGATATTCTTGTTTATGTTATCTCTGTCTTTGCCATGTTGGTATTGGTGTAGGTGATCTCACCTCTTTGTTATATTGTTTTGCTTTGTCTATATTGTTAAAATTATACAAAGTAGAAGGAATGAGTTGTCTTAGACATAACGAGTGGTAGATACTCGAGATTGATGGAAACATTGAAAAGTAGTGTCTCAAGTTCAAAGATGTCTTAGGGTAGACAAGGAGTAAAGTTCGATGCATCAAGTTGATACAAGAGAAGGAACGAGTATGTTAAGATTTAATGTTAAGTGTTGTACCGTGCTATTAAGTAGGACCCGTCATGGGGTTTGCTACTGTTTAAAAAAAAATAAGTCTATTAATTTTATATTTCTCTTTAAATTATGATATTAATTGGTGTCAATATTGCATAATGAATAATTGAAATATGATTTTCAATATTACCTAATATCTTCAGTAAATTTACGTTTCAGTAAAGAAGAAATTTTGAAACCCATCTTTTATAACTCAAACTTTGTGCGAACTTATTTTCAGATTATGAGTCGGGAGTCAGAAATGTGATGCCCTAAGAAGGGTGTTACATTAGTTGGTATCAGAGCACGGTTTGAGTCTTTTGGGATTTGTGGTTAGGTCTATTTTGCTTGTGTTGTGTTCTCTGTGTTTGTTTTTCCGAAAGGAAATAATGTTGTTTATAATGGATATTAGATCCATTGTATTTCGATCCGCACGCCTTAAAAAAAAAGGGAATGGCTCGGGATAGTTGTACTTGTATGGAAGTGGAACATATTACTAGTAATGCAGTATCAGCTATGGGAGCAACGAGAGCAATGTGAAAAGACGACTGCACGAACAAAGGACCACTGTTCAGTGGAAACTGGAAGTTAAAGTTTAGGATCTGATGGAAGAGAATGAGTCTTGGAATATAAGATTTCGTAATTTTAGAACCTGGTATTTTTTTTTAGGATATTGAGAAAGTAATTGATTTCAACGGAAGATGTATTTACAACCATTGAGGAAACCAAAAGCAGTAAGTGATGTGAAAGAAAGTACTTAAATGAAGGAATGTACGTCAAGAAAATAATTTGCGGAAAAGTTGGACACATTTCCAAAGAGTATAATCTCTAATGTGTTCTTTGAAAATAGAGTTTTCTATTAGTAAAATTTTTGATAAAAAGGGAAGTTGTTACTCTAAATGAACGGGAGTGTTCTGAGCGGAAGATTTAATTAATGGAGATTGTGTCATTGGAGCTAATCCTATAAACTATACTGAATATTTCTGTGAGTAACCTATTCCTTATGACATATGATTGAGTAGATCAATTATATGTTAGAGTTATTCATTATCATCTGATTTGTTTACTTTTGTTTCTATTCTTAACTAATCGAGCTATTCAAGTTATTCAAATTGTTGTGATCAAAACTTTGTGTTAGTTTGATCTGTTGTTCAAAAATTTTGTATTAGTTTGATCTGTTTCATAAACAGACGTGGTCTTTGAAAATGGATTGGTTATTTTTCAGCCATATCTAATGAGATTATTTCAACAGACTGTGAGTAATACAGAGAAAATCCATTCTAGAAAATCGGGTTACATCCAATTCTTTGCTGGATATGTTCGATAACAGGTTCGATTCATTTTGTTATATTCCATGATGTTTTCTTTTATCTCCTGCAATTGAAAGAATATCTTGTAAGAAAGGATATTTCTATATTTGTATCCGTGTTAACGTATCTGAGTAACGCAGCAGAAGCGTGGTGAATTCTTCAAAAGATTGGAACAATTCTTCTATAGGAAAATTTAAGACGGTAATAGAAAATCATAAAAAAAAAATTATGGAAGTATCTGGTATCGTGCTGTGGAAAGGAGAACTCGGTTAATGAGACATTTCCTGTTAAAAGCAAAAATCTAGAATATGTAGTGATACGAGGATAAGGAAATTTTAAGTAATACATTATATTAGCTGAACATTACATTACATTAGTTGGAAGTTATCTGAGAAAAACTATTCTAGGCATGAATGAAGATCGGTTGTTGTTATATTGGTATTAGAGATATGGAGATTCTTTCTTTCTGGAGTAACATTCAACATTTTCAGTAATTATAGAGTCCGAGATATCTGTTTGATCAGACGAAGTTGAACAACAACAAAGAGATTTTGTTGGATAGAATAGTATAGCAAGACGTAAGAGAGGAAGTTTCATGAGAATTGAAAAATAAGATGAAAGCACGATATCTATATTTATTCCGAGGGTGTGAAATCATGGTCATGAAATTTCGAGGACGAAATTTCTATAAAGAGGGGGAGTATTGTAACACCCTAAATTTCGTATCTCTTAAATAGTAATTTTGACAGTTAACAGAATTTTACTGTTTAGTAATTTTTGGATACTATAAAATTATTTTGTTTATTCTGTCAGCATATTTGATCGTTTTGAGTGATTTACTCCGTGTTAGGAAAACAATAATTTTTGGCCGGGGAAAAATCTTTCTGTATTTATTTCTCTTAATTGTTAATTATTTTTAACAATCGACTTGATTTTCATACGTTTTCTAATATTTGTGATTTTTGTGAATGATTATGAATTTTTTTGACTGTATGTGGGCCCAGGTGGTCTTAGGTGGGCCCAGGTGACCTTACTTGGGCCCAGGTGGGTCCCGCAAAGTGAAAATTTTTCTACGCATAGAAAAATTTATACTGTTTAGACGGAGACAGGGGATCTTACTAAACTTGAATCCGGAAATCATTTTAGAAATTTTCTTGTATTGTGTTTGGCACTGTATTTAATTATCAGGCGATAAAAATACAGTAAATATATTCTTTCGTGAGGTTTTTAGTAGATAAAAATAGAAATTATATTGCTTAAGTCAACACTGGTGGTTTGGATATCTACCATTGATTTAATTAACAGTTAAGAAATAAATTTAATAAAGAAGTATTGGATAATCACCATTGATTTAATCAATGGTGTAAGAATAAACTTAGTTAGGCAAGCTTCAATATCAACCATAGATTTAATCAACGGTGTAAATTTGATTATATAAAGTGACCATTTACAACCATTGGATTTAGAATTGATCAAGGGTGGAGATTTGGTCTTGTAAAGTAACAAGAACCATTTATGACCATTGGATGAAGAATTAATCAAGGGTGGAGATTTGGTCTTCTAAAAAGGTTATGACTAATTATAACCCTTGGATTTAAAGTTTGAAGGAGCAATCTTGACCCTTTATTTTGGAGACACATCTAATGACTAGAATTTAAAGGAGAAGGATCCAATGACTTAGATTTAGTCTTCTAAAAATCAAAAGTCTACCTAAATCCTAACCATTGAATTAATCAATGGCTAAAAATGCTTCAAATAATGGCCTAATTAACAAGCCAAGTAAACTAAATTAAATGTCAAATTGTTATAATCTAATTCTTAATTAGATATCCTAATTTGAATTAGAAATTATAATATATGAAATAATATGTCTAATTAATTAGTTATGTAATTAGAAAATTAGTTAAGATTGACTAGGAAACTTAATCTAATGAATTAACTAATCAATTAGCAACTAATTAGACTTGAATTAAAATAAATTAAAGTCTCTAAATTCCCTTGAATGTCACGATTTTCAGCAGCCTTGGGGAGGCATCTACATGAAATTTGAATCATCCATAATAGCCATGCAAGCCTAATTGATGACCATTATTGCTTGTCATGGTCAATATGACATTCTTCTTGACCATTATTGCTTTGTTTGCTTCCTTTTGAGTGCATGATGAAGGGGGGGACGCTTTTGGAGTGTTAGGAAGGAGGAGACATGTTTAGACATGCTTGTGTAGCCTTTTTAGGCCAAAGAAAAAGATGACAAAGTGGAAGACTTTGTGCATCATGTGATAGCCTTCAATTATGCCAAATGAATTCATATCTCTCTATTCTTTCACTCCCACGGCAGCAGCACTTTTGGTTATACTCTCCATATTCATTTTTCTACTTCACCAAAAAGCCTTCATCAAATTCTCTCAAAATCTATCAAAAATTCCAAGAACCAAGCAACCATTTTTCCTTCCTTTTCCTTGAGTGATTCGGCCAAGCACCCTATAATCACCATCACTCACCTATAATTTTCACTCTCACCATTTTCTAAAGCTAAACAACATTCTAAACACTTTTCATTTAGAAAGTTTTCCCAAAATCACACTCTAAGAGCTTCAAATCCAAGCTTCAAGTTTCTATCAAAAATCAAAAAAATTCCATCTTTGTGCTTCAAGAGAAACCATTCGGTCAAGACACTCAAAACCACCATCCAATCTCTTTTAATTTCATCCAATCATAGATCTTGAATCTACATGATATTCTAAGCAACTTTCATGTTGGAGATTTTCTCTAAATCATTCATCTTCATGGACTTTCTTCAAGATCAAAGTTATTGGATTTTTGAGGTGAAGTGTAAGGAAACTTCATTTCTTTTCTCTTTTTCATGATCGAAACCATGTTTGATCCATGGTTCCTCTTAATCAAACTTAGTATACTAATTTTGATATATTTTGTTTTGTATTTGAGAAGCCCTTGGTGGTGAAGGACTTGGAAAGAGAAGCAAAACAAAGAGTTTTTGAGGATCTTCAAGAGGTAAGAGGGAGATCCATCTCATCAACCAAGTATGGTGGTGAGAGATGGTCTTATATTTGATGGATTGTGAATCCATGTGAGGATTCCAATCCATTGTCATGTAATAATTAATTGTATGTTTATAAGCTTTGATTTATTTTCTTATGCTTTGATTATTTTTATCTATGCTTAATATGCTTTGCATGATTTTATGGCTTTGATAGTATACTTATAATATGCATGATGAGTATATGGCATGTTTGTGATATTTATGATGAAATATATATATGTATGCCATGATGCGTGGATGGAAAGAAAACTAATCTTGGTCCCAATGGCCAAGGAAGAGCTACGGTTTTGATGCCCTTGATTTGGGTCAATGTGGAAATTTTTTTAAGAATAAGGAAATTAAATTTTTTTCCCTAGAATAATGAGAATTTCGATCAAGACACCTCAAAATAGGTGTTCACAAATTTATATTTTCATGAATGATAAAATTGAATGATTTGAGAAGCAAAGAAAATAAACAAAAGGTTTGTGTTGCAAAAAGAATACATACGGTTTTGGAATTTATTTAAGTTGGAAAAAAACATAAAAAATAATTCATGGTTTCAATGGCCATTTATAAGATTTTGATAAATTTAGAACAAATGTTTTATGTATCTTTAAATTAATATTTTCATGAAGAATGATAATGGATGATTTGAAGAGTATGGAAAATAAACAAAGGGTTTGTTTTTCAAGAGAACAAAAATACGATTTTAGAGGAATTTTTATTGATTTATTTTATGTAAAAAGATCCTAAGTATTTTTCTAAATATGAGTTTTGAATGAAATGGGCAAACATTGATTTTAAGGATTTGCAAAGAAAGTGAAAAAGAATTGCAAAAAAAGTAAAAATGAATTTGAACAAATGGATTTGGTTTTATAACCATCGGTACTTCGGTTTTGAAAACAAAATTTTTAATGATTTTGTTTGTGTAAAACCATATCAATTTAGAAGGAAAAATATTTGATGGTTTCAATAGTCATGTCCACATTTTCGAAGGCTTGTAATGCATTGATTTTGATGAAACAAAGTGATTCTCCAAGTGGAAATATAATTAATTTAATACAAGAAAATTGAAAAGGGAATCAGAGTATTTTAGCACTTGAGAAATGAATTTTTATGTAAATGGAAAAGAGAGGTTGCAAGTGAGCCTCAATTTGTTTTAAAAAGAATTTATTAAAATCCTGTTGGATTTTGGAAAGCATTGGTAATTTTTAAAGTTAGAAACATTGATTTAATTCAATGAAATTGTGAATTTGTGAAATATACTATGAAAAAGGATTTTCTTGAATAAGAAGATATATTAAATGAAGTAGAAAGTTATATTATTTTGAGGAAGGTTGATTTGGAAATGATTTGGGAAAAATGGAGAAAATAATGGTATTTTAAAAATTTACTAACGTATAACTTATTTTTGAGTTTTGAAGTACGTTAGAAAATGCTAAGTTTTGAAACGTTGATTTATATCAATGGAAAAGTGATTTTGTGAATTATATTTTGGAAAATGATTTCTTGAAATTAAGATTGATTTATTTAAGTCCAAAATAATGTTTGGAAAATTGAGGAATATTTTACGTAATTGTAAAATATTGAAAAATATTTTACGTATCTTAAAAATAATTTGAAATACAGTAAAATATTTCTACACAATTTAAAAAATGTTAAAATATTTGTATGCGATTTGGAAAGTGTTTAAATATTTTACACTAATAAAAATATTATTGAAAAATCAATACGTGATTAAATAATGATAGAATATTTTTGTAATTATGAAAATGACAGAAAATCTTTTGTGATTTGGAAAGTGTTTTAAATATTTTGAGAATGATGGAAAATGATTTACGCAACTTAAAAGAATGATTTTTAAGTTACGCAATTTTGAAAAACGATGGAAAATCATTATGCGATTTGAGAAACGTATATTTTTATGTGATTGAGAAAAATGTTGAAAAATTTAATACGTGATTTAAAGGTGCAACAGAAGAGTTGCAGTATTGTGAAAACATAAGAAATGTTTTGGAATTGTGAAAACGAAATGGAAATGTTGCACAATTTTGTGAAAACACGACGAAAGAGTTTTATAACTATGAAAATGTGATAATATGATTTTCTTGTTGAAAATAAAGTATAAATACTGTAGAACCAGTAAATGGATGCTGTGTGAGAAAATGACATGTTTTGCCTGTGATTGGCATTTGGTGCATTATACATGCATTGGAAAGATATGTCTGTGAATGGAATTAGTGCATTATACGTGCATTAAAAAAATATGCGTTGAAGCATATGATTACATTGAACAAATGAAATTGAAAAGATTTGGCCCTTTGGGGTTGGACTTGCCCTGATATATTTGTGCATTATATAAAATATAGCTGATAGCTATTATGGCCCTTGTGGTTGAAGAGGGAATGAGAATTGATAGTGAGGTCTATGATGGATCTTGGGGGTGTCGAGGCACGGCGGTCGACCAGTGGACAGTTGGCGAGTACCCTGTGCCACTTGGCGATGCAGTCCGTTGCAACGCATTGACGATACCTGACAAGAACACAATTCTTTTCAACGACTGGGAGATTGTCTTTGGTCTAAGGCTAACAATTAACTAGAGCATTCTTCTCGAAATTGTGAAAACCTCCATGGAGTTGTTTTTGATAAAATGAGTCTTTGTGCATATGCATAAATCTGAGCATTTATATCGTGTGATATATTAATTGAGGAATATTGGTTATTGGTTATGATAATTATTTTGAATACTTGGATGATAATTGAATTGATAAATGATTGGATGATGATAGTTGATTAATGTTGATGGCATGATCATAATTGCGGTATGATCTATCTGTATGATATTGTTGTTTGTGTTATCTCTGTGCTTGCCATGTTGGTATTGGTGTAGGTGATCTCACCTCTTTGTTATATTGTTTTGCTTTGTCGTATTGTTAAAATTATACAAAGAGAAGGAATGAGTTGTCTTAGACATAACGAGTGGTAGATACTCAGAGATTGATGGAAACATTGAAAAGTAGCTGTCTCAAGTTCGAAGATGTGCCGGGTAGACAAGGAGTAAAGTTCTGATGCATCAAGTTGATACAAGAGAAGGAACGAGTATGTTAAGATTTAATGTTAGTGTTGTACCGTGCTATTAAGTAGGACCCGTCATGGGGTTTACTACTGTTTAAAAAAAATAAGTCTATTAATTTTATATTTCTCTTTAAATTGTGATATTAATTGGTGTCAATATTACATAATGAATAATTGAAATATGATTTTCAATATTACCTAATATCTTCAGTAAATTTACGTTTCAATAAAGAAGAAATTTTGAAACCCATCTTTTATAACTCAAACTTTGTGCGAACTTATTTTCAGATTATAAATCGGGAGTCGGAAATGTGATGCCCTAAGGAGGGTGTTACACCCTCACTAGAGGTGGCCTGGGCTACTCGGAGTAGTTCTATGTGACAAGTGAATCGTCATGAATAGGTTGATGTGCACCAACCTGAAAGCAGACTACTGCCAAGAATATGGTATCATGAGGATGGACAATTCCCTCTATACCTTATAAACGAAAGTTGACTAAATGAACATTGAAATGGAATTAAATTTGTATGTCATATTTTGATGTAGTTATAATATAAGGACCATTGGATAAATTTAAGATCATGGTTTTTGTTTGAAAATTACTTCTGAAATTATTTATGGATATAATTTCTTATGCTTGATAGTAAACGTTTTGGGAAATTGTTAATAACTGGAATTTTGTTACGGGAAGAGAAAGGACCAGATTTGGCATTTGCCACCTTTCTAGTATTTAAATAATTTGGATTTCAAATATGTATTTTTCCCCGAAATAGCTGAAAATATTATGATGACATATATTTTTAGTGGTACTACTGAGAATTCTTAGAATTCTCACCCCTTTTCTATTTGTGTTTCCGTAATATTTCTAAGGATGTGTTCTTCAGCATGGAGACAGCATACGAAGACATTGTCTAGTTTTGATGTTATTTTTTATTTTGTGATATATATTTAATACTTTGCAATAGTTTATGTAATTATTGTGTATTATAATGTACCTTGTATATTATCCTTCACAGTATATGTACGTTAACTTAGCTGCAACAGGCTCATATTTTGTATATCTCTTATATGTATTTTCATATTTATTATATTAATTATAAGTGACATGCTTAATTCTTATTACTAATGCATAGTTCTGGATACGTTATTCGTAATAATATTAAGGATGTTACATTATTATATCAGAGCAGTTCATCTTGTTGAGCCTGGGGAATGGACTAACTATGCTTTGTTAAGCATTTGTCTTGTCTTAATGATGAGATGCATAGGTAGAATTGTATAACAGCCTTGGGTATGAATGTTTATGGTTACTTTTGCACTATTATATGATATTGGGCCAGATCAACCCAATATGTAATGTTCTGTACATATAAGAGACTATAGCATCTACTGTAACATCCTTAATAATATTACTAATAACGTATCTAGAATTATGTATTAGTAAATAAAATTAAGCACACCACGTAAAATTAACAAAGGATTCCTTTTATTTTTCTCTTGGTTGGCTGTAGCTTAACATGTAAGAGAATCAGAATTTTTGTTTCAATTTCAATGGAAGAACAAGAGATGTTTGAAGGTAAGAACCCCTGCCTCAAGTTCCTAGCTTTGGTTCCTTCCTTTTCTTTCCTTTTCATTTTATTTTTCTGTCCTTTTTCTCTTCTCTTTGCCCTCTGTTTTGGTTGTGTTCTTTCTCATGTTTTCAACTATTCTTGCCGTGTAAAACCATGGAGAAAGGATGAGAAAAGAAATTAAGGTAAAACTTAAATGAAGACCGAAGATGGAGGATGAAAAATGGTAGTTCAAGTGTGCAAGAACAGTAGTCGTATGGTGGTTGCTCTTCTTTTTTATTTGGTTGTGTTTTGGGCTATTTTCACGCAGAGAAAGATGGAGAGAATTTGTGAGAAAAGTCAAGAAGTTTCAAGAGAATGTATTGGCAGTGGTTGAAAGAAAATATGACCAAAATTTTTATGCTAAAACTTGTATATCTATTACGTATACTTTAATCTTCCAAAGCTAAATTTTCAAGTGTCCATAAGTGTAATGAAAAATTTTAGAACTCAACTTAGCTCTTGGATCCATTTTTCCATAACTTTCCATATACTGCTATTTATCAGTTAAGCTTCATTACTCGATCCCAAGTTAAATTAAATCGAGGGACTACATAAATAGGCTTACTGATACTTATCTTAATTGGTATTTTATACCAAATTATTCTCCATTTCTTACTTATCATCTCCACGAAATTTCATAATTTTTTGAATTACTTAAGTGTTCCAGCTATTCCTCTTCGGTGTCCTTAAAAATATCAAACTAGCTCAATTGCTTCTCCAAAATTTACTACTGCTCTTATCAAGTGTTTATAGCTAGGAAATAAATTTTTCATATTTATTTTTATCATATCAACTGTTTATGCATAAACTTAAATTAATTCTTTGTATTAAGTGTTATAGAATTATGCTCAAACTAGTTCAAAAAATTACCTGAATTAATAGATAACTTTTATCAGTATTACTGAGCTTCTATAACCCTGATTAGAACTATTAAGTTAGGGAGGATGTTACAATTCTCCCCTCTTTTAAAAATTTTGTTCTCAAAATTTACTTATTACCTGATACGGGATGTTCCAAGTAATTCCACAACTAAAACTAAATACAACCAAATCTTAAGGAAATAAAGTATATAAACTTATATCATCATCTTAATTTCATTACCCATTATCTAAACAATTAAGATTCATAAGAAAATCTTATTGCTTGTCTATATGCATTCCTAAAGAAATTAATTCTCAGTTATGTACTCACCTTGTTATGAACCAGAAGACTGAGTTGTCTCTTTACTTCTCAGGCTATAAACTCTTCCCGTGGTTTTAGATTTAGCATTAGGTGTTGCCACTTGTCTTTGAGGACAGTCTCTAGCATAGTGCCCCGATTTACCATAACTAAAATATACAATCTGATCTACATAACAGGGCTTGTTTCCATGATACCTACCACATTTGGAGCACCTCGATCCATATGGTTCTGTTTGAACTTATTTTCCTTTTTCCTATTGGTCTTTGGGTTGTTAAACATTACTTTCAAATCTTTCATCCATTCTTTTCCTTTTCTGAAAACCTTGTGGTTGTTGCTCCTCTTCTGGATTAAACTTAGAAGATTCGATAATTCGACACTTGTTTACCAAAGTGTGAAAATTCCAAATCTCGAAAGGCCGTACTTTCTTTTTCATATCTCCTCTCAAACCAGTTTCAAATTTGACACATTTCCATTTTTCATTCAGATTATACTTGAGATATGAGGAAAACTTTGCTAACTCCTTAAACTTCGCTAAGTACTGACTTATCATCAAATTACCTTTCTTAAGCTCCAAAAATTCTATCTCCTTTTCTTCTTGGACATTTGGAGGAAAATATTTTTCTAGGAAGATGGTTTTAAAAATATCCTATGTAACTTGAGTTCTAGCAACTTCAAGTAGCCTTTTAGCTTCATTCCACCAATTTCAACCTCTCCCTTCATTATAAAAGAGGCCAAAGATACTCGGTACTCATCAGTGCTTGCTAGCACAACAAATATTGTAACACCCACCTTAGGGTATCACATTTCAAACTAACTTCTTATAAAATCCTTTACCTAAGTTATAAAATATTTAATATTATTAAAATACGGGTTTCAAAATTTCTTTTCACGGATAAACTTTACTGAATTAGAAAAATATAAGATACAAAGACTGGATTAAATACATCTATCGCATATAACATAGATTCGTAACATCTTCATTACATAAAACTCATGTATTCTAAATAAAATATAATTACCATATAAAAACTCAACCTGGCCCAAGTTCACAATATCTAAAGACATAAGTCCTTCTCAAAAGACAAATTCCCTAGCCAAGAATGTCTCGACGGATAGAAATCCGAGCAAGTGATATCTCGGAGTTCTCCCTAGGAGTATAGTGAAGATCATTCTACAACTCCCTGATAGGTAAAACAAACTCTATATATGCAACATTAAAAGAAAAATTAATGACCCCATGGCAGGTCCTACTTGCGGATAGAGTAATGTCACCACAATACTCTATATTCTCTGAGTCCCAATGGACACGCCAAGCAGCAGTGCCTTCAAGAAACTATAGTCTAAAGAAACCTAGTTGATCCCTCTTTGTCACCATCGTAGTCTTCACAAATGTAAGCATAAAATAGAAACAAACAAAACAATACAGCAAAGAGGTGAGATCCCCTACATTGCATACCAATATGGCAGCAAAGAAACGATACGAACAACAATATCATTCCATACATACAATCCATAGATTAATATAAAATTAGTAGGTATATTCATGACATTTAATAGATAAATAATCCAATAAACTTGCAACACAATATCAAGCATAATGATAATATCACAATAATACTATATCACAACAATATAAATGCTGACTATGCGTATGCACGATGTGTATGCTGACCATCCTTATGCACAATGCAATCAGTTCCTACTCCATGGAGTTAGACTCAAATTCAGATATGAATGTTCTAGAAGATCTGTCCCACCTAAAAGATAGTCTACGCCAGATCATGAAAAGAAATAGTGGTTGTCGGGCTGCCAGTGCGTTGCAGTCAATTTATCATGGCCAGGGGTATATATATATAATGTGAGATCATCATCACAAAGTGAACCACCATGCCTTGACATCCCCCAAGATCTGGTCCAGATCCATTATCTTGTGAGTTCCCATTTGTAATACCCTAAAAAGTCATGTTAGGCTTGTATATGGTTACAGAGGTAGCCTAATACTTACTTATATTGTCTGTGAAGTTTTGTGACTTTCTGAGCACGTTTAGGCAATTTGTTGTAACATTATGTGAGAAATATAACTGTTATTTGCTCTGAAAGTGGCTTAAACTACTTAGTTAGTGGAAATAAATGTGAAAAGTTTGTTTCTAAGTCACAAATGTAGAAACTGTACTACAGTTAAAGTTTGAGAATTTTCAAAGTTAGTTTGGTATTTTTAAGCATACTAGTTGTGTGTTTTAGTGCCAGATTGACCCACAGTTGATATGTAAATATCAGTTTTTGGTGAAATAAAATTTTTAATGAATCTTAGGATTTATTTTGAATCTATTGGACTCTACGAAATCGGATTTGGAGAAATATGAGTGTTCTTAGCAGATCGGGGTTTTAGTACCCAACCAAGAGAATTCAAAAGGAACTTCTCTTCTTGAAATATCCCACGGTGGGGATATTTTAAAGGCAGAAATAGAGAAGTAGAAAATATGAGAAAGAAGAAGAGAAAAGAAAGAAAAGAGAAAAAAAGAGAAAGAGAAGGAGAAGGAGAAAGGAAGAGAAGGAACAACTATCAAGAGGAAAGGATCCAAGTGAAGGCCTTGCTTCATCTTCATCTTCAAGACCTTGAGGTAGGGGGTTTGTGTTACTTCATAACTTCATCTTCTTCATTGGGTTATGGGAACTTGATGGGGGACTATGGGGTTTTGAAGTGTGAGAATTGCATTTGTGTTAGTAAATGCATGAATCTTGTGAGAAAGCTTGATAATAGCATGTTTTTGGTTTGCTAGAGGCATGAGAACAATTTTTCATCACTTGACCACCTTGAATGCCATTTGTGAAGAAATTGAGTTTTAGGGCATAAATGGATGATTTAATCCAAGAATCTAAAATTTGTGTTGTGAATGTTTCCTTCATGATTAGGAACTTATTTAGGACTTAAAATCACCTAGAAATTAGTTTGGAGTGGCCAAAATCCAAGAATTTGACCATTGGAACAGTGCTACAACCCTGCAAAACGAGTTACAGAGTTTCTGATCTTTTTTATGTTGGAGATTGCTTCATAATAAAATGCCAACTGATGAGAGTTTATGGTCTAGAGGTTGTGTTATGGTTTCAATGTGCAGCCTCTGCAAAATGGATTATGAGTCTTCTAAGCATCTTTTCCTGTAATGCAAGTTCGCTAAGGACATCTAGAATTGGCTCAGCAATATCATTCAGTGTTCTTTTGATCTTACCTCATTCCAGTCAATTCTATTAGTGTGTAACAGAAGCTAGAGCTCTCAATTGCAGGACATCATTCTGGCAGCTGTCATTAATGTAATCTAGGTCATTTGGCATTGTAGAAATAAGCTACGATTTGATAATGAAAATATTTCCTGCTTTCAGGCTATTAATTTGGTCCTTGATGCTACCTCATTAACAGGGAATCTCTCTGTGGGATCCATGCGCTCTTCTATTTTGGAGTTCACCATCTTGAAGGCTTTTTCTATTATTGGGCATCCCTACAAAGCTCCACTCATTAAACAAGTAAATTGGTTTCCTCCTCTGTGTCATTGGGTCAAATGTAATACGGATGGGGCAGCTAGAGGGGCTCCAGGGTGGTCGGCCTGTGGAGGTCTCTTTAGAGATTACAGGGCTGCTTTTCTCAATTGTTTTGTAGCTAATCTTGGTATTTCTTATTCTTTACATGTCAAGTTCATTGGTGCAATGTTTGCCATTGAATTGGCTTTTAAAAAAAGATGGCACAACTTGTGGTTAGAATGTGATTCTCAACTAGTTGTTGCTGCCTTCAAATGTGCAAAAGGGGTTCCTTAGAAGCTTAGAAATCGATGGAATAATTGTTTACTTTTAACTAGGCAAATGATTTTTTTAGTTTCTCACATCTTTAGATAAGGCAATTCTTGTGCACATAAATTAGCCTATCAAGGTCTTTCTATTTAGGATTTCTTTTAGTGGGACTCAGTCCTTGTTTTTATTAGTGAGGACTTTATCCATAATAGATTTGGTCTCCCTCATTATAGGTTCAAATAATTGGCCTTTTTGCATGGGTTTGGTTTGTGCCCCCCCCATGTTTTTGTATTCTCGTTTCTTTTTTAATATATTTCGATATGCTGCAGATGATTGGTTGGGTCTGGGGTGCTAGCTTGCTGGGATGCCTTTCCCTTCAGTGATGCCTTTGCATATCCTCTTTTGTTAAAAGAAAAGAGTTACAGAGTTTCTGGTTCAATTACACGGCCTGTGTGTGATTACACGGCCTAGGCTGTGTAACTCTCTGCTTGAAATTTTCCTGATGCATGAAAACACGGCCAGGGCCGTGTAAAATTACAAGGCTGTGTATTTTGATGTACTGTGTCTCCTGTGATGAGAATTAGCTTTTGTGATCTTCATGAGAGTTGTATCTCTTTCTCTTAGCTTTCCAAAGCCACCAAAACCGCATCATTTCGGTAACCGTACCTAAAGTTATGCTCATTTTACTGCACAAAGGTCAAAGGTTGAGTTTGAACAGAATGTGTTTTTGGTTAGGAAATGCATGTTTTGGCATTTTATAAAGGTAGAAGCCTTAGAGGGACCTTAGATAACCATAGTAGGGTGGATTATCAAGGGGTAATGTGTTGGAACACCTTAGGCTTCCATAGTGTGGTGGAATGTCATAGGCAAGGATAGGGCGCCTAAATGCCCAGAACAGATTTCACCAGAATTTCTATTTTGATGTTTTGAGATTCCTAATTGCTAGGATACTTTGTTTATGCCTAGTAGAGTATGTTGAAACTCTAATAGGAGTAATTGATGAAGTGGGAATGTATTAAGTCAAGTTAACTTGAAATGCTAATTACGGGAGGTAATTAGACATGGCTATATATATACATATAATTTGTATTGTGAGGGATCGAGGAATTGAGTTTCCCTAAGTGTGGGAATTATTCGTGTATGCTCTTTTAAGAGTGATAAAGTACTTCTATAAGTATTTGATGAAGTGTTGTGAATTGAACCTGAAATGCATATAAATCAATTGTGAAAACTAATTATGAGAAGTAATTAGTAATTATTTTGCAAGAAATGTTTGAAAAACATAATGAGGTTTATAATATCCTCTTAGTATTGTTGAGAATCATAGATTGGTGAGTAATATCCTCTCTATGCTATGAGCAGTAAGGTGAGTAATATCCTTATTACATTGTGAAGTAAAGAGGTGAGTAATATCCTCTTTGCTTTGTTTGGCCCTGTGAAAGTGGGTGTTCTATGTTAGGTAAGGCGCTCAGTACCCTTCCTAATATAGTGAAGTATGAAAGGATAAAATTCCTTGTTCATTATCGATAATCGTGTAGTTGATGAGACTTCACTACTCGGGGGGGATGGATTTCCTCTAGGATAATGATGTTTGCTGGATGGAACTTCTAGTGCTTGTTCAAGGTTATGGATGAAACTATGGACTTCCATTACTTTGTTCAAGTTTCATGCATTCATGACATTGCCATGGGATTGGAGTCTTGGATGTGGTATCATGCATTATGCATTTTCATACTTAGGGATCTGTATAGACATAATCATTAGTCATAATTAAGCATAACATGGTGATTGTATGGGCCATTGCTATCATGACATTTTCATGTATTGCGATTGTATGGGCGATTGCGTGTTGTTAAAATGAGGAGTTGTTACTTCTATGATTGAAGTATCAACAAGATAATTGTAAATATTATCTGTTTGTATATATTTATATATTCATATATTTATATACTGGTATTGGAATACTTCTATTGAGATATGTTTTCTCACCCCAATTGTATTGTCATGTAAATCCAGGTGCGAGCTCTTCGAAAGGGAAGAAGAAGATATATGAAGACTAGCATAGTATAGATGTTATTTTTGAGCTGAGCATATTGATAACTCCATAAAATGTAGTTATTTATGCCCTATATTTGTGCTTCATGGCATGCTTAGTCCTTGTTCTTACGCATATTTGAAAGGTTTTATGCTTATAATTGTTAAATGTCATTTGGATACCTTCCTTTATGTTTTTAAGTAATTTATGCATATTTGTTGATTGATTAAGTAGATTTACAATTATATTTAATTTGGTGCTTTCTCTAATGTAGGAAGGGCTCAAAAGAGACAAATTGATGCAAGCCAAGACCCAGCATTGGAGGAAAGAAGCCAAGGAAGCATTCTAGAGTTCCACGCCGAGGTGTGGAAATGTTCACGCCGCGGCGTGAGGGTCTCAGCCAGCCACATACCGACAGGATAGATAGCTCCACGCCAAGGCGTGGGAATTTGCACGCCGCGGCGCGCGTCAGCAAGCTGAGCCTATTTATTCTATTTTTCACGCACCCTTTCGCTCTCTCTTAGTTTTCTCTCTTTTAGGTTTTAGGTTTTTAGTTTCTAGGTTAGAGGCTGCAGTTGGGTCCTCCATTGGAGGTGGAGATGGAGCTTGGGGAGCTAAGGATGGAGCCCTCTTTCCATTGGAGGAGGATCTGAGCTTCAATGGCGAAATCCATAAGCTTTCTCCTTCTCTCTTTCCTCTTTTCTCTTCCTCATTTCTTGAACATGTATTTTGTAATTTGTTCTCATGTTCATTGTATAGCTGAGCTTTATTTAGGGATGACTTTGAATCCTTTTATTAATATTAATGATTTGTTCTTTTCTGAGTTTGTGTGGATCTTTGATTTTGTTCAATCATATTGTGCTTAATGCTCTTGAGTGTTTGGTTAACATTTGAGTGATTTGATAAAATCTAATGAACCTAGACATAGGGATTTGGGTTTGAGATCGTATGTATGGTTGATGCATGTTCAATTCTATTCCAATGGCGGGATGAGTTGATTCGCTAATGGGATAGACATATACCTCTTAGCCATGCATAGCACGTGTTTAAGCATAGACCTTAAAGAGTGAATTTTGTGTTAGCTCTCAAGGACACTTAGAGAGTTGGGCAAATGACACCATGGGTAGATGACCTAGACATAGGCGTTTAGCTAATGTAGATTCTCAAGCTAACATAATCATTACATTCATATTTATGAGGAGGATTGCATGTTGTTGGTTGATGTAAAAGGTGAAGAAGGATTTCCCTAAACTCTAACCGTTTATCCTTATTGCTTTTTGTCTTTACTTTCTTTACTTTTATCTATTTTTATGTTCTTGAATAGAGTTAGGTGAGCTATCGATTAATACTTAGCATTGGAAATAAAATTATCCTCGTGGGAACGATATCTGTACTCATCATTTTGTTACTTGTGTGACCCGTGCACTTGCGGTTAGCAAATGGGCAACACGTTTTGACCCTAACACATATATGTGTTTTATATTTGCTTAGTAGTTCTGAGTTATGTATAATAGTATGCCTTTGAGGCTGTGATGTATATATATAACTTTTGCTATCGTGGCTCTCCATTTATGTATGAATGACATGGGTTAGATGTTGATGTATTTTGGCAGTAGCAGGGTCAATATTGGGTTATTCACTTATATGACGATATATTTAGGTAGCAAATATTGGACTGTTACACCGTTCACTCTTTAGGCATAAAACGCCACAACAGCCACCGGCTGTATAATGCTCAAATGCATATTCAATGAAATCAAACTACTGTTGTACCATTCCCAATGATATTAAAACAACTGCCCATACAATTATCCAATACTATTAGTATCAATGATATTATATAACCGTCCATACAACTACATAATACCAAAGATCCACATGGGTCCAGAACTTCGATCCCACAAGCACAATGCTAAACCACAACTACTTAAGTACAGTACATCGGCTCTACAGCACAACTCGCTGTTCCTCTCAATCGCATAGTAATATTATCACATTTTCACATTTGCGTAACACTTTTGTTATGTTTTCAAATCGCGTAATGATTTTTCAACATTTTCTTAATCGCGTAAGAGTTTTTCTACATATTTTAAGCTTAAATTAAAATTTTTTCCATTTAATATCAAAATTGGACTTTAATCCCAATATTTCCTTAATAAATCACCTTTAAATAATATTTCTAACATTTTCTCACTAAACTTCCTTTAATTACTATTTCCAAACGTTTTCCACAAAAACTTATATTATTTTAATTAATTCAAGATATCTCAAAAATATTTGTTCATTATTCTCAATAAAACTTTAAATAAATACTATAAGTTCCAAATCATCCTCAAAATTCATTTTCTTGCCAAAACTTCTCTAAATAATATTTTCTAATATTTTCTTCACAAAACTATATTTCTTTGATTAACTTGGAATATTACAGCTCAAAAATTCCTAACGCACTTCAAAACCCAAAGCGTGAGCTATATGTCAGTAAATTTCAAGTTTTGACTTTTATCTCACTTAATACTCTAATTACACTAATTTAATTATAAAAATTAGTTTATTTCCTTTTTACATGTCAAAATTCACTAAATTGAGTTCTTGTTAATTAATCCTTCAAGACTACACTTAAGAAAATATTTTTGGTCTAAAATACTAACTCTTGGCATGTTGGCCAAAAATCCATTTATTTTCCATAATCAAATATTTATTCATTTCCTATCTCATTTTTCTTTGTAAAATTCTTTAATCCATTTACTTGTTACCTAATCATCTAAAATCCATACTTAGTAAAACATTTCAAGTGGTTTATTTCAAAATCATCATTGAGGCCGTGAGCCTCTTAGTTATTTGAACCCAAAATTTCCTTTCCACATGATTCTTATCATATACAACATATCATATATTCATGCTCACTATTAACACAATAAAATCATATTAAGCATTTAATCATAATTTAATCATAATCATACCATCTCACATATATAAATCATGCATAAATATCAAAGCAATAGAAATCACAAATAACCCAACAAGCATAAACCAATAACCACACAATCGAGTGAATAAATTCTCACGTGGATTTTTCACTCACAAACACAAACAATCCATTCCTTCACCACCACATATGGCCGATGAGGTTAATCTCCCTCTTACTTAGTGTGTAGCTTCCTAAGCTCCTTGTAAAACTCTCTTTGTATCAATCTTTCACCACCAAGTAAATCTTAGAATCAAAGCAAACACATAAAAATTAGTATCTAAGGCTTGATTAAGATGACCATAGATCAAGCATGGTCTTAAAATTCCAAGAACCAAGTAAGAAATCAAGTTTCAAAATCTTTACCTTGAAATCCTAGAACTTAAATCCAAGAATCAAGGATGAAGATGATTGATTTAGACTAAAGTCTCAACACCAAAGAGTCTTAGAATGATGTGAGAATTCAAGAAGTGAGGTTGGATTGAATCAAAAGTGGTTGGATGTTGGTGAAGTGGGTATAGCCGTAAGCTTCCATGGAAGAACAAGGTGTGAACTTTTTGATTTTCAACTTGAAGAACAAGATTGATGATGGATGATTTAGGCTAAGATCTCAACTACAAAATATCTTAGGATTGTGTATAGATTCTAGATCTAAGCTTGTTTAGAATTATTGAAGTTTGGAAGGTGTTTCAATGGGTTTAGCCGTGAACCTTCAAGAGAAGAAAAGAATGGAGTTTTTGGTGTTTGTTCTTGGTGTTCTTGGAAGTGAGAGAATGGAGAGAAAACTTAAGTCACCAAGTGTTAGAAAAATGAAATAGAATTTCCTATTCTCATACATATGGCCGTGTAGGCGCTTTGGAGAGAAAGTGTGAAGCTTGTTTTGCAAGATAAAAAAAATATCCATCACATGGCTTCACATGGTCTCACATGGCATAGGTCATCTAATGATCATCTATTGGTCATAATAGATCATTCAAGAACATCCTAGAACTACTAGTGGCCGTGGAGCTCAATGGGATGCTAACCAAGTTTTGATTTCATTTAATTCTTAGTTACACTTAAACTAACTTAGTTAAGTTATCTAGTTACATGCTTAACTATCCTAGCCATTTATGTTGACTTCATCTCTTAACCATTGATTTAATCTAGGGTAGATATCCTAAACTTCCTTATCAAGTTTGCTCTCACACCATTGATTGGATCAATGGTGATGATCGAAGGCTTCTTCATCAAGTTTTGTCATCCAACGGTTAAAGTCCATGCCATTAAGCTTGACCAATTTCTATTGGTTAGTCATTAATCTATGTAATGATGGTTCATTACTACACTTAAGATATTTAACTTAGATATTTTCATTCAGATATTTTTCAAAAGATATTTTCATCTAGATATTTTCTTGAGATATTTTACTTAGATATTTTTTCGTTAGATATTTATCCTTAGATACTTATCCGTAGATATTTTATTAGGTGAGTCATTATTTCTACAAGTTTCTAGAGAAAGAATAATAAGATAAGCTTGAAAGAGTAAGTAATTAATTTGAATTTGTCTTCTAGCTTGAGTAGTCAATTTGAATTTCTCCGCTTCAACTTGAGTAACCATTTTGACTTCTTCCTACTTGCCATTGGTCCATCACTTTGAGTTATCACCATCAAGATATTTTTTCGAAGATATTACCCAATGGACAATTGCTACTGCTATTATTACTCAATGGATAATAGAAAACTCAGATAAAGAAAATTTTCGTCAACTATTCCTGGTTTTGGGTTTAGTAAGATCCCCCGATCCCGCCTTGACAGTCTAAAACTTTCTGGTCCAAGAAATTTTTTTATTTTTTCGGGGCCATCTCAAACACACATACAGTTCAAAATAATATTAAAATAATCAAAAAATAAAAAAAAATCCACAAACATTTCCAAAAATCATAAAAATTATAAAACTCATATATATTTAAAAAAATTTTATTTTGAGCATACAACGCAAAATAATATTAAAATAATCAAAATAATTAAAAATTCTCAAAAATTCACAAAAACTCATAAATATTATAAAACGTATTTATATTGAGAAAAATAAAAAATCGGGGTGTTACAAATATCTTCTCCAATTCCTTTATCCATTCTTGAGCTTTCGTTGGATCATATTCTCCATGGAAATATGGTGGATTACACTTTCTGAACTCAGAAAGATTATGAAAATTTTGGTCCCTCACCACTACTGCTTCATTTTCTTGTTGTGGTTGCTGCAGATGTGGATTATTTCCCATTCTTTCCAACAATTCCCTCATAACTGCAGACATTTCTCTTTGCTCCCTCATTGAATTTGTCATCTCTCTAAACATCTCCATCATGTCTGCCATAGTTTCATTGGCAGATGTTCTACCTCCCTGCGCGCGCCTGGATGATGCCATAGTATCCTGCATACACAGAACATTATATATTGAGTTTATCAAACTCAATATCATGTAACCGTGTAATAGTAAACATACATACACAAGGCCGTTATGCAGTTCCATCTATATATCTCATCATTAAGATAGAAAAATGCATAACAAAAGCATAACTAGTCCATACCCTGGCTCAACAGGATGAACTACTCTGATACCAAAATGTAACATCCTTAATACTATTACAATAACGTATCTGAAATTGCATATTAGTAAATAAAATTAAGCCCGTCACGTAAAATTAATGAAGGATTCCTCTTATTTTTCTCTTGGCTGGCCGTAGCTCAACATGTAAGAGAATTAGAATTTTTGTTTCAATTTCAACGGAAGAACAAGATAAGTTTAAAGGTAAGAACCCCTACCTCAAGTTCCGAGCTTTGGTTCCTTGCTTTTCCTTCCTTTCCACTTTGTTTTTCCTTCCTTTTTCTCTTCTATTTGCCCTCTATTTTGGCTATGTTCTTTGCCTTATTTTTAGCTATTATTGCCTTGTGAAACAATGTAGAAAGGATGAGAAAAGAAATTAAGGTAGAACTTAAATGAAGATGGCAGATGGAGGATGAAAAATGTTAGTTCAAGTTTGTAAGAACGATAGCCATATGGTGGTTGCTCTTCTTTATTTTTGGTTGTGTTTTAGGCTGTTTTCACACAGAGAAAGATGGAGAAAAATTGTGAGAAAAGTCAAGAAGTTTCAAGAGAATGTATTGGTGGTGGTTGAAAGAAAATATGACTAATTTTTTTATGCTGAAACTTTCATATCTATTACGTATACTTTAATCTTCCAAAGCTAATTTTTCAAGTGTCCATAAGTGTTACGAAAATTTTTAGAACTCAACTTAGCTCTTGGATCCTTTTTTCCATAACTTTTCATATACTGCTATGTATCAGTTAAGCTTCATTACTCGGTCCCAAGTTAAATTAAACCGAGGGACTAAGTAAATATGTTTACTGATACTTATCTTAATTGGTATTTTATACCAAATTATTCTCCATATCTTACTTATCATCTTCATAAATTTTCATAATTTTATGAATTACTTAACTATTTCGACTATTCCTCTTTGGTGTCCTTAAAAATACTAAACTAGCTCTGTTGCTTCTCCAAAATTTACTACTGCTCTTATCAAGTTTTATAGTTAGAAAATAAATTTTTCATATTTATTTCCATCATATCAACTACTTACGCAGAAACTTTAATTATTACTTTGTATTCAGTGTTATAGAATTACACTCAAACTAGTTCAGAAAATTATTTGAATTAACAGATAACTCTTACCAGTATTACTGAGCTTCTATAACCTAGATTAGAACTATTAGGTTAAGGAGAATGTTACTATTCTCCCCCCTTTTAAAAATTTTGTCCTCAAAATTTAATTACCTGATATAGGATGTTCCAAGTAATTCCACAATTGAAACTAAATATAACCAAATCTTAAGGAAAATAAAGTATATAAACTTATATCCTTATCTTGATTCCATTACCCATTGTAATATCCCAAAAAACATGTTAGACTTGTAAATAGGTACAAAGGTAGCATATTATTTGTATGGCATGTCAGTTAAGTTTTGTGACAAACTAAGTTCATTTTAGGCACTTTGTTGCGACCCAGAGTGTGAAAAGTAGCATGAAATGACCTAGATAGTAGCATAATTTGCTAAGTTGAGGGAAATAAACCTAGAGAGTTTGTTTCTAAGTCACAAATAGGTGCAAGAGATTGTAGTTAAAATTTGAGAGTAATTAGAGTTAGTTTGGTATTTTTAGACATACTGTGAAACACCCTAATACAATTATCATAAAATAAACGAAATATTTCAATATAAATCGCATCAAGGATGTGACTTCTAAAAATGTATAAAATAAAAACCCATAATTACCTATATAGTCATTATAGAGAGCCTCGAATGATAAAAAGATCATATATACAGACATCACTGGCTAACAAGCCATATTGTATACATAAGCTTTTACAAACAACTAGAAAAGTACAATTATACACTCTGATTCAAAAAGAAATAAAGCTGCTAAACTAAGCCTTCTACTTCTTCTCTTTCTTGCCCTTTCCTTTTGGAGGGACTTCACTTGGATTTACATGGAACACACAGGGGTGAGAAATCATAATTTCTCAATATTCACATACCAAGACCAATAGTTAATCATTTACAACAAATAAATGAACAAAGCACATAATTACACTCTACGTAATAGAATATCCGAGGAATGAATAACATCAAAGAATCGCCCATACAATCCTAAGATACTATCAAACGAGCAACCAATCAATCAATCGGTCAAGCAATGACAACTGCCCATACAATTGTCAACCATGCAATGCTTTATGTTATGAGGTATGATTAAGCTCAAACAAAGTCCTAATATTATGAATATGCAATGCCAATGTATGTTTTAAAGTTTAAAAACACAAGCTATTTACTTATTTCCTAGAAACCTCTGTTTCTTGTATATACAAAGCAGGATAAGCCTAAAAGCATAAACCCACTTAGTAATAGGCTAACACTTTCCCCTCACCATCGTAAGAGTACTATTGCCACCCCCATACTGGTAACCCTGACCATGCAAGCACAAATGCAAGGAGAATTTAGATCCAACACCTCATTCTCAGGTCATTTGATTGTGCACACCATATAAGGTCACAATACATAGGAAACTAGCAAATACCAAGTTTGAAAACCAAATATTCAAGCCACATGTTAAACAGTAGTACATAAGAATCTTAGCCTCACTTATCCAACAAAGTACCAAGAACCATGTCACAAGCATTCTTATATCTAGAACCTCTCATCATCACTTCACAAGTGATTTCAAGACAACCTCACGTTGTGTAAGATTTTAGATACATTCTTAAGGCATTCTAAACTCAAAGATTTGCCTAAGGTTCCACAACTTCTTATATATGCTAAGTGGTTATTCTCTCCAAGAATCACCCCCATTTATGCCTCAACACACTTAGGAAAGCATATATGAGTGATCCCATCACTTAGGAAATTCCAAAACATCTAAAACACAATGTTGGAAAATCCTAGAGCTCACGCCTCGGCGTGACACCCCCACGCCGTGGCATGCTACTCTCTGCCTGCTGGAAACTGAAAACCCAAGCCTCATGCACCGCGGCATGCACATCCTGTGTCGCGGCATGAGAAGCAGAACCCAGGTTCTGCAGAATTCTACAGAATCGGTACTGTTTCATTGGGACAAATCACATATTTTGGCCACTCCAAACCAATTTCTAGGTGATTTAAGGTTCCTAACAAGTTCACTAACATGAAATAATCATAAAACACTAATTCATTTCATAAAAAATGGATCCAAAAACCAAATCACTCATCCAAACCCCAAAAATCAACGCTTTGAGCATTTTAGGTCCAAATGGAGAGTTTTCAATTTCTAATCTAAATTCTTAGCATGAACAAGTCATAAACAACATTTAAAACTTATCCAAGCAAGAAAATCACTCAAAACGCCTCAAGATCTCATTTTTGCATATTAAACCTCAAACAGCAAACTTTTCTCTCTCATTTTCTCTCTAAGGTTCGCCTTTAAGCTATCTCTCAATTTAGTTTTTCATACACCTCAAGAAACCTCAAACAAGCTAAACATGTTTTGTCTACAAGAGGTAAGAAAATGAGAAGGAAATGAAGTTTCAAGCTCAAGAACCCTTACCTTCAAGCTGACTTGATGTTGTAGATTGATCCTCAATCTCAAACCTTGGATTTCTCCTTCTTCTTGTGCCTCTTGCCTCTGTTTTTCTCCACTTAAGTTTCCACCCTTTCAGCTACTTCTACTTTAGCCGTGAAGAAAAGAGAGAAAAGTGAGAAAAATGAGTAACAAAGTCACTTAAAGAAGTCCAAAATATAGGCTGAAATTATGGAGAGTTAATGGCTATTAGTTATAACATTGATACATCCTGATCTTCTAAAACACTTAGATTTAACTAAATCAAGTTTTTCAAGTTCTAACAACTTTAAAAGAAATACTAAGATTCATTAAAAAAGTTGTTTCACCAGTATCATAATTTTTCATATTTGTGATTAGCCAATCTGACATTAAAACACACAACCAGTATGCCTAAAAATAACAAATAGACTCCGATTATTCTCAAACTTTAACCACATCATAGAATACACATTTGTAACTTATAAATAAATTATCCACATTTATTTCCATTAGCTAAGCCATTTAAGCTAATATCTGGGCCATTTTAAGCTACTTTTCACCTTTCGACTTACAACAAAGTGCCTAAACTAACTTAGATTGTCACAAAATTAAATAGGCATGTTAAGCAAGTATTAAGCTACCTTTGTAACTCTTTACAAATCTAACATGTTAAAAAAGATGTTATATTTCTCCCCTCTTTTTTAAATTTTGTCCCCAAAATTGCTTACCTCAAATAAATAATTGTGGGTAGTCTTGCTGCATATGGGACTCCAACTCCCAAGTCACCTCCTTGATACCAGCTCCATCCCAAAGCACCTTCACCAGAGGAATCCACTTACCTCTAAGCTCTTTGACCCCTCTGTCCATGATCCTCATCGGCCGCATAGCTTAAGAAAAAATCCTCTCTTAATTGTATAAATTTATTTCTTATAACATGTGAAGGATCTGGATTGTACTTCCTAAGCTATGGCACATGGAAGACATCATGAAAGTTTGACAAACTAGGTGGAAGGGCAATTTGGTAGGCTATGGGTCCATTTCTCTTTAGGATCTGGCAGGGACCAATGAAACGAGGGTTCAACATCTGTGTTCTCTATAACGTCCCAAATTACTAACACTAATGACGTATCTGGCTTATGCATCAGTAATTAGAATTGAGAATGTTACTTATGAATATCCACAAATCATTCAAATAAATAGTTTAATAACATACAAAATATAAGCTTTCGCGGAAGCATAGTTTACATACATAATGAAAGGAATAATATACCAATTATACATATTCGCGCATTATATACTAATTTTATCGAATAAAGAAAATTACTAGAACTAATTTTGTAAATACCTATCTAAGAACATCCTAACTAATCCTTCAAGTAAACTCCATACACTTTGTAACACCCTTGGAAGGGTGTCACATTTAAGACTAATCATAATATAACTTACTCAAGTTGTAAAAGAATTAATCTTGTAAAAACATTAATTTTAAAATTTTATTTGAGGAATAAGTGAAAATAAATAAAATAAATAAAAATCATAAGTACAACTTGTAACTGAAATAAACACACCAGAATATACATAGATATTTCAAAACTTGTTCCTAAATAATTTACATAAATACACCAACTCTCAAAAGATGAAATATACAATATGTACATCAAAACATAACTACTAAACCAGAACCTCTAAAAACGGATCTAAGGATTCGGGCCCTCGGAATGATCCTCCTCCTCTACGTCATCAAAGAACCTAGGCGGGTATATCGGTCGCCTGACAGGGGTCTAGCTAAAGACACTACAGAGTCCTCTTGTGGAGTATAAACATTATCACCCCAAAGCTCTCGAATAGGCATCGTGAACTCCAAATGAACAGATACATTCATCGACATAACTGGAACCCCATCCTTAGTTCCACTAAGATTCAGAGTCAAATCCTCGGTATACACAAAATGTTCATTATTCAAATTAAATCTCCAAGCGTTAGTTCCACCGTGGAACTATACTCGGATAAAACCCAACACTTGGCGCCTTGCCACCATCCAAACAAACTGAGAAAATTGTTACTGATGGAAAGTATAATTTCCAGGTTCCTCGTCTCCTCAGTCTTCATCAAACATATACAATAAAACAGATATAACACAGTAAAAAGGTGAGATCCCCTACATCAATACCAGTATGGCAGTAAAAAAAATGATAGTAAATATACAGATATAGTATTAACATATTGAATCATATTATCACATCACAGATAAAATATCAAATGAACATAATTATCATGTCAATATGTTGCCCAACTATGCATATGCACACAGACCCATTCCTACTCCATGGAGCTAATCATAATTTCGGAGAGAAAGATAGAGAGTACATGTCTATATTTCGTCAACCTCAAATCATGTGCCAATATATTATATCAATATGCGCAACATGGCTCATACAAGACACTCTCAACCAATCACGAAAAGAGTAGTAATTATGTCAAGATCGTCGGTGTGTTTGCAAAGGATACCACGGCGCAGAGGTGCTACCATCTGGCCACATATGACATTCCACACCCCGACGTCTCCAATATCACTGAAGATCATGACTACGCGATTCTCACCTGCACGAAAGTGTAAATTCAATCTCCTAGGCATAATGCCTTAACCAATTAAGTTGACTTGCTTTTCAATGCATGATGTATGATTCAAATACACATGAAAATCATCATTCTCACAGTATTTCACACACCCACGCCATCTCTTAGCAGTATCACTTTTTAACATAATCGGGCCCACCACAACAGCCCGACAGTAACCTGCTATTAATTCCAATTGCATAAACATTTTATCACATTTTTACAATCGCAAAACATTTTTCTTATGTTTTTCAAATCGCATAAGTATTTTCTAGAGTTTTCATAATCGCAGTAATATTTTCAAACATTTTCTAAATCGCATAGGGATTTTTAAATATTTTCTCAATTGCGTAGAAATTTTAAATTATTTTCTCAATCTGATAGCTTAGAAATCACCATTTTGAAAACAAGTGATGTTTCTCTAATATTTTTCACATAAAATAATTATTTTGGCTTTATTTACCATATTTTACTATTAAAAATTCTTTAAGTAGCATTTTTTATTATTTCTCACAAAATTACATTTCTTTGATTTAATT
Source organism: Ormosia semicastrata (assembly GCA_029884595.1). Lineage (NCBI taxonomy): Eukaryota > Viridiplantae > Streptophyta > Magnoliopsida > Fabales > Fabaceae > Ormosia > Ormosia semicastrata. Next base: position 72,627,415 of record JAQQTO010000060.1, read on the forward strand.
TGGATATTACAGCTCGAAATTTTCTAACGCGCTTCAAAATCTAAAGGGTGAGCTATACATCAGTAAATTTTAAGTTTTGAATTTTATCTTACCTCATAACCTAATTATACCAAAATTAATTCTAAAAATTAGTTCATTTTCTTTTTATTTCTAAAAATAAGAAACTCATTAAATTGAGTTCTTATTACTTAATTACCCAAGTCTACATGTGGAAAATGAATTTTGGATCTAGAATATCAAAAATAGGCATGTTGGTCGAATTACACTACATGCTTCATAAATCATATTTAATTATTTTCTATCACATTATTCCTTGCAAAAACCCTTAATCCAATTTTTTATCATTAACTCATTTAATTCATGTTTAGGAAAATAATTTAAAACATTTTGCTTCCTTGATGGTGTTGAGGCCGTGAGCCTCTAGGGTTCTTTGGAACCTTCATACACTTCCTCATCATGTATATCACATCCTACTATATATAATAATCAACATACTTTCATAATCACATATTCAATCATATTTTCAAAGCTATAAAGCATACCAACCAACACCATCACAAATAATGAAAGCTTAAACAATCAAGTGAATAAATCCTTATGGATTTTTCACCACAAACAATTCTATTTCCTCACCACCAATACATGGTTGATTAGGTTAATCTCCCTCTTACCTCAAGAAAGACAAAAACCCTTCTTGATTGGCCTCCTATGGATTTCGTGAATCATCCTAAGAAAATCCTAACAAACTTAAACTAAACTAAAGTCACAAACAAAGCTTAAAAATAAGAAACCATGGATCAATCATGGTTTAGAAACTCGAGAATCAATTTAGAAACAAGAAACAATAATTTTACCTTGTAGAGTAGAAAACCTTAACTTGGATTCAAGGTAGTAAATGGAAGAACTAGGTTAGGTTCATAACATGAAAAGGTCTTAGAATGAATATAGGTAAGGAAAATGAGATTGGATGAAATTATGGAAACTTGGATGATGGTTTGGAGGGATTTGGCCGTGAGCTTCATGAAGGAGAAGTTGAGAGGTTTTCTTTGTTTATGGAAAATAGAAAATGGAGAGAAAGGCTTAAGTCACAAAGTGTGATAGAAATGAAATAGAAATATCCTATTTTGCTTGAGCTTGGCCGTGGAGTGCATAGGATAAGAAGGTTAAAACTTATTCAGCAATATAAAAACTAAGCACATGGTTTCACATGGCTTATGTCATTAAGTGATCACTCCTTGGTCACATTAGATAATTAATTTATTCAAGAACATCCTAGAAACACTAGGTAGCCATGGAGCACATGGAGAAAAGGTAACTAAGTTTTGATTTTTGTAGTTCCTAGTTACACTTAAGCTAACTTAGTTAGTTCACTTAGTTACAAAGCTAACTATTTAGTTACAAGGCTTAGGTCATGCATTCTACAAGACTCTAGAACCTCCTTGAAATCAAGGAACTCTAAGGAGTAGCAAACCAAGTTTGTTCTATTTAGTTACTACTTAGGCTTTAGGTTAACTTAGTTAGATTACTTAGTTTCTTGGCTAACCAGTCTAGCCATTATTGTTGACCACATCCTATTGGCTTAGAAAATTCAAGCCATTAACATTAATCAATTACTATTGGTTCACCAAATTGTGAGTCATAAAGACTTTTCCTAATCTATTATCCAACGGACAAAAGATACAGGATCTATTATTCAATGGGCAGAAGTTACTGCTCATAAATCAGTAGATACAGTCCAACAGATAATAAAATGTGAAATATTTTTATTTCACAGACAAATTCTAAAAATTAAAAGATTGGGTAACGTATCTCTCGGATTCAGGTTTAGTAAGCTCCCCCAGCCCCAAATAAATCGCCAAAGATTTTTCTCGACCCGAAAATTATTATTTTCCTAGCTCAGAGTAAATCACACACAAAGATAAAAAACAGTCATAGAACAGTCAAAATAAATTTATAGCACACAGAAATCATGAAACAGTACAATTCATACATTACTGAGAAATAGTAAATTTTAGGGTGTTACACACTTGCTGATCTGCTCGGCCACCTGGAATTATCATGGAAACCATAGAGAATAGTGGGGGTGAAAATCAAAATTCTCAGTAGTTTGTTTAAAACTGTGTCATCACAATAATTCCAGCTATTCCAGGGAAAAACCTCATTTTTATTCAAAACATCTATTATTATTCTAGGAAGGTGGCAAAAATCCAAATTGGTCTTTCCTCTTCCCAAAATAGACATCCCATTTTCCATTATTTCAAAAAATAGTTAATCATTCAAGTCATAAATCATTTTATGAATAAAGTCTCATGACAATTCACAAATCATAATCCAATTCATGAAAACTCATGGTGAAAATAAATGATATTGTCCAATATCAATATATATCAAAAATTCTCATTTCACAAGACCACATGATTCAATCAATGCTAGCATGTAAAACCGTTTACTTGGTAGTAGTCGGCTTTTAGGTTGGTGCACTTCAACCTATTTGTGACTCACTTCAACACACAGAACTACTCCGGGCAACTGGACATATATCTTATTCAATCTAGGAGAGAGGATGCTTACTAACCCTCATTCAATCCACATGAATAGACCACGACCTCATGTCACTTGAGATGCTAGGATACGCCGCCCTAGTTGTCCCGGGTTTAGGATCACCCCAAGTGGGAGGGAAACATCCATTCTCAACCACTAATGACTAGGGAAGCTCAGGTAAAGGGGAAGAACACATCTTAACCCAATTACTCTGGTATAAAGAGATTCTTTATTCTCTTTTACCATTAACCAAGCATTACCCAAGTGCATGGTAATCCAAAACCGTACTCAGTCCAGTTCCACAAAGGGATACCTATGAGAAAAATTAATTTTTTCATTTTTACAATGCCCTTTTGATCATCATCTCAATAATTATGCACACATGCATTTACAAGGTTTCTCTCCATAGGCATTTCATCTCATCAAGTTAAGTCATCCTCATCACACATTTCATATATTTTTCTTTGGTTTAAACACATACATATAGCATTAGAAATCAATTCATCAATTAAAAAAAAATACATCACAAAACATTTCTGTTTCTGGTAGTAGAACACGAAGTTTGACCTTTGTGCAGTAAAACAAGCATAACTTGAGCTATAAAGGTCGAAATGAGGTGATTTCGGTGGCATTGGAAAGCTAAGAGAAAGAGATACAACATTCATAAGACCACAAGAGCTCATTCTCATTACAGAGAGAGACATGGCTCGTGTCTTTAGAAACGCCCCTACCCCCGTGTTTTGTAATATGAGTACTGTTCATGAATTTTTAACTAGCAAAGAAGAACACAGCCCCCCCATGTCTTTGGACACAGGTCATGTTTCTAGCCCAGAAACTCTGCAACTCACTTTGAAGAGTCATGACACTGTTCCTTAGGCCAAAATCCAAGATTTTGGCCACTACAATCCAACCTTTAGGTGATTTTAAGTCCCAAACAAGTTTACAAACATAAAGGAAACTTAAAATACTAATTTATTTCATCAAAAATAGATCAAAATACTAAATCCCTCATGCAAAATCACAAATCAAAAGTGGGTTCAATACCCCTTTTTCAACCTTAAAAATCATCAAGAAATCAGAAGAGAAAAAATAAGTTTTCACATCATAATCAAATATAAAAGCTTAAATCTTTCGTTAACAACTCAGAAATCTTACTAAAAGCCATCAAGAATTCAGATCTTGAAATACAAAAGAGGAAGAAAGGAGTGAGAAAAATTCCTCTACCTTGGTTTTCATAGCTCTTGATCTTACTTCTTTCTTGGTTGGTCTTCTTTCTTCTTTCTTCTTTCTCCCTTTTCTGCTTCTGTCTCATGTTCCCTCTCACTCTTCCTCTTTCCTCACTATCTCTCATTTCTCCCTTGTTTCTCTCCTCTTCGTTTTTGTCTCTGCCTTTATTTCTTTCTTTTGTTCATCTTTCTTTTCTTTATTTCTTTTATTTTGTTTCTCATTTTTGTTAAGTCAACTGAGAGAGTGGGGGAGAGAAGAGTGAAAAAATATCTTAAAGAAACAATGGTGAGGGTGTAGGGTCATTGGAGTAGGAAAATAAATGGGAAAAGTATAGTTCAATTAATAAATTTTTATATGCTAAGGACACTTTAATTTATGAGAAATGAATTTTTCCAACCTCCATAGGCATCAAGAAAAAATTCTAGGATTTCATACTATTTTCCATATCATCATCCCACTGTTTTCATTATACTGGGTCACTAGCCTCTTGGTTTCATTATTCTTTTCTGATCCATTTATCTGATTAATTCTGTCGTTAAATATTATCTTAGTGTCATTAAAATACTAAACTAACCTGTCTGATCTTCCAAAATTCCATATAGCTTATTCCCATCCTTTATGACTTGGAAATAAACTTTCCATATTTATTTCTATCCTTTTAGCTATTTAAGCTAAATTCTGAACTATTTTGAGCTATTTCTCATATTCAGTATTAAAACACTTCTACAGTATCCTTAAAATACCAAACTAACTCTATTTGTTTTTAAAATTTAATCACATCCTCTTTCACACATTTGTGACCTATTAATAAAATTTTCCTTATTTATTTCCTTTGATTTAGCATTTATGCTATTTTCTTGAGTTAAAATAGGCATTTTGCACGTTCTGTGTGGTGGCAAAGTGCCTAAATTAACTCAAAATGTCTTGAAAATCATTAGACATGTTAAACAAGTATTATGGTACCTTATGACCATATACAAGTCTAACCTGCTAAAAAGAGAACGTTACAATTCTCCCCTCCTTTTAGAAATTTTGTCCCCAAAATTTAGCTTCTCATACTAAAATTTGGAAACCTTCAACAACTATCCTTAATTATATTCATCTTATCCACTCTAGCTTTTATTCAGATTTAGATGCTCATATTCTTTTATCCTAATAAGAGTTACCTTGTAAAGATTCAGAAGATTGAGCTTCCTTTTACCTTCTTAAAGTATATACCCTCTCTGGGGCTGGTAGTCGAGGATTGGGAATAACTTTTGATTTCTTTCCTTCAATTCAAACTCAAACTTTACACACTTTCAATTTTTGTTTGGGTTAAGTCTGATATAAGAAATAAACTTGAAGAGTTTTCTAAACTTCACTTTACTTCGTATTATATAGTAGACATGCCTTCTCGTTTTAGTTCCAAATATACCCCACTCCTTTATCATCTTGTATATTTCTTAGAAAACATTTGTATGAGAAAGTCTGCTTGAACACCTCCTACGTTACATAAGTATGTGTAACTTCTAATAATCCTTTTTGAACTTCTCCACCACTTCTCTGCTTTGCTCCTTACCTTAAAAGTTCAACCAGATTAGGAATTTTTCTATATTTATTTATTTATTCTTTGAATCCCTTCCTTCCAACACATTGCAAGAGCAAAATATTTCCAAATCTTTTAGAACAAACTCAATTCTATCAGTATGAATACGTGGTTTTTCCTTATCATATACAATGTTGCAATTTTATTCTGGCAGTATACATCTCTAATAGGGTAAATCCTTATAGTTACCAAATCAATTTTGAGTGTTAAGGTCTTGACTGAAAGGGAAGAAAACCTACCCGTATACTTGTCCACATTAGCTAACGTGTAAACATGCATGATCAGAATTCTAACTTCAAACATTGTCTCATTTGACAAAATGTAAGATGTCCACTCATCTGCAGAAGAATATAATTTCATTCTAATAAACTATTTCACAGAATCCAAACTTCCTATAGGGAATATCAGTTTCTTAAATACTAGTTCTAAGATTCCTTACATTCCTTTCCCCAGCAAATCTGACATTGAAAACATTGTCATCCCTTACTTCATATGATATGGGTGCGTAGAGGTTTCGATTATTATAAGATCATCTTCAGTAATTTCAATTCTATATATATCTATTTTCCTCTAACATTCCATGAATCCTCCACATGAGTTCTTGTACTCCTTGTTTAACCCTACATCAAAATTCAAATGTGATTTTCAATCCCTCATCTCCTGTAGAGTAGAGGATTATAAAAAATATTCTACTCAGTGCAACCATTACTTTATTGGCCTTACCCAAAAGATACTCTAATTCAGAATTATATTCTTTTAAGAACTTGATCTATCATCTCTGTCTCGTACTTAACCATTTCTGGTCAATCGGTGTTTTAAACTTTTATGGTCACTAAGGACCTTGAACTTAACTCCATACACTTAGTGTCTCCAATCCTTCACAACAAACATCACAGTTGTCAATCTTAGGTTGTGGGTTGGATAGTTGTGCTCTTGCGGTCTCTATCAACTAGAGGTGTAAGCAACTACCCGTCCATCTAGCATTACATGCTTCCTACCTCTTTTCTTGAGGCATCAAAGTATATCTCAAAGTTTCCTTGAGGATTTAGGGACCACTAAAACCAATATGGAAATCAATCCTTGTTTCAATCCTTAGAAATTGTTTTCATACTTTTGTGTTTATTTAGAAACACTCTCATGTTTATTCTTACTTGGGTTTACAAAAACCTTATTTTTCTAGAAATTACGTGTGCTAACATATTCACCATGCTATCATACTGTTGCTTCTCATTCAATATTTCTAGAACCTTCTTGATGTGATCTTCATACTCTTTAAGTGTCTTTAAATAGATGCAAATATCATTCATCCTAAGTTGTGACCCTTAGAAACAACTTTAATAATTGTCCAAGCAATCTAGGCTCCTGCTACTTCTAGCAATCTCTTGGTATCATCCGACCACTTTTGAGTCTTTCTAATTAACATATTCGAAGCCACAATCTAGAGTTAACCATGTTGCAATCAAAGGAGTATCAAACTATCCTGATGAACTATGTGATGCATCCATGCCTAGAATGAGGCTAAAAGCTTTGGAGGCAACATGAAGAGAAGGAGAATATTTAGGTCTAACAACAAACTTAACCCACTAAGCTTAGCATTAATCTTCAATAAATAAAAAGTGTGTGATACTTATTGCTCGTTTATGCACACTAACTCAACAAATTTTTTCCATATAAGAGGCAAATAATTCTTTTAGACCTCAAAAAGTCAGAAAAGTTATGGCTTCCATTCACGACTGTTCACATATTCTTACTTCGGATATGGATTATTTTCCATTCTTTCCAACTTCTTGATTATAGTCACATTCTCTTTCCTTCATAATCGCAGACATTCCTCCTTACTCTCGCTTAGAAGCTATTAGCTTTCTAAAAATCTCTCGTGGTTCCATTGGAAATTGTCTTGCCTTTACACATACACCTGGTCGATGTCATAGTCTTCTGTACACACCGCACATTATATATTGAGTTGGCCAGACTCAACATTATGCGATAGGGTGACAGTTAACCATAACATACAGACTTAAGGTTGTTATGCAGTTACCTATGCATCTTATCCTTGGGATAAGACAGATGCATAACAAAACGTAGCTAGTCCATACCCCGGCTCAACAGGATGAACTGCTCTGATACCATAATGCAAGGTCCCAAATTACTAACACTAATAACATATCCGGTTTACGCATCAGTAATTAAAATTTAGAATGTTACTTATGAATATCCATAAATTATTCAAATAAACAGTTTAATAATATACAAAATATGAGCCTTCACGAAAGCATAATTTACATACATAATGAAAGGAATAATATACCAATTATACATATTCACGCATTATATACTAATTTTATCGGATAAAGAAAATTACTGGAACTAATTTTGTAAATACCTATCTAAGAACATCCTAACTAATCCTTCAACTATGCTCCATACACTTGCTGATCTGCTCGGCCACCTGGAATTATCATGGAAACCATAGAGAATAGTGGGGGTGAGAATCAAAATTCTTAGTAGTTTGTTTAAAACCATGTCATCACAATAATTCCAGCTATTTTGGGGAAAAATCTCATTTTTATTCAAAACATCTATTATTATTCTAGGAAGGTGGCAAAAAGCCAAATCAATCCTTCGTCTTCCCGAAATAGACATCCCATTTTCCATTATTTCGAAAAACAGTTGATCATTCAAGTCATAAATCATTTATGATTAAAGTCTCATGACAATTCACAAATCATAATTCAATTCATGAAAACTCATGGTAGAAATAAATGATATTGTCCAATATCAATACATATCAAAAATTCTCATTTCACAAGACCGCATGATTCAATCAATGCTAGCGTTTAAAACCATTTACTTGGTAGTAGTCTACTTTTAGGTTGGTGCACTTAAACCTCTTTGTGACTCACTTCGTCACCCAGAACTATTCTAGGTAGCTAGACCCATGTCTCATTCAATCTAGGAGAGAGGATGCTCACTAACCCTCATTCAATCCATATGAATAGACCACGACCTCATGTCCCTTGAGATGCTAAGATACGCCACCCTAGTTGTCCCGGGTTTAGGATCACCCCAAGTGGGAGGGAGACATCCATTCTCAACCACTAATGACTAGGGAAGCTCAGGCAAAGGGGAAGAACACATCTTAACCCCAATTACTCTGGTATAAAGAGATTCTTTATTCTCTTTTACCATTAACCAAGCATTACCCAAGTGCAAGGTAATCCAAAACCACACCCAGTCCAGTTCTACAAAGGGATACCCATGAGAAAAACTAATTTTTCATTTCTACAATGCCCTTTTGATCAACATCTCAATAATTATGCACACATGCATTTACAAGGTTTCACTCCATAGGCATTTCATCTCATCAAGGTAAGTCATCCTCATCATACATTTCATATGTTTTTCTTTGCTTTAAACACATGCATATAGCATTGGAAATCAATTCATCAATTTAAAAAGAAAAAACATGACAAAACATTTTTGTTTCTGGCAGCAGAACACGAAGTTTGACCTTTGTGCAGTAAAACAAGCATAAGTTGAGCTATAGAGATCGAAACGAGGTGATTTTGGTGGCATTGGAAAGCTAAGAGAAAGACATACAACTTTCATCAAGACCACAAGAGCTTATTCTCATCACAGAGTGAGACATAACTCGTATCTTTAGACACAGTCCCCCTATGTTTTGCTCTATGAGCACTGTTCATGAATTTTCAACTGGCAGAGAGGAACTTGCCCCCCCATGTCTTCGGACACAGGCCGTGTGACTGGGCCAGAAACTATGCAACTCACTTTGAAGAGTCATGGCACTACAAGATTTTGGCCACTCCAATCCAACCTTTAGGTGATTTTAAGTCCCAAACAAGTTTACAAACATAAAGGAAACTTAAAAAACCAATTTATTTCATTAAAAATGGATCAAAACACTAAATCCCTCATCCAAAATCACAAATCAAAAGTGGGTTCAATACCCTTTTCTTAACCTTAAAAATCATCAAGAAATCAAAAGAGGAAAAACAAGTTTTCACATCATAATCAAACATAAAAGCTTAGATCTTTCATTATCAACTCAGAAATCTCACTCAAAGCTATCAAGAATTCAGATCTTGAAATACAAAAAAGGAAGAAAGGAGTGAGAAAAACTCCCCTACCTTAGTTTCCATAGCTCTTGATCTTGCTTCTTTCTTGGTTGGTCTTCTTTCTTCTTTCTTCCTTCTCCCTTTTCTGCTCCTGTCTCACGTTCCCTCTCCCTCTTTCCTCACTTTCTATCATTTCTTCCTTATTTTTCTCCTCTTCGTTTCTGTCTCTGCCTTTGTTTCTTTCTTTTGTTCATCTTTCTTTTCTTTCTTTCTTTTATTTTGTTTCTCCTTTTTGTCAAGTCAGCCAAAAGAGTGAGGGAGAGAAGAGTGAGAAAATATCTCAAAGAAACAATGATGAGGGTGTAGGGTCATTGGAATAGGAAAATAAAAGGAAAATGTACAATTCAACTGATAAATTTTTATCTGCTAAGGACATTTTAATTTATCAGAAATGAATTTTTCCAACCTCTATAGGCATCAGGAAAAAATTCTAGGATTTCACACTATTTTCCATATCATCATCCCACTGTTTTCATTATACTAGGTCACTAGCCTCTAGGCTTCATTATTCTTTTCTGATCTATTTATCTGATTAATTCTATCATTAAACATTATCTCAGTGTCATTAAAATACTAAACTAACCTGTCTGATCTTCGAAAATTCTATATAGCTTATTCTCATCCTTTATGACTTAGAAATAAACTCTCCATATTTATTTCTATCCTTTTAGCTATTTAAGCTAAATTCTGAACTATTTTGAGCTATTTCTCATATTCAGTATTAAAACACTTCTATAGTATCCTTAAAATATCAAACTGACTCCATTTGTTCTCAAAATTTAACCACATCCTCTTTCACACATTTGTGACCTATTAATAAAATTTTCCTTATTTAATTTCCTTTGATTTATCATTTATGCTATTTTCTTGAGTTAAAATAGCCATTTTGCATGTTCTGTGTAGCGGCAAAGTGCCTAAATTAACTCAAAACGTCTCAAAAATCATTAGACATGTTAAACAAGTATTATGGTACCTTATGACCATATACAAGTCTAACATGCTAAAATGAGAATATTACATTCTCAATGCTCTACCAATCCCTGTTATAGAAGTGACACTCAAGAATACATGATCTCCCTCACTGAACTCTAAAGGTCTTCTACTTTTATCAGCATAGCTCTTCTGCCTACTCTGAGCCATAACCAACCTATCCCAGATCATTTTAATCTAATCAGTGGTCTGCTATACTAACTCAGGTCCTAAGATGGTTCTTTCTCCAATCTCATACCAACACAAAGGGGACCTACACTTTCTACCATAAAGTGCTTTATACGGTGCCATACCTATACTAGTATGAAAACTGTTGTTATAGGAAAACTCCACTAAGGGTAAGAACTTATCCCAACTCCTTAACCCTTATCTGATGATAACTAGACCTAATGTAACACCCACCATAAGGTGCCACATTTATGTTACTTAATTACCAATTTACCCCTTCGTTGTATAGTATACTTTGTAATGTAAATACGAGTTGTAAAATTTCTTAATAATAATAAGATAAACTTAGCGAAAAATAAAAGCATTACAACATCATCACAAATAATTTACATCATATATATAAGTCTTAGTACTGTCATACTTAAATACTTACAAACTAGACTTTCAAAATATTTTAACTTTAATTAAAACTAACATACTGCCCAAGTACTACTAGACAGTAGAACCCTCAGACGGGTCCTCCTCAGATTCCTCAGTAGGTAGGAATCCAGACTGACGTGAAGTCCTATGGACAGGTGTCCCCGCAAACGACACAACACTGATCTCAATAAGAGTATGGAAATAAGTTCCCAAATACTGCCTAATGGATAGTGGAAACTCTTGGTGTACATAAATATTCACACTAAAGTAAGGATGTCCAAGATGTAGTCTACTCAAAACAATATTTAAGTCTCCCATGTAGTAAATACGCTCTTTATCCAGATCAACGTGCCACGCCTCCGATCCCCCACGAAACGTCAATCTCATATACCCTAAGAAACAGGGCATCTCCATTTTCTTAGAACTCAGCTTCCTCTACAGGAATCTGCTCTTCCTCAGCTTCTTGCTCAAGTCCTTGCTCAACGTCTTTAAAATTATAAATACAATACAAATAGGCATACAAAGAGGTGAGATCACCTACGCCAATACCAGTATGGTAGCAATGAAGATAAACACATACAATATCTCATATAGCTATCATACCATAATTACAATTATGTCATCAACATTATTTATTACAATACATATAATACATAATTATTACAATCATGCCATTAGCAATATCCAAATATCCAACAATTCAATTATCATAAATAATAATTATGATAATGCCCTCAATAACTACGCATATGCACATAGACTCAATTTCCTACTCTATGGAGCTAAAACTCAGGTCGGAGAGAGTGATCGAAAAGATCTGTCTGTACCAACATGCCTCAGACCACGTGCTCAATTTTGCACATCTAGCATATACACGACAGTCTTTATCAGATCTTGATTAAGAATAGTGTCTCGGTTAGGATCATCGATGTGTTGCGTTGGTCTAACCCATGGTACAGAAGAGCTACCAACTGCCCATTGTAGGCAACCCGCACCCCAATGCCCCCAAGGTGAAAGAGTGACTTACACTACGCATATCGCACCCACTCAAGAGGTGTATTCTCTCCTAGGTAATTAGCCTCATACAATCCATCGGACCTTTTCAATGCATGTGCTATGCACCATTCACAGTTCCAATTTATTATCACATATTCGGGGTCCACACATTAACCCAATAGTATCTTTACTGTATTTCCATCGCGTAGCCATATTTTTGCATTTTCTCAATCGCGCAACAATTATGTCGCATTTTCAAATCGCGTATTGATTTCTCAACATTTTTCAATTGCGTAAAATATTTCTCACCCATTTTAAATCGAAAATACGATTTTTCTCATTAAATACTAAAAATTGTCTTTATTTTCCATATTTACATAATAGTCCCTCAAAAACATAATATTTACATTATAGTCCTTATTTAAATAATATTTTCACAATAGTCCCTCATAAAAATAATATTTATGAAATAGTCCATCTTTTATCAAATATTTACAATATAACCCCTCTTTAAATAATAATTGCAATATAGTCCTTCTTAAAATATTAATTATAATATAGTCCCTCTTTTATAAAATAATTGCAATATGACCCCTCTAAAAATTAATATTTGTACTGTTTCTTAGAAAATGGTAATTCTTTCTTTTACTTCTAATAATACAGCTCAAATTTTTCGACCGCGCTTCAAAACCCATAGGGTGAGCTATACGTCAATAAACTTCAAGTATTGACCTCCATTTTTATTTCATAACCTATTTATTTAATTGTATCAATTTGTTTTCCCAAAAACCATTTTGCTTTGCTAAATTCAAACTTTTCCAAATTCATTTCCTTCTCATTTAAACCATTAACCTCAATTTGAAACCATCATTTTCAGGACTTCGGTCCTCTTGAACCTAGTGAGGTCGTATGCCTCATTGCTCTTTGGAGCACTCATACAATCCTTCCAACATGTTATTCACATCCTAGGTTACACATACACTTGCATGCTTCCATAATTATACATACAAGCATATATTCAAAGCTATAGTCATACCATCACACATGCAATCATAAACACAAAACTATAAACATCACAATCACAATCAAAGAGACATCAAACAATAGGTGAATAAACCCTTATGGGTTTTTCACCATACACAACCATCTTCTCACCACCAAAACTTGGTTGGTGAGGTAAATCTCCCTCTTACCTCTTGAAGACAAGATTTTCAAGCTCCTCTCCTTCTCCTTGATTTCATGTGAACCAAAACAAATCCCTAAAAATTCTTAAATAATTACCAAAATCACAAACAAAGCTTAATAATAAAGAACCATGGAACAATCATGGTATAGAAAATCAAAAACTAAATTTTAAAACAAAGAATCAAAAGTTTACCTTTAGGAAAGTAAACCAAAGCTTGGATTTTGATTTACTAGGAGTAGGATTTTCACAAAACTTTCTAAATGAAAAGTGTTTAGAAGGTTGTTTAGGTTTAGGAAATGTAAAGAGGAAAAATTATAGAAGATGGGTGGTGATTTTGGGTGATGGGGCCGAAACTTAAGAGAGAAAAGGAAAGAAAATGTGTTCTTGTGTTCTTGGGAATTTTGAGAGAAAAGGATGCTTAGCTTTTTAGGTGAGAGAAAAGTGAATAATGAGAGTGAATTGAAGAGGTGCAGCCATGTGAGAGTGTATAGGAGAGATTAAGAGATAAGTTTGATAGTAAAATATCATGGTGTGTTCACATTAGAAAGCACATGGCTTATAGTCATCATGTGGTCATCAAATGGTCACAAAAGACCATTCAAGCTTGGAGAAGCCCACTTGGTCTCCTTGGCCGTGTGGCCTCTAGCCATTAGGGACTAAGTTTGACTTCACTTAAAGCCTAATTACATGCTAATTAGATGGCAATTTTGTTAGGTTAGGTTTCCTAATTACACTTAATTAACTATCTAATTACATAGCTAATTAATTTAATAAGTCATTGCATATGTCATGCTTAGTCATGGCTTCTAGATGAAATTAGGATATTTAATTAGTAACTAGATTATAACTAATTAGTAACTAGGTTAGTTCACTTAGTTTCTTAATTAGGCAATTAAGATAACTAAATTACGTTTAGTTAGCTACTTAATAACTAGTCAAGCCATTATTATTGACTAAATCCTATATTATTGACTAAATCCTAACCATTGAAATTAACTTTATTTCCTAACCATTGATTTAATCTAAGGTAGATATCATAAGTTACTTTATCAGGATTGTTCTTACACCATTGATCTGATCAATGGTTATAATCAAAAGCATCTTAATCAAGTTTATCCAATGGTCCACAATAAAGTCTATGCCACTTTATTTAACCAATTCCTATTAGTTTAGAACAGTCCAGTCATCGTTTTTGATTGATTCTTATTGGTTCATTCTAATTTAGGTTACAGAAAATGTTCTAAGCACATTTTCTGTCAATTAAATATACCAGGTCCAATAAATTATAGCAGAAGCTGCTATAAATAAAATAGTAAATTATTATCACTGAAATATTTTTATTTAATAGATAAATCCTAAAAATTAAAAGATTATTTTCTGTGTCTCTCAGATTCGGATTTGGTAAGATCTCCCATCTTCGAATAAATCAAATAAGATTTTTCCCGGCTCAAAAATTATTATTTTTCTGACCCGGAGCAAATCACACAAAACAATAAAAAACAATATCAAAATAGCCAAATAAATTTTATAACACACAGAAAACACTAAATATTGAAATTCTGTCATTACTGTAACATAGTCTAAAATTTGGGGTGTTACAACTCTCCCCCTCTAAAAAGAAGTTTCATCCTCGAAACTTGACATACACCTAACATAAATATGGATACTGCTCTCTTATCTTCTCTTCCAACTCCCATGTAGCTTCACCACTTACATCGTTCTAAATCACTTTAACCAATGCGATCTCCTTACCTCGAAGTTGCTTTGTCCTTCAATCTTCAATCTTGACTGAAAACGTTTCATAGGTTAAATTCTCCTTCATTTGTACAGTGTCTGGTTTGATAACATGAGTCGAATCAGAAATATATTTTTGTAGTTGGGATACGTGAAATATATTATGAAGTTTTGATAAAAATGGTGGTAGTGCAATCTGATAAGCTACCGGACCTACCTGACAAAGTATCTGATACGGCCCGATAAACTTCGGAGTGAGTTTCCTCAACTTGATCACTCATCGAACTCCAGTCATAGGTGTCACACGTAGAAATACATGGTCACCTTCTTCAAATTCAACTGGTCTTCGTCTTTTATCAGCATAACTCTTTTGTCGCGTCTAAGTTGTCCTCATCTTGTCTTGAATCGTCACTTTCTCAGTTGTCTGCTGCACAAATTTTGGCCTTACAACAGCACTTTCACCATCATGATACCAACACAATGGTGTTCTGCATGGTCTCCCATACAATGCCTCATAGGGTGCCATCTCTATGCTTGAATAAAAACTATTGTTGTATGTGAATTCTATTAATGGTAAAAATTCATCCCAACAACCAATTTGCTTTAGAATACAAGCTCTTAACAAGTCTTCCAATGACTGAATCGTCCTTTCTAACTAACCATCTGTTTGTGGATGGTAAGCAGAACTTAAAAGTAGCTTTGTTCCCATAGCTTCTTGCAAACTATTCCAAAATCTTGACGTGAATCGCGGATCTCGATCAGAAATAATACTGGATGGTACACCATGAAGTCTAACAATTTCATTGATGTACACTTGAGCCAACTTTTCCATTGAGTACTTAATATTAATTAGCAAAAAATGCACCGACTTTGTAAGCCGATCAACAATCACCCAAATAGAATCGTGACCTTTACGAGTCCTCGGTAGTCCTATTACGAAGTCCATTGCTAGGTCATCCCATTTCCATTCAGGAATAGGCAAAGGTTGCAACATTCCCAATGGTCTTTGATGTTCCACTTTAGCTTTTTCACAAACTAAACAGGATAATACATATTCAGCGACATTCCTCTTCATTCCTTGCCACCAATACAACTGTTTCAAATCTTGATACATCTTCGTGGCTCCTGGATGTATACTTAACTTACTTCTGTGAGCTTTATCCAAAATCAATCTCCTAAGTTCTGAATCGTTTGGCATACAAACTCTCCCTTTAAACTTCAGAATTCCATCAGCACCTTCACTGAATTCCAATTCTGCTCCTTAACTCCTTGCTTCCCTTGCTTCTTATAAATACTGGTCACTGTTTTGTCCTACTCACATCCTATCCATCAAATCATTGGAAATAATGATCATGTTCAAACACATCTTCCCCGGTGTCAACTTCACAGATAGATGCATATCCCAAAATTCTTCTATCAGTTCCTTCTCCTTAATCATCATAACAAAAGCATTAAGCATTTTCCTACTTAAAGCATACGCTACGACATTCGCCTTTCCAGGATGATACTGTAACTGAAAGTCATAGTCCTTTAGAAATTCTAGCCAATGCCTTTGTCTCATGTTCAACTCTTTTTAGTCAAACAGATACTTCAAACTTTTATGATCACTAAAGACAGTGAACGTTGCTCCATAGAGAAAATGTCTCCACACTTTCAATGCAAACACTACAGCTGCTAATTCCAGATCATGAGTTAGATAATTCCTCTCATGCACTTTCAATTGTCTCAACGTGTATGCTACAACCTTATGGTTCTGCATAAGTACACAACCCAATCCTTGGTGCGAAGCATCACAATATACCTCGAAAGGTTCATTCAGATCAGGTAGAATCAAAATCGGTGAAGTAGTCAGTCGTCTTTTCAACTCCTGAAAACTTTCTTCGCCTGCTTCAGTCCATACAAACGGTTGATTCTTTCGTGTAAGTTAAGTAAAAGGTCCTGCTATCTTTGAAAACCCCTCAATAAATCATCGATAGTAACCGGCCAATCCAATAAAACTACGGATCTCCGATTCAGTCTTCGGTTTCTCCCACTCAACAACTGTCTCTACTTTTGAAGCATCTACTTCAATTCCATCCTCCAAAATAATATGTCCCAAAAATTAAACTTCGCTTAACCAAAATTCACATTTGGACAACTTGGCATATAACTTATTCTCCTTCAAAATCTGGAGAACCACTCTGAGATGTTCAGCATGTTCCTCCTGACTTCGAGAATAAATCAAAATGTCATCAATAAAGACAACAATGAACTTATCCAAGTACGAATGGAAAATCCTGTTCATAAAGTCCATAAATATGGCAAGTGCATTAGTTACACCAAATGACATCACTTGATATTTATAATGCCCATACCGTTTAGGAATATCCTCCACCTTCACACGTATCTGGTGATGACTAGAACATAAGTCAATCTTGGAAAATATTGCAGCTCCTCGCAATTGATCCATTAGATCATCAATTCTTGGTAATGGATACTTGTTCTTGATCGTAATCTTGTTCAATTATCGGTAGTCTACACATAGACAAGAAGTCCCATCCTTCTTCTTTACCAACAATACTGGAGCTCTCCATGGTGATACACTTGGTCTCACAACTTGTTTCTCCAATAAATCTTCCAGCTGTTTCTTAAGCTCTGCCAACTCTACTGGCGACATCCTGTAAGGCACCATAGATATAGGTCCAGCTCCAGGTACTAAATCAATAGAGAATTCGATTTCTCTTTCCGGCGGTAGTCCAGGTATATCTTCAGGAAATACCTCTGGAAATTCATTAACTACGAATATATCCTTCAAGACATCTTCACACTGAACTTCCAAAGATGACATCAACAAGTACCCTTGATCTCCTTCCTTCAAACAAGCTTCTACTTGAGTAGCCATTAGGAATCTAGTATCCTTAACCTCAGGAAAGACTAACGTCTTACTCAAACAATTTATCAGGATATGGTTAGAAGACAACCAATCCATTCCTAAGATTACATTAATCTTGGAAAGAGGCAAACAGATCAAATCCACATGAAAAATTCTATCCCTAACACATACAGGGCAATTCAAACATACTTTTGTACATATCACAGGCTTATCAGTAGGAGTAGCAATACTCAAATCATAAGGCAATGTAGTCACAATCAATCCTAACCGCTCCACACAATCACATGCAATGAAAGAATATGTTGCTCCTGAATCATATAATACTGTTAAAGGATTACCTTCGATGGCACAATCCTCTATAATCAAGTCCTCAGATTTAGCGGCTTCTTCCCCGCTCATAGTATACACACGACCACCCTCCTGTGGCCTTGCTGTACGAACACTTCCCACTGATGGTTCCGCCTTCGGTTGATCACATTCTCTGGTGAAATGTCTAGGCTTCCCACATCTATAACAGATCACCCCTTTATGCTGACAGTCTTTGGTGAGATGATTCTTCCAACACTTGAAACATTTCAGTGTAGAAGTCCTAGCTTAACTCACGTTGCTGCCACTAGAACTTCCTCCAAAATATTGTTACCGATTCTGACCTCCTGCTGGTCTAGCATATGGTTTCTGTTGATAACGGTTGCCACTGCTACTTTTTCCCCTCTGGAACCTTGTAGGTCCAAAGTTCTTGTTCCTTGCATCACGTTGGTTATCAATCTCTTCAACTTTATGACACTTGTCCAATAATGCTAGAAATTGGTCGATATCCACTGTTGCTAAAGCTCGCTTAATATCAAGCCTCAACCCCTCTTCAAACTTTCTGCACTTCCATTCCTCATCTGGGTGCATCTGAAAGTATCCCGAAAACTTAGACAAGCTTTCGAATTTTGCAACGTACTCACTTATGGTCATCGCTCCCTGCCTCGAACTAAGGAATTCCATCTCTTTAGCATGTCGAACAATCGCTGGAAAATACTTTCCCAGAAATTTCTGCTTAAAGAGCTGCCACATCACAACTCTCCCCTCAGCTTGAATCAATTTACGGGCTCCTGCCCACCAAGCTTCTCCATCCCCAACTAACACAAATGTTGCGAAAGTCAGCTTCCTCTCCTCAGTACAACCCATACCATCAAATATCTTTTCTAATTCTTTGATCCAAGGATCAGCTTTCTCTGGGTTAAACTCTCCATTAAACTTCGGTGGATTGTTCCTCTGAAATTCTAACAAACTGTGAGCATCCTCAGTTGCTCTTTGATTTTACTGTATCATAACTTTAGCCATCCATTGCATTGCTGCTACAGCTGCAGCTAGATTTTGGTTATCGTCACCAACATCACCAAATCCTGCCCTCATGTTCGCGCGTCCTCTTCCTCATCTAGCCATTTCGTTCTCGCTAATCAAGCTGAACAACACAAGGAAGAGTTAAGGTCAAACTTCAAACAATATTGTTTTCATTCAGAAAACAAACATAGAGAATCACACAACTTAAACAAGACAGACCTAACCACAAACCCAAAAAGACTCTAACTTAGGCTTTGATACTAACTAATATAACACCAACCGTAGGGTGCCACATTTATGTTACTTAATTACCAATTTACCCCTTCGTTATATAGTATACTTTGTAATGTAAATACGAGTTATAAAATTTCTTAATAACAATAAGATAAACTTAGTAGAAAATAAAAACATTACAACATCATCACAAATAATTTACATCATATATATAAGTCTTAGTACTGTCATACTTAAATACTTATAAACTAGACTTTCAAAATATTTTAACTTTAATTAAAACTAACATACTACCCAAGTACTACTAGATAGTAGAACCCTCAGACGGGTCCTCCTCAGATTCCTCAGCAGGTAGGAATCCAGACTGACGCGAAGTCTTACGGATAGGTGTCCGCGCAGATGACACAACACTGATCTCACTAGGAGTATGGAAGTAAGTTCCCCAGTACTGCCTAATGGATAGTGAAAACTCTAGGTGTACATAAATATTCACACTAAAGTAAGGATGTCCAAGATGTAGTCTACTCAAAACAATATTAAAGTCTCCCATGTAGTAAATACGCTCTCTATCTAGATCAACGTGCCACGCCTCCGATCCCCCACGAAACGTCAATCTCATATATCCTAAGAAATAAGGCATCTCCATTTTCTCAGAACTTAGCTTCCTCTACAGGAATCTACTCTTCCTCAGCTTCTTGCTCAAGTCCTTGCTCAACGTCTTTAAAATTATAAATACAATACAAATAGGCATACAAAGAGGTGAGATCACCTACACCAATACCAGTATGGTAGCAATGAAGATAAACACATACAATATCTCATACAACTATCATACCATAATTACAATTATGCCATCAATATTATTTATCACAATACATATAATACACAACAATTACGATCATGTCATTAGCAATATCCAAATATCCAACAATTCAATTATCATAAATAATAATTATGATAATGCCTTCAATAACTATGCGTATGCACATAAACTCAATTTCCTACTCCATGGAGCTAAAACTCAGGTCGGAGAGAGTGATCGAAAAGATCTATCTGTACCAACAGGCCTCAAACCACGTGCTCAATTTTGTACATCTAGCATATACACGACAGTCTTTATCAAATCTTGATTAAGAATAGTGTCTCGGTTAGGATCATCTATAACACCCCAAAAATTATTTATTTCATCATAGATAATCACTTTATAATATTTATGATTTTTGAGAATTTTTCTGAAATTTTCCAGAAACGTTGAATATTTTAGTATATTCCTCATTTTACGTGCACACTGAGCAGAGTCAGTGAAACACCCCGAAAATTGTTTATTTTGTGATGAATAGTTATTTTTCAATATTTGTGATTTTTGAGATTTTTTCTAGATTTTTCTGGAAACGTCAAATATTTTAGTATATTTCTCATTTTACGTGCGCGCTGAGCGAAGTCGGGATAAAGAAATGTTTTCCTTGAGACTGGTAAACCTTGAACTGTCGACGGGTCGATGCGATATCTTACTAAACCCAAGGCAGGCACAGTTTACGAAGTTTACATTTTTTGAGGTTTTATCTGATAAATAAAATCTTTGTACACACTGTTAATTAAAATTTTGCAGTACGTTTTATTATTCATTGAATAATTAATATTGGCTTTGTGCACTGTAACAATTATTCATTGGGTAATAGATTGTAGTAAAATCCTAATTTTCATATTATTTTAACTATTAAATCACATCATTCTATCCTAATGTAATCTACTTTATGTCTAATCACATATTCTTTATTGAAAATGCACCCAAGCTTCTCAAGGAAGCTAACCATTTCTCTCTCCTCCTCTCCACACTCACACGACTACTGCACAAATTTGGGAGCCAAAATTTGTGCTTCGATTTAATTAATTAACCTATTCAAATTTCAAAAAGAAAACCCTAAAAACATCTTTCATTTTTCTATTCACTTCTCTCTCTACCTTCATCTTTCTCAAAATTTCTCTCCTCCTTCTCTCTAGCCACATCTCATGGCCACCACACCTCCAAGCCCTCCACTTTCACAAAAATTTCAACCAACCCCATTTTCTTAATCACCTTCATCATCTAAACATTTCTCTAGTTAGTGGTTTCTTGAAAAGCTTTCATCTTCACCACTTTCTTCAAGCTTCAAACTTAGGGTTTTTGGGTAAGGTTCTTGATTCTTCACTCTCTTTTCCCCATTTTCATTTTTATGGTCTCCTTTGTGACCATCTATAACTTATTTTTCAAGCATTGGTGTTATCTTGATGAGATTGAAATTTCTAGGGTTTGGTTGGGTGTGAATCCGAAAATTCTAAGGAGCTTCAAGGGGTTCTCTTGTTTTCTTCTCTTTGGTAAGAGGAAGATACTCCTCCTCAACCTCTATTGGTAGTAAGGAACCTTATTTTGTGATTGATTGTGAGAAAACCCTATTGAGGGTTATTCTTTGTTTGCATTATTGGTATGATTACATGTTGTTTTTCATTTGTTTAAGCCATTTGATTGATTTGTTATGTATATTGATATATTTGAATGAATTAGAAAACTTAAAATGGAAGAAATGACCTAGATTTCTCTCTAGGAGGCTCACGATTTTGGGGCCAAAAATTAAGGTTCTTGGTGAAAATTTACAACAAGTGGAAGATATAGCTAATCAAGTGGACAATATGTAATTAATGGAATGAAAATTTGGAATCCTAAGACTTAGTGAGGCTCACGACCTCTAGGGTTAATAAAGGCCTAATCATGTAACTTTATACAACTATGACATATAATTGATCAAGTAAATAAATAAGAGGATTATGTAATGGAAGGAAATAAATTTGGTAACCTAAAGGAATTCTTTGGACTTTTAGAACAAATAAGGATGTGTGAGACTTGGAAAGATTTGGAAATAATTCTCTTAAGTGAATAAAACTAAGTTTAAAGTAAGGAATCTAATTATGAAAAGAATTTCATGAGAAACATCACATTGAAGTGGAACTTAACTAATTTGGACAATTAGGAATTATTTAAGATTTCATAAAATGGAAAGAACCAAGGATGGAACTTCACCTCAAAGACTTAGAATGATTTTCAATTAAAGTAAGAACATGAGTGTAAGTGAGAACACTAAATAATTTCATAATGTACCAAAAATGTAATGTACAATTGCAAGACTTTAGACCATTTAATGTGGGTCCATGTGTGGGACCAAGAATATTATGATGCTTACTTTGGCCAATTATGGCATATTGTGGAAAGGTATGAAATGATAAACATACATGATTATGCATTGAGTCATCATGCATTGTGAAAGTCCATTGGACTCTTGTTAAGGACATGTTGCCTAGAAGATTGAACACACCTTTGTGTGGGTGCGAGCAGACTAGTGTAGGTCATTCTGTAGACCTTGGGGGCGTCGGGGCGCGGGCGTCTCACAGTGGACAGTTGGTAGCCCCACTAGGCCCTGAGATAAACCGATGCGAACGCACCGACGATCCGGACGTGACACTGTCCTATATCGTGATCTAGTGTAGAATGTCTGTACAATGCCTTGATGTATACGTGGATAAACTGATGAATTATAGTACTTTGGCCGCGGCAGCTGAGTTGCAGACATGTCTCCTGATCTTTCTCTCCGAGTATTTGTGTCTAGCTCCATGGAGTAGGATTTCGACATTGTATGCATGTGCATAGTGAGTCCATATATTATCTGGTATTTAATCCTTATTATAATTGAAACTTTTGTATTACTAGTGTATAACTACCTGGAACTGCTTAATTGTTTATTACTGCCATTTAATGCTTATTATTATTGCTGTTGAAATGCTATGTGGGTGCTTCGCGCCGTTATGTTTCTATACTGCCATAATTGGTAATGATGGTAGGATGTCCTACCTCTTTCCTGTATTGCTATTATTTTTGTTTGTATTTATGTTCCATCGAAGACATCGGTAACGGAGGTGAAGTTCCCGAATTTCCCAGCTTTTGGCCCGATCGCGACTAGCACCTGCTTTGGGATCATGGAGGCACGCCCACGCAGATTTTTAGGTTATGTGCGTTTGGCCTTTCTCAGAGGGCCAGACTATTGGTACATCAACCTAAATTCTGAGCGTTTCATCTACGAGGGAGATATGTCGATTTCGCTGGCTTGGGGGCGTCATGATCCACCTATCTTCCCTTGCAGCATCAGCTTACGTCTGAAGTTTTACTTGCCCATTAGGGAGATGTGGGGTGATCGTCATTACACCCCACAGGAGGATTCTTTTATTTCCACTGCTCGAGCCCTGGCCCGTAACTCGGCGGCTCCTATAGAGGTTTCCTCGAAAGAGGAAGACCCCAAGGAGGAACCCAAGGAGGATCCTGACACTGTTCCTTCTCCTCTTAGGGATTGATGTTATTGATAGCCACTGATGGCTATTAGTGTTATTTTGGGGGCCTGATGTATCATTATTTTTAGTGGGCTGTATATTTATAATCTCTTGGGGTATGTATGTATAATTTTGCTTTTTGTATATTTAGGCGCTGTAATCAAATAAATTTAATATAATGATATATCACTGTTCATGTATGTTGATCTGATGGATGCTTTATTTCTATTTTACTCTTCGTCGCAATTATGTCACATCATTATATTTTATTGATTATAACAAAAATAATAATAATACTCGCTAATTTAATTACACGATTATAACCAAGTAAATTTATAATTATAAAAGGAACCGGGCCTTAACTTATGATTTTATTTTCTGTATTGTAAATGACAATGTGACGATCCCTCCCAAAAAGGGATGTTACATTAAGTTGGTATCAGAGCTCTGGTTTATATTTTTTTGGGTCTTGTGATTGAGTCTGTCTTGTTTGTGCTGTATGAATCTCTATGTTTAGTATTCCGCGTGGATACATCTGACTTTCCTTGTGTTTTTCAGCTAATTTGATTAGAGAAAGCAAGATGGCAAGAGGTGGAGACATGGCAGCTGCTATAGAAGTGATGCAAAGGATGGCTGAGGTCATCACACAATAGATTGAACGAGCTACTCAACAACAAGAGAGAGTTGCTCAACAACAAGAGAGGGCTGCTCAACAGCTCGAAGCTACTGCTGACGCTTAAAACTTAGCGGAGTTTCGTAGCCACAATCCTCCCCAATTCAAAGGAGAGTTCAATCCGGAGAAGGCTAGTCTATGGATTAAAGAGCTAGAGAAAGTCTTCCGGGGCATGAATTGCGCCAAGAATAAGAAGGTGACCTATGCTACCTTTATGTTGGTTGGCAATGTTGATGACTGGTGGTATGGGGCGCAAAGAATGCTCGAGGCTGAAAACTGTTAGATCACTTGGGATTTATTCAAGGATAAATTCTTGGATAAGTACTTCCCCGCGAGCGCGAGGCACGCGAAGGAGATGAAGTTTCTCAACCTAAGGCAGGGGAACATGACCATTAGTGAGTATACAGTGAGATTTAAAAACTTGTCAAAGTTTTCAACTTACTTTCAGCACCAACCGAACGAAGCTTGGAAGTGTCGGAAGTTTATAGAAGGACTGAGATATGAAGTGAAGAAAGTTGTTATCACACTAAAAATCAATGAGTTCTCGAAGCTGCTAGATACGTGCTACGAAGTGAAAGCTCTGGAACAAGCTAGAGATACAAGGAACAGGAACTTTGGACCTACAAGGTTCTAAAGGGGCGGTGGCAACAGTACTAACCACTTCCAAAAGAAGCCCTATTCCCGACCAAAGGGAACCCAGCAACAGACGGCGGGTGAAAGTTCTGGTGGAGGTTCTACTGAGAACCGGACCGGCCAAAATGTGGCGTATCCCTCAAAATGCCTGAAGTGTGAGAAGGATCATCTCACGAGGGATTGCACTATAAAGGGGATTATCTGTTTCAGATGTGGCAAGCCTGGCCACGTATCCTGAGACTACAACCAAGCGAAGGTTGAACCTCCAGTCAATGCTGCAAGGGCCAACAAACCAAAAGCAGGAGGACGGGTCTATACCATGAACGAAGCTGAAGCCTCCGAGTTTGAAACTTGATTCAAGGAGAAGGCACCATAGAAGGTAACCTTTTGACTATACTGTATGACTCTGGGGCAACCCATTCTTTCATATCTTATGACTGTGTGCTACGACTTGGTTTACCAGTGTCTACCTTACCTTTTGATCTGACTGTTTCTACCCCCACTGATAAATCAATAGTTACTACCAAAGTTTATTTAAATTGTCCCTTGATTGTTGAAGGTCGAATCTTTTCTATCGATTTAAGCTGTTTACCCCTTTCTCAACTAGATATAATATTTTAGGGATGGACTGGTTGTCTTCCAACCATGTCCTATTAGATTGTTCAAGAAAAACCATAGTTTTTCCCATAGATGAGGATTTTATATTCTTGACGGCCAACTAAGTTCAAGTTCTCTTGAAAGAAGGAGCTCACAGATACATGCTATTGTCTTCTTTGAAAGTCGAGAATAAAGGTGAAGTGAACATAATTCCAGTGGTGAGGGAATTTCTCGAAGTCTTTCCTGAGGATGTACTTGGTTTACCACTGGCACGAGAAATAGAATTTGCTATTGACCTTGTACCGGGAGCTGGTCCCGTGTCTCTAGAACCCTATAGGATGTCACCAACAGAATAAAATGAACTTAAGAAGCAACTAGAGGAGCTTTTGGAAAAGCAATTTGTTAGGCTAAGTGTGTCACCTTGGGGAACACCAGTGTTGTTAGTTCAAAAGAAGGACGGTTCATCAAGGTTGTGCGTGGACTACCGATAACTAAACAAAGTGACAAACAAGAATAAATATCCACTCCCAAGAATTGATGACTTAATGGATCAACTGAAGGGAGCAGCGGTATTTTCTAAAATTGATCTGCGATCTGGGTATCATCAGATACGAGTGAAGACAGATGATATACCCAAGACTATTTTTCGTACCCAATACGGCCATTACGAGTATCTTGTAATGCCGTTTGGTGTAATGAATGTGCCTGTTATCTTCATGGACTACATGAACAGGATCTTTCGTCCTTACTTAGATAGGTTTGTTGTTGTCTTTATCGACGACATCCTGATATACTCTCAAAATCAGGAGGATCATGCTGAACATCTCAGTATAGTTCTCTAGATTCTGAAGGAGAAAGAACTGTATGCCAAACTGTTGAAGTGTGAATTTTGGCCAGAAAAAGTTAAATTTCTGGGTCATGTAATCTCGAAGGATAGGATTGCAGTGGATCCATCAAAAGTGGAGGCAGTGTTACAATGGGAAAGGCCTAAGTCAGTGACAGAGATTCATAGCTTCGTAGGATTGGTCAGATATTACCAGAGGTTCATTGAGGGATTCTCCAAGATTGCAGGACCTCTCACCCAACTCACAAGAAAGAACCAAGCTTTTGAATAGACTGATGCTTGCGAAGAAGGATTCTAGGAATTGAAGAGACGGTTAACTACCTCGCCAGTGTTGGTCCTACCCGATCCAAATGAACAGTTTGAAGTGTACTGTGACGCTTCATACCAAGGACTAGGATCTGTGCTTATGCAACATGGAAGAGTAGTGGCTTATGCTTCAAGGCAATTGTGAGTGCATGAGAAGAATTACCCGACGCACGACTTGGAATTAGCGGCTGTGGTTTTTTTATTGAAGATATGGAGACATTTTCTCTATAGAGCGACGTTCAACATCTTTAGTGATCACAAAAGTTTGAAATATTTATATGATCAGAATGAGTTGAACATGAGGTAGCGGAGGTGGCTGGAGTTCCTAAAAGACTATGATTTCCAACTTCTGTATCACCCGGGCAAGGCAAACGTCATGGCAGACGCCTTGAGTAGGAAGATGATCAATGTCTCTGCCCTGATGATCAAGGAAAAGGATCTAATAGAGCAGTTCAGAGATGTGTGGTCTTTTATGGAATTAGAACCAAGAAAGATCTGCATGAACATAGTCACCATCTCAAGTGAGCTAATGGAGGACATACGGGAAAAGTAGAAGGTCGACAAGTTCTTGCAAGAAGTGAGAAAGCTAATGAAGCAAGGCAACAAAACAGTATTTGCGGAAGGAACAGACGGAATTTTGAGATTCCGAGGTAGAGTCTGTATTCCCTGTGATCAAGAGGTAAGGAAGTATATTCTTGAACATGCTCATACCAGCCAGTTGAATATGCGCCCAGGCATAACAAAAATGTATCAAGACTTGAAGAAGTTGTTTTGGTGGCATGGAATGAAGAGCGACGTCACTAGATGTGTATCGACTTGTCTAGTTTATCAGAAAGCTTAAGTAGAACACCAAAGACCCGCAGGATTGCTGTAGCCATTGTCTATTCCTGAATGGAAGTGGGACAGCATTGCAATGGATTTTGTAGTAGGTTTGTCAAGGACAAGAAAAGGATATGACTCTATTTGGGTAATTATGGACCGACTCACGAAATCAACGCATTTCCTCCCGATCAACATAAGGTACAACCTGGAGAAACTAACCCAGTTGTATATTGGAGAAATTATTAGACTGCACGGTGTGCCTACGAGTATTGTTTCGGATAGGGATCTAAGATTCACTTCAAATTTCTGGTAGAGTCTACAAGAAGCATTGGAGACAAAGTTATGTCTAAGTTCTGCTTATCACCCACAAACCGATGGCCAATCAGAGAGAACGATCCAATCATTGGAAGATTTACTTAGAGCTTGCACCATAGAACAGACTGGAAGTTGGGATGATGTTCTACCGTTGATAGAATTTACCTACAACAACAGTTGTCACTCAAGCGTAGGGATGGCACCCTATGAGGCTCTGTTGTTACCAAGTGGCCTCAATACTCAAGAGGGGGGGTGAATTGAGTAGTTAAAAATAAGTTCACAAATCTTTCGCAAATCGTTTGACAATCAATTTTCGTTGAAGCTATTGAATGATCAGAGATAATTGAATAGATGAGTTAAGCACTTTTACTAATGAACGTAATAGTCAAGGAGACAATATCCAAATAAAATAATGAAACAGTGCACAAAGATAAACAGAGGAGAGTTTAGAGAAACAAACACAGTCGTTTATCTGGTTCAATCACTACTCCACTTGTGATCTACGTCCAGTCCCAAGCAACACCTTGAGATTTTCCACTATATCTTCAAGCTTCAATGGGTGCTTGAAAAACCACTACAACCTTGAGCACTCAAGTATGGGATACCTCACCCAAAAGCTTGAGCCTCTATTTTCCAAGGGATACCTCACCCTTACAATACTTGAGGGATACCTCACCCTCACTAATCAGAAAGTATAGGATTGAAGTAGAAGAAGCTCTCTCTAGAGCAAGTGTTTACAAATTGAAGCTCTAATATGCTCTCAAGGATTTTTCACGTTTTTAGTCAGAAAACAGAGCAAGAAATGATTTTAAGGATTGATTCACGTTTTGAAGTATAATGATCAGTTTTTGGTTCAAGGTCAACCGTAAACAAAGACCCAACTTGGGTATTTATAAGTTTCTCAATTAATAGAGCCGTTGGAGGTAGTTGGGCATGCATTTAATGCATTTAATATAGCCGTTGGACGTTGTCAGGATGCGTGTAATCGATTACATATCTCAGGTAATCGATTACATTTTTGTTCCAACGTTTTCTGAACTTTCTGGGCTCTATGTAATCGATTACATTATTGAGGTAATCGATTACATGGCTTCTGACTTTGCTTATAATCGATTACAATGATCATGTAATCGATTACATGACTTCTGACTTGCTGTGTAATCAATTACAATATCCATGTAATCGATTACATGGCTCGTCGAACGTGTTCTTTGAGTTTCTGGGTTTTGTGTAATCGATTACATACATTGTGTAATCGATTACATGGCTTCTGACTTTGTTTGTAATCGATTACAACATCAATGTAATCGATTACATTTCTTGTCGAACGTGTTCTTTGCCTTTCTGGGCTTTGTGTAATCGATTACATATATTGTGTAATCGATTACATACATAACCTCGATTGCTTTGTAATCGATTACATTGTTCATGTAATCGATTACATGTTGTTTGATGTGTAATCGATTACAAACATTGTGTAATCGATTACATTGGCCTTTGAACACATTTTTCAAGTCCAATAACTCTTGTAAGTCATTTCCAACACCTCAAGATACTTGTTTAAACATAAATCCTTTTAAGAGTGTTAGATTTAAAGTTGAAACTTAAGTTTTATTGAAAGCCATGTTTAACTTTGAAATCTCATATTGAAAAACCATTTGAGAAATCTTGAGAGCATTTAACATTAATTTCCTAAGTCTAAATAACTAATTAAACCTTCTGTCTTCTTTCTTTGATCTTGATTTTTCCTTTTGTGCTTGATCTTCTCTTTTGCTTTTGTTATCATCAAAAACCTTTCGACATGCCTTAGAGACATAAGCATTCACATTCTCCCCCTTTTTGATGATGACAAACTGATCATAGGAAAAAGAAAGAATTTTTGCAATTGTATATAATAGTTATTTAGGTACAATGCTGCATGATATTGGGTTAGATTTTGCATATGAAAAGCTTAATAACTTAAGAGAACTTAAGAGGTCAATAACTCCCCCGTACTCATGCAACCTTTAATTTCATTTCATTTTTCCTTATTTTCTCCCCCGTTGGCATTATCAAAAAGACATAAGCATTTAAGAAAAAAAAAATGGACAGCATGACAGCTATATTTCATGATTCCCAATTTGTTTGCGAACGGAAAAGCCATAAAGATCAGTCCAATCAATATTCCAACAGCCAACCATTCAAAGTAAGAACAAGTTTATGTATTAATATTTAGCATGTACAAATAAACATGTCACAACCAGTAGGCAATAATCAAGAGATAACTATAAAGGTATACCAATTTTATATAATCAAATTTAAAACAAAATAAGTACAAGATAGTCATCAATACAAGAAAATATATCAGGGCTATAGGCCATGATCACTATCAGTGTCCTCGCTGTCACAAAAGACATCACCCTCTAGATCCGCAGCAGAGTCTCCTAGATCAATGTCATCATCACTGGGCATAAGGTCGTCGTCAGAGTCCAGAAGCTCCTCATCATCAGCAGGAACTCCAGATGGACCAGCGAAGGATATGGGATCCGGAGGGGCAGAGGATGGGGGGGTGCAGCAGCAGCAGGACTCACAGGAACAGGAGGTCCACGTAAGAGGGATCGAATGGAGGCAAGCTCCTGGTCTGAGTAGTCCATCCTCAGCTCAAGATGGTCGATCTTTTGCTCTATATGATCCATGCGTGTGTTTACGTTGGCGCTCAGGTTGCGCATCTCTTGGAGCAGAAGATCAAGAGAGGCTGGAGCAGGAGCAGAGGCAGGGTACTGAGCCTCCTCATCATCACTATCTGGATCGTGATGGATATGGCCAAATGTGCCATGAGTAATGTAATGCCACCTATCTTCCATCTTGTAGAGTGAAGCTTCTTCAGAGTATGCAGCCCAATTGATTGGGGTCCCTTTGAGTGGTGTCCTTGGACTCTTCAGTCAGCGAAATGCGACAGTACTCAAGGATTGTGGTGACTAACATGGCGAAGGGGAGAGCAGAGTTCTTCTTTTTCTTGATGTCCAGCATATGCTCTAGAATATAGTATCCCCAGTTTATTGAGTGCCCTGTGGTCATTGCCCATAATGCCACTACATCATCCTTGAGGACTTGGGAGTAATTCCCTCCTCTGGGAATCAATCCACGAACCAAGAGGTAGTGGAGGACCTGTTTTCCATAGTGAGGCCGGTGGCCATTATTTCGCGTCTAGGATCACTGAGGAGGTGGTAGCCAGTCCTAATCAAGGAGAGAAGAGCAACCTTGTGCTCAAACTCATGCCCCCAGACTTTGGCATTCCCACAGAACTGAGCTCCATCAGGAGTGAGCTTGGTGAGCCTATACCACTCTGCCATGGTTAACCTGATTTGTTGCTTTTTCACTTCAGAGATGATGCAATTATCTTCAACTTTCAGGTTAGCATAAAATACTCGGACAAGGTTAGGGTAGATGGCCTTCTCTATACTTAGGAATCCCAGCAAGCCTAAGTTTTCTATTGTCCTAAAGCTCTCTAAGGGTTCACTCGCAGAAGGTGATGGGTAGATACACCGGGAGAGAGATGATTTTGCGAAGGTTGGAAGTTCTTCAGGAACAACTCAGCTTTCTTCACGGTGGAGAAGTGCCTTGTGAGGTCCAGGCCAGAAATATTGCGTGAAGAGCCACCAGAGGAACCTCCAACAGCAGCCCCTGTTCTTGGGCACTTCGAGCGATGAGAGGATTCAGCCATTGATGAGAAAGAGAAGCAAGGGTTGAGTGGTAAATGGTTGGGGATGAGTGAGGAGAGAGAGGGATGAAATTAGGTCGAGAAAAGTGGAGAGGGTGTTCGTGAGAGAAGATGGGGAGATTTGGATGAGGGATTTGAGGGGATTTGATCGGTGGGTTATATGGAGAGGGATTTCGAGATTGAGAGAGGCGAAATGATGGGTTTTGATGGAGATTTGAGTGAGAAATGAGAGGTTTTGAGATCTGAGGTGCGTGGGAGCAGAAGGAGAGAACGAGGAAGATGAACAGGGCCAAACAGAAATGACCACTACGCACGTCAGGAGCCTTTTAAAAAAAACCTGTGTAATCGATTACATTGAGTGTGTAATCGATTACATGCATTCTGGTGGGTATGTAATCAATTACATTTTTGGTGTAATCGATTACATGCTTCCTGGTAGATATGTAATCGATTACATTTTTAGTGTAATCGATTACATGCTTTCTGAGGAACCTTGTAATCGATTACATAGATGATGTAATCGATTACTGAGTTCTGAGTTGGTTATGTAATCGATTACAAAATGTGTGTAATCGATTACATGCGTGACAGAACTGTGTAATCGATTACAAAGGCATTGTAATCGATTACCAGCACTCTTTAACTCAGATTTTGCGTTCCAAACAGCATATAATCAATTTTAATCCATCCAAAACAGTTTTAAAGCAACTTAAATCAATTCAAATCATCATCCAAGCATATAGACTAAACACATTATGATTCAACTCATATAATTGATCAAAATTATCATTTTTACCAAGAATTTCACCCTTTTTGGTGAAATTTGAGGTTGTTGAATTTCTTGTCAAAGTTGGACATGAGGGAGCACCTGCAAAATAATTTATGGGAAACCTCCGACACTCAAGTTAGTATGGGATTCAAATATATATAATGAAAATTCAGAGATTGTGCAGCAATGTGGCATAATTATGTAGAAAATCGCAAGCTTAGGCTTTTGTTTTAGGATTATGCAGCAAATATTTAATTTATGCATGAATGGTCCAATATACCCAGTTCGTTTCTAATGTAGAAAAATGCTTCTTTTGCAAGGGGTTTGGTGAAAATATCAGCTAATTGCTTAGTTGTTTCAACAAATTCAAGTATGCAATCACCTCTTTGAACATGATCTCTAATGAAATGATGTCTTATTTCAATATGCTTAGTTCTAGAATGCAAAATGGGATTTTTTGACAAGTTAATTGCACTAGTATTATCACATTTTATGGGAATGTGATCAAGCTCAAGACCATAGTCCAAGAGTTCTTTGTTTCATCCAAAGGACTTGAGCACAAGAACTCCCAGGTACACAACATATTAAACTTGGTGTGGACAATGCCACACTATTTTGTTTCTTCTTTGTGCCAAGAAACTAGTGAGCTTCCTAGCAAGTGGCATGTCCCACTAGTGCTCTTTCGATCCATTTTGCATCCAAGCAAAATCAGAATCGAGTACCCAATAAGACTACATGAGGCACCCTTAGGGTACCATAAACCCATTTGTGATGTGCCTATTAGATATTTCATTATTCTCTTAATGACACTTAGGTGTGATTCCTTAGGATTAGCTTGATATCTAGCACACATGCATACACTAAACATTATATCAGGCCTACTTGCAGTGAGATAAAGGAGTGAGCCAATCATACCTCTATATTTTGTAATTTCTACCGATTTACCTCCTTCATCCTTGTCCAAATAACAAGAGGTG
This sequence comes from Ormosia semicastrata, assembly GCA_029884595.1. Classification (NCBI taxonomy): domain Eukaryota; kingdom Viridiplantae; phylum Streptophyta; class Magnoliopsida; order Fabales; family Fabaceae; genus Ormosia; species Ormosia semicastrata. The sequence continues at coordinate 72,660,822 of JAQQTO010000060.1, forward strand.
CCCATAGGAGTAGCCATATGCTTGGCATTGTCCATTCCAAACTTTTTGAGCAGCTCCTTGCAATACTTGGATTGGCTTATAAATGTTCCTTCTTTTGTTTGCTTGATTTGTAGACCAAGGAAGAAGTTGAGCTCACCCATCATGGACATCTCAAACTCACTTTGCATAATATTTGAAAATTCTTTACAAAGAGAGTTGTTAGTAGCTCCAAATATAATGTCATCAACATAGATTTGAACTAGAAGAATGTCATGCATTTTGTGTTTTATGAAAAGAGTGGTGTCAACTTTACCTCTAGAAAAGTCTTTTTCTAAAAGAAATTTGCTCAACCTTTCATACCAAGCTCTAGGAGCTTGTTTCAAGCCATACAAAGCCTTTTTCAATTTAAAAACATGGTTGGGCATTTCAAAGTCCTCAAAACCAGGAGGTTGTTCTACATACACCTCTTCTTGTATAAAACCATTTAGAAAAGCACTTTTGACATCCATTTGATAGAGTTTGAAATCCATGATGCAAGCATATGCAAGTAGCATTCTAATGGCCTCTAATCTAGCTACGGGAGCATAAGTTTCTTCATAATCTATGCCTTCTTCTTGATTATATCCCTTAGCTACAAGCCTAGCTTTATTTCTTATTATTAAACCCGTTTCATCAAGTTTGTTCCTAAAGACCCATTTGGTGCCAATTATAGGATGATCATTGGGCCTTGGAACTAATTCCCAAACTTGATTCCTCTCAAATTGGTTTAGTTCTTCTTGCATGGCCAAGATCCAATGCTCATCATTAATGGCCTCATTTATGTCTTTAGGTTCAACTTGAGAGACAAAGGTTAGATGATTACATGCATCTCTAAGTGAGTTTCGAGTGATTAGCCCTTTTGATACATCACCTATCACCTTGTCAAGAGGATGATACCTTGAAGTCCTCCATTCCTTGGGTAGATCCGAGATTTTAGAATCTTCTTGCCATGAGTGATCAAGGAGTCTCTCTTCTTTCTTCTTGGACTCTATCTCTTGATTTTCCAAGTGCGTCTTTGCCAAGATTTCTGCAACATCATCAACAAGTTCCTTTCTCGGCTCATTTGGGTTAGTTTCATCAAATGCAACATGTATGAATTCTTCTATGGTCATAGTTCGTTTATTATAGACTCTAAAGGCCTTGCTATGGATAGAATAACCAATGAATATTCCCTCATCAGATTTTACATCAAACTTCCCCAAGTTATCCTTTCCATTATTCAAAATAAAGCATTTACATCCAAAGACATGAAAATGTGACACATTAGGTTTCCTTCCTTTGTACAATTCATATGGGGTTTTCTTTAAAATTGGCCTTATTAGGGCTCTATTCATAACATAACAAGCGGTGTTAACCGCATCCGCCCAAAAGTACTTAGGAAGATTGGCCTCATTGAGCATAGTTCTTGCCATTTCTTCTAAAGATCGATTTTTCCTTTCTACAACACCATTTTGTTGTGGTGTTCTAGGGGCAGAAAAATTATGCTCAATGCCATGTTCATCACAAAAAGTTTCAAATTCATGATTTTCAAATTCACCACCATGATCACTTCTTATGGATGCAATACAAAAACCTTTTTCGTTTTGGATAACTTTGGCAAGTTTTCTACATGATTGAAAAGCATCATTTTTGTGAGCCAAGAATAATGTCCATGTAAATCTAGAAAAATCATCCATAATCACTAATGCATAGTAATTCCCACCAAAGCTCATAGTTCTAGAGGGTCCAAAAAGATCCATGTGCAAAAGTTGTAAAGGTCTAGAAGTTGAAACTATGTTTTTAGCTTTGAAAGAGACCTTTACTTGTTTTCCCTTTTGACATGCATCACAGAGTTTGTCTTTTTCAAATTTGAGCTTTGGAAAACCAATTACTAGTTCTTTAGAAACCAATTTGTTTAAGTGATCCATGTGAATGTGAGCAATTCTTCTATGCCATAACCATGAATCATTTTCTCTACTCATAAAGCATTTAGCATCATTTGAGGAAATGTCATCAAGACTAATCATATATATGTTATTGACCCTATGACCAACAAACTTAACTTGCTTATCATCCTTTCCCTCAATTATACAACAAGAGGAATCAAATATAACTCTATTTCCTTTATCACATAATTGACTAATACTAAGTAAATTATGTTTAAGTCCTTCAACAAGTAAGACATTATCAATAGATGATGAAGGGATCTTACCAACTTTGCCAATTCCAAGAATCTTCCCTTTGTTGTTGTCACCATATGTAACATGACCATGTTTCTTGTGTGTAAGGGAGGAGAACTTGGAGCCATCACCGGTCATGTGCTTGGAGCAACCACTATCAAGATACCAACTTGAGCTCTTGGTCTTCAAGCACACCTACAACACACATTCAAGATTTAACTTTTGGTACCCAAATTGTTTTGGGTCCTTGTGTGTTAGAATTAGGTATGGTGCCTTTAGGGACCCAAACCCTTTTTGATTCCAACCTTGGTGTTTATGTTCTTTCTAACATTGCAAGTGGATGCACTATGCCCTTTCCTACCACAGTGAAAACATTTAACAAAGGGGCTACTTGAAGTTTTTGAGGAAACAAAGAAGTTCTTATAAGATTTTTGATGGTTGTTTGGATTAAATCCTAAACTGGCTTTTTGAAAAACACATTTTTTTCTCCCTAACAACACATTCAAGTTGTCTCTTCCAAAAGTGAATTTTGCAAGAGTGTTGTTCAAGTCTTCAATTTCTTTTTCAAAAGCTTTGCATGATAAACAAGGTAATGATATGGATGCATTTTCATGTGAGGAACAAATCATGCATGATGAATTAGCATCTATGAGTCCTAAAGTCTCATTTTCAATTTTAAGTTCATTTATCTCCTTGGTTAAAGTAGAAACTTTCTTTGTCAATAGGGAGATTGTTTTATTGGAAGACAAAATCATTTTTGTGAGCCTCAAAGATTCATCATGCAATTCTTGAAAGGCATCTTGCAATTCATCATAAGAAGGTGGAGGTTCTAGGTTAGAAGAGGTTACCTCGGTGTCGCTTTCTCCACTTTCTTCTCCTTGAGCCATGAGGCAAAGATGGGCTTCCTCATTTTCAGAATCATCGGAAGAGCTTAAGTCATTGTCCTCCCAAGCTATATATGCTCTTCTTCCTTTCTTTTCCTTGGAGGGTCTTTTCTCAAACTTCTCCATCTTCTTGAGATATATAGGACACTCCATTTTCATGTGCCCCGATTTTCCACATTCATAGCATTTTGGAGGAGTGGAGGATCCTTCTCCTTTGTGATATGCTTTCTTTTGAGGAAACGGTGGTCTTCTTTGAAATCCCTTTTTCTTCAAGAATCTTCCGAATTTTCTCACAAGGAGACTAAGATTCTCCTCACTTAGCTCAATATTTTCAGCATCCTCTTCACCATCTTCATCATCATCTTCAAGTATGGGAGAGGTGGCCTTGAGTGCAATTCCCTTCTTCTTTTTGTCATGTTCTTCATTTTGATTGAGCCTACTTAGTTCCATCTCATGCTCTTGAAGTTTTCCGAATAAGGTGGCTAGAGACATGGTTGATAAATCTCTTGATTCCGCAATCACCGTTACCTTGGGTTGCCAATTCCTGCTTAGACATCTCAAGACTTTGTTAATAAGATCCTCATTAGGAAATGTCTTTCCCAATGAGATGAGATGATTAACAATATGAGTAAATCTCTTTTGCATATCTTGAATACTCTCACCTTGATTCATTCTAAACAATTCATATTCATGAGTAAGAGTGTTTATTCGAGATCTTTTTACCTCACTAGTACCTTCATGAGTTACTTGTAGGGTATCCCACATTTCTTTTGCGGTCTTACAATTTGACACCCTAAAGAATTCATCATACCCCAAAGATGTGGTGATGATGTTCTTGGCTCTCAAATTATATTGAACTTTCTTTTTATCATCATCGGTCCAATCACTTCTGGGTGTATTAATTGTCACACCATCCTTAGTTTGTGTAAGGACAAAAGCACCATTTTCAACTGCGTCCCACACATCTAAGTCAATAGCTTCAATAAAAATTTTCATCCTTTCTTTTCAATAGGCATAGCCATCCCCATTGAAATAAGGAGGTCTATTTATAGAAGAGCCTTCATTTGAAAAACCATTTGAAGCCATCACTTCTCTTGAAGCTGCTAAGCTCTTTATACAAGAGTCTAGCTCTGATACCACTTGTTACCAAGTGGCCTCAATACTCAAGAGGGGGGGTGAATTGAGTAGTTAAAAATAAGTTCACAAATCTTTCACAAATCGTTTGACAATCAATTTTCGTTGAAGCTATTGAATGATCAGAGATAATTGAATAGATGAGTTAAGCACTTTTACTAATGAACGTAATAGTCAAGGAGACAATATCCAAATAAAACAATGAAAAACGATTGCACAAAGATAAACGAGAGGAGAGTTTAGAGAAACAAACACAGTCGTTTATCCTGGTTCAATCACTACTCCACTTGTGATCTACGTCCAGTCCCCAAGCAACACCTTGAGATTTTCCACTATATCTTCAAGCTTCAATGGGTGCTTGAAAAACCACTACAACCTTGAGCACTCAGCGGTATGGGATACCTCACCCAAAAGCTTGAGCCTCTATTTTCCAAGGGATACCTCACCCTTACAATACTTGAGGGATACCTCACCCTCACTAATCGAAAGTATAGGATTGAAGTAGAAGAAGCTCTCTCAGAGCAAGTGTTTACAAATTGAAGCTCTAATATGCTCTCAAGGATTTTTCACGTTTTTAGTCAGAAAACAGAGCAAGAAATGATTTTAAGGATTGATTCACGTTTTGAAGTATAATGATCAGTTTTTGGTTCAAGGTCAACCATAAACAAAGACCCAACTTGGGTATTTATAAGTTTCTCAATTAATAAAGCCGTTGGAGGTAGTTGGGCATGCATTTAATGCATTTAATATAGCCGTTGGACGTTGTCAGGATGCGTGTAATCGATTACATATCTCAGGTAATCGATTACATTTTTGTTCCAACGTTTTCTGAACTTTCTGGGCTCTATGTAATCGATTACATTATTGAGGTAATCGATTACATGGCTTCTGACTTTGCTTATAATCGATTACAATGATCATGTAATCGATTACATGTTTCGACTTCTTTGTGTAATCAATTACAATATCCATGTAATCGATTACATGGCTCGTCGAACGTGTTCTTTGAGTTTCTGGGTTTTGTGTAATCGATTACATACATTGTGTAATCGATTACATGGCTTCTGACTTTGTTTGTAATCGATTACAACATCAATGTAATCGATTACATTTCTTGTCGAACGTGTTCTTTGCCTTTACAGGCTTTTGTGTAATCGATTACATATATTGTGTAATCGATTACATAACCTCTGACTTGCTTATAATCGATTACATTGTTCATGTAATCGATTACATTTTGTTTGATGTGTAATCGATTACAAACATTGTGTAATCGATTACATTAACTTTGAACACATTTTTCAAGTCCAATAACTCTTGTAAGTCATTTCCAACACCTCAAGATACTTGTTTAAACATAAATCCTTTTAAGAGTGTTAGATTTAAAGTTGAAACTCAAGTTTTATTGAAAGCCATGTTTAACTTTGAAATCTCATATTGAAAAACCATTTGAGAAATCTTGAGAGCATTTAACATTAATTTCCTAAGTCTAAATAACTAATTAAACCTTCTGTCTTCTTTCTTTGATCTTGATTTTTCCTTTTGTGCTTGATCTTCTCTTTTGCTTTTGTTATCATCAAAAACCTTTCGACATGCCTTAGAGACATAAGCATTCACAGCTCTGTATGGACGGCGGTGTCAGACACCTCGATGTTGGTACCAAGACGGTGAGCGCCTCACTATTGGACCAGATATTATACAGCAGATAACTAAAAAAGTTAAGATGATTCAGGAGAAGATGAGGACGGCTCAGAGCTGACAAAAGAGTTATGCAGACAAAAGAAGAAAGCCTCTTGAGTTTAAGGAAGGCGAGCATGTATTTTTGAAAGTCACACCTACGACTGGAGTGGGCTGGGCCTTGAAATCTAGAAAACTTACTCCAAAATTTCTTGGACCATACCAGATTATTCGTCGAGTAGGTCCAGTAGCCTATCAAATAGCCTTAACCCCTTTCCTCTCAAACATTCACAATGTCTTCCATGTGTCACAACTGCGAAAATACATTCCTAACCCAAGTTATGTCATAGCACTAGATACAATACAATTAAAAGAAAACTTAACCTATGAGGCACCTCCTGTAAGAATTGAGGATAGAAGGATAAAGCAACTAATAGGCAAGGAGATCTCATTGGTAAAGGTGATCTGGAACGAAACAACTAGAGATGCAACATGGGAGCTGGAAGACAAGGTGAAGGAGCAATACCCACAACTATTCTAAGGTATAAAAATTTCGAGGACGAAATTTCTTTTTAGAAGGGGAGAGTTGTAATACCCCAAAAATTATTTATTTCATCATAGATAATCATTTTAAAATATTTATGATTTTTGAAAATTTTTTCGAAATTTTCTGGATACGTCGAATATTTTAGTATATTTCTCATTTTGTGTGCATACTGAGCAGAGTCAGTGAAACACCCCGAAAATTGTTTGTTTTGTGATGAATAGTCATTTTTCAATATTTGTGATTTTTGAGATTTTTTCTGGAGTTTTCTAGAAATGTCGAATATTTTAGCATATTCTTCATTTTGTGTGTGCGCTGAGCAGAACCGGGATAAAGAAATGTTTTCCCTGAGACTGGTAAACCTTGAACTGTCGACGTGTCGATAGGAGATCTTACCAAATTCGTGACTGGGCACAGTTTATGAAATTTTTATTTTTTGAGGTTTTATCTGATAAATAAAATTTCTGTACATACTGTTAATTAAAAATTTACGGTACATTCTATTATTCATTGGATAATTAATACTGGCTTTGTACACTGTAACAATTATCCATTGGGTAATAGCTTGTAGTAAAATCCTAATTTTCATATTATTTTAACTATTAAATCACATTATCCTATCCTAATGTACTCTACTTTATGTCTAATCACATATTCTTTATTGAAAATGCACCCAAGCTTCTCAAGGAAGCTAACCATTTCTTTCTCCTCCTCTCCACACTCACACGGCTGCTGCACAAATTTGGGAACCAAAATTTGTGCTTCAATTTAATTAATTAACCTATTCAAATTTCAAAAAGAAAACCCTAAAAGCATCTTTCATTTTTCTATTCATTTATCTCTCTACCTTCATCTTTCTCAAACTTTCTCTCCTCCTTCTCTCGAGCCACACCTCACGGCCACCACACCTCCAAGCCCTCCACCTTCACAAAAATTTTAACCAACCCCATTTTCTTAATCATTTTCATCATCTAAACACTTCTCTAGTTAGTGGTTTCTTGAAAAGCTTTCATCTTCACCACTTTCTTCAAGCTTCAAGCTTAGGGTTTTTGGGTAAGGTTCTTGATTCTTTACTCTTTTTTCCCCATTTTCATTTTTATGGTCTCCTTTGTGACCATCTATACCTTATTTTTCAAGCATTGGTGTTATCTTGATGAGATTGAAATTTCTAGGGTTTAGTTGGGTGTGAATCCAAAAATTGCAAGGAGCTTCAAGGGGTTCTCTTGTTTTCTTCTCTTTGGTAAGAGGAAGATACTCCTCCTCAACCTCTATTGGTAGTAAGGAACCTTGTTTTGTGATTGATTGTGAGAAAGTCCTACTGAGGGTTATTCTTTGTTTGCATGATTGGTATGATTACATATTGTTTTTCATTTGTTTAAGTCATTTGATTGATTTGTTATGTATATTGATATATTTGAATGAAGTGAAAAACTTAAAATGGAAGAAATGACCTAGATTTCTCTCTAGGTAGCTCACGGTTTTGAGGCCAAAAATTAGGGTTCTTGGTAAAAATTTACAACAAGTGGAAGACATAGCTAATCAAGTGGACAATATGTAATTAATGGAATGAAAATTTGGAATCCTAAGACTTAGTGAGGCTCACGGCCTCTAGGGTTAATAATGGCCTAATCATGTACCTTTATACAACTATGACATTTAATTGATCAAGTAAATAAATAAGAGGATTATGTATTGGAAGGAAATAAATTTGGTAACCCAAAGGAATTCTTTGGACTTTTAGAACAAATAAGGATGTGTGAGACTTGGCAAGATTTGGAAATAATTCTCTTAAGTGAATAAGACTAAGTTTAAGGCAAGGAATCTAATTATGAAAAGAATTTCATGAGAAACATCACATTGAAGTGGAACTTAACTAATTTGGACAATTAGGAATTATTTAGGATTTCATAAAATGGAAAGAACCAAGGATGGAACTTTACCTAAAAGACTTAGAATGATTTTCAATTAAAGTAAGAACATGAGTGTAAGTGAGAATACTAAATAATTCCATAATGTACCAAAAATGTAATGTACAATTGGAAGACTTTAGACCATTTAATGTGAGTTCATGTGTGGGACCAAGAATATTATGATGCTTACTTTGGCCAATTGTGGCATATTGTGGAAAGGTATGAAATGATAAACATACATGATTATGCATTGAGTCATCATGCATTATGAAAGTCCGTTGGACTCTTGTTAAGGCCATGTTGCCTAGGAGATTGAACACACCTTTGTGCGGGTGCGAGTAGACTAGTGTAGGTCATTCTATGGACCTTGGGGGCATCAGGGCGCGGGCGTCACATAATGGATAGTTGGTAGCCCCATTGGGCCGTGAGATAAACTGATGCGAACGCACTGACGATCCGGACGTGACACTGTCCTATATCGTGATCTAGTGTAGAATGTCTGTGCAATGTCTTAATGTGCATGTAGATAAACTGATGAATTATAGCACTTTGGCCGTGGCAGGCGAGTTGCAGATATGTCTCCTGATCTTTCTCTCCGACTGTTTGTGTCTAGCTCCATGGAGTAGGATTTCGACATTGTACGCATGTGCATAGTGAGTCCATATATTATCTGGCATTTAATCCTTATTATAATTAGAACTATTGTATTATTGATGTATAACTGCCTGAAACTGCTTAATTGTTTATTATTGTTATTTAATGCTTATTATTATTGCTGTTGAAATGCTATGTGGGCACTTCGCGCCGTTATATTTCTATACTACCATAATTGGTGATGATGGTAGGATGTCTTACCTCTTTCCTGTATTGCTATTATTTTTGTTTGTATTTATGTTCCATCGAAGACGTCGGCGATGGAGGTGAAGTTCCTGAATTTCCTGGCTTCTGGCCCGATCGCTACTAGTACCTGCTTTGGGATCATGGAGGCACGCCCACACGAATTTTTAGGTTATATGCGTTTGGCCTTCCTCGGAGGGCCAGACTGCTGGTACATCAACCTAAATTCTGAGCGTTTCATCTACGAGGGAGACGTGTTGATTTCGCTGGCTTGGGGGCGTCATGATCCGCCTATCTTCACTTGCAGCATCAGCTTACGTCTGGAGTTTTACTTGCCCATCAAGGAGATGTGGGGTGATCGTCATTACACCCCACAAGAGGATTCTTTTGTTTCCACTGCTCGAGCCCCTGCCCGTAACTCGGTGGCTCCTATGGAGGTTTCCTCGGAAGAGGAAGACCCCGAGGAGGAACTCGAGGAGGATCCTGACACGGTTCCTTCTCCTCTTAGGAATTGATGCTATTGATAGCCACTGATGGCTATCAGTGTTATTTTGGGGGCCTGATGTGTCATTATTTTTGGTGGGTTTTATATTTATAATCTCTTGAGGCATATATGTATAATTTTGCTTTTTGTATATTCAGGCGCTGTAATCAAACAAATTTAATATAATGATATATCACTGTTCATGTATGTTGATCTGATGGATGCTTTATTTCTATTTTACTCTTCATCGCAATTATGTCACATCATTATATTTTATTAATTATAACAAAAATAATAATAATACTCACTAATTTAATTACATGATTATAACCAAGTAAATTTATAATTATAAAAGGAACCGGGCCTTAACTTATGATTTTATTTTCTGCATTATAAATGACAATGTGACGTTCCCTCCCAAAAAGGGGCGTTACATCATTGGTGTGTTGCGTCGGTCTAACCCATAGTACAGAAGAGCTACCAACTGCCTATTGTAGGCGACCCGCACCCCAATGCCCCCAAGGTCAACGAGTGACTTACACTATGCATATTACTTGTAACGTCCCTTTTTCGGGAGGAGACGTCACATTGTCATTTATAATGCAAAAAATATAAGTATGAATTAAGACCCGGTTCTTTATATAATGATTAAACTTATTTGATTACAGTTGTGTAGATAAAATGGTAAATATTTTTTTTCCTTAATTGTGTGTGTATATATATATATATATACGTAAATTCGTACTCAATAACCTACTCATTGATTTGGTATTCAAAAAAAAGTACTAACATCTATAAAAGATTCTTAAGTACATATATATGTAATCTTGTCTAATTGGAAGTGGAAAGCATAAACTTTGACGAAAAACATAAAGACTAAACCATACATCCACGCAAAAGATACATCATATATATATATATATATATATATATATATCCTGTTTAGACACAAACTATGAGTCAATAATTACATCAAGGGTCATCAAAAAAGAAGCCTAAGCTTTACCAGCCCCCAAAAATGATATACAAACCCCCAAAATAATATCAAGGCCCCAAAAGGACAAATAGCCAACAGTAGCTATTGACAGGAATCAACCCCTAAGTGGAGAAGGAACCATGTCAGGATCCTCCTCGGGTTCCTCCTCAGGGTCTTCCTATTCTGAGGAAACCTCTATAGGAGCCACCGAGTTATGGGCCGGGGCTCGAGCAATAGAAACAAAAGAATCCTTCTGTGGGGTGTAAAAACGATCACCCCACATCTCCCTGATGGGCAAATAAAACTCCAAATATAAGCTGATGCTGCAGGTAAAGATCGGCGGCTCATGACGCCCCCAAGCAAGCGATAACGACACGTCGCCCACATAGATGAAACAATCAAAATTTAGGTCAATGTACCAGCAATCTGGACCTCCAAGGAAGGCCAGACGCGCATATCCTAAAAATCCATGAGGTCGGGCCGTCATGATCAGAAGGGTGCTAGTCAAGATTGGGCTAGAAGCTAGGAAACTCGGGTTCTTCCTTTTCTTCACCCCCGTCTTCAGAGGATCACATATATAGATATACAGAAATAGTAGAAACATAGGGAAAAGAGGTAAGACATTCAATATTCATTACCAATTGAGGCAGTAAAGAACAAACGGCGCATGACGCCCACATAGCAATTCAATAATAATAAGCAGTTTTAAAATAGATAGTGAACAACTTGGCAATTACAAGCAAATATACAAGTAACAAGATAGCAGTCTGAACTTTCATATGAATAAGAAAATATCAAATGATATGGCGACTCACTATGCACATGTATATGATACCAACAATCCTACTCCATGGAGCTAGACACAAAATAGTCGGAGAGAATGATCAGGAGATATATCTGTATCGCGGCTACCGAGGCCATCAAGTGCTAAAATTCTAAATTTATCAAAATGCGCATCATGGCATTGTACAAGACATTCTACACAGATCTCGATATAGGATAGTGTCTCAGTCTGGATCATCGATGCGTTTGCATCAATCTGTCCCACGGACAGAAGAGCTACCAACTATTCATTGCGAGGTACCCGCACCCCGACGCCCCCAAGGTCAACAAATGACCTACACTTGTCTATTCGCACCCATACAAAGGTGTGATTCAACTCCTAGGCAACTTAGCCTTAACAAATTGTCCAACGGACATTTTCAATGCATGACTCAGTCATGCTCAATGCACATAGATTCAATACATACTCATATGTACATTTACAAATTCACAGTCATAACATTTGAAGTCTAAGATCACATGTTATGTCATTTATCATCAATATTCGATCCCATTCAAGGGTCCATACTAAGTCAATAATAAGTTTCTAGGCATTCATACCCTATTCAAAGTCATCAAGTCAATTCTTAATTTCATTATGTCGCTCGCAACCTCAATCACACTCATATTCTATCTTTATTCAAAGTTCTTATAAGTTATAAGGCATGCTCTCATTCTTGGTTTTTTTCCGCTTTATGAATCCCTAATTAGTTTCTAGTCATCCAATTATTCAAGATTATTATGCTTACATTAGTCCAAAAGCCTTGAGTCAAGTGCCCAAGGGGACCTTGAACCTTTAAGGGGCTAGAAAAGCCTCAGATCAATTGCTGAACTAGTTACACGGCCGTGTGTAAAATACACGGCCCTGAGTACACGGCCGTGTGGTCATACACGGCCTAGGCTGTGTACTCCTCTGGAGTGCACCAGAAAAACACGTTTTAGTCACACAGGAAAATACACCGTGTATCACTCTGTGGACGCAGAAATCACCAAAAAACCATTCCAATCTTCAAATATCTCAAGATCCATCAATGTACATCAAAACATATCATTCAAACACTTAAAATACAACCCAAGATACTCAAGCAAAGGGATTTCCCAAAAATGGGTTTCACCCCACCAACACAACAACAAGTTCTTAACTACCAAAATGGGTTGAAGAGAATGGATCTTCCTCTTACCTTAGTGAAGAACAAGGAAAAGCAAGCTCCTTTTTGCTTAGAAATTTCATTCTTCACCACCACTGAAACCTTGGGTGTTCAAATCCACAAAAAATCAAGATCAAAGAGGGGAAATGGTAGCCATAGTCCCCAAGGTGACCATGGAACACGAAAATGAGGAGAAGAAAGTTGAGAGCTTTTACCTTAAAGCTTTAAGCTTTGAAGCTAGGCTGCCAACCACAAAAATGGAGAAGCCAAGGTGAGTTCCACAAAGAAGAAAGCTTGAGGATGGAAAGGGGAAGCAATGGTCTATATTGGCTTGAGCAAAGGAAGCTTGAAAATCAACAATGGTGGGTGTGTGTGTGCAGCCGTGTGAAGAAGAGAGAAAGAGAGAGTGAGCTGCGTGAATGTGAGAAAATGAGAGAGTGGAATGGGATATTTCTCTTCCCAACCATGCAGCACCAAAAAGGGAGGAGAGAGAGTGAAGTAGTTGGGAGGAAGCTTCCTAGAAGTTTCCCATGAAGCTTCCTTGAGAAGTTTCGTGCGCTTCTCGATAAAGTGAAGTGTGTGGTCACTTAAATGAAGCCATAAAAGTAATTAGATAGAAATAATCTATTAGAACTATTTCTCAGTGAACAAAAATTACAGTCAGTGTAAATAATATTTATTATTTCTCAGATGATTAATTATTCTGTGATTTTATTTATCAGATAAAATCTTGAAAAATGTAAACCCTGTAAACTGTGCTCGGCCTCGGGTTTAGAAAGATCCCCCGTCGACTTTTCCACAATTCAAAGTTTACTAGCCTCAGGGAAAATATTTCGTTTTCTCGACTCCGCTCAATGTGCACGTAAAATAAGAAATATATTAAAATATTTGACGTCTCCAGAAAATTTCACAAAAATCATCAAAAATCACAAATATTAAAAAATGTCTATTCATCACAAAACAAACAGTTTCCGGGATGTTACACTGACCCTACTCAGTGTGCACATAAAATGAAGAATATATTAAAATATTCAATATTTCTGGAAAATCCCAAAAAAATTCCCAAAAATCATAAATATTGTAAAATGATTATTTATGATAAAACAAATAATTTTTGGGGTGTTACATCGCACCCACTCAAGAGGTGTATTCTCTCCTAGGCAATTAGCCTTATGCAGTCCATCGGACCTTTCCAACGCATGTACTATGCACCATTCACAGTTCCAATTTATTATCACGTATTCAAGGTCCACACATTAACCCAACAGTATCTTTACTATATTTCCATCGCGTAGTCATATTTTCGCATTTTCTCAATTGCGCAACAATTCTGTCGCATTTTCAAATCGCGTATTAATTTCTCAACGTTTTTCAATTGCATAAAATATTTCTCACCCGTTTTAAATCAAAAATACGAATTTTCTCATTAAATACTAAAAATTGACTTTATTTTCCATATTTACATAATAGTCCCTCAAAAACATAATATTTACATTATAGTCCTCATTTAAATAATATTTTCACAATAGTCCCTCATAAAAATAATATTTATGAAATAGTCCCTCTTTTATCAAATATTTACAACATAGCCCCTCTTTTATAAAATATTTGCAATATAACCCCTCTTTAAATAATAATTGTAATATAGTCCTTCTTAAAATATTAATTACAATATAGTCCCTCTTTTATAAAATAATTGTAATATGACCCCTCTAAAAATCAGTATTTGTACTGTTTCCCAGAAAATGATAATTCTTTCTTTTACTTCCAATAATACAGCTCAAATTTTTCAGATGCGCTTCAAAACCCATAGGGTGAGCTATACGTCAATAAACTTCAAGTATTGACCTCCATTTTTATTTCATAACCTATTTATTTAATTGTATCAATTTGTTTTCCCAAAAACCATTTTGCTTTGCTAAATTCAAACTTTTCCAAATTCATTTCCTTCTCATTTAAACCATTAACCTCAATCTGAAACCATCATTTTTAGGACTTTGGTCCTCTTGAACCTAGTGAGGCCGTATGCCTCATTGCTCTTTGGAGCACTCATACAATCCTTCCAACATGTTATTCACATCCTAGGTTACACATACACTTGCATGCTTCCACAATTATACATACAAGCATATATTCAAAGCTATAGTCATACCATCACACATGCAATCATAAACACAAAACTATAAACATCACAATCACAATCAAAGAGACATCAAACAATAGGTGAATAAACCCTTATGGGTTTTTCACCATACACAACCATCTTCTCACCACCAAAACTTAGTTGGTGAGGTAAATCTCCCTCTTACCTCTTGAAGACAAGATCTTCAATCTCCTCTCCTTCTCCTTGATTTAGTGTGAACCAAAACAAATCCCTAAAAATTCTTAAATAATTACCAAAATCACAAACAAAGCTTAATAATAAAGAACCATAGAACAATCATGGTATAGAAAAGCAAAAACTAAATTTTAAACCAAAGAATCAAAAGTTTACCTTTAGGAAAGTAAACCAAAGCTTGGATTTTGAAGCACTAGGAGTAGGATTTTCACAAAATTTTCTAAATGAAAAGTGTTTAGAAGGTTGTTTAGGTTTAGGAAATGTAAAGAGGAAAAATTATAGAAGATGGGTGGTGATTTTGGGTGATGGGGCCGAAACTCAAGAGAGAAAAGGAAAGAAAATGTGTTCTTGTGTTCTTGGGAATTTTGAGAGAAAAGGATGCTTAGCGTTTTAGGTGAGAGAAAAGTGAATAATGAGAGTGAATTGAAGAGGTGCAGCCATGTGAGAGTGTATAGGAGAGATTAAGACATAAGTTTGATAGTAAAATATCATGGTGTGTTCACATTAGGAAGCACATGGCTTATAGTCATCATGTGGTCATCAAATGGTCACAAAAAACCATTCAAGAAGCTTGGAGAAGCCCACTTGGTCTCCTTGGCCATGTGGCCTCTAGCCATTAGGGACTAAGTTTGACTTCACTTAAAGCCTAATTACATGCTAATTAGATGGCAATTTAGTTAGGTTAGATTTCCTAATTACACTTAATTAACTATCTAATTACATAGCTAATTAATTTAATAGGTTATTGCATATGTCATGCTTAGTCATGGCTTCTAGATGAAAATAGGATATTTAATTAGTAACTAGATTATAACTAATTAGTAACTAGGTTAGTTCACTTAGTTTCTTAATTAGACAATTAAGATAACTAATTTAGGTTTAGTTAGCTACTTAGTAACTAGTCAAGCCATTATTATTGATTAAATCCTAACAATTGAAATTAACTTTATTTCCTAACCATTGATCTAATCTAAGGTAGATATCATAAGTTACTTTATCAGGATTGTTTTTACACCATTGATCTGATCAATGGTTATGATCAAAAGCATCTTAATCAAGTTATTCATCCAATGGTCCACAATAAAGTCTATGCCACTTTATTTGACTAATTCCTATTAGTTTAGAAAAGTTCAGCCATCGTTTTTGACTAATTCTTATTGGTTCATTCTAATTTAGGTTACAGAAAATGTTCTAAGCACATTTTCTGTCAATTAAATATACCGGGTCCAATAAATTATAGCAGAAGCTACTATAAAAAAATAGTAAATTATTATCAGTGAAATATTTTAATTTCACAGATAAATCCTAAAAATTAAAAGATTATTTTCTGTGTCTCTCAGATTCGGGTTTAGTAAGATCCTCCGTCTCTGAATAAATCAAATAAGATTTTCCCATGCCCAAAAATTATTATTTTTCTGACCCGGAGCAAATCACACAAAACAATAAAAAATAGTATCAAAATAGTCAAATAAATTTTATAACATACAGAAAACACTAAGCAGTGAAATTCTGTCGTTACTGTTACATAGTCTAAAATTTGGGGTGTTACACCTTAGATCAATCATTGAGAAAGTCGTAGCTCCTCTCAGCTGATCCATTAGATCGTCTATTTTAGGCGACGAATACTTATTTTTAATGGTCACCTTATTCAGCTGTCTGTAATCCACGCAGAGCGTCATGGTACCATCCTTTTTCTTCACTAAAAGCACAGGTGCTCCCCACGGAGAAACAATTGGCCTAATGAATTCCTTATCCAACAAATCCTCAATTTGCTTCTTGAGTTCCACTAACTCTAGTGGCACCATTCTATGGGGTGCTAAGAGATAGGTCCTATCCCAAGCACTAAGTCTATAGAGAACTCTATTTCTCGCTCGGGTGGTAACTCCACTATGTCACTTGGGAAAACTTCAGGATATTCACTCACCACATGTATTTCACCTAGGCTTTGCTCAGTCTCAGCACTTAGTGAAAACAAGAGAATATATCCTAGAGATCCCTCCTCCAAATAGAGATTAATCTGATTCACATTGAGATACACAAACTCAGATGGAATGACTCTGGTAGGTATATCTAACAAGAAAACCAGGGATTTTTCTGAATAGTTCAACACTACATGGTTGGCGGATAACTAATCCATACCAAGGATAACATCAATATCTATAAGAGGCAAACGGATAAGGTTTACATGAAAAAGCATATCTTCTACCTTTAGACAACAATCAAGACACACTTTGGATATTGTAACTAGTTTACTAGTAGGCGTAGATACAGATAAGTCACACAATAATTCAAAATAAAGGAGTGGGATGCTCCTGAATCATACAACATAGTTAAAAGATGACTGTGAATAATGCATTTACTTTCGATACGATCAGAAGACTGAGTCACCTCTTCACCATCTAGAGTATAAAGTCTCCCTCTAGCTTGTTGTTTCTAGGTAGGTGCAGCTTCCTTCTTTGATGGACATTCCTTCGTAAAATGCCCAAGCAGTCCACAAACATAGCACACTGAGCAAGGCCGGTCCCCATGCTATTTCCTACACTTAGAACACTTAGGTTCCATAAACTCCTTCTAAATCTACTTACCCTTATCCTGAGAAAATCTAGATTTAGAAGATCCCTTCTTGAACTTGTCGTCATCCTGCTTCCTCTTTTGAAGGTCTTGTGACTTAGGCTACACTGAAAGCTTCTTGGAACGACCTTCGATTATCTAGCACTTGTTAATGAAAGTTTCAAAGTCTCAAATTTCAAATGGTTGGATGGCATTTTGAATATCTTCCCTTAATTTTTCTTCAAACTTAACACACTTCCATGATTCATCTGGGTTAAGTTTAATGCAAGAAGAGAACTTAGACAATTCATTGAACTTGACCACGTATTAGCCAACAAACATGTCCCCTTGTTCCAACTTAAGAAATTCCATCTTTTTGGCATTCTGAAGATCTTGTGGAAATAACTTCCTCAGAAAAGAACTTCTAAAGATCTCCCACGTCACATGAGTCCTTGACACCCCAAGAGCTCTCTTGGTATCCACCCACCAATCCTCTGCCTCACCCTCTAGCATGTACAAAGCAAAAAACACCTTTTGCTTGTCTGAGCAAGCGATGACAGTGAAAATCTTCTCTATCTTTTTTAGCCAACCCTCAGCATTGACTGGGTTATACTCCCCTTTGAAGGAAGACGGATTATATTTCCTGAACTTTGAGAGGTCTTGGAAAGCCTGATTCCTCCCTACTGCCTCTTGGTTTGGTTGCCCCTGGTGGTGCAGTGGTGGTGTAGGCGGTTGATGTTGAGTAGTACTCATTCTCTCAAACATCTTTGTTATTGCAGCTACTTGCTCTCTGACAGCTTCAGTTGTTGTGGTTGTTTGCTCTCGCATAGCAGTGGCAGTAGCAGCTGTTTGGTCTCTCATTGCCTCAGGCATTGCCATAAAGGCTCCAACCATATAAGGGCCTTCATTACCAGAGTTCCTACTCCCGCGTGGTCGCCCTCATGCTGCCATAGTTTCTTGTAAACATAGAATAATACATATTGAGGTAGCTAATCCTAATATCATGTAACCGTACAATAGTAGCTAAAAACTGTGGAAATAAGTTTGCCCTAATAGCTTAATATGTTAAGTTTTGATGATGACAAATACAAGACAAAAAGAATGATGTTTATGCTTGATAAATGTGCATTATAGATGGCAAATGCATCACAAAAGAATATTGGTCATGTTATATAAATGTACTTAATGAGATATATTGTATCATACATGATTATGTACTTTATGTAGTTATATTTCACTTAATAATCATGCAATGAGATATGTGTAACATTCTTCATATAATATATCCAATAATACTTTATATGAGTTGTATTAAATTAATATTGGATTTGGCTCTATCTAAATGAAAATGTGCAAAGTATTCTTTCTTGCATCCTATATAGGCATATTTATTTGTAATTGATAAATATCTTATTTGGATATGTCTATGAAATTCTTATATGCATGTTAGACTAACTAGAGTTATACATTTATGAATCATGCATATGAAGATATTGAGTTATGAATTTGGACTAACTATACTTGTTTTAAGTGAATAATACTTTGTAGGATAGTTCAAGTACCAAGAGTGAGCATTGCAACAAGAAAGCAAAAGATCATAATTATGCTCAACTCAAGAAGAATAAGAATAATAAAATGTTCCAAGCATTTGCAAGAATTGAAGAGAAGAAATTTGTGGAAACTTGGATTATATAAAGAAGCCTAAGGACTAGAATTGGTATATTTTGCTTTTAGGTTTTCTCCTATATAAAGATAGAAGTTTTACAAGAAAAAAGCCCAAATATGTTTTTAAGTCTTTAAAAATGGTTTTTACATGTTTAAATGCCCAACAAACTACTTTTTGGAAAGTTAGTCTTGGTGGTAGTTCAAACCTTTGAAAAATAGCCAAGTTTGTGTTTTGTAAAATTGACATTTGGTTACTCTTTTGATCATAACTTTCAAACTACTTTGAGTTTTGTTGTGAAATATTGTATATGAAAATAGACTCAAAGATCTTTTTGATGAGTGGTCATTTTCTTTAAACGAATAAGAAATGAAGAAGGTATGATCATTTAAAGTCAGTTTTCAAAAACAATTAAGTTTGAATTTTGAAAAGCTGACCTTTAATTAATCTTTTGATCATATCTTTCAAAATAATTTGAGTTTTTTTTATAAAATTTTTCATTTGAAAATAGACTCAAAGATCTTTCCAATGAGTGGTCATTCGCTTTAATCGGATAAGAAGTGAAGAATTTATGACCTTTTAAAGTCAGTTTTCAAAATCAGAAATGCTGTAATCGATTACACAAGTCCTATAATTGATTACCACATTGGCAGAAGCCATGTAATCGATTACCAGAAGTGTGTAATCGATTACCAAGTGCCCAGAAAGCCCAGAATGAGTTCTAAGAGCATTGTAATTGATTACCACATCCATGTAATCGATTACCACGAGTCTGAAACGTTCCCAATGGCTATAAACGACTAGTTTTCATAAAAAATCATTTCTAAACACTACCAACGGCTATTTTATCACTTGGGCTCTATATATAAGTGTTGTATGAAGCTTATACACCTCTTAAACACTTGATTTGATCCTTGAATCACCAAAATTATATTTTGAGCTCTTTATTGCAAAATCCTTCTATTCTTTTATTCTTCAATTTGTATTATCCACTCTTGAGAGAGTTTTCTATCATCCATACTTTATTCTTCAACTTGTATATCTACTCTTGTGAGAGTTTTTATTCTTTCTATTCACCTTGAAATCATTGTAAGAATGTGAGGTATCCCTCAAGAGAGAAAAGGGTGAGGTATCCCTCGTAGTGAGACTCAAACACAAAAGGTGAGGTATCTCAAAGGTGTTGTGAGTGCTCTTGATTATAAATGTCATCAAGCACCTGTGAAGCTTGAAGAGTTGGAGGCTCTAGCACAAGGGTGAGGTATCCCAAGGTGTGAGGAGTGCTTTTGTTTGTACAAAAGTTTTCCTAGCACCCGTGAAGTCTAGGAGATAGTGAAGAAATTCTCAAGTTAAGCTTGGGGACTGGATGTAGGCCACAAGTGGTTGGTAGCTGAACCAAGATAAATTCTTGAGTTTGATTATCTCTTCCCTACACTCTTTAATTTCAATATTTAGTGTAGTATATTTATCTATTGCATATTTTGTCATCTTGGTGATTTAATTCTACGAACTTGATATCTAGCTTATTTGCTTAATTCCTCATATATCCCAAGTTGTATTTGAGTAATCTATAATAGTTGTACCTTTGTTGTGCATGTTCCGCTGCATTTATTACTTGAGTGATTCAAAATGCTTAATTTCTCAAAGTTGCATGAAAATTTGTAATCACCCAATTCACCCCCCTCTTGGGTGATGGTTGCCATGGCTAACAAAAATAGACATAGCAAAGGCAGGTCATACAATTCAATCAAACATCTCACACAAGAGATAAAAGAAATGCACAACACAAAGAGGAACTCCTAAACATGCATAAGCATAGTCAGTCCACACCCCGGCTCAACAGGATGAACTGCTCTGGCACCATAATGTAACACCTTAATATAATTATCGTAAAATAAAAAGAGTATTTCAATATAAATTGCATTAAAGATGTCACTTCTAAAAATGCATAAAATAAAAACTCATAATAACTTGTATAGTCATTATAGAGAGCCTCGAATGATAAAAAGATCATATATACATACATCACTGGCTAACAAGCGATACTGTATACATAAGCTTTTATAAACAACCAAAAAAGTACAATTATACTATCTTATTCAAAAAGAAATAAAGTTGCTAAACTAAGCCTTTTGCTTATTCTTTTTCTTGCCCTTTCCCTTTCGATGGACTTCACCTTGATTTACATGGAACACACAGGGGTGAAAAATCACAATTTCTCAGTATTCACATACCAAGACCAGTAGTTAATCATTTAGAACTATAACACCCCTTCCTCTCTCCTGAAAGAAAAGAAAAGAGGTGTTACGTTTCAGACTAACTCCATTCTTTTTCCAAAAGAGAAATTAAACTTTGCTCAACTATAAAATAATCGACACTATAAAATCCGAGTTTCAAAAAAAAGATATTTCTCCTTCAAAGGAAATAACATAAAATCACTGAAATAGGGAACCTCAAGTTATAAGATCTGAATAAAAGACTTTTCATAAAATAAAGTTTACTACATCCATGAATATATTATCCCATGTTCCAAAAGCATAAAACTCACATACTCCAAAAATAAATATATATATAACTACCATTTGAAGACTGAGCCTAGTCCAAGTCGAAACACTTGAAGAGTAGGGTCCTGTACCTGATATTCCTCCAGATCCCCTTCGGGATCCCTAGCAAGTAAAACCCCTAGTCGGGGCATGTCCCTACGGACGGGAGTCCGAGCAGTCGACTCCACAGAGTCTTCCCAAGAGGAAGCTCTCCAATCATCCCAAAGCTCCCCAAGAGGCATGCAAAACGGGTCCTACTCCAAAGTAAGGTGACTTCTCTGATGTACTGAATGCATCCTATATCCCAATGGATAGTCCACGCGTCGATGCCCCTATGGAACTATAGTCTAGTGAAACTTCGCGGATCTTGTCTTGCCGCCATTGTAGTCCTTACAGACATAAACATAAAATAGAGGCAAGCAAGATAATACAATGAAAGAGGTGAGATCCTCTACATCAATACCATCATGGCAGCAAGAAACAAAAACAAAGACACTAATGCCTTCTATACACAACAATATTAAATAATAGCAAATATGATCATGTCAATACGGGAATATTGCAGAACAACAAGTATAATCATGTTATCGACTGATAGATAATTTAGCAATGTACATCAGAATATATAAGTATGGACCATGCCACAATAACAAATATACTGACTATGCATATGCACGATGTGTATGCTGACCATCCTTATGCACAATGCAACTAGTTCCTACTCCATGGAGCTAAAATTCAGAGATGAATGTTCCAGAAGATTTATCCCTCCTCAAAAGACAGTCTACGCTGGACCACGAAAAGGATAGTGTTTGTCGAGTCCTCGTCGAGCGTTGCAACGATTTTTCAGGGCCAGGGGTATACAATATGATATCATATCACTAAGTGAATCACCTTTCCCTGACGCCCCCTGAGATCCATCCGAGATCACACTATCCAAATTCTCGTTCACTCCTAGGCAACAAAAGCCGATAGTATAATGTTTAAGTGCATGATCAATGAAAATCAAACCACCGTTGGACTGTTCCCAATGGTATTAAAGCAACTGCCTATACAATCGTCTAATACCATTAGTACCAATGATATTATATAACTGCCCATACAATTACATAATACCACTGATCCACTCGGGTCCAGAACATCGGTCCCATGATCCACTCGGGTCTAGTACGTCGGCCCAATAGCATAATGCTAAATAAAATTGATCCACTCGGGTCAAGTACATCGGTCCAAAAGCACAATGCTAATGCATTCTTTCGCAAGGTATTTCAGTCATGCAAATTCAAAAGTCATCACTATCAAATCACATGAAGCATTCTCACAAATTTCTCAAGTTCATGGAACCATTATTTCATCTTTAGGCTTTAATTGTAACACTTTCAAGAAAAGGGTAGGAATTAACCCTAATCACTAGACTCTTCTAACTAAGTTGCTCGAGTGATCTTTCCTCATACCGTTCATGAAAAATTAATAAAAAAAGAAACATGTTGTCTTAATTTCACGATTCCTTTCCTCTTTCCTTAAGTCTTTCAAGTTTTCACTATTTCTTCCTCAAGCTTATTTTCTTTCTCAAGACCGAAAATCACTCTTTTGCTTAATGATAAAAATTTGTTCTTTTTCATCCTCATCTTATAAATCATTAACTAAATTTCTTTACTATCAAACCAACTAGATTCACCACTAATAAATCATTTTCATTATTCCAATTATCTCCAAAATTATTTCCATTGGTATATCCAAAAGTCATTACTCCTCAAATCATAACATTGTGATTATCTTCTCTTTTACTTATAAATCCTTTGACCCTAAGTAGTTTCCCAAATCATCTACGTAATATTTCTTAATGTTCTTTGTAAACTTTTCATTATTTAAATTCTAAATAAAATCATTTCCATCCTAATTACTTGTCCATCCCATTATCAAATATTTTAGGTCTCCAATTCACTCTTTCATCCAATTATCAAATATCATAACTAAAAATTAATTATTTTCAATGGTAAAAACTTTATTCCTTTCCTCTTTCAACTTGTAACCTCATAAATCATATTCTTGCTACTTAATCATCTAAGTTCCTAAACAATGAAGTATTTTAGCCTTGAAACCCTATTTTTCCACACCATGGCTGTGAGCTTCAATAGCTATTGGGACCAAAATATTTTTCCTTTCTAGCACCATTTAAAGCATACAACATAATTTTTAAGCATCAAAATCATACTATAACAAATTCATACATAATATCAAGTAATACGGTCACATAAAGCATATAACCACAAGCCACAAAGTCATGCAATCAAGGTGAATAAATCCTCACATGGATTTATCACCCATAAGAAATTCGTTCCTCACTACCATGAGTGGTTGATTAGGTTAATCTCCCTCTTACCTTAGAAGATAACAACAAAAAGAACTCCCTTTATGTCTCTTAAAATTCGTCCAACTCCTCCACCAAAACCTAGGATGATCAAACTCACATAATCAACATCCAAAGCTTGAAAAGAGGAGTCCTTGATCACCAAGGTGATCAAGAATCACAAAAATGAAAGAAAGAAAATAGAAAGTCGAGAACTTTACCTCGAAACTTCAAGTTTAGGGTTTTATGGAAGAAGATGAAGATGGAAGAATCAAGTGATGGTCATAAAAGGAAAAAGCTTCTAGGTGATGAGTAGATGCAAGAAATAAGGTTCGTTGAGCAAGTAAGCATGGATGGCCATCAATGGTGGTGTTTAGTCGTGAGAGTGAGGAGAGAAAATGGAGATGAGAACTTTATGAGGTGATTCCAACAAGACAAAGTCTCCAAACAAGATGTAGTTTCAAGCAATGTGATTGCTTGAAATTAAACAAGCATAGAGGGTGAAGGAAGATGGTGTGGTTGTGAGGTTAGAGAGGAGAGGAAGAAGAGAAAATGTGATGGAAAAGTGAGAGAGAAAAGATGGGAACTTTTGAAATGAAAATGGAAATGATGCTTTGAGTGAAAAGATGACAAAGCTGTCATCTTTTCCCCTCCAAAACTGTGCACTATGCCTAGCGAGAAGGAGCCAAGCTTCTCTTGCAAGCTTCTCCCAAAGCTTCCTCAAGAAGCTTCTCTCAAAGCCCAAAAAGTCAAACCATGATGTCATGTAGTGATGTCACTTAGACGATATCATAAAAGTGACTAGATAGAAATAATCTACTAAATTTTTATTATAAGCTATTATCCAGTGGACAAAAGTTACAGTTAACAAAATCAGTATTTATTATCCAACAAATAATAAAATTTACCGCAATTTTATTTATCTGATCAAATCTCAAAAAAAGAAAACTTCGTAAATTGTGTCCGGCCTTGGGTTTAGTAAGATCCCCCATCACTGTTTCCACAGTCCAAAGTTTTTTGACCTCGAGGAAAATATTTCATTTTCTCAGCTCCGCTTAGTGTGCACATAAATCAAAGAATATATTAAAATAATCAAACAATTCAAACAATTCTAGAAAAATTTACAAAAATCACAAATATTATAAAATAAATATATATCATGAAACAAGTAATTTTTGGAGTGTTACAACAACATGTAAATGAACTGAACACATAATTACACTTTATGTAATCGAATATCCAAGGAATCAATAACATCAAAGAATCGCCCATACAATCTTAAGATACTATCGAATGAGCAACCAATCATCAACTAGTCAAGTAATGACAACTACCCATACAATTGTCAATCATGCAATGCTTTATGTTATGAGGTATGATTATGCTCAAACAAAGTCCTAATATTATGAATATGCAATGCTAATGCAGGTTTTAAAGTTTGAAAACACAAGCTATTTACTTATTTCCCAAAAACCTCTATTTATTGTATATACAAAGTAGGTTAAGCCTAAAAGCATAAACCCACTTGGTAATAGGCAAACACTTTCCCCTCACCATCTTAAGAGTACTATTGCCACCCCCATACTGGTAACCCTGACCATGCAAGCATAAATGTAAGAAGAATTTAGATCCAACACTTCATTCTCAGGACATATGGTTGTGCACTGTATCTAAGGTCACAATACATAGGAAACTAGCAAATACCAAGTTTGAAAACTAAATATTCAAGCCACATGTTAAACACTAGTACATAGGAATCTTAGCCTCACTTATCCAACAAAGTAGCAAGAACCATGTCACTAGCATTCTCATATCTAGAACCTCTCATCATCACTTCACAAGTGATTTCAAGACAACCTCACGTTGTGTAAGATTTTAGATACATTCTTAAGGTATTCTAAGCTCAAAGATTTGCCTAAGGTTCCACAACTTTTTATATATGCTAAGTGGTTATTCTCTCTAAGAATCACTCCCATTTGTGCCAACACACTTAGGAAAGCATATATAAGTGATCCCATTACTTAGGAAATTCCAAAACATCTAAAACACAATGTTCAAAAATTCTGGAGCTCACGCCTCGGTGTGACATCCCCACGCCACAGCGTGCTGCTCTCTGCTTGCTAGAAACTGAAAACCCAAGCCTCGTGCATCGCAGTATGAGAAGTAAAACCTAGGTTCTGCAGAATTCTGTAGAACTGGTACTATTCCATTAGGACAAATCCAAGATTTTGGCTACTCCAAACCAGTTTCTAGGTAATTTAAGGTTCCTAACAAGTTCACTAGCACGAAGGAATCATAAAACACCAATTCATTTCATAAAAAAAGGATCCAATAGCCAAATCACTCATCCAAACCCCCAAAACCAACACTTTGAGCATTTTAGGTCCAAATGGCGAGTTTTCAATTTCTAATCCAAACTCTTAGCATGAACAAGTCATAAACAATATTTAAAACTTATCCAAGTAAGAAAATCACTCAAAACACCTCAAGATCTCATTTTGGCATATTAAACCTCAAACAAGCTAAACATGAAAAATGAGAAGGAAATGAAGTTTCAAGCTCAAGAACCCCTACCTTCAAGCTGACTTGATGTTGCAAATTGATCCTCAATCTCAAACCTTGGATTTCCCCTTCTTCTTGTGCCTCTTGCCTCCCTTTTTCTCCACTTGAGTTTCCACCCTTTCAGCTGCTTCTGTTTTAGTCGTGAAGAGAATAGAGAAAAGTGAGAAAAATGAGTAACAAAGTCACTTTAAGAAGTCCAAAATATAAGCTGAAACCATGGAGAGTAAAGGGTTATTAGTTATAACACTGATACTTGCTGATCTGCTAAAAATACTTAGATTTAGCTAAGTTAAGTTTTTCAAGTTCCACCAACTTTAAAATAAATAATAAGATTCATTAAAAAAGTCATTTCACCAGTATCATAATTTTTCATATATATGACTAGTCAATCTGGCATTAAAACACACAACCAGTATGCCTAAAAATACCAAACGAACTCTGATTATTTTCAAACTTTAAACACATCACAGAATACACATTTGTTACTTAGAAATAAAATATCCACATCTATTACCATTAGCTAAGCCATTTATGTAACACCCCAAATTTTGACTATGTTAATAGTAATAGCAGAATTACACTGTTTTACATTTTCTGTGTGTTATAAAAATAATTTGACTGTTCTGAGATCATTTTTGATCATTTTGTGTGATTTGCTTCGAGTCAAGAAATTATTAATTTTCTTGACCGAAAAAATCTTATTTTAATTAATTGGAGCTAAGAGATCTTACTAAACCCAATTGATCGATATATATATTAATTTTTTAATTTTTAGGATTTAACTATGCAATAAAATAATTTTATATTATTATAATATTATTTTATTCAACAGTACCTACTGTCTTAAAAATAGTAGAAATCTGCTTCAAAATTATCGTGGACCTGAAAAAGTTCATGGGACCCGCGTTTAGAGTAGTGATCAACGATTACATTTGACCGATGTAATTCTAAACCAATAAGAATCAGTCAAAATAGGTGGCTTGACTATTTTAAACCAATAGGAAGTAGTCAAATAAAGAAGCAGAGACTTCAATATGGACCCTTGGATAAAAAGCATGATTTAGATGCTTTTGATCATAACCGTTGATCCAATCAATGGTGTAAAACGAATCCTGATAAAACCACTAAGTAATATTCACCGTAGATGAGATCAATGGATAGGAAACCAAGTTGATTTTTCAATGGCTAGGATGAAGTCAACAATAGTGGCTTAACTTTGTTTAGTAACTAATTAAACCTAATTTGGTTAATCTAATGGCCTAATTAACAAGCTAAGTAAACTAACTTAATTATTAATTAGTTATAAACTAATTACTAATTAAATATCCTAATTTTAATTAGAGGTTATAATATATGTAATTATATGTTTAATTAATTAGTTATGTAATTGGATAATTAATTAAGATTGATTAGGAAACTTAACCTAATGAATTAACTAATCAATTTGCAAGTAATTAGACTTTAATTGAAAACAAATTAGGTCCCTAATTCCACTAGAACCACACAGCTAGCCAGCAGCTTTGGGGAGACTTCTCCAAGGTTCTTGAACCATCTTGGATGACCATTGCATGACCAATATATGACCAAGCCATGTGCACATGCATGTGCACTCAATTGGTGATATTTTGAGTCAAGTATATCACTTAATTCCCCTATACTCACACGGCAGTAGCAGCTCCTTTCATTCACTCTCACAATTTCATTTTCTCTCACCAAAGACTTAGCTCCATTTTCTCTCTAAATTCCAAGAACACCAAGCATCCATTTCCTTCCATTTTGTGGAAATAAGTTTGCCCCAAATGGTTTTATATGTTAAGTTTTGATGATGACAAATACAAGACAAAAAGAATAATGCTTATGCATGATAAATGTATTTTATAAATAAAAATTGCATCACAAAAGATTATTGATTATGTTACATAGATGTGCTTAATGTGATATTTTGTATCATGCATGATATGCATCTTATCTAGTTATATTTCACTTAATAATCATGCAGTAAATGAATGAATATTATATCTAACCTTGCTGAAATGAAAATGTGCAATGTGGTCTGTAGCATCCTATATAGAGCATATTGATAATTTTCTTATCTGGATGTGTCTATGAAAGTCTTATGTGCATGTTAAAATAAGTAGAGTTATACATTTATGAATCATGCATATGAAGATATTAAATTATGAATTTGGACTAACTATGCTTGCTTAAGTGAGCAATACTCTATAGGATAGTCCAAGCACTAAGAGTAAGCATTGCAACAAGAAAGCAAAAGATCTCTATTAAGCTCAACACAAGGAGAATGTCTTTGAAGAATGTTTTTAATGATAATAAACATGAAGACAAAATGAAGATGATGGGAAGACCAAGTCCAAGATCTTTTAAGGATAGCTTTAGGACTTAGAGTCTCTCTGTTCGAGGTTCTCTTTGGATATCTCCTAGTGCATTAAGATAAAACAAAAATACTTTCTTAAACTTATACCAAAACTGTTTTGATCATAAAAATATCTTAAAAATGTTTTGGTGATTTTGATAAACTTTCTGGGATGTTTTTCAAGCTTTTATAAATGTTTTATAAATTGAGTTATTCGAATAACTCATTGGTTATTCGAATAAAGCTTTATTTTTAGCTGCTGCATAAATCTGTTTTAAAGTGTTATTCGAATAACACTCCTGTTATTCGAATAAAGCTTTTTGAAATAGCTTGTTTTATATCAGCTAGTCAAATAACTCATTAGTTATTCGAATAGAACCTTTTCCCAGAAGTCTGTTTTAACGAATGTTATTCGAATAAAACTATCTTTATTCGAATAACTAGTTTTCTAAAGAAAGCTTTTGTGGCATCGTTTTCGAATAACACGAAGGTTATTCGAATAACCAGTTTCAGAAACGTTTTTATAAGACCGTGTTATTCGATTAGCCAAAGGCTTATTCGAATAAACACGGTAAATACAGATCCGGTTATGGTATGTAACGGACACTTTTTTCATAATAATTACAAGATTAATTTCTACAACGGCTATTTTCTATCTGGCTCTATAAATAGAGACCATGGGTCTCATATGAAAGAGCCCAGCTATCTGTTTAATTTGTGCTTGTTTTGAAAAATGTGATTTATAATTTACACCTATTTTCTGTGCTCTTTTTGCTGAAACTTTGAGATATCCTTTGAGAGCCTCTTAGCACTTCAATTTGTATAATTTACTCTGAGTGAGAGTTTCTCTTTATCTGTATTTCTATTCTTCTATATTAAGGGTGAGGTATCCTTCAAGATTTGTATAAGGGTGAGGTATCCCTTCAAGGTTTGTATAAGGGTGAGGTATCCCTGCGGGTTGAGACTTTAGCACAAGGGTAGAGTTTTCCTGTGTGTGAAAAGTTCTCTTTTATGTAACGGTTGCAAGCACCTATTAAAGCTTGTATACATAGTGAAAAATCTCAGATTATTTTCGAGGACTGGACGTAGACCACAAGTGGGTTAGTGGTCGAACCAGGATAAATATCGTGCCCATTTTTCTCTTCTCAATCTCTTTATTTTACGTAATTTTATATTATTACACATTTATTTATTTGCTATCCTTAAAGCTTTTATTCTTCTTCTCGCAATTCTTTCTCTTTTATTTAATAGCTTAAATATTTGTGTTTATTTTGAGAGCATTTGTGAAAAGTTTTTAATACCCAATTCACCTCCCCTCTTGGGTAATGGTTGTCATGACTAACAAGTGGTATCAGAGCTTCGTGCTCTGGTGAAAGCTTAACCACTTAGAGTTAAAGATCCTTGTTTATTAGTAACCTTGAAAGTTTTCTCAAAATGGAAGGTTTTGAAATTGATAAACCACCATTTTTTGATGGTGTGCATTTTGTTTATTAGAAAGCTAGAATAGAGTTTTATATGCAATCTATTGATTTGAATTTGTGGGATATTATGCTAAATGGATTTACTTACAAATCAAAACAAACTTGGAATAGTTATGACAAGAAATGTTTTTCTTTAAACATTAGAGCTATACAAATTTTGAGAAGTAGTTTGAATGATGATGCTTATGCTAAAATTAAAAATTACTCTAGTGCTAAAAATATATGGGATGCTCTTGATGATATCTATCTTACTAACAATATTTGTATGCATAAAGTTGTATATAGAAAGTAAGAAGAGCTAAAGTCATTGAAGGAAGCTTGTCTTGAAACGCATCCTCAAAGAGATGTTCAAACTATTGAAGGGAGTCAAATGCCTCTTGGTGACGATGGTACTCAATTTGAAGAAGAGGCAAAGCAAAACAAAATTGATGAGGAAGAATGTGATTCTCTTAAAGAGGCAAGTACCCTAGAAATTGAAACTACTTCCTATATGGCTAAAAAGGACTTTGAGGTAAATAATTCTAAACTATCTTATAGTCCTTCCTATGATGAATTGCAAAGTGCATATAATGAATTATATAATGGTTTGTTGAATTTAGAAATGAAAAACTTATCTTGTTTGGAAAGCATTTCTTCCATTGAAAATGAAATTGAAAACTTGAAAAATGAATATGTTTTTCTTGATGAGAAAATATCTTTGAAATGTGAAACCTCAACTTCTTGTGAAAAATGCATTGATTTAGAAAATCAAGTTGAAGACTTATATTCTGAATTTGCCAAAGCTAATGATTGTAATTGCTTAAATTCTATACTTGTTAATGAGAATAAAATTAGTGTTATTCCATATGAAAATTCAAGCAAGGCTTATGGCAAAATTAATTTAGAATATAATAACAATAAAATGCTTAAGTTTTTCAAAAATGATATTCAAAGGATCAAGCCATCATTAAATTCAATTGTTTGCAATTTTTGTGGTCATCTAGGACATATTTCTCATTTATGCAATTATAGAAGAAATCATTATATGAAAAATTGTATGGTATGGGTTCCAAAAAATCCTAAAGGCCCTAATACTAACATTTAAGGACCCAAAAAGAAGTGGGTACCAAAGTGTCCTCCTAGCGTTTCAATTTTGCAGAATATTTCTCAAAAGGATGGACAAATTGATCAAAAGAAAGAGGAGTCATCAAGGAGAGTGCTTCCAAAGTCTAATAGTAGAAACTTTGGTCAAAGAAGGAAGATGACTTCAACCAAAGCTTCTCAAGTTCAAAATGTAGAGCTTGCAAAGTTCAAAACTTCAAAAGAGAAGCAATGGGTAAGAAAAAATATTTCCTTGATTGCCAAGGCCAAGGTATCAAAAGTTTTTACCTCTTATGCACACTCACATGCAAAGTCAATAAATTTGAGGTATATTCCTTGTAGGCCTTAAGTAATTAATAGGATCATGTGTACTTGATAAAATTTGAATATTATATATAGCACATGATTATATTCTTACACCATTTTGCTCACTATTTTGCATATTTCTTGATCATAAGGTATTCTATGACTATGTATGCTTTATATGCTTTAAAACTGTCTATATATCATGAAAGTAAGCATGCTATCAACTATGTGCTTAATGGTATTTAATTATTTATTTTATTGTGCTCAATTTACATACTATGAAAAATTAATCTTTATGAGAGCATAATAGATTAATATTCAAAAACTAACACACAAGGACCCAATAAAATTTGGGTACCAAAAGTCAAAAAAATTGAAGTGTGTTGTAGGTGTGCTTGAAGGCCAAGAACTGACTTTGGCATCATGAAAATGGCTGCTCCAAATACAAATATCATAAATAACTTCAAGCTCTCTTCCTTGTCTCCATGAAGCATAGACTTGCAATCCTTGGATAAGTAAAACTTTTATTATGCTTTTCTAGCCTTATAATTTGAAAATATTTCTACATGTTAATATTCTAGATAAAATATACTTCTTGTCTGAAATGACATGTCTAATGATAATATCTTTGAGCATGAGTTTTTGTTTAATCTTAAGTTTTTGATCAATCATACATATAATTAAATATTTGAATTTATTGCTTAAATATGTTTTTTTTCTCTTAAATTTCAATTCTGAACGTATACTTTTAATAGCTTTATTCAAATAAAACTAAGTTTATTCGAATAAACGGTCTTCTATGTCAGCTCAGTGTTTGCTGCTATCTCTGTTTATTCGAATAAATTTCATATACTTCGAATAAATAGAAGCTTGTTTCATCAGTCTTATTTGACTAATCTCTGTCTATTCGAATAAATCTCTCTCTATTCGAATAACCAGAAACTTGGTTTATCAGTCTTGACTGATTGCTTTCTGTCTATTCGAATAACTCCCAGGTTATTCGAATAAATCTTGTTAAATGGCCAAAACGTTTGGCCTTCCCAGATCCTCTATTCGAATAAAACCCAGATCTTCTTCTTTTATTTGAATAAACACGTTTTTTTTAAAAAAGGTTCTGCTATGTTTCGTTAATATATGCTAAATTCTTTGGTTGTGTTATATGAAAATATGCACTTTATGATATGCAAATGCTTAATCAAATGTAATTGACTATTCTTTTGATGTTTATATGTATTTAGCTAAATTGAATAATGAAATGAAATATCTTTTGCCCTTGTGAACTCATTTATTGATTTATCATTTTAAATGCTTATTTGCTTATGAGTTTGGCATAATGACTAATCTCTATGGATCCAAATTTGATGGATACCAAAGAAAGTACTTTGAATTATTTTGTAGGGTGTCAACTACCTCAAGCAAGCATTTAAATGGAATAAATTTATTCAACTTGAGGATAGTAAAGTTTACAAGGACTCAACTTTTAAAAGATGTGCAAAAAATTTCTATTCCCTCACGAAAGCTTGAAGCTTTGAAGTTGGTGGAAGTGAGAGTCATCTACAAAAACTCTAATAGTACACTTTTGGTGATATCAAACTATTATCTTTTTCTATTCTTTAAATTGAATATCATATGCTATTTGGAGAAGTAGAAAATTGTGTTATACCTTTACATACCTTATATGATAATTATTTGCCTAAAAATGCCTAAATAAGTTTTGATGATGATCATATGCTTTTTGATAAACTTGAATCATGACTTAAAATGCTTAAACTATTTTTTTGGATTCAAGTGCATATGTGCTTCATGCATTCTTGTTAGAGCTAATATTGCATGGTTGATAATGTGATACATGCTTTAAAATTATATATCAACCTAAATTATGCTTATAAATGACTTTACATGATATTTGATGCTAACCTATATTTTAGAGGACTTTTAAAGTTAGCTTTGCAAGTCTTTCTATGTATTTCAAATATAGCCATAAGATTTTTTATCATACAAGCATATGTGGATAAATGAGAAAAGTTGAATGGAATTCAAATGAAGAGGAAGATAAAGAAGACTTTCTTCTAGTGCAATGGAATGGAGAATTCAAAAGAAGAAAGTTCAAAGTTAAAGGACTAATAAAGAAGGATCATCACTCTTTATCTATCTCAATAAGTATCTCTATCCCTAAGTTATTGTGGTATTTTATATGATATGGATTGTATGATACTTGTTGATAAATTAATCTTAAATGATTATATGCTTTCTTTACATGAGAAGTATGCTTAGCATGGACAAAGTGCCTAATTGGATATTAACTTGCTATTTTGTCATTGCATTTAGGGTGAATGATATTAGTTCTATACGTGCTTTGATCCCTATAGCATATTTCATCAAGGAAATGTACTTATGTTCTTTTAACTTGGATTGATCTGTCTTAATGAATATGTTTTTTTTAATATAAAATATTTCTACCCTTCTAAAATGCTTTTGAAAATATAATGTGCTCTTGTAAAATTCTTTTTGAAAGGGGGAGAAGTTTTGAAATGGTTTTTGTTTGAGGAATTAAGAAGATGTATATTTGCCTTGCTTTTCTTTAAGGTAATGTGCTTACATGGTCTTCGCATACATATTTCATTTATCTGTTATTTTGATATATGCATATTTTGAGGGGGAGCCTAGCTCTCAAGTTGTTTATATCTCTTGCCTTACATCTTTGTTTGATTACATAAAGTGTTTTACTACTATCATATGCGAAATGTTAACATACAAAAATATGACAAGCATTGCATGAATAATCTTCTATATCTTGAAAAGCATGCTTATCTCATCTCTCTATTCTTGAATCATATGTAGAATCTAAGGGGCAGAAATTTTTTTTTTTCATTCTAAGCCTTTTTGTTGATGTCAAATAGAGGGAGCGAAAATTGGAAAGAAAAATATGTTCTTGTACTTATTGTTTGATATGCTTACATGAATATCCATTCTTGTATATTGTTCAACATATTTTTTCTTTGGTGATTTGTCATCATCAAAAAGGGGGAGATCGTGGAAATAAGTTTGCCCCAAATGGTTTTATATGTTAAGTTTTGATGATGACAAATACAAGACAAAAAGAATGATGCTTATGCATGATAAATGTATTTTATAGATGAAAATTGCATCACAAAAGATTATTGATTATGTTA
This sequence comes from Ormosia semicastrata, assembly GCA_029884595.1. Taxonomy (NCBI): domain Eukaryota; kingdom Viridiplantae; phylum Streptophyta; class Magnoliopsida; order Fabales; family Fabaceae; genus Ormosia; species Ormosia semicastrata. The sequence continues at coordinate 72,695,829 of JAQQTO010000060.1, forward strand.
CATAGATGTGCTTAATGTGATATTTTGTATCATGCATGATATGCATCTTATCTAGTTATATTTCACTTAATAATCATGCAGTAAATGAATTAATATTATATCTGACCTTGCTGAAATGAAAATGTTGCATCCTATATAGAGCATATTGATAATTTTCTTATCTGGATGTGTCTATGAAAGTCTTATGTGGATGTTAAAATAAGTAGAGTTATACATTTATGAATCATGTATATGAAGATATTAAATTATGAATTTGGACTAACTATGCTTGTTTAAGTGAGCAATACTCTGTAGGATAGTCCAAGCACTAAGAGTAAGCATTGCAACAAGAAAGCAAAAGATCTCCATTAAGCTCAACACAAGGAGAATGTCTTTGAAGAATGTTTTTAATAATAATAAACATGAAGACAAAATGAAGATGATGGGAAGACCAAGTCCAAGATCTTTTAAGGATAGCTTTAGGACTTAGAGTCTCTCTGTTTGAGGTTCTCTTTGGATATCTCCTAGTGCATTAAGATAAAACAAAAATGCTTTCTTAAACTTATACCAAAACTATTTTGATCTTAAAAATATCTTTAAAATGTTTTGGTGTTTCTGATAAACTTTCTGGGATGTTTTTCAAGCTTTTATAAATGTTTTATAAATTGAGTTATTCGAATAACTCATTGGTTATTCGAATAAAGCTTTGTTTTTAGCTGCTGCGTAAATCTATTTTAAAGTATTATTCGAATAACATTCCTGTTATTCGAATAAAAGCTTTCTGAAATAGCTTGTTTTATATCAGCTATTCAAATAACTTAGTAGTTATTCGAATAGAACCTTTTCCCAGAAGTCTATTTTAACGAATGTTATTCGAATAAAACTATCGTTATTCGAATAACCAGTTTTCTAAAGAAAGCTTTTGTGGCATCGTTATTTGAATAACACGAAGGTTATTCGAATAACCAGTTTCAGAAATGTTTTTATAAGAACGTGTTATTCGAATAGCCAAAGGCTTATTCGAATAAACACGGTAAATACAGATCCAATTATGGTATATAATGGACACTTTTTTCATAATAATTATAAGATTAATTTCTACAACGGCTATTTTCTATCTTGCTCTATAAATAGAGACCATGGGTCTCATATGAAAGAGCCCAGCTATCTGTTTAATTTGTGCTTGTTTTGAAAAATGTGATTTACAATTTATGCCTATTTTCTGTGCTCTTTTTGCTAAAACTTTGAGATATCCTTTGAGAGCCTCTTAGTACTTCAATTTGTATAATTTACTCTGAGTGAGAGTTTCTCTTCATCTATATTTCTATTTTTCTATATTGAGGGTGAGGTATCCTTCAAGATTTGTATAAGGGTGAGGTATCCCTTCAAGGTTTGTATAAGGGTGAGGTATCCCTGCGGGCTGAGACTTTAGCACAAGGGTAGAGTTTCCCTGTGTGTGAAAAGTGCTCTTTTATGTAACTGTTGCAAGCACCTATTGAAGCTTGTATACATAGTGAAAAATCTCAGATTATTTTTGAGGACTGGACGTAGACCACAAGTGGGTTAGTGGTCGAACCAGGATATATATCGTGCCTGTTTTTCTCTTCTCAATCTCTTTATTTTACGTAATTTTATATTATTACACATTTATTTATTTGCTATCCTTAAAGCTTTTATTCTTCTTCTCGCAATTCTTTCTCTTTTATTTAATAGCTTAAATATTTGTGTTTATTTTGAGAGCATTTGTGAAAAGTTTTTAATACCCAATTCACCCCCCCTCTTGGGTAATGGTTGCCATGACTAACACATTTTTCTCTCCATAGGTTCGGCCCCAACACCTATATTCACCATCACTCACCTATAATTTTCACTCTCATCATTTCCTAAAGCTAGACAACATTCTAAACACTTTCCATTTAGGAAGTTTTCCCAAAATCACACTCTAAGTGCTTCAAAATCCAACTTCTACCTTACTTCCCTAGAGGTAAACTTTTGTTTTTATGGTTTAAATTCATGTTTGTGATTTTCTAAACCATGTTTGTTCCATGTTTTATCATTATTAAGCTTTGTATGTGATTTTACTAATTGTTTTAGAATTGTTAGGAATTGTTTGTGAGCCACACGAAATCAAGGAGAAGGAGAGGAGCTTGAAAGGCTTGTCTTCAAGAGGTAAGAGGGAGATTTACCTCACCAACCAAGTTTTGGTGGTGTGGGGATGGTTTTGTTCGGTGAAAAACCCTTAAAGGTTTATTTACCTATTATTTGGTGTGCTTTGATTGTGTTTGTGATGTGTATGGTATTGTTTCTATGCTTGCATGTGTGATAAAATGCTTAAAACTTTGATATTATGTGTGTATGTATAATTATGAAAGCATGAGAATGTATGTATAATTTAGGATGTGAATAACATGGTGAATCGATTGTATGAGTGCTCCAAAGAGCACTGAGGCTCACGGTCATACCATGGAAAAAAGGACCAAAGTCCTCAAACTGATGAATTAAAATGAGAACTGAGATATTTAAATGAATAAAGAAAAAATTTGAGTATAGCAAAGTAAAATGATTTTTATGTGAAGTAAAGAAAAGAAATAATAATTTTTGGAAAACAGTACAATTACTGATCTTTAGAGGGGTTATACCGCAAATTTTTATAAAAGAGGGAGTAAATTATAAATATTATTTAAATGAGGGGTCATTGTATAAATACTTATTTTTAGAGGGGTCATATTATAAATATTATTTTTAGAGAGGTCATATTATAAATATTTTATAAAAGATGGCTATTTTATAAATATAAATTTATGAGAGACTATTTTGTAAATATTAATTTATGAGGGATTATTTTGTAAATATTAATTTATGAGGGACTATTTCATAAATATGAGTTTACCGAGGGACTATTATGCAAATATGGAAAAATAAAGTGAATTTTTAGTATTAAATGAGAAAAATAGTATTTTTAGATTTAAAACGTATGAAAAATATTCGCGATTGAAAAACGTTAAAAAATCGCTACGCAATTTTGAAAAGGCGATAGAATTGAGTCGCGATTAAGAAAATGTGAAAATATAACTACGCGATTAAAATACAGTAATAATACTGTTAGATTATTGTGTGGACACCGAATATGTAATATAAATTGGAAATGTGAATAGTGCATAGTACATGCATTAGAAAGGTCCGATGGACTGTATGAAGCTAGTTGCCTAGGAGAGACTACACCTCTTGAGTGGGTGCGATATGCGTAGTGTAAGTCACTAGTTGACCTTGGGGGCATTAGGGTGCGGGTTGCCTACAATGTGCAGTTGGTAGCTCTTCTGTGCCGTAGGTTAGACCGACACAACACACTAATGATCCTAACCAAGACACTATCCTTAATCAAGATCTGATAAAGATTATCGTGTATATGCTGGATGTGCAAGACTGAGCACGTGGTCCGAGGCATGTTGGTACCGACAAATCTTTTCGATCACTCTCTCCGACCTGAGTTGTAGCTCCATGGCATAGAAAATTGAGTCTGTGTGCATACATGTAGCTGTTGAGGGTATTATTGTAATTATGTTTATGATAATTGATTTATTGGATATTTGATTATTGGTAATGGCATAACTGTAATTATTGTATATTACATGTTTTGTGATGATAATGATGTTAGTGATATAACTGTAATTATGGTGTGATAGCTGTATGAGATATTGTATGTGTTTATCTTCATTGCTACCATACTGGTATTAGCGTAGGTGATCTCACCTCTTTGTATGCATGTTCTGTATTATATTTATATTTGTTAAGACATCGAGCAAGAAGTGGAGCGAGAAGCTGAGGAGGAGCAGATTCCTGCTGAGGACGTTGAATTTTGAAGAGATAGAGATGCCTAATTTCCTTGGCTACCTGAAGCTGACATTCATTGGAGGAGATGAGGCATGAACTGTTGATTTAGAGAGAGAGAGTATTTACTATATGGGAGACCTAAATATTAGATTGAGTAGGCAACATTTAGGACACCCTTACTTTTCTGTTAATCTTTTTGTACAACTAGAGTTCCCAATATCCATTAGGTAGTATTGGGGAGCTTACTATCGTACTCCCAGTGCGATTAGTATTGTGTCGTCTGCTCGGACACCTGTCTATAGGACTGCACATCATGATGGATTCCTATATGTTGAGGAATCTGAGGAGGACCCGTATGAGGGTTCTGCTGTTTAGTAGGACTTGGGCAATATAATAGTTTAAATTAAAGTTTAAAGTTTAAATGTTTTGAAAGTCTAGTTTGTAAAATATTTAAGTATGACAATAATAAAGGCTTGTATGTATATATGATGTATATTATTTGTGACAATGTTGTTATGTTTTTATTTTCTGCTAAATTTATCTTACTATCATCAAGAAATTTTACAACTCGTATTTATATTACAAGCACGATTTATAATGAATGGGTAATTTGGTAATTAAGTAACACCAAATGTGGCGCCCTAAGGAGGGTGTTACAATTTAAGCTAATATCTTAGGTCATTTTCAACTAATTTTCACCTTTTAGCTTGCAGCAAAGTGCCTAAACTAACTTATATTACCATAAAATTAAATAGGCATGTTAAGCAAGTATTAAGCTACCTCTGTAACTATTTACAAGTTTAACATGTTGAAGAGGATGCTACATACAGGTTGTGCATTTTAATGTCGGATTGACCTGTAGCAAATATAAAAAAATAGAGTTAAGGTGAAACAATAATTTAGATTAATGTTATTATTTACTCTAAAGTTGTTAGAAGTTAGGAAACTTGATTTAGCATAATTCAAGTGTCCGTAGTAGATATAAAGTTCCAGTATATGGCTTAAGTGGCAAAGTAGGACTTTGATTCCTTATTTCTCTATTATCTCCCACAGTTGGAACAAAAGAAAATAGAAACAGAAAAAGAGAAAAAAAAAAGAAGTAATCGAAGTGGAGAAAGAAAAGGGGAAAGAGGAGGAGAAGCCAAAGGGAACTAGAATATCAAAGGGAAAAGCTTGAGGATTATCTTATCTACAAGAGGTAGGGGATTCTAACCTCAAATATCATTTTCTCCTTCACCAATTCTATGGTAGGAGCTTGGTCACACAGATGGAGAAAATGGACTTTGAGAAGCAAAATCTATTTTCTTACTCAATTCTTGTTTCCATTAGTTGAATTTAGCTATTTTCAGCTTGTTAGATTCAAGATAAATGAATTGGTATTTGGACCAATTTGTTTAGTTCCTTAAGTTGGAACCAAGGAGTTAGGTTTGTGAGATTAATGTTTAAGTAAGCCAATAGGTTAAATGAGTGCTTTAACATAATTAGAAGTTGCTAGTATTGATAGAAATCACTTGAAACCATTTTAGAGTGGCTGATTTCTTGGTTTTGTTCCAATGGTACAATAACTAGAATTTGCAGAATTCTAAAGATTCTGGGTTATGCGATTAGCGCTCAGGCACTGGGAGTTAGGCGCCTAGGCGACCAAGAGTCCAAAGGCTTTTGGGCACAGCAAAGCATTATGCGCTCAGGTGCTCAATGCTGAGCATTTAGGCACTAGTCGCAGAGTAAGAACAGGGCATGTCTCTGCCCAGCCAGTGCTCAGGCGCTGGGTAGTGAGTGCCCAGGCGTGCAGCGAGCACCCAGGTGCTGGAGAATGGGCGCCCTAGCACCAAGAGCAGAATTCATTAGAATTCTTATTTTGATGAAATGAGTTTTCCCTACTTGTTAGGATCCCTTTTATATGCCTTGTAGAGTGTGTTGAGACAATAATAAGGGTATTTCTAAAAGAGAAAGACCATCTTGAATATGAGGGAAAGTAAGAGACCTTAGTGCAACTAAGAATAGTGGATTGCCATAGATAGGTATCTAGACCCTTAGGCAACACAAAGTTGCATCTAATATCACAAATGAGGTGATGATGATAGGGTAAACTAGATGTATGTAAGCAGAGTTTTGTTGACAATAATCACTTGCCATGTTGCACGAATTGCTCCTAAGTGAGAAAGTGGAGTTAGTGATGCATGAATGGACATAGTATGCAGATATTGTAGAAGTTTCAGTCTTTAAGCATTCCATAAGTTAGAAATTGCCTAAAGTAGGTATCTAGGACCTTGAGTGCATTAGGGTGGCTTAGTTACCACTTGTGGTGTGATAATCAGGAAATCTAAATACAAAAATTATTATTATGATTATTTAACTAGAAACATGGAATATGCTCCTTTATAAGTTAGAAGTGAGCTGGGAGTACATGTTGGCTAGAATTTAGTTCATCACTTAGTTAGAGAGAGTCATGTGACAAGTTAAAGTGGTGGTTTTGTATGAGTTATATAGAATGCTGCATAGTTTCCTATTACTTGCTTATTCCAGAGTAGAGTAATCTTTAATAATGTACAATCAAATGGCCAAAGGAGACAAATGGTAAAGTCCAAAAGCCTCTTTGAGTGAGAATTTAGCCTTAGTTTCTCAGAGCGTCAGGATTACTAGTTTTTATATAGTGAAATCAGTACTCTCACTTGTGTGAGTAGGAACCAGTCCACTCATTAACAAGTTGTTGATGAGTCAGTCTTTTTATCTACAAGTTTAAAGAGAGTTTGGAATAAGCAAGTGACACACACACATATCAATAATCATTTCCTGTTACTTGGCAGTTATATAGGCAGTTGTCTAGTAAAGATGATATTTGACAATTGTATGGATGGTTGTTCAATATCATTGATGGTCTGTTTATGAGTTTAAGGTTAGAGATTAGCTTAGTGAATGTTTACATAGAGTATGAGAATGTAAATGTTCGAGTGGCTTGCAGTAACGACTTCATTGCTTGTTGCTAATCCTATATTTCAGAGTTAGTGAGTTTATCCATAGAAAGAGGTTTTACGTGTAGTACCTATAACAAGTTTATGAATGAACTAGTTGTGATATATTACAATTGTATAGATAGTTGTTCTTATCGTATAAGTAAAGGACTTAAGCTTATATATTATGTGTTGTGTTTAGTGAACCTTTACATAACAGTAGCATGTGAATGTTCTAGTGATGTTGAAAAGAGATTTAATATCTTATAACAACCATAATCTGTTGTGTTTAAGTTCAAGTATTATAAGGTTAAGTAGATGTGAGACATCTTGATACGTTATACAGTTGTATGGGTGATTGTGTAATGTTGATATAGATTATATTAATATGTATGCAATTTACATTATTTAATGCCATGAAATGTATGAATATTACTGAGAATTTACATGTTCTCACCCCTTTCTATGTTTTCATAGTAAAAATAGGTCAAGAGCGATAAGGAGATAAAGAAATAGAAAAATTAATGTAGATTAGTTTTCTTTGTTTCTTTTATAATCATAGTTGATGTATTTATTTGTATTAGCTTTGAGAGTTTTAAAGGTTGTATGTATAACACTTTTCCTTCGAGGCTATTATTGTATATGTGTATAGCATTTTAGTTATGGCTCTCCAATATAATTGTTTAATTATATGGGATTAGTAAGATAGTAAGAATAGAAGTAATACATTTAATGCTTTATGTCTATATATATAAGTTATATCGAGAATATTGTATTAGGGTGTTACATTATGATATCAGTTCATCTTGTTGAGCCGGGATATGGACTAGCTAGGCTTTGGCAAGTTTAGAGTTTTTTGCTAAGTGTTGTGTAAAATTGGCATTGAATAAAGCAATGGTTTTGATGATAACAAACAAGAAAGGAATGGAAGTGTAAAGATCAAGTCCGGAGACTCTTCAAGTTTAGTTTATAGGACTTAGATTTTGTGTAAAGGTAAAAAAGGAATCACACTAAGCTCAAATATGTTTCAACATCTTTAAAAGTATTTCTTAAATGTTTAAATGCCCAACAAAGTGCTTTTGGAAAGTTAGTCTTAGTGATAGTTCAAACCTTTGAAAAATAGCCAAGTTTATGTTTTGCAAAACTAATCTTTGGTTACTCTTTTGATCATATCTTTCAAAATACTTTGATTTTTATTCTGAAACTTATTTCATATGAAAATAGACTCAAGGATCTTTCCAATGAGTGATCATTTACTTTAAACGGATAAGAAACAATGAAGTTATGACCATTTAAAGTCAATTTTCACTAGAGTGCAATAACCGATTAGGGATTTTCCCTAACCGATTATTCACCATGTCAAGAGCGTTGTTCATGTTCTAAAAGCTCCTAACCAATTAGGAAATTCACCTAACTAGTTTGTATGATAAATAGGAGCATTTTTCATGTTTTAAAAGCTCCTAACCGATTAGACAATTCACCTAATCAGTTAGTGTAAAAATTAGAAGCGTTTTCATGCTTTTATAAAAGCTCCTAACCAATTAGGCATATCCCCTAACCGGTTATTGAGAAAGTCAGAGACCAAATTTTAAGCCTCCTCATCGGTTAGCAAAATCCCCTAATCGGTTAGCAAATGAATTAGGATCTAATTTTAAGGCTCCTAACCAGTTAGCAAAATCTCCTAACCGGTTAGTAAAATCTCCTAAATGGTTATTTAGGAACCAGAATAGATTTCCAACAGCTATATTTTGGCATTTAATCACCACCAACGACTCTTATTTGCTTTGGGTTATAAATAAAAGTGTTTGGGCATTAAAGAAATGTTGGAGAACAATCTGAAAATGATTATTGAGCATTGAAAATGAGTTTTATCTATCATTTCTCATAAACCCCTGTTTTGAGCTAAGTGTGTGAATCCTAGATACCCATAAGCTTCAATTTGTATTATTTGCTCTCTGAGAGAGTTTCTTTCTTTTACACTTTGTATAATCTGTAAAAGAGAGGGTGAGGTATCCTTCTAGAGAAAAAGGTGAATTATCCCTTAGTTAGATAGAGGGTGAGGTATCCCTCTAGAGTAAAGGGTGAGGTATCCCTTAGAGAGTGAGATATCTCTCAAATATTATAAAAGCTGAGGTATCCCTTAGAGAATGAGGTATCTCTCAAAATTTGTAAGGAGTGAGGTATCCCTTGATTGTAAAGAGGGTGAGGTATCCCTCAAAGGTTGTAAAGGGTGAGGTATCCCTATTTGAGGCTCAAGCACAAGGGTGAGGTATCCTAAGGTGTATTGAGTGCTCTCAATTGTAAAGGTTGTCAAGCACCTGTTGAAGCTTGAAGACATATTGGAAAATTTCAGGTGGTTCACATGAGGACTAGATGTAGGTCACAAGTGGTTGGTGGCTGAACCAAGATAAATCTTTATATTTGTTTTTCTCAACTTTATCTCTTTACATTTGTGCTTTAATTACCTATGTTTGAGTTGAACTTGATATCTAGCTTATTTGCTTGATTTATCTCATAACCCAAGTTGCATTTGAGTAATCCTTTATAGTTGTGCCTTTGTTATGCATGTTCCGCTGCATTTATTAATTGAGTGTTTCAAAGTGCTTAATTTCTCAAAGGTGTTTTAAAAATTTATAATCACCTAATTCACCCCCTCTTGGGTGATGGTTGCCATGACTAACAAGTGATATCAAAGCTTCGTGCTCTGTTGAAAGCTTAATAGCTTAGAGTTAAAGATCCTTGTTTGTTTGGCAACCATTGAAAGCTTTTCAAAATGAAGGGTTTTGAAATTGATAAACCACCATTCTTTGATGATGTGAATTTTTTTTATTGGAAAGCTAAGATGGAGTTTTATATGCAATCTATTGATCTTGATTTATGGGATATTATACTTGATGGATTTACTTGCAAATCAAAACAAACTTGGAATGCCTATGACAAGAAATGTTTTTCATTGAACATTAGGGCTATGCAAATTTTGAGAAGTAGTTTAAATGATGATGCTTATGCTAAAATTAAGAGTTGCTCTAGTGCTAAAGATATATGGGATGCTTTTGATTCTATCTATCTTCTATCTATGCAAAATAAGTTGTATATAGAGAGCAAAAAGAGCAAAAGTCATTGAAGGAAGCTTGTCATAGAAAATATCCTCAAGAAGATGTTCAAAGTAAGCAAATGAGCTCAATGCCTCTTGGTGATGATGGTGCTCAATTTGAAAAAGAGGCAAAGCAAAACAAAATTAATGAGGAAGAAGGTGATTCTCTTAAAGAGCAAGTATGCTAGAAATTGAGACTACTTCATATATGGCTAAAAAGACCTTTGAGGTAAATGATGCTTATCTTGATTATGGTTTTTCCTATGATGAGCTACAATGTGTATATAATGAATTATATGATGACTTGTTTTTAAAAAATAAAAACTCATCTTGTTTAGAAAACATTTCCTCTATTGAAAATGAAATTATGACTTTGAAAAATGAATATGCTTTTCTTAACAAGGAAATGCCTTTGAAATGTGAAACCTGAACTTCTTGTGAAAAGTGCATTGTGTAACACCCCCTTCGAAGGGTATCATATTTCAGACCAACTCTTCATAATTACTTAACTAATTTCCCAAGTTATAAAATATTTATTATTTTAATACGGGTTTCAATTTTTTTTTTCGCAGAAAAACATAAACTGTTACAAAATTAGAGAAACACAAGATATAAGGATTGTACAAAATATAACTCTCGTGCATAACATAGATTCATAACGTCTTCATTACATAAGACTTATATACTCTAAGCATTATTTAATTACCACATAAAAACTCGACCTGGCCCAAGCCAAAACACCTAGAGAGTAAGGTTCTAAACCTGATCCTCTCCAGATCCTCTAAAGGCACATTCTCTGGTCGGGAAGTGTCTCTTTGGACAGGAGTCTGAGCAGTTGAATCCGTAGAGTCTTCACTAGTCAAACGGTGAGCAATGTCCCATAGTTCTACAATAGGCATGAAAAACTCTATATGTACACAAGCAGCATTATATGTAATAGTAGGGTTTCCATGGTAGGTATCACTCTGGGATAGAGTCACCTCTCCTATATAACTAAAACACTGAGTATCTGAGTCGACATGCCAAGCATCAATGCCATCATGGAACTGCCTTGCATATAATCAGAGAAATCCCTCCTTGCAGCCTTTGCAAAATGATCAAATAAAACCAGTCCAACTCAAACCTAGATGATCCAATCTTGTCCCTCTTACTATCTTTACTAAACATAATCATAACACATAATAGACAAACAATACAACAAAGAGGTGAGATCCCCTACATCGCATACCAATATGGCACCAAAGAAATGACAGACATACCAATACCATACAACATACAGTCCATTTAATCAGTAGATATATTCATGATAGTTATTAAATAAATAATCCAATACACTTGCAGCATAACATCAGGAATAATAATAATACCACTATAATATCGTACCTTAACAATATTATATCACAACAGCGTAAAGGCTGACTATGCATATGCATAATGCAACCAGTTCCTACTCCATGGAGTTAGACTCAAATTCAGAGATGAACGCCCAGAAGATCTGTCCCCCCTAAAAACACAGTCTATGCTGGATAATGAAAAGCAATAGTGTTTGCCAGGATATCAGTGCGTTGCAATCGGTGTTCACGGCCAGGGGTATATATATATCATATGACAACATGGTCAACAAGTGAATCACCGTGCCCTGACGTCCCCAAGATCCCTCCCACTATCCTGTAAGTTCTCGTTCACTCCCTAGGCATAAAATGCCACAACAAATCAAGCGAATACGTTTTTCTATGCATGATAAATAATTCAAACATATACTATCATTGATCACACAGTATTTCTTATTCACATGTCGTCACATGGCGGTATCAAAGTACCATTGTTCTATTTCCAATGATATTAACGCAGCCGCCCATACAGTTGTCTAATACCATTAGTATCTATGATATTATACCAAAGATCCACTCGGGTCCAGTACTCCAGTTTCCACAGTCCACAATGTTAACATCACAAATTACTTAGTTCAGTACGTCGACTTTACAGCACAACTCGTTGTTCCACTCAATCGCGTAGCAATATTATCACATTTTCTTAATCACGTAATACTTTTGTTACGTTTTCAAATCACGTAAAGATTTTTTAACATTTTCTCAATCGCGTAGCTAAAAATTACTATTTTTAAATCGGATAGAGTTTTTCTACTTATTTTCAATCACGTAAATTATTTCTAACATATTTTAAGTTCAAAATAAGATTTTTCTCATTTAATTCCAAAGATTGACTTTATTTTTATCATTTGCATAATAGTCCTTCAATAAAATAATATTTACATAATAATCCTTCTTTAAATAATATTTGCAATGTAGTCCCCTTAAAATTAGTATTTTCTACTATTTTTCAGAAGGCTGTATTTCTTAATTTTACTTAAGATATTACAGCTCAAAATTTCCTAACACGCTTCAAAACCCAGAGGGTGAGCTATATGTTAACAACTTTCAAGTTTTTAACCTTGATTTTAGTACATAACCTAATTAGGCTAATTTTAATTCTAAAAAGTTAATTACTTTCATTTTAGATTTAAAAATTTACTAAATTGATTTTTACCATTTAAACACCTAAGTCTACACTTAATAAAATAATTTTGGATCTTGAACATCAAAATGGCATGTTGGCCGAATTTCACACTAAGCTTCATAAATCATATATAATTATTTTCTAACACTTTATTCCTTATAAAAATATTTATCTAAATTTCTTATCATAAAATCATTTGATCTTTAATTAGAAAAATAATTTAGAATACTTGGTTCCCTTGGTGATATTGAGGCCGTGTGCCACTAGATTCTTTGGAACCATCATACAATTTCCATCATGTGAATCACATCCTAAGTTACACAGAAATTACCATGCTTTCCAAATCACACATGTAAGCATATTATCAAAGCTATAAGCATACTAAACACATATATAAATCATGCATATTTATCAAAGCAATAAAACAATCACATATAATCTATCAAGCATAAATCAAAAACCACACAATCGAGTGAATAAATCTTCACATGAATTTTTCACTCACAAACACAAACAATTCCATTCCTTCACCACCACATATGGCTGATGAGGTTAATCTCCCTCTTACCTCAAGGAAGACAATAAACTTCAAGTTCCCCCTTCCTCTTGAATTCGTGAAGCACCCAAACAAATCCCTAAAAAATCTTGAACAATTTCTAAAGTCATAAACAAACCTTAAAACCAATAAACCATGATCAATCATGGTCTAGAAAATTAAAAATCCAACTTAGAATCAAGGATTCAAGAAATTACCTTTGGTATAGGAAATCAAAGCTTGATTTTTGAAGCCCTTAGAGAGAGATTTAGACAAAACTCACTAAAGGAAAAGTGTTTAGAATGATGTTTGGGTTTAGAAAGTGAGATGACATGAAATTATGGAAGTGAGGAGGTAGGGTTTAGAGGTTGTGGCCGTGAGGTTCAAGGTGGGAGAAGATGAAGTGTTCTTGAGTGTTCTTGAGGAGAGAGAAAAAGATGATGGCTTTGTGTCACAAAATGAGAGAAAATGCAATAGAATTGTTTAAGTATCTAGTTACATTATTAAGTCATTGTATATGTCATGCATAGTCATGCCTTCTAGAAACATTAGATATTTCTCCTAGTAACTATAGCTTCTAACTATCTAGTAACTAAGTTAGCTCCATCTAGTTACTAGTTAGGCTTTTAGAGTAACTAAGTTTGTTTATCTAGTTACTTAGCTAACTAGCTTAGCCATTTTGTTGACTTTTCAATAAACTAACATGATTTTAATTGATTGGTCATAATGTCATGTAATGATGATTCATAATTACACTTAAGATATTTAGCTTAGATATTTCTTGCTTAGATATTTTCAAAAAGATATTTTTATTCAAATATTTGTCTAAAATATTTTACTGAGATATTTTCTGGTTAGATATTTATCCTTAGATATTTATGGCTAGATATTTATTCCTTAGGTATTTATCCGTAGATATTTTACTAGGTGAGTCATCACAAGAAGCTTCTAGAATGGGTGACTCACTGTGACGAGTCACAGAGTGAGTCAATATTCTACTATTTTCTAGAATGTGGCGAGTCACCATTCTAGAATATGTTGAGTCATCGCTTCTAGAAAAAGAATGGCAAGACAAGTTTAAAATATCTTGAAAGAGTAAGTAGTCAATTTGAATTTCTCCCCTTCAAGTTAAGTATCCAATTTGCCTTCTTCCTGCTTACCATTAGTCCATCGCTTTGACTCATCACCATCAAGATATTCTCTAATAGATATTACCCAATGGACAATAGCTACTGCTATTATTACACAATGAATAATAAAAAACTCAGATACAGAAAATCTCTGTCAACTGTTCCCGATTTCAGGTTTAGTAAGATCCCCCGATCTCGCCTTGACAGTCCGAAACGTTCTGGTCCAAGAAAAATTTTTATTTTTTTGGGCCTGCCTCAAGTACACATACAGCTTAGAATAATATTAAAATAATCATAAACTCAAAAATTCTACAAAAATTCTCAAAAATTATAAAACTCATATATTTTCGAGAAAAAAATGAAGTTCGGAATATATTTCAAATATAATATTAAAATAATCAAAATAATATTAAAATATTCAAAATAATTAAAAATTCCTAAAAATTCACAAAAACTCATAAATATTATATAACGTATTTATTTTCAAGAAAAACAAAAAATCAGGGTGTTACACATTGATTTAGAAAATCAAGTTGAGGACTTATCTTTCAAATTTGCAAAGCTAATAATTTTAATTGATTACATTCCATGTTTGTTAATAAGAATGAAATTGATGTTACTCCACATGGAATTTCAAGTAAGGCTTGTGGCAAAAATAACATAGAATCTAATAACAACTAAAGGCTCAAGTTTTTCAAAAATGATCTTTAAAGGACCAAGCCATTATTGAATTCACTTGTTTGCAATTTTTGTGATCATCTAGGACATATTTCTCATTTATGCAATTATAGAAGAAATTCTTATATGAGAAATAACATGGTATGGGTTCCTAAAGATCTTAAATGCCCTAGTACTAACATTCAAGGACCTAAGATGAAGTGGGTACCAAAATGTCCTCCTAGTATTTCAATTATGCAAAAAATTTCTCAAAAGGATGGACAAATTAGTCAAGTGAAAAAAGAATCGTTAAGGGAAATGCTTCCAAAACCCAATGGTATAAGTTTTGGTCAAAGACGGAAGATGGCTTCAACCAAAGCTTCTTAAGTACAAAATGTGAAACTTGCAAAGTTCAAAACACCAAAAGAGAAGCAATCGAAAAGAAAAAGAGTTTCCTTGATTACCAAGGCCGAGGTATCAAAAGTCTTTACCTCTTATGAGTATTCACTTAAAAAGACAATGCATATGAGGTATATTCCTTGTAGGCTTTAGGTAAAGGATAGAATCATGTGTACTTAGTAAAAGTTAAATATTATATATGACACATGATTATGTTCATTCTTATTACATCCTTTGCTCACTCTTGCATATCTCTTGATCATAGGGTATTCTATGACTATGTATGCTTTCTATGCTTTAAATTGTCTATATATCATGAAAGTAAGCATGCTATTGGCTATGTGCTTAATGGTAATTGATTATTCAACTTGTTTTGCTCAATTTACATACTATGAAAAAATTGATATTTATAAGAGCATAATGGATTAATAATCAATGACTAACTCCTATGGATCCAAAATTGGTGGATACCAAAGAAAGTACTATGAATTGTGTTGTAGGGTGACTAGTAGCCCAAACATGCATTGAAGTGAAGTGAAATTATGCTACTTGAGATTAAAAAATTTGAAATGGTCAAAGTTCTCCAAGAGTCATGACGACTTGAAGCTTGGAAGTTGGAGTCACCTACAAAAACTCAAAGAGTACACTTTTGGTGACATCAATCTCTCATCCTCATCTATACTTTAAATTGGATATCATGTGATATTTGGATAAGTAGAGATTTTTTTTATGGTAATATTTTTATTCTTGAACTTGTGACCAATTCTCCTTGTTCAAAAATAGAAATTCACATGCTCATAAGTAGTTTTCATCCTTTCTCTTTGATGCTTAATTGTCTTATATACTTACTTGGAGATTGGAAAGTTAGAAGTATCTCTATCCCCAAGCTATTGTGGTATTTTATATGCTATGGATTTTGTGATACTTGTTAATAAATTGATCTTAAATGATTAGATGCTTTCCTTACATGAGAAGTATGCCTAGCATTGACAAAGGAATCACACTAAGCTCAAATGTATTTTAACATCTTTAAAAGTGTTTCTTAAATGTTTAAATGCCCAACAAAGTGTTTTTAGAAAGTTAGTCTTGGTAGTAGTTCAAACCTTTGAAAAATAGCTAAGTTTATGTTTTGAAAAATTGATCTTTGGTTACTCTTTTGATCATATCTACTTTGAGTTTTGTTTTGAGACTTCTTTCATATGAAAATAGACTCAAAGATCTTTCCAATGAGAGGTCATTTGCTTTAAACGGATAAGAAACGATGAAGTTATGACCATTTAAAGTCAGTTTTCGAAACTAGAGTGCAATAACTGATTAGGGATTTTCCCTAACCAATCATTCACCATGTCAAGAGCATTTTTCATGTTCTAAAAGCTCCTAACTGATTAGGCAATTCACCTAACTAGTTAGTATGATAAATAAGAGCATTTTTCATGTTTTAAAAGCTCCTAACCGATTAGATAATTCACCTAATCGGTTAGTGTAAAAATTAGAAGCGTTTTCATGCTTTTATAAAAGCTCCTAACCGATTAGGCATATCCCCTAACCAGTTATTGAGAAAGTCAGAGACCAAATTTTAAGTCTCCTAACTGGTTAGAAAAATCCCCTAACTAGTTAGCAAATGAATTAGGAGTCTAATTTTAAGGCTCTTAACTGGTTAGTAAAATCTCCTAACCGGTTAGTGAAATCTCCTAAATGGTTATTTGCAAACCATAACAGATTTCCAACAGCTGTATTTTGGCATTTAATCACCACCAATGGCTCTTATTTGCTTTGGGTTATAAATGAAAGTGTTTGGGCATTAAAGAAAGGTTGGAGAACAATCTAAAAATGATTCTTGAGCATTGAAAATGAGTTTTATCTATCATTTCTCATAAACCTCTGTTTTGAGCTAAGTGTGTGAATCCTATATACCCATAAGCTTCAATTTGTATTATCTGCTCTTTGAGAGAGTTTTTATCTTCTACACTTTGTATAATCTATAAAAGAGATGGTGAGGTATCCCTCTAGAGAAGAGGGTGAGGCATCCCTTAGTTGGATAGAGGGTGAGGTATCCCTCTAGAGTAAAAGGTGAGGTATCTCTTAGAGAGTGAGGTATCTCTCAAATATTGTAAAATGTGAAGTATCTCTTAGAAAGTGAGGTATCTCTCAAAAGTTGTAAAGGGTGAGGTATCCCTTGGTTTTAAAGAGGGTGAGGTATCCCTCAAAGGTTGTAAAGGGTGAGGTATCCCTGTTTGAGGCTCAAGCACAAGGGTGAGGTATCCCAAGGTGTGTTGAGTGCTCTCAATTGTAAAGGTTGTCAAGCACTTATTGAAACTTGAAGACATAGTAGAAAATCTCGGGTGGTTCACTTGAGGATTGGACGTAGGCCACAAGTGGTTAGTGGCTAAACCAGGATAAATCTTTGTGTTTGTTTTTCTCAACTCTATCTCTTTACATTTGTGCCTTAATTACCTATACTTTAGTTGAACTTAATATCTAGCTTATTTGCTTGATTTATCTCATAACCCAAGTTACATTTGAGTAATCCTTAATAGTTGTGCCTTTGTTATTCATGTTCCGTTGCATTTATTAATTAAGTGTTTCAAAATGCTTAATTTATCAAATATGTTTTAAAAATTTATAATCACTCAATTCACCCCCCTCTTGGGTGATGGTTGCCATGACTAACATTGTGCATTTCTTATCTCATATGTGAGATATATTAATAGGATTGCATGACAGGCCTTAGGTTTGAGTGTTAATGGTTACTGTCACATGTAGTGTGTATTAGGAACTATTACTTCACCAAGGTGAACTAGGAGAAATAGGAATTCTTTTAGTGAAGGTTCAGCCATTATGGTTGAAATGTTCATAGAGATGGCAACTACTTGAGAAAGCAGACTGGTATTGTAAACTGAGTTTTAAAGGAGATGCAAGTAAGTTCATCTTAGCAGCTAGTACCACTAGTACAGTTAGTGTATGGAGTTATGGTGGTAGACAACCAAAACATTCCAGATCTCTCAAAGTTTAGAAAGACCAACCTACATCCTTTAAGGGAAAGTATGACCCATTTAGAATAGGGAGATGACTTAAGAAAATGAGGAAAATCTTTATAGTTGAGGTTTATTCAGATAACTGGAGAGTTTTGGTTATCTCCTATATGTTAGTAAGGGAGGTAGAGTTTCGGTGAGTAGATGCCAAGGAGTTGTTAAGACTTTTGACACTCAAATTACTTAGGGAGTGTTTTGGAATTATTATTCTGGATAAATACTACCCTAAGAACCAACATAATGCCAAGGATATAGAGTTCCTAAGACCTGAATAAGGTAGCATGTTAGATGGCCATTTTATGGCTAAGTTTGATAAGAAAGTTATACTTATCATAGAGGCATGATTTACTCTCTTGTAGTTAGAGTTGAGTGAAATTTGTAAGTTTGAGAGAAATACTCTAGTGTTTCCTTAAGTTGAGATGAAATGAAGTATTAGTAAAGAGATGATTCCTTTACTTGTTAAAGTTGAACTATAGCACAATTATCCTAACTAAGGGAGCGAGATAAGCCCCTTGACCTAACAAGAGAGTGAGAAAAACACTTTGCTAATGATGGAATTGTGAGACAAGGGAGTGAGAAAAGCACCTTGTGAGGGTAAAGATGTAAGTAAAACACTTTACCACTATGTAGATGGAGAAGATCTCTACATAGGGCAAGTTAGTGAGACCAAATAGACCAAAATCTTACCAAATGCGCTAAAGGAGTGAGAAAAACACTTTACTTAGTAATGGTAGAGGAGTGAGATAAGCACTCCACCTAGGACAAAGTAGTAAGTTAAGCTCTTTGTCAAGAAACATGAGGAGTGAGAAAAGTGTTGGGAATTGCGGATACGTCACGTAGCGAAAAAATAGGATTCCTACCAAGGATCCATGCAAAAAGCCATAATCCGAGTTTTAAAACATTTACCTCTTGAAGCGTGATCAAAAGGAAGTGACGTGAATCACCAACACCGTAATAGCAATGATGTCTCTGCAGTATCCACACGAACAGACTCACGAATGTCCAACATCCGCAAAGAGGAGCCTCACGTCTCTCACACAGTGCTAGCTGCGAAGAGAAGAGAAGAAACTTGTTGCTCTCTCACTCATTTTTCTATAGGTGTAGTTAGGGTTATGTAATATATGTGTCTTAGCAGCCCCTTAGCAGTACTATTTATAATAGTGACTTTATTAAGTGAGTGTGAGCAGCAGCAAGGTAAGCGTGCAACCCTAGACTCATCTGTTATGAGTCAGGCCCATATTTGAATCCGAATCCAACTTGGATTTATTGCTCCAATTTTAGTCTGCTCTATGTGTGTGACCCTACAGGTTCTCATTACGTTAGCAATAATATTAATATCTCATTTTTAATATTACAAGCGGTGAGCGGTATCTAGCAACACATCATTGCTACCCAAGTAATAAGAATGTCAGTGATTTGACATAACCTTTCTGTGACCAATGTTTCCGTGTCGTTTAGTCCCTTTGTTAAGATATCTAGATTGAACACAAGACATGGAATGCGTCACCCTTGCATAGTCCAATCTTTCATTTCCTGATACTCGAGTAGACTTTGTAACAACAAATGAAATCAATATCTCATATTGACTCATTTGAGCATGGCCATGCATTTCGCAGTCTCACTCAATCAGTAGGCCCAAAGATATCGCTCCTGTTATATAGGAGTGACAAATCCCATCTAGGTCACTCATATCCCTCTGCATGATTTGCGGTATGTCCAATAGCTAACTTTATAATCACCTTGTTACAGATGACATTTGATGGCATTAAAACACACAACTCCTCATATAGGAATCATAGTGATTTCAGGTTAGAGGACCATAGACACCATTGTCACTATGAGAATCGCTTATGACACTTACCTAACGATCCATGTAGTGTTCTCATGGCGGGTCAGTCCAGTACATCATTATTCTAATATGTACCCATGTGAAGACTTGATATCTCATATCCATGACCCGTGAGATGTGGTCATCAGTCTATGCACATACTAGTCTCAATACGCTATTGTTGTCCTAATTAATAATAATATTTGACTAGGGACATTTAAGAATAGTGTTATAACCAAAAGGATCTCACGATCAAGTCATCCACTTGATGTCCTATGGCATCAAACTTATTATTCTAAGGACTTTATTATGTTTATTAAAAAAAAACACAATAAATGAAATGCCTCATATATTAAATTAGCATAATAGAATGTATATAAATACAGAAAATGTATCGGTCTCTAGGGTATACACCAACAAAAAGCACTCATATAAGAGGTAGTAAGAGTGAGTTAAGCTCTCTACCAAGGGTCTCAAGTAAAAGGTATTAGAGTGAGTTAAACTCTCTACTAAAGGACGTAAAGCGAAAAAAGCTTATTACCAAGGGTAGAAGGATGAGTTAAGACCAATGCCAGGCAAAGAAGTGAGAAAATTGTAACATTCCCCTTAACCTAATAATTTTAATCAGTGTTATAGAAGCTAAGTATGGCTAGTAAGACTTATCTATTAATTCAGATAATTTTCTGAACTAGTTTGAGCATAATTCTAAAACAATGAATACAATAGAATAATCAAAGTATCTACTAAATTAGTTGATATGATGAAAATAAATATAAAAAATTTATTTTCTAACTAAAGACCGTTGATAAGATTTGTAGAAAAATTTAGAGAAGCAACAGAGCAAGTTTAGTATTTTTAAAGATATTGCTAAGAAATAGCCGGGACAGCGAAGAAGCTCAGAAAATTATGAGATTTCTTGGAGATGACAAGTAAAATATGGAGAATATTTTGGTATAAATATTAACAAAGATAAGTATCAGTAAGAAAATTTACTTAATTTCTGAGTTTAATTCAATTCGGGACTGTGTAATAAAGCTTAACTGATAAAATAGTAGTATATGAAAATTTATGGAAAAATTGATCTGAGGACTAAGATGAGTCCTAAAATTTTATTTAATACTTATGGATACTTAAAAATATAACTTTGGAAGATTAAAGTGAATTTAATAGATACAAAAGTTTCAAATGGAAAAGAGTTTTCTTACTTTCTCCTATTCTCCACCGACACTCCTTCTTTATCTTTGTTTTGTTGAGTTTTCTTCTTTATTTTTCTGCCTTCATTTCCACAGTGCAGAAGCAAAAGAGAAGGGAAAAAGCAGCATGAACAAGGGAGAAAAGAAACAAAAACAAAGAGAAGAAAAGGAGAGAAAAAGGAAGGAAACAAAGTGAAGAAAAATTGAAAGAAATTCATAGAATTAAGGCTTGAGAAACTAAGAGGAGAGGGAAGGGTTCTTTGCCACCTTCTTGCTCTTCTTTTCTCACTGTTTTTGTAACACAATTCTAGTCATTTGAGCTCATGAAGCTCATGGCCAGACTAGGAAAAATATAGCATGAGTTTTAAGCATTTTGTGCTTCTGTGTCATCTTGTTTTAGTTCTATTTCTTGCATAAAATTTGAGCAAAAGTTTGTGAATTTGATTGGTGTTCTTTTGAGAAATATGACCCACGGTCAAGGCTAGAATAATAAAAGCTTTTTGTTGACTTTAAATGGTGTTGGTGTTATGTTTTAATATTTATGATCCAAATTAATATATGTATGCTCCAATTGTTAGTTTCACACTTGAAACTTTGTCAAGCCACTTTTGTTGACTTTAGATGCTAGCATTCATGGCCATGGTTTGTGTAGAGCTATATTATGTTGTTTTCTTTTGATTTTGAATTTGTTTGGTTTTATTAGTATAAGCCATGGGTGTGGGGGTGTATTTCAAATGTTCACACCTAGGAATTGACTTAGTTGTGTTTATGATGTGCATCTCATGGCCAACCTACTCCCTTGCCTCCAATTTGAGTGTCATTTTCTATTACATGTTGTGTTGAATTGATATGTTGAATTTAATGAGAAATTTTCTAAATATTGAGCTAGTTATATCATGGCCATTGCTGCCAAAAAATTTTGACCATAATTTTATTAATTGTTAACCAGAATTCTATTCATTTATGAGAAGAAATGGTGACTTATATGGTAGAATTTGCTAAGGTAGCTACTGCCCTATTTTTGGCTTGTATATGGAAGATTTAAATGTATGAATATGTATTGAAAAGAATGAATGACTTAGTATTGGATACTTGGTTATGAATCAAATGAATTTGACATTGTATACTTGTTGAAAGTTGTGAAATGTGATGATGGAATTTGTTATAGGGCTCCTTGATCATTCAAGGTTTTGCATTGAATATGCTCCTAATTCATGAGGTTGAGCTTGAATGTGTAATAAAATAATCAGTGCTCTCATAATTGAATTTGAAATAAAAATAAGAATTGGATAATTATCCTTGAATGGGAAGGTAATTATTCCATATTTTCCTACTTAGTATCCTTGATTTTGTGCAAACTATGTTTTACTTTAGTATAGTGGATTTCGGAGACAATCCTGTATGAGGGCAGGGTATTCGAAATTCCATTTGAACCATGGAAATGACCTCTTGTGAGGAAGGGGGATCCTATGTTCTTAAATAAATTCCTCATAGTATCAGTATAATCTTCAGGTATTAACTCCCTCATAGGATACTAGTGGTAGTGTGAGGCCCTAAATCACTCCCTACCATGATAATATAGGACCCGAGCTATATAAGCTGGCTCCCATCCTTGTGATGCTTGAGATATGGGTTCTGTGGGATCAGCAATAATTTGATGAATAAGAATTTGAATGAGCACTGTGAATTGAATTGAATTAGTATGTTATGATTATGAATTAAATGTGTGTTTGAGTGTCTAAATGAATTTGACATTATAGTATTGTGATTAAAGATGTTTTCTAGAAATTATTTGTGAATGTAATACATATATATTTGATGATGGATATTTTTGAAAACTATTAGATGGAATTCTGTTTCGGGAAGAGGAAAGACTAAATTTGGTAGTTTGGCCACCTTCCTAGTTATATATATAATTATGTATTTATTCTAAGTTTTAAAATAATGTAAATTTTCCTCGAAACAGCTGGAATTATTATGATGACATTGTTTTTCATAATAGAATATAATGAGAATTAGTATTCTCACCCCTTTATTATTATGTATTCCATGATAATTCTAGGTTCAGCACTTGTAGCATCAGGGTACGAGCTGAAGAGGATATATATATATATATATATATATATATATATATATATATATATATATATTGTTTCTTTTGAATTTGCATTTTTGTATATTGGATGAATAAAAAATGTCTACAAGACATAGCATATGTTTTGTACTATTATGTACACTTGTATAAACTTCTACAGCGTATGTAAATTATTACGCCTTGACCAGGCTCATACTTTTATATAATAATGTAAAATTAAATTTGAAGTTTTTAATAAATATCTTACGTAATGTGATTACTATTATTACTATAATGTAATGCCGGAAACATGAATCGAAATAATAGTAATGGCATTACAATAAGCAGTTTGCTAAGTAGTAAGGATAGTTTTAAATAACAGTTTAGAATGCCTTAAGTTTAGTGTTTATCGAATAAACTTAGAGAGCTATTTGAATAAGCCATTTTATAATGGTGAGTTAGGCTAACCGATTAGACAAAAGGGAGCTATTTGATTGGCAAGAGTTTCAGGTTGATCAAATATACTAAAGGAGTTATAAGATTAGCATAGTTTCGGTTAGTCGAGATTGGTAAGAGAAGCTTATTTCCAGTTGATTGAAAAAGGTAGGATGGTGCTTTTAGTGCCATTCAAAAAGAATAGTAGAGGGTTCCTACAGCTAGCCTCAAGTGGAACAAAAGTTACAAGGTTTTCACAAGAGGAAGATAATGGATGATAGGTATAAACAGCATGCTTTAAAACCTAGTTATCCTTAAGATAAAGTCAAGTAAGTTTAAGCAAAATGAAAGAAACATAGTGTGTTAGATATAAGAGTCAACATGGTGATAGACTTTGTCTAGTAGGCCAAATAGTATGTTATACTTATGGCTAACTAGAACACTTTTAAGTAAGTGTATACAGAAGTAGGGAGTAATGCCTAACCTCATGTTAGAGTAAGAGTTTATACTCTGAATAGTAAGGAGGCGACTCAGACTCTTAATCTTATACGAGATAGGGACATTGTTAAAGATGATCTCTAGGTTATGTTGAATGACTTGGGAATATCCCCATTCCTTGATTACAAATGACTTAGAAAAGAGATTAGATTTATCTATGTTCGAGTTTCCTCATGTTTCATCTTTGTCTACACCAACAACAAGGTTGGTCACAACTTCCTCACATATGTTTGGATTATTGTGTGAAGATAGAAGGGAAGATTTCCTTTGTGAATCTTATCAGTTTATCTCTTCTTGACATAGACGTTGGACTAGGCGTGGTTTTGGTTATTAGTAAACCATGTTGTTTTAGAGTGATTAGATTGGACATTGAGGTTTATATCTGATGATTCTTTTGTGTCTATTCTTTTAGAGTCTGTGTTTTGAGAGTTAAACAAGTGAGCAACTTCTTAGAACAAGGGACTTAAGGATAGGATTTCCTTTCCCTCCTTGTTTGTGAAGTTTACAAGTCTTATAGAATATAGCTGTGATAAGAGAATAACCAGAAGTGTTTCTTAGGCATATAACCGAGTTACCACCTAAGAGAGAAGCAGGACTCACTTTAGGTTTGGTACAAGTTAAGTTAGTAGATGATTTTTAAATTTAGTAAGTTAATCTTACAAAATGGGGACCTTTAAAGTTGAGTTAGATACAACCAAGGAAGAAGAGAATTCCTTCAAGTACTATATCAATTCTGTTATGAGGTAAGGAAATTTTGGGGACAAAATTTTAAAAAGGAGGAGAGAAATGTAACATCCCAAAAAGCATGTTAGACTTGTAAATGGGTACAAAGGTAGCATATTACTTGTATGACATGTCAGTTAAGTTTTGTGATAAACTGAGTTCGTTTAGGTACTTTGTTGTAACTTAGAGTGTGAAAAGTAGCTTGAAATGATACAGATAATAGCATAAATTTCTAAGTTGAGGGAAATAAACCTAGAAAGTTTGTTTCTACATTAGAAATAGGTACAAGAGTTTGTAGTTAAAATTTGAGAGTAATTAGAGTTAGTTTGGTATTTTTAGGCATACTGGTTGTGTGTTTTAATGCTGGATTGCTTAGTAACAGATATGGAAAAATAGAGTTAAGGACAACCAATAATTTAGATGAATCTTAGTATTTATTCTAAATTTGTTAGAAGTTAGGAAACTTGATTTAGCATAATTCAAATGTCCTTAGCAGATATAAAGTTTTAGTATATGACTTAAGTGGCAAAGTAGGACTTTGTTTCCTTATTTCTCTATTATCTTCCATAGCTGGAACAAAAGAAAACAGAAACAGAAAATGAGAAAAAAAGAAGTAAACGAAGGGGAGAAAGAAGAGGGGAAAAATGAGGAGAAGCCAAAGGGAACTAGAAGATGAAATGGAAAAGCTTGAGGATCATCTTGTCTATAAGAGGTAGGGGATTCTAACCTCAAATCTCATCTTCTCCTTTGTAGAAATAAGTTTGCCCCAATAGTTTAATATGTTAAGTTTTGATGATGACAAATACAAGACAAAAAGAATGATGTTTATGCTATATAGATGTGCTTAATAGATTATATTGGATCATGTATGATCATGTACTCTATCTTGTTATATTTCATATAAGAATCATGCATATTCTTTATAGCATCTTTTATAGAATATATCCAATAATGTGTCATATAAGTTATTTTAAACTAATATTAGATTTGACTCTATTTAAATAAAAATATGAAAATTGTTCTTTGTTGCATCGTATATAGAGCATATCTATTAGTAATTAATAAATGTCTTATTTGGATGTGCCTATGAAAGTCTTATATGCATTTTAGACTTACTAGAGTTATACATTTATGAATAATGTATATGAAGATATTGAATTATGAATTTGGACTAACTATGTTTATTTAAGTGAGCAATACTTTGTAGCATAGTCCAAGTACCAAGAGTGAGCATTGTAATAAGAAAGCAAAAAATCACAATTATGCTCAACTCAAGAAGAATGAGAATGAATATGTTCCAAGCATTTGCAAGATTTGAAGAGAAGAAATTTTTGAAAGCTTGGATTACATCAAGAAACCTAAGGATTAGAATTGGTATATTTTCCTTTTAGGCTTTCTCCTATGTAAAGATAGAGGGCTTACAAGAAAAGAGCTCAAATATGTTTTTAAATCTTTAAAAATGGTTCTTGCATGCTAAAATGCCCAAGAAACATATTTTGAAAAGCTAGTCACGGTAGGAGTTCAAAACTATGAAAAATAGTCAAGTTTGTGTTTTGAAAAGCTGACCTTTGGTTACTCTTTTGATCATAACTTTCAAAATACATTGAGTTTTGTTGTGAAATATTTCATTTGAAATGAGACTCAAAGATCTTTCCAATGAGTAGTCATTTGCTTTAAATAGATAAGAAATGAAGAAGTTATGACCATTTAAAGTGAGTTTTTGAAACCAGAGGCCATGTAATCGATTACATGAGGCTTGTAATCAATTATATCTTACCCAGAAATGCTCCCAACAGCTATAAATGGCTAGTTTTAATAAAAATTTATTTCTAAACACTACTAACGACTATTTTATCACTTGAGCTCTATATATAAGTGATATTTGAAGCTTTTACAAATATTGACCACTTGATTAGATCCTTGAATCATCAAAATCATAGTTTGAGCTCTTTATTACAAAATCCTTCTATTCCTTTGTTCTTCAAGTTGTATATTTACTCTTGTGAGAGTTTCTAATCTTTCTCTTGATCTTGAAATCGTTGTAAGAGGGTAAGGTATCCCTTGTAGTGAGGCTCAAACACAAAGGGCGAGGTATCCTAAAGGTGTTGTGAGTGACCTTAAATGTAAAGGTTTTTTTCAAGTACTTGTGAAGGTTGAAGAGTTGGAGGCTCTAGCACAAGGGTGAGGTATCCCAAGGCATGAGGAGTGCTCTTGCTTGTACAAAGGTTTTCCTAGAACATGTGAAGTTTAGGAGACAGTGAAGAAAATCTCAAATTAAACTTGGCGACTGGATGTAGGCTATAAGTGGTTGGTGGCTGAACCAAGATAATTTCTTGAGTTTGATTCTTTCTTCCCTACACTCTTTAATTTCAATATTTAGTGCAACATATTTATTTATTGCATATTATGTCATCTTGATGTTTTGATTTTTAGAACTTGATATCTAGCTTATTTGCTTAATTTATCCTATAATCCAAGTTGTATTTGAGTAATCTACAATAGTTATATCTTTGTTAGACTTATTTCGCTGCATGTGTTGATTGAGTATATCAAAAAGCTTAATTTCTTAATCGTGTTTAAAAATTTTGTAATCACCCAATTCACTCCCCTCTTGGCTGATAGTTGCCATGGCTAACATCATTCACCAATTCTATGGTAAGAGCTAGGTCACACAGATGGATAAAATGAACTTTGAGAAGCAAAATCTATTTTCTTACTCAATTCTTGTTTCCACTGGTTGAATTTAGCTATTTTCAGTTTGTTGAATTTAAGATAGATGAATTGGTATTTAGACCAATTTGTTAATTTCCTTAAGTTGGAACCTAGGTGTTATGTTTGTGAGATTAAGATTTTAACCATTAATCCAGGTTTAAGTAAGCCAACAGGTTAAATGAGTGTTTTAACATGATTAGAGGTTGCTAGTGATGATAGAAATCACTTGAAACCACTTTAGAGTGACTGATTTCTTGGCTATGTTCCAATGGAACAGTAACCAGAATTTGCAGAATTCTGCATAATCTGGGTTATGCGATCTATAATACCCTTAATGGCATGTTAGACTTTTATATGTATACAATGGTAGCATGTGATTTCCTTAACATGCCTGTTTAGTTTTGTGATAAATAGAGTTAGTTTAGACAATTTGTTGTAACACAGAAGTTGAAAAGTAGCGTAAAATGACTCAGAAAATAGTATAAATTACTTAGATGAAGGAAATAAATATGAATAATTTATTTCTAGGTCACAAATGTATGAAACAAGATGTAGTTAAAGTTTCAAGGTAAACTGAGTTAGTTTGATATTTTTAGGCGTACTAGTTGTGCTTTTTATGCCCGATTGACTAGCAGCAGATATAAAAAAATAGGATAATGGTGAAACAACAATTTAGATGAATCTTAGTATTTATTCTAATCTTGTAGGAAGTTAAGAAATTTGAATATGAGAGATTAAAGTATTCCTAAGAGATATAAATTACACTGTATGGCCTAATGGCCTTTTAAATCAACAGCTCTTATCCTATTTCTATTTCTCATTCACAGCTCTCTCATCTGAAAACAAAAGTAGAAACCATGAGCAAAAAAGGGAGAAAAGAGGAAGGAAAGAAAGAGGAAGAGGAGGAGAAAAAGAGAAGGATCAATGGAAAATCCAAAGTGGGAAACTAGCTATGATGAACCTACAAAAATTCATATTTTTACAGTTCAAAATCTTGAGTTTTCATCCTCTTTTAATCTTTTTGATTTATTTTTATTCTCAAATTTTATTATGTTTTTATTATTTTAATTGTGTTCTTATTACGTGTTTTATATGTTTTTATCGCTAATTGCATTTGGAAAAGACTAGACATTTGAAGAAGCAAGCAAAAAGAAGAAAATTCCATTTTAGTTGTCCAGCGCTTGAGCACTGGATATCTAACGCTTGAGCGCTCAACGTGCGCTGGAGAATGCCCTTTAAGTGACTCAACGCTTGAGCGCTAGAACTCCAGTGCTTGAGCACTGATCACATAAACAATAGCGTTCTTTTTTATAAATAAAAGGGTTTTGCCAAATTGAACATACTTTTTAGATAGAACGCAGTAGCCATCAAGAGGCACAAACCCTAATGTGGTGTGGGCACAATTAGGCTTGAAGATTAGGGATTTTCTTCAACCTTTCCACTTTTCTACAATGGAGTTTGTCATATTCTTCCCTTTGTATTCTTCTTTTTCCATGTGTAACTAATTTCTCCTTTGTTAGGGGGATGATGGATCTTAAACTTTGATGATGTAACTTCTTTTATGGGTTTAATTAGGTTTCTATTTCATGATTTACGTGTTTATCTATATTCTTAATGCTTTTCTAAACCTGATCAATTTGGGAATGATCTTTTAGGTTAATGTATGATTTAAAAAAATTTGCATGAGCCTAGAACATGTGATAAACACCATAATTTATGCAATCACTAGGAATAGACGTTGTGAGTTATATGGTCTTTCTTTTAATTCCCTTGTTCTTGATAATGCCTTTCTTTTTGGGGTTAGACTAAAGGGTTAGTTAATTCCAAATAGTGTAAGGGGATTAATATACCAAGGGATTGAGTACTAATAAATTTTGGGAATTGACCATAAATTATTGAAATAGAACATAGTTAAATCAATATTTGAATGTGCATTTAAAGAGTTCAAGTGAAGTCTGAACCCTAACACTTTAATACCATTGTTTTTCACCCTTTTGATTTATTGTTTTGCTTATTTATATTTCTTTTTAATTGAATTTGCAAGAACTCCTTTTCTTCGTTAGCTTAAATAGTGTCACTTTCAGCGAATTTAGTAATTAATAACTTAATCCTCATGGAAAGATACTCTTACTCACTTTTTATTACTTTTGCGATTCAGTGCACTTGCAGATTTCACAACAAGTTTTTGGCACCGTTGTCGGGGATTATTGTTATTAATATTAAATAGTAGTTGAAAAGACACTAATTTAAGCATTTATTTTTTGTTGTTTAATTTTATTTTTAAGTTGTTTATTTTTTAATTTTTATAATTTTCTTTAAATTTTCTTTTATTTATAGATAATTATTTTTCTTATTTAATTTATTTTTCTTCATTATTTTTCTTTTTTATTTGTTTCTTTTTATTTTTGTTTTCTTTGTTTATTTTTATTAGTCATTTATTTTTAATTTTTAATTTTAATTTCTTTTCTTTACTTCACTCTAGTTTGCTTATTTGTTTGTTTATGCAAGGTTCTGTAGAGTCAGAAGAATTGCTTTTTGATTTAGAGATAACAACAACTGAAAGAGTAAACAAGAAAGCCGCTAGAGAAAGAAAAAGAATAGAAGAGAAGATGGCTGAAATTGTAACACCCCAATTTTTCATTTTTCTTGATATTTATAAGTTTTATAATATTTGTAAATTTTTGGGAATTTTTTAATTTATTTTGATTATTTTAATATTATTTTAGACTGTGTGTGTGCTTGAGGCGGGCTCGAAAAAATAAAAATTTTTCTCGGACTGGAAAGTTTCGGACTGTCAATGTGGGGCTGGGGGAAGTTACCAAACCATAAACCGAGAATAGTTGACTAAAATTTTTGTATCTGAGTTTTCTATTATCCATTGGATAATGTTATTATCCATTGGGTAATGCTTTTATTTATTGTGTAATGTTATTATCCATTGGGCAATAACTAGCAACAACTATTATCCATTGGGTAATAATTTCTAAAAATATCTGGAAAATATCTATGTTTTTAAAAAATATCTTTTGGAAAATATCTTGAGATTAGTCAACTAAAGAGGCTATATGTGACACCCGGGGCTGATGAGGGCAGGGAGTGGTCACTGGTGCGAAAGATGAAGCACGGACACATGAATGAACTGAATACACACCAGAATGAGAGGGATCCAGAGACTGTGCAGGTATGGGATTGCATAGTTGAGGATGACTTAAAGGAATTGATTAGCACCACCTATATCAACAAGATGCATCTTCTTTTTGGGAGCCAATAGCATAAGTACTCCATAGTTAAGCGCGCTTGACTTGGAGTACTTGCGGGATGGGTGACCTCCTGGGAAGTTTCATAGGATGCCTGTGAGTGAGGACAAAGCATGCTAAAAAGACCCGTGTTGGTTTGTGCAGACACTCATCGATCTTGCAGGCAGTCTCGGGACGTTACAAATGGTATCAGAGCAAGACCTCTCCGAATACGGTGTGGCTCGGGGACGACCTATGCGGAAGCTGGTGGGCATGTGACACCCGGGGCCGACAAGGGCGGGAGTGGTCGCCAGTGCGAAAGATGAAGTACAGATAAAGAGTGACTCCTGACAGGCTTCTAGACAGAGGGACACATGAATGAACTAAATACACACCGAAATGAAAGGGATCCAGAGACTGTGCAGATATGGGACTGCATAGTTGAGGATGGCTTAAAGGAATTGATTAGCACCACCCACATCAACAAGATGCATCTTCTTTTCAGGAGCCAACAGCATAAGTACTCCATAGGTAACCGTGCTTGACTTGGAGTACTTGTGGGATGGGTGACCTCTTGGAAGTTTCCTAGGATGCGTATGAGTGAGAACATAACATGCTAAAAAGACACGTGTTGGTTGTAGGGACACTCATCGATCCTGCAGGCAGTCTCGGGACGTTACATTATAACTTTATGAAGAACCAATAGAAAGGAAGCTTACTTGTGAAGCTAACTAATAGGAAGAAAGCTTAATGGTGAAGCTAGTTGAAGTCAACAAAGAAGGCTTGACTTTGGTTTGAACCATTGGATGGCAAGACTTGGAGGAGAAGCTTTGCATATCAACCCTTGATCTAATCAATGGTTGTGATAGCAATCTTAGTAAAGAAGCTTTGGATGTCCACCATTGATCTAATCAATGGTTGTGAAGGAAAGCATAGTGAAGAAGCTTAGGATATCTACCCTTAATTGACTCAATGGTTGAGAATGGTTGTAGTAAACTAAAATATCTCTTTATCTCTCCTTGCATCTCACGGCCTTGAAGCTCCTAAAGTGGCTAAGTTTCATTTTTCTTTCACATTTTAAAAGCTATCATCTTTTCTCTCAAAACTAAACATCATTTTCTCTCATTTTCTCTCATTTTCTCTCCTTCTAGCTCACGGCCTCACTCCCTAAAACTACCTTCTAACCACTCATAATTCCATCTAACCTTACCATTTGGTCCTAAACACCATTCAAAGCAACATTCATGTTGTGATCAAGACCTAATTCCATCATCTTCAAGTTTGATTCTTGGATTCAAGTTCTAGGGTTTCAAGGTAAAGATCTTGAAACTTGATTTCTTATTTGATTCTTAAAATTCTAGGACCATATTTGATCTATGGATACCTTAATCAAGCTTTAAATGTTAATTTTTATGTGTTTGTTTGGATTTCAAGAGACTACTTGGTAGTGGAAGTTGATACAAAGAGCTATACAAGGAGCTTAGGAAGCTACATCCAAGGTAAGAGGGAGATTAACCTCATCAACCAATTATGGTGGCGAGGGACACGAAATTGTATGATGGTGATGAATCCATGTGAGGATTTATTCACTATATGTGTGTGCTTGTGTGATTTGTATTTATTTTGCTTATGTGATTTTATTGCATTGATATTATGCATGAACTTGTTTAAGTAGGATTTTGATGCTTTATGTTGAATTGTATGCTATAAAAAATTGTAATTGAGAGGAAACAATTTTTGGTTCGAAATACCATAAGGCTCACGGCCACTATCCCCACAAAAGGGTAATCCAATGCAAAATATTTTATTAAATATTAACCTAGAGGATTAGAGATAAGAAAGCTAATTAAGGGATTACAACATAAAAATGAAAATGAATATATTTTTATTACTAATTAAAAAGTGATTTTTAGCTAATATAGTAAAATCAGGACTAATAAGTAATTTGGAGATTTGAAGTATTTTATTTAATGGGGTTTTAGTTAGAAAAATGAAAATGATTTATAAATTGTGAATTTAGTGGTTTAATATTAAGAAATGTAATTAAGGATTTATAAGATAAGAATGAAAATGAATAAATTTTATCATTAAGCAAAACAATGATTTTCGGCCATGGTATTGGGAAATAGGATTGAAAATTAAGTTTGAAACTTAAGGTATTTTATCTAAGAGGACTTTCAATAAGGAAGATGGAAAGGGTTTTACTTAATTAAAATAAACGTAAGTTTTGGAAAGGATATTAGAAAATATTATTTAGAGGAGTTTTAGCAAGAAAATAATTTTTAATGATAGTTTGGAGTTTAAAATATTTTATTTAAGAAAGTTTTATTAAGAGTAAAAAAAAGATTTTGAGATATCTTGAATTAATTTAGATAATATAATTTTTGTGAAAAATGTTTGGAAATATTATTTGGAGGAGATTTAGTATAAAAATGTTAGAAATATTATTTAAAGGTGATTTACCAAGGAAATAATGGAATTAAAGTCCAATTTTGATATTAAATAAGAAAGGTTTTAAATTGAGCTTAGAATATTGAGAAAATATTTTTCGCGATTGAAAATACGTAGAAAAACTCTTATGCGATTTAAAAATGATGATTTTTAGCTACCCGATTAAGAAAATGTTTTAAAATCTCTACGCGATTGAGAAAACATTGAAAAATTGTTACACGAATTGAAGACGTAACAGAAGTGTTACGCGATTGTGAAAATGCGATAAAAATACTACGTAATTGAGAAATACAGTAATTTACTGTCGGACTAACATATTGAACCCAAATATATCGACGTTTGGTTATAGCTGGTAAAGGCTTATAATATACATAGAGTCATTGGTCATGCATTATTTGTCAGTTGGTGTCTGTTAAGGTTATTGTTGCCTAGGAGTTGAATTACACCTTCGTGCGGGTGCAAATTCTATTAGTGAAGGTCTATGAATGACCTTGGAGGCGTCGGGGTGTGGGAATTCATAGGTGGCCAGTTAGTTGCACTATTGTGCCGTGGTGACCGATGCAAACACTCTGACGTTCTTGACGTGAACACTACTCTATTCACGATCTGGCGTAGAATGTCTTGTACCAGCCATGATGTATACACTGAGAAAAATTATAGCACTTGAATAGGCGGATAACGTACAGACATATCTTCAAGATCATTCTCTTTGAAATTGTGTTTAGCTCCATAGAGTAGGAAATGAGTGCATTGTGCTATGTTTGTGGGTAGGTTTGTCTTGTTTGTGCTATGTGTTTCTCTGACACCGAACACAGAGAAGTATTGTTTGATTTCCGAAAGGAGACAACCTTGTTTGAAATGGTTACATTTAGTTTTTGTTGTATTATGGTTAGTTTGACGTTGAAGAAAGACAATGGCTAGTGGTCAAGGTGCACATACGGAAATGGGACGTGATAACAACAATATGGCTACAACAGCAGCAACAATGCAAAGGATGGCTAACGTGATTGTACAACAAAATCAAAGGGCTGCTCAACGGTAAGAAGCGACAATTGAAACTCAAAACTTATCAAATTTTTGCCGCAACAATCCGCCATAGTTCAAAGGTGAGTTTGATCCAGAGAAAGCAAATCTTTGGACCAAGGAGTTAGAGAAAATTTTTAGAGGAATAGGATGCCCAGATGAGAGAAAGGTAACTTATGCTACCTTTATGCTTATTGGAGACGCTGAGGATTGGTGGTTAGGGACGCAACGATTGTTGGAAGTTGAGGGAAGGTTTATCACGTGGGAAGTTTTTCGAAGTAAGATTTTAGAGAAGTATTTTCCAGCTAGTACGAGGCACGCCAAAGAGATGGAATTCCTTGGATTGAAGCAAGGGGGAATGACGAACAGTGAGTATGCTGCTAGGTTTGAAAGCTTATCAAAATTCTTGCAATACTTTGAACACCAGCCTAATGAGGCATGGAAATGTCGAAAGTTTGAAGAAGGTTTGAGACACGACTTGAAGAGAGAAGTTCTACCTTTGGGAATCAAGCAAGTCCTAACTTTGTTGGATAAGTGTCGCTGGATTGAAAAGTTGGATCAATCTCAGGATACGAGATCCCGTAACTTTGGACCATCTCGGTTCTAAAGAGGAAGTAATTGTAACCGATTCCATCAGGAACCGTATTCACGATCACTAGGGAATCAGCAGCAACAACGAACAAATGGAGGAAGTACTAGTGGCAGCAGATTCGGTCACACCATGACATTTACACTGAGATGTTGGAAGTGTGGAAACGGCTATTGGACAAAGGAGTGTGGGAGCAAGGAAATAATTTGTTTTAAGTGCAGGAAGCCCGGTCACTTTTTAAGAGACTGTACACAACTGAAGACGGAGCCTTCAGTGAGTAACATACGTGCTTCGAGACCTCAAATAGGAGGAAGAGTCTACACGATGAGTGGAGAAAAAGCCTCCCAATCTGAGGATCTTATCAAGTGAGATTGTACCATAGGAAGTACGCCTTAAATTGTACTGTTTGACTCGGGGGGTAGCTCATTCTTTTATTACTTGTGACTGTGTGAACCATTTGGGTTTAACTGTGTTTTCATTTCCTTTTGACTTGAATATTACAATTTCCCATTGCTAAATCTGTTATTATTACACAAGTCTACTTAAGCTATCCTATTACTGTTGGAAATTGGAACCTTTCTGCTAATTCGATTTGTTTATCTCTCTTATAAAAAGACATCATTTCAAGAATGGATTGGTTATCTACTAACCATATCTTGTTATATTGTTCCAATAAAACTTTAGTTTTCCTTGAGACTGAGATTTCTGGATTTGAATTCAGAAAGCTTACTCCTAAATTTGTCGGACTATATCAAATTCTTCGCCAGATAGGTCCGGTAACATACATAACAGCTTTACCACTTTTTCTTTCTAACTTTCATAATGTTTTTCCATGTATCTCAATTGAGAAAATGTACTCCTAATCCAAACCATGTTATAGTACAGGATACAGTATAATAAAAAAGAGAACTTGAATTATGAGATATTTCCTGTTAAGATCGAAGATAGGTGAGTGAAATAACTCAGAGGGAAAGAAATTGTGCTAGTAAAGGTAATCTGGAACGATGTAACGGGAGATGCAACATGGGAACTAGAAGACAAAATGAAAGAGCAGTATTCGTCTTTGTTCTAAGGTAAGATAATTTCGGGGACAAAATTCTTTTTAGAGGGGGAGTATTGTAACACTCCAATTTTTTAATTTTCTTGATATTTATAAGTTTTATAATATTTATGAATTTTTGGAAATTTTTAATTTATTTTGATTATTTTAATATTATTTTAGACTGTGTGTGTGTTTGAGGCAGGCTCAAAAAAATAAAAAAATTTCCTAGATCGAAAAGTTTTGGACTGTTAATGCGAGGCTAGGGGAACTTACTAAACCTGAAATCGGGAATAGTTGACTAAAATTTTCTGTAACTGAGTTTTTTATTATCCATTGGATAATATTATTATCAATTAGGTAATGCTTTTATTTATTGTGTAATGTTATTATCTATTGGACAATAACTAGCAATAGTTATTATCCATTGGGTAATAATTTCTAAAAATATCTGGAAAATATCTATGTTTTTGCAAAATATCTTTTGGAAAATATCTTGACATTAGTCAACTAAAGAGGTGACTTTATGAAGAACTAATAGAAAAGAAGCTTACTTGTGAAGCTAACCAATAGGAAGAAAGCTTAATGGTGAAGCTAGTTGAAGTCAACAAAGAAGGCTTGACTTTGGTTTGAACCATTGGATGGCAAGACTTGGAGGAGAAGATTTGCATATCAACCCTTGATCAAATTAATGGTTGTGATAGCAAGCTTAGTAAAGAAGCTTTGGATATCCACCATTGATCTAATCAATGGTTGTGAAGGAAAGCTTAGTGAAGAAGCTTAGGATATTTACCCTTGATTGAATCAATGGTTTAGAATGGTTGTAGTAAACTAAAATATCTCTTTATCTCTCCTTGCATCTCATGGCCTTGAAGCTCCTAAAGTGGCTAAGTTTCATTTTTCTATCACATTCTAAAAGCTATCATCTTTTCTCTCAAAACTAAACATCATTTTCTCTCACTTTCTCTCATTTTCTCTCCTTCTAGCTCACGGCCTCACCCCCTAAAACTACCTTCTAACCACTCAGAATTCCATCTAACCTTACCACTTGGTTCTAAACACCATTTTAAGCAACTTTCATGTTGTGATCAAGACCTAATTCCATCATCTTCAAGTTTGATTCTTGGATTCAAGTTCTAGGGTTTCAAGATAAAGATATTGAAACTTGATTTCTTATTTGATTCTTAAAATTCTAAGACCATATTTGATCTATGGTTACCTTAATCAAGCTTTAAATGTTAATTTTTATGTTTATTTGGATTTGAAGAGACTACTTGGTGGTGGAAGTTGATACAAAGAGCTATACAAGGAGCTTAGGAAGCTACATCCAAGGTAAGAGGGAAATTAACCTCATCAACCAATTATGGTGGTGAGGGACACGAAATTGTATGAAGGTGATGAATCCATATGAGGAATTGTTCACCATATGTGTGTGCTTGTGCGATTTGTATTTATTTTGCTTATGTGATTTTATTACCTTGATATTATACATGAACATGTTTAAGTAGGATTTGATGCTTTTGTTGTACTGTATGCTATAAATTGTAATTGAGAGGAAACAATTTTTTGTTCCAAAGACCATGAGGCTCACGACCTCTATGCCCACAAATGGGTAATCCAACACAAATGTTTTATTAAATGTTAACCTAGAGGATTAGTGATAAGAAAGGTAATTAAGGGATTACAAAATAAAAATAGAAATGAATATATTTCTATTACTAATTAAAAAGTGATTTTTGGCTA
This sequence comes from Ormosia semicastrata, assembly GCA_029884595.1. Classification (NCBI taxonomy): domain Eukaryota; kingdom Viridiplantae; phylum Streptophyta; class Magnoliopsida; order Fabales; family Fabaceae; genus Ormosia; species Ormosia semicastrata. Next base: position 72,733,498 of record JAQQTO010000060.1, read on the forward strand.
ATATAATAAAATCAGGACTAAGAAGTAATTTGGAGATTTGAAGTATTTTATTTAATGGGGTTTTAGTTGGAAAGATGAAAATGATCTAAAAATTGTGAATTTAGTGGTTTAATATTAAGAAATGTAATTAAGGATTTATAAGATAAGAATAGAAATGAATAAATTTTATCATTAAGCAAAAGAGTGATTTTCGGCCATAGTATTGGGAAATAGGATTGAAAATTAAGTTTGAAACTTAAAGTATTTTATTTAAGAGGATTTTTAATAAGGAAGATGAAAAGGGTTTTACTTAATTAAAATAAACGTAAGTTTTGGAAAGGATATTAGAAAATATTATTTAGAGGAGTTTTAGCAAGAAAATAATTTTTAATGATAGTTTGGAGTTTAAAATATTTTATTTAAGAAAGTTTTATTAAGAGTAAAAGAAAAAAGATTTTGAGATATCTTGAATTAATTTAGATAATATAAGTTTTTGTGGAAAACGTTAGGAAATATTATTTGGAGGAGGTTTACTATAAAAATGTTAAAAATATTATTTAAAGGTGATTTATCAAGGAAATAATGGAATTAAAGTCCAATTTTGATATTAAATAAGAAAGGTTTTAAATTGAGCTTAGAATATTGAGAAAATGTTTTACTTGATTGAAAATACGTAGAAAAACTCTTACGTAATTTAAAAATGATGACTTTTAGCTACGCGATTAAGAAATTGTTTTAAAATCTCTACGCAATTGAGAAAATGTTGAAAAATTGTTACGCGATTTGAAAATGTAATAGAAGTGTTACGCGATTGTGAAAATACGATAAAAATGCTACGCGATTGAGAAATATAGTAATTTGCTGTTAGACTAATATATTAAACCCAAATATATCAACGTTTGGTTATAGCTAGTAAAGGCTTGTAGTATGCATAGAGTCATTGGTCATGCATTATTTGTCAGTTGGTGTCTGTTAAGGCTATTGTTGCCTATGAGTTGAATTACACCTTCGTGCGCGTGCGAATTCTGTTAGTGATGGTCTATGAATGACCTTGGAGGCATCAGGGTGTGGGAATTCATAGGTGGCCAGTTAGTCGCACTACTGTGTTGTGGTGACCGATGCAAACGCACTGACGTTCTTGACGTGAACGCTACTCTATTCACGATCTGGCATAGAATGTCTTGTACCAGCCATGATGTATACATTGAGAAAAATTATAGCACTTGAATAGGTGGATAACGTACAGACATATCTTCTAGATCATTCTCTCTGAAATTGTGTTTAGCTCCATGGAGTAGGAAATGGGTGCATTGTGCATAGGGAGGTCAGTACACACATTGTGCATGTGCATAGTCAATATATATATTGTTGTGGTATGGTCAATATACTTATTTTGTGGTATGATTAGCATTCATGTAATTGTGATATACACTGTTAAATTATCTGTTAGTTGATAACATGATTATACCTGTTGTTTTGTGATATTGCTGTATGTGAATAGCATGATTACCATTATTGTTCTTTGCTGCCATAATGGTATTGATGTAGAGGATCTCACCTCTTTATTGTATTATTTTGACTGTTTTTATTTTATGCTTACATCTGTGAAGACTGCTATGGCGACAAGGAGGGATTTGCTTAGTTTATTTAGACTACAGTTCCTCGAAGGCGCTAATGCTTGGCATGTTCATTGGGACACAGAGCATATAGAGTATTGTAGTGACATTACTCTATCTGTAAGTAGGACCCATCATGGAGTCACTACTTCTTCTTTTACTGTTGCATATGTAGAGTTTGTTTTACCTATCAGGGAGTTGTGGAATGATCTTCACTATACTTCTAGGGAGGACTCTGAGATATCTTTTGCTCGGATTTCTATCTGTCGAGACATTCCCGGCTAGGGAATTTGTCTTCTGAGGAGGACTCTTTTCTTTAGATGTTGTGAATTTATGCCAATCTTGGTTGGTTATGTTAGACGTTATATGTTTTCAGGTATGTAAGTATAATGTACATATGGTTGTAGTAAACTTTGTTTATATGTAAAGTATATTATTCAGTTTTATGTCTTGTATTTCTATAATTCGGTAAGTTTATGTAATCCGCGAAGAAGAAATTTTGAAACTCATATTTTATAATATTAAATATTTTATAACTTGGGTAAAGAATTAAAAGAAATTGGTCTGAAATGTAATGCCCTTCAGGGGGTGTTACAGAAACTACTGCACAAAGAAGACGCATTATGGCTAACTATGCAACTCCATCTGCTGAGAATGTTTCTACCAGTATTGTGTGTCCTACTATTCAGGCTAATAATTTTGAGATTAAACTAGCTTTTCTATAGTTGGTGCAACAGAATCAGTTTAGGGGAGGTCAAGCAAAAGATCCAAATTTGCACATTGCTAACTTCTTGCAACTCTGTGATACTATCAAATATAATGGAGCTAGTGATGATGCCATACAGTTATGAATTTTTCCATTTTCTTTGAGAGATAAAGCCAAGAGTTGGCTACAAGCCCAACCTCAAGGAAGCATCTCCACTTGGGATGATCTGGTTAGTAAGTTCCTCACTCAGTATTTTCCTCCGTCAATGTTTGTGAAGATAAGGAGTAAGATTGCTTGCTTTAGTCAAAATCAAGGATAATCTCTCTATGAAGCATGGGAATGATTTAAGGAGCTGCTTAGAAAATGTCTTCATCATGCTTTCAAAGTTTGGTAGCAAGTGCAGATCTTTTATAATGGTTTAAATCATCCTACCAAGGTTATGGTGGACGCATCTGCAGGTGGATCTTTAAACACTAAGACTCCTGAAGATGCTCAGGAATTGTTTGAGATTATGGTTACCAACAAATACCAGTTTCCTAGTAGAAGATTTACTATTAAATAGGGAGTTATGGAAGATAGCACAGTTGAAGCTTTACTTGTATAGAATAAGATGATTCTGCAATACGTCGCCAACCTCACCAAGCAAGTTGATGGTATGCAGGTAAACTTAGTCAATCACCAAGCCTTTACTTGCGATTTCTGTGGAGGCAATCATGTTAATGGTCAATGTAAGGCAGGAAACTTAGGTGTTATTAATCCAGAGCAGGTCATCTATATGGGAAATCCTTCGAGACCCCAAGGTAATCCTTATTCTAATACATATAATCCAGGTTGGAGGAATCATCCCAATTTCTCTTGGAAGAATCAAGAGATACCACTGAATGCTCAACCCGAGCAGAAGTCTTCTCTTGAGAGTACACTTGAAAAGTTTATGCAGTAAACTTCTTCTTTTATGCAACAGACCTCCGCTTTTATGGAGGAAATAAGGACTACTTTTCAGAATCAAGGAGTAGTTATTTGAAGTTTACATAATCAAGTTGGTCAAATAGCAAAACAGCACTCTGAGAGACCTTTAGACACATTACTAAGTGATATAGTGGTCAATTCAAAGGAGCAATGTCTGGCCATTTCCTTAAGAAGTGGAAGAATTGTTAGCCCTCAGTTGAAGGAAGATGTTGCCAAGGAAGGAATTGATCTTCCAATGCCTAATCAAGAAAAAGATGCTCTAAAGGAAGAGGTTGAGAAGGATAAACAAAAAGAGGACCAGCGGAGAGTACAAAGAAAGAAGGACTCAGTTTTGGGTAAACCATTAGACCCCTCATTGTACGTTAGGCTTCCATTCCCTCAAAGATTGAAGAAGGAAACTCAAGAGAAACAAGATAGACAGTTTTTGAAGTTCTTGGACATCTTCAGGAAATTACAAATCAACATCCCCTTTGCTGAAACTCTTGAACAAATGTCATCATATGTTAAGTTTATGAAATAGCTCTTATCTAGAAAGAGGAAGCTTGAAGACGGCGTCACCATGGCACTTACTAAAGAGTGCAGTGCTATTTTAAAAAAGAAGTTGCCACCAACGCTCAAGGATCCCTGTAGTTTGACCATTCCTTGCGAGATTGGTTCGCAATTTTCAGGAAAAGCACTTTGTGATTTGGCAGCCGGCATTAACTTGATGTCATTTTCTATCTATGAAAAATTAGGCTTGAAGGATCCAAAACCCACTTTCACTATGTTGCAACTCGCTGATAGATCACATATATATCCTTGGGGTGCAGTCGAAGATGTACTTGTAAAGGTGGACAAATTCATTTTTCCCATTGACTTTTTCATTGTAGAGATCATCATTCCTTTGATTTTTCAAAAACCGTTTCTGGAAACTTTAGGAGCTGTGATTAATGTACCTAGGGGTGAGGTAATTTTGAGGGTGTATGGAGATCAAGTGACTATCAATGTCTTTGATAAGTTTTCACCAACATCAGATCTTTATCCTCCTATTAATTGCATTAAAGATAAGTCTCAAAAGGAGTTGACTGGTAAGAGTTCTCCACCATTGATTAATGATGACTCTCCCATTTCTAAGACTAATGGGATAGAGAAAGGTCCTCCCAGTTCTCAGAATTTATTGCAAAAGGATCTGAACTTTTCTGGCAACTTGAAACCTAATCTGTCATCTGTTGAAAAATTGAGACCTCCATGGCCTGATGAGATTTTGCATGCTAAGGTGTATTAAGAACAATTAGGTTCAAGTTAAGTTCAAAATTCCTTTAGAGTAGATTCCAAGACCAGTGACCGAGTATGGAGCCAAAGATCTAACAAAAGAAAGGCGTCATCCTATTTCTCCTACTGCAAGCCACCATGATTAATTAATAAAAGGCAATGTTGAGCTAATGACGTTAAACAAGCGCTTTTTGGGAGGCAACCCAAATTTTCTTTCTCTTTCTTTACTCTTTCATCCTTTCAGTTTCAGTTAGTTATTTCCTTTTGCTATTATTTTGTTATTTCTTGTTAATTAACATTTTTTTTTTGTAGTTAGCTAATGTAGAGTCTGAGCCTTTGTAGGGGGATGCATATAGTTGTCGGCTGCCAAAAAGATTTTTCTTTTCTTTCCTCTAGCCCTTTTTTTTGCATTTATTTCATTTAGTTATTTGTTTTTATTGATTTTTATTTTGTCATCATCATCCATTTTGTGTTTTGAGTCATTCTGTGCATGCCAGTGTGTTGAATTGAATGTCTAATGATTGTTTGAATTGTGGATTGATTTAATTTCCTAGGATAACACATGAGAATCCATGAGTTATGTTTATCTCTATTGTTTCAATTATGTATGGATGCATTTCCCATCTTTATGTTTGATGGACCTTGAAATTTAATTACATGTCAAGCTTAGAGAAAGTTTATAGGATTGCATGTGTGTGGATGATTTGCATCTAGAAGTTGTTTGATTTTCTCTTGAGGCGAAATCCTAGACAATGCATGATTAAGGAAATGATAATGGTCTTCTTTGGACTGTTTGAGCCTTTCAAGCCAACCTATAAACACAATATATCCTTAGGTACTTTTTGCAGCCTTGTCATTGTTTGGCCTCTATTTCTTTTCCTTTACTCACATTTTCCTTTACCATACCCACATGAAAAAAAAATAAAAAAAATTCCTCTCTCATATAACATTTGTTGAGTGCATATATTGTATTATTTTATTATTCAAGTTTTCGTTATTTTTGTGCGTAAAGTATTTCAAGAGCTATAAAAAAAAAGTTCAATTCAAAAAGAGAAAGCCCACCCAAAGTATTTCAAATGAATAAGTTGGGGGTAGAGGTTGTTGAAAAAAGAAAGAAAGAAAGAAAAAACATAAAAATAAAAAGGATGAATGATTTGTTGTTTCTTATGCTCCATTTTGCACTTGTTCTACATTCTGTGACTTGAATTTTGAAATTTGCATGATTTTGTATCTCAACTTTTGTTTTCATTATCTTACCCCTTCTTTCTTAACCCGCACCTTTGGCCTTACATTACAAGCTTTATAAAGACCCTTTTGATCTTTGGTTATGTGTTGTTTACATTAGTGGAGAGAGAGATGAAGAACAACCTTATGGATGTGGGTTTGATGTGCATTTGTAATTTTATAAACCTATCCAGGCTTGTATTTTATCAGGAGATTGAATCTTTCATTCATGTTTTTGGGAAGTCATTTTTGCATAAGAATGAGAAACGATGTAATAATTGGATTGCTCATGTGTGACACTTTGAAATTAGATTGTGAAGCAGTTTCTGAAGATATGTATGATATTCACTACCCAGTATTGCCATGTTTGAGTCTGTGTGTTTTGAGTTTTTATTTATTTAGTTTTTTTTGTTTTGTTTTTGTTTTTCTTTTTGCTTGAGGGCAAGCAAAAGCTTAAGTTTGGGGGAGTGATGAACTTGTAAAAATTCATATTTTTATAGTTCAAAATCTTGAGTTTTCATCCTCTTTTAATCTTTTTGATTTAGTTTTGTTCTCAAGTTTTATTATATTTTTATTATTTTAATTGTGTTCTTATTACGTGTTTTATGTGTTTTTATAGGTAATTGTATTTGGAAAAGACTAGACATTTGAAGAAACAAGCAAAAAGAAGAAAATTCCATTTTAGCTGTCCAACGCTGTGCTTGAGCACTGGATATCCAATGCTTGAGCACTCAACGTGCGTTGGAGAATGTCCTTTAAGTGACTCAGCGCCTGAGCGTTGGAAATCCAGCGCTTGAGCACTGGTCGCATAAACAACAACATTGATTTTTATAAATAAGAGGGTTTTGCAAAATTGAACATACTTTTTGGACAGAACACAGTAGCTGTCAAGAGGCACAAACCCTAATGTGGAGTAGGCGTAATTAGGCTTCAAGATTAGGGATTTTCTTCAACCTGTCCACCTTTCTACAATGGAGTTTGTCATATTCTTCCCTTTGTGTTATTCTTTTTCCATGTGTAACTAATTTTCCCTTTGTTAGGGGGATAATGAATCTTGAACTTTGATGATGTAACTTCTTTCATGGGTTTAATTATGTTTCTATTTCATGATTTATGTGTTTATCTCTATTCTTAATGGTTTTCTAAACCTGATCAATTTTGGAATGATCTTTTGGGTTAATATATGATTTGAGAAAATTTGCATTAGCCTAGAACATGTCATAAACATCATAATTTCTGTAATCGCTAGGAATAGACGTTGTGGGTTATATGGTCTTTCTTTTAATTCTCGTGTTCTTGATAATGCCTTTTTATTTGGGGTTAGACTAAGGGATTAGTTAATTTTAAATAGTGTAAGGATTAATATACCAAGGGATTGAGTATTAATTAATTTTGGGAATTGACCATAAATCATTGAAATATAACATAGTTAAACCAATATTTGAATGTGCATTTAAAGAGTTCATCTCTTTTCCTATTTCAACTTGTTCTTGATGAGGACTTGATGAATAGAAATGAAATTGAATGTTGTTTCTGGTTTTTCTTTCTTGATTCTTGTTTGGAAACTTGTTGATGGCTTGATTTTGTGATGATTGATGATTGGTTGTGTTTAAGGACTTAGTTATGTCCATTTTCCTCCATAATCTTTAAAGTGAGAAACTAGGTTTCTATAGACTAATTCTTGTTCATCAATTTATGGAAAATGGATTAAGTTGATAGTTGATGATTCTATTAGGTTTTAGATCATGTTTAGGATTAGTTTATATATAGAGTTCATGAAATTGGTGATTGGAAGGTTTAGAAATGGTGGGATTCGGCCGGTGTTCTGTAGATCCCAAAATTTTATAGGAGAGTCGTGACACAAATAAGTAGGAGCCGTGGCACTCCAATTTTAGGCCGTGCAGGAAATGTAGGCAAAGAACAGGGAGCCGCGGCACAAATAAGCTGGAGCCACTACACAACCCCTTATGCCACGACACAAAAGAATGGGAGCCACAACCCTCCCTTAAAATGTGCCCAAAAATGTGTTTTCTTATGTGTTTTGCTAATGCAAGATGCTTTGGCATAACATGATATAATGGGTATTAAGACATCAAATAGGGATATTTTCAAGAGGGAAACTATTACCTAGCAAGTATGAGAATGCTTAGACCTTTAAACATCCAAGATTAATGGATTGACATAGGTTATGTTTAAAGTACTACTAGAGGTGATTCAATGAGGGAATAATCCTTTGGTACGTATATTATATGTATGAACCTTAGAGCAACCAAGAGCAATGGTTTGCCCTAAGTAAGTATCTATCACCTTAGGTAATTTAGAGTTGCATTAGATATCACTTAAGATGTGATGATGTGGTGTTTTAGATACTAGTAGACTAGGATGGATTGGTAGTGTTTTCCTATGAATATGACCTTACATAATATTATATCATTTGGCCAGAACGAAAGGAATCATAAGTTCCTAAAGGGACAAGTTATTCCTGACCAAGTGCTAGGGTTATTTGTAGTATGAGGTTACAAATTTTCCTCTCTTCAATGGGTAAACATAAGAAGCCAAAGTTCCTAGTAGAATATGCTTGGGTCCTAAATGAACTAAGTGTATAAGTATGAAGAAAGGTATGATTCAATTGGTTTATCTAGTTATTAAAGTTAAACCTTGTAGAATATGTAAACATATCTTATTTAGCATATGTTAAGATTATATTTATTATGCTATATATGACTGGTTTTGGTTTACTCATATTAAGAATTATTGTTTCTCACCCCACTGTGTTGCCAAGTAATTCCAGGTGAAAGTTCTTCTAAGAAAAAGAAGAAAAAGGAAGCTAAATATTAGACTAGTTATAGTTTTATCTGTTATATTACAATGGTTGTATTTTATATGTACTTCTTTTGTAATGTAATTAATTATGTAATACTTCAAGCTTTTGCTAAGGCTAGTGTTGTATATATATGTATATGCATTTGCTATGAAAATTATGTTTTTTGTATTTCATATGGCTCTCTATAATGTTTCCAATGAACATTATGGATATATCTATCAGGTTATTAAGTATGTAGCGACATTGTAATGCTAAGTGTCTCTTTATGTCCTACGCATATTGAGATATCAGTATTAGGACATTACACGATCAGCGCTAAGGCGCTACGAGTAGAGGCCTTTGCGCCCAACAGAGCATTGGATGCTTAGGCGCCCGGTGTTGAGCACTTAGGTGCCAATTGCAGAGCAAGAACAAGGCATGTCTCTGCTTAGACAGTGCTCAGGCATTGGGTAGTGAGCGCCCAGGCACACAGCGAGCACCCAGGAACTGGAGAATGGGCGCCTAAGCGCCCAGAGCAGGATTCATAAAAATTCTTATTTGGTGAAATGAGTTTTTCCTACTTATTAGGATCCCTTTTATATGCCTTGTAGAGTGTGTTAACACACTAATAAGGGTATTTCTAAGAGAAAAAGACCATCTTGCATATGTGGGAAAGTGAGCAACCTTAGTGCAACTAAGAGTAATGGATTGCCATAGATAGGTATCTAGACCCTTAGGCAACACAAAGTTGCATTTAATATCATAAATGAGGTGATTAGGAATGGGTAAACTAGATACAAGTAAGCTGAGTTCTGTTGACAATAGTCACTTGCCATGTTGCATGAATGTCTCCTAAGTGAGAAAGCGAAATTAGTGATGCATGAATGGACATAGTATACAGATATTATAGAAGTTCCAGTCTTTAAGCATTTCATAAGTTAGGAATTGCCTAAAGTAGGTATCTAGGACCTTGAATGCACTAGGGTGGCTTAGTTTACCACTTGTGATGTAAGAATAAGGCAAGCTAGATATAAGAATCATTGTTATGATTATTTAACTAGAAACATGGAATATGCTCTTTTATGAGTTAGAAGTGAGCTGAGAGTGCATATTGGCTAGAGTTTAGTTCATCACTTGGTTAGAGAGAATCATGTGACGAGTTAAAGTGGTGGTTTTGTGAGAGTTATATAGAACACTGCATAGTTTCCTATTACTTGCTTATTCCAGAGTAGATTAATCTTTAATGATGTATAATCATATGGCTAAAGGAGATACATGGAAAAGTCCAAAAGCCTCTTTGAGTGAGGATTTAGCCCTAGTTTCTCAGAGCATCAGGGTTACTTGATTTTATGTAGGGAATCAGTACTCTCACTAGTGTGAGTAGGAACCAGTCCACTCATTAACAGGTAGTTGAAGAGTCGGTCTTCTCATCTACAAGTTTAAAGATAGTTTGGAATAAGCAAGTGACATACACACACATCCATAGTCATTTCTTGTTACTTGGTAATTGTATAGGCAGTTGTCTAGTGAAGATGATTTTTTTCAATTGTATAAGCAGTTGTTCAATATCATTGATAGTGTAATACCCCAAAAATTCCTTGTTTTCTGTTTTATATACTTTTTAATAATATTTGTGATTTTTGTGAATTTTTGTGAATTATTTGGGTGACTTGATTATTTTATTGTATTCCTCGATTTGGATGCGCGTTAAGCAGGGCTAGAAGAATAAAATATTTTTTCCGAGGCCAGAAAGTTTTAGACTGTGGAAGTGTACCGGGGGATCTTACTATACCCGAGGCCGGACACAGTTTACAAAGTTTTCATTTTTCAAGATTTTATCTAACTGATAAAATTTGGGTATGCTCTATTATCCATTGGACAATAGATACCAATATTGTTAACTATGACTTTTATCCATTAGATAATAGCTTTTAGTAAAGTACTAGTCATCTTTTCTAGAGTGTTCTCCTTATGTGACATCATCCATGTCACATCACTTAGATGACATCACTTGTTGACTTTTCCAAAAGGTGAAACCAAGCTTCCAAAAAAAGCTTCATCAAAGCTTATTGAAGAAGTTTCATCAAAGCTTGTTGGAGAAGCTTCTTTTCTCTCCCCTTGGGATAGCCACACGGTTTTGGAGGGGGAAAAAGATGACCACTTTGTCATCTTTTCACTTAAGTTTCATTTCACTTTTCATCTCAAAAAGTTTCCACCATTCTCTCTCACTTTTTCTCTTCTCTCATTTTCTCTTTGGTGGCTCATGGTCACCACCCTCCATTTCCCTCTTCTATTTTGTTTGCTCCAATCGATCATACTTCTAGAATCTACACACCCTTTGGATGATTTTCTATGTTGTGATCATCATCAAATTCTCTCATCTTCATCATTTTCTTTCAAGCCCTAACTTGAAGCTTTTAAGGTAAGATTCTTGATTTTTATTCTTCTCTTCTCTCATTTTTCTCCACATCTCACGGCCAAGACCATTTTGGAGGAGCCATACTACACTTAGTTCATAACTTGTTCATCTTTCCATCTAAGCAACCAAAAGCTAAACACTCTCTTCCATTTCTTTCTCCCAAAGCTCATGGCCATAGGTCCTTGGAGGACCAAAGGTTTGATTTTTACTATCACTTGGTTCATTTCTATCTTTCTTTCAAGAATCAAGAAGCCAAAATACAAAACTCTTTCTTTTTCTTGGAAAGCCTCACGGCCACACCCTTCAACCCACTCTTTTAATCTTCTTTAATTTCATCTATCCACATTTCTTGAATCAAAACCCCATCCTAAGACACTTTATTGTTGTGGGTTTCTTCTAAATCATCTTGTTTCCAAGCCCTAGATGTAGATGCTTGGGTGTTGTTTTGTTTTAAGGATCTTCTTAAAAGGAGAAGCTTTGTCAAGAGGACCTACAAGGAGCTAGGAAGCTACATCTTAGGTAAGAGGGAGATTAACCTCATCAACTACTTATGGTGGTGAGGAACGAATTCATTTGAGGGTGATAAATGCATGTGAGGATTTATTCACCATGATTGTATGACTTTGTGGCTTGTGTTATATGCTTTATGTGATTTTATTACTTTGATGCTATGTATGAACTTGTTATTGTATGATTGTTATGCTTAAAATTATGTTGTACGCTTTAAATTGTGCTAGAAAGGAAAAGTGTTTTGGTCCTAATAAACATTGTAGCTCACAGCCAAGATGTGGAGAATAGGGTATTCAAGGCTAAAATATTTTATGGATTTAGAGCTTAGATGATTAGGTAGCAAGAATATGATTTATGAATTTACAAGTTGAAAACGGAAATAAACAAAGTTTTTACCATTGAAATGAATTGATTTTGGCTATGGTCTTTGATAATAGGACGGAGAAGTAATTTGGAGACTTAAAACATCTTTATTAAAAATGATTCTTGATAAGTAAATCAAAAGGGTTTGATTTAGAACTAAAATGATAGAAGTTTTGGAAAGAATGTTAGGAAATGCCACTTGGATGATGTGGGGACTGAATGAGGATCAAAGGATTTATAAGTAAAAAGAGAAGATAACCACAATGTTATGAATTGAGGAGTAATGACTTTTTGCTATATTAATAAAAATAATTTTTGGGGTAGTTGGAATGATGAAAATGATGTATTAGTGGTGAATGTAGTTAGTTTAACAATAAAGAAATTTAATTAAGGATTTATAAGATAAGAATGAAAATGAATAAATTTTTATTATTAAGGAAAAAAGGTGATTTTCGTTTGTGGAATTGAGGGATAAGATTGAGAATTTAGTTGAAACTTAAAGTAATTCATTCAAGAGGATGTTAATCAGGATGATGGAAAAGGATTTCATTAAATTAAAAATAATGTAAGTTTTGGAAAGAAAATTAGAAAATGATATTTTGAGGAATTTTAATAATGAAAACTTGAGGTATTTTAGGGTTTAGGGAAAGGAAGAGAATTTATGAAATCAAGATGATGAATGATGATTTTCTGAATTATGGGATAAAGATACCTTATGACTGAAAATAATAGTAAGGCTGCTGTGAGACAGATGTACTGGACCTGAGTAGATTAATGGTATTATATAATTGTATGGGCAGTTATATAATATCATTGATACTAATGGTATTAGACAATTATATGAGCGGTTGCTTTAATATCATTCGGAATATTCCAACGGCGGTTTAATTTCATTGATCATGCATTTGAGCATTATATAGCCGGTGGCTGTTATGGCTTTTGTTGCCTAGGAGTGAACGAGAATTTGGATAGTATGACCCCTGATGGATCTCAGGGGCCGTCAGGGCAAGGTGATTCACTTAGTGATCTGTTATCACATTATATACCCCTGGACGTGAAGAACCGTTGCAACGAATTAATGAGGACCCGATAAACACTATTCTTTTCGTGGTCTAGCGTAGACTGTCATTGAGGGGGGCAGGTCTTCTAGAACATTCATCTCTGAATTTGAGTTTAGCTCCATGGAGTAGGAACTAGTTCATTTGGCATACACATGGTCAGTACACGTGTGGTTCTGGTATGATTAGTACATATATTGTTGTGGCATGGTCAAAGTACATATTGTGATGGTATAGTCAATGTACATACATTGTTGATACATTTTGTTGCAGTACTGCTAATGCTTATATCATTGTGAGATATGTTTACTACAGATATTTATGAATGAATAACATGAATATACTTGTGATATCTGTATGTATGGAATGACTTTGTTGTTCGTATTGTTTCTCTGCTGCCATAGTGGTACTTGATGTAGGGGATCTCACCACTTTGATTGTATTATTCTATCTGCCTCTATTTCATGCTTATGTCTGTAAAGACTGCAATGGCGGCAAGGCAAGATCCGCGAGGTTTCACTAGACTACAGTTTCATAGGGGCATCAAAGCGTGGAATGTCCATTGGGACACGAGGCTCATTTTGTATGTCGGAGATGTCACCTTGTTTTGGAGCAGGACCCGGCATGACGCTACTATTTTTACTGTGGACGCAACTATTTTTCTTAGAGTTTGATTTGCCTTTTGGGGAGTTATGGGGTGATCGTGGAACTATCCCTAGGGAGGACTCTGTAGAGTCGACTGCTCAGACTCCCGTCAATAGTGACATGCCCCGATTAGGGGTTTTGTTTGCTAGGGACCTCCAAGGGAATCTAAAGGAAGATCGGGTGCAGGACCCTACTCTTCAAGTGTTTGGACTTGGACTAGGCTAAGTTTTCATATGGTAGTTATATATGTTCTTTTGGAGAACATAAGTTTTATGCTTTTGAAACATAATTATAATGTACTCATGGATGTAGAAAACCTTGTTTTATAAAAAGTCTTTTATTCAGTTCTTATAACTTGAGTTTCTCTATTTCGATAAGTTTATGTTATTCATTTAAAAAGAGATTTTGAAACTCATATTTTATAATGTCAATTATTTCATAGTTTGAGTAAAGGTTTAATTCTTTTGAAAAGGAGTTTGTCTGAGATGTAATGCCCTTTGAATGGGGTGTCACATTAGGTGGTTGATGCGTGAAATCCGCAAGTGTACGGTTTCGTCGTCAAGTAATAAAAAGATCGAATCCACAGGGACTGTGTCTATGAATACTAATTAATTAATTAATTCAATTAAGTTAAACAAAAAAGAATATGATTGTTGATAAAGAAGAACGTAGTAACAAAACAATTAAATAAAATCAAGAAAACAGAATTCAGAACAAAAATAGCGAATTATCAAGAAAGGGATTTTCAAATTCAAGAAAGCTTCCAAGATTGGGATACCATAATGATACAAGATAAATCCTAATTAACAACCCTTTTATTAAATCTAAAATTCAATTGAAGGTGAATTACCCTAAATTAGTTAATGTTCTTTCTCAAGATACAATATTCGTGCCCAATTAAACCAATTCCTACTCTCGTGGTAATTGAATTTAAATTGAACTCATTACGCTTTGTGGCAATTCATTGAATCCTCGAAAGGCTAAAACTACTCTCGTGATTTAGACCTTAAGTTCAATTCTTATGGTTCCAACACTTAGGTTCACCTCTCAGTACGTCCCTAAATGCCTATGAGATGCAAATAAGTGGCCAACAAATTCACATGAATAAAAGCAATAAGGATTGAATCAAAGAACAATCAAGATTAATAAAAGGGGAAACAACATCAATTAATCATTATCAATGTATCAAAGGGCATTGCCCAATCCTAGAAACAAAAAGAAACTACTCAGACATAGAGAAGAGGAGACAAGAAATCAAACTTAAAAACATCCCAAACCCGTAATAATGGAAGAAGAAGGGAGAAAGATGAAGAACCCAAGCCTCCTTTGTGCCTCCTTTTGAACCAAAACTAGAACCCCCTCATTGTATTCAGAACCTCTATTTATAACCCTAGGGTTTTAATTGGCTAAAAAGCCCCAAAAGAAATAAAAATAAAAGCTAAAATTCTGCTGCGCACTACGAACCACGGCCGTGGAACTTGCTGTCAGAATTCCATGGCCATGGATCATTCCATGGCCATGGATCATTCCATGGCCAGGCCGTGGATCATTCCACGGCCAGGCTGTGGAACTCCCTGGAATCTCTCTTTTCCTCCTTCAAGTTATTGCTCGATCCATGGCCGTGGTTTAATCCACGGGCAGGCCATGGATCTTTCTGGAATGGTCTTTTTGCACCTTTTTGCTATCCATTAAGCTCCAACTTCAAACATGCAAGTATTCCATTCAATTCAAGGCCAATTCCATATTAATCCTGCACAAGTATACCAAAAACACCGCAGTTATCCGAACTAAGGGAAAAACAAACCAAAAGGAAAACTAAAATGCTTAAAATGCCTACAAAATGCATGCAAAACAAGAACAAAACATGATGTTATTTCACACACATCAAATCCCCCCAAGCTTAAGACTTTGCTTGTCCCCAAGCAATAATTAATGTCAAACCAAGATATGGGATCAGGAGACAATAATGAATGAGGAACCCGAGAAAATAATATCCAAGCAATAGGTTAAGGCAAACCAAGAATCTGAGAGGTAATCAAAATCAAGTCCAATTAGAGGCTAAGTTCTCAGAAATCATGCATCCTTATTGATTGAATTAAGTTCACTCCACTAACCACACTCAAAGTGTTTAAGGGTGAAAACCATACGCTCAAAATCCTTCAAAGAAAATGCACTTCCATATGCTTGATAAGAAACCAAATTTCTACTAATAATCAGCATGCATGCAAGAATCAAAAGGTCTTTCAAGGGTTTTAATGGGGCCATGGGAATGATGATAGGTAAGGTAGAGAAAGGAAGGTATGCACAAAGGGCTCATCAAAATTTCTAATAAGCACAAGAAATCTAATAGAATGGAGCAAAGACAATTTTTCAATCAAAAACTTAACTCCACATTTCCAAGTATTTTCTTCCTTTCTTTTCCTTCTTTTCTGTCATTTTTTTTTTCAAGCTTCAATCTTATGATTTTCTTTTATTTGCTCTTTATTTTTTTTTTCATTTGAGAAAGAGAAGCTCATATACATATAATTCCCAACACACTTTTCATAACTTTCAAACCCACTTTGCTCCATTTAATATTCTAAATGATTACTAACAATATATCATCATAGGCATCAAGAAAATTAATTATGCAATAAGCTCAAAATGGGCAACTAGTGGATGAAAGTGTAACAATTTCAGAAGGCCAGAAAAATATCTAAGATGCCTTAATCATATTCAAGCATACAACCAAAAATTTCGCCTCAAAATGGTTTCAAATTAAGTTCTAGAGCACAAGATCAATGAGGAATATCACTCAACACAAAGAATGGGAGCAGAAACCATATAGTGCATATATCCCATACAGGCTCAAAACTCACATTTAGAGGTTTAAAAAAAATCAATAAGAAGCACAAATTCAGAGAATATATGTTAATTATCAACTATCAAAAGATCACCTCTACTATCAATTAAAACAATGCCTGTAGCCTATCACAAGAATTAACAATTGGGTTCCAAATCAATACCATCTCAAAATCCTCAAAAGAGAGGGGCACAAGTTCAATCAAAAACCCAAGAGATATGATGGTGTGAAAATGCAACATGAAAATACAATGCAAAACAAGACATGAAAATGCATGAAACTAATAAAAATGAAAATGCCAATTATCTAAAATGAAAATACGAAAATATGAGAATAAATGAAAATATGAAAATATGAAAATATCCCCCCAAGCTTAGAACCTACATTGTCCCCAATGTAAAAATCTAAAACAAGCGAAGGGATAAAAGAAAAGAAAAGAACTCACTGCGGTAGTGGAAAAACTTCTGGTGTTCAATCCATGGCCATGGAATTTTTCATGAGCTGGGTGTGGAATCTTCTGACTTCACTCTCCTACTAATTTGACCTTCAAAAAAGGTCAAACCTAAACAAAATTCATGAGATAAAGATCAAACAACAATCTAACACGCAAAATTAAAAGAAAAAGATGAAATAAAATAGAAAAACAAGAAAATAAAGAAGCTTGGGTTGTCTCCCAAGAAGCGCCTGTTTAAAGTCATTAGCTTGACTTTGGTCTTGTTTCTGTGCTTAGGTGACGTCAATGGAGTAGTTCTCAGTCCCCACTCCTTCAAAGTGTTTCACTCTCTGGCCATTTATCATGAAAGGCTTATGGCCTTCTTTCTTCACCTCAAGCACACCGTAGTATAAAACTTGAACAATCTCATATGGTGCTGACCATTTCGACCATAACTTACTAGGACAGAAATGTAGAAGCGAGTTATTAACAAGAACTTTATCCCCGAGTTTAAATTCACGTTTCTCGACGCACTTGTCACTCTGCTTCTAAGGTTCTTCCTTGCAGGGCATGGCATCAGTCACTGATTCCTGTATACCTGAAAGCACAACACTATCCACAACTTTAGTAGCATCAATGCGATTACATGAATTTAAGGAATTAGAATTATTTTTCAGATTTAAAAACATCAAAAACTACTTCCTCATCATTCAATCGCAAAGTTAATTTTCCTTCATGGACATCAATGATCGCCCTTCCAGTGGCAAGGAATGGACGCCCAAGTATGATTGGCATTGTAGCATCAGCTTCCATGTCAAGCACAACAAAATCCACAGGCATGTAAAACTTACCAACCTTAATGGGAACATCCTCCAAGATGCCTATGGGGTACTTGACAGACCGATCCGCCAATTGAAGTGAGATTGTTGTGAGTTTTAGCTCATCCACCTCTAACTTCTTACATACAGAAAGGGGCATAAGACTAACACTAGCCCCCAAATCACACAGAGCTTTATCAAAATTTGTGTTGCCAATCAAACAGGGAATAGAGAAGCTACCTGGATCCTTTAACTTAGGAGGTAATTTATTTTGAATTAATGCACTACACTTCTCAGTTAAAGCTACTGTCTCATATTCTTCTAGCTTCCTCTTATTAGACAGGATGTCCTTAAGAAACTTATCATAGGTAGGCATTTGTTTTAATGCCTCAGTGAAGGGTACATTTATGTATAATTTCTTAAGAACCTCTAAGAACTTCCCAAACTGCCTGTCTAACTTCGCCTTAGCAAGTCTTTGAGGGAAGGGAACTGGGGGTTGGTAAGGTTCAGGGGGTACATACTTAGACACCTTCTCAGTGATTTCCTCCTCTTCTAAGGGTTGTGCCTTAATCTCTTTTCCTCATTACCCACATCTTTGTTACTCTCCCCATTACCCCTAGGATCCTCTAACCTCTTTCCACTCCTCAAACTCACAGCCTTACAATGTTCATTGCCTGGGTTGACTTCAGGTTGACCAGGAAACTTACCTTGCTACCTAAGAGAAGTGCTTGCTTGTCGGGCAATCTGGGTTTCCAACATCTTATTATGAATGGCTAAATTGTCAACCTTAGCTGATAACTCTTTGATTGCCTCAGTCACAACTTGCCCATGGTGCCTAAACTCCTCATTCTGCTTAGACTGGCTCTCAACAAAATTCTCTAGAAGGGACTCAAGTCTAGATTTCTGTACCTGTGGGACTCCAGAAAAGGGTTTAGCATTACTTTGCCCAGCTTGGTACTGATTATTCCGGTAAGAGAAGTTAGGATGTGACCTCCAACCAGGGTTGTAAGTTTAAGAATACGGATCATTCCTCCCCTTTTGGTTGAAGTCATGGAAATTGTGGTATAATTCCACTTACTCCACCGGTGCACCATGTGAGGGTCCCATTCCAACTTGGCATTCAGCACCAACATGTCCCTGTGCTCCACAAATCTCACAAAAATTGTTAGAGGCACCTATGACATTAACATGAGCTTTCTCAAGCATGTCAAAATGTTTATTCAAAGAATCAAACTTTGACATAATTAAATCAACACCATCTACCTCAAACTTACCTCCCGAGAGCTTTCTCGGGTTGTGCCATCTTTCATTGGCCCATTGGTGATGATTTGAAGCTACGCTCTCAATTATCTCATAAGCCTCTGTGAGCCTCCTATTCATCAGAGCTCCACCAGCTGCGGAGTCAAGAGACACCTTCGAAGAATATTCCAAACCATTGTAGAAGGTGTGGACAATCAACCACTTCTCTAACCCGTGGTGTGGGTAGGCTTCCAACAAAGCCTTATATCTATCCCAAGCTTCTGACAATGACTCGCCATCTTTCTGAACAAAGCTTGTGATTTAGGTCCTTAGGTGAGCAGTCTTGGAAGGTGGAAAAAATTTATCCAAAAAGGCTTGCTCCAATTGGTCCCAAGTAGTTATCGTCTCAGCAGGAACAGACTTCAGCCAAGCTCTAGCTCGATCTCTCAACGATAGAGGAAACAAGCAGAGACGAATAGCATCAACAAAGGCGCCTTCGATCTTGAGGGTCTCACAGAACTCCAAGAACATATCCACATGATCATTAGGATCCTCTGACGGCAATCTTCCAAACTGGTTCTGCCTTATCATAGACAGTAAGGCAGGAGGTATGTGCCTAGCTTCAATGTCTGGCCGAGCAATTCCAGATCGCAAACCTCGAGCGTTAGGGGCTGCATACTCCTTTAAAGGTTTATTATCTTCAGCTGCTGCCATGACAAGTGTTGGTTCAGATATTTCCCTTACTCTTTGCCTTTGTTGTCTTCTCCTTCTACGTAAAGTCCTTTCAATTTCAGGATCTGCTTCAATAAGAATCCCAGAACGTCTAGTACTTTGCATAAACAAGAGAAATTACTTGCAGAGAGTTAAAGAGAAAACAAGAACGTAAGAACCAAATAAAAGAAAAAGGTTTAAAATAATTAAATTAAAAATAAAATTAATATTCAAGAAAAACACAGTCCCCGGCAATGGTTCCAAAAACTTGGTGCGTGAAATCCGCAAGTGTACGGTTTCGTCGTCAAGTAATAAAAAGATCGAATCCACAGGGACTGTATCTATGAATACCAATTAATTAATTAATTCAATTAAGTAAAACAAAAAGGAATATGATTGTTGATAAAGAAGAACGTAGTAACAAAACAATTAAATAAAATCAAGAAAATAGAATTCAGAACAAAAATAGCGAATTATCAAGAAAGGGATTTTCAAATTCAAGAAAGCTTCCAAGATTGGGATACCACAATGATACAAGATAAATCCTAATTGACAACCCTTTTATTAAATTTGAAATTCAATTGAATGTGAATTGCCCTAAATTAGTTAATGTTCTTTCTCAAGATACAAGATCCGTGCCCAATTAAACCAATTCCTACTTTCGTGGTAATTGAATTTAAATTGAACCCATTACGCTTTGTGGCAATTCATTGAATCCTCGAAAGGCTAAAACTACTCTCGTGATTTAGACCTTAAGTTCAATTCTTATGGTTCCAACACTTAGGTTCACCTCTCAGTATGTCCTTAAATGCCTATGAGATGCAAATAAGTGACCAGCAAATTCACATGAATAAAAGCAATAAGGATTGAATCAAAGAACAATCAAGATTAATAAAAGGGGAAACAACATCAATTAATCATTATCAATGTATCAAAGGGCATTGCCCAATCCTAGAAACAAAAGGAAACTACTCAGACATAGAGAAGAGGAGACAAGAAATCAAACTTAAAAACATCCCAAACCCGTAACAATAGAAGAAGAAGGGAGAAAGATGAAGAACCGAAGCCTCCTTTGTGCCTCCTTTTGAACCAAAACTAGAACCCCCTCATTGTATTCAGAACCTCTATTTATAACACTAGGGTTTTAATTGGCCAAAAATCCCCAAAAGAAATAAAAATAAAAACTAAAATTCTGCTGCGCGCTGCGAACCACGGCCGTGGTTCATTCCACGGCCAGGCCGTGGAACTTGCTGTCAGAATTCCATGGCCATGGATCATTCCATGGCCAGGCTGTGGATCATTCCACGGCCAGGCCGTGGAACTCCCTAGAATCTCTTTTTTCCTCCTTCAAGTTGTTGCTCGATCCATGGCCGTGGTTTAATCCACGGGCAGGCCGTGGATCCTTCTGGAATGGTCTTTTTGCACCTTTTTGCTATCCATTAAGTTCCAACTTCAAACATGCAAGTATTCCATTCAATCCAAGGCCAATTCCACATTAATCTTGCACAAGTATACCAAAAACACCGCAGTTATCCGAACTAAGGGAAAAACAAACCAAAAGGAAAACTAAAATGCTTAAAATGCCTACAAAATGCATGCAAAACAAGAACAAAACATGATGTTGTTTCACACACATCAGTGGTATCAGAGTAGTTCATCCTATTGAGCCGGGGTATGAACTGACTATGCTTAGGCTTGTAGAAATTTCTATGTGTGTTGTGCGATTCCTTGTCTCTTGTTTGAGATGTTAAAAGAAGATCGCCTAAGTTACTCTAGGTTGAATATTAAGAGTTACTGTTACACGGTTACATGATATTAAGGATTGGCCAACTCAATATGTAATATTCTGTGTGGACAGGAAACTATGACTTCAATTAGGCGAACTAGGAGAATAGGGGTTCTTCTAGTAAGAGTCCAGTTGGATGACTGAACTCGTGTAAAATTGTTTGTACCTACACTCTTCGGAGTGGTACCTCTAGTGTGGGTAAAGTCCAAGTCTGAGTCTTTTGGGTTTGTGGGTAGGTCTGCCTTGTTTGCGTTGTGTGTTTCTTTGAAACTAAATATAGAGATGTATTGCTTGGTTTCCGAAAAGAGACAATACTATTTGAAAATGTTACTTTTTGTTTTCCATTGTATTTTGATTTATCTATTTTTTAAAAAAAGGCAATGGCTCGCGGTAGACGTACGTGTGTGAATGTGGAATGGGACAACAATAGGATGGCTGCGACTGCAGAGGCAATGCAAAGAATGGCTTGTGTAACTGTACGACAGAATCAGAAGGCCGCTCAGCAACAGGAATTGATAGCTAAGGGTCAGATTTTGTTAGAGTTGAATCAATCTCAAGATATGGGACCCAATAACGTTGGACCATATTGGTTCCAAAAAAGGAGAAATCGTAAGGTTAAGCGATTCCAGTAGAAATCGTATTCATGATCATCGAGAAATCAACAACAACAGCAACCATATGGGGGTAGTGTTAGTAGTGGTAGACCTAGTCAGGCCGTGGTACTTTTTCATATATGTATAAAGTGTGTAAAAAGTTATGCAGCAAGAAATTTTACGATCAAGGGAAAAGTTTGTTTCAAGTGTGGAAAGCCAAGACACGTGTTTAGGAATTGTACTTCACAAAAGACGAAGCCTTCCGTTAGTGATGTACATGCTTGAAAATCTCATATAGAAGGGACAGTCAATTCCCCAAGTGGAGTAAAAGCATCCCAGACTGAAGACCTAAACGAAGGAGACTATACCACAAGAAGTGATCATTTGACTATACTGTATAATTCTGGGTGTAACCCATTTCTTTATGGCATATGACTATATCGATTAATTGGAGTTATCTGTGTCTTCATTATCTTTTAACCAAGTTATTTCTATTTCTATTACAAAAACCTATTGTTGATAACCAAGTTGCTTAAATTATCCTATGCATGTTAAAGACTGAATCTTTTCTGTTGATTTGATCTGTTTACCCCCATAAATTAGACGTGATCTTGAAAATGGACTGGTTATCTTCCAACCATATCTTGTTAAATTATTCCAATAAAATTTTAGACATTCATTTCTAAAATCAGGCCATATCAAATTCTTTGTTGGATATGTTTTGTAACACATCAGATAGTTTTGCTACCCTTTTTCTTCTTGACCTTCTTATTTTTTTTATGCATCGCAATTGCAAGAAAGCATATTCCTAGTCCCAATTATGTCATAGTATCATATACAGTACAATTGAAAGAGAACTTGACTAGTAAGACACTTTATGTTAAGAACAAGGACATGAGAGTGAAGCGATATGAAGGAAAGGAAAATTTCAAGAAATCAGGAAGGGATTAGTTATTTTCTAATCATATCCTATTAGATCATTCCAACTAAACCTTAGTGTTTCCTAAGACTAAGATTTTTGGATTTTTACGGCCAACCAAGATTGAAGCTTTATTGAGGGAAGGAGCTCAAGGATGCATGTTACTATCTTCTTTAGAGGCCAAAAGTAAGAAGAAGTTATATGCTAAGTTGTCAAAGTGTAAATTTTGGTCAGAGGAGGTTAAATTCTTGGGTCATATAATCTCAAAGGAAAGGATTGCTGTGGATTTGTCGAAAGTTGAAGCAGTTCTTCAATGGGAAAGACCAAAGACCGTAACAGAGATTCGTAGCTTTGTGGGATTAGCTAGTTATTATCGGAGATTCATTGAAGAATTTTCCAAGATAGCAGGACCTCTTATCCAGCTCACACAAAAGAGTCGAGCTTTCATATGGACTGATGCATGTGAGGAAAATTTTCAAGGGTTGAAGAGACACTCAACTACTTCGCCAGTGTTGATTTCGCCCAATCCCAATTAACCTTTTGAGGTGTCTCATGATGCTCCATATTAGGGTTTAGAACGTGTGCTTGTGCGATATAGAAGGGGTAGTAGCATATGCTTCAAGGCAATTAAGAGTACTTGAGAAGAACTACCCTACACAAACTTGGGGTTAGCAGTTATGGTTGCATTGAAGATCTGGAGACATTTTCTACATGGAGCAATATTCAACGTCTACAGTGATCATTAAAGTCTGAAATATCTATTTACTCAGAGAGAGCTAAATACGAGGCATTATGGACGACGAATTATAACAACTTTGTGTTGGCACCAAGATGGGGAAAGTTTTGCGTCAGGACTCAAGCTTGTACAACAAACAACGAATAAAAATTAAGATGACTTAGGACAATATATGAACAACTCGGAGGAAGAGAGATTGCATCAGAAAAGGGGATTTGGAATGATGTAATTACAGACGCAACGTGGGAGCTAGAAGACATAATGAAGGAGCAATGGCCGCATGTGTTCTAAGGTATAACAAATTTCGAGGATGAAATTTCTTTTAGAAGGGGAGAGTTGTAACACCCCGAAAATTCCTTGTTTTTTTATTCTATATGCTTTTTATAATATTTGTAATTTTTGTGAATTATTTGTGTGATTTTGATTATTTTATTATATTTCTCAATTTACATGCAGGTTAAGCGGGGCCGGAAGAATAAAATATTTTTTCGAGGCCAGAAAGCTTTGGACTATGGAAGCGTACCGAGGGATCTTACTAAACATGAGGCCGGACATAGTTTACGAAATTTTTGTTTTTCGAGAGATATTATCTGATGGATAAAATTTGAGTACGCTCTATTATCCATTGAACAATAGATACTAGTATTATTAACTATGAATTTTATCTATTAGATAATAGCTTTTAGTAAAGTACTAATCATTTTTTCTAGAGTGTTCTCCTTGTGTGAAATCATCCATGTCACATCACTTAGATGACATCACTTGTTGACTTTTCCAAAAGGTGAAACCAAGCTTCCTAAAGAAGCTTCATCAAAGCTTGTTGAAGAAGCTTCATCAAAGCTTGTTGGAGAAGCTTCTTTTCTCTCTCCTTGGGATAGCCACATGGTTTTGGAAGGGGGGAAAGATGACCACTTTGTCATCTTTTCACTTAAGTTTCATTTCACTTTTCATCTCAAAAAGTTTTCACCTTTCTCTCTCACTTTTTCTCTTCTCTCATTTTCTCTCTAGTGGCTCACGGTCACCACCCTCCATTTCCATCTTCTATTTTGTTTACTCTAATCAGTCGTACTTCTAGAATCTACACACCCTTTGGATGATTTTCTTTGTTGTGATCATCATCAAATTCTCTCATCTTCATCATTTTCTTTCAAGCCCTAACTTGAAGCTCTTAAGGTTAGATTCTTCATTTTTATTCTTCTCTTCTCTTATTTTTCTCCACACCTCACGGCCAAGACCATTTTGGAGGAGCCATCCTACACTTAGTTCATCACTTGTCCAAGCAACCAAAAGCTAAACACTCTCTTTCATTTCTTTCTCCCAAAGCTCACGGCCATAGGTCCTTGGAGCACCAAAGTTTTGATTTTTGCTATCACTTGGTTCATTTCTATCTTTCTATCAGGAATCAAGAAGCCAAAATACAAAACTCTCTACTTTTTCTTGGAAAGCCTCATGACCACACCCTTCACCCACTCTTTTAATCTTCTTTAATTTCATCTATCCACATTTCTTGAATCAAAACCCCATCCTAAGACACTTTGTTGTTGTGGGTTTCTTCTAAATCATCTTGTTTCCAAGCCCTAGATGTTGATACTTGTGTGTTGTTTTGTTTTAAGGATCTTCTTAAAAGGAGAAGCTTTTTCAAGAGGACCTACAAGGAGCTTGGAAGCTACATCTTAGGTAAGAGGGAGATTAACCTCATCAACAACCTATGGTGGTGAGGAACGAATTCATTTGAGGGTGGTAAATCCTTGTGAGGATTTATTCACCATGATTGTATGACTTTGTGGCTTGTGGTTATATGCTTTATGTGATTTTATTACTTTGATGCTATGTATGAACTTGTTATGGTATGATTGTGATGCTTAAAATTATGTTGTACGCTTTAAATTGTGCTAGAAAGGAAAAGTGTTTTGCTCCCACTAACCATTGTAGCTCACGGCCATGATGTGGAGAATAGGGTGTTCAAGGCTAAAATATTTTATAGATTTAGAGCTTAGATGATTAGGTAGCAAGAATATGATTTATGAATTTATAAGTTGAAGAGGGAAATAAACAAAGTTTTTACCATTGAAAAGAATTGATTTTGGCTATGGTCTTTGATAATAGGATAGAGAAGTAATTTGGAGACTTAAAACATCTTTATTAAAAATGATTCTTGATAAGTAAATCAAAAGGGTTTGAGTTAGAACTAGAATGATGGAAGGTTTGGAAAGAATGTTAGGAAATGCCACTTGGATGATGTAGGGACTGAATGAGGATCAAAGGATTTATAAGTAAAAAGAGATGATAACCACAATGTTACGAATTGAGGAGTAATGACTTTTGGCTATATCAATAAAAATAATTTTTTGGGATAGTTGGAATGATGAAAATGATGTATTAGTGGTGAATCTAGTTAGTTTAACAATAAAGAAATTTAATTAAGGATTTATAAGATAAGAATGGAAAGGAATAAATTTTTATTATTAACGAAAAAGAGTGATTTCTAGTTGTGGTATTGAGGGATAGGATTGATAATTTAGTTGAAACTTAAAGTAATTCATTCAAGAAGAAGTTAATCAGGATGATGGAAAAAGACTTCATTAAATTAAAAATAATGTAAGTTTTGGAAAGAATATTAGCAAATGATATTTTGAGGAATTTTAATAATGAAAACTTAAGGTATTTTAGGGTTTAGGGAAATGAAGAGAATTTACGAAATCAATATGATGAATGATGATTTTCTGAATTATGTGATAAAGATACCTTGTGACTGAAAATACAGTAAGGTTGCTGTGAGATTGATGCACTGGACCCGAGTGGATCAGTGGTATTATGTAATTGTATAGGCAACTATATAATATCATTGATACTAATGGTATTAGATAATTGTAGGGGCAGTTACTTTAATATCATTCGGAATAGTTCAACGGTGGTTTGATTTCATTGATCATGCATTTGAGCATTGTACAGTCGGTGGCTGTTATGGCTTTTGTTGCCTAGGAGTGAACGAGAATTTGGATAGTGTGATCCCTGATGGATCTCAAAGGGCGTCAGGGCGAGGTGATTCCCTTAGTGATTTATTATCACATTATATACCCCTGGCCGTGAAGAACTGTTGCAACGCACTGACAAGGACCCAACAAACACTATTCTTTTCGTGGTCTGGCGTAGACTATCATTGAGGAGGGCAGGTCTTCTAGAACGTTCATATCTAAATTTTAGTTTAGCTCCATGGAGTAGGAACTGGTTCATTTGGCATACACATGGTCAGTACACAGGTGGTTGTGGCATAGTCAGTACATATATTGTTGTGGCATGGTCAAAGTACATATTGTGGTGGCATAGTCATTGTACATACATTATTGATACATATTGTTATAGTACTGCTAATGCTGATATCATTATGAGATATGTTTGCTGCAGATATTTGTGAATCAATAACATGAATATACTTGTGATATCTGTATATATGGAATGACTTCGTTGTTCGTATTATTTCTCTGCTGCCATGGTGGTACTTGACGTAGGAGATCTCACCTCTTTGATTGTATTATTCTGTCTGCCTCTATTTTATGCTTATGTCTGTAAAGACTGCGATGGCGGCAAGGCAAGATCCGTGAGGTTTCACTAGACTATAGTTTCATGGGGGCATCGAAGCGTGGAATGTCCATTAGGACAACGGGCGCATTCAGTATGTTGGAGATGTCACCTTGTTTTGGATCAGGACCTGGCATGACGTTGCTACGTTTACTGTGGATGCAGTAGTTTTTCTTAGAGTTTGATTTGTCTTTTGGGGAGTTATGGGGTGATCGTGGAACTATCCGTAGGGAGGACTTTGTAGAGTCGGCTGCTCGGACTCTCATTCTTAGCGACATGCCCTGACTGGGGGTTTTGTCTGTTAAGGATCCCGAAGGGAATCTAAAGGAAGACCGGAAGCAGGACCCTACTCTTCAAGTGTTTGGACTTGGACTAGGCCAGTTTTTGTAACGTCCCGAGACTGCCTGCAGGATCGATGAATGTCCCCACAAACCAACACAGGTCTTTTCAGCGTGCTTTGTCCTTACTCACACGCATCCTAGGAAACTTCCTAAGAGGTCACCCATCCCACAAGTGCTCCAAGTCAAGAACGCTTAACTATGGAGTACTTATGTTCTTGGCTCCTGAAAAGAAGATGCATCTTGTTGATATGGGTGGTGCTAATCAATTCCTTTAAGTTATCCTTAACTATGCAGTCCCATACCTGCACAGTCTCTGGATCCCTCTCATTTGAGTGTGTATTCAGTTCATTCATGTGTCCCTCTGCCTAGAAGTCTGCCAGGAGCCACTCGTTGTCCGTGCTTCATCTTTTGCATTGGCGACCACTCCTCGCCCTCGTCGGCCCTGGGTGTCACAGTTTTCATATGGTAGTTATATATGTTCTTTTGGAGCACATAAGTTTTATTCTTTTGAAACATAATTATAATGTACTCATGGATGTAGAAAACCTTGTTTTATGAAAAGTATTTTATTCAGTTCTTATAACTTGAGTTTCTCTATTTCAGTAAGTTTATGTTATTCATTTAAAAAGAGATTTTGAAACTCGTATTTTATAATGTCAATTATTTCATAGTTTGAGTAAAGTTTTAATTCTTTTGAAAAGAAGTTAGTCTGAGATGTAATGCCCTTCGAATGGGGTGTCACAGATGTTATGTTTATGAGTTTAAGGTTATAGATTGGCTTAGTGAACGTTTACATAGAGTATAAGAATGTAAATGTTCAAGTGGCATGAAGTAAAGACTTCATTGCTTGTTGCTAATCCTACACTTCAGAGTTAGTGAGTTTATTCATAGAAAGAGGTTATGTGTTTGACTTTGCTACGATGAAGTTTAAGTTTTGATGATAACAAACGTGAAAATGATGAGAAGACCAAGTCCAAAAACTTCAAAGATTAGCTTTAGGACTTAGAGTCTTTGTATGAAGATCTTTTTGGATATCTCATGGTTTTACAAGATAAAACAAAAATGTTTTTTTTTTAACTTATCCCAAAACTATTTTTGATCTTAAAATTAACTTAGAAAGTTTTGGTGTTCTTGAAAAACCATCCGGGCTGCCTTTGTAAGCATTTATACTTGTTTTTACAAATTAAGTTATTCGATTAACTCATTAGTTATTTGAATAAAGTTTTAAATTTGCTACTGCGCGCCTCTGTTTTTAAAAGTGTTATTCGAATAACTGATAAGTTATTCGAATAGACCTAATTTTTAGAAATCCCTTTATGACAGTGTTATTCGAATAAACCTAGTGTTATTCGAATAACCTGT
Source organism: Ormosia semicastrata (assembly GCA_029884595.1). NCBI lineage: Eukaryota > Viridiplantae > Streptophyta > Magnoliopsida > Fabales > Fabaceae > Ormosia > Ormosia semicastrata. Next base: position 72,762,397 of record JAQQTO010000060.1, read on the forward strand.
TTTTAGAACAGCTTAAAAGATAGCCTTGTGGCAGTGTTATTCGAATAACCCATATGTTATTCGAATAACCACTTTCAGAAATGTTTTGAAAAGAATGTGTTATTCGAATAATTGAAGACGTATTTGAATAAACACAGGATTCTGATATAGAAAGAAATGGCCATATTTTTGAATTAATTACGAGAATAATTGCTTCAACGGCTAAATTCCTTTTTGACTCTATAAATAGAGACTGCGGGTCTCTTCTTTTTCTTGCCCAACTAACTGATTAATTTACACTTGCTTTGAAAACCAGATTTATAATTTATGCTTATTTTCTGTGCTCTTTTTGCTAAAATTTTGAGATATCCATAGAGAGCTTCTTAGCAGTTCAATTTGTATTATTTACTCTGAGTGAGAGTTTCTCTTCATCTATATTTTACTTTTCTGTATCGAGGGTGAGGTATCCCTCAAGGTTTGTATAAGGGTGAGGTATCCCTGCAGGCTAAGACTTTAGCACAAGGGTAGAGTTTCCTTATGTGTGAAAAGTGCTCTATTTTGTAACGGTAGAAAGCACTTATTGAAGCTTGTATACATAGTGCAAAATCTCGAATAGTTGTTTCGAGGACTAGACGTAGACCACAAGTGGGTTAGTGGTCAAACCAGGATAAATATTGTGCCTGCTCTTCTTCTCTTTATCTCTTTATTTAACGCAGTTTAATTTTATTGCATATTTATTTATTTGCTGTTCTTAAAGTTCTTCTTCTTCCTATCTTAATTTCTCTTTATTTATTTAATAGCTTCAATACTTGTGTTTATTTTAAAAGTATTTGTGAAAAGTTTTTATACTCAATTCACCCCCTTCTTGAGTACTGGAGCCACTTGGTTACAAGTGGTGTCAAAGCTAGACTATCGTTTAAAGAGTTTAGCAGCTTCAAGAGAACATGACTTCCTCAAGTGACTTTTCAGAGGGATCTTCCATAAACTGACCACCCTTTTTCAATGGGGATGGTTATACCCATTGGAAGGAAAGAATGAAAATCTTCATCAAAGCTATTGATCTCGATGTGTGGGATGCTGTCGAAAATGGCACTTTTATACCTACAAAAGAGGTCGATGGTGTAAAAATCGAGACACCGAGAAGTGATTGGTCAGATAAGGATAAAAGAAAAGTTCAACATAATTTAAAAGCCAAAAACATCATTACCACTACTTTGGGGTATGATGAATTTTTCAGAATTTCAAATTGTAAAACTGCTAAAGAAATGTGGGATACTTTACAAGTTACCCATGAGGGTACTAGTGAAGTAAAGAGGTCGAGAATAAATTCTCTTACTAGTGAATATGAATTATTCAGAATGAACTAAGGAGAAAGCATTCAAGAAATGCAAAAGAGGTTCACCCACATAGTTAATCATTTTGCATCATTAGGAAAAAGTTTTTCTAATGAAGATTTGATTAACAAAGTTTTGAGATGTCTGAGTAGGATTTGGTAACCCAAGGTAATAGCCATATCAAAATCGAGGGATTTGTCAACCATGACATTAGCTACCCTTTTTGGAAAACTTCATGAACACGAGCTGGAGCTGAACAGATTAAGCCAAAGCGAAGAGATTGACAAGAAGAAAAAAGGAATCGCACTTAAAGCCACTTCCTCCAACATCGATATTGAAGAAGAAAATGATGGAGATGAAGAGGACAACCTTGAGTTGAATGAAGAGAACCTCATTTTCCTTGTAAAGAAATTTGGAAAGTTTCTCAAGAAGAAAGGAACACAAAGAAGACCATCGTTTCCCCAAAAGAAGACTTATCATAAAGGAGAAGGAGTATCATCAACTCCAACTTGCTATGAATGCAGAAAATCAGCTCACATGAAGATGGAGTGCCCAATCTATCAAAAGAAAATGGAGAAAGTTAAAAAGAAGCCCTTCAAGGACAGAAAAGGGAGAATAGCCTACATAGCATGGGATGACAATGACATGGACTCCTCTGATAGTTCAGATAGTGAAGAAGCCCATCTATGTCTCATGGTCAAAGGAGAAGAAGGAGATGAAAGTGACAATAAGGTAAGTTCTAACTGTGATTTATTACCTTCTTATGATGAATTGCAAAATGCCTTTGAAGAATTGCATGAAGAATCAATAAGGCATACAAAATTAATTTTTTCTTCTAAGAAAACAATTTCTTCTTTAGAAAATCAATTCTTGTTTTAAATAAAGAAATTGAAGAATTAAAAATTGAAAATGAAACATTAGAATTAATTGATGCTTGTACAAGTTGTTCTTCTTATATCTCAACTTCTTCATCTTGCTTATCATGTCAAAATCTTGAAAAAGAAATTGAGAACTTAAAGAACACACTCTCTAAATTCACTTTTGGAAAAGATAATTTGAATATTTTATTAGAAAAACAAAGAGCTATTTTTCAAAAGGCTGGGATAAGTTACAACCCTAAAAGTTAGCATAAATTTTATAAAAATTTCTTTGTTCACTCAAGTACTTCTAGCAGTCCTTTTATTAAATTCTTTTATTGTGGGAAGAAGGGACACAGTGAGTCAACATGCAATGCTAAGAAAAATATAAATACAAAGAGTGGAACAAAAATGGTTTGGGTCCCTAAGGGTACTATTCCTAAAACTAACACTCAAGGACCCAAGAAAATTTGGGTACCAAAAGTTAAAAATTAAACATGTGGTGTAGGTGTGCTTGAAGGCCAGAAGCTCAAATTGGTATCTTGATAGTGGTTGCTCTAAGCACATGACTAGAGATGACTCCAAATTCACGCTGCTTGTTCCTAAGAATCATGGACACGTTACATAAGGTGATAACAACAAAGGAAAGATTCTTGGAATCGACAAAGTCTGTAAGAGTCCTAACTCCTCTATAGATAATGTATTGCTTGTTGAAGGACTTAAACATAACTTGCTTAGTATTAGCCAATTATGCGATAAATGAAATAAAGTTATTTTTTATTCAAATTGCTGCATAATTGAAGATAAAAATGATAAGCATGTTAAGTTCATCGGTTATAGAGTCAACAATATTTATATGATTAGTCTTGATGATATATCTTCAAATGATACGAAATGCCTTTTAAGTAAGAATGATGATTCATGGTTATGGCATAGGAGAATTGCACACATTCACATGGATAACTTAAAAAAGTTGGTCTCTAAAGAGCTAGTAATTGGACTACCCAAGCTCAATTTTATAAAAGATAAATTATGTGATGCATGTCAAAAGGGAAAACAAGTAAATGTCTCTTTTAAAGCAAAAAATATAGTTTCAACTTCTAGACCTTTACAACTTTTGCACATGGATCTTTTTGGACCATCTAGAACTATGAGCTTTGGTGGGAATTACTATGCTTTAGTGATTGTGGATAATTTTTCTAGGTTCACATAGACTTTTTATTTCTTTTAAATAAAAATGATGCATTTCTATCTTTTAAAAGACTTACCAAAGTTATTCAAAACGAAAAAGATTTTTCAATTTCTTCTATAAGAAGTGACTATGGTGGCGAATTTGAAAATCATGCTTTTGAAACTTTTTGTGATAAATATGACATTGAGCATATTTTTTCTACCCCTAGAACTCCACAACAAAATGGAGTTGTAGAAAAGAAAAATCTTTCTTTAGAAGAAATGGCAAGAACTATGCTCAATGAGGCCGCTCTTCCTAAGTATTTTTGGGCGGATGCTGTAAGTACAACTTGTTACATAATGAACAGGGCCCTTATAAGGCCTATTTTAAAGAAAATCCTGTATGAATTATACAAGGGAAGAAAGCCAAATATCTCACATTTTTATGTTTTCGGTTGCAAATGTTTTGTTTTAAAATAACGGAAAGGATAACCTAGGCAAGTTTGATGCTAAGTCTGATGAAGGTATATTTCTTGGCTATTCTAATCATAGCAAATTTTTTAGAGTTTATAATAAGAAAACTATGACTGTTGAAGAATCCATTCATATTGCATTTGATGAAACTGACTCAAATAGATGGAGAAAAGATCTTGTTATTAATTATGTTGCAGAAGCTTTGGCAAAAACTAACTTGAATGACAAGGAAATAGAAGAAAGAAAGCAAGAAGAAAATTAAGAGGAACCCCTAACTCAAGAGAACTCACAAGCCATGGACCTCCCCAAAGAATGGCAAACTTCAAGATACCACCCGCTTGACCAAGTAATAGGTGATGTATCCAAAGGTGTAAGTACTCGAAACTCAATTAGAAATGCATGCAATCATATGGCTTTTGTTTCTCAAATTGAACCTAAAGACTTAAATGAAGCATTTGATGATGAACATTGGATCTTAGCAATGCAAGAAGAGTTAAATCAATTTGAAAGAAACCAAGTATGGGAATTGGTTGCAAGGCCCAATGATCATCCAATCATAGGCACCAAATGGGTCTTTTGGAACAAACTTGACGAAGCTGGCCTAATAATAAGAAATAAAGCTAGGCTTGTAGCTAAAGGATATAATCAAGAAGAAAGAATAGATTATGAAGAAAGCTATGCACCTGTAGCTAGACTAGAAGCTATAGAATGTTACTTGCTTTTACTTGCATCATGGATTTTAAATTATATCAAATGAATATTAAAAGTGCTTTTCTAAATGGTTTTATTCAAGATGAGCTATACGTTGAACAACCTTCAGGTTTTGAAAATCATGAACTACCCAACCATGTTTTCAAACTTGAAAAGGCTTTATATGATTTAAAGCAAGCTCCTAGAGCTTGGTATGAAAAATTGAGTAAGTTCCTTTTAGAACATGATTTTTTAAGAGGCAAAGTTGATACAACTCTTTTCATTAAAAATAATAAGCATGACATTCTCCTTGTACAAGTGTATGTAGATGATATTATCTTTGGTGCTACTAACGAGTCTCTATGTAAGGATTTTTCAAATATCATGCAAAGCGAATTAGAGATGTCCATGATGGGAGAACTTAACTTCTTCCTTGGACTTCAAATTAAACAAACAAGGAGTGGAACATTCATTAGCCAATCTAAATACTGCAAAGAACTCCTAAAGAGATTCAGAATGGAAAACTCAAAGCATATGAACACTCCAATGAGCACCTCATGCTACTTAGACAAGGATGAAGCAGGTAAATCTATTGAAATCACTAAATACAGAGGTATGATTGGATCCCTTCTCTATCTCACTGCTAGTAGTCCTGATATTATGTTTAGCGTATGCATGTGTGCTAGATACCAAGCTAATCCTAAAGAATCACACTTAAGTGTAGTAAAACGTATTATGAAATATCTTGGTGGCACTTCACAAGTGGGCTTGTGGTATCCCAAAGGTACCATTTGTAGTCTTGTTGGTTATTCCGACTCCGATTTCACTGGTTACAAATTGGATAGGAAAAGCACTAGTGGAACATGCTACTTGCTTGGAAGTTCCTTAGTTTCTTGGCATAGCAAGAAACAAAACTGTGTGACTTTATCCACCGCTGAGGCTGAATATGTTGTAGCCGAAAGTTGTTGCGCTCAAATTGTAACATCCCAAAAATTATTTATTTCATTATAAATAATCATTTTATAATATTTATAATTTTCAAGAATTTTTCTAGATTTTTTTGAAAAATGTTGAATATTTTAATATATTTTTCATTTTATGTGCACATTGAGTAGTGTCAGTGTAACACTCCAGAAGTTGATTGTTTCGTGATAAATAGTCATTTTTGAATATTTGTGATTTTTTATGATTTTTGTGGAATTTTCTGAGAACGTTGAATATTTTAATATATTCCTCGTTTTGCGTATGCACTGAGCGGAGCCGGGAAAACGAAATGTTTTCCCTGAGGCTAGAAGACTTTAAACTATAGAAACGTCGACGGGGGATCTTACTAAACCCGAGACTGGATACAGTTTATAAGGTTTTCACTTTTCAAGATTTTATCTGATAAATAAAATCGCAGTATATTTTATTATCTGATAAAATAATAAAATATTATTTACGCTAACTGTAAAATTTTGTCCACTGAGAAATAGTTCTAGTAGATTATTTTTATTTAATTATTTTTATGACATTATTTAAGTGACTACACACTTCACTTTATCGAGAAGCGTGCGAAACTTCTCAAGGAAGCTTCTAGGAAGCTTCCTCCCCACCCACACTCTCTTTCTCCTTCCTTATGTGCTGCACGGTTGGCTGGGGGGGAAACATATTTTCATTTCCCCCATTTTCTCTCCCTCATACGCAGCTCTCTTCTTCTCCCTCTCTTCCTCTCTTCTTCCACCCACACACCTCCATTGTTGAACCTTCAAGCTTCCATGCTCAAGCCAATAAAGACCATTGTCTTTCCTCTCCATCCTCAAGCTTTCTTCTTTGTGGAACTCACCTTAGCTCCTCTATTTTCGTGGTTGGCAGCCTAACACCAAAGCTTCAAGCTTTAAGGTAAAGCTCTTAACTTTCTCTTCCTCTTCTCCTCATTTTCGTGTTCCATGGTCACCTTGGTGACCATGGCTACCATTTTCCCTCTTTGATCTTGATTTTTAGGGATTTGAGCACCTAAGGATCTTGTGGTGGTGAAGCACAAAATTTCAAGGACAAAAGGAGCTTGCTTTCTTTGTTCTTCACTAAGGTAAGAGGAAGATTATTCTCTTCAATCCATTTTGGTAGTGAAAAACTCTTTGTTTGTGATTAATTGTGAGAAAACCCTACTGAGGGTTATTCTTTGTTTGCATGATTAGTATGTTTGCATGTTGTTTATAATGTGTTTATGCTTTTAGATTGTTTGTTTATGTATATTGATATATTGGATTGGATTAGAATGCATAAAATGGAAGAAATTGATGTCGGATTTTCCCTTGGGTGGCCACGGTTTTGAGGCCCAAAATTTGGGGTTCTTTGTGAACAATTGTAACAATTGGAATTCATAATTAATCAAGTATCCAACCCTTTGTACATCATGAATCCTACTATTTATAGGTAAACTATGAAAATAACTGACTCCTAAAAATTAGACACGTATACGGCGGTTGTGTGTCACATATTCGTCACTAGTACCTTGCCCAACTTTTGACAAAACCAACTTCTAACCATTTAACACTTTTCTCGGTTCAACACGAAAGAAACTTCTCCAATGTCAATATCCGTCGAATTAGAACTTCTAACCATTTAGCACTTTCGTCGGTTCAACACGAGAGAAACTTCTCCAATGTCAATATCCGTCGAATTAGAATTTCTGACCATTTTGTACTTTCGTCGATTCAACACTTGGAAGATTTCTCCGACGTCAACACCCATCCATCGAATTAGGATTTCTGCTGATCTTCTAGTATATTCGACAGCTTTATACATTGTTCAACAGAACTGACCTTCTAGTATATTCAACAGCTTTATACATCGTTCGACAGAACTGACCTTCTAGTATATTCGACAGCTTTATGCATCATTCGACAGAACTGATCTTCATTCGACAGAACTTGACTTTTAGCCATTCTTGTCAAATAATGTTTTCCTATCAACATTGATTCTGTCAAATTGAAACTTACCCATTTCCATCACCAAATCACATTATGGCTGACATCTTTCATCATTCTATCACATTATTTTTTGTCGAAAGGTAGCCTCACATTTGTACAGTAGAGGTATTTTCTCCGTCGAATCCAAAATTAAAAATTTATCACCTAACACCTAGTGATTAAATTAATGGTAATAGGATGCAAGGATTAGTAAATTAGAAAATTTAATTGTACTTTGAGATTCATAAATTTTAAAGAACCAAGAATGATAGTTGCCTTATAGTTTAGAATAATTGTGGAATAAAGAAAGAACATAAGTATGAGTGAGGTTGTGAGAAACATAATGAACCTAAGGTTTAACTTTCATCATACCTATGGATGGGGTTGTGTTTACCCTTAAAGTTTCACAATTGGCTTGATGTGGATCCGTGAATGGAAATCAAACCTTGGTGTTAAATGATATGATTATGATTTCACATATGAATGTACATACATGCATCGAACCCACATGCATTTGAAGCATGATTGACATAGTTTGTCATGGTAAGCATAATTGTAACATGCATTGAAAATGTTCGTTGGACTATTGTTAAGGCCATATTGCCTAGGAGTTGAATCACACCTTTGTGCGGGTACGAATAGATAAGTGTACGTCCTGTGGTTGACCTTGGGGGCGTCGGGGCGCGGGCGTCTCACAGCGGGCAGTTGGTAGCCCCGCTGGACCGTGGGACAAATCGATGCAAACGCACCGACGATCTTGACTGGACACTGTCCTATATCGAGATCTGTGTAGAATGTCTTATAAATGCCATGATGTGCACATTGATAAATTAAGAATTTTAGCACTTGAGGGCCTCGGCAGCCAAGATATAGGCATACCTCCTGATCATTCTCTCCGACTATTTTGTGTCTAGCTCCATAGAGTAGGATTTTTGGTATCATATGTATGTGTATAGTGAGTCACCATATCATTTGATATTTGCTTATTCATATGAAAGTTTAAACTATTGTCTTATTACTTTTGTATCTACTTGTAATTGCCAAGTTGTTTACTATCTGCTGTAATACTACTTATTATTGTTGAATTGTTATATGGGCGTCATGCGCCATTTTGTTTCATTATTGCCATAATAGGTAATGATGTAGAATGTCTTATCTCTTTTCTGTATTTGTTGCTATTCTGTGTGGTTTCTGTTTAAAGTCTGTAAAAGGGGGCGAGGTTGAATCTCCTAGAATTCTCTTGGTTTGATCTCTGCGTTCGGTAAGGATAGCTTGAAGGAACTTTACTGGTTCTGTCATGTTTGAGTTCATCGGAGGTGCCAAGACTTGTCATGTTTGAGTTCATTTGTTCGGAGGTGCCAAGACTGAAGAGTGCGATTGAAGACCTCCTCATGTATTTCTCTACACAGGTGTTAGGACTTACGATTTGGGAAGCGATAGCCAATTTGTTGCGTGGATGGGTAGTTTATACTTTATTTTGCATTACTGTATAAAGTGTATTTTTGGGAATATGTATGTTTGAAGACCTCTTAAATGTTGTAAATGTATTCATATTTTTACCGGTTGTATATGTAAATATTCATTCGTGGATTTTTGCCTTACGCAAAATGATTAATTCTCTTTGGGATTTTGTTGATGGAGTGCAAAACTCTTTAGTCGTGGATATGCAACAACTTCTAGATTTTGGTAGTTTATACTTTATGACAATTTGCATTACCCAATCATGTATTATAAATTGTAAGACATTTTGGGAATATGTATGTTTTAAGGTGATTACCCAGTCTTAAATGTTGTAAATTGAGTACATTTTATAATTCATATTTTTAACTGGTTGTATATGTAACTATTCATTCGTGGCTCCTATTTTTCCTCTTACGCAAAATGATTAATTCTCTTTGGAAATTTTGTTGTTTGACAATCGTAACACACCGAAATTTAGTGGCCATGACATAATGACGATTGTGCCGTAGTTATTAAATCGAGGGGTGTTACACAAATCCTTTGGATGAAGCAACAACTTCTAGATTTTGGTTTTCAGCTTGATCACATCCCTATAAGATATGACAATACTAGTGCAATCAACTTGACTAAGAACCCAATCATGTATTCAAGGTTTAAACATATTGAAATAAGACATCATTTTATAAGGGATCATGTTCAAAAAGGTGATTGTGTTTTAGAATTTGTTGAAACAACTAATCAACTTGCTGATATTTTCACAAAACCTTTGCCTAAAGAAACTTTCTTTCACCTAAGAAGAGAACTTGGAATTTTGGATCAATCTTGCATTTAAATGTTTATATTTATTGATCTTGAATTCTACTGACTTGAGCGTTAGAGATATCCTCAAATTCTCTTTTTGCAGGTAAAATATCTTCAGGTAAGTTTTCAAATCTGAATTTATATCCTCTGAATGTGTTTTAATGTTTTTTTTTTGGATAGGTTTATTCGAATAAACCTATGGCAATTCGAATAAACTTCATCTTTTACCCAGAAAATCTGTTGCGCATTTAGTTTATTCGAACAACACCCCATTTATTTGAATAAACTAAGTTAAAGCAACTAAACTTTTATTTACTGATATCTGTCCTATTCGAATAACTCCAATGTTATTCGAATAACATGTGTTAAATGTATTTTTGTCTTCATGTTTTTATTCAAAATAAACCACGATCTATTCGAATAGACCTGAAGTGCTTTCTCTGTCCTTGTGTTTCATTTTCTCTACCTCATTCGAATAACTCACTTTTTATTCGAATAATCATAGAATTATTCGGATAAATCTTAAGCAGACAACTCTCTCATAGCTCCTGTTATTCGAATAAACACAAAGTTATTCAAATAACTTGAGTTTGAAACGTCACGACTTTTGGGTCTCCTGGCTGTTTTATTTGAACAACACCCCTGTTATTCGAATAAACATGGGTTTTCTATATATCTATCCCTATGCTCTTCAACGTCTTCTATCTGTTTCTTTTTGCTTTCCACCTGTTCTATCTTCTTCTCTCTCTCTGATCTACGTGCCTCTCTCTTTCTACCTTCACCTTCCTCTCCACCTTCTCTCACCTCAAACACCCTTCCTCACCATACACCTTCCTTCATGGCCTCCTCCTCGTCATGTGCCAAGTGCCTACGCATGAAGACAGCCCCCTGCAACAACCCTCTGGATCTTAGAAGGCTGTCCTCTAACCAAGAGGAACTAGGTCGCTTCGTTACGCACTTTCAGGAGCATAACCTCGTGCACCCAAAATACATGGACCTCAACTTCTTCCAAAACGAATGTGACTTTGACATCCTTAACCGTCTGGACACACAGGGTGTTCTTCGCTTCTGCTCACACCAAGCCCCTCTCTACCCAGACTTGGTAAAGATGTTCTACTGCAACATGAAGATTGATGGCGAAGACCTTCATTCAAACATTTCTGATTAGCACATAGTCATCACTCCCAATGTTTGGCAATAGATGTTTGGGCTGTAATCCATTGGGCGCAACCTTGATGATGATATTGAAGCTCTGGATTAAGAGTACAAAAAGCTTCAAGCCATTGAAGACCTATTGAAGCTTGGCTTGGCCCTGCCTTCTAAGGGAGTCAAGGGAGGCATGCTGAAGAGCCAAGATAGGCTCTTACACTATGCCTTTGCTCATATCTTAGCACCTCGGGGAGGCAACTATGCCTACCTGAGTGAGGACAACATCTTCATGTTGTGGCTCATCAAGAAATGATATCAGGCCAACTGGCCTACCTTTATCATTATGATGAAGGCAAAGGGCAAAGAAAGGTCTGATTTGCCTTATGGTTTGATCGTCTCTACCTTCTTAGGCATGTACGCTCAGATCTTGGAGAGTGAGCGGGTGACAAAGTTAACTCACTATCATATCTTTGGATCCTTTACTCTGAACAAGATGAAGATGGTCAGGACTCCCGATGGCTGGGTGTATCCTGATGAAGTTGGTGATGATGAGAATGACCCTGAAGACCTTCCTGCTAGTCTTGCTGCTGATATTCCTACTACTACACCTGCTGTTGCTGCCCCTGCTCTAGTCACCTTGGAGTATATCATGGCCACCTTACGTGATAACTGAGCCTACATGGACCACACCTTCTCTATTCTTTTTGACAAAGTAAAAGGTGTTGAATGTGAGGTTACTGCTTTACGAGCTGTGTCACCTGCCCCTGCACCAGACTCTCCTCCTCCACCACCAGATGCCTATTTTTAGGCCTTGTTTTGCTTTGTTCGATTTTTTCTTTGTTTTTTGATGTATTTGTTTTTACCCTGGTTATACCTGTTTTGGGAAGTTAATATAAATGACATTGATGTTTTACTTCTGTGTTATATGTTTATATGAGAAAAATTTATATATGTTATCTGTTATATATTTGAATTTACTTTCATATCTGTTATATGTTTTACCTTGATTCTCGGTGCTTTTTGATCATGCCAAAGGGGGAGAAAAATAAAAACATATATCTCTTGAGAAAAGTCAGATAAAAATAAACTAGTTATTAGATTTCAAAAGATTTTGGGAAAGTTAAATTTATATATGTTATCTGTTATTTATGATTTTTGTGAATTTTTCTGAATTGTTTGATTATTTTAATATATTTCTTGATTTGCATGTGCACGAAGTGAGGCCAGGAAAATAAAATATTTTTCCCGAGGCCAGAAAACTTTGAACTGTAGAAGCGTCGACGAGGGATCTTACTAAACCCGAGTTTGGACACAGTTTACGAAGTTTTTGTTTTTTGAGATTTTATCTGATAAATAAAATCATAGTATATTTTATTATCTATGGGACAATAAAATATTATTTCTGCTAACTATAACATTTGTCCGCTGGATAATAGCTCTAGCAAATTATTTCTATTTGTTTACTTTTATGATATCATCTAGTGACATCACACTTCACTTTATCGAGAAGCATGTAAAGCTTCTCAAGGAAGCTTCCTACACACACTCTCTCTCCTCTCAAATTTGGGCTCCACATTTTGGAGGAAAGAAAAGATGACAATATTGTCATCTTTTCACAAAGAGTTACTTCACTTTTTCACCTAAAATCTATCACTTTCTCTCTCTACCCTTCATCTTTTCTCTCTTCTTTCTCTCTTCTATCTCACATTCTCTCCACTCTTCTTCTCCAAATCCACACGGCCAAGCCACCATGGAAGGCCACTCAAGCTCATTTGCTCAAGCCAATCTAAGATCTTGACTCTTCTCATCTCCTTGAAGCCTTCATCTTTGGAGATCTTCCTCTTAATTCCTCCATCTCCATCATCTTCTACCAAGCTCTAAAGCTTGAAGCTTTAAGGTAAAGTTCATGGCTTTCTTCCTTTCTCATCTCGTTTTCGTGGTCCTTGGTCACCATTGTGACCAAGGACTCTCTCTTTAAGCTTTGATTTTGGATTTCTTGGGTTTGATCATCCTATGGTTTTCTTGGTTAGTGGTGGAAATCTATCAAGGAGCCTACTTTCTTTGTTGACTCTTAAGGTAAGAGGGAGATAATCCTCTTCACCCAATCATGGTGGTGAGGAAACGTTTTTTTTTATGTTGATGGTGAGGAATCCATTGTGGGTTTCTTATTTTGTTTGTGATTTCTAATGATGTTATGATTTAAATGTGTTGTATGATCTTCTATACTTTATATTGTGAATCTTGATGGATTTGTATGTGCCTAAATGCTCAAATATGTATATGGATTGGTACCCATTTGATTTGGAAGCTTGGAGAAGTTTATTTTCATGGATTCTGGTGTAGATTCACGGACTGTGTGGATTTACATGGCCCAGGCTGTGTTCCCCATTGGAAACACAGCTTAACGCATAAGACAGAGTGTTACACGGCCTAGGCTGTGTAATCGGGCATTTTAATTTGGGCACGTTTTCAGCTACTTCCAGAGGAGTACATGACCTAGGCCGTGTAATTTGACACAGCCGTGTACTCTAGGCCGTGTAACTTGACACGGCCATGTAATTAAGGTTGTGAGGAATGGTTGGATTTTCTAGTTCCTTGGAGGGTCACGGCCTCATTGGACACTCATTATGAGATCTTGTAATAAACTAGAACTTAGCTAGTTAAATGGATTAGACACTTAATTAGGAGTTCATAATGTGGAAAGAATCAAGAACACAACCTTATCATAAAACTTAGAGTGAGGTTTGGATAAAGAAAGAACATAAGTGTGAGGAGGGTTATGAGGAACTTAAAGTAAATATTCTAAGAGAGTTAACACAAGAACATAATGGAATTGAGGCATAACTTTCATAGCAACTTTGAATAGTATGTGTTCACCTTTGAGGTTTGAATATTGACTTGAGGTGGGCCCGTGATTGGGATCAAAGATTTTGGATGAATGATTGGGCTCTATATGGCATGTGAATTTGGATAAGTTATGCCATCATTGTGAATCTATATATGTATATATATGTATGCTTTGAATCCACCTGCAATGAGGCATGATTGAGAAAGTCTAATATGATAAGCATGCATCAACATTGTGCTTTTGGAACCGAAGTACTGGACCAAGAAACATCAGATAGACGATTTAGTCAGATGAGGTTTGCTCTTATAACCAGAAACCTCAGGTACATGATTTAGTCAGAAATGACTAGTTATCAGAGGAAACCCAAATATCGGTGGTACTATATAGTCGTATGGACGGTTATATAATATCATTGATGAAAATGGTATTGAAACAATTGTATAAACACAATTTCGGAGAGAATGATCTAGAAGACATGTCTGTCACTCGACTGTCGAGGCCAAAAATGTTATAATATATCAATTTATCAATGTGCACATCAAAGCGTTGGACAAGACATTCTACACCAGATCGTGATATAGGACAGTGTCTCGGTCCGGATCGTCGGTGCGTTTGCATCGGTCTACCTCACAGACAGAAGAGCTACCAACCGTCCATTACGAGGTACCCGCACCCCGACGCCCCCAAGGTCAACAAGTGGCTTACACTTGCCTACTCGCACCCGCACTTAGGTGTGATTCATCTCCTAGGCATACAACCTTAACCAAATAAGTCGACACATTTTTCAATGCATGATGTATGATCCAAACACACATACAATCATTATTATTAAAGTATTTCACATACCCTTGCCGACTCTTGGCAGTATCATTATTTAATATAATCGGGCCCACCACAATAGCCCGACAGCTAACTGCTGTTACTTTCAATCGCGTAGCAATATTATCGCATTTTCACAATTGCGGAACACTTTTCTTATGTTTTCTAATTGCGTAAAGATTTTTCAACATTTTCTCAATCGCGTAAATATTTTATTGCATTTTCTTAATCATATAGCCAAAAATTGCCATTTTTTTAGATCGCGTAAAATATTTCTAACATATTCTAAGATCAAATTAAACCTTTTCTCATTTATTTTTAAAATCTGACTTAAATTCTAATATTTTCTCTCTAAAGATAGTATTTTCTACTATATTCCACAAAATAATATTTATTTGATTAAGTTATGATATTACAGCTCAAAATTTCCTAACGCGCTTCAAAACCCAAAGGGTGAGCTATACGTTAGTAAGTTTCAAGTATTTAACTTTTATTTTAGAACATAACTTAATTAGGCCAATTTTAATTCTAAAAGTAAATTACTTTCATTTTAAATTCAAAAACCTACCAAATTGATTTCTTATCATTTAAACACCTAAGTCTACACTTAGTAAAATAATTTTGTATCTAAGACATAAAAAATGGCATGTTGGCCAAATTTCATCTTACACTCCATATATCATTTAAATTATTTTCTATCACTATATTCTTTATAAAAACACTTAGTTGATTTCTTTATCATAAAATCATTTAAATCTTGATTAAGAAAGTAATTTAGAACTATTGGTTCCCTTTTTGGCATTGAGGCTGTGTGCCTCTTGGTTCTTTGGAACCATCATACAATTCCCACCATGTGAATCACATCTTAAGTTTCACAAGATTTAACATGCTTTCCGAATCACATATGCAAGCATACTATCAAAGCTATAAGCATACCAAACATATATACAAGCATATTTTCAAAGCTATAACACATCAATCACAAACAAAGAGAGCTTAAACAACCAAGTGAATAAATCCTTATGGATTTTTCACCACAAACAATCCATTTCCTCACCACCAACACATGGTTGATGAGGTTAATCTCCTTCTTACCTTAAGGAAGACAACAAACTTTAAGTTCCTTCTCCTTTAGTTTCGTGAAGCACCAAAGAAAAACCCTAAAAATCTTAAACAAATTCTAAAGTCATAAACCAACCTTGAAAACAAGAAACCATGGATCAATCATGGTCTAGAAATTTAAGAATCCAACTTAAGATCAATAAATCAAGAGAGTACCTTAGGAGTATAAAATTAAAGCTTGATTTTTGAAGCACTTAGAGAAAGATTTAGGTAAAACTCTCAAAAGAAAAAGCGTTTAGGATTGTGTTTAAGTTTAGAAAGTAAGATTGGATGAAATTTTTTAAGTGTAGAGATTGGGTTTGGGGGTGGTGGCCGAAACCCTCAAAGAAAAGAGAAGAAAGGAAGCTTTGAGTGTTCTTGGTATTCTTGAAGTGAGAGAATGGAGAGAATGGATCTTTGTGCCACAAAGTGTAGTAAAAATGAAATAGGATAGTTAATTTCCAAGCCTTGGCCATGGAGTTAAGTGCATAGGAAAGATCAAGGTTTAATCATTGTAATAAAAAATATCACATGATGGTCACATGGCCTATGTCACATTATGGTCATCAAATGGTCATAATAAGGTTCAAGAATTGGCTAGAAAGGCCAAGTTGGCCGTGGAACACACTAGGGTAGCTAACTAAGTTTGGTTTCCAACTAGATCCTAGCTACACTTAGCTTAGATAGTTAATTCATCTAGTTACATCCAAACTAACTTGGTTTGATCTTTGAGTTACATAACTAACTACTTAGTTACATGATTAGGTCATTGCATTGTCATGCTTCTAAAAAATCTTAGATATTTTCCTAGTAACCATAGTTTCTAAATACCAAGTAACTAAGTTAGTTCCATCTAGTTACTAATTAGGCTTTTAGGGTAACGTAGTTAGTTTATCTAATTACTTAGTAACTAGTCCAACCGTTTTCGTTGACTATTTCCTATTGGGTAAGAAAAGTCTAACAATCTATATTGACCATTTTCTATTGGCTCCTCAAGAATGAGTCACAAAGACTATTTCCTGTATAAATTTTGACAGATAAAAGATACCGGGTCTATTACCCGATAAGCAGAACTTGCTGTTAATAAAAAATGGATATTTCTCTGACAGATAATAAAACATGAAATATTTTTATTTTACAAATAAATTCTAAAAATTAAAAGATCGGTCAAAGTTTCTCTCGGATTCTGGTTTAGTAAGATCTCCCGACTCTAAATAAATCAATAAATATTTTCTCCAATTTAAAAATTATTATTTTCTTGACTCGGAGCAAATCTTACACAACGATCAAAAACAATCTCAGAATAGTTAAAATAATTTTATATCACATAGAAAAATAAAACAGTACAATTTAAGCATTACTGTAAAATAGTAAAATTTGGGGTGTTACAACTCTCCCCCACGAAAAAGAATTTCGTCCCCGAAATTTATCATACATTAAAACAATTGGGGATATTGCTCCCTCATTCTATCCTCCATTTCCCAAGTAGCATCACCGGTCGTTTCGTTCCAGATTACTTTCACTAAGGGAATCGCTTTCCCCCGGAGTTGCTTCACCCTCCTGTCTTCAATCTTAACAGGATGTGTCTCATATGTCAAATTTTCTTTCAATTGCACTTCATCGGGCTGTATGACATGAGAGGGATCGAGAATATACTTTCTTAATTGGGACACATGGAAAACATTATGAAGGTTGGAAAGAAAAGGCAGTAAAGCTATTTGGTAAGCGACTGGACCTATCCGACGAAGAATTTGATAGGATCCAATGAATTTAGGAGTGAGTTTTCTGGATTTTATAACCCTTTCGACACCAGTCATAGGTGTTACTCACAAAAACACATGCTCACCTTCCTCAAACTCAAGAGGCCTTCTTCTTTTGTCTGCATAGCTTTTCTGTCTGCTCTGAGTTATCCTCATTTTCTCTTGAATTATCTTTACCTTTTCTATGGTCTGTTGTACCATCTCAGGACCTATAGTTATACTTTTCCCATCCTGATACCAACACAAAGGTGTTCGATATCGTCATCCATAAAGCGCTTCGTAGGGTACCATCCCCATACTTGAGTGAAAATTGTTATTATAGGTGAATTCTTCCAAAGGCAAGAATTCATCCCAACTTCCTCTTTGTTCTAACACACAAGCTCTTAGTAGGTCTTCTAGTGATTGGATAGTTCTTTCCGTTTGACCATCAGTCTACGGATGGTAAGTAGAACTGAAACGCAGTTTAGTCCCCATTACTTCATGTAGGCTTTGCCAAAACCTTGATGTAAACCTTTGATCTTTATCGAAAATGATACTAGAGGGCACACTGTGAAGTCTAACAATTTCACCAATGTACACCTGGGTCAATCTCTCCATTGAATATCTGATATTGATTGGCAAGAAGTGAGCAGACTTCATAAGCCAGTTAACAATGACCCATATAGAATCATAACCCTTCCTAGTCTTTGGCAATCTAGTCACAAAATCCATTGCAATACTATCCCATTTCCATTCTGGAATAGTGAGGGGTTACAGCATACCTGCTAGTCTTTGATGTTCAACTTTCACTTTCTGGCATACTAGACAAGATGACACATACTCAGCAACATCTCTCTTCATTCTAGGCCACCGAAATATATGCTTCAGATCTTGATACATCTTGGTCATTCCGAGATGTATACTCAGCTGGCTCATATGCGCTTCATCAAGAATTAACTTTCTCAGTTCTGGATCATTAGGCACACAAACTCTGCCTTCGAATCTTAAAATACCGTCAAATCCTTCCTGCACAGTAGACACAATATCACGCTTCATTAGCTCTATTTCAATTTGCAGAAACTCATCATCCTTCTGTTTTTCTTGGATCTCTTCCATTAAATCACTTGTGATTGTAACCTTGTTTAAACAAATCTTTCCCGGTGCTAACTCCACAGACACCCACAAATTTTGGCATTGTTCTATTAATTCTTCTTCCTTAATCATCATCGCAGAAACACTGACCATCTTTCTACTTAAAGTATCTGCCACAACATTTGCTTTTCCAGGGTGATACTGAAGTTGAAAATCATAATCTTTCAAGAATTCTAACCACCTCCTTTGCCTCATATTCAGCTCCTTTTGGTCAAACAAATACTTCAAACTTTTGTGGTCACTAAAGACGTTAAACGTAGCTCCATACAGAAAGTTTCTCCAAATCTTCAATGCAAAAACAACTGCAGCTAGCTCCAAGTCATGCATTAGGTAGTTCCTTTCATGTACCTTCAATTGTCTTGAAGCATACACTATAACTTGTCTATTATGCATTAACATACATCCTAACCCTTGATAAGAAGCGTCATAGTATACTTCAAAAGATTCATTTGGATCTGGTAAAATAAGCACTGGTGCAGTAGTTAATCTTTTCTTCAATTCTTGAAAACTCTTTTCACATTCATTTGTCTAAACAAAAACTTGGTTCTTCCTTTTAAGTTGTGTAAGAGGTCCAGCTATCTTGGAAAAACCTTCAATAAACCTTCGGTAATATCCGAATTATCCAACAAAACTTTGAATCTCAGTTACGGTCTTAGGCCTTTCCCATTGAAGAACCATCTCCACCTTTGCTGGATCCACTGCAATTCCATCCTTAGAAATTACATGACCCAAAAAATGAACTTCATCTAACCAAAATTCACATTTTGACAACTTTGCATACAGTTTCTTCTCCTTCAAAATCTGAAGAACTATACTGAGATGTTCAGTATGCTCTTCCTAACTTTGAGAGTAGATTAGAATGTCATCAATAAAAATAATGACAAATCTATCTAGTTATGGATGAAAGATCCTATTCATGTAATCCATGAATATCGCAGGAGCATTCGTCACACCGAATGGCATTACAAGATATTCATAATGACCATATCGTGTCCGAAAAGCTATCTTAGGTATATCCTCTGTCTTGATACGAATCTGATGATAACCTAATCGCAAATCTATCTTAGAGAAAATAACTGCTCCTTTTAGTTAGTCCATCAAATCATCGATCATTGGTAGTGGATACTTGTTCTTTATCGTGACTTTGTTCAGTTGGCGGTAGTCTACACACAATCATGACGTTCCATCTTTCTTCTTGACTAACAACACTAGAGCTCCCCAGGGTGAAACACCAGGTCTCATAAACTATTTTTCCAATAGTTCCTCTAATTGCTTCTTTAGCTCTGCTAATTCTGACGGTGACATTCGGTAAGGCGCAATCGATATAGGACCTGCTCTTGGTACAAGATCGATAGAAAACTCTATCTCTCTTTTCGGCGGTAATCCGGGTACTTCATCAGGAAAAACTTCAAGAAACTCATTTACAACAGAAATAGCATTCACATCCTTCTCACTCTTAACTTCTAAAGAAGATAGCAACATATATCCTTGGGCTCCATCCTTCAATAAAGATTCAACTTGTTTGGTAGTTAAAAATCCAGAAAGCTCATCAGGAAATACTAAGGTCTTTCTAGAACAGTCTAATAGGATATGGTTAGAAGATAACTAATCTATCCCTAAGATTATATCAATATTGGTAAGAGGCAAATAGATTAAATTAACAGAAATGACTCGATTATGGATAGTAACAGGACAATTTAGGCATATTTTTGTCATACTAACAGGTTTGGCAATAGGTGTGGAAACAATCAATTGAAAGTTCAACGAAGATATAGGCAATCCCAAACGATCCACATAGTATATGCAATAAATGAATGAGTTACACCGAATCATATAGCACTGTTAAAAGATTACTTGAGAAGATACCTTCTCCCTGAATAAGATCTTCAGATTGAGAGGCCTCAGCTCCACTCATAGTATAAACTCTTCCTCCGGCTTGTGGCTTCACAGCACAAACATTGCTTACAGAAGGATCCATTTTTGCCTAATCACAATCTTTCGAGACATGACCGGGCTTTCCGCATCTAAAACAAATTATACCCCTGATCGTGCAATCTCTAGTCAGGTGACCTTTTTCGCACTTTAAACACTTTGTTGACGGTGCTACAGTCTGATTAAACTAATTACCACTTGAACTTCCTCCTCGTGGCTGCTGTTGTTGTTGCTGTTGGCTTCTTGAGGGTCGATATTATGGTTTCCGCTGAAACCAGTTATTATTATTGTTGCCTCCCCTTTGGAACCTAGTTAGTCC
This sequence comes from Ormosia semicastrata, assembly GCA_029884595.1. Taxonomy (NCBI): domain Eukaryota; kingdom Viridiplantae; phylum Streptophyta; class Magnoliopsida; order Fabales; family Fabaceae; genus Ormosia; species Ormosia semicastrata. The sequence continues at coordinate 72,783,173 of JAQQTO010000060.1, forward strand.
AAAGTTGCAGATCCTGTCATCTTGTGCAGGTTCTAATCCCTCCAATCTACAACACATGTCCATCAACGTTGAAAACTAGTTCATATGCATCGGCAACACTCCTCTCTTCAGCTCAATTCGTAAACCTTCTTCGAATTTGCGGCACTTCCAAACCTGGTCCGGCTGGATTTTGAGGTACCGTGAGAACTTAAATAAGCTATTGAATTTCACAGCATATTCATTGACAGTCATTCCACCTTGACACAATCCCAGAAATTCTATCTCTTTAGCGTGTCTCACACTTTTCAAAAAATATTTCTCTAGAAATACTTCACATAATAGCCCCCATGTGATTGCTCTCCCTTCAGCTAGTAGCACCCTTCGAGTGGCTTTCCACCAATTCTCGCCATCTCCCATCAACATGAACATAGCGTAAGTCACTCTACGATCAACTGCACACCCTATTCCTTCAAAAATTTTCTCTAACTCTTGAATCCATAAACCTGCTTTCTCAGGATCATATTCGCCTCTAAAGTGTGGCAGATTATTCTGATGAAATTCTGACAAATGCTGAACTTCTGCATTAGCTTCTTGTTGTTGTGTATCTTTTTGATTTTGTTGTATGATTACTTCTGCCATTCGCTGCATCGCTTCGACAGCAGTGGTCATTGGGTCATCATCACATCCTGTATTCATACGTGTACCTCTACCACGAGACATAGTTTTCTTCACAAACATTCAAACACAATCCAAGAAAAGTCAGTGGTAACCTTTTAGAACTTAAACTCAGAGAATCACACAACACAAGCAAAATAGACTTAACCATAAAACCCCAAAAGAATCTAACTGAGAGCTTTGATACCAACTAATGTAACACCCACCGTAGGGTATCACATTTAAGACTAATCCGAACATAACTTACCAAGTTGTAAAAGAATTAATCTTGTAAAAACATGAATTTTAAAATTTCATTTGCGAAATAAATTTCAATAAGTAAACTGAGTAAAACTTCACAAGTATCACTTGTAACTGAAATCACACTTATATTATACATATATACTAAAAGCCTTGTTTACAAATAACCTTACATACCAAAAGATAAAATGTACAATAGACACTCCAAAATATAACTACTAACTTAAGACTCCTAAAAACTAACCTAAGGATTTGGGCCCTCAGAAGGATCCTCCTCCTCTGTATCATCAAAGAACCCAGGCGGATATAACATTCATCTCACAGGGGTCATCGTGGAAGATAACACAGAGTCTTCACGTAGTGTATACACAGTGCCACCCCAAAGTTCACGAATCGACATCATAAATTCTAGGCGCACAGACGTGTGTTGCATCAAAACAGGAATCCCATTGCAGGTTCCACTTAAGCTCAGAGTCAAGTCCCTAGTATATACAAAGCATTCATTGTCAAAGTCAAACCTCCAAGCATCCACCCCACCATGGAAGTTTACTTAGGCAAAACCTAAAACTTGGTGCCTCACCGCCATCTCGACAAACAAGAGTAATATTACTGATAATAAAAAAGAGTTATCTGCTCCTTCGTCTTCCCGGTCTTCATTAGACATACACAGTAAAACAAATATATCACAACAAAGAGGTGAGATCCCTTACATCAATACCAGTATGGCAGTAAAGAAAATAACAACAAATAAACAGCATATAATATCAAAACAGTAAATCATATTATCACATATCAGACAAAATAAATCAAATAAGTATAATTATCATATCAATATGCTGACCAACTATGCATATGCACAACAACCAATTCCTACTCCATGGAGCTAAACACAATTTCGAAGATAATGATCTAGGAGACATGTCTGTCACTCGGCTGCTGAGGCCAAAAGTGCTATAATATATCAATTTATCAACTGTTACTAAGTGGCTTCCAGTACTCAAGAGGGGGGAGAATTGAGTTGAAAAACTTTTCGCAAATACTTTTAAAATAAACACAAGTATAGAAGCTATTAAATAAAAGGAGAAATTGCGAGATGAAGAAGAAGAGCTTTAAGAAAAGTAAATAAATAAATATGCAACAAAATTAAATTGCGTTAAATAAAGAGATAAAGAGAAGAGTAGCAGGCACAATATTTATCCTGGTTCGACCACCAACCACTTGTGGCCTACGTCTAGTCCCTGAAACACTATTCGAGATTTTTTGCTATGTATACAAGCTTCAATAGGTGCTTGCTACCGTTACAAAATAGAGCACTTTTCACACACAGGGAAACTCTACCCTTGTGCTAAAGCCTCAATCTGCAGGGATACCTCACCCTCCTTACAGTAGAGTAGAAAATAGATGAAAAGAGACTCTCTTTAAGAGTAAATAATACAAATTGAAGTGCTAATAGAGCTCACACAGAATATCTCAAAGTTTTGATCGAAAAGGAGCGTAGAAAATATAATTGACGAGTTAGAGTAAGTAGAAAATTATTCAAAATGATAGGCGAAATTAAAACTGACCCAAAGCCTCTATTTATAGAGAAATTCAATCAAAATAGCTGTTGGGTGTAATAAATGCTCATTATGAAGATGTATACGAGCTTCTAATTCTATTTCAGAAACAGAGATTATTCAAATAACCTTCGTGTTATTCAAATAATATGTTCTCGTGAGAAACACTGTTAAAAGAGGTTATTTGAATAACATATGTGTTATTCGAATAACACAAATAAAAAAACTATGTTCTGTAAAAATAGGTCTATTCGAATAACCTTGTGTTATTCGAATAGCTTTCTTATAAAAGCTTTTCTGAAAGACCTTGTTATTCGAATAGCTAATGTGCTATTCGAATAGCACCTTTGAAGAACAGAGGCGCATAGGGAAGATTTAAAAACTCTACTTGAATAACTCAGTGTTATTTAAATAGTTTTGTTACAAACAAAAAGATCTTGGCCTGCATTATTTGAATAACGTTGCCTTTGTTTGAATAACTATGTTTGAAAAATAGTTTTAAACTTTCTAAAAACTTTCAGAATTATTTGTTAAATTATTAAAATCATTTTTCTCTTTTCTTGCAAAAACTGTGAGATACTAAGAGAGCTCCATATACAAAGACTCTAAGTCCTAAAACTATTCTTAAAAGATTTTGGACTTGGTCTTCCCATCATCTTCATTTTTGTCTTCATGTTTATTATCATCAAAATCATTCTTCAAAGACATATGTTCAATAACATTCTCCCCCTTTTTGATGATGACAAACTATCATTGAGGAAAGAGTTAGTGCATATAATTAGAATTCACAAAGAGATATTAAAAGCTTACTCCCCCTCTTTAATTATAAGAGGTAACATATATTAGAGATGTGTGCAGCTCCTCCTTTTATTTGGAATCCAATATCTCTTTTTAATTTTTACCTATCTTTTCTCAAATAAATTCAAATTTTTCTTCCCTTTTTGTCATGAGCAAAAAGGAAGGGTAAGTCCCATAAATTTATGCAATTTATAAGGCAGGGAAATAACAATAAAGAACTATAAATCACAGATAGGCCATAAAAATGTCATTTATTCATTAAGAAAGGTGATGCAAGTACAAATAAAATAGAGCAAACACAAAGATCCTAAGATCTAAAGCTTCTAGAAATAAGCATCCGGTGGCGGGGGCAGAGAATCAGGTGCAGGAGCAGGTGATGTAGCTCGTAAAGTAACAAACTCACGTTCAACACCTTCTATTTTGTCAAAAAGAATAAAGAAGGTGTGTTCTATATAAGCACGGTTATCGCGCAAGGTAGCCATGATCTACTCCAAAGTGACTAGAGCAGGGGCAGCAGGTGCAGTAGGGTCCTCTGGGTCAAACTCATCATCAACAACCTCATCTGGGTACACCCAGCCTTCATCAGTCTTGATCATCTTCATTTTGCACAAAGTGTGGGCTCCGAAGACATTGTGATGAGTCAAGGAGATGGCGCGCTCAGTCTCCAACACTTGAGGATACTTGCTAAGTAAGGTAGTGATGAGAATGCCATAAGACAATTTAGATTTTTCCTTGCGCTTGGCCTTTATCATATGTTTCAAGATGAACACATGCCAGTTGATCTTATGACCACTCTTCAGGATCTAGAGCATAAAGATGTCATCTTCATTGAGATAGGCATAATTCCCACCACGTGGTGCCAGGATATGCACAAAAGCATAATGCAGAAGCCTATCTTGGCTCTTCAGTATGCCTCCCTTGAGGCCTTTATCTGGAAAGGCAAGTCCAGGCTTTAGCAAGTCTTCAATTGCCTGATTTCTGTTGAACTCATAGAGGAGAGGGTTGTTATCTTCTTCAATGGGTGTGCCAATGAACTATAATCTGAACATTGTCTCCCATTCCTGTGGAGTGATGATGATGTTCTGATCGCAGACTTCAGAGAGAAGGTCCTGGCCAACAATCGCCAGATTGCAGTAGAACATCTTGACCAGAGCAGGGTAGAGGATAGCTTGATGAGAACAGAACTACAGAATTCCCTGATTTTACAGCAGGGTCATAAAATCGAAGCCTCCGTTCTGTTGGAAGAAAGAGAGTTGAAAGTATTTGGGCTGGATAAGATTTCTCTCCCAAAAGTGTGTGATGAAGCGGCCATGTTGTTCTTCGTTGGTGGAGAGCCTTCGCAAGTCGAGTGGATTATTACAGGGGGCATTCTTCGTGCGAGGACACTTTCCACGAGAAGAAGAGGAGGCCATGGTGATCGAAGGTTTGGATGAGAGAGATAGAGAGAGTGAGACAACAATGGTGGAGGTGAGCAAAGAGATGGTGGCGGTGTGAGCAGGGGAGAAATGAGCAGAAGAGAAATGAAAGCTTGAATGTGCGCGGGCTTTAAATAGGAAGCCCGAAATTATTCAAATAATCTAGGGGGTTATTCGAATAATCCTTCGTGGAAACCCAAAAGTCAAGGGAAGCCAGATAGGATTTATTTGAATAGGTAGGTATTTATTCGAATAATGCTGCGAGGAAAGCCAAACGTTGTGGCTTTTGAAAGGTTTATTCGAATAACCTAGGGTTATTTGAATAGGGCAGAGAGCAAGCACAAAAACTGCACAAACGAGTTGCAGTTTATTCGAATAAGCTAAGCTCTATTCGAATAAAGCTGAAACTATAGCATATAGAAAACTGACATAGAAATCAGTTTATTCGAATAAGCGAAAGGTTATTTGAATAACACAGAGACCAAAAAAGAGAATTGTAGTTGCTAGACGTCAGTTTATTCGAATAACACTGATATGCAACACTATTTTTGAACAACTGACTTATTTTTATTCGAATAAACTTAGATTTATTCGAATAAATCCATCAGAAAAATAGTAAAACACACGTCCATGAATGAAAAACAAGAGAGGAAAATTTACCTAATGATAAAGTACCTACAAAATAAGATTCGAGATATCTCCAAAATCTCAAGTCAGTAATAATTCAAGAATGATAAATCCATAACTAAGCAATAATTACAAACATTTATATGTTGGATTGATCGATTATGCCCAATTCTCCTCTAATATAAAAGAATGCTTCTTTTGCTAGGGGTTTAGTGAAAATATCTGCAAGTTGCTTAGATGTTTCAAAATATTCAAGAATGCAATCCCCTTTTTGGACGTGATCTCCGATAAAATGATGTTTTATCGCTATATGCTTTGTTCTAGAATGCAAAATAGGATTCTTAGAGAGATTTATTGCACTAGTGTTGTCACATCTTATCGGGATGTGATCAAGTTAAAGACCATAGTCTAGAAGTTGTTGCTTCATCCATAGGATTTGAACACAACAACTCTCAGCTGCAATATATTCAGCCTTAGCTGTAGACAAAGCCACGCTATTTTGATTCTTGTTGTGCTAAGAAACTAAAGAACTACTAAGCAAGTGGCATGTCCCACTAGTACTCTTCCTATCCATTTTGTATCCTACAAAATCAGAGTTGAAATAGCCTATTAGGCTACATGAGGCACCCTTAAGGTACCACAAGCCCATTTGTGAAGTGCCTACTAGGTACTTCATTATACGTTTAACACCACTTAGATGAGATTCCTTAGGGTTAGCCTGATATCTAGCACACATGCGTACATTAAACATAATATCTGGCCTACTAGTAGTAGATAGAGGAAAGATCCAATCATATCTCTGTATTTTGTTATTTCTATGGATTTTCCTCATTCATCTTTGTCCAAATAGAAAGAAGTACTCATTAGAGTGGCCATGTGTTTAGCGCTGTTCATTTCAAACTTTTTGAGCAGTTCCTTGCAGTATTTGGTTTGACTTATGAAGGACCCTTCCTTTGTTTGTTTGATTTGAAGTCCGAGGAAGAAATTAAGCTCTCCTATCATTGACATTTCAAATTCATTCTGCATTGTCTTAGTAAATCCTTACAAAGGAATTCATTAGTAGCACCAAAAATAATATCATCCACATATACTTGTACAAGAAGATTATCATGCCTTTTATTTTTAATAAAAAAGGTAGTATCGACTTTTCCTCTTGAAAAATCATTTTCTAAAAGGAACTTACTCAACCTTTTATACCAAGCTCTAGGAGCTTGTTTTAAGCCATACAAGGCCTTTTTGAGTTTAAAAACATGGTTAGGCAGTTCATGATTTTCAAAACCTAGAGGTTGTTCAACGTATACCTCCTCTTGAATAAAACCATTTAGAAAAGCACTTTTAACATCCATTTAATATAATTTAAAATCCATGATGCAAGTATATGCAAGTAACATTCTAATAGCTTCTAATCTAGCTACAAGTGCATAGGTTTCTTCATAATCTATTCCTTCTTCTTGATTATATCCTTTAGCGACCAACCTAGCTTTGTTTCATGTTATTAATCCATTTTCATCAAGTTTATTTCTAAAAAACCATTTAGTGCCAATTATAGGATGATCGTTAGGCCTAGGAACTAATTCCTAAACTTGTTTTCTTTCAAATTAATTTAATTCCTCTTGCATAGCTAAAAACCAATGTTCATCATCAAAAGCTTCAATTATATCTTTAGGTTCAATTTGAGAAACAAAAGCTAAGTGATTACATACATTTTTTAGGGAATTGTGAGTACTTACACCTTTAGACACATCACCTATAATTTGATCAAAAGAATGATATTTCGAAGTCCACCATTCTTTGGGAAGGTCCAAGACTTGTGAATCCTCTTGTCTTCACTTATCTTCTTGAGTTTCCTCTTGCTTCTTGACTTCTTTTTCTTTGCTGTCCAAATGTGTTTCCACCAAGATTTCTGCAACATCATCAACAAAGTCCTTTCTTGGCCCATTTGGATTAGTTTCGTCAAAGGCAACATGAATAGACTCTTCAATAGTTATAATTCTTTTATTATAAATACGAAAAGCCTTACTATGATTAGAATAACCAAGAAATATACCCTCATCAGACTTAGCATCAAACTTTCCCAAGTTATCATTTTAACTTTCCCAAGTTATCATTTTCATACAAAACATTTACATCCAAAAATATGGAAATGTGAAATATTTGGCTTTCTTCCCTTGTACAATTTATATGGGGTTTTCTTTAAAATTGGCCTTATCAGGGCCTTATTCATTACATAACACACGGTATTAACCGCATCAGCTCAAAAATACTTAGGAAGAGAAGCTTCATTGAGCATAGTTCTTGCCATTTCTTCTAAAGATCAATTTTTTTCTTTCTACAACTCCATTTTGTTGTGGGGTTCTAGGGGCAGAAAAATTATGCTCAATGCCATATTCATCACAAAATTTTTCAAAAACATGATTTTCAAACTCACCACCATGGTCACTTCTTATGGATGTAATTGAAAAATCTTTTTCATTTTGGATAACTTTGGCAAGTTTCTTAAAGGCTAGAAATGCATCACTTTTATGAAAAATAAATAAAGTTCATGTAAACCTAGAAAAATCATTCACAATCACCAATGCATAGTAATTTCCACCAAAGCTCATAGTTCTAGATGGTCCAAAAAGATCCATGTACAAAAGTTGTAAGGGTCTAGAAGTTGAAATAACATTTTTAGCTTTAAAAGATACATTTACTTATTTTTCCTTTTGACATGCATCACATAATTTATCTTTTATAAAATTGTGCTTGGGTAGTCTAATTACTAGCTCTTTAGAGACCAACTTTTTTAGATGATCCATGTGAATGTGTGCAATTCTCTTATGTCATAACCATGATTCATCTTCTTTACTTAAAAGGCATTTCGCATCATTTGAGGATATATCATCAAGGCTAATCATATAAATATTATTAACTCTATGACCTATAAATTTAACATGATTATCACTTTTACCTTCGATAATGCAACAATTAGAATAAAAATTTACTCTATTTCCCTTATCATATAATTGGCTAATATTAAGCAAGTTATGTTTCAAACCTTCAACAAACAACACATTATCAATAGAGGAATTAGGATTCTTACCGACTTTGCCGACTCCAAGAATCTTTCCCTTGTTGTTATCTCCATAAGTTACATGCCCATGAGTTTTGGGAACAAGGAATGAGAATTTAGACTAGTCTCCGGTCATGTGCTTGGAGCAGCCACTATCGAGATACTAACTTGAGTTCTTGACCTTCAAGCACACCTACAACGCAAATTCAAATTTTAACTTTTAGTACCCAAATTTTCTTGGGTCCTTGTGTGTCAGTTTTGGGTATAGTACCATTGGGAACCCACACCATTTTTGTTCCAATTTTAGTGTTAATGTTTTTCCTAGCATTACACGTTGATGAATTGTGTCCTTTCTTTCCACAATAGAAACATTTAATAAAAGGACTACTTGAAGTACTTGAATGCACAAAGAAATTTTTATATAATTTTTGTTTATTTTTTGGGTTATAACCTATCCCAGCCTTTTGAAAAACTACTCTTTGTTTTCTTAATAAAATATTTAAGTTATCCCTTCCAAAGGTAAATTTAGAAAGAGCATTCTTTAAATCTTCAATTTCTTTTTCAAGCATATGACATGAAGAATAATATGAAGATGTAGAAGCATGTGAAGAATGAGTGGTGCATGCATCAATCATTTCTAAAGTTTAATTTTCAATTTTTAATTCTTCAATTTCTTTATTTAAAATAAGAATTTGGTTTTCTAAAGATGAAATCGTTTTCATAGATGAAGAAATTAATTTTGTGAGCTTTAAAGATTCGTCATGCAATTCTTCAAATGCATCTTGTAATTCATTGTAAGAAGGCAATAAAGTAGTATTAGAACTTACCTCATTTTCGCTTTCTTCTTCTTCTCCTTTGGCCATTAGACATAGATGGGCTTCCTCGTTATCTGAGCTGTCAGTTGAGTCCATATCATTGTTGTCCCATGCTATGTAGGCTTTTCTTCCTTTTCTTTCCTTGAAGGGTTTCTTTTCAAATTTCTCCATCTTCTTTTGGTAAACTGGGCACTCCATTTTCATGTGACCTGGTTTGCCGCATTCATAGCAAGTTGGAGTTGACGATGCTCCTTCCCCTTTGTGATGGGTTTTCTTTAGGGGAAAAGGAGGTCTTCTTTGTGTTCCCTTCTTCTTAAGAAAATTTTCAAATTTTTTAACTAAAAGACTGAGGTTTTCTTCATTTACCTCGATGTTTTCTGACCCTTCTTCATCTTCTTCATCATCAATTGTTAAGGAAGTGGCTTTGAGCGCTATTCCTTTTTTCTTTTTATCGTGCTCTTCACTTTGACTTAATCTACTTAGTTTCGGTTCGTGCTCATAAAGTTTTCCAAAGAGGGTAGCTAGTGTCATTATCGACAAATCCCTCGATTCTGATATGGCTGTTACCTTGGGTTTCCAAATCCTGCTTAGACATCTTAGAACTTTGTTAATCAAATCTTCATTAGAAAAACTCTTACCTAATGATGCAAGATGATTTACGATGTGGATGAACCTCTTTTGTATTACCTGAATACTTTCTCCTTGGTTTATTCTGAATAATTCATATTCACGAGTTAGAGAATTAATTCTCGACCTCTTTACTTCACTAGTACCCTCATGGGTAACTTGTAAAGTATCCCACATTTCTTTAGCAGTTTTGCAGTTTGAAATTCTAAAAAACTCATCATATCCCAAAGTAGTGGTAATAATGTTTTTGGATTTTAAATTATGTTGAACTTTTCTTTTATCCTCATAAGACTATTTACTCCTTGGTGTTTCGGTCATTACACCATCGACCTCATGCGTAGGTATAAATGCACCGTTTTCGACAGCATCCCACACATCTAGATCAATAGCTTCAATGAAGATTTTCATTCTTTCCTTCCAATATGCATAACCATTCCTATTGAAAAAGGGTGGTCAGTTTATGGAAGATCATTCTAAAAAACCATTTGAAGAAGCCATGTTCTCTTGAAGCTGCTAAGCTCTTTATACAAGAGTCTAACTCTGATACCACTTGTTACCAAGTGGCTTCTAGTACTCAAGAGGGGGGTGAATTGAGTTGAAAAATTTTCGCAAATACTTTTAAAATAAACATAAGTATAGAAGCTATTAAATAAAAGGATAAATTGAGAGATGAAGAAGAAGAGCTTTAAGAAAACCAAATAAATAAATATGTAATAAAATTAAATTGCGTTAAATAAAGAAATAAAGAGAAGAATAGCAAGCACGATATTTATCCTGATTCAACCACCAACCACTTGTGGCCTACGTCCAGTCCCCAAAACACTATTTGAGATTTTTCACTATGTATACAAGCTTCAATAGGTGCTTGCTACCATTACAAAATAGAGCACTTTTCAAACACAAGGAAACTCTACCCTTGTGCTAAAGTCTCAGCCTGCAGGGACACCTCACCCTTATACAAACCTTAAAGGGATACCTCACCCTCCTTACAGTAGAGCAAAAAATAGATGAAAAGAGACTCTCTTTAAGAGTAAATAATACAAATTGAAGTGCAAATATAGCTCATATAGAATATCTCAAAGTTTTGATCGAAAAGGAGCGTAGAAAATATAATTCACAAGTTAGAGCAAGTAGAAAATTATTCAGAATGTTAGGCGAATTTAGAAATGACCCAAAGCCTCTATTTATAGAGAAATTCAATCAAAATAGCCGTTGGGTGTAATAAATGCTCATTATGAAGACGTATACGAGCTTCTGATTCTATTTCAGAAATAGGGGTTATTCGAATAACCTTCGTGTTATTCTAATAATACATTCTCGTGAGAAACACTATTAAAAGAGGTTATTCGAATAACATATGTGTTATTCGAATAACACAGATAAAAGAACTGTGTTTTGTAAAAATAGGTCTATTCGAATAAGAATAACCTTGTGTTAATCGAATAGCTTTCTTATAAAAGCTTTTCTGAAAGACCTTGTTATTCGAATAGCTAATGTGCTATTCGAATAGCACCTTTGAAGAACAGAGGCGCGTAGGGAAGATTTAAAAACTCTATTCAAATAACTCAGTGTTATTCGAATAGTTCTATTGCAAACAAAAAGATCTTGGCCTTCATTATTTAAATAACATTGCCTTTATTCGAAAAACGTTGCCTTTATTCGAATAACTATGTTTGAAAAACAATTTTAAACTTTCTAAAAACTTTTAGATTTATTTGTTAAATTATTAAAACCATTTTTCTCTTTTCTTGCAAAAATAGTGAGATACTAAGAGAGCTCCGTATACAAAGACTCTAAGTCCTAAAACTATTCTTAAAAGATCTTGGACTTGGTCTTTCCATCATCTTCATTTTTGTCTTCATGTTTGTTATCATCAAAATCATTCTTCAAAGACATATGCTCAATCACATCAACGTGCACATCAAGGCATTGGACAAGACATTCTACACCATATCGTGATATAGGACAGTGTCTCGGTCCGGATCGTCGGTGAGTTTGCATCGGTCTGCCTCACAGATAGAAGAGCTACTAACTATCCATTACGAGGTACCCGCACCCCGCCGTCCCCAAGGTCAACAAGTGACCTACACTTGTCTACTTACACCCGCACTTAGGTGTAATTCATCTCCTAGGCATACAACCTTAACCAAATAATTCAACACGCTTTTTAATGCACGATGTATGATCCAAACACACATACAATTATTATTATTAAATTATTTCATATACCCTCGCCTACTCTTGGCAGTATCATTATTTAATATAACTGGGCCCACCACAACAGCCCGACAGTTAACTGCTGTTACTTTCAATCGCTTAGCAATATTATCGCGTTTTCACAATCGCGGAACACTTTTTTAATATTTTCAAATCGCATAAAGATTTTTCAATGTTTTCTCAATCGTGTAAACACTTTTGTCATTTTTTTAAATTGCATAAAATATTTCTAACATATTCTAAGCTCAAATTAAACCTTTTCTCATTTATTTTTAAAATCTAACTTAAATTCCAATATTTTCTCCATGTGTGTCCTGGGGTCAACGAGGGCAGGAAGTGATCACCGGTGCAATGAAGCACGGACAAGGAGTGACTTCTAGCAGGCTTCTAGGTGAAGGGTTGCATAAATGAACTGAATACACACCAGAATGAGAGGGATTCAGAGACTGTGCAGGTATGAGACTGCATAGTTGAGGATGGCTTAAAGAAATTGGTTTGACGTAGCCATATCAACAAGTTGCAACTTCTTTTCGGGAGCCTAGAACATAAGAACTCCATGGTTAAGCATGCTTAACCTGGAGCAATTGTGGGATGGGTGACCTCCTAGGAAATTTCCTTGGATGCATGTGAGTGAGGACAAAGCACGCTAAAAAGACCCGTGTTAGTTTGTGGAGACACTCGTCAATCTTGCAGGCAGTCCGGGGACGTTACAAATGGTATCAGAGATGGGACCTCTCCCAGTACGGTGTGGTTCGGGGACAAATTATGCAGAAGTTGATGGGCATGTGTGTCCCAGGGGCGACGAGGGCTGGAAGTGATCGCCGGTGCAATGAAGCACGGATAAGGAGCAGCTTCTGGCAGACTTCTAGGCGAAGGGTCATATGAATGAACTGAATACGCATCGAAATGAGAGGGATTCAGAGACTATGTAGGTATGGGATTGCATAGTTAAGAATGACTTAAAGGAATTGATTTGGCATAGCCATATCAATAAGTTACAATTTCTTTTCAGGAGCCTAGAACATAAGAACTCCATGGTTAAGCGTGCTTAACCTAGAGCAATTGTGGGATGGGTGACCTCCTAGGAAATTTCCTAAGATGCGTGAGTAGGACAAAGCACATTGAAAAGACCCATGTTGGTTTATGGAGACACTTATCAATCCTGCAGGCAGTCTCGGGATATTACACTTCCTATGGTTTTAGATTTAGTATTGGGTGTTGCCACTTGTCTTTGAGGACTATCTTTGGCATAGTGCCCCAATTTGCCACAAGTAAAACATACAATCTGATCCACATAACAGGGCTTGTTTCCAGATACTTACCACATTTGGAGCACCTCGATCCATATAGTTATGTTTGAACCTATTTTCCTTTTTCTTGTTGGTCTTTGGGCTGTTGAACATTACTTTTAAATCTTTCATCCATTCTTTTCCTTTTCTGAAAACCTTGTGGCCATTGCTCATGTTCTGGATTAAACTTAGAAGATTTAATAATTCGACACTTGTTTACCAAAGTGTGAAAATTTTGAATCTCGAACGGCCGTACTTTATCTTTCATATCTCCTCTCAAACCAGTCTCAAATTTGACACATTACCATTTTTCATCCAGATTATACTTGAGATATGAGGAAAACTTAGCTAACTCCTTAAACTTCGCTATGTACTAACTTATCGTCAAATTACCTTGCTTAAGCTCCAAAAATCCATCTCCTTTTCTTCTTGGACATTTGGAGGAAAATATTTTTCTAGGAAGATGGTTTTAAAAATCTCCCATGTAACCTGAGTTCAAGTAGCATCAAGTAGCCTTTTAGCTTCGTTCTATCAATTTTCAGCCCCCCCTTCATCATAAAAGATGCCAAAGATACCCGTTGCTCATCAATGCATGCTAGCACAACAAATATCTTCTCCAATTCCTTTATCCATTCTTGAGCTTTGGTTGGATCATATTCTCCATGGAAAGACATTGGATTACACTTTCTAAACTCAGAAAGATTATGAAAATTCTAGTCCCTCACCACTGCTGTAACATGCTCATTACCCTAATGATGTTAATCAGGGTTATAGAAGCTCAATATCATAAGTATAAGTTGGATAATAATTTTGGTAATCTTTTGGATTAGTTTGAGCCTAATTCTATAACACTAAATGTGAAGAATAACTAATAATTTAACTAAAAATGGATGATATGATAGAAATAAATGTGAAAAATTTATTTATAAATCATAAACAGTGGGGATGAGTTGTAGTAAATTTTTAAGGATCAAATGAATTAGTTTGGCATTTTTAGTAACATTAATGATTGTCTAAAGGCCAAATTAAATAGGAAAGTAGCTTAGAAAATTATGAAACTTTGAGAAAATGCTATAGAGAGGATGAAGAGTAATCTGATGATGAAAATAAGTTAAAAGGAATATTTATAACCTTCGTAGTTCTACTTCATAGGTTTAATTGAACCTAGAAAAAAATACTGAAGCTTAGTAAATGATAAAGGTGTATATAAAAAGTTGATGAATGAGAAAACTAAGAAATGAATAGAATCCTAAAATTTAATACCATAAAAAGTTGGAAAATTCATTAATGAAATGTTGAAACATCCTTAAGAGATACAAAGTTTCAGGATATCCTTCCTTTTTATATTTTCCACTGCCTCTGCTTTCTTATTTTTCTTTCTTTTGTTGACTTGCATTAGGATATTTTCTCACTTACTCTCTCTCATATCTACTGCACCAACAACAAAAGAAAAAGGAGAATAAGAAAAGAAAGGGGACAAAGAAGGAGGAGTGAAGCTTGAAGAATCAAAGCAAGAGGAAAGAAAGAAGAAGGATAAGGGCAAAGGGATAAGAATAGAGTAAAGGTAGGGGAAATGTTTTCTCTATGTCTCTTCATTTTTTTGAGTATTTTGAATTGGTTGTTGGATTGAGAAGGAAACTTTAAAAGTTTTCATGATTTGTTTTCCATGGATGATGATTTGGGCTTTAATGAATTGTTTGTGGATTTTTTATTGATGTTTTACTTTGGAAATAATTTGGAAATATTTTTGAATGTTTGTAAATGATGTTGAGATCATGATTGAGTTTGGAAATGGTTTAGATTTGTGATTATTAAGGTTGGAAACGGATTGGAAACTGTCTGTAGAAATAGGCGAGCGTCTCTGGTGTCTCAGCACTTAGGTGTCGAAGCATGAGCGCCCAAGTATTGGGTGCCTGAAACACATTCCTCTGCTATTGAGCGCCCAGTGCCCAGGCACTGGTGAACGGGCACTCAAGCGCCCATTGCAAAAACAGAACAGAGAAGAAAATTACATTTTGTTGAAATGAGCTATTATGCATTTTGGGATCCCTTGTGCATATTTTCTAAGGCATAATATAATGTAAATGTGGAACAATTTCTATGTATTAAAGTTATTGTTTCGAGAAATGAAATTACTCTTCAGAGTCAAGAATTTACATGGCATGAATGATGAATTTTGAGGATTGCTTTGAATGCAACATTGTATCATGAATGGTGAATTTGGAATGTGCTTTGAATATAATACTGTACCTTGAACTTCTAAATTTTGAATTGTATGTTATAAATTTGAGAATATGCTCCCTTTAATTTTAAGGTTGAGCTAGTAATATGTATTGAATGAGTGCTTGAATAATTAGTGCTTAATGAATTTGTATTTGAATTAAGAATGACAATTGGACAATTATCCTTGAAGGGAAAGGTAATTAGTCCAGGCTTTCCCACCCAATATCCTTTGTTTTATGTGAACTATGTTTCACTTAGTATAGTGAATTTCAGAGACGATCCTATATAAGGGTAGGGTATTCGAAATTTTATTAGAACCATGGAGACGACCTCTTGTAAGGAAGGGGGATCCTGTGTTCTTGGATAAATTCCTTATAGTATCAATATCAGTATAATCCTTATGTATCAATTCTCTCATAGGATACTAGTGGAATTGCGAGGCCCTAAATCATTCCCCACCATGAGTATATAGAACCTGAGCTATATGAGGTGACTCCCATCCTTGTGATGCTTAAGATATGGGTTCTGTGGGATAAGCGAGTATTGGAATAAGCACTGAAGTTTGAATTGAACTTGTATGTTGTATTATGCCTTGAAATTGTTTACGAATGGAATCTGTATTGTTGGAAAATATATGATTTTGGAAAATTATTAAATGGAATTTTGTTTCGAGAAGAGAAGGGATCAGATTTGGCATTTTGCCACTCTTCTAACTATATATATATATATATATATATATATATATATATATATCTCTCTCTCTCTCTATATATATATATATATATTATATTATATTTATTCATGTTGAATTTCAAAGAAATGTATTTTCCCTGAAACAACTGGAATTATTGTGATGACACCTTTTTCATAATAGAATCTACTGAGAATTAATATTCACACTCCATTATTGTTATGTATTCCATGATAATTCCAGGTACAATATTTACAGTGTAGTGGCACGAGCAGAAGTGGATATTTTTTTTATTTGAGCTTTTATAAAGTGAATGTATAGAAAATACCTTAAAGGCATATGATATGTATTTGTACTATGATGTACTTTTGTATAAACTCCTTTCAGAATATATGTGTACATTATTACACCTTGTCCAAGCTCATATTTTTGTATAATATTATAAAGTATAATTGAAGTTTATTATGAAAATCTTAAGTGATGTGCTTACTATTGTTGCTATTGTATATTCTAGATACACTAATAATAATAATAGTAAGAGTGTTACAATTGCTACTTCATTTTCTTGTTGCAGTTGTTGTAGATGTGGATTATTTCCCATTTTTTCCAATTGTTCCCTCATAATTGCAAATATTTTTCTTTGCTCCTTCATTAAATCCATCATCTCTCTAAACATCTCTAGCATGTTTGCCATATTTTCATTAGCAGATGTTCTACCTCCCCGCGCACACCTGGATGATGTCAAAGTATCCTGCATACATAGAACATTACTTATTGAATTGATCAGGCTCAATATCATGAAACCGTGTAACAGTAACTGTAAACATACATACACAAGGCTGTTATGCAGTTCTATCCATATATCCCATCAATAAGATAAGAAAATGCATAATAATAGCATAGCTAGTCCATACTCCGACACAATAAGATTAATTGCTCTGATACCAAAATGCAACATCCTTAATACTATTACTAATAATGTATCTGGAATTTCGTATTAGTAAATAAAATTAAGCATATCACATAAAATTAACAAAGGATTCCTCTTATTTTTCTCTTGGCTAGCCATAGCTCAACATGTAAGAGAATTAGAATTTTTGTTTCAATTTGAATGGAAGAATAAGAAAAGTTTGAAGGTAAGAACCCCTACCACAAGTTCCTAGCTTTTCCTTCCTTGTCACTTTGTTTTTCCTTCCTTTTTCTTTTCTCTTTGCCCTCTGTTTTGGCTATGTTCTATGCCTTGTTTTCAGTTGTTATTGCCATGTGAAACAATGGAGAAAGGATGAAAAAATAAATTAAGGTAGAACATAGATGAAGATGGAAGATGGAGGATGAAAAATGGTAGTTCAAGTGTGCAAGAATGGTAGCTATATGGTGGTTGCTCTTCTTTATTTTTGGTTTTGTTTTGGGCTATTTTCACAAAGAGAAAGATGGAGAGAAATTGTGAGAAAAGTCAAGAAGTTTCAAGAGAATGTATTGGCAGTGGTTGAAAGAAAATATAACCAAATTTTTTGTGCTAAAACTTTTATATCTATTACGTATACTTTAACCTTCCAAAGCTAAATTTTCAAGTGTCCATAAGTGTTATGAAAAATTTTAGACTTCAACTTAGCTCTTGGATCCATTTTTCTATAACTTTCCATATATTGTTATTTATCAGTTCAGCTTCATTATTCGGTCCCAAGTTAAATTAAATCGAGGGGCTAAGTAAATTTTCTTACTAATACTTATCTTAATTGGTATGTTATACCAAATTATTCTACATATCTTACTTTATCATCTCTATGAAATTTCATAATTTTCTAAATTACTTAACTATTCCAGCTATTCTTCTTCGGTGTCCTTAAAAATAACAAACTGGCTCAGCTGCTTCTCCAAAATTTACTACTGCTCTTATCAAATGTTTATACCTAGGAAATAAATTTTCAATATTTATTTTCATCAAATTAACTATTTACGCAGAAACTTTTTAATATTTTTTTGTATTTAGTATTATAGAATTATAGTCAAAATTGTTTAGAAAATTATTCGAATTAACATATAACTCTTACCAGTAATATTGAGCTTCTATAACCTTGATTAGAACTATTAGGTTAGGGAAGATATTACAATTCTCACCCCTTTAAAAATTTTTGTCCTCAAAATTTACTTACTTGATACGAGATGTTCCAAGTAATTCCACAATTAAAACTAAATACAACCAAATCTTAAGGAAATAAAGTATATAAGCTTATATCATCATCTTGATTCCATTACCCATTATCTAAAAAACTAAGATTCATAAGAAAATCTTATTGCTTGTCTATATGCATTCCTTACGAAATAATTCTCAATTATGTGCCCACCTTATTTTGGACCAGAAGACTGAGTCGTCTCTTTACTTCTTAGGATATAAACTCTTCCTGTGGTTTTCGATTTAGTATTGGATGTTTCCACTTGTCTTTGAGGACAGTCTCTAGCATAAAGCCCTGATTTGCCACAAGTAAAACATACAATTTGATCCACATAATAGGGCTTGTTTCCATGATACTTATGATATTTGGAGCACCTCAGTCAATATGGTTCTGTTTGAACCTATTTTCCTATTTCCTGTTGGTCTTTGGGCTATCGAACATTACTTTCAAATCTTTCATTATTCTTTTCCTTTTATGAAAACCTTATGGCCATTGCTCCTGTTTTGGATTAAACTTAGAAGATTCGATAATTCAACACTTGTTTACCAAAGTGTGAAAATTTTGAATCTCGAAAGGCCATACTTTCTCTTTTATGTCTCCTCTCAAACCAGTCTCAAATTTGACGCATTTCCACTTTTCATCCGGATTGTACTTGAGATATGGGGAAATTAGCTAACTCCTCAAACTTCACTAAGTACTGACTTATTGTCAAAATACCTAGCTTAAGCTCTAAAAAATCCATCTCCTTTTCTTCTTGGACATTTGGAAGAAAATATTTTTCTAGGAATGTGGTTTTAAAAATCCTCCATGCAACCTAAGTTCCAGTAGCTTCAAGTAGCCTTCTAGCTTCATTCCACGAATTTTCAGCCTCCCCGTTCATCATAAAAGAGGGCTAAGATACCCGCTGCTCATCAGTGCATGTTAGAACAACAAATATCTTCTCCAATTCCTTTATCCATTCTTGAGTTTTGGCTTGATCATATTCTCCTTGGAAAGACAGTGGATTACACTTCTGAACTCAGAAAGATTACAAAAATTCTAGTCCTTCACCACTACTACTTCATTTTCTTGCTGCAGTTGCTGCAGATATGGATTATTTTCCATTCTTTCCAACTATTCCCTCATAACCGGGATAGTTCTCTTTGCTTCCACATTGAAGTTGTCATCTCTCTAAACATCTCCATCATGTCTGCCATATTTTCATTGGCAAATGTTCTACCTCCCCGCGCATGCTTGAATGATGCCATAGTATCCTGCATGCATAGAACATTACATATTGAGTGGATTAGGCTTAATATCATGTAACCGTGTAATAGTAACTATAAACATACATACACAAGGCTGTTATGCAGTTCTATGTATATATTTCATCATTAAGATAAGAAAATGCATAACAATAGCATAGCTAGTCCATACCCCGGCTTAACAAGATGAACTACTCTGATAGCAAAATGTAACATCCTTAATACTATTACTAACAACGTATCCAGAATTACGTATTAGTAAATAAAATTAAGCAGGTCAAGTAAAATTAACAAAGGATTCCTCTTCTTTTTCTCTTGGCTGGCCGTAGCTCAACATGTAAGAGAATCAAAATTTTTGTTTCAATTTCAATGGAAGAACCAAAAAAGTTTGAACGTAAGAACCCCTACCTCAAGTTCCTAGCTTTGGTTTCTTTCTTTTCCTTCCTTTTCACTTTGTTTTTCCTTCCTTTTTCTCTTTTCTTTGCCTTGTATTTTGGTTGTGTTCTTTGCCCTATTTTCAGCTGTTATTGCCGTGTGAAACAATGGATAATGGATGAGAAAAGAAATTAAGGTAGAACTTAAATGAAGATGGAAGATGCAGGATGAAAAATGGTAGTTCAAGTATGCAACAATGGTAGTCGTATGGTGGCTATTCTTGTTTATTTTTTGTTCTATTTTGGGATGTGTTGACGCAGAGAAAGATGGAGAGAAATTGTGAGAAAAGTCAAGAAGTTTCAAGAGAATGTATTGGCCGTGGTTGAATGAAAGTATGACCAAATTTTTTATGCTGAAACTTTTATATCTATTACATACACTTTCGTCTTCCAAAGCTAAATTTTCAAGTGTCCATAAGTTTTATGAAAAATTTTGGAACTCAACTTAGCTCTTGGATCCATTTTTCCATTATTTTTTATATATTGTTATTTATCAATTAAGTTTCATTACTTGGTCCCAAGTTAAATTAAACCGAGGGACTAAGTAAATATGCTTACTAATACATATCTTAATTGGTATTTTATACCAAATTATTCTCCATATCTTACTTATTATCTCCATGAAATTTCATAATTTTTTTAATAACTATTCTGCTTCAGTGTCCTTAAAAATACCAAACTGGCTCAGTTGCTTCTGCAAAATATACTACTACTCTTATTAAGTGTTTATCTAGGAAATAATTTTTTCATATTTATTTCCATCATATCAACTGTTTACGCAAAAAATTTAATCATTTCTTTGTATTCAATGTTATAGAATTACGCACAAACTGGTTCAGAAAATTATCTAAATTAATAGATAACTCTTACAAATATTACTGAGCTTCTATAATCCTGATTAGAACTATTAAGTTAGGGAGGATGTTACAATTCTCCGCTCGCCCTTTTGTCCTCAAAATTTACTTACCTGATATGGGATGTTCCAAGTAATTCAATAATTAAAACTAATTACAACCAAATCTTTAGGAAATAATGTATATAAACTTATATCATCATCTTGATTCCATTACCCATTATCTAAACAATTAAGATTCATAAGAAAATCTTGTTGCTTGTCTATATGCATTCCTTAAGAAATTAACTCTCAGTTATGTACTCATCTTGTTTTGAACCAGAAGACTGAATTGTCTTTTTACTTCTCAGGGTATAAACTCTTCCCGTGGTTTTAGATTTAGTATTGGCTGCTGCCACTTGACTTTGAGGACAGTCTCTAGCATAGTGTCCTGATTTGCCACAAGTAAAATATACAATCTAATCCACATAATAGGGCATGTTTCCATGATACTTACCACATTTGGAGCACCTTGGTCCATATGGCTCAATTTGAACCTATTTTCTATTTTCCTATTGGTCTTTGGGCTGTTGAACATTACTTTCAAATCGTTCATCCATTCTTTTCCTTTTCTGAAAACCTTGTGGCCGTTGCTCCTAATTTGGATTAAACTTAGAAGGTTCGATAATTCGATACTTGTTTTCCAAAGTGTGAAAATTCTGAATCTTGAAATGTCATACTTTCTCTTTCATATCTCCTCTCAAACTAGTCTCAAATTTGACACATTTCCACTTTTCATTCGGATTATACTTGAGATATGAGGAAAACTTAGCAAACTCCTCAAACTTCGCTATGTACTGACTTATCGTTAAATTACCTTGCTTAAGCTCCAAAAATTCTATCTCTTTTTCTTCTTGGACATTTGGAGGAAAGCATTTTTCTAGGAAGGTGGTTTTAAAAATCTCCCATATAACCTGAGTTCTAGTAGTTCAAGTAGCCTTCTAGCTTCATTCCACTAATTTTTAGCCTCCCCTTTCATCATAAAAGAGGTGAAAGATACTCGCTGCTCATCAGTGCCTGCTAGCACAACAAATATCTTCTCCAACTTAGAAGGTTCGATAATTCGATACTTGTTTACCAAAGTGTGAAAATTCTGAATCTTGAAATATCGTACTTTCTCAAACATATCTCCTCTCAAACTAGTCTCAAATTTGACACATTTCCACTTTTCATTCGGATTATACTTGAGATATGAGGAAAACTTAGCTAACTCCTCAAACTTCGCTATGTACTGACTTATCGTCAAATTACCTTGCTTAAGCTCCAAAAATTCCATCTCTTTTTCTTCTTGGACATTTGGAGGAAAACATTTTTCTAGGAAGGTGGTTTTAAAAATCTCCCATGTAACTTGAGTTCTAGCAGTTTCAAGTAGCCTTCTAGCTTCATTCCATTAATTTTCAGCCTCCCCCTTCATCATAAAAGAGGTGAAAGATACCCGCTGCTCATCAGTGCCTGCTAGCACAACAAATATCTTCTCCAATTCCTTTATCCATTTTTGAGCTTTGGCTAGATCATATTCTCCATGGAATGACACTGGATTACACTTTCTGAACTCAAATAGATAATGAAAAATTTGGCCCTTCACCACTGCTGCTTCATTTTCTTGCTGCGGTTGCTGCAGATGTGGATTATTTCCCATTCTTTCTAACTGTTCCCTCATAACCGCAAACATTTCTCTTTTCTCCCTCATTGAAGCTGTCATCTCTCTAAACATCTCCTCTGCCATATTTTCATTGGTAGATGTTCTACTCCCCGCGCATGCTTGGATAATGCCATAGTATCATGTATACATAGAACATTACATATTGAGTTGATCAAGCTGAATATCATGTAACCATGTGACAGTAACTATAAACATACATACACAAGGTTGTAATGCAGTTCTATCTATATATCTCATCATTAAGATAAAAAATGCATAACAATAGCATAGCTAGTCTATACCCCAGCTTAACAGGAAGTACTGCTTTGATATCATAATGGAACATCCTTAATACTATTACTAATAACGTAATTACGTATTAGTAAAAATTAAGCACATCACAAAAAATTAACAAAGGATTCCTCTTATTTTTCTCTTGGCTGGCCATAGCTCAACATGTAAGAGAATCATAATTTTTGTTTCAATTTCAATGGAAGAACAAGAGAAGTTTGAAGGTAAGGACACCAACCTCAAGTTCTTAGCTTTGGTTCCTTGCTTTTCCTTCCTTTTCATTTTGTTTTTATTTCCTTTTTCTCTTCTCATTGCCCTCTGTTTTGGCTGTGTTCTTTGCCCTATTTTTAGCTGTTATTGCCGTGTGAAACAGTGGAGAATGGATGAGAAAAGAAATTAAGGTAGAACTTAAATGAATATGGAAGATGGAGGATGAAAAATGTTAGTTCAAGTGTGTTGTATGGTGGTTGCTCTTCTTTATTTTTGGTTCTATTTTAGGATGTTTCCACGCAGAGAAAGATGGAGAGAAATTGTGAGAAAAGTCAAGAAGTTTCAAGAGAATGTATTGGCGATGGTTGAAAGAAAATATGACCAAATTTTTTGTGCTAAAACTTTTATATCTATTACGTACACTTTAATCTTTCAATGCTAAATTTTCAAGTATCCATAAGTGTTATGAAAAATTTTAGAACTCAACTTAGCTCTTGGACCATTTTTCCATAACTTTTCATATACTGCTATTTTTCAGTTAAGCTTCATTACTCGGTCCCAAGTTAAATTAAACCGAGGGACTAAGTAAATATACTTTCTGGTACATATCTTAATTGATATTTTATATCAAATTATTCTCCATATCATACTTATCATCTCCATGAAATTTCATAATTTTATGAATTACTTAATTTTTTCATCTATTCTTCTTCGTTGTCCTTAAAAAGTTACTTCTCCAAAATTTACTACTGCTCTTATCAAGTGTTTATAGCTAGGAAATAATTTTTTCATATTTATTTCCATCATATCAGTTGTTTATGTAGAAACTTTAATTATTTCTTTATATTTAGTGTTATAGAATTACGCTCAAACTAATTTAGAAAATTACCTAAATTAACACATAACTCTTATAAGTATTATTGTGCTTCTTTAACCCTGATTAGAACTATTAGCTTAGGGAGGATGTTACATCTACCAGGCGTACCTCTTCCAATAATGAATTGGAAAAACTCATAGGAACCATTTGGGATGTGGCTAAGATCCATAGGTATGGAGTACTGGATAAGAGAGTTAGAGAAGATTTTTTTGTAATAATGAGTTAGACAGACGATCAAAAGGTGTCATATGTTGTTTATATGTTAAAAGGAGAAGCTGAATATTGGTGGGATAGTGCCAGAAGGTTAAAGGAAGTTGTTAGAACTCAAATAATATGGATGGTGTTCAAAACAACCTTTTTGGGCAAGTATTTTTCAAAGAAGTTGCAAGAAGAGAAAGAGTTGGAGTCCTTGGAATTTAAACAAGGAAATATGACTGTGGGGCAATATGAAGCAAATTGAAGAGTTGTTAGATGATAAAAAATTCATTAGGCTTAGTGTGTCACCTTAGAGAGCTTTTATGCCCCTGGTGCAAAAGAAGAATGGTAGTATAAGAATGCGCATGGATTATAAATAACTAAATCAGGTTCCTATTAAAAATAAATACCCATTATCTTGGATTGATGATTTGATGGATTAGTTGAGAAGTGCAATTTCTAGGACAAGTAATATTTGGAGATGAGATATTTGCATATTCTAGTAAAGTAAAGGCGGTATTGCAGTGAAAGAGTTCAAAAGGAAACAAATTCCTCTAGTAAAGGTGTTATTGGAATAGTGGTGACTCAGAGGAAGTCACATAGGAGCATGAATCCAATATGATGCAAAGTTATCTAGAGCTTTTTAAATAAAGTAAGCAAATTTTGAGGACAAAAGTTATAAAAAGGGGGGAGAATTGTAACATTCTCCTTAACCTAATAGTCCTAATTAGGATTATAGAACCTCTATAATATTGGTATAAGTTATCAGTTAAATTTTGGATCAGTTTGGGAGTAATTCTATAACACTGAATATGAAGAATAGCTAAAGTTTTTGCATAAATAGATGACATGATGGAAATAAATATGAAAAATTTATTTTTAGGTTATAAGTGATTGGAAAGAGATGTGGTAAATTTTGGAGAATTAGATGAATTGATTTGATATTTTTAACGATATTGAATAAGAGTTTAGAAGACTGATTAGATAGCTGAGTAGCTTAGAAAGTTATAAAATTACATGGAGATGACAAGTAAGATATGTAGAATATTTTGGTAAAGAATACCAGTTAAGGTGAATATCAGTAAGCATATTTGCTTAATTTTTAGGTTTAACTTAACTCAAGGAAGAGTAATGGAGCTTAACTGATAAATAACAGTATATGAAAAATTATGGAAAATGGATCCGAGGACTAAGTTGAGTTCTAAAATTTTCTATAACACTTATGGATACTTGAAAACTTAGCTTTGGAAGATTTAATTGTGCTTAACTGATACAAAAGTTTCAGCACCATAATTTTGGATAGTTTTTGACCAATTCCACCACCAACTTTTGTCTAGTTTTGTCTAGACTCTTCTCATCTTTTTCTTCATTGTTTCACACAGTTTTCAGCTCCAAAAATAGAGCAGAAAACTGGGCAGCAACCGCGAGCTCAAGGAGGAGGAAAAGAGAAGAGAAAAAGAAAGGAAGCTCAAAGAACCAAGGCTAGGAGTAAAGGTAGGGGTTCTTTACCTTCAATCTACTCTTTCTTTTCCATTGTTTTTGAGTCATAAATTTGGTTCTTGGAACCCATGAGGGTTACATCTAGAACCAGCAGAAAAATAGAAGGTGTGGCTTAATCTTTTGTGCTTTTGCTTCTACCTTTCTCTAGCTTTATTTCTCTTATGAATTCTTGAGTAAAAGCTGTGATATTAAATGTGTTTTAAAACTGTATGATTCACAGCCATATTGTGATTTAGAAGTGTTTATATTATTTTAATTGTTTATCCTTTTCTATTGATGGTTGAGTTGAAGTTATGATGTTGAAATTGATAAGAAAGATGAGATTTCATTGTGATTTTGGGGCTGAATTGATCACGATTGTGCTGCCCTGTTTCTAACTAGAATTTTGATTATTTGTGTGCATAAAATTGTGACCAAAATGGTGATGAATATTCATGGCAGAATGCTTCCCATTGATGGCCAGAATTTTGATGTGTGTTCACACTTTGATAAATTTATGGACTTTGTGCCCATTGAGGAAGGTCATAGCTGGCCAAGTATTCCATGTGTTCCATGTATTCACACTTGATATGTGTTCACATTTTGATTTCCATGAAATGGGAAGGTCATGGCCAAGAGTTATTTTGTGCCACTTTTATTGACTTTGAGTTGAATTGTTTTGTGTTTTATAGACACGGCCAAAACCTAAAATAAAGGGATTTTGTTAAATTTGTGATTCTTGATGCTTTTATATTCATTTGTTAGTTAAGATAATTAAGTAAATGATGTGAAATTGATGAGTTTGTGAATATGGTCTTTATTGTGGACCTTGTGTTTGATGTTGATTATTTGAGCTGCTATGAGTTTATGGAGAAATTCTAGCGTTTGTATTCTTGAATTGGCCATTTAGGTCTTAAGTTGGCCATATAGGCCGAATGGTAACTGTAACATCCTAATACTAAAATCCTAGTACATCTGACATATACCTAGATAAGCAGTATTAGCTACGCTACTTCTACCTTAAACATCAATCTAACACATAATATTTATGTAAATAAATCATTATAGTGAGTCTTGCGAAAATAAACATCCACATATATATACATCTTTGTCAAAATTGACATAATATAGTACATACATCTTTTCTTTTACAAACTTAAAGCAAATGTACATGAAAATATAAACTCTGTCTACTAAACATAGAATTAAAAACATTATTCTTCATTCTTATTATGCTTACCTTTGGAAGAGCTTCCACCTGGATTTATATGGCAACACACAAGGTGAGAATTCATAATTCTTAGTATAAGTGTACCAATATCAGCAGGTGTAATATTTATAAGAATAAACAACCTATAAACATCATAAACAAATCTATAACTAGCAGTCAAACTACTACTCACTACTCGAGGAACAATCACATTCTCCCTCTATGTAATGTTCCCAAGCAAACATAATTCTGAACTAACTCATTTGTAAGATAAGGCAATCGCCCATACAATTGTCTAGAAAATGCAATGCTTTATGTTATAATGTATGGTTATGCTTATGCAATGCCTTGTGATAGTGTAGATGCAATGTCATGAAACTTGACTATTCCCAAGAACCCGGTTCCTTGTATTTTACTGGGTAGGGAGGGAATCTGTTACCTTCTTAACCTATCAGGTAGGGAGGGAATATGTTACCTCCTTAACCTACCTTTTAGTGAGTGGAATCTGTCCACAACACCACAGTGGTAACCCTAACCATATAGCCCTTGCTATGAGAATCTAGGACTAGTCTGTGTTCTTCGGTCAAGTGATTGTGTACATCACATAAGGTTACAAATACTTGAGAATAACAAGTGTGTGAAAAATGTGGTGCTATTCCAAGTTTGTCCTTACACTACTAGCTCTACCTCAATTCTATGAGAGCACTTCATGCACTATGGCACTCTACTATTGCTAAACAAACTTAATATACTTTCTATCCTTGCATTATTAGCTCTACCTCAACTCTATGAGAGCTCTTCATACACTATGGCACTCTACTATTGCCAAACAAACTTGTATACTTGTATCTAGTTTCCCACATCTTCATCATCTCTCAAGTGATATCTAATGCAACACTATGTTGCTCAAGGGACTAGACACTTACCTAAGGCAATCCATATCTAATGAATGCACATAATCTCCTTATTTTCCCTTGTATGCAAAATAATCTTTCTCTCTAAGAAATTCTCCTTCTTGTGTCTCAACACTCTTAAAAAGACATAAACAAGTGATCTTATCCATAAAAGAGCAAACACACTCTTACTACACTTCCATAACTCAACTTTAACTAATAAAGGAGCTACTAGTATTCCTAGGATTCAAACCATCACAAAATTCCTCAACTTTTGCTAATGTAACACCCTTCTAGGGAATTACATTTTAGACCAA
This sequence comes from Ormosia semicastrata, assembly GCA_029884595.1. Classification (NCBI taxonomy): domain Eukaryota; kingdom Viridiplantae; phylum Streptophyta; class Magnoliopsida; order Fabales; family Fabaceae; genus Ormosia; species Ormosia semicastrata. Next base: position 72,811,235 of record JAQQTO010000060.1, read on the forward strand.
AAAAATTATAATCTAAACCCAAGTCATAAAATATTTAATATTATAATATACGGGTTTCAAAATTTCTATTCACAGATAACATAAACTTAACAGAATATAGAGAACACAAGACATAAAGAACTGAATAATACACTCTACATATATATACATAGTTTTCTGAGAACATGAATACATAAGACTTACATACCAAAAAAACATAAATACAACTATCATAACAAACCTAAACTGGCCCAAGTTCAAAACACCTAGAGGGAAGGGTCCTCTACTGGATCCTTCTCTGAATCCTCAGCAGACAAATTCCCCAACCGACGTATGTCTCGATGGATAAGAGTCCGAGCAGAAGATGTAACATCCTGGGAAAACATGTTTGGCATGTACATAGTTACGAAGGTAGCCTAATACATACTTAACATGTCTGTGTAGTTTTGTGATTGTCTGAGCACGTTTATGCACTTTACTGTAACACTATGTGACAAATATAGTTGTTATTAGCTCTGGAAGTGACTTAAACTACTTAGTTAATGGAAATAAATTTGAAGGATTTATTTCTAGGTTACAAATATGTGGAAGATGTTACAGTTAAATTTTGAGATTAATCAGAGTCAATTTGGCATTTTTAAGCATACTAAGTGTGTGTTTTAATGCTGGATTGACTACCAGCAGATATAGAAAATATGGAAATGGTGAAACGAGATTTTTAGTGAACCTTAGATTTTATTTGAAGCTTGTTAGAAGTTAGGAAACTAGATTTGGTGAAATCTAAGTGTTGTTAATAGATACGAAATTAGCAAAAGGACAAAATTACCCATAAAGTCATCTTTTAAAAAGTGAGAGTTTTCTCACTTTCTCATCTCTCTCGTGTGTTCCAGCAGCAGAATGGAAGAACAGAAATAGAGGAAGAAAAGAAAGAAGAAAGAATGAAGACCAAAGAGGTGGATCAACCACCAAGGAAGAGGAATCAAGTGGATGTTGTCTTCATCTTCAAAATCTTGAGGCAGGGGTGTTGTTTTTATCATTTTCCTTCTATCTTCATCTTGTTTCTTAGTTGAATTAATGAGGAAATAGTAGGCTTTGGATGAGTATAGTGAAAATAGATGTTAGATCTTTTCTCTTAAGGTTGAAATGAGTTAGATACTAGTTATTTTGAAGCTTAGAGGATGGATTGGAGTCCATGGAATCCATAGTTTTTGATTGGGTTTAAAGTTGAGAAATAGGGTTTTCATTTAAAGTTTGAGTTTTGATCCATGCTTAGTTGAATCAAAAGGTAGTTTGAAGTTTATAATATGTTTATAGACTCTTAGTGATCATAGAAATTAAGTAGAAGTTTAGTTTGAAGGAGAAACCTTGTTTTGAAATCAAGGTTCTATAGAAAACGAGTTCTGCAGAACCCTTTCTGATCCACGGGCACTCAGGCACCATCACTTAGGCGTCTAGGCACCCAGTGACCCGAAAGAAATTACTGGGCGCTGCCCAGTGAGGGGCCAGGCACTGAATAACGGGCGTCTAGGCGCCTAGAACAGAAATGCCGGACAACATATAATGTTTGTAGCATAACTTGAGCTGTAGTTATCAGATTTACCTGATTGTTGTGGCATTTGAAAGATAGGAGGGAAGGCTATATAACTGTAAAATCTCAAATTTTCTAAAGTTAATATGTACATTTGGCGCACTCAAGAAAAATAGCCTTTTAAGGCAAGATTTGAGGTGTTTTGTGATGATAGTTGGCAAAAGTTGAGGGCCATAATGCCTAGCTGGCAAAAGTGAGTGCCATAGCTAGGGAATGGATGATGTCTTGGCATGAAGTGATATTGTGGGATACCTTCATGCTTGATTGATGAGATTGTAATAGGTTTTTTTCTAAAAATTGTTTAGGTAGTGAATGTAAATTAATTGGTATGTTAATTATGGAGATATTTAGCATCATTGTGATCCAATTTTGAGATAATGGATGTAAATCAATTGGTATGCTATTTATGTAGTGATTGACATCATTGTAATTTGCACATATGATTATGAGTGTAAATCAATTGGCATGCTAGTTAGTCTTAATTGGCATCATTGTATCTCATAATTATGTTGCTGAGGCTGGAGTCCTCATTGTTAATGATTATGGATTGTAAATCAATTGGTATGCTAGTTATTGTAGTAATCAACATCATTGTTTTCCGTATTCATGTGTTTTGGGTGATCGTACATAATTGTAAGTGAAGAGGTAACATTCCTTCCATATCATAGTGATGAGCTGAGGATGGTTTATTCCCTCACACCCTGTGAAATGACTGGAACTGGGTTCCAATGCTTGCTCAAGACTTGTGGAACCGGGTTCCTTTGTTCTGTTCAAGGCTCATGCATACAATACATTTCCTGAGGGACTAAAGATGAGTTTCTTCGCTAAGTCTAAGGACTCATGACATTATCCACATTCATTTTAGGTTATTGCATAGGCATGAACATAAGGCATCACTAAGCATGTGCATGGCAACTGTATGGGTGGTTGCTAATCATAACATAATCATACATGGCAATTATATGGTTGCTATTCTTTGAAATGCTGATCTATAAGTTGTAATTTTTGAAAATGAGATTTTATACAAACTTATAAAATTAGGATTCCATTTCGGGAAGAGAAAGGAAATGGTTTTGGCTTTTGCCACCTTTCTAGTGTGCTTATTTATAAGTTTTGAGAACTAAAAGTGTTTTTCCTCGAAATGGTTGGAACTATTATGATGGCATGTTTTTATGGATTTTTACTACTGAGAATGTATAATTCTCACCCCATGTGTGTGTGTTTCCATGATGGTTCCAGGAAGGAAGACATATGGAAAGTGAAGACAAAAAAGGAGCTAGAAGACTTAGCTTAGTGTAGCTTGTAATTTCTTTTTGCAATTATGTACGCAATGTATTTATGAAAAATACCAGTGTTGTGTAATAAATATATTCATTCGTGGCTTATATTTTTTGTATTTGCATAGTAATTATATTGGAAAATGCTTAGTTATTGCAACTAGTATTCTTGGATTTAATCAATGTAGTATAATACAGATTATATTATGGTCAATAAATTCAGGAAGTTAAAGAAGATACCTCGGAATCCTCCCTAGGAGTGTAGTGAAGATCACCCCAGAAATCCCTAGCAGACATATAGCACTCTAGATAAATAGTAGCATTAAAAGAAAATGTAGTAACCCTATGGCGGGTCCTACTCAAAGAGAGAGTAACATCTCCATAATACTCTATACGCTCGGTATTCAAATGGACACGCCATGCGTCCGTGCCTCCGTGAAACTGCACTCTAACGAAACCCAGAAGATCTCACCTTGTTGCCATCACAGTCTTCATAGAACATAAACACAAAATAGAACAGCCAGAATAATACCATAAAGAAGTGAGATCCCCTACATCACATACCAGTATGGCAGGAAAGAAACAATAATAACAATAAAGCCATATAGTACAAAATTAACAATTACAGTCATGATAATAATCAACAAATAATTCAACGAACATACATCACAACAACAAGTCTACTGACTATGCAAATGTACAATGAACCGACCCCTACTCCATGGAGCTAAAACCAAACATCGAAGAGAATGATCGAGAGAAATGTCTGTATATCATCAGCCTTAATTCAAATGCTTCAAATTTATCAGCGTACACATCATGGCTTATACAAGACATTCTACACCAGATCGAGAATAAGAATAGTATCTTGTTGAGATCGTCGGTGCATTTGCATTAGTTACCACAGCACAGTAGAGTTACTAACTGGCCACTTGTGGGATACCCGTGCCCTGACGCCCCCAATATCAGTTATTGACCTTCACTACACAATTCGCACCCTTACAAAGGTGTAATTCATTCTCCTAGGCATACAGCCTTAACAAACAAAGTCACTACGACTTTCATAATGCATGATTGAATGACTTCATAAATCAATAATTAATAACTATGTGACTTCCACGTAAAATCAAGCCACCACTAGGCTTAAGCCGTCAATTGACATATTCAGGTCCAGTACATCGACCTGATAGTAGTCTGCTATTTTTCTCAAACGTGAAGTATTTTTACTGTATTATCACAAACGTGTAACACTTCTTGTTACGTCTCTAAATCACGTAACATTTTTACATCATTTTTTAATCGCGTAAAAATATTTAAAACATTTTCTTAATCGCGTAACTCAAAAATTCACGTTTTTAAATCGCGTGAGGTTTTTATCAATACTTTTTAATCACGTAAAACATTTATTGACATTCTAAGCTTAATTTTGAGACTTTCTATGTTTAATATAAAATTTGAACCTTAATTCTAATATTTTCTTACCAAATCTCCTCTAAGCGATATTTTCTAACGTTTTTCATAAAAATCTATATTATTTTAATTAAATTAAGACATTTCAAAAATCTTGCTCCATTACTTTTACTAAAAACTTTCTTAAATAAAATACTTTAAATTTCAAATCATCCTTCAAAACTTATTCCCATGATCATGGCCAAAAATTAATTCTTTTCAAATAATAAAATTTTGTTCATCTTCTCTTTTTAACTTGTAAATCCTTGAATCATATTCTTATCACCTAATCATCTAGGTTTTCATTTCATAAAATATTTTTGCCTTGGATACTCCTTCATGGGCTAAATGGCCGTGAGCCATATAAGGTCTTTGGGACCAAAATTTTTCCTTTCACACATGATTCAAAGCATGTAAAGTATATCAATCATCAATTTCTACCATAGCAATTTCATGCATGCTATAAAAATCATATAATCACATATAACAAACACATATAAACCATTAAATTCACACAATCAAGTGAATAAATCCTCATATGGATTTTTCACAACAAACCACAAATTTCATTTCTCACCACCAAGTTAGTTGATGAGGTTAATCTCCCTCTTACCTTAGATGATGATCAAAAACTCCTTTGTTGTCTTCCTGAAATAATTTCTACCTCCAAAAAGATCCTTAAAACAAATCAAACATACAATTATTAAAATTTAAAGCTTGAAATAAGATGACCAAGGATCAAGATTATGGTCTAGAACTTGAGAATAAAATTTAGAAGTAAAGATCAAGAACTTCACCTAAAAACCTTCAAACTTAAGCTTTGAGAAAGTGATTGAAGATGAATTTATTTGAAGAAACTCACAACATGAAAGTATCTCCAAATGGTGTTTAGATTCAAGATATGAGGTTATTTTGAATTGATCAAGATTGAAGAGAAATTTTAAGGTGTTGGCCAAAAATGCTAAGGAGAGAAAATCAGAGAGTTCTAATAGTTTGTTAAACAAGATAAGATAAACTTAAGAGAGTTAAGTAACCATTTTGGTCTCCTAAGCTTGTCCTAGAAGCTCCCTCCTTGGTCGTGCACTCCAAGGGTGTTGAGCGGTCAAAGCTTCTCCTCCAAGCTTGCTTATAAGCTTTCTCCTCGTTGGTTCACCTTGGTGAGAAATAGCCACTATACTTGACTCCATACAAACTTCCCTTGGAAGCTTGTTTTCCATTGGCTCACAACAAAGTGAGTCATGAATGGAAATGATGAAAAGTTATGACTAGGCTCATGACTAGTCATCCAACTAGATATTGGTAGCTATTAACCAATGGACAAAGGCTACTGCTAGCAAAATCAGTGGTTATTATCCAATAGATAATAGAAAGTACCTAGATTTCATCAGTCAAATAAAATCTCAGAAAAAGAAAAACTTCAAAATCTGTTCCCAGTTTTGGGTTTAGTAAGCTCCCCCGGCCCCGCGTCAACAGTCAAAATTTTTTTGACTCCAAATTTTTTTTATTTTTGCAGCACTGCTTCAAACACACAGAAATCCAAAAATAATAATAATATAATCAAAATAAATTAAATAATTCACAAAATCACAAAAATCATAAAAATCATAGAAAAATCATAATTAACTGAAAAAGAATTTTCGGGGTGTTACACCTAAAAAGGTTGATTTTCAAGAATGCAGCAATTGTACATTCTAACTACAAAAATTCTAAAATTTTATAAGAAAATAGAATCATCTCATATCTTTTGAATGAAATAAACCTCAACTCATTTGGCTAAGTGTGGCTAAAGTTATGAAACAAAAAGCAGAAGCTGAAACAGGGCATTAGTTGTTTTACCCGAATCTAACCTTACTTTAAACTGAAGCTGGGAATGAACTAAGAGTGCTAAAATTCTAAAAAATTTTCTCTTATAGACTTACATGTTATCTTCAAAATGCCACTGGTCTCATGTAATTACGACTTCAGAGCAGAAAGTTATGCAATTTGGTTTACTAAGTGCCAGATTGCTTGTTTCTGCAGAATCTGTCTTGGATTCAAATCGAAATTGGTGCTACTTGGGTTAGCCTAAAAATATGAAATTTTTACTAAATGAAGCCTTGTATCTTAGATTTCAAATTCAACAAGAAGCATGTCATTTCGATGACTACAACTCAAGTTATGCTACAAACACTATAGGGTGTCAGGATGGATTTTCTGCATAACCTGGTTCCTACTCGAGATTTTATGCATAACTTGATTTCTAACCGAGTTCTAACCCTTAACATCACTCAAGGCCTCTAATCATGTTGTAAATCACATACGACCTCTTAACTCTCTCTTAATCATGGATTGAAGAATTAAACACCAACCATAAGACCTATTTTTCAACTAACCAGCCAAGTGAAAACTATGGATTCTTAGGGTTCAAAACTATCAACCATACTTTATACAAGCTAATATCTAACTCACTTCAACCTTAGGAGCAAGAAACAGGCATCTAAACCCCCTATACTCAGCGAAACCCATTTTTCTTCATCAAGCCAAACTAAGGAACAATATGAAGATAAGAGGGAAATGGATGAAATCAAGCACCCCTACCTTTTTGTGGAGTGGATGATCCCACTTTGGCCTTGGCCTTTCCCTTTCATTTCCTCTTTCTCTTCTCCTCTTTCTCCTTTTTCCCTTCTTTCTCTTCTATTCTTTCTCTATTTTTCATTTCCTCTACCATGAGAATTGGAGAAAAGAAGTCAAATTGGCTTCTTAAAGGATAATAACTAAGTTATGCTAAAGCTTTATATCCATTAGAAATAATTATATTTCACCAAATCAAGTTTCCTAACTTCCAAAGGTATTAGAATAAATCATATGATTCATCTAAACTCTCATTTCACCATTTCCATAAACTTCCATATCTGCTCCAAGTCAATCCAGTATTAAAACACTTACTCGATGTGTTTAAAAATACCAAACTGACTCAATTTATCCTCAAACTTTAACTACATCTTAACTAATTTTTGACCTGGAAATAAATTATCTATATTTATTTTCTTTAACTTAACCTTTAAAACTATTATCTAAGTTATTTTATGCTACTTTTCACATTCTGTGTTGCAGCAAAGTGTCTAAACTAACTCAATTTGTCACAAAACTTTACAAGCATGTCAAGCAAGTATTAGGCTACCTTTGTAACCCTATACAAGCCTAACATATTATTGAGGGTGTTACAATAACTCAAGGCGATGTGATAATTTCGTTGTTATGTTTAATGCTTATATGCTTGAATCGTGCTTAAATTATTGTTTGTTTAGAAATTTCTTGGAAATAAATGATATTGTGTATTTGATGAGAACTCATGAAATGTGATTTAACTTGTATGAGTAGCCCTTTTATGTGATATGGCCAAATATTGTCATAGGAAAGGATCCTCATCCTAGGTTAGAATGGAAGTGTGAGGATGGACGTTCCCTCCCTTCCGGAGTAGTTGAGGTCAAGCATGGACATGCCCTCACTCTTTACTCAAGTTCTTTCTAGTTGGCTAGAGGTGATCCTAGACTAATGATAGTGTGAGGATGGATGATGTAACACCCCAAAAATTATTTGTTTTATCCTAAATAATTATTTTATAATATTTTTAATTTTTGGAAATTTTTCTAGGATTTTTCAAAAATGTTAAATATTTTAATATATTCCTCATTTTACGTGCATACTGAGCAGGGTCAGTGTAACACCCCCAAAAACTATTTGTTTTGTGATGAATAGACATTTTCTAATATTTGTGATTTTTGATGATTTTTGTGGAATTTTCTAGAAACGTTGAATATTTTAATATATTCCTCATTTTGCGTACGCACTGAGCTGAGCCGGGAAAACGAAATATTTTTCCTGAGGCTGGTAAACTTTAAACTATGGAAAAGTTGACGAAAGATCTTACTAAACCCGAGGCCGAGCATAGTTTACGAGGTTTATATTTTTTGAGATTTTATCTGATAAATAAAATCCCTGAATAATTAATTATCTGAGAAATAATAAAATATTATTTACCCTGACTGTAAATTTTGTTCACTGAGAAATAGTTCTAATAGATCATTTCTATCTAGTTACTTTTATGACATCATTTAAGTGACTACACACTTTACTTTATCGAGAAGCGCGCGAAGCTTCTCAAGGAAGTTTCAAGGGAAACTTCTAGGAAGCTTCCTCCCAACCACTTTTCTCTCTCCTCCCTTTTTGGTGCTGCACGGTTGGGAAGGGGAAATATCCCATTTCACTCCCTCATTTTCTCTCATTCACGCAGCTCACTCTCTCTTTCTCTCTTCTTCACACGGCTACATACACCCATACCCACCATTGTTGAATTTCAAGCTTTCTTTGCTCAAGCCAATATAGATTATTGCTTCCCTTCATCATCCTTAAGCTTTCCTCTTTGTGGAACTCTCATTGACCCTTCCATTTTCGTCCTCCATAACCAGCTCCAAAAGCTTCCAATTTTGAGGTAAAAGCTCTTAACTTTTTTCTCCTTTTCTCCTCATTTTTGTGTTCCATGGTCACCTTAGTGACTATGTCTACCATTTCTACTTTTTGATCTTGATTTTTATGGATTTGAACACCCAAGGTTCCTGTGGTGGTGAAGAATGAAATTTCTAAATAAAAAGGAGCATCCTTTCTTTATGTTTCTCTTAGGTAAGAGGAAGATCCATTCTCTTCAACCCATTTTGGTAGTTAAGAACTTATTGTTATGTGGGTGGGGTGAAACCCATTTTGGGAAACCCCTTTGTTTAATTATTTTTGGTTGAATTTTAAGTGTTTGAACGGTATGTTTTTTATGTGCATTGATGGATTTTGGGATGTTTGAAGATTGGAATGGTTTTCTAGTGATTTCTGCGTCCACAGAGTGATACACAGCCTAGGCCGTGTATGAATACACGGTCGTGTATCTCCCTGTGTGACTAAAACGTGTTTTTCTGGTGCACTCTAGAGGAGTACACGGCTTAGGCCGTGTATGACCACACGGCCGTGTACTCAGGGCCGTGTATTTTACACACGGCTGTGTAACATGTTCAGTAATGGATTTAAGGCTTTTCTAGCCCCTTGGAGGTTCAAGGTCCCCTTGGGCACTTGACTCAAGGCTTTTGGACTAATATAAGTGTAATAATCTTGAATAATTGGATGACTAGAAACTAATTAGGGATTTATAAAGTAGAAAAACCAAGAACGAGAGTATGCCTTATAACTTATAAGAACTTGGAATAAAGATAGAACATGAGTGTGATTGAGGTTGCAAGCGACATAATTAAATTAAGAATTGACTTACTTGATGACTTGGAATAGGGTGTGGATGCCTAGAAACTTATTATTGACTTAGTATGGACCCTTGAACGGGATCGAATATTGATGATAAATGACATAACATATGATCTTAGACTTGAAATGCTATGACTGTGAATTTGTAAATGTACATATGAGTATGCATTGAATCTGTGTGCATTGAGCATGATTGAGTCGTGCATTGAAAAAGTCCATTGGACAATTTGTTAAGGCCAAGTTGCCTAGGAGTTGAATCACACCTTTGTGCGGGTGTGAATAGACAAGTGTAGGTCATTTGTTGACCTTGGGGGAGTCAGGGTACAGGTACCTCGCAATGGACAATTGGTAGCTCTTTTATACGTGGGGCAGACCGATGCAAACACACTGATGATCCAGACCGAGACACTGTCCTATATTGAGATCTGTGTAGAATGTCTTGTACAATGCCATGATACGCATTTTGATAAATTGAAAATTTTAGCACTTGAAGGTCTCGGCAGCCGCGATACAAACATATCTCCTGATCATTCTCTCCAACTATTTTGTGTCTAGCTCCATGGAGCAGATTTTTGGTGTCATGTGCATATGCATAATGAGTTGCCATACCATTTGATAGTCACTTGTTCATATGGAAATGTAATGCATTGTTTCGTTACTACCATAGCTGTCTATATATGCTAAATTGTTTATCATCTATTTTAATGCTATTTATCATTTCTAAAATGTTATGTGGTCATCATGCACCATTTTTTCTTTACTTCCTCAATTGGTAATGAATGTTGAATGTCTTACCTCTTTTTCCTATGTTTCTACTATTTCTGTATATCTATATATATGATCCTCTGAAGACGGGAGTGAAGAAAAGGAAGAACCCGAGTTTCCCGACTTCTGGCCCAACCTTGACTAGCACCCTTCTGATCATGACGGCCCGACCTCATGGATTTTTGGGATACATACATCTGGCTTCCTTGGAGGTCCAGACTGCTGGTACCTTGACCTAAATTCTGATCGTTTCATCTACGTGGGCGACGTGTCGTTATCACTGGCTTGGGGGCGTCATGAGCTACCAATCTTTACCTGCTTCATCAGCTTACGTTTGGAGTTTTATTTGCCCATCAGGGAGATGTGGGGTGATCATTTTTACACCCCATAGGAGGATTCTTTTATTTCTACTGCTTGACCCCTGGCCCGTAACTCGGTGGCTCCTATGGGGTTTCCTCGGAAGAGGAAGACCCTGAGGAGGAACCCGAGGAGGATCCTGACACGGTTCCTTCTCCAATTAGGGGTTGATTCCTGTCGATAGCTACTGTTGGCTATCTGTCTTTTTGGGGCCTTGATATTATTTTTGGGGATCTGTATATCATTTTTGGGGGCTGGTAAAGCTTAGGCTTCTTTTTTATGAGCCTTAATGTAATTATTGACTTATAGTCTGTATCTAAATAGTATATATATATATATATATATATATATATATATATATAATATATATATATATATATATATATATATATATATATAATGTATTTTCTCGCATGGATGTATGGACTAGTCTTTATGTTTTCCGTTAAAAGTTTATGTTTTTACGTTTACAATTAGACAAAAAAATTATATGTACATACTTGTGAATCTTTTATAAGTGTTAGCACCTTTGAATACTGAGTTGATGAGCAGGTTATCGAGTACAAATATATGTATATATATGTAATAAGAAAAAGAAAAAAAAATATATTCACCATTTTATTTACACAACTATAACCAAATGAGTTTAACTGTAATATAATGAACTGGGTCTTAATTTAAATTTATATTTTTTTGCATTGTAAATGACAATGTGACATCTCCTCCCAAAAAGGGGCGTTACAGATGATACCCTCCCTATCTTAGTAGATGAGGATGGACATTCATTCTCTACCGATAACTCTAGATTGAGGATAGACATTCCCTCACTAGAGGTGGCTTGGACTACTCAGAGTAGTTTTGTGTGACAAGCGAATCATCATGAAAAGGTTGAAGTGCACTAACCTGAAAGCAGACTACTGCCAAGTATATGGTATCATGAGGATGGACAATTCCCTCTATACTTGATAAACAAAAGATGACTAAATGAACATTGAAATGAAATTAAATTTATATGTCATATTTTGACTTAGTTATAATGTAAGGACCATTGAATGAATTTATTTATGGATATAATTTTTTATGCTTGATAGTAAACGTTTTTGGGAAACTGTTAATAACTGGAATTATATTTTGGGAAAAGAAACGACCAGATTTGGCATTTGCCACCTCTCTAGTATTTAAATAATTTGAGTTTCAAATATGTATTTTTTCCTGAAATAGATGGAAATATTATGAAGACACATATTTTTAATGGTACTACTGAGAATTCTTAGAATTCTCACCCCTTTTTTGTTTGTATTTCTATAATATTTCCAAGGATGCATTCTTCAGGATGGTGATAGAAGACAAAGACATCATCTAGTTTTGATGTTATTTTGTATTTTGTGATGTATATTTAATACTCTGTAATAGTTTGTGTAATTATTGTATATTATAATGAACCTTGTATATTATCCTTCATAGTATATGTACGTTATCTTACTCGCAATAGGCTCATATTTTGTATATCTCTTATATGTATTTTCAAATTTATTATATTAATTATAAGTGATATGCTCAATTCTTGTTACTAATGCGTAGTTTTGGATACATTATTAGTAATAGAGTTAAGGATGTTACACTTAACTCTTTTTACTTTGGTATATTGCGAATATGCTACTGTATTATGGTTAGGGTGTTACATTATGGTATCAGAGTAGTTCATCCTGTTGAGCTGGGGTATGGATTGACTATGCTTAGGCATGTGTAGGAGTTTCTTTGTGTGTTGTGTATTTCTTTGTCTTGTTATGAGATGTTTGAATGGAATTGCATGACTTTCCTGGCATGATTGTTCTTAGCAACTATCACACTGTTACATGATATTTGTAACATCCTCTAAAACATGTTAGACTTGTAAATAGTTACAGAAGTAGCTTAATACTTACTTAACATGTCTGTGTACTTTTATGACAATCTGAGTTACTTTAGGTACTTTGCTACAACCCGAAAGGTAAAAAATAGCTTAAAATGAACCAAATATAAGCATAAATGGCTTAGTTAATGGAAATAAATGTGAATAATTTATTTCTGGGTCACAAATGTGTAAAGTGTGATATGGTTAAAATTTGAAAATAATTAGAGTTGGTTTGGTATTTTTAAGCATACTGGTTATGTGTTTTAATGTCAGATTGACAAGTCACAGATATGAAAAAACATGGTAATGGTGAAACAAGATTTTTGATGAATCATAGGATTTATTTTAAACTTGTTAGAAGTAAGAAAACTTGATTTGGTGAAGTCTAAGTGTTCTTAATAGATCGGGAGTTATCACTTAGTCACTTAAGTGACTAAGTCCTTCACGTGTAGCCTACTTTCTTTGACTTCCTGGTGATATTTTTTTCATCCTTCCTTGGTTTTTCACTCACACTCTCTCGGTTGTTTAACCTGAACCAGTAGCAGCAAAAGAACAAGGAGAAAAGAAGGAAAAACAAAGAGAAGAAGAGGAAAGAAAGAAGAAGAAATCAAAGGGGAAAGACAAGTTTATGATTTTGTGATCTTCATCACCATCTTTGTTCCAAAGGTAGGGGGTTTCTATCCATCTTGTCTCTTTTGTTCATCTTGTATGGAGTTAGGGTCTTTGGATGGAAATTTTGTTTGGTGAGCCAAATCTTTGTTCTTAACTTGGTTCTTGATCCCAAGAGTCGAGTTAGAGCATTTTTAACTCATTGGAAACCATGGTAGCTGGTTTAGCTTGGTGGATGTCCATAGGCCTCTTTGATGAGCTTTTAGGTTTTGGATGTTTCTTAGATTGATTTAGTTTAAATCCATGATTAATTAGTTAAGTTTAGTGTTTAATGATTCTAACATGTTTAGAGACCATGATTAGAGTTAGAAAACACTTAAAATCCAAGTTTGTATGGTTGGAAGAGGTTTGGAATCTAATGGAACAGCGAATGATGTTCTAGGTGTTGGGCGCTTAGTTGCCCAGTTTTGGCTGCTTAATCGGTGAAGGCCAGAAAGCTCCTGCGTATAAGGCGTTTAATCACCTAGTTAGTGAGCGCTTAATCGCCCGAGGCCAGAAGGCTCTGGGGGTCACCGATTAGTCGCTCAAGTTTTGGGTCCTTAAGTGCCCAATGTCAAATGAAATAAGGGAGGATTTCTCCTATAGGGCGCTTAATCGCTAGAAAAATGGGCGCTTAATCACCCAAGCACAGAAACTTCCAGAATGTTTTTCTTAGAAAATTGGAGTTCCTTACTTGTTGGAATCCTTCCTTTATGTATTTTTTCGTGTATTGAGACACTAATTAAGGTATTTTATGAAGGAAATACCTGCCTAGAATATAAGAGAAGTTAAGAAACCTTAGGCATCCTTGAGATGTAGAATGCCATGGGGAGTATCTTGGACCTTGTTCAATATGAGGTTGGCTTTGAAATTACTTATGGAGTGATGACGTGTGGTTCTAGATATAAGAACACTAGTGATATGAGTTTTACTGCTTATGTGATAAGTTGAGGTAAAGTCTTGAGTTACTACTATTGCTTTTCACTTGGTTGTGTGAACCTTGTAATAAGTGTGTTTGTTTTGATTTAACTCTGCATATTTGGCTTTCAAACTTGTTAATCACTATTTCCTATGTATTGTAACCTTAGATGGTATGCATAACCATATGGCCTGAGAATGAGGTGTTGGATCCAAATTCTCCTAGTATTCATGCTACTATGGACAAGGTTACTAGTATGGAGGTTGAAGTAGTACTCTTACATTGGTGAGGGGAAGGTAATTGGCTATTACCATGTAGTGTATAGGTTCTCAAGCCTATTTTGCTTAGTATATATAAGGGAATGAGGTTCTCGGGCATGAGCAGGTAACATGTGTTTTCAAAAAAACTAAAATCTGCATTAGTATTGCATACTCTTATTATTAGCACATTGTGTGAGCATAGTCATATATCATAACATAAAGCATTGCATTTGTTGATGACTGTATGGGAAATTGTCTTGCTTGGTTGCTTGTCTGCTTGATGATATCTTATGATTATATGCGTGGTTGTTTGATATCATTGTTCAATATAAATGTGAGTTAGGCTACTGCTTGCCTTGTGAATGTTACATAGAGAGTATGTATATATTCTAGTAGTGTAAAGCATTGGCTCATTTATCTATTGCAAGATTAACTTGATGTTATTATTTTGTTTATTGGTAGTAAAAGAATAACTACTGGTTTTGGTTTACTCATATTGAGAAATTTTTTATTTCTCACCCTTCTATGTTTCCATGTAAATCCAGGTGAAGACCTTCTAAAGAGAAAGGGTAAGAAGAAGAAGCAAAAGACTTAGTTTTATTTATTTTGTTTCTTTATGTATCAGTTTGTATGTATTTACTTTGCTTTCTAGTTTGTAAAAGTTGGTGTATTATAGTATGACTTTTTGGCTAGTGATATATATATATATTATATGACCTTTTTCATCCTTCGTGGCTCTCTATAATGACTATGTAGGTTATTATGGATTTATGATATGTTTTTTTTTAAGTGACATTCTTGATACATTTTATCTTGAAATATTTTGGTTATTTTATGATAATTGTATTAGGGTGTTACAATATTAAGACTGATCAACTCAATATGTATTATTCTGTGTGTACAGGAAACTATGGTAACCCCAAGGTGAACCCCAAGGGAATAGGAACTCATCTAATGAAGGCCCAGATATTGCTGGAGCCTATATGGTAATAGCAGATGCGATGAGGGAACAAACTGCTATGAATACAAGAATGCTTGAGAGGATGGGAGCAATTCCACCTCAGCAACCTGCACCACCACCAGCTATACAAGAAGTACAAGTGGGAAAGAACTAAAATTTTCAAGATTTCTCGGCGTTCATACAAACGAACCCTCCACCATTTAGGGATGAGTACAACCCAGTGAAAGTTAAGGAATGGTTGAGTGAGATGGAGAAGATTTTTGGGGTGATAGTTTGCATTGATGAGCAGAAAGTCTCCTTTGCCTCTTATATGTTAAAAGGAGAGGCGGAGCATTAGTACAAGAGTACAACAAGGTTAATGGAGGCAACTGGAACCCAGTTTTCATAGGAGGTGTTTAGGATAACTTTCTTGGAAAAGTATTTTCCATAAACTTTACATGATAAAAAGGAGGTAGTGTTTATGAGGCTAGAACAAGGAAGTTTGGCAATTGGCAATATGTGCAAAATTCGAAGAATTGTCAAATTTTTCCTCTCATTTCAGATACAATCCAGATGAAAAATGGAGATGTATGAAGTTGAGTCAAGTTTGAGAAATGATATAAAGAAAGCAATAAGGCCCTTGGAGATCAGAAATTTTCCCTCTTTGGTCAACAAGTGCGGAATAATGGAGTTTGGTGATTCGACACCTCAACCAGAAGATAGAACACAACATTTCCAAAAGAGAAAAAAATAGGATGACAAGTATAAGAAGGATAAGAAGAGCACTTCTACGTCTAGTTATTCTCAAGAAAAAGGCAAGCAAGCTCAGGGAGGAGCTATGAGACCTAAATGTCCCAAGTGTGGAAAATAGCTTGGAGACCAACCTTGTTTGGTGTGCTTTGTATGTGGATAGCTCGGGCATTTTGCTAAGGATTATCCTTAGAGGAAGGAAGTTGCGTCTACCCTGACTACCCTGAGACCTCAAGCTAAGGGAAGAGTTTACACTCTAAGTGGTGAAGAGGTTGTTACCAAGTGGCCTCAATACTCAAGAGGGGGGTGAATTGAGTAAGTAAAACAAGTTCGCAAATCTTTCCCAAATCGATTGATAACTAATTTTTGTTGAAGCTATTGAATGATTAGAGATGATTGGATAAATGAGATGAATTCACTTACTTATAAATATGATAGCCTATGGAGACAATATCTAAGAAAATTAATGAAACAGTGCACAAAATAAACAGAGGAGGGTTTTGAGAAAAATAAACACGGTCGTTTATCCTGGTTCGATCACCAATCCACTTGTGATCTACGTCCAGTCCCCAAGTAACAACTTGAGATTTTCCACTATATCTTCAAGCTTCAATAGGTGCTTGAAAACCACTACAACCTTGAGCACTCAACACTATGGGATACCTCACCCTAAAGCTTGAGCCTCTATTTTCCAAGGGATACCTCACCCTTTACAGTTTGGAGGGATGCCTCACCCTCTCTATAGAAATTACAAAGATTGAATGGATAGAAACTTTCTTGAAAGAGCAGATATTACAACTGGAAATTCAACCGGTATAAGATTTACGGTTTACGCTCAGAAACAGAGTATTATGGAGAAATAGATAAAAACTCGTTTTTAATGCTCAACACAGATTTTTTAGATTGATTGTCTAACTCCCATAAATGCCCAACAACTTTTATTTATAAGTCATTGAAGATTAGAGCCGTTGGGAGGAGGTTGGTGCATTAAATGTTCTGCTACTATCCGTTAATTTCTGTTTCTGGAAATCTTCATTATTCGAATAAGACATTTCTTATTCGAATAACGCTTGAAATAGCTTTCACCATGTTTTCCTCTGTAATATGTTATTCGAATAACATTCTGGTTATTTGAATAACCAGATAAATATTTGGTTTCTGGAAAACACGTTATTCGAATAACATTCATGTTATTCGAATAACTCATTCGAATTAAATGAGCTTCTGAGTTCCTGTTATTCGAATAACAACATCGTTATTCGAATAACCAATTCAGCATGGTTTTATTTGAAAGCCCTGTTATTCGAATAACACTTTTCTTATTCGAATAACTAGTAAAGTATGGCTTTTTCTGAAATACTTGTTATTCGAATAACGACTTTGTTATTCGAATAACCAATTCATGAACTGACTTCCTGAAATGTGTTATTCGAATAACACTTTTGTTATTCAAATAACTTATTCGTGCCAAAATACTTTTGAAAAACTTATTCGAATAATGCATGGCTTTATTCGAATAAATCCTTCCCTGAGTGATTAATTTTGGAATCTCTGACTTGTGTTATTCGAATAAGGAACCCCTTATTCGAATAATACATGTGAAAACATGTTTTGAGCCTTTTTAAATGTTGCTCTTGATTCCATATGATCTTGTAGGTTTATGGACACGAGGTGGTTTAATTCTTTGGAAGTTAAAAACCATATTGAAGCCTTGAAAACTTGTGTGCTATTACGAAATGCAAGATTAACCTTATTTGTGAATCTTTATATATACCTCTACAAAAGGATTAAAGTCCTAAAAGCTATACTTGATGGTCTTGATAATCTTGGACTTGATCTTGCAACATCTTTGAGTTTGTTATCATCAAAACATATTCTTCATCAGATACATGCCAGTCACATTCTCCCCCTTTTTTATGATGACAAACAGCCATTGGGAAAAAGTTAGTTCATTTGTAAATAGGAAAGCACAGTATTAATCATGGAGACTTACTCCCCCTCTGGTTTGTAAGAGGAGCATAATTTATCAGAGACAAGCACAGCTCCCCCTTTCTTTTGGAGTTTCTTGATCCTTTTCAAAAGAGTCTTTCTGATCTGTCTTTTCTCAATACAATCTCCAAAACCAAAAATTGTCAGAAATGATTATTTTTATCTTTAAGTGCAAATGAACAGAGTTAACTTAACTTTTAGCTTATTCTCGTTCTTCTCCCACTTTTGTCATGATCAAAAAGATGGGGCAAGATATGCATAAACCCGAAATCCATAAATATGCCTTTTTACTTTTTAATAAAGAATTTAAACAAACATACTGGAAGGCAAGATCAGGCTCAGAGATTGCAAAGTCAGCAAGAAAAACAAATTATTCTTTATTGAATGTTGGCAATCATAGTCAAGATGTACAATTTCAGATATAGATTATGCCAGAGATACATAAAAAACATAAAGAAAATAAAACTAAACTCCTATAATCAAAAGTAGGTGTCTGGTGGAGGAGGAGGGGAGTCTGGTGCAGGGGCAGGAGGTCCAGTTCGCAGGGCAGCAAGCTCGCGTTCAACACCTTCTATTCTGTCGAAGAGAATAGAAAAGGTGTGTTCCATATAAGCACGGTTATCGAGCAAAGTTGTCATGATGCTTTCCAGAGTCACTGGAGCAGGAGCAGGGGCTTCAGCAGGCTGTTCAGCAGGAGCAGGGTCATCAGCAGGAGCAGGGCTATCTGCAATGTCTTCGTTTACTGCAGCTTCTGCTCATCAGGGTATACCCATCCTCCAACGTTGTCCGGAACCATCTTCATCTTCTTCAGAGTAAATTCGCCGAAGATGTTGAAGTGGTTCATAGGCACTGTCCTTTCAGTCTCCCTGAGCAAAGAATACTTCTTGAAGAAGGCTGAGATAATCAGAGCGTATGGCAGGTCACAATTCTTGGTGGTCTTGACCTTCATCATGTATTTTCCAATGAAATTTGGCCAGTTGATCTTCTAGTTTTTCTTCAGTACCCAGAGAAGAAAGATGTCATCCTCAGTGAGATAGGCGTAGTTGCCTCCACGAAGAGCGAGAATATGAGCATAGGATTAGTGAAGCAGCCTTTCTTGGCTTTTCAACATCCCACACTTTAGACCAACCTTGGACCAGGCTTTTCCAGGTTTCACCGGTAGGGACACAGCTTCCTCTCTTCTATATGCCTTCACGTAGGGCCTGCTGTCTGGCTCTACTGCAGCACCTGTGGCGTCTAAGTTGAAGAAAGTCATCCAGTCAGCAGGAGTGATGATAATTTCTTGGTCCTTGACTTCAGAGATGAGATTTGGACCGTCCAGTTTCAGGTTGCAGTAGAACATTTTCACCAAGTCTGGGAAAATGGAGTCCTTGTAGCTGCAGAGTGCCAGTACGCCCTGATGGGAGAGATCATCGAGGAAGTTAAATCCTCCATCGTCCTTGAAGAATTGATGATCCATGTATTTTAGTGGGATGATGTCTCTGGTCCAGAATTCATCCCTAAAGCGCTTGAGATCATCGTGGTTTGACGAAAGTCTACGAAGGTCAATGGGGTTGTTGGTGGGAGCGGTCTTGCTACATGATCGTTTGGAAGAGGAAGCCATGGTTGACTTATGGTGGGTGATGGAGAGAAGGAAGAGATGGTCAGGATGAGGAGGAGAGAACAGAGAAAGATGGGAAAAGAGAACGTATGAAATGACAGAGGAGCCTCGGAACTCCTTTTATAAACCGCGTGTTATTCGAATAACAGTGGTGTTATTCGAATAACAGAGTGGTACCTGAAGCGTCTTGGCTCCCTGCCAAGCGTTATTCGAATAACAAGGCTGTTATTCGAATAACAGCGTAATAGCGCAGATTTTGGTGAAATTCTGTCTTTTGTTATTCGAATAGCATATGTTGTTATTCGAATAACATGAAAATGGCTTTTGCCACTGACATGCTTTATTCGAATAACCAATTGGTTATTCGAATAACCAGTTAAAAACTACAGCGTGATAGCACATTCTGTGATGTGTTATTCGAATAAGGGAATCCTTATTCGAATAATGTAACCGTGTTAGAACAAGAACTGGGTTTTGCTGACATGTTTTATTCGAATAACAGACTTCTTATTCGAATAAGAGGCTTCTCATTCGAATAAGGCATACGATAAAAGATAGTTTCATGCAGCAAATTATAGAGGATTAAACCTTCTATCATTTATGTGATTCAGAGACATGCCAGTTTAATTCCAAACAACATAGAATCAACTTCAAATCATTCAAATCAATTCCAGAACATGTTAAATCAATTCAACTTATCATACAATCATATAATCTTATCATATTATATTTCAAATCACTCAATTTTGCAAGAGTGCTATTTTTACCAAGGATTTCAAATCTGAGATTGTTGAGTTGTTTGGGAATCTTGAATCATGAGGAGCGCTTGCAAAATAACTCAGGGGAAAACTCCGACGCTCAAGTCAGTTTTGGATTTAAATATGATTGATAGCTCAGAAATTATGCAGCAAGATGACATGATTATGCAGTAAACAATAAGATGTGATGCAATAAAATGTCAATATATGCATGATTGTTCCAAAATGCCAAGTTCATTTCTAATGTGGAAAAATGCTTTTTTTGCTAGGGGTTTAATGAAAATGTCAGCTAGTTGCTTAGTTGTTTCAACAAATTCAAGTGTGCAATCACCCTTTTGAATATGATCTCTAATGAAATGATGTCTTATTTCAATATGTTTAGTTCTAGAATGCAAAATGGGATTTTTCGACAAGTTAATTGCACTAGTATTATCACACCTTATGGGTATATGATCAAGCTCAAGACCATAGTCCAAGAGTTGCTGTTTCATCCAAAGGACTTGAGCACAGCAACTCCCTGCAGCAATATATTCAGCTTCAGCTGTGGACAATGTCACACTATTTTGTTTCTTGCTATGCCAAGAAACTAGTGAGCTTCTAAGCAAGTGGCATGTTCCACTAGTGCTCTTTCGATCCATTTTGCACCCAGCAAAATCAGAATCGGAATATCCAATAAGACTACATAAGGCACCTTTAGGGTACCATAAACCCATTTGTGATGTGCCCATTAGATATTTCATTATTCTTTTAACAGCACTTAGGTGTGATTCTTTAGGATTAGCTTGATATCTAGCACACATGCATACACTAAACATTATATTAGGCCTACTTGCAGTGAGATAAAGGAGTGAGCCAATCATACCTCTATATTTTGTAATTTCTACTAATTTACCTCCTTTATCTTTGTCCAAATAGCAAGAGGTGCCCATAGGAGTAGCCATATGCTTGGCATTGTCCATTCCAAACTTCTTGAGCAGCTCCTTGCAATACTTGGATTGGCTTATGAATGTTCCTTCCCTTGTTTGCTTGATTTGGAGACCAATGAAGAAGTTGAGCTCCCCCATCATAGACATCTCAAACTCACTTTGCATAATATTTGAAAATTCTTTACAAAAAGAGTTGTTAGTAGCTCCAAATATAATGTTATCAACATAGATTTGAACTAGAAGTATATCATGCATTTTGTGTTTTATGAATAGGGTAGTGTCAACCTTGCCTCTAGAAAAACCTTTTTCTAAAAGAAATTTACTCAACCTTTCATACCAAGCTCTAGGAGCTTGTTTCAAGCCATACAAGGCCTTTTTCAGTTTAAAAACATGGTTGGGCAATTCAAAATCTTCAAAACCAGGAGGTTGTTCCACATACACCTCTTCTTCTATAAAACCATTTAAAAAGGCACTTTTAACATCCATTTGATAGAGTTTGAAATTCATGATGCAAGCATATGCGAGTAACATTCTAATGGCCTCTAATCTAGCTACGGGAGCATAAGTTTCTTCATAGTCTATGGCTTCTTCTTGATTGTAACCCTTAGCTACAAGCCTAGCTTTATTTCTTATTATTAAACCTGTTTCATCAAGTTTGTTTCTAAAGACCCACTTGGTGCCAATTATTGGATGATCATTGGGCCTTGGAACTGATTCCCAAACTTGATTTCTCTCAAATTGGTTTAGTTCTTCTTGCATGGCCAAGATCCAATGTTCATCATTAATGGCCTCACTTATGTCTTTAGGTTCAATTTGAGAAACAAAGGTTAGGTGATTACATGCATCTCTAAGTGAGTTTCGAGTGATTACCCCTTTTGATACATCACCTATCATCTTGTCAAGAGGATGATATCTTGAAGTCCTCCATTCCTTGGGTAGATCCAAGATTTCTGAATCTTTTTGCCATGTGTGATCAAGGTGTCTCTCTTCTTCCTTCTTGGACTCTTTCTCTTGCTTTTCCAAGTGCGTCTTTGCTAAGATTTTTGCAATATCATCAACAAGCTCCTTTCTCGGCTCGTTTGGGTTAGTTTCATCAAATGCAACATGTATGGACTCTTCTATGGTCATAGTTCATTTATTATAGACTCTAAAGGCCTTACTATGAATAGAATAGTCAATGAATATTCCCTCATCAGATTTTGCATCAAACTTCCCCAAGTTATCTTTTCCATTATTCAAAACAAAGCACTTACATCCAAAGATATGAAAATATGACACATTAGGTTTCCTTCCTTTGTACAATTCATATGGGGTTTTCTTTAAAATTGGCCTTATTAGGGCTCTATTCATAACATAACAAGCGGTGTTAACCACATCAGCCCAAAAGTACTTAGGAAGGTTGGCCTCATTGAGCATAGTTCTTGTCATTTCCTCTAAAGATCAATTTTTTCTTTCTACAACACCATTTTGTTGTGGTGTCCTAGGGGCTAAAAAATTATGCTCAATGCCGTGTTCATCACAAAAAGTTTCAAATTCATGATTTTCAAATTCACCACCATGATCACTTCTTATGGATGCAATACAAACACCTTTTTCATTTTGGACAACTTTGGCAAGTTTTCTAAATGATTGGAAAGCATCATTTTTGTGGGCTAAGAATAACGTCCATGTAAACCTAGAAAAATCATCCACAATCACTAATGCATAGTAATTCCCACCAAAGCTCATAGTTCTAGAGGGCCCAAAAAGATCCATGTGCAAAAGTTGTAAAGGTCTAGAGGTTGAGACTATGTTCTTAGCTTTAAAAGAGACATTTACTTGTTTTTCCTTTTGACATGCATCACAAAGTTTATCTTTTTCAAATTTGAGCTTTGGAAGACCAATTACTAGTTCTTTAGAAACCAATTTGTTTAAGTGATCCATGTGAATGTGAGCAATTCTTTTATGCCATAACCACGAACCATTTTCTTTACTCATAAAGCATTTAGCATCATTTGAGGAAATATCATCAAGACTAATCATGTATATGTTATTGACCCTATGACCAACAAACTTAACTTGCTTATCGTCCTTTCCCTCAATTATGCAACAAGAGGAATCAAATATAACTCTATTGCCTTTATCACACAATTGACTAATGCTAAGCAAATTATGTTTAAGTCCTGCAACAAGCAAAACATTATCAATAGATGATGAAGGGATCTTACCAACTTTGCCAATTCCAAGAATCTTCCCTTTGTTATTATCACCGTAGGTGACATGACTATGTTTCTTGTGGGTAAGGGAGGAGAACTTGGAGCCATCACCGGTCATGTGCTTGGAGCAACCACTATCAAGATACCAACTTGAGCTCTTGGTCTTTAAGCACACCTACAACACACATTCATGTTTTAACCTTTGGTACCCAAATTATCTTGGGTCCTTGTGTGTTAGAGTTAGGCATGGTACCTTTAGGAACCCAAACTCTTTTTATTCCAACTTTATTGTTTATGTTCTTTCTAACATTGCAAGTTGATGCA
The DNA here is from genome assembly GCA_029884595.1 of Ormosia semicastrata. Taxonomy (NCBI): domain Eukaryota; kingdom Viridiplantae; phylum Streptophyta; class Magnoliopsida; order Fabales; family Fabaceae; genus Ormosia; species Ormosia semicastrata. The sequence continues at coordinate 72,835,133 of JAQQTO010000060.1, forward strand.
CTATGCCCTTTCCTACCACAATGAAAACATTTGACAAAGGGACTACTTGAAGTTTTTGAGAAAACAAAGAAGTTCTTATAAGACTTTTGATGGTTGTTTGGATTAAAACCCAAACCGGCCTTTTGAAAAACACATTTTTGTCTCCCTAATAACACATTCAAGTTGTCTCTTCTAAAAGTGAATTTTGCAAGAGTGTTGTTCAATTCTTCAATTTTTTTTTCAAAAGCTTTACATGATAAACAAGGTAATAATATGGATGCATTATCATGTGAGGAGCAAGTCATACATAATGAATTAGCATCTATGAGTCCTAAGGTCTCATTTTCAACTTTAAGTTCATTTAACTCATTAGTTAAGGTAGAAACTTTGTTTGTCAATAGAGAGATTGTTTTATTGGAAGTCAAAATCATTTTTGTGAGCCTCAAGGATTCATCATGCAATTCTTGAAAGGCATCTTGCAATTCATCATAAGAAGGTGGAAGTTCTAGGCTAGAAGAAGTTACCTCGGTATCGCTTTCTCCACTTTCTTCTCCTTGAGCCATGAGGCAAAGATGGGCTTCTTCATTCTCCGAATCGTCGAAAGAGCTTAAGTCATTGTCCTCCAAAGCTATGTATGCTCTTCTTCCTTTCTTTTCCTTAGAGGGCATTTTCTCAAACTTCTCCGTCTTCTTGAGATATATAGGACACTCATTTTTCATGTGCCCCGGTTTTCCGCATTCATAGCATTTTGGAGGAGTAGAGGATCCTTCTCCTTTGTGATATGCTTTCTTTTGAGGAAAGGGTGGTCTTCTTTGAAATTCCTTTTTCTTTAAGAATCTTTCAAACTTTCTCACAAGGAGACTAAGATTCTCTTCACTTAACTCAATGTTTTCAGCATTCTCTTCACCATCTTCATCATCATCTTCAAGTATGGAAGAAGTGGCTTTGAGTGCAATTCCCTTCTTCTTTTTGTCATGCTCTTCATTTTGATTGAGTTTATTTAGTTCCAGCTCATGTTCTTGAAGTTTTCCAAATAGGGTAGCTAGAGACATGGTTGATAAATCTCTTGATTCCGCAATCGCCATTACCTTAGGTTGCCAATTCCTACTTAGACATCTCAAGACTTTGTTAATAAGATCTTCATTAGGAAATGTCTTTCCTAATGAGATGAGATGATTAACAATGTGAGTAAATCTCTTTTGCATATCTTGAATACTCTCACCTTGGTTCATTCTAAACAATTCATATTCATGAGTAAGAGTGTTCATTCGAGATCATTTTACCTCACTAGTACCTTCATGAGTTACTTGTAGAGTATCCCACATTTCTTTTGCGGTCTTACAATTTGACACCCTAAAGAATTCATCATACCCCAAGGATGTGGTGATGATGTTCTTGGCTCTCAAATTGTATTGAACCTTCTTTTTATCATCATCGGTCCAATCACTTCTAGGTGTATTAATTGTCACACCATCTTTAGTTTGTGTTGGGACAAAAGCACCATTTTCAACGGCTTCCCACACATCTAAGTCAATAGCTTCAATAAAAATTTTCATCATTTCTTTCCAATAGGCATAACCATCCCCATTGAAATAAGGAGGTCTATTTATAGAAGAACCTTCATTTGAAAAACCATTTGAAGCCATCACTTCTCTTGAAACTGCTAAGCTCTTTATACAAGAGTCTAGCTCTGATACCACTTGTTACCAAGTGGCCTCAATACTCAAGAGGGGGGGTGAATTGAGTAAGTAAAACAAGTTCGCAAATCTTTCCCAAATCGATTGATAACTAATTTTTGTTGAAGCTATTGAATGATTAGAGATGATTGGATAAATGAGATGAATTCACTTACTTATAAATATGATAGCCTACGGAGACAATATCTAAGAAAATTAATGAAACAGTGCACAAAATAAACAGAGGAGGGTTTTGAGAAAAACAAACACGGTCGTTTATCCTGGTTCGATCACCAATCCACTTGTGATCTACGTCCAGTCCCGAAGTAACAACTTGAGATTTTTCACTATATTTTCAAGCTTCAATCGGTGCTTGAAAACCACTACAACCTTGAGCACTCAACACTATGGGATACCTCACCCTAAAGCTTGAGCCTCTATTTTCCAAGGGATACCTCACCCTTTACAGTTTGGAGGGATGCCTCACCCTCTCTACAGAAATTACAAAAATTGAATGGATAGAAACTCTCTTGAAAGAGCAGATATTACAACTAGAAATTCAACCGGTATAAGATTTACGATTTACGCTCAGAAATAGAGTATTATGGAGAAATAGATGAAAACTCATTTTTAATGCTCAATACAGATTTTTCAGATTGATTGTCTAACTCCCATAAATGCCCAACAACTTCTATTTATAAGTCATTGAAGATTAGAGCCGTTGGGAGGAGGTTAGAGCATTAAATGTTCTGCTACTATCCGTTAATTTCTATTTCTGGAAATCTTCATTATTCGAATAAGACATTTCTTATTCGAATAACGCTTGAAGTAGCTTTCACCATGTTTTCCTCTGTAACATGTTATTCGAATAACATTCTGGTTATTCGAATAACCAGATAAATATTTGGTTTCTGGAAAACACGTTATTCGAATAACATTCATGTTATTCAAATAACTCATTCGAATTAAATGAGCTTCTGAGTTCCTGTTATTCGAATAACAACATCGTTATTCGAATAACCAATTCAGCATGGTTTTATTTGAAAGCCTTGTTATTCGAATAACACTTTTCTTATTCGAATAACTAGTAAAGTATGACTTTTTTTGAAATACTTGTTATTCGAATAACGACTTTGTTATTCGAATAACCAATTCATGAACTGACTTCCTAAGATGTGTTATTCGAATAACACTTCTGTTATTCGAATAACCTATTCATGCCAAAATACTTTTGAAACACTTATTCGAATAATGCATGGCTTTATTCGAATAAATCCTTCCCTGAGTGATTAATTTTGGAATCTCTGACTTGTGTTATTCGAATAAGGAACCCCTTATTCGAATAATACATGTGAAAACATGTTTTGAGCCTTTTAAATGTTGCTCTTGATTCCATATGATCTTGTAGGTTTATGGACACGAGGTGGTTTAATTCTTTGGAAGTTAAAAACCAGATTGAAGCCTTGAAAACTTGTGTGCTATTACGAAACGCAAGATTAACCTTATTTGTAAATCTTTATATATACCTCTACAAAAGGATTAAAGTCCTAAAAGCTATACTTGATGGTCTTGATAATCTTGGACTTGATCTTGCAACATCTTTGAGTTTGTTATCATCAAAACATATTCTTCATCAGATACATGCCAGTCACAGAGGTGACTCAATATTCAGACCATATCTAAGGTAAAGGCATAATTCACGGTCATCTTTTAACTGTGTTATATGATTCGGGAGCATCCCACTCCTTTATTTATAATGATTGTGCGAATATGTTGGATTTACCTGCATCTGAACTCCCTTATGACCTATCTGTATCTACTCCCACCTATAAACCAGTTACAACTTCAAAAATGTGTCTTGATTTTTGTATAAAAGTAGAATATAGGATTTTCTTCGTAAACCTTATCTGTTTACCCCTTGTAGATATTGAAGTCATTCTTGGCATGGATTGGTTGTCCTCCAACCATGTAGTTTTGAATTGTTCAAATAAAACCCTTATGTTCTTGTCGAAAATACCTTCTAGAGTTTTTCTTCTGAGTGAGTGTATCTCAATGCGAAGTAGGTGAATCACTGTTTAATGAAGGGAGCTCTAGGATATGTTCTCCTTTTTTCTCTAAGTGTTGAAGCTGAGTAGAGCTTAGATGATACACCTGTGGTGAGAGAATATCCTAAGATATTCTCGAGTGATATAGTTGAGTTACTACCCAAGTGAAAAATAGATTTCACTATAGATTTAGTGCCTGGGATGGGACCTATATCTATAGAGCCTTATAGGATGGCACCATTAGAGTTAGTGGAACTCAAGAAGCAAATCGAGGAATTATTTTACAAACGATTCATAAGACTAAGTGTTTCCCCATGGGGAGCTCTTGTGTTATTGTTGATATCCAATTTTGTCTATTTTCTTTTGTTTTTGTTTTTATTTTATTTATTTATTTAATTTAATTTCTTTTTTAAATTTAAAAAAAAAGAAAGAAAAAAAGAAAACAAAGAAAAAAGAAAAATCACTAATTTTGTTGTTACGGGTCAACCCATAACCTAGTTTTCCATCTCAACCCATAACCCATTTTCTATCTCAACCCATAACTCAACCTTTTCCCTTCCTGCTGCTACAACCCTAGCCATCAAACAGCTGCATTGAATTGGATTAAAAGCTACTATCAGTTTTCTTTTCCATTTTCCATTTGCCTTCCAATCATCATTTGAAACATAAATTTCTGACGGTTTTCTTCTCTAATTGCCTTCTATTCAGAAACGTTAAGATTAATGTTTGGCTATTTAATCAGAAAAAATCTCATGTAGAAAAAAAAATCAATAAGAAGGAGGAATTAATCGTTCAGAAAGAAAAATACAAACAGAGAGCAATCACAGATTCAGAAATTCTCACACAGAAAAAATCCCCTCACACAGAGCCTCTGTAACCACCAACACCAAACCCATACCCCCATTCATGGCCAACTTCTCCTCTGCCACCCAAAAACCATGAACCACCATTCCCACCTCCTCCCAATTTCCATAACCTTCAACCCAATAAAAAAAAAAACCTTCGCCACCCACCATCATCCTCACAACTCAAACCACCACACCACCTCCATAGCTACCCATCTCACCATCAAGCTTCCATCACCACCAAATCACCAAGACAGCAGCCCTCCACCACTGTGCCACTGCTCGGACCAGATGACGGGCCACCGTGCATCATGATCCAGATCCGGCCACCATCCACCTTCGCCATCCTCGCGTCACGCCTCTGCCACGCTGCCTCGCGCTGTCCCTTGCACCAAATGTGAACCACCGTGAGCCTCAACTCTCCATTTCCTCTTCTGTTTCATTTTTTTCTCATAGAGACCATAAAAGTCTCTTTCTGATTGTTTTTTATTTAAACCACCCTTCTCTCCTTTTTCTTTTTTTAAGTTGCGGAGGACAGCCTTGTCCCTCCCTTCTCTTTGCTTTTTTTTTTAAACCACTCTTTCCTCTTTTATATATATATATTTGGGTGGTCACGGGTGACCACCCTTTTCTCCTTTTTTTACATAAAGATAATTTTTTTAATTAAAAAAACAAAAATAGATAAAAAGGTTAAAATAAGTATTTGAAGTCTAAAAAATGAAATTGTTTTCTTTTAAAATAAAATAAAAATAAAAATAAAAAATACATAAAAATGAACAATGGATTTCAAAAAAAAGTGATGAAAGTTAATTTATAGGATGGTTTGACTTGATTATAGTTTATCTTTGTCTCTTTATTGACTATTTTGTTTGTTGTTATGATTTTTATGCTGGTTGGTATGTGACTTTAATTTAATCTTTAATGAATTAATCAAATAATTTAAAACTGGCCGATGACGAAAAAATTGTGAGAGGATCGGAGCGCCGATCAAATACACTCTTTTCGATAATCTTGAGGCTTTATATTAGATTTTGCCAGGAGCGCTGGCGAGGTCTAGTCCTCACACTAAATTAAATAATTTCATAAATTAAATTACATTTTTTTAAAACCAAAATAAAAATTCTCAAATAAAAGTGAATAATTTCATACAATTTCAACTTCATGATTGTGGTGAATTAAAGTTTTAGTTTTCATGAAGATATTTTTTTGGAAATTACTACAAAAATCTCATTGTGCCTAAAAATATTTTTCTTGATTATAAATGAGATTTTATTTGGCCATTTACTCTTTAAAAAAAACATTCTCTTACCTCAACCAAATTTCTTTGAATTAAAATTTATTCATTGAAATAATATTTTATTTTGAAAATTACTTCTCTTAAAAAAAAATCTTGATTCACCACTTTTATATAATATGTTGTAGAATTAGAATTTGTTCTAAAATAATGGCTATTTAGCCACCCATTTCTGGTCTTAATCATTTATCATTCTTGATATTATGCTTGACGAAGTGGAACATGATAAAGAAAAAAACCAAAAAAATATATATATATATATTTTTTTAAAGGACCAATTTAATTAACTTACAAATAACATTAGATTAAATAGGTAACCGTTCTTAGAATGGACGGTGTAGGGTGCTAATACCTTCCTTACCCGTAATCAACCCCAGAATCATGAACTCTAAAACGTAGACCATCTCTCAAGTGTCCAATTGCACCATTCTATTTAATGGATAAAGTGATTGGTGGCGACTCCCAACACCCCGAGATCTTTTCCTCCCTGTTCTTTTTATTTTCGTGGCGCCCTTCGGGACGATTGCGACAGCTGGCGACTCCATTGGGGACTTAGAGGGTTAAACCTTATTTTAATCTTATGTGATTTGCTATTTAATTATGTTAGTCCATTTTTTTTGTTTCGTTTGTTTCTTTGTTTTATATTGTTGTACATTTTGTTTGCATTATATGTATTATACTTCTGCTTTGTGAATAAATTTGCTTGCATGCTCCTTCATGTACACCTACACACACAAGCTCTATACCCGAGCTCAGTACCTTGTAGGCTTAGATAGAGGGTGAAGTAGTGTTGCTTTGTGAGACCTTTTGGTCTCCGGTTAGGCACATGAAAACCCCTCACTCAAATTGAACTCTTTCCGCTTGTAACCTATCATGGGTGAGGATGGAGGACTTTTGCTAGCCAAAGTGTTGGTGACAGCAAGGGGCAATTTAGGGACCTTTTGTCTGATAGGGGTCTAGAACTAAAGCTATCACTTGTTGATATAACCTTAGAGCTACCATCGTTCATAGAACCCATCCTGCTGGACGGGTACCAAGATTAGGTACCCCTTTTCCTCTAACACATGAGGAATTTCTGTTTGTCTTTTATTTTGTAGATGCTAAGTCCCATTTTGTTGTTTTCTTTTATCTTGCATTTACATATATGGTCCAATCCTGTAAAGATATTGGTAAACCTCGAGCATGAATAAGGGAAAAATGACTCTAATGTCTAAGGTGGCAAAGAGTATCTGGGCTGTCAGTGAAGAGTCTGCAAGAATTCAAGCCAAGGAAGGAAATAGTTTGCATCACGAGGATGCTCCTTTACCTCCCTTAATGGGGAGCCATGACTTTGACCAAAATGACCTAAAGAGACTCCGTAATGTGTGGTGTAGTATAAGAAGATAAGAAGAGTTCAATGACAAGTATGGAGATATTGTAGCTCTCATGTTTATCACCCCTGACCTGTGACCCCTCATATCGGTGTTATACTTTCCAACAATTTGACTTGGTACCAACGATTGAAGAGTATGCTAGGCTTCTAAATAGAGACGATATGCCGAAGGACAGAGTATACTTACATGACCCCAAGAAGACGCCAAGAAGGATGCTATCCAAATTGATAGGTATTCATGCCAATGAATTGGACAAGTACATGATAGATGGAGGACGAAGTCTAGATTCAGAATTCTTGCTTAGGATGGTTGAAGCTCAAGTTGATCAAAGTTTTGGTTTGGTAGCACTAGCCTTCGCTATTTATGGGTTAGTAATTTTCCCGAGATGAAAAAATCAAATAGATGGATATGTGATCAATTTGTTCGAGCAGATCGAGCATGGGGTACACCGACCCTACCAATTTTAGCCGAGACAATTCGATCCCTGAATTATTGTCGACTCCATCAGAAAGGAATATTTTAGGGATGTGCACCATTGCTTGCAGTATGGATGCTTAGTCATATGCCAACCTTGAAGTGCTTTAACTATCCAGAAGTTGATCTAAAATAGTATGTCATACCTAAGCACCCGCTCTTTCTATATGGTCATGATAATTGGCCTCCCTGAACTCCAACGATGAGGCAATGGATCAGTTTTTTCATGGAAATAAAAGAAGTGGTCTGGAGGGCCAAGTGGTTTCCTCTCACTTATACCATATATAGATGTGGAAGCAAACCTTGGGTTCCATTTATTAGCCCATGGGGAGTGGTGGGTTATGCTCCAGCTATGGCCTGAAGACAAATAGCATCCCTGTAATTCATTCTGATGACTCATGGGCTGTCTAAATTTGAATTCTCGTATGGCGATGAAGGAACCATTCATAAAATAAAAGAAGTTATTGAAGATTGGAAGGACACAAGAAGTGTGAAGCCCGGTCTCCCATCGTCTAAAACGATACCGGAATACTTAATTTGGTAGGCTAGTAGGAAGAAGGGGTTTCTTGCTCCCAAGATATAGGGTCTAGAGTCACCAATGCACCAATTTAATGAACCCATTGACTACTATGCTGAAGCAGAGGGGCGGTATGAAATCATTTGTCGGCAGTGGGCCACTGAGAGAAGGTCCTTGAAAGATCAACTTAGCACTGCAAGAAGGAAAATCCAAAGTCAAGAACAGGAGACAACCTCTAAAGAGATTGAAATAGAGAGGTTAAGGAAAACATGTCAAGCCCTCGAAACAATCATTCAAGGGAAAGATGGTCAACTTCAAGAATTCAAGAATGAAGTTAAAATCTTGAATTAACATTTGGAAAAACATGTTGAATGGTTTACTTTCTTGGAAAGTAAGAAGAATCAGTTGGAGGATGATGTTCTTTTCTTGACTAATGAAAATAATTTCTATCTTAATGCAAGCCAAGAAATGGAGTGAAAAGCCGAAATGGTTATTGACAATATGAGGGAAATCTCCAACCATTCAAGAAAGAGGGCAAGAGAAATCATCAAAGTGGAAGCTAAGCTAGCACCAGGAGAAAACCAAGATATTCTGACTCGGGTTAGGAAGGACCTTGACTTCCTAGGAAAATTTCACTGAAAAGGATCACTGAAATTAGTTTCTTGTTCTAGGAGTGCTAGCATGACTCTTTCCATCTTGTTTTGTATAGCTAACTCCTCCATCCGACATGAGGAGTAGCAAGGATCAATATATGTAAAACTCTCTATGACCATAGAGCTTTTCTCTTTGAATGAATGAGGTTTATCGATATCGCTTACTGCTTTGGATTATGTCTCTACATGCATAGTTTTATTTTTGTTTGTATTTTCTTTTTTTTTTCATATTTTCTAATAGAAAATAATGAATACAGAAAGAAAAACTATCTCTACGACACCCATATAGGACTCGTTCTCAATCAAAAGTCATGGATGAACTGGGTCAGTCACAAGAAGAGTTGAGAAGTGAAGTAAGTCAGCTAAAGGAACAAATGGCTAAGATCTTAGAAATTCTGGAAAAAACAAAGAACACAGAGGGGACTCCTTCAAGGGCAAATGATGATCCTTCAGCCACGCCTGCTCACCCACCTGGCTTTACGCTAATTCCTTGGCAAAATCCTAGCGTCACCTCTCAAGGGGCCATGATGCCACTCACCATCTACTCAAATAATCCTGAAACACATGCATCTTCATTCCCACCATATGGCCTTCCACCTGGTTATGCACCACCATTAGCCACCAATACTCCTGAGGGCAGTGCACCGACAGTCACAATAACTTCAAACCCTCCAAACACTACCCAAGGATCTCAGCCAAATACTAGTATGATTCCTCAGTACCCTGTTTCCATTCCACCTTATGGCCTTCCCCCTAGTTTTATGCTGTCACAAATTACCAACCCTCCTGAGAGCGGCTCATCATTGGTAATACCTACTTCAGGGCCACAACGCTCGACTCAAGCTCAACCTCCTTTCTACATGCCATAGTTTTTCGATCATAAGATTGCTGGTACTTCTCCACTGAACCTTTCAATCGAAGACCTTCAATCCAAGGAAAAACTAGAAGTTCTTGAAGAGAGACTACGAGCTATAGAAGGAGCAAGTAGTTATGGTCTTTTAAATGCCTCAGAACTCTGCCTTGTCCCAGATGTAGTGATTCCCCCAAAATTTAAAGTCCCAGATTTCGACAAATATAAGGGTACCATTTGCCCAAAGAACCATTTGACCATGTACATCCGCAAGATGGTTTCCCACGCTCATGATGAGAAGTTGTTGATCCATTTCTTCCAGGACAGCTTAGCTGGGGCAGCTTCTAATTGGTATACACACCTGGAATGTGCCCATATACGATGTTTCAAGGACTTGGCTAATGCTTTCTTGAAGCAGTATAAATACAACATCGATATGGCACCAGATAGGCTATAGTTGCAGAATATGGTAAAGAAACAAGCTAAAACCTTTAAGGAATATGCTCAGAGGTGGAGAGAGATAGATGCTCAGGTTGAACCCCCACTGACAGAAAAAGAAATGGTGGCCACATTCATTGACACTCTCCAATCACCCTTCTATGACAAGATGATAGGAAGTGTGTCATCGAATGTCTCAGACATGGTTATCATCAGGGAAAGAGTTGAAGGAGGAATGAGAAGTGGGAAGATTGCTAAAAGTTCAACGGGGACATTTAGTGCCAAAAAGCCCTCAGCAGGAAAGAAAAGAGAAGGAGAAGTCCATGCTGTGACTTTTGATCAAAGGAGTTTTGCCCAAGGGAGACATAGCCAAGCGCCTATCAACCCTCATCCATCCTTCCAACCTCCCTACATTCCTTCTTACCCATACATTACTAATGCCTCTCAAGCTCCATACTCTCAACCTTATCACCCAATGATCCCTTATCATGCACCATCTCCTAGCCCAAACCAAACACTCCCTACCATGTCATATCAACCAACCCAACCATGGACCTAAAACCCAAATACCAACCAAAGAAGGCTGCTAGTTAACCAAGAAAAGAAACCTGTCCAATTTGACCTAATTCCCATGACCTATACTGAACTGCTACCATAACTCTTCCAAAACTCCTTATTAGTTCCTTGCCCAATGAAGCCAGTGGAACCCCCCTACCCAAGAGGATTTGACTAAAATGCTAAATGTGAGTACCATGCTGGGGCTGTAGGGCACTCAACAGAAAATTACAGAGCCTTGATGTTCAAAGTGCAAGACTTGATTAATGCCAAATGGTTAAACTTTAAAGAAAAAACTCCTAATATAGGCCGCGATCCCTTACCTGATCATGGAGGTCCTGTGGTTAATGCCATAGAGAAGTCTTCTGGATGATGCCTCATAAGTCGGGTAGTTGATGTAAAAGCTCCCATGAGAGTAATTTTTCAAGAGCTTTGCAAATTTGGGTTGATACAAAACCAAGTGGAGATCAAAAAGGTCAATGAAGATAAAACAGTGTGCAAGATCCACGGGAATGTAGGGCATTCTATTGAGGAATGTGATGAGTTCAAGCAGATCCTCCAAAGTTTAATAGATAGTCACCTAGTACAAATAAATAATCAGTATGATAATGGTGATGTCTATATGGTCAAAGAATTACACTTCCACCAGTTCAAGAGGTTGCCAATACCTATGCAACGCATCCAATCATAGAGCAAGCTCCAGGTATGCCAAGGCCATTGACGGTTCATTATAGTAAAGAGGTGTCTCCACAAGTCTTTCTTGGTCAGAATCCTATCACCATCCAAGTGCCGACTCCTTTTCCCTACAAGGACACCAGAGCTGTGCCTTGGAAATATGATGTGCAAGTTGTTATGAATAATCTCTAGGATAATCAAATGAAAATCCCATCGGCTATCTCTATCATATCTGGGATCGGTGGAATGACTTGGAGTGGTCGTATTTATACACCTGAGGATTTGCATAAAGAGCAAATGGAGGAAGTGGAAAGAATTCAGAAAAGGAAAGGCAAAATGGGGGAAATTTCTACTGAAAAAGCCTTGAAAGAAAAAGGAAAAACCAAAAGCAGCAAAGCAAGAGGTCTATAAAAAAGAAGTGACCAAGGAAGAAGCTTGTGAGTTCTTAAAATTCATAAAGCAAAGTGAATACAGGGTGGTGGATCAACTGAACCGCACCCCTGCAAAAATATCACTCTTATCCTTATTACTGAACTCTGAGCCACACAGGAAGGTGCTAATGAAAGTGCTTAATCAAGCTCATGTTTCTCATGACATCATGGTTGACAAGTCGGATGGCGTTATCAGCAACATCACAACAAATAATTACATCACTTTCACCGATGATGAAATACCTAATAAGGGAAGGGGACATAATAAAGCACTTTACATCTCCGTAAAATGTCAAGACCATATCATGGCTAGAGTACAGATGGACAATGGCTCTTCCTTGAATGTAATGCCAAAGTCGACACTCTCCAAACTGCCTTTTGATGGGTCACACATGAAATCAAGTGTGATGATAGTAAGGGCATTTGATGTTAGTCATGGCAACCATTACCCAAGAGGGGGGTGAATTGGGTATTAAAAACTTTTCACAAAAGCTCTTGAAATAAACACAAATATTTAAACTATTAAATAAAAGAGAAAGAATTGCGAGATGAAGAATAAAAGCTTTAAGAACAGTAAATAAATAAATGTGTAATAATATAAAATTACGTAAAATAAAGAGATTGAGAAGAGAAAAGCAGGCACGATATTTATCCTGGTTTGACCACTAACCCACTTGTGGTCTACGTCCAGTCCTCGAAAACAATCCGAGATTTTTCACTATGTATACAAGCTTCAATAGGTGCTTGCAACCATTACATAAAAGAGCACTTTTCACACACAGGGAAACTCTACCCTTGTGCTAAAGCCTCAGCCTACAGGGATACCTCACCCTTATACAAACCTTGAAGGGATACCTCACCCTTATACAAATCTTGAAGGATACCTCACCCTCAATATAGAAGAACAGAAATATAGATGAAGAGAAAACTCTCACAGAGAGTAGATGATACAATTTGAAGCTCTATGAAGCTCTCTAAGGATATCTCAAATTTTGGCGAACAAGAGCGCAGAAATTTGGTAAAATATGTATCACAAAATAAGCAAGAAAGAATTATTTCATATAAACGGGTAGTGTTAAAAGATGTCCCAAAAACATGTATTTATAGTGTTTTAAGAAAAAGAGCCGTTGGGTATAAATTAATATCAGATTAAATGCCTTTGAAAATAGTCGTTGCGTGATTTTAGGCGTGTGTATTCGAATACCCCTTTGGTTATTCGAATACATCTTCAGAAACACGTTCTGGAACGTTTTCTGGGCTGTGGTATTCGAATACCACATCCTGTATTCGAATACTCATTTAAAAAACTCATTCAGGAGCGTTTTCTGGGCTGTGGTATTCGAATACCACATCCTGTATTCAAATACTCCTTTAAAAAACTCGTTCAGGGACGTTTTCTGGGCTGTGGTATTCGAATACCACATCCTGTATTCGAATACACCTTTCTGATTTCACAAACTGACTTTAAATTGTCATAACTTCTTCATTTCTTATCTGTTTAAAGCAAATGATCAGTCATTGGAAAGATCTTTGAGTCTATTTTCAAATGAAAGAAGTTTCAAAACAAAACTCAAAGTATTTTGAAAGATAAAATCAAAAGAGTGACCAAAGATCAGTTTTGTAAAACTCAAACTTGGTTATTTTTCATAAATTTGAACTACCACCATAAGTAGCTTTTCAAAACTTGTTTGTTGGACATTTTGACATATGAAAACCATTTGTAAAGATTTTAAAAAACATATTTGAGATATCCATAAGGTTTCTTACATAAAGACCCTAAGTCCTAAAAGTTATACCATTTAATCTTGCTTTGGACTTGGTCTTTGACATGACTTTGATGTTATCAATACCTTCATGAAGTAGGCATTCACATTCTCCTTGTGTTGAGCTTAATTAAGATCTTTTGCTTTCTTGTTGCAATGCTCACTCTTGGTACTTGGACTATCCTACAAAGTATTGCTCACTTAAACAAGCATAGTTAGTCCAGAATCATAATTCAATATCTTCATATGCATGATTCATAAATGTATAACTCTAGTTAGTTTAACATGCATATAAAACTTTTATATACATATCCAAATAGATATTTATCAATTATTGATGGATATGCTCTATATAGGATGCAACAAAGAACATAAGCAAAGTATTCTTTTAGTCTTGTATTTGTCATCATCAAAACTTAACATATAAAACCATTTGGGGCAAACTTATTTCCATATTTGATGGCACAAGGAGAGAGGCCATACGGGAGATCGAAATACCAGTTCAAATTGGTCCCTGCACTTTCAACATATTCTTCCAAGTGATAGACATTGCACCATCCTACAGTTGTCTCTTAGGACGACCATGGATTCATTCTGCTGGAGCTGTGTCTTCCACCTTGCACCAAAAAGTAAAATTCATAGTTGATAACAAGATGATTACTATCTTTGGTGAAGAAGACCTATTGGTGAGTAAGTCGTTAGACACTCCTTATATTGAAGCTACAGAAGAGGATCTCGAGACTGCCTTTCAGGCACTCGAGGTTGTCAATACCATTTATATAAAAGAAAGAGCTCCAATTCCTAAACCGCAACCCTCTGTTGCATCTGTAATGATGGCTAAAGTCATGTTAGAAGGAGGTTATCAGTATGGAGAGGGGCTGGGCAAGAAACGACAATGTGCCACAGGACTTTTTCAACCCTTGGAAAACAAAGGTAGATTTGGGCTGGGATACAAACCCACCAAAGCCAATAAGAGGAGAATCATGGAAGAGAAAAAAGAGAAGAGATTGGCTTGCTTGGAAAATAGAGAACCTAAAGTGGAGGGAGTCCCCATCTGTTATATACGACAAAACTTTCGAAACGCGGGAGTTGTGTTCATAGACCAAGTGACCGCTATTGAAGATGATGACTTTGTCAATCATACAGACCTGGTATATGCATGTTCTTCAGATACAAGACTCGACAATTGGGAGATCTTCGAGCTTCCCATAACCTTAGAGTCTCTTTCAAAGTAATTCTGTAGTGCTATTCCTTTAGCTCTGCCCAAAGCTTTAGGACTTCCATTTGTAAAATGGGCTCACATGTTTCCTTTCCAATAATTGTTATTAATGAAATACATTTTTGAGTTCTCTCATTTTTCATTCCATTAGCTTTCATCCCACCATTATCATGACCTTCTATTCATTTCATTTTTCTTGTGTCAACATCACTTATTACAGATCTGAAAATGACTTTCTTGAAAGTGACAGTGTCAATATCTCGTCAAATAATTTTGAACACCCTGTTAATCATGCCGACGAGGATAATGAGGATGATTGGGAAACTTCTCTGTGAAAATAAGTTTGCCCCAAATGGTTTTATATGTTAAGTTTTAATGATGACAAATACAAGACAAATAGAATGATGCTTATGCTTGATATGCTCAATGTGATATATTGTATCATGCATGATATATACCTTGTCTAGTTATATTTCACTTAATAATCATGCAATAAGATATATACAACATTCATACCTTGCCTAAATGAAAACGTGCAATGTGTTCTGTTGCATCCTATATAGAGCATATCCATTAATAATTGTTAAATATCTTATTTGGATGTATATATGAAAGTCTTATATGCATGTTAAACTAACTAGAGTTATACTTTTATGAATCATGCATATGAAGACATTGAATTATGTTTTTGGACTAACTATGCTTGTTTAAGTGAGCAATACTTTACAGGATAGTCCAAACACTAAGATTGAGCATTGCAACAAGAAAGCAAAAGATCTTAATTAAGCTCAACACAAGGAGAATGTGAATGCCTTTTTCATGAAGGTATCAATAACATCAAAGTCATGTCAAAGACCAAGTCCAAAGGAAGATTAAATGGTATAGCTTTTAGGACTTAGGGTCTTTATGTAAGAAGCCTTATGGATATCTTAAATATGTTTTTACAAATGGTTTTCCTATGCTAAAATACCCAACAAACAAGTTTTGAAAAGTTATTTATGGTGGTAGTTTAAATTTATGAAAAATAGCCAAGTTTGAGTTTTGAAAAACTGACATTTGGTCACTCTTTTAATCATATCGTTCAAAATACTTTGAGTTTTGTTTTAAAACTTATTTCATTTGAAAATAGACTCAAATATCTTTCCAATGACTAGTCATTTGCTTTAAACAGATAAGAAATGAAGAAGTTATGATCATTTAAAGTTAGTTTTCAAACTCTGAGTGGTTTATTCGAATAAAGCAAATGTTATTCGAATAACACACCACAAAAATCATACCAGAACAAGTTTTTAATGGTTTAGGGTTTAGGGTTTTTAATCGAATAACATGACCCAAAAAATGTTACTGAACGTGTTTTTAACATTTTATTCGAATAACTAAACGTTTATTCGAATAACCAAATGTTTATTCGAATAAAAGGTTTCAGGAAACACTTCCTGATGTGTTATAAGTGATTTATTCGAATAGGACTTCGTTTATTCGAATAAACTCGATCCAATTTTATGCAACGGCTATTTTCAGAGGCTTTTAATGTGATATTAATTTATACCCAACGACTCTTTTTCTTATACCACTATAAAAACATGTTTCTGGGACATCTTTTAAAAAACACTCATTTATCTGAAATAATTCTTTCTTGCTTTATTTTGTGATACATATTTTACCAAATTTCTGTGCTCTTTTTCGCCAAAATTTGAGATATCCTTAGAGAGCTTCATAGAACTTCAAATTGTATCATCTATTCTTTGTGAGAGTTTCTCTTCATCTATATTTCTATTTTTCTATATTGAGGGTGAGATATCCTTCAAGGTTTGTAAAGGGGGTGAGGTATCCCTCTAAGGTTTGTATAAGGGTGAGGTATCCCTCTAAGGTTTGTATAAGGGTGAGGTATCCCTGCAGGCTGAGACTTTAACACAAGGGTAGAGTTTCCCTGTGTGTGAAAAATGCTTTTTCATGTAACGGTCGCAAGCACCTATTGAAGCATGTACATATAGTAAAAAATCTCGAAATGTGTTTCGGGGACTGGACGTAGACCACAAGCGGTTGGTGTAATACCCTAGAAAATCATGTTAGGCTTGTATATGGTTACAGAGGTAGCCTAATACTTATTTAACATGTTTGTGAAGTTTTGTGACTTTCTGAGCACGTTTAGGCACTTTGCTGTAACGCTAAGTGAGGAATATAGCTGTTATTTGCTCTGGAAGTGGCTTAAACTGCTTAGTTAGTGGAAATAACTGTGGAGAGTTTGTTTCCAAGTTACAAATATGGAAACTGTACTACAGTTAAAGTTTAAGAATTTTTGGAGTTAGTTTGACATTTTTGAGCATACTGGTAGTGTGTTTTAGTGCCGGATTGACCCCTAGCTGATATAGAAATATCAGTTTTTGGTGAAACAGAATTTTTAATGAATCTCAAAATTTATTTTGAATCTGTTGGAAGTTACAGAATTAGTTTTGGAGAAGTTTGAGTGTTCTTAGCAGAGCGGAGTTTTAGTACCCAATCAAGAGAATTCAAAAGGAATTTCTTTTCTTGAAATATCCCACGGTGGGGATATTTGAGGGGTAAGAACTGAGCAGAAAAATAGAGAGGCTGAAAACGTGAGAAAGAAGAAGAGAAAAGAAAGAAAAGAGAGAAGGAGAAGAAGGAAGAGGAGGATCCAAGTGAAGGTCTTGCTTCATCTTCATCTTCAAGCCTTGAGGTAGGGGGTTCTTGCTCTCATCTCCCAACTTCCATCTTTGCTTCTATGATTGTTACGCTTGGGGTATATATAAAATAGGTGAAAATGAGGATTTGTGGGTTCTTGAGGGTTTGAGTTGATTGAACACCTTGGAAACTTGGATTAGAACTTGTAAAGAGTTAAATGAAGCTTGGTGGCTGAATTGATTCTTAAGAATATTTATGTAATGTTTTGTGGTGGAAAGTGAGAAATAGGTACTTGGGAGAAGGGTTTTGACTCTTGATGAATAATTATCATATGAATGGTTAATGAGAGATTAATGAGTTGAGTTTAGTGTTTAATGATTCTAATAAGTTTAGAGACCATTATTGGAGTTAGAAAACACTTAGAATCCATGTTTGTATGGTTGGAAACAGATTTGGGGCCATTGGAACAGTGGTTCATGTTCTGCAGAATTTTCTGCAGAAGGGTCATGCCTAGGCGCAACCTGGCCAAGCCTAGGCTTGGACTGATCAGTTTTTCAGTCCAGCGAGACAGAGACTGTCACGCCTAGGCGTGGTAAAACCAAGCCTAGGCGTTATACAGGACAGTAATCTGACAGCTTGTGGTATTTGTAACATAACTTAAGTTGTGGTTATCGGAATGACCTGGTTCTTATTACATTTGAAAGATAAGACATAATGCTATCTACTTGTAAAATTTCAGAATTTTATCAGTTAAGATGGATTTTTGGTGAATTTATGAAAAACATCCTTTTTAGGATGCCTAGAGCAGATTTCATCAGAATTTTTATTTTGATGTTTTTAAGTTTCTAATTGCTAGGATACTTTGTTTATGCCTAGTAGAGTATGTTAAAACTCTAATAGGAGTAATTGATATAGTGTGAATGTATTATGCCAAGTTGACTTGAAATACTAATTACGGGAGGTAATTAGACGTGGCTACATATATACATATAATTTGTATTGCAATGGATCGAGGAATTGAGTTTCCCTAAGTGTGAGAAATATTTATGTATGCTCTTTTAAGAGTGAGAAGATACTTTTAAAAGTATTTGATGATTTGTTTATGAAATGAAATTGGAATGCCTATAAATCAATTGCGAAAACTAGTTATGGGAAGTAATTAGTAATTGTATTGCATGAGATGTTCGTGAAACCTATTGAGGTTTTTAATGTTAATTATGAGAAGTTAATTAGACATGATGATATGCTTAATGGTATGATTTGCCTTTTTGAAAGGTGTAAGCCCCGTGAAAGTGGGTGTTCTATATCAGGTAAGGCACATTGTATCCTTCCTAATATAGTGAAGTATTGAGGATGAATTTCTTTGTTCATTATCAATAACCTTGTAGTTGATGAGACTTCACTACTTGGGGGGGAATGAGATGTCCTCTGGGATAATGAGGTATGCTGGATGAGACTTCCAGTGCTTGTTCGAGGTTATAGATGAAACTATGGACTTCTATTGCTTTGTTCAAGTTTCATGCATTCATGACATTACCATGGGATTGGAGGTCCTGGATGTGGTATCATGCATTATTCACCTTCATACTTTGGAAATTGCATAGACATAATCATTAGTTATAATTAAGCATAACATGGCGATTGTATGGGCAATTGCTATCATGACATTTTCCTGCATTGCAATTGTATGGGCGATTGCATGTTGTTGAGATGAGGAGTTGTTGCTTCCATGATTGAAGTGTCAACTTGATAATTGTGATATTATCTAATTGTGCATATATGTAAATATGCTGGTATTGGAATACTTTTACTGAGATATATTTTCTCACCCTGATTGTGTTACCATGTAAATCCAGGTACAAGTTCTTCGAAAGGAAAGAAGATGGTGTATGAGGATTAGCATAGCTTAGATGCTATTTTGAGCTGAGCATACGTAAATGTTTTATATTTGCTTAGTTGTTTCAGGTTATGTATAATAGTATACCCTTGAAGCTGTGATGTATATATATAACTTTTGCTATCGTGGCTCTCCATATTTACTCATTATGTATGAATGATATGGGTTAAACGTTGATGTATGTTAGTAGTAGTAGGGTCAATATTGGGTTATTCATTTATATGACGATATATTTGGGTAGCAAATATTGGGCTGTTACATTTTGGTATCAGAGCAGTTCATCCTGTTGAGCCGGGGTGTGGACTGACTATGCTTATGCATGTGTAATGATGGTTATGCATTTCTTATCTCTTACATGTGATTGTTTGGGTGGAATTGCATGTTTTGCCTTTGAGATGTTTGCTTTAGTTTTTGTGACACGATTACATGATATTGAGCTAGCTAACTCAATATGGATTGTTCTGTGTTTACGAAGATTACGACAAAGACGAGGGCGACCTAAGCAACACGAGGGCGACCACGTGGGAGCCGAAATCGAGACTCTGATAATAAAGGTACAGAGATGGCTGCAGCTATGATGGCAATGGCCAATGTCATGAGGCAGCAGACTGAACAAGCAGTGGCAACTACTAGAGTTTTAGAGAGGTTGGTACCTCAGCAACAAGTACCACCACCGGTACCACCACCAGTACAAGAAGTACCAGTCGGGAGAAATCAGAACTTTCTTGACATTGCAGAATTCAGAAATATGTATCCTCCGATATACAGGGGTGATTGTGATCCGATTAAAGCGGAAGAGTGGTTGACCGAATTAGAGAAGATCTATGAGGTCATGGTTTGCTCAGAAGAGCAAAAAGTTTCTTTTGCTTCTTTCATGCTGAGAGGGGAAGCAGAACAATGGTAACGAAACACCAGAAGGTTGCTGGAGACATCAAGGACTTTGATCACGTGGGATATGTTAAGAGGGATCTTTTTGGAGAAATATTTTCCAAGGAGTTTACAAGATGACAAAGAGAAGGAGTTTTTGAATCTTCAATAAGAGGACATGACGGTTGGACAATATGAGGCAAAATTTCATGAGTTGTCCAAGTTTTCTTCCCAGTTTAGGCAGAATCCGGATGAGAGCTGGAGGTGTGTCAGGTTTGAGTCTGGGCTGAGGGGAAATATAATAAGGGTTGTGAGACCTTTTGAAATCAGGGATTTTCCATCCTTGGTGAGCAAGTGTAGAATTGTGGAGTCTGAAAATCACCAAATTCAAGCAGAACGGAATTTACAAAGTCTTCAAAAGAAGAGGAAAGTGGATGGTGGAAATGGGAAAGGTAATCCTAAATCCAGTCACCCACAAGAAAAAGACCATAAAGTTCAGAAAGAAGATCGGCAAGAAACTTGCAATAAGTGTGGTAGGTATCACGGAAACAGGGTATGTTGGGGGAACCAAATAACTTGTTATAAGTGTGGAGAGAAGGGACACTATGCTAGGAGTTGTTCTCAGGGGCAAGAGAAAAAGACTGAAGATGGACCTATCGCTGGGGGTAGAGTTTATGTTGTACGAGGCGAGGAGACATCACCATCTCCTGGTTTTAGAAAATTTGGTAATTTTGCTTATTATCTTGGTTTTCTTAAAATTGGATTATATCTGTTGTTGTATATTGGTTGTTAGAACTTGATACACAAGGTAAACCAATTTTGGGACAAAATTCTAAAAAGGTGGGGAGAATGTAATACCCTAGAAAATCATGTTAGGCTTGTATATGGTTACAGAGGTAGCCTAATACTTATTTAACATGTTTGTGAAGTTTTGTGACTTTCTGAGCACGTTTAGGCACTTTGCTGTAACGCTTAGTGAGGAATATAGCTGTTATTTGCTCTGGAAGTGGCTTAAACTGCTTAATTAGTGGAAATAACTGTGGAGAGGTTGTTTCCAAGTTACAAATGTGGAAACTGTACTACAGTTAAAGTTTAAGAATTTTTGGAGTTAGTTTGACATTTTTGAGCATACTGGTAGTGTGTTTTAGTGCCGGATTGACCCCTAGCTGATATGGAAATATCAGTTTTTGGTGAAACAGAATTTTTAATGAATCTCAGAATTTATTTTGAATCTGTTGGAAGTTACAGAATTAGTTTTGGAGAAGTTTGAGTGTTCTTAGCAGAGCGGGGTTTTAGTACCCAATCAAGAGAATTCAAAAGGAATTTCTCTTCTTGAAATTTCCCACGGTGGGGATATTTGAGGGGTAAGAACTGAGCAGAAAAATAGAGAGGCTGAAAACGTGGGAAAGAAGAAGAGAAAAGAAATAAAAGAGAGAAAGAGAAGAAGGAAGAGGAGGATCCAAGTGAAGGTCTTGCTTCATCTTCATCTTCAAGCCTTGAGGTAGGGGGTTCTTGCTCTCATCTCCCAACTTCCATCTTTGCTTCTATGATTGTTATGCTTGGGGTATGTATAAAATAGGAGAAAATGAGGATTTGTGGGATCTTGAGGGTTTGAGTTGATTGAACACGTTGGAAACTTGGATTAGAACTTGTAAAGAGTTAAATGAAGCTTGGTGGCTGAATTGATTTTTAAGAATATTTATGTAATGTTTTGTGGTGGAAAGTGAGAAATAGGTATTTGGGAGAAGGGTTTTGACTCTTGAAGAATAATTGTCATATGAAAGGTTAAGGAGAGATTAATGAGTTGAGTTTAGTGTTTAATGATTCTAATAAGTTTAGAGACCATTATTGGAGTTAGAAAACACTTAGAATCCATGTTTGTATGGTTGGAAACAGATTTGGGGCCATTGGAATAGTGGTTCGTGTTCTGCAGAATTTTTTGCAGAAGAGTCACGCCTAGGCGCAACCTAGCCAAGCCTAGGCGTAGACTAATCTGTTTTTCAGTCCAGCGAGACAGAGACTACCACGCCTAGGCGTGGTAAAACCAAGCCTAGGCGAGATACAGGACAGTAACCTGACAGCTTGTGGTATTTGTAACATAACTTAAGTTGTGGTTATCGGAATGACCTGGTTCTTATTACATTTGAAAGATAAGACATAAGGCTATCTACTTGTAAAATATCAGAATTTTATCAGTTAAGATGGATTTTTGGTGAATTTATGAAAAACATCCTTTTTAGGATGCCTAGAGCAGATTTCATCAGAATTTCTATTTTGATGTTTTGAAATTCCTAATTGCTAGGATACTTTGTTTATGCCTAGTAGAGTATGTTAAAACTCTAATAGGAGTAATTGATAAAGTGTGAATGTATTATGTTAAGTTGACTTGAAATGCTAATTACGGGAGGTAATTAGACGTGGCTACATATATACATATAATTTGTATTGTGATGGATCGAGGAATTGAGTTTCTCTAAGTGTGGGAATTATTTATGTATGCTCTTTTAAGAGTGATAAGATACTTTTAAAAGTATTTGATGATTTGTTTATGAAATGAAATTGGAATGCCTATAAATCAATTGCGAAAACTAGTTATGGGAAGTAATTAGTAATTGTATTGCATGAGATGTTCGTGAAACCTATTGAGGTTTTTAATGTTAATTATGAGAAGTTAATTAGACATGATGATATGCTTAATGGTATGATTTGCCTTTTTGAAAGGTGTAAGCCCCGTGAAAGTGGGTGTTCTATATCAGGTAAGGCACATTGTATCCTTCCTAATATAGTGAAGTATTGAGGATGAATTTCTTTGTTCGTTATCAATAACCTTGTAGTTGATGAGACTTCACTACTTGGGGGGGAATGAGATGTCCTCTGGGATAATGAGGTATGCTGGATGAGACTTCCAGTGCTTGTTTGAGGTTATAGATGAAACTATGGACTTCTATTGCTTTGTTCAAGTTTCATGCATTCATGACATTACCATGGGATTGGAGGTCCTGGATGTGGTATCATGCATTATTCACCTTCATACTTTGGAAATTGCATAGACATAATCATTAGTTATAATTAAGCATAACATGGCGATTGTATGGGCAATTGCTATCATGACATTTTCCTGCATTGCAATTGTATGGGCGATTGCATGTTGTTGAGATGAGGAGTTGTTGCTTCCATGATTGAAGTGTCAACTTGATAATTGTGATATTATCTAATTGTACATATATGTAAATATACTGGTATTGGAATACTTTTACTGAGATATATTTTCTCACCCTGATTGTGTTGCCATGTAAATCCAGGTGCATGTTCTTCGAAAGGAAAGAAGAAGGTGTATGAGGATTAGCATAGCTTAGATGCTATTTTGAGCTGACCATATGTAAATGTTTTATATTTGCTTAGTTGTTTCAGGTTATGTATAATAGTATACCCTTTGAAGCTGTGATGTATATATATAACTTTTGCTATCGTGGCTCTCCATATTTACTCATTATGTATGAATGATATGGGTTAAACGTTGATGTATGTTAGTAGTAGCAGGGTCAATATTGGGTTATTCATTTATATGACGATATATTTGGGTAGCAAATATTGGGCTGTTACATTTTGGTATCAGAGCAGCTCATCCTGTTGAGCCGGGGTGTGGACTGACTATGCTTATGCATGTGTAATGATGGTTATGCATTTCTTATCTCTTACATGTGATTGTTTGGGTGGAATTGCATGTTTTGCCTTTGAGATGTTTGCTTTAGCTACTGTGACACAGTTACATGATATTGAGCCTGGCTAACTCAATATGGATTGTTCGTGTTTGAGAAGACTATGGCAAAGAGGGCGACCGGCAACACGAGGGCGACCACGTGGGAGCCAGAATCGAGACTCTGATAATGAAGGTACAGAGATGGCTGCAGCTATGATGGCAATGGCCAATGCCATGAGGCAGCAGACTGAACAAGCAGCGGCAACTGCTAGAGTTTTAGAGAGGTTGGTACCTCAGCAACAAGTACCACCACTGGTACCACCACTGGTACCACCACCAGTACAAGAAGTACCAGTCGGGAGAAATCAAAACTTTCTCGACATTGCGGAATTCAGAAATATGAATCCTCCGATATACAGGGGTGATTGTGATCAGATTAAAGCGGAAGAGTGGTTGACCGAATTAGAGAAGATCTATGAGGTCATGGTTTGCTCTGAAGAGCAAAAAATTTCTTTTGCTTCTTTCATGCTGAGAGGGGAAGCAGAACAATGGTGGCGAAACACCAGAAGGCTGCTGGAGACGGCAAGGACTTTGATCACGTGGGATGTGTTCAGAGGGATCTTTTTGGAGAAATATTTTCCAAAGAGTTTACAAGATGACAAAGAAAAGGAGTTTTTGAATCTTCAACAAGAGGACATGACGGTTGGACAATATGAAGCAAAATTTCATGAGTTGTCCAAGTTTTCTTCCCAGTTTAGGCAGAATCCGGATGAGAGCTGGAGGTGTGTCAGGTTTGAGTCCGGGCTGAGAGGAAATATAAGAAGGGTTGTGAGACCTTTTGAAATCAGGGATTTTCCATCCTTGGTGAACAAGTGTAGAATTGTGGAGTCTGAAAATCTCCAAATTCAAGCAGAGCAGAATTTGCAAAGTCTTCAAAAGAAGAGGAAAGTGGATGGTGGAAATGGGAAAGGTAATCCTAAATCCAGTCACCCACAAGAAAAAGACCATAAAGTTCAGAAAGAAGATCGGCAAGAAACTTGCAATAAGTGTGGTAGGTATCACGGAAACAGGGTATGTTGGGGGAACCAAATAACTTGTTATAAGTGTGGAGAGAAGGGACACTATGCTAGGAGTTGTTCTCAGGGGCAAGAGAAAAAGACTGAAGATGGACCTATCGCTGGGGGTAGAGTTTATGTTGTACGAGGCGAGGAGACATCACCATCTCCTGGTTTTAGAAAATTTGGTAATTTTGCTTATTATCTTGGTTTTCTTAAAATTGGATTATATCTGTTGTTGTATATTGGTTGTTAGAACTTGATACACAAGGTAAACTAATTTTGGGGACAAAATTCTAAAAAGGTGGGGAGAATGTAATACCCTAGAAAATCATGTTAGGCTTGTATATGGTTACAGAGGTAGCCTAATACTTACTTAACATGTTTGTGAAGTTTTGTGACTTTCTGAGCACGTTTAGGCACTTTGCTGTAACGCTTAGTGAGGAATATAGCTGTTATTTGCTCTGGAAGTGGCTTAAACTGCTTAATTAGTGGAAATAACTGTGGAGACTTTGTTTCCAAGTCACAAATGTGGAAACTGTACTACAATTAAAGTGTAAGAATTTTCGGAGTTAGTTTGACATTTTTTAGCATACTGGTAGTGTGTTTTAGTGCCGGATTGACCCCTAGCTGATATGGAAATATCAGTTTTTGGTGAAACAGAATTTTTAATGAATCTCAGAATTTATTTTGAATCTGTTGGAAGTTACAGAATTAGTTTTGGAGAAGTTTGAGTTTTCATAGCAGAGCGGGGTTTTAGTACCCAATCAAGAGAATTCAAAAGGAATTTCTCTTCTTGAAATATCCCACGGGGGGGATATTTGAGGGGTAAGAACTGAGCAGAAAAATAGAGAGTCTGAAAACGTGAGAAAGAAGAAGAGAAAAGAAAGAAAAGAGAGAAGGAGAAGAAGGAAGTGGAGGATCCAAGTGAAGGTCTTGCTTCATCTTCATCTTCAAGCCTTGAGGTATGGGGTTCTTGCTCTCATCTCCCAACTTCCATCTTTGCTTCTATGATTGTTATGCTTGGGGTATGTATAAAATAGGTGAAAATAAGGATTTGTGGGTTCTTGAGGGTTTGAGTTGATTGAACACCTTGGAAACTTGGATTAGAACTTGTAAAGAGTTAAATGAAGCTTGGTGGCTGAATTGATTCTTAAGAATATTTATGTAATGTTTTGTGGTGGAAAGTGAGAAATAGGTATTTGGGAGAAGGGTTTTGACTCTTGATGAATAATTGTCATATGAAAGGTTAATGAGAGATTAATGAGTTGAGTTTATTGTTTAATGATTCTAATAAGTTTAGAGACCATTATTGGAGTTAGAAAACACTTAGAATCCATGTTTGTATGGTTGGAAACAGATTTGGGGCCATTGGAATAGTGGTTCGTGTTCTGTAGAATTTTCTGCAGAAGGGTCACACCTAGGCGCAACCTGGCCAAGCCTAGGCATAGACTGATCATTTTTTCAGTCCAGCGGGACAGAGACTGCCACGCCTAGGCGTGGTAAAACCAAGCCTAGGCGTGATACAGGACAGTAACCTGACAACTTGTGGTATTTATAACATAACTCTAGTTGTGGTTATCGGAATAACCTGGTTCTTATTACATTTGAAAGATAAGACATAAGGCTATCTACTTGCAAAATTTCAGAATTTTATCAGTTAAGATGGATTTTTGGTGAATTTATGAAAAACATCCTTTTTAGGATGCCTAGAGCAGATTTCATCAGAATTTCTATTTTGAAGTTTTGAAGTTCCTAATTGCTAGGATACTTTGTTTATGCCTAGTAGAGTATGTTAAAACTCTAATAGGAGTAATTGATAAAGTGTGAATGTATTATGTCAAGTTGACTTGAAATGCTAATTACGGGAGGTAATTAGACGTGGCTACATATATACATATAATTTGTATTGTGATGGATCGAGGAATTGAGTTTCCCTAAGTGTGGGAATTATTTATATATGCTCTTTTAAGAGTGATAAGATACTTTTAAAAGTATTTGATGATTTGTTTATGAAATGAAATTGGAATGCCTATAAATCAATTGCGAAAACTAGTTATGAGAAGTAATTAGTAATTGTATTGCATGAGATGTTCGTGAAACCTATTGAGGTTTTTAATGCTAATTATGAGAAGTTAATTAGACATGATGATATGCTTAATGGTATGATTTGCCTTTTTGAAAGGTGTAAGCCCCGTGAAAGTGGGTGTTCTATATCAGGTAAGGCACATTGTATCCTTCCTAATATAGTGAAGTATTGAGGATGAATTTCTTTTTTCGTTATCAATAACCTTGTAGTTGATGAGACTTCACTACTTGGGGGGGAATGAGATGTCCTCTGGGATAATGAGGTATGCTGGATGAGACTTCCAGTGCTTGTTCGAGGTTATAGATGAAACTATGGACTTCTATTGCTTTGTTCAAGTTTCATGCATTCATGACATTACCATGGGATTGGAGGTCCTGGATGTGGTATCATGCATTATTCACCTTCATACTTAGGAAATTGCATAGACATAATCATTAGTCATAATTAAGCATAACATGGCGATTGTATGGGCAATTGCTATCATGACATTTTCCTGCATTGCAATTGTATGGGCGATTGCATGTTGTTGAGATGAGGAGTTGTTGCTTCCATGATTGAAGTGTCAACTTGATAATTGTGATATTATCTAATTGTACATATATGTAAATATGCTGGTATTGGAATACTTCTACTGAGATATATTTTCTCACCCTGATTGTGTTGCCATGTAAATCCAGGTGCAAGTTCTTCGAAAGGGAAGAAGAAGGTGTATATGGATTAGCATAGCTTAGATGCTATTTTGAGCTGAGCATATGTAAATGTTTTATATTTGCTTAGTTGTTTCAGGTTATGTATAACAGTATACCCTTGAAGCTGTGATGTATATATGTAACTTTTGCTATCGTGGCTCTCCATATTTACTTATTATGTATGAATGATATGGGTTAAACGTTGATGTATGTTAGTAGTAGCAGGGTCAATATTGGGTTATTCATTTATATGACGATATATTTGGGTAGCAAATATTGGGCTGTTACAGTTGGTGGTCGAACCAGGATAAATATCGTGCCTACTCTTCTTCTCTTTATCTCCTTATTTTTATGCAATTTATATTATTACACATTTATTTATTTGCTGTTCTTAAAGTTTTTATTCTTTATCTCGCAATTCTTTCTCTTTTATTTAATAGCTTAAATATTTGTATTTATTTCAAGAGCATTTGTGAAAAGTTTTTTAATACCCAATTCACCCCCCCTCTTGGGTAATGGTTGCCATGACTAACAAGTGGTATCAGAGCTTCGTGCTCTAGTGAAAGCTTAACCGCTTAAAGTTAAAGATCCTTGTTTATTAGCAACCTTGAAAGTTTTTCAAAATGAAAGGTTTTGAAATTGATAAACCACCATTCTTTGATGGTGTGAATTTTGTTTATTGGAAAACTAGAATAGAGTTTTATATGCAATCTATTGATTTGGATTTGTGGGATGTTGTGCTAAATGAGTTTAGTTACAAATCAAAACAAACTTGGAATAATTTTGACAAAAAATGTTTTTCTTTGAATATTAGAGCTATGTAAATTTTGAGAAGTAGTTTGAATGATGATGCTTATGGTAAAATTAAGAGTTGCTCTAGTGCTAAAGATATATGGGATGCTCTTAATGTTATTTATCTTGCTAATGATGATTTTGTGTATAAAGTTGTATATAAAAAGCAAGAAGAGCAAAAGTCATTGAAGGAAGCCTGTCATGAAACGCATGCTCAAAGAGATGTTCAAACTACTGAAGCAAGCCAAATGCCTCTTGGTGACGATGGTGCTCAATTTGAAGAAGAGGCAAAGCAAAATAAAATTGATGAGGAAGAAGGTGATTCCCTTCAAGAGCCAAGTGTGCTAGAAATTGTGACTACTTCTTATATGGCTAAAAAGGACTTTGAGGTAAATAATTCTAAATTATATTATAGTCCTTTCTATGATGAGTTGCAAAGAGCATATAATGAATTGCATGATGGTTTACTAAATTTAGAAAAGAAAAACTTATCGTATTTGAAAAATATTTCCTCTATTGAAAATGAAATTGAGACTTTAAAAAATGAATATGTTTTTCTTAATGAGGAAATGCCTTTGAAATATGAAACCTCATCTTCTGGTGAAAAATGCATTAATTTAGAAAATCAAGTTGAGGACTTATTTTCTGAATTTGCCAAAGCAAATAGTTATAATTGCCTAAATTCTATGTTTGTCAACGAGGATAAAATTAATGTTATTGCATGTGAAAATTCAAGCAAGGCTTATGGCAAAATTAATTTAGAATATAATAACAATAAAAGGCTTAAGTTTTTCAAAAATGATATTCAAATGACCAAGCCATCATTAAATTCAATTGTTTGCAATTTTTATGGTCATCTAGGACATATTTCTCATTTATCCAATTATAGAAGAAATCTTTATATAAGAAATTGTATGATATGGGTTCCTAAAAATCCTAAAGGCCCTAATACTAATATTCAAGGACCCAAAATGAAGTGGGTACCAAAATATCCTCCTAGTATTTCAATTTTGTAGAATATTTCTCAAAAGGATGGACAAATTGGTCAAAAGAAAAATGAATTATCAAGGAGAATGCTTCCAAAGCCTATTGGTAGAAACTTTGGTCAAAGAAGGAAGATGGCTTCAACCAAAGCTTCTCAAGTACAAAATGTAGAGCTTGCAAAGTTCAAGACTTCAAAAGAGAAGCAATGGGTAAGAAAAAGTATTTCCTTGATTACCGAGGCCAAGGTATCAAAATCTTTTACCTCTTATGGACATTCACTTAAAAATGATAATAATGAATATGAAGTATATTCCTTGTAGGCCTTAGGTAGAGGATAGAATCATGTGTACTTGATAAAATTTGAATATTATGTTTAACACATGATTATGTTCATTCTTATTATATCAAAATTCATTAATTTGTTATATATCTTGGTACATAAGGGTCTATAATGCTTATGTATGCTTTATATGCTTTAAAACTGTCTATATATCATGAAAGTAAGCATGCTATCAACTATGTGCTTAATGGTATTTATTTATTTAATTTATTATGCTCAGCTTACATATTATCGAAAAATTGATCTTTATGATAGCATAATAAATTAATATTCAAAAACTAACACAAAAGGACCCAAGAAAATTTGGGTACCAAAAGTCAAAAGTTGAAGTGTGTTATAGGTGTGCTTGAAGGCTAAGAGCTAACTTTGGCATCTTGAAAGTGGCTGCTCCAAGTACAAAGACCAGAAATAATTTCAAGCTCTCTTCCTTGTCCACGTGAAGTTTGGACTTACAATTTTCGGATAAGTGAAAACTTTTATTATGCTTTTCTAGCCTTATAATTTGAAAATTTTTCTACATGTTAATATGCTAGTTAAAGTATAATTCTGGTTTGAAATGACATGTCTAATGATAACATCCTTGAACTTGAGCTTTTGATCAATCATACATATAATTAAATATTTGAATTTATTATTTAAACATGGTTTTTTTCTCTCTTAATTTTCAATTTTAAACGTATGCTTTACTGTGCTTGTTAATAGTTTTATTCGAAAGCTTATTCGAATAACGTTCTTTCAAGCTGATCAATTTGTGTTGAATATCATCTTTATTCGAATAACATGAAGTTTATTCGAATAGACTGACTTCTATGTCAGTTTTGTGTTTGCAATGTTTACTGTCTATTCGAACAAATCTGTTACTTATTCGAATAAACAGAGCCGTTGTTCTATCAGTTTCTTACGTTTGATCTCTGTCTATTTGAATAAACCTCGGGCTATTCGAATAACCAGAGACTTGGCTTATCTGTCCTGATTGTTTGCTTTTCTGTCTATTCGAATAACTCCCAGGTTATTCGAATAAAACCTGTTAAAATGCCAAAACGCTTGGCTCTCCAGATCCTTTATTCGAATAGGATCCTCTTCTTATTCGAATAAACATGGTTTATTTTTAAACATAATCTGTTCTGCTACGTTTCGATTAATACATGTTAAATTCTTTTGATGCTTATATATAATTGGCTTGATTGATCATGAAATATCTTTTGCCATTGTGAACTTATTTATTGTTTTGAATGGTTATTTGTTTATGAGTTTGGCATAATAATTAACCTCTATGGATCCAAAATTGATGGATACCAAAGAAAATTCTTTGAATTGTGTTATAGGGTGATAACTACCTCAAGCAAGCATTTAAATGGAATAAGCTTATTCAAGTTGAGGATAGTAAAAGAATTCAACTTTTGAAAAGGGTGCAAAGAATCTCTATTCCCTCGTGATTGAAGCCTGGAAGTGAGAGTCATCTACAAAAATTCAAAGACTACACTTTTGGTGATATCAAACTATTATTATTATTTTTTTATACTTTAAAATGAATCTCATATGATATATGGAAAAGTAGAGAATTATGTTATATCTTTACATGCCTAACATGATCATTGTTTGCCCCAAAATGCTTATATAAGTTTTGATGTTGATCATGTATTTCTCGATAAACTTGAATCATGCCTTAAAATGCTTAAACTATTTTTTATTTATTCAAGTTCATATATATTTCATACTTTCTTGTTAAAGCTAACATTGCTTGATTGATAATGTGATACATGCTTTAAAATTATATATCAATCAAAATTATGCTTATAAATGGGCTTACATGATATTTGATGCTAACCTATGTTTTAGAGGACTTTTAAAGTTAGCTTTGTAAAGTCTCTCTATGTATTTCAAATATAGCCATCAGATTTTTTTTACATACAAGCATATGTGGATAAATGAGAAAAGCTGAATGGAATTCAAATGAAGAGGAAGATAAAGAAGACTTTCTTCTAGTGCAATGGAATGTAGAATTCAAAGGAAGAAAGCTCAAAGTTAAAGGACCAATAAAGAAGGAGCATCACTCTTTATATGACTCAATAAGTATCTCTATCCCTTAGCTTTTATGGTATTCTATATGTTATGAATTGTATAATACTTATTGATAAATTAATCTTAAATGACTAGATGTTTTCCAAGGAATATATGGCTTTTTATATATAACATCTCTACCTTTCTAAAATGCTTTTGAAAATATAACGTGCTCTTATAAAATTCTTTTTGAAAGGGAGAGAAGTTTTAAAATAATTTTTTGTTTGAGAAATTAAAAAAATGTATATTTGCCTTACTTTTCTTTAAGGTAATGTGCTTACATGGTATTCATATACATATTTCCTTTATCTATTATTTTGATAATATGCATATTTTGAGGGGGAGCCTAGCTCTTAAGTTATTTATATCTCTTGCCTTACATCTTTGTTTGTTTACATAAAGTATTTTATTACTATCATATGCTGAGTGTTGACATACAAAAATATGACAAGCATTGCATGAATAATCTTCTATATCTTGAAAATCATGCTTGTTTCATCTCTCTATTCTTGAATCATATGTAGAATCTATAAGGGAAGAGAAAATTATTATCTTTCCTTCCTAAGCCTTTTTGTTGATGTCAAATAGGGGGAGAGAAAATTAGAAATAAAAATAGGTTCTTGTACTTATTGTTTGATATGCTTACATGAATATTCATTCTTGTATATTGCTCAACATATTTTTCTTTGGTGCTCAACATATTTTTCTTTGGTGATTTGTCATCATCAAAAAGGAGGAGATTATGGAAATAAGTTTGCCCCAAATGGTTTTATATGTTAAGTTTTGATGATGACAAATACAAGACAAATAGAATGATGCTTATGCTTGATGTGCTCAATGTGATATATTGTATCATGCATGATATATACCTTGTCTAGTTATATTTCACTTAATAATCATGCAATAAGATATATGCAACATTCATACCTTGCCTAAATGAAAACGTGCAATGTGTTCTGTTGCATCCTATATAGAGCATATCCATTAATAATTGTTAAATATCTTATTTGGATGTATATATGAAAGTCTTATATGCATGTTAAACTAACTAGAGTTATACTTTTATGAATCATGCATATGAAGACATTGAATTATGTTTTTGGACTAACTATGCTTGTTTAAGTGAGCAATACTTAACAGGATAGTCCAAACACCAAGAGTGAGCATTGCAACAAGAAAGCAAAAGATCTTAATTAAGCTCAATACAAGGAGAATGTGAATGCCTATTTCATGAAGGTATCAATAACATCAAAGTCATGTCAAAGACCAAGTCCAAAGGAAGATTAAATGGTATAACTTTTAGGACTTAGGGTCTTTATGTAAGAAGCCTTATGGATATCTCAAATATGTTTCTACAAATGGTTTTCCTATGATAAAATACCCAACAAACAAGTTTTGAAAAGTTATTTATGGTGGTAGTACAAATTTATGAAAGATAGCCAAGTTTGAGTTTTGCAAAATTGAACTTTGGTCACTCTTTTAATCATATCTTTAAAAATACTTTGAGTTTTGTTTTGAAACTTATTTCATTTGAAAATAGACTCAAATATCTTTCCAATGACTGGTCATTTGCTTTAAACAGATAAGAAATGAAGAAGTTATGATCATTTAAAGTTAGTTTTCAAAATCTGAGTGGTTTATTCGAATAAAGCAAATGTTATTCGAATAACACACCACAAAAATCATACCAGAACGAGTTTTTAATGGTTTATTTGAATAACCAAAGGGTTATTCGAATAACATGACCCAAAAAATGTTACTGAACCTGTTTTTAACGTTTTATTCGAATAACTAAACGTTTATTCGAATAACCAAATGTTTATTCGAATAAAAGGTTTCAGGAAACACTTCCTGATGTGTTATAAGTGATTTATTCGAATAGGACTTCGTTTATTCGAATAAACTCGATCTAGTTTTACGCAACGACTATTTTTAGAGGCTTTTAATGTGATATTAATTTACACCCAATGGCTCTTTTTCTTATACCACTATAAATACATGTTTCTGGGACATCTTTTAAAAAACACCCATTTATCTGAAATAATTCTTTCTTGCTTTATTTTATGATACATATTTTACCAAATTTCTGTACTCCTTTTCGCCAAAATTTGAGATATCCTTAGAGAGCTTCATAAAGCTTCAAATTGTATCATCTATTCTTTGTGAGAGTTTCTCTTCATCTATATTTCTATTTTTCTATATTGAGGGTGAGGTATCCTTCAAGGTTTGTAAAGGGGGTGAGGTATCCCTTTAAGGTTTGTATAAGGGTGAGGTATCCCTGCAGGCTGAGACTTTAGCACAAGGGTAGAGTTTTCCTGTATGTGAAAAGTGCTCTTTCATGTAACGGTCGCAAGCACCTATTGAAGCTTGTACATATAGTAAAAAATCTCGAACTGTGTTTCGGGGACTGGACGTAGACCACAAGTGGTTGGTGGTCGAACCAGGATAAATATCGTGCCTGCTCTTCTTTTCTTTATCTCCTTATTTTTATGCAATTTATATTATTGCACATTTATTTATTTGTTGTTCTTAAAGTTTTTTTTCTTTATCTCGCAATTCTTTCTCTTTTATTTAATAGCTTAAATATTTGTATTTATTTCAAGAGCATTTGTGAAAAGTTTTTTAATACCCAATTCACTCCCCCTATTGGGTAATGGTTGCCATGACTAACATTCTCCTGAGTTAATGAGATTACTAGAACAAGAAGCTAAAGAAATCCAACCCCATGAGGAACCAATTGAAGTAATTAACTTGGGGACTGAAAATGATAAGAAAGAAATCAAAATTGGTACCTCGATGATAGAAGATGAGCATAACATGTTGATTAAACTCTTGTTTGATTACAGTGATGTCTTTGCATGGTCATACCAAGATATGCCCAGGCTAGACACTGACATAGTTGAGCACAAATTGCCAGTAAAACCTGGGTACCCTCCGATTAAGCAAAAGTTGAGACGAATGAAAGCTGAGATGTCCCTAAAAATCAGAGATGAAGTAAAAAGACAGTTTGATGCTGGATTTCTTATAGTTATAAAATACCCACAATGGGTTGCCAACATTGTTCTTGTCCCAAAGAAATATGGGAAAGTCCAAATGTGTGTGGACTATCGAGACTTAAATAGGGCCAGCCCTAAAGACGACTTCCCGTTACCTCACATTGATGTTTTGGCGGACAACATTACTCAGCATTCATTTTTTTCCTTTATAGATGGTTTCTCGGGATACAATCAGATCAAGATGGCACCGGAAGACATGGAGAAGACCGCATTCATCACTTTATGGGGAACCTTCTGCTATAAAGTGATGCCTTTTGGTTTAAGAAATGTTGGGGCAACGTATCAAAGAGCCATGGTGACATTGTTCCATGATATGATGCACAAAGAAATAGAAGTTTATGTGGATGATTGTGGAAATAAGTTTGTCCCAAATGGTTTTATATGTTAAGTTTTGATGATGACAAATAGAATACTTTGCTTATGTGCTTTGTTGCATCCTATATAGAGCATATCCTTTAGTAATTGATAAATATCTTATTTGGATGTATCTATGAAAGTCTTATATGCATGTTAAACTAACTAGAGTTATACATTTATGAATCATGCATATGAAGATATTGAATTATGAATTTGGACTAATTATGCTTGTTTAAGTGAGCAATACTTTGTAGGATAGTCCAAGTACCAAGAGTGAGCATTGCAACAAGAAAGCAAAAGATCTCAATTAAGCTCAATATAAGGAGAATGTGAACGGATATTTCATGAAGGTATTGATAACATCAAAGTCATGTCAAAGACCAAGTCCAAAGGAAGATTAAATGGTATAGCTTTTAGGACTTAGGGTCTTTATGTAAGAAGCCTTATGGATATCTCAAATATATTTTTCAAAATCTTTACAAATGGTTTTCATATGTTAAAATGTCTAACAAACAAGTTTTGAAAAGCTAGTTATGGTGGTAGTTCAAATTTATGAAAAATAACCAAGTTTGAGTTTTGCAAAACTAACCTTTGGTCACTCTTTTGATCATATCTTTCAAAATACTTTGAGTTTTGTTTTGAAACTTCTTTCATTTGAAAATAGACTCAAAGATCTTTCCAATGACTGGTCATTTGCTTTAAACAGATAAGAAATGAAGAAGTTATGACAATTTAAAGTCAATTTTTGAAATCAGAAAGGTGTATTCGAATACAGGATGTGGTATTCGAATACCACAGCCCAGAAAACGTTCCTGAACGAGTTTTTTAAAGGAGTATTCGAATACAGGATGTGGTATTCGAATACCACAGCCCAGAAAATGTTCCTGAACGAGTTTTTTAAAGGAGTATTCGAATACAGGATGTGGTATTCGAATACCACAGCCCAAAAAACATTCCTTAATGAGTTTTTTAAAGGAGTATTCGAATACATGATGTGGTATTCGAATACCACAGCCCAGAAAACGTTCCTGAACGTGTTTCTGAAGATGTATTCGAATAACCAAAGGGGTATTCGAATACACACCCCTAAAATCACGTAACGGCTATTTTCAAAGGCTTTTAATGTGATATTAATTTATACCCAATGGCTCTTTTTCTTAGAACACTATAAATACATGTTTTTGGGACATCTTTTAGCACCACCCATTTATCTGAAATAATTTTTTCTTACTTTATTTTGTGATGCATATTATACCAAATTTCTGTGCTCTTTTTCGCCAACATTTGAGATATCCTTAGAGAGCTTCATAGAGCTTCAAATTGTATCATCTACTCTTTGTGAGAGTTTTCTCTTCATCTATATTTCTATTCTTCTGTATTGAGGGTGATGTATCCTTCAAGATTTGTATAAGGGTGAGGTATCCCTTCAAGGTTTGTATAAGGGTGAGGTATCCCTGTAGGCTGAGACTTTAGCACAAGGGTAGAATTTTCCTGTGTGTGAAAAGTGCTCTTTTATGTAACGGTTGCAAGCACCTATTGAAGCTTGTATACATAGTGAAAAATCTCGGATTGTTTTCGAGGACTGGACGTAGACCATAAGTGGGTTAGTGGTCGAATTAGGATAAATATCGTGCCTGCTTCTTTCTTCTCATTCTCTTTATTTTACGTAATTTTATATTATTGTACATTTATTTATTTGCTATTCTTAAAGCTTTTATTCTTCTTCTCGTAATTCTTTCTCTTTTATTTAATAGCCTAAATATTTGAGTTTATTTTAAGAGTTTTTGTGAAAAGTTTTTCATACCCAATTCACCCCCCCTCTTGGGTAATGGTTGTCTTGACTAACAAGTGGTATCAGAGCTTCGTGCTCTGGTGAAAGCTTAACCGCTTAGAGTTAAAGATCCTTGTCTATTAGCAACCTTGAAAGTTTTTCAAAATGGAAGGTTTTGAAATTGATAAACTATCATTCTTTGATGGTGTGCATTTTGTTTATTGGAAAACTAGAATAGAGTTTTATATACAATCTATTGATTTGGATTTGTGGGATATTGTGCTAAATGGATTTACTTACAAATCAAAACAAACTTGGAATAATTTTGACAAAAAATATTTTTCTTTGAATATTAGAGCTATGCAAATTTTGAGAAGTAGTTTGAATGATGATGCTTATGCTAAAATTAAAAATTGCTCTAGTGTTAAAGATATATGGGATGCTCTTGATGATATTTATCTTGCTAATAGTATTTTTATACATAAAGTTGTATATAGAAAGTAAGAATAGCAAAAGCTATTGAAGGAAACTTGTCATGAAAAATATTCTCAAAGAGATGCTCAAATTATTGAAGGGAGCCAAATGCCTCTTGGTGACGATGGTGCTCAATTTGAAGAAGAGGCAATGTAAAATAAAATTGATCAGGAAGAAAGTGATTCCCTTAAAGAGCCAAATATGCTAGAAATTGAGACTACTTTCTATATGGCTAAAAAGGATTTTGAGGTAAATAATTCTAAACTAGATTATAGTCCTTCCTACAATGAGTTACAATGTACATATAATGAATTGTATGATGGTTTGTTGAATTTAAAAAAGAAAAACTTATCTTGTTTGAAAAACATTTCCTCCATTGAAAATAAAATTGAGACTTTAAAAAATGAATATGCTTTTCTTAATGAGGAAATGCCTTTGAAATATGAAACCTCATCTTCTTTTGGAAAATGCATTAATTTAAAAATTCAAGTTAAGGACTTATCTTTCAAATTTTTCAAAGCTAATAATGCTAATTGCTTACATTCTATGCTTGTTAAAGAAAACAAAATTAATGTTATTCCACATGAAAATTCAAGTAAAGCTTGTGGCAAAGATAACATAGAATGTAATAATAAGAAAAGGCTTAAGTTTTTCAAAGATGATCTTTAAAAGACCAAGCCATCATTAAATTCAGTTGCTTGTAATTTTTGTAGTCATCTAGGACATATTTCTCATTTATGCAATTATAGAAAAAATCTTGATATAAGAAATTGTATGGTATGGGTTCCTAAAAATCCTAAAGGCCATAATACTAACATTCAAGGATCCAAAATGAAGTGGGTACCAAAGTGTCCTCCTAGTGTTTCAATTATGCAGAATATTTCTTAAAAGGATGGACAAATTGGTCAAAAGAAAGAGGAATCATCAAGGACAATGCTTCCAAAGCCTAATGGTAGAAACTTTGGTCAAAGAAGGAAGATGGCTTCAATCAAAGCTTCTCAAGTATAAAATGTAAAACTTGCAAAGTTCAAGACTCCAAAAGAGAAGCAATGGATAAGAAAAAAATATTTCCTTGATTACCAAGGCCAAGGTATCAAAAGTTTTTATCTCTTATGCACACTCACATGCAAAGTCAATAAATTTGAGGTATATTCCTTGTAGGCCTTAAGTAATTAATAGAATCATGTGTACTTGATAAAATTTGAATATTATGTTTAACACATGATTATGTTCATTCTTATTATATCAAAATTCATTAATTTGTTATATCTTAGTATATAAGAGTCTATAATGCCTATGTATGTTTTATATGCTTTAAAATTGTCTATATATCATGAAAGTAAGTATGCTATCAACTATGTGCTTAATGATATTTAATTATTTAATTTATTGTGCTCAATTTACATACTATAAAAAATTAATCTTTATGAGAGCATAATAAATTAATATTCGAAAACTAACACACAAGGACCCAATAAAATTTGGGTACCAAAAGTCAAAAATTGAAGTGTGTTGTAGGTATGCTTGAAGGCCAAGCAGTGACTTTGACATCTTGAAAGTGACTGCTCCAAATACAAATATCATAAATAATTTCAACTTCTCTTCCTTGTCTCCATGAAGTGTAACACCCTTTGGGATGTCACATTTTAAGGTAAAAAAATAAAATAAAGATAATAAATACTATTCAAGTTATAAAATAAATATTATAATTAGTACGTATATTTTGTTTATAAAACGTATAAATTACACCACATCACCTCACCTATACAGCGTTAACGTACATATTAATTCACCTGTATATTTCATTTGTGCATTATCTACATACATACAACAAACACATATAAAAAAAAACTAACATATAATTTACATATGGTTTTGTTGTCATCAGTTATGCAAATAATTTACAAATAATTTACAACTAAAGAAAATACATACCAAAACATTTACAACTACTGCCAAAAGATAAAACATAAGTTTTATATACAGTACGACATCAAAAAGCAAAAAGTGCCCAAGTGCACATCATGGATATCTAGTTCACTGGGAAATCATTCCTAGATAACTCCTCAGGTGACAGATAACCAGGATGTCTCACAGCAGTTCTACGAACAGAGATACGAGCTGTTCTATGAACTGGAGTCCGAGATGTAGACACTACACTATTTTCATTAGAAACATGGAAAAGTCCATTCCAATGACGTCGGATCTCCAAAGGCAACTCTAACTGTACATACAAGTCAAAAGTAACTACAGGATCAGCATCATATTCCGGATGCAAAGATAAAGTAATAATTCCCATATACACTACAACATTGCTTTCTTCACGAGTACGCCAGCCTTCTATTCCTCTATGGAACTCTATTCTTACAAAACCTAAGAATCCTGGCGTAGTCATCTTCTTTGAGTCAATTCAACCGGTACGGATGATCTGAAGGCTCCAAATACTCAGACTGGAAATCTGTAGATTGTGGCTCCTCCTCTATATGGTATTCATTGCCTAATACTTGTTCTTCAATCTCTTCATTTCCGTCTATATATATATAACACAATAATACAAACAACACATACAACAACACAGAGGTAAGACAACCCAATATATCACAAGTGTGGCGCATAAGAAAACGACAATGCAACGAGAATAGCAATTAATATCAGCACAGATAATAAACATTAACAATAACTAATTATGGAAAAGAATAGAATCCATCACAATAAATAATAAATACACGATAAATATGCCAAAACTATAAAATGACTCGATCTACTCCATGGAGCTACAACACACACAACGATATCGAGAGAGAATGATCTCGAAAGTTCTAATAATATCTTGCCCACCGGCTATTGCACTTGTCCACCCTTTGTGTCTATAGCTTGACTACCCCGACCAGCTATTGCACTGTCAACACTTTGTGTCTATAACTGATCGTTGTGATTGCTATTGCACTGTCAATACTTTGTGTCTATAGCCCACTAAAACATCATGGCGTAGTACACAGTCACAACATCGTGTAACTACAGGCAGTAAAAATAGTCCTCTCAAATCTCGATTAAGTATAGTGCTTGTCGAGAACACTAGTGTGTTACCACGTACCACGGCCTAGAAGGAGCTACCCCCTGACCACATATGGAATAATGCACACCAATGTCTCCAAGTCCATATCAGAAATGAACCCACTACGCTTATCACATCGACAACACGATGTTATTCATCTCGTCAATCAAATCACCAATTCTCCAATTGGCACGACTCAGTGCATGAACAAAGCAATAATTACCAAAACGTCCTCAAGTCTCAAATAATTACAGAATGTCATCAATTCTCAATTATTTACAAAAATGCCCTCAAACTTTAAATATTTATGAAAATACCCTCAAACTTCAATTATTTACAAAAATACCCTCAAACCTTAATTATTTACGAAAATACCCTCAAACTTCAATTATTTATGAAAATACCCTTAAACTTCAATTATTTACAAAAATACCCTCAATGGCAAAAATAATTATGCAAATGCCCTCAGTGACACAAATCTCAAAATACAGTACGCTCCCACTTGGCACACTATATTTTCCATATAACCAGATTACAATACGCACCCACTTGGCCCACTATAACTTTCCACATATACGGGTCCACCATTTTGGCCCAACAGTAAAATTTGCTATTCTCATCAATAGCGTAAAATTTTTATTACGTTTTTCAAATCCTGATATTTTCCTTAAATAAACAGTTTATTTTTCTAATAGAAAGATTTATTAAATAGTTTAAAGCGCTTAAAATATTTTTCAAGTAATGTAAAATATTTTTTGCATTACTGTAAATACTAACAACATTTAAACATTATTAATTCCATTAAATACCCTTAAACACTCTTTGTAATTTAATTTAAAAACATCCAAAATTCACTTTTCGGTTATGACCGAATCCTAGGGTGTTGTATTCCTTGGAATACTCATGCATCTCTAGCATCACACTAATATTTACAACATTATAAACACTAGCAAGTCAACTTAACAATACCAAATATGCATGAAAAATCATTACAATCAACATATAAAAGAATCCTTATGGATTCTACTACACACAAAATTCCATTTCCTTACTACCACTCAAGGATAATTAGGTTATAGTCTTCCTCTTACCTTAAAATGAAGAAAATTCTTCTTTTATCCTTCTTTGGAATTTCGGTTTTAGCTCCTTCAAATACCTAAGAAAATAAATAAAATTTTCTAAGGGTTACTACTAGAAAAGAAAACCATACCATGGATCAATCATGGCTTGGAAACTTAAAAATGAAAATAGAAAGGAAAAACAATGAATTTTACCTTTAAAGAAGAAACTTCAAGGTGAGTCTTCAAGCTTGCAAATGATGGAATTTGCAAAAACTCCCAACTAGAGATGATTTTGGGTAGATGTTTAGAGTTAGAAGAACAAAGAAGGAAAATTTTTGGGTGGGTGGATGGTGTAGTGGAGAGCTTGGCGAATGGAGTGAAAGAAAAAGAAAGAAGAAAGGTACATGGAGTCTTGGTATATTTGGAGAGAAAATGGAAGGTTTTCAACGTGAAAAGTGTGAAAATAAAAGTTAAAGGTGAATATGAAGGGCTGCTGCCCAAAACCGTGTGGCCCAAGGCCATTTAGGAATTTAATTTGTTTTAATTCAAGTTTAATTAATTGCTAATTAGGTAACTAATTAATTAGGTTTAATTTCCTAATTAATCTTAATTAATTATCTAATTATATAACTATTTAATTGGACATATAATTACATGTTTTATAATTTCTAAACAATATTAGCACATCTAATTAGTATTTAGATTATAATTATTTAATAACTAAGCTAGTTTAATTAGTTTACTAATTAGGTAATTAAGCTTGTCAAATTAAGCTTAATTAGCTACTAACCCAAAGTCAAGCCTACATCTTTTGACTTAATCCTAACCATTGATTTCATCTTTAATTTCTATCCATTGATTAGATCTATGGCCATCTTCAAAGCTTGCTCACCAAGTTTACATCCTAGCCATTGATCAAAGCTTGCTCACCAAGCTTGCATCCTAGCCATTTGATCAAGACTTGCTCACCAAGCTTGCATCTCCACCATTGATCAAGACTTGCTCACCAAGCTTGCATCTAATGGTCCAAAATAATCAAGCCACTTTTGTTGACTTGTTCCCATTGGCTTAGAAATTTATAAAGTTCTACAGTCTTTTTAAAGATCAAGTGATTATTTTAAAAGCAGTTTTCTACTATTTTTGAGGCAGATAATTCTTGTAACATAAAATAATATTATAATAATATAAAAAAATTTATTGCACAGTTAAATCCTAAAAATTACGAAACTAATATATATATCAATCAGAACTGGGTTTAGTAAGATCCCTCACTCTAATTAATTAAAATAATATTTTTTCGGCCAAAAAATTTTTATTTCCCTGGCTCGGAGCAAATCACATACAACAATCAAATACACTCATGAAACAGTCAAATTCAGTTTACTACTCATAGAAATTACAAAACAGTACATTGGGGATGTAACCGTCATTTATCTTAAAGTTAGAAAAATTCAGAGTGTTACATGAAGCATAGACTTGCAATTCTTGGATAAGTGAAACTTGTGTTATGCTTTTCTAACTTTATGTCTTAAACATGTTTCTACACGTTAATATGCTAGATAAAAGTATGCTCATTGTTTGAAATGACATGATTGATGATAATATCCTTGAGCATGAGTTTTTGTTTAATTATGACTTAAACTGAGTATTTGTATTAGATGGTTTTATCTTATTTTATCCCTTTCTAACATAATCCTTGGTTGTTTCAAAATGCTTTTGTAAGAATCAAGAATTTGGTTTGATTGTCATGAATGCATGTTAAAATGAGTGCTAAATTACTTGGTTGTTTTTAATCTTTGTACTTATTGGTTTTAACTTGCTGATGCTGTTCTGATATATTTATTTGAAAGGTTCTGCTGCATTTATTGCTGTATATGTTGCATAACATTAATAATCAATATATGCTAAATTCTTTGTTTGTTTGAAAATATGCACTTAATGATATGTATGAAAAATGCAAATGCTTAACCAAATGTAAAATTGGCTATTCTTTTGATGATTATATGTACTTAGCTAAATTGATTAATGAAATGAAATATCTTTTGCCCTTGTTGTTTTATTATTTTGAATTCTTATTTGCTTATGAGTTTGGCATAAGACTGACCTCTATGGATCCAAAATTGATGGATACCAATGAAAGTACTTTGAATTATTTCGTAGGGTGATAACTACCTCAAGCTTGCATTTAAATGGAATAAATTCATTCAACTTGAGGATAACAAAGTTGAAAAGGATCTAATTTTTAAAAGGGGTGCAAAAAATTTATATTCCCCCATGAAAGCTTGAAGCATAAAAGTTGGTGGAAGTGGGAGTCATCTACAAAAACTCAAGGAGTACACTTTTAGTGATATCAATCTTTTATCCTTATTTATGCTTTAAATTTGATATCATATGATATATGGAGAAGTATAGAGTTGTGTTATACCTTTACATGCCTTACATGATAATTATTTGCCAAAAAATGCCTAAATAAGTTTTGATGATGATCATATGTTTTTTGATAAACTTGAATCATGCCTTAAAAATGCTTAAACTTTTTTTGGATTCAAGTGCATATGTGCTTCATGGATTCTTGTTAGAGCTAACATTGCATGGTTGATAATGTGATACATGCTTTAAATTATTTATCAACGTGAATTATGCTTATAAATGGGCTTATATGATATTTAATGCTAACCTATGTTTTAGAGGACTTTTGAAGTTAGCTTTGCAAGTCTCTCTATGTATTTCAAATATAGCTATCAGATTTTTTACATACAAGCATATGTGGATAAACGAGAAAAGTTGAATGGAATTCAAATGAAGAGAAAGATAAAGAAGCATTTCTTTAAGTGCAATGGAATGGAATATTCAAAGGAAGAAAGCTCAAAGTTAAAAAGACCAATAAAGAAGGATCATCACTCTTTATCTATCTCAATAAGTATCTCTATCCCTAAGCTATTGTGGTACTTTATACGATATGGATTGTATGATACTTGTTGATAAATTGATCTTAAAATGATTAGATGCTTTCC
Organism: Ormosia semicastrata; assembly: GCA_029884595.1. NCBI lineage: Eukaryota > Viridiplantae > Streptophyta > Magnoliopsida > Fabales > Fabaceae > Ormosia > Ormosia semicastrata. Next base: position 72,879,825 of record JAQQTO010000060.1, read on the forward strand.
TTACATGAGAAGTATGCTTAGCATTGACAAAGTGCCTAATTGCATATTAACTTGCTATTTTGTCATTGCATTTAGGGTGAATGATATTAGTCCTATACATGCTTTTATCCCTATAGCATATTTCATCAAGGAGATGTACTTATGTTCTTTTAACTTGGTTTGATTTGTCTCAAGGAATATATGGCTTTTTATATAAAACATCTCTACCTTTCTAAAATGCTTTTGAAAATATAATGTGCTCTTGTAAAATTCTTTTTGAAAGGGGGAGAAGTTTTTAAATGGTTTTTGTTTGAGGAATTAAGAAGATGTATATTTGCCTTACTTTTCTTTAAGGTGATGTGCTTACATGGTTTTCGCATACATATTTCCTTTATTTTGATAATATGCATATTTTGAGGGGGAGCCTAGCTCTTAAGCTGTTTATATCTTTTGGCTTACATCATTGTTTGATTACATAAAGTGTTTTATTATAATCATATGCTAAATGTTGATATACTAAAATGTGACAAGCATTGCATGAATAATCCTCTATATCTTGTAAGCATATTTGTTTCATCTCTCTATTCTTGAATCATATGTAGAATCTAAGGGGGAGAAAATATTTTTTTTTTCTAAACCTTTTTGTTGATGTCAGATAGGGGGAGTGAAAATTGGAAAGAAAAATATGTTCTTGTACTTATTGTTTGATATGCTTACATGAATATTCATTCTTATATATTGCTCAACATATTTTTCTTTGGTAATTTGTCATCATCAAAAAGGGAGAGATTGTGAAAATAAGTTTGTCCCAAATGGTTTTATATGTTAAGTTTTGATGATAACAAATACAAGACAAAAAGAATACTTTGCTTATGTGCTTTGTTGTATCCTATATAGAGCATATCCATTAGTAATTAATAAATATCTTATTTGGATGTGTCTATGAAAGTCTTATGTGCATGTTAAACTAACTAGAGTTATACATTTATGAATCATGCATATGAAGATATTGAATTATGAATTTGGACTAATTATGCTTGTTTAAGTGAACAATACTTTGTAGGATAGTCCAAGTACCAAGAGTGAGCATTGCAACAAGAAAGCAAAAGATCTCAATTAAGCTCAACACAAGGAGAATGTGAACGGATATTTCATGAAGGTATTGATAACATCAAAGTCATGTCAAAGACCAAGTCCAAAGGAAGATTAAATGGTATAACTTTTAGGACTTAGGGTCTTTATATAAGAAGCCTTATGGATATCTCAAATATATTTTTCAAAATCTTTACAAATGGTTTTCATATGTTAAAATATCTAACAAACAAGTTTTGAAAAGCTAGTTATGGTGGTAGTTCAAATTTATGAAAAATAACCAAGTTTGAGTTTTGCAAAACTGACCTTTGGTCACTCTTTTGATTATATCTTTCAAAATACTTTGAGTTTTGTTTTAAAACTTCTTTCATTTGAAAATAAACTCAAAGATCTTTCCAATGACTAGTCATTTGCTTTAAACGGATAAGAAATGAAGAAGTTATGACAATTTAAAGTCAGTTTTTGAAATCAGAAAGGTGTATTCGAATACAAGATGTGGTATTCGAATACCATAGCCCAGAAAACATTCCTGAACGAGTTTTTTAAAGGAGTATTAGAATACAGGATGTGGTATTCAAATACCACAGCCCAGAAAATGTTCCTGAATGTGTTTCTAAAGATGTATTCGAATAACCAAAGGGGTATTCGAATACACACGCCCAAAATCACGCAACGGCTATTTTCAAAGGCTTTTAATGTGATATTAATTTATACCCAACGGCTCTTTTTCTTAGAACACTATAAATATATGTTTTTGGGACATCTTTTAGCACCACCCATTTATCTAAAATAATTTTTTCTTACTTTATTTTGTGATACATATTATACCAAATTTCTGTGCTCTTTTTCGCCAACATTTGAGATATCCTTAGAGAGCTTCATAGAGCTTCAAATTGTATCATCTACTCTTTGTGAGAGTTTTCTCTTCATCTATATTTCTATTCTTCTGTATTGAGGGTGAGGTATCCTTTAAGATTTGTATAAGGGTGAGGTATCCCTTCAAGGTTTGTATAAGGGTGAGGTATCCCTGCAGGCTGAGACTTTAGCACAAGGGTAGAATTTTCCTGTGTGTGAAAAATGCTCTTTTATGTAACGGTTGCAAGCACCTATTGAAGCTTGTATACATAGTGAAAAATCTCAGATTATTTTCGAGGACTGGACGTAGACCACAAGTGGGTTAGTGGTCGAATCAGGATAAATATCATGCCTGCTTCTTTCTTCTCATTCTCTTTATTTTACGTAATTTTATATTATTGTACATTTATTTATTTGCTATTCTTAAAGCTTTTATTTTTCTTCTCACAATTCTTTCTCTTTTATTTAATAGCCTAAATATTTGTGTTTATTTTAAGAGCTTTTGTGAAAAGTTTTTCATACCCAATTCACCCCCCTCTTGGGTAATGGTTGTCTTGACTAACAATGATATGATTGCAAAGTCAAAAATAGAAGAGGACCATATAATCAATCTGCAAAAGCTTTTTGAGCGATTGAGGAAGTTCAAACTCAGACTGAATCCTGCAAAATGCACTTTTAGTGTCAAATCAGGCAAACTCTTGGGGTTTGTGGTGAGCCAGAAAGGAATAGAAGTTGATCCTGACAAGGTTCTAGCAATACTGGACATGCCAGTCCCTCGCACTAAAAAAGAAGTTCGGGGATTTTTGGGAAGGTTGAATTACATCGCTCGATTCATATTCCAGCTCACAGCAACATGCGAGCCGCTCTTCAAGTTGTTACGCAAGAATCAGCCAGTCAAGTGGAATGAAGATTGCCAAAGAGCCTTTGAAACAATTAAGCAATATTTACAAGAACCCCCAGTTTTGGTGCCTCCAGTGCCAAGGAGACCTCTCATTATGTATTTGACAGTGCTTAACGAGTCTATGGGTTGCATACTGGGACAACATGATGAATCCGGTAGGAAAGAATATACCATCTATTACTTAAGTAAAAAGTTCACTGATTATGAGGCAAAGTACTCATTGTTAGAGCGAACTTGTTGCGCCTTGGCATGGGCCGCCCATCGATTGAGGCAATACATGTTGTGTTACACTACTTGGTTGGTGTCCAAAATGGATCCTATCAAGTATATCTTTGAGACACCCATTCTCACTGGGAGAATCGCGCGATGGCAAGTTTTATTATCGGAGTATGAAATTGTTTATGTCACCCAAAAGGCAATTAAAGGAAATGCCCTTGCAGATTATCTGGCTAACCAACCTATAGAGGATTATAGGTCGATGCAATGTGAGTTCCCTGATGAAGATATAATGGCTCTGTTTAAAAATGTGAAATCCTCTGAAAAAGAAAAATGGACTATGTGGTTTAATGGAGCCTCTAATGCACTGGGGCACGACATTGGAGCCATCTTGATCTCCCATGAAGATAAATTCATCCCAATCATAGCAAGGTTGTGTTTTGACTATACTAACAATATAGCAGAATACGAAGCATGTGCTTTGGGTATTCAGGCAGCAATAGAATCAAAAGCGAAGGTCTTGGAAGTATGTGAGGACTCTGCCTTAGTCATTCATCAACTAAAAGGAGAATGGGAGACCCGTGATGCCAAACTGATCCCACACCATGTTTTCATCAAAGAATTGATCGAGCAATTTGATGAAGTCACTTTTCATCATGTTCCTCAAGAAGAGAACCAGTTGGCTGATGCTTTGGCTACACTATCATCAATGTTCCAAGTAAGTCATGAAAGGGACCTACCACTTATAAAAATGGAAAGTCGTGACTGTCCTGTATATTGTCAAGTGGTAGAAGATGAGCTTGATGGGAAGCCATGGTACCATGACATCAAATGTTTCATCAAGAATAGGGAGTACCCTGTAGGCACTTCAGAAAATGACAAGAGGACCCTGAGGAGGCTTGCGATGGGTTACTTTCTAAATGGGGAAATACTTTACAAAAGAAACCATGATATGGTGCTTCTAAGATGTGTTGATGTAATGGAAGCAGAAATGATTATTGAAGAAGTACATGAAGGCTCCATTGGAACTCGCTCCAATGGGCATGCAATGGCAAGAAAAATCCTAAGATTTGGTTATTATTGGTTAACCATGGAAACTAACTGCTTCAATCATGTGAGGAAGTGTCATAAGTGCCAAACATATGATGATAAGATCAATTCGCCACCAGTCCCCTTGAATGTCCTAGCAGCACCCTAGCCATTCTCCATGTGGGGTATGGATGTCATAGGACCTATTGAACCTAAGGCCTAAAATGGGCATCGCTTTATCCTTGTCGCGATAGACTATTTCACCAAATGAGTTGAACCTGCTTCTTATGCCAATGTGACCAGGAATGTGGTGATCAAGTTCATCAAAAGAGAGTTGATATGTCGTTATGGTCTACCAAATAAGATCATCACCGACAATGCAACCAACTTGAATAACAAAATGATGAAGGAAATGTGCGAGAATTTCAAGATCCAACACCATAACTCCTCGCCATACCGCCCAAAGATGAATGGGGCTGTTGAGGTAGCAAACAAAAACATCAAAAATAACATCCAAAAAATGGTTGTGACATACAAAGATTGGCATGATATGCTTCCCTTTGCTCTGCATGGTTATCGCACGTCTGTCTGTACCTCAACTGTGGCAACTCCTTTCTCTTTAGTTTACAGAATGGAAGCCGTACTCCCTATTGAGGTAGAGATCCCCTCATTAAGAGTACTAATGGAGACAAAATTGGAAGAAGCGAATGGGTCCAAGCCCAACTAGATCAGTTGAATCTTATTGAAGGTAAGAGGTTAACCGCACTGTGTTATGGCTAGTTATATCAAAGGAGGCTTATGAAAGCCTATGCGAAAAAAGTACGCCCTCGATAATTTTAAGAAGGAGACTTAGTACTCAAAAAGATCCTGCCAATTCAAAAAGATCACAGTGGAAAATGGACTCCAAATTATAAAGGACCTTATGTCGTGAAGAAGGCTTTCTCTGGAGGGTCCTTGATTCTCGCAAAAATGGACGATGAAGATCTACCACTTCCTGTAAATTCGGACGCAGTCAAGAAATATTATGCGTAAAAGCACTACTTGTCCAAAAAAGAAAGAAAAAAAAAAGAAAAAGGAAAAAGAAAAGAAAAAGGAAAAGCATGGCTCGCTAGGTGAAAAACCTGAAAAGGCTACCTAGGCAAAAGTTAGAGCGACCTGGTAGGTTGAAAACTCGAAAGAGCGACCTAGGCAAAAGTTAAGGTCCAAAATAAAATGACAATAGTGCTTGATATGACAAAGGAAGTGAGACCTGAGCGGCTGAGTCTCTATGCTAGGGAAAAGCAAATCTCTACTTTAGAGCAAACTAAGTTTTCCATGTTGGAGCAAGCCAAATGATCCCAACTGGGGCAGTCAAAGTCTTCATAGGCTGGTTAATGGGTGTTCAAAATCGGGTATGCAGAGGATTGACACTGATTACAATAAAGGGTTTCACTGAAAGAACTGAAGACCTTTGCCCTCATCATCCCTCTGTAAATTTTATGTTGATGACCATAATATTACTTTTTTTTTTACCATTCCCATTTCAATACAATATCGTTATGTTTTTACCTTTGCCTTTTCTATGACTCAATATGCATTTTTCTAATAATCATATATTGGAATGTGAAATGTGTGACATTTGCTACTAGAGCTTTGAGGATTGCTAATGACTTGAAAAGTATGGAAAACACAATGATTCCTGATAAGAGTGTTGATAAAAAGAAAAAAGGACAACCAGGTCACCTCAAGGGTCATCTAAAGGGTTTTCCCATTGCTCTTATCTATCACATCTAATGCACACCTCAAGGGTCATCCAGGTTGGACATTTCAACCATTGGCTGAATAGACAAATGAAAGCATGCTAATAAATCCCATTCCAGTTCATCTTTGAAAATGATTGCAATCATGTCCTCAAGGGTCGTGGAGACACACAAAAAAGGACAAAAAAAAAGAAAAGCAAAAAAAAGAGTCTTTTATACTCTCATACATCTGAAGCATGCATAGTGCACTATTTCATTTTGCTAGCCTTGACCTACAAAGGTCCAACTTGCTGTTTTTAGTCAAATCAGGGTCTTATGTCCATTACCTTTTCTTTTTGGGTCCTCGCACCCATTGCTTTTAGTTTCTGTGATAAGTCAGGACAACATACCCATTGTCTTTTATGATTTCGGGTCCCTGTACCCATAGCCTGTTATGTTTTAGGGTTCTAATACTCATTGCCTTTAACTTTTCTGGGTCCCTGTGCCCATTACTTTTAAGTTTTTTGTTAAGCTTCAGCAGATGCCTGATTCCGCAAGCTTTTTACCTTTCTGGGTCCCTGTACCTATTGTTTTATGTTTTCAGGTCCCCATACCCATTGCTTTTAAGTCTTTTGTTAAGCTTCAGCGGATACCTAACTCCGCAAGCTTTTTACCTTTTTGGGTCCCCGCACCCATTGTTTTATGTTTTCGGGTTCCCGTAGCCATTGCTTTTAATTTTTTTGTTAAGGTTCAGTAGATACCCGACTCCGCAAGTTTCTTGCCTTTTATGGGTACCCACACCTATCGCTTCTTGCTGTTTCCTTTTTCGGGTCCCCGCACCCATTATTTTATGTTTTCGGGTCCCCGTACCCATTACTTTTAAGTTTCTTGTTAAGCTTCAATGGATACCCAATTCCGTGAGCTTCTTACCTTATTTCTGTTAAGCTTCAGCGGATACCTGACTCCGTAAGCTTTTTACCTTTTCGGGTCCCCGTACCCATTGCTTTTAAGTTTTTTGTTAAGTTTCAGCGGATGCCTAACTCTGCAAGCTTTTTACCTTTTCGGGTCCCCGCACCCATTGTTTTATGTTTTCGGGTCCCCGTACCCATTGCCTTTAAGTTTTTGTAAGCTTCAACGGATACCCGAATCCATAAGCTTATTACCTTGTTTTTTGTTAAGCTTCAGTGGATACCTGACTCTGCAAGCTTTTTACCTTTTCGGGTCCCTGTACCCATTGCTTTTAAGTTTTTTGTTAAGGTTCAGCGGATACCCGACTCCGCAAGTTTCTTGCCTTTTATGGGTACCCACACCCATTACTTCTTGCTGTTTCCTTTTTTGGGTCTCCGCACCCATTGTTTTATGTTTTCGGGTCCCCGTACCCATTGCTTTTAAGTTTCTTGTTAAGTTTCAACGGATATCCAATTCCGTGAGCTTCTTACCTTGTTTCTGTTAAGCTTCAACGGATACCCAACTCCGAAAGTCATTTTGCTTTAAACTTCAGCGGACACCTGAATCCGCAAGTCTTTACCTTTTCATGGACAAAATTGAATCAATTCCTTTATTTTTTCATTTATTCTAAATGTAAAACAAAGGGGGACAGCTGTTGATACCCAATTTTGTCCATTTTCTTTTATTTTCATTTTTATTTTATTTATTTATTTTATTTAATATCTTTTTTAAAATTTTAAAAAATAGAAAGAAAAAAGAAAAAAAAGAAAAAATAAAAATCACTAATTTTGTTGTTACGGGTCAACCCATGACCTAGTTTTCCATCTTAACCCATAACTCATTTTCTATCTCAACCCATAACTCAACCTTTTCCCTTCCTGCTGCTACAACCCTAGCCATCAAATAGTTGCATTGAATTGGATTAAAAGCTGCTGTCAGTTTGCTTTTCCATTTTCCATTTGCCTTCCAATCATCGTTTGAAAGATAAATTTCTGACCATTTTCTTCTCTATTTGCCTTCTATTCAGAAACGTTAAGATTAATGTTTGGCTATTTAATCAGAAAAAATCTCAAGTAGAAAAAAAATCAATAAGAGGGAGGAATTAATCGTTCAAAAAGAAAAATACAAATAGAGAGCAATCACAGATTCAGAAATTCTCGCACAGAAAAATTTCCCTCACACAGAGCCTTTGTAACCACCAACACCAAACCCATACCCCCATTCATGGCCAACCTCTCCTCTGCCACCCCAAAACCGTGAACCATCATTCCCACCTCCTCCCAATTTCCATAACCTTCAACCCAATAAAAAAAAAAAAAAACTTTTGCCACCCACCATCATCCTCACAACTCAAACCACCACACCACCTCCATAGCTACCTATCTCACCATCAAGCTTCCATCACCACCAAATCACCAAGACAGCAGCCCTCCACCACTATGCCACTGCTCAGAGCAGACGATGGGCCACCGTGCATCACGATCCAGATCCAGACACCATCCACCTTCGCCATCCTCGCGTCACACCTCTGCCACGCTGCCTCACGCCGTCCCTTGCACCAAACGTGAACCACCGTGAGCCTCAACTCTCCATTTCCTCCTCTGTTTCATTTTTTTCTCACAGACACCATAAAAGTCTCTTTCTGATTGTTTTTTATTTAAACCATAGAATGTGATGAATGAAGTGAAATTGTACACTTGTTGTTGTATATATGAGACTATGATGCCTCTTGATTATATTTGATTTGATGTTCAATTGATGTTTAAATGTTATTGGTATGGTCCACTTGTGGGAACTTGTGGAATGTGATGAATGGAACCAAGTTGTACAATTGCTATGTTTTAAAGATGATATTGCTCCTTGATTATTCAAGTTGAGCTATAATGTGAAATGTATTGCTCCCTTAATTCTTTAAGGTTGAGCTAGAATAGTAATTTGTGTTGAGCTTGAATAAACTTTGAGTAGGGAGTAATTTTGAATAAACTTCGGGTAGGGAGTAATCTTGAATATACTCCTGGTAGGGAGTAATTTTGAATAAACTCTAGATAGGAAGTAATCTTGAATATACTCTGGGTAGGGAATAATCTTGAATATACTCTAGGTAGGGCATAATTTTGAAGGTACTCCGAGTAGGGAAAAAGTTTGAATCTGTAACACCCTCCTTAGGGCACCACACTTGATGTTACTTAATTACTAAATTACCCCTTCATTAGAAATCGTGCTTGTAATATAAATACAAGTTATAAAATTTCTTGATGATAATAAGATAAACTTAGCAGAAAATAAATACATAACAACATTGTCACAAATAATTTACATCATATATACATACAAGCCTTTAGTACTGTCGTACTTAGATATTTTACAAACTAGACTTCCAAAATATTTAAACTTTAATTTAAAACTAACATATTGCCCAAGTCCTACTAGACAGCAGAACCATCAGACGGGCCCTCCTCAGATTCCTCAGCATATAGGAATCCATCATGAGGTGCAGCCCTACGGACGGGTGTCCGAGCAGACGACACAATACTAATCGCACTGGGAGTACGATAGTAAGCTCCCTAATACTGCCTAATGGATATTGGGAACTCTAGTTGTACAAAAAGATTAACAGAAAAGTAAGGGTGTCCTAAATGTTACCTACTCAATCTAATATTTAGGTCTTCAATATAGTAAATACTCTCTCTCTCTAAATCCACTGTTCACACCTCATCTCCTCCAATGAATGTCAGCTTCAGGTAGCCAAGGAAACTAGGCATCTCCATTTCTTCAAAACTCAACGTCCTCAGCAGGAATCTGCTCCTCCTCAGCTTCTCGCTCCATTTCTTGCTTGACGTCTTAGCAAATATAAATATAATACAGAACATGCATACAAAGAGGTGAGATCACCTACGCCAATACCAGTATGGTAGCAATGAAGATAAACACATACAATATCTCATACAACTATTATACTCTAATTACAGTTATGCCATCATTATCATTTATCAATAAAACACATGTAATATACAATAATTACAGTCATGCCATTTATCAATAATCAAATATTCAATAAATCAATTATCATAAACATAATTACGATAATACCCTCAATAACTACATGTATGCACACAGACTCAATTTCCTACTCCATGGAGCTACTACTCAAGTTGGAGAAAGTGATCGAAAAGATTTATCGGTACCAACATGCCTTAGATCATGTGCTCAGTCTTACACATCCAGCATATACACGACAGTCTTTATCAGATATTGATTAAGGATAGTGTCTTGGTTAGGATCATTGGTGTGTTGCTTCGGTCTATCCTACGACACAGAAGAGCTACCAACTGCCCATTGTAGGCAACCCGCACCCCAATGCCCCTAAGGTCAACTAGTGACTTACACTACGCATATCGCACCCACTCAAGAGGTGTAGTCTCTCCTAGGCAACTAGCCTCATACAGTCCATCGGACCTTTTCAATGCATATACTATGCACTATTCACATTTCCAATTTATATCACATATTTGGGGTCCACTCAATAATCTAACAGTATTATTACTGTATTTTAATCGCGTAGTCATATTTTCATATTTTATCAATCGCTACTCAATTCTGTTGCCTTTTCAAAATCGCGTAGTGATTTTCTAACGTTTTCCAATCGCGTAAATATTTTTCATACGTTTTAAATTCAAAAATACTATTTTTCTCATTTAACACTTAAAATTCACTTTATTTTCTATATTTTCATAATAGTCCCTCAAAAACTCATATTTATGAAATAGTCCCTCAAAAATTAATATTTACAAAATAGCTTCTCATAAAATTCATATTTATGAAATAGTCCCTCAAAAATAAATATTTACAAAATAGTCCCTCAAAAATTTATATTTGTAATATGACCCTTCTAAAAAAAATATTTACAATATGACCCCTCTAAAATAAGTATTTATACTTTGGCCCCTTATTTACACATTATTTACAATGTAGTCCCTCTTTTGTAAAAATTTGTGGTATAACCCCTCTAAAAATCAGTAATTGTACTGTTTCCCAAAAATTGTTATTTCTTTTATTTACTTCACATAAAAATCATTTTACTTTGCTATACTCAAACTTTTCCGAATTCATTTAAATCGCTCAGTTCTCATTTTAATTCATCAGTTTGAGGACTTTGGTCCTCTTTTCCATAGTATGGCCGTGAGCCTCAGTGCTCTTTAGAGCACACATACAATCGATTCATCATGTTATTCACATCCTAAATTATACATACATTCTTATGCTTTCATAATTATACATACACACATAATATCAAAGCTTTAAGCATTTTATCACACATGCAAGCATAGAAACAATACCATGCACATCACAGACACAATCAAAGCACACCAAAAAATAGGTGAATAAACCCTTAAGGGTTTTTCACTGAACAAAACCATCCCCACACCACCAAAACTTGGTTGGTGAGGTAAAATCTCCCTCTTATCTCTTGAAGACAAGCTTTTCAAGCTCCTCTCCTTTTCCTTGATTTCGTGTGAACCACAATCAATTCCTAACAATTCTAAAACAATTAGTAAAATCACATATAAAGCTTAATAATGATAAACCATGGAACAAACATGGTTTAGAAAATCACAAACATGAATTTAAACCATAAAAACCAAAGTTTACCTCTAGGGAAGTAAGGTAGAAGTTGGATTTTGAAGCACTTAAAGTATGATTTTGGGAAAACTTCCTAAATGGAAAGTGTTTAGAATGTTGTCTAGCGTTAGGAAATGATGAGAGTGAAAATTATAGGTGAGTGATGGTGCTTATGGGTGTGTTGGCCGAACCATGTAGAGAGAAAAGGAAGGAAAATGGTGCTTTGGTGTTCTTGGAATTTTGAGAGAAAGTGTTGTAAACTTTTTGATGAAAGAGAAAAATGAATATTGAGAGGGTAAATGGAGTGGGCTGCCGTGGGAGTCTTGGAGAGATTAAGAGATTTGCTTGAAGAAAATAACCCATTTTAGGTGCACATGCAATTGCACATGGCATATGTCACAAATGGTCATGCTATGATCATGTAGGATGGTTCAAGAACCATGGAGAAGCCTCCTCCAAGCTGCTGGCCATGTGACTCTTTGGGGGTTTAGGGACTTAATTGACTTCAATTAAAATCCTCTTGCATGCTAATTAATTAGGTAATTAGTTAGGTTAAATTTCCTAATCAATCTTAATTAACATTCTAACTATATAACTAATTAATTAAACATATTATTACATATATTATAACCTCTAATTAAAATTAGGATATCTAATTTGTAATTAGATTATAACTAATTAATTATTAAGTTAGTTTACTTAGCTTGTTAATTAGGCCATTAGATTAACCAAATTAGGTTTAATTAATTACTAAGCAAAGTCAAGCCACAATTGTTGACTTTTTCTTAGCCATTGAAAAGCAACTTGGTTTCCTATCCATTGATCTCATCTACGGTGGATATTATTTAGTGGTTTTATTAGGATTCATTTCACACCATTGATCGGATCAACGGTTATGATCAAAAGCATCTAAATCATGCTTTTCATCCAAGGGTCCATATTGAATTCTATGTTTCTTTATTTGACTTCTTCCTATTGGTTTAAAATAGTCAAGCCACCTATTTTGACTGATTCTTATTGGTTTAGAATTCTGTCCAGTCAGAATCGTTGACTGTTACACTAAACGCGGGTCCCACAAACTTTCCGAGTCCATGTTAAGCAGATTTTCTACTGTTTTTAAGACAATAGGTACTGTCACATAAAATAAAATTATAATATTATAAAATTATTTTATTGCACAGTTAAATCCTAAAAATTAAAAGATTAATATATATATCAATCAGAATTGGGTTTAGTAAGATCCCCCAGCTCCAATTAATTAAAATAAGATTTTTTCAGTCAAGAAATTATTATTTTCTTGACTCGAAGCAAATTACACAAACTGATCAAAAATGATCTCAGAACAGTCAAACTATTTTTATAACCCACGAAAAATATAAAACAGTGTAATTCTGCTATCACTATTAACATAGTCAGAATTTGGGGTGTTACAACTCTCCCCCTCTAAAATTAAGTTTCGTCCTCGAAACTTGACGCATATTCAAAATAAAAATAGATACTGTTCTCTTATCTTCTCTTCCAACTCCCATGTGGCTTCACCACTTACATCGTTCCATACCACTTTAACCAATGTGATATCCTTTCCTCGAAGCTGCTTTATCTTTCGATCTTCAATCTTGACTGGAAACGTCTCATGGGTCAAGTTTTCCTTTAGTTGTACGGTGTCTGGCTCAATAACATGACTCGGATCAAAAATATATTTTCGTAATTGTGATACGTGAAATACATTATGAAGATTTGATAAGAATGATGGTAGTGCAATCTGATAAGCTACCGGACCTACCCGACGAAGTATCTGATATGGTCGAATAAACTTCGGAGTGAGCTTCCTCGACTTGATTACTCGTCTAACTCCAGTCATAGGCGTCACACGTAGAAATACATGGTCACCTTCTTTAAATTCAAGCGGTCTTCATCTTTTATCTGCATAACTCTTTTGCCGCGTCTGAGTTGTCCTCATCTTGTCTTGGATCATCTTCACTTTCTCAGTTATCTGCTGCACAAATTCTGGTCCTACCACAGTACTTTCACCATCATGGTACCAACACAATGGTGTTCTACATCTTCTCCCATATAATGCCTCATAGGGTGCCATCCCTATGCTCGAATGGAAACTATTGTTGTAAGTGAACTCTATCAACGGTAGAAATTCATCCCAACAACCAGTTTGCTCTAGAACACAAGCCCTCAACAAGTCCTCCAATGACTGAATCATCCTTTCTGACTGACCATCTGTTTGTGGATGGTAAGCAGAACTCAAACGTAGCTTTGTTCCCATCGCTTCTTGCAAACTGTTCTAGAATCTACATGTAAATTGTGGATCTCGATCAGAAATAATACTGGATGGTACACCATGAAGTCTGACAATTTCATTGATGTACACTTGAGCCAACTTCTCCATTGAGTACTTAATATTAATCGGTAAAAAGTGCACCGACTTTGTAAGCTGATCAATAATTACCCATATAGAATCGTGACTCTTTCGAATTTTTGGTAGTCCCGTGACGAAATCCATTGCTATGTTATCCCATTTCCACTCAGGAATAGGCAAAGGTTGTAACATTCCTGATGGTCTTTGATGTTCCACTTTGGCCTTTTGACATATTAAATAGGATGATACATATTCTGCGATATCCCTCTTCATTCCTTACCACCAATACAGCTGTTTCAAATCTTGGTACATCTTCATGGCTCCCGGATGCATACTCAACTTACTTCTGTGAGCTTCATCCCAAATCAATCTTCTCAGTTCTGGATCATTTGGTACATAAACTCTCCCCTTGAACTTCAGAATCCCATCGACACCTTCGTTGAATTCCAATTCTGCCCCTTGAATTCTTGCTTCCTTTGCTTCTTGCAAGTATTGATCATTGTGTTGTCCTTCCCGTATTCTACTCATCAAATCATTAGAAATAATAATCATACTCAAACACATCTTCCCCGATGTCAACTTCACAGATAGACGCATATCCCGAAACTTTTCTATCAGTTCCTTTTCCTTCATCATCATAACAGAAGCATTAAGCCTTTTCCTACTTAAAGCATCCGCTACGACATTCGCCTTCCCAGGATGATACTGTAACTGAAAGTCATAATCTTTCAGAAACTCTAGCCAACGCCTTCGTCTGATGTTCAACTCTTTCTGGTCAAACAGATACTTCAAACTTTTATGGTCACTAAAAATAGTGAACGTTGCCCCATAGAGAAAATGTCTCCATACCTTCAATGCAAACACTACTGTTGCCAACTCCAAGTCATGAGTCGGATAATTCCTCTCATGCACTTTCAACTGCCTTGACGCATATGCCACAACCTTACGGTTCTGCATAAGTACACAACCTAACCCTTGATACGAAGCATCATAATATACCTCAAAAGATTAGTTCGGATCAGGCAGAATCAAAACTGATGAAGTAGTCAGTCGTCATTTCAACCCCTAAAAACTTTCCTCACATGCTTCAGTCCATGTAAACGGTTGATTCTTTCGTGTAAGTTGGGTAAGAGGTCCTGCAATTTTTGAAAATCCCTCAATAAATCACTGATAATAACTGGCCAATCCAATGAAACTACGGATCTCCGATACAGTCTTCGGTCTCTCCTATTCAACAACTGTCTCCACCTTTGAAGCATCAACCTCAATTCCATCTGCCGATATAACATGCCCCAAAAATTGTACTTCGCTAAACCAAAATTCACATTTGGACAACTTGGCATACAACTTATTCTCCTTCAAATTTTGGAGAACCACTCTGAGATGTTCAGCATGCTCCTCCTGACTTTGAGAATAAATCAAGATGTCATCAATAAAGATAACTATAAACTTATCCAAGTATGAACGAAAAATCCGGTTCATGAAGTCCATAAATATCGCAGTTGCATTAGTCACACCAAAAGGCATCACTTGATACTCGTAATGCCCATATCGTGTCTGAAACGTAGTCTTTGGGATATCTTCCACCTTTACACGTATCTGGTGATAACCAGAATATAAATCAATCTTAGAAAATATTGCGGCTCCTCGGTAATTGGTCCATCAAATCATCGATTCTTGGTAGTGGATACTTATTCTTAATTGTAATCTTGTTCAATTACCGGTAGTCTACACATAGACGAGAAGTCCCATCCTTCTTCTTTACCAACAACACTGGAGCTCCCCAAGGTGATACACTTGGTCTCACAAACTGCTTCTCCAATAAATCCTCCAATTGTTTCTTAAGTTCTGCCAACTCTACTGGCGACATCTGATAAGGCGCCATAGATATAGGTCCAACTCCAGGTACCAAATCAATAGAGAATTCAATCTCTCTCTCTGGCAGCATTCCAGGTATATCTTCAGGAAACACTTCAAGAAATTCATTCACTACAAAAATATCCTTCAGAACGTCTTCACATTGAACCTCCAAAGAAGATATCAACAAGTACCCTTGATCTCCTTCCTTCAAACAGGCTTCCACTTGAGTAGCCGTTAGGAATCTAGAATCCTTAACCTCAGGAAAAACTAATGTCTTACCAGCACAGTCTATCAGGATATGGTTAGAAGATAACCAATCCATTCCTAAGATTACATTAATATTGGAAAGAGGCAAATAGATCAAATCCACATGAAAGATTCTATCCCTAACACATACAGGGCAATTCAAACATACTTTGTAGTTATCACAGGCTTATCAGTAGGAGTACTAACACTCAAATCATACAGTAATGTAGTCACAATTAATCCCAAATGCTCCACATAATCACATGCAATGAAAGAATGCGTTGCTCCCAAATCATATAATACTGTTAAAGGATTACCTTCAATAGCGCACTCCTCCATTATCAAGTTCTCGGATTTAGCGGCTTCCTCCTCGCTCATAGTATATACTCGACCACCCGCCTGTGGTCTTGCAGTGCGAACACTTCCCATAGATGGCTCCGCTTTCTACTGATCACACTCTCTAGAGAAATGTCCAGGCTTCCCACACCGATAACAAATCACCCCCTTATGTTGACAGTCCCTGGTGAGATGTCCTTTCCCACACTTAAAACATTTAAGTGCAGAAGTTCCAGTCGAAACTGCCTTACTACCACTTGAACTTCCTCCAAATGATTGTTGTCGATTCTGACTTACTGCTGGTTTAGTATATGGTTTCTGTTGGTAACAGTTGCCACCGCTACTCTTCCCCCTTTGGAACCACGTAGGTCCAAAGTTCTTATTTCTAGCCTCTCGTAGATGATCAATTTCTTTGACCTTTCGGCACTTATCTAGCAATACCGAAAACTGATCGATATCAACAGTTGCTAAAGCTCGCTTGATGTCAAGCCTCAACCCCTCTTCGAACTTCTTACACTTCCACTCCTCATCTGGATGCATCTGGAAGTACCTCGAAAACTTAGACAAGCTTTCGAACCTTGCTGCATACTCACTCACAGTCATCGCCCCTTGCCTCAGACTAAGGAATTCCATCTCCTTAGTATGTCGAACACTGGCTGGGAAATACTTCCCCAGAAACTTCTGCCTAAAAAATTGCCATGTCACAACTCTCCCTTCAGCTTGTATTAACCTCCGAGCTCCTACCCACCAAGCCTCTCCATCACCAACTAGCACAAACGTGGCGAAAGTAAGCTCCCACTCATCAGTACATCCCATACCATCGAATATCTTTCCCAATTCCTTAATCCAAAGATCAGCTTTCTCTGGATCAAACTCTCCATGAAATTTCAGTGGATTGTTCCTCCAAAATTCTGATAAGCTATGAGCATCATCATTTGCTCTTTGGTTCTACTGTGCAACAACTTTAGCCATTCGTTGTATTGCTGCTACAGCTGCAGCCATATTCTGATTGTCGTCGCCGGTATTTCCAGCTACTGCCCTCACATTCATGTGTCCTCTTCCACGTCCAACCATTTCGTTCTATTTATTAGACTGAACAACACAAAGAAAAGTGAGGGTCAGTCTTCAAATAATATTGTTTTTCTTTCGAAAAACAATTACAGAGAATCACACAACTTAGACAAGACAGACCTAACCACAAACCCAAAAGACTCTAACTTGGGCTCTGATACCAACTAATGTAACACCCTCCTTAGGGCGCCACACTTGATGTTACTTAATTACAAATTACCCCTTCATTAGAAATCGTGCTTGTAATATAAATACGAGTTATAAAATTTCTTGATGATAATAAGATAAACTTAGCAGAAAATAAATACATAACAACATTGTCACAAATAATTTACATCATATATACATACAAGCCTTTAGTACTGTCGTACTTAGATATTTTACAAACTAGACTTCCAAAATATTTAAACTTTAATTTAAAATTAACATATTGCCCAAGTCCTACTAGACAGCAGAACCCTCAAACGGGTCGTCCTCAGATTCCTTAGCATATAGGAATCCATCATGAGGTGCAGTCCTATGGACAGGTGTCCGAGCAGACGACACAATACTAATCGCACTGGGAGTACGATAGTAAGCTCCCCAATATTGCCTAATGGATATTGGGAACTCTAGTTGTACAAAAAGATTAACAGAAAAGTAAGGGTGCCCTAAATGTTGCCTACTCAATCTAATATTTAGGTCTCCCATATAGTAAATACTCTCTCTCTCTAAATCCACAGTCCACACCTCATCTCCTCCGATGAATGTCAGCTTCAGGTAGCCAAGGAAACTAGGCATCTCCATTTCTTCAAAACTCAACGTCCTCAGCAGGAATCTGCTCCTCCTCAGCTTCTCGCTCCACTTCTTGCTCGACGTCTTAACAATTATAAATATAGTACAGAACATGCATACAAAGAGGTGAGATCACCTACGCCAATACCAGTATGGTAGCAATGAAGATAAACACATACAATATCTCATACAGCTATCATACCCTAATTACAGTTATGCCATCATTATCATTTATCAATAAAACACATGTAATATACAATAATTACAGTCATGCCATTTATCAATAATCAAATATTCAATAAATCAATTATCATAAACATAATTACGATAATACTCTCAATAACTACATGTATGCACACAGACTCATCTTCCTACTCCATGGAGCTACAACTCAGGTCGGAGAGAGTGATCGAAAAGATTTGTCGGTACCAATATGCCTCGGACCACGTGCTCTATTTTGCACATCCAGCATATACACGACAGTCTTTATCAGATCTTGATTAAGGATAGTGTCTCAGTTAGGATCATTGGTGTATTGCTTTGGTCTAACCTACGACACAGAAGAGCTACCAACTGCCCATTGTAGGCAACCCGCACCCCAATGCCCCCAAGGTCAACTCGTGACTTACACTATGCATATCGCACCCACTCAGGAGGTGTAGTCTCTCCTAGGCAACTAGCCTCATACAGTCCATCGGACCTTTCCAATGCATGTACTATGCACTATTCATATTTCCAATTTATATCACATATTTGGGGTCCACTCAATAATCTAATAGTATTATTACTGTATTTTAATCGCGTAGTCATATTTTCGTATTTTCTCAATCGCAATTCAATTCTGTTGCCTTTTCAAAATCGCGTAGCGATTTTCCAACATTTTCCAATTGTGTAAATATTTTTCATACGTTTTAAATTCAAAAATACTGTTTTTCTCATTTAACACTTAAAATTCACTTTATTTTTCATATTTGCATAATAGTCCCTCAAAAACTCATATTTATGAAATAGTCCCTCAAAAATTAATATTTACGAAATAGCCCCTCATAAAATTCATATTTATGAAATAGTCCCTCAAAAATAAATATTTACAAAATAATCCCTCAAAAATTTATATTTGTAATATGACCCCTCTAAAAATAATATTTACAATATGACCCCTCTAAAATAAGTATTTATACTATGGCCCCTCATTTACATAATATTTATAATTTAGTCCCTCTTTTGTAAAAATTTGCGGTATAACCCCTCTAAAATTAGTAATTGTACTGTCTCCCAAAAATTGTTATTTCTTTTATTTACTTCACATAAAAATCATTTTACTTTGCTATACTCAAACTTTTCTGAATTCATTTAAATCGCTCAGTTCTCATTTTAATTCATCAGTTTGAGGACTTTGGTCCTCTTTTCCATAGTATGGCCGTGAGCCTTAGTGCTCTTTGGAGCACACATACAATCGATTCATCATGTTATTCACATCCTAAATTATACATACATTCTCATGCTTTCATATTTATACATACACACATAATATCAAAGCTTTAAGCATTTTATCACACATGCAAGCATAGAAACAATACCATACACATCACAGGCACAATCAAAGCACACCAAACAATAGGTGAATAAACCCTTATGGGTTTTTCATCGATCAAAACCATCCCCACACCACCAAAACTTGGTTGGTGAGGTAAAATATCCCTCTTACCTCTTGAAGACAAGCTTTTCAAGCTCCTCTCCTTCTCCTTGATTTCGTGTGAACCACATTCAATTCCTAACAATTCTAAAACAGTTAGTAAAATCATATACAAAGCTTAATAATGATAAACTATGGAACAAACATGGTTTAGAAAATCACAAACATGAATTTAAACCATAAAAACCAAAGTTTACCTCTAGGGAAGTAAGGTAGAAGTTGGATTTTGAAGCACTTAGAGTGTGATTTTGGGAAAACTTCCTAAATGGAAAGTGTTTAGAATGTTGTCTAGCTTTAGGAAATGATGAGAGTGAAAATTATAGGTGAGTGATGGTGCTTATGGGTGTGTTGGCCGAACCATGTAGAGAGAAAAGGAAGGAAAATGGTGCTTTGGTGTTCTTGGAATTTTGAGAGAAAGTGTTGTAAACTTTTTGATGAAAGAGAAAAATGAATATTGAGAGGGTAAATGGAGTGGGCTGCCGTGGGAGTCTTGGAGAGATTAAGAGATTTGCATGAAGAAAATATCCCATTTTAGGTGCACATGCAATTGCACATGGCATATGTCACAAATGGTCATGCTATGATCATGTAGGATGGTTCAAGAATCATGGAGAAGCCTCCTCCAAGCTGTTGGCCATGTGACTCTTTGGGGGTTTAGGGACTTAATTGACTTCAATCAAAATCCTCTTGCATGCTAATTAATTAGGTAATTAGTTAGGTTAAATTTCTTAATCAATCTTAATTATCATTCTAACTATATAACTAATTAATTAAACATATTATTACATATATTATAACCTCTAATTAAAATTAGGATATCTAATTAGTAATTAGATTATAACTAATTAATTATTAAGTTAGTTTACTTAGCTTGTTAATTAGGCCATTAGATTAACTAAATTAGGTTTAATTAATTACTAAGCAAAGTCAAGCCACTATTGTTGACTTTATCTTAGCCATTGAAAATCAACTTGGTTTCCTATCCATTGATCTCATCTATGGTGGATATTACTTAATGGTTTTATTAGGATTCATTTCACACCATTGATCGAATCAACGGCTATGATCAAAAGCATCTAAATCTTGCTTTTCATCCAAGGGTCCATATTGAAGTCTATGCTTCTTTATTTGACTTCTTCCTATTGGTTTAAAATAGTCAAGCCACCTATTTTGACTGATTCTTATTGGTTTAGAATTCTGTCCAGTCAGAATCATTGACTGTTACACTAAACGCGGGTCCCACAGACTTTTCGGGTCCATGTTAAGCAGATTTCTACTATTTTTAAGACAGTAGGTACTGTCACATAAAATAAAATTATAATAATATAAAATTATTTTATTGCATAGTTAAATCTTAACAATTAAAAGATTAATATATATATCAATCAAAATTGGGTTTAGTAAGATCCCCCAGCTCCAATTAATTAAAATAAAATTTTTTTGGTCAAGAAAATTATTGTTTTCTTGACTCGAAGCAAATCACACAAAATGATAAAAAATGATCTCAGAATAGTCAAACTATTTTTATAACACACAGAAAATATAAAACAGTGTAATTCTGCTATTACTATTAACATAGTCAGAATTTGGGGTGTTACGGAATGTACTCCAGGTATGGAGTAATCTTGAATATACTGCGAGAAGGGAGTAATTTAGAATAAATTCCGAGTATGAAGTATTCTTGAAAACTTGAGAGATGAGTAAGTATCTTGAATAATGAATAGCGAGCATTTGAATGAGCACTGAAATTTGAATTGAATTTGTATGTCATATAATGACTTCAATACGTATTTGAATCTTTGAATGAATTTGGTATTATAGTATTAGTATTTGGAGATGATTCCTGAAATTATTTGTGATTGCAATCTGTAATATTGAAAATGGATATTTTTGGAAACTAATAAATGAAACTCTGTTTCGAGAAGAGAAAGGATCAAATTTAGAATTTTTGCCACCTTTCTATTATATATATACAGACATAACTAAGGCCAACGTACTTGTCCCCAAACCAATCCACTAGGAAGATGTAGTCCTCCCTAAAAAATGGATAATGGATGAAGTCGCACTAGCTTTACCCAAAGATTCACCTGAAATTCAGGTGATCACACAACATCAATCAAGTAGAGTGGAATTAACCTTCAATAGGAGAAATTTCTTTAGTTCCTCTAGATCTTTTAGGACTAGTTCCTCCAGATCTGAAGAGTTTAGATCTGCTGCTTCTAGAAGATCTTTCTCTACCATCCAATCTACTCCATCAACAATTAATCTTCGAGGGCTGGATACGTCGTCAACTCTCCCAAGACCTACATACCAATGTGAAAATGAAGATGAACAAAAATCTATTCAATCTCCAACCAAATCCTCCCTTAATGATGAGTCCATGTTATCTGAGTTCATCATTGATGAGGAAACCCTTACGAAAGACTTTTATTCCACGAAATGGACTCTGCAAAAGGAATGGTTTTTCAAGAATTATAAAGGGTAAAGCAGAAAAGAAATCCAAGATAAGTTCTATGAATTTCTCAACAAAGTCAAACAACACGTTCCATTCTTCAATTGGTTTCTTGCTTGTATGATTAGGAATGAAATCAAATATCCTTGGAGCATTAGTTTGATTGAAGATAAATCAGCTAATGTTCTTACTATTTGGCATCGTAAAGATGGTGAGTTAATCAAATCTGAGTTACCACCCTCTAGTTAGTATTATATTCCAAACTTAAAAGACAAAGATAACAACCTACTCTTACCTTCTCTTTTTAAGACAAAAGTAGAAGATGAACTAGTCAATTCCAAAGATATTAAAAGTCTTATGGAACAAAATAATTATACAAATAAATACCTTTAAGTTTTAGCTGATAAATTAATTAATAAACCTTTAGATAAACGTTCAACTTCAGGAACTAAAATTGATGAATCAAAACCTCCCAAATCAATAGAGAAACCTCTCTTTAAACTATTCAAAGTAAGCAAACAGCTTAAAGAAAGCATAAAACTTTTAAACAATCCGAAATCATCTAACCATGAACTTATTAATGAATTCATTGAAAGATTAAACTTAGTTGTCCCAGATACACCATAAACCCAAGAATAAAAAACAAGTAAAACCAAATATAAAAATCTGATTATAAATACAATTAAACAATCAAATTCATAGTCGGGTTCTAATTGTCCAGAAATTAAAACTGAAATAAGTTCTGTCATCAAGGTAAATCCTGTAATCAGTCAAACACTTAACATGAAAAATCCATCAAAACTTTAATATCAAAGAGCGACAGCTCTAGATCTGTTGCTTGAAGAAAGAAATCCAAACTTTAAAAGCTTTAGTGCTAACAATATCTATGAGTGGAACATAGATGGTATGACTTAATATGCCATCCTCAACACTCTTCAACACATGACCATGGTGTCAATTGCATATCAAACTTCCTATGATTGTCCATAAGAAGTCATTCTCAGAATCCTTGTATCAGGATTTTCTGGCCAACTTAAACGTTGGTGGGATAATTATATTTTTACTGACCAAAAGATTGAGATTATGGAAGCAGTCAAAACAGATGCTGATGGCAATTTAATTCTCAGCAATGGGAAGCCAATCCTTGATGCTATCAACACCCTAATCTTTACAATTGCACAACACTTCATAGATAGGTCTACTGAACTTCTTTCAAACTTAAAATACAAAACCTTAATTGAGTTTAGGTGGTATAGAGACACCTTCTTGAGTAGGGTTTATACTAGAGAGGATAGTCAACATCCTTTCTAGAAAGAAAAATTTCTAGCTAGTCTTCCAAAGTCCTTAGGAGATAAAGTCCGTGATAAGATCAGAATTCAATCCCCAAATGGAGAAATTCCATGCGGGCAATTGAGTTATAGACAACTCATTGCCTTCACCCAAAAGGTAGCCCTAAAAATCTGTCAAAACCAAAGATTTTGTTTTCTATAACCAAATTGATCGCAGGTGGGACTTAGGAACGTTCTGCGATCAATTTGGTATTACTTATGCTAGGAAGAAAATCAAAACCAAAACCAAGATCTGATCGAGTATAGAAAACAAAATATTACAAACATAAAGCTATCACCAAACCAAAGAGACTTAAATAAGAATTTAGTCTAAACCTTTGATCTATAACATCAAAGTCCCAAAGAAAATAAATAATTTGCTATAATTATGGCAAACGTGGTCACATTAGTAAATATTGTAGGTTAAAAAAGAAGATAAAATATTTAAATATTGAACCTTCTATCGAAGAACAAATTAATAATTTGTTAGTCGAATCATTTGAAGAAGAATCTAAAAAGGAATTTTTTGAAGACTTAAACCAAAACCAGAATGATGATATATCATCTATAGGAGAATTAGATTCTCCTAAAGTCTATGTTTTAACAAAAGAGCAAGATCTCTTGTTTGAAGTTCTTAACTCAATTGAAGATCCTCAAGATAGGAAAACTGATTTAGAAAAAATAGAATCTTTAATGGTAGCAAGTTCTTCTAAACCTTTTAAAGAACCAATTATTCAAAAATAAATATAATCTTACAAAAAAAACTTAGAAAACTTGAAAAGAAGGCTTCTAAGAAAACTATAACAATCCAAGACCTCTAATATGAAATTAATAATCTTAAAATAAAAGTTAAACAACTCAAAGAACAATAAAGCATGCATCAAATCATAATTTCCTAACTTCAGGATATTCAAAATGATTTTTCAGACCCTGAAAAGGATAAAGTTCTAGATAAACAAAGTCAAAGGAGTCAGAAGATAGAAAATGAAGAAGATGAAGAATTTTTTGCATAAATAATCAATCAAATGAAAATCCAAAAATTATTTATTAACATAAACATCTAAATTGATGATTTTGTCCTTAATACTGTCGCATTATTCGACACAGGGGCAGATTCAAACTGCATCTTAGAAGGATTAATTCCAACAAAATATTTTGAGAAAACTTCCAAACAACATAGCACAACTAGTGGTTCAAAGTTAAATATCAAATTCAAACTTTCTTCAGCAATCATAGAAAATCAAGGTTTCCAAGTTGAAACTTCCTTCTTATTAGTCAAAAATCTAAAAAATGAACTGATCTTAGGAACACCGTTCATCATATCGCTCTTCCCTTTGCAATTCACAAATGAAGGGATTACCACACAACATCTAGGACAAACAATGATTTTCAAATTTCTTTGGAAGCTGATTCTAAGAAACATCAATTTAATCAAATATAAACAAAATCAAATTAATTATCTTAAAGAAGAAATTTCTTTTAAGAATATTGATTTCCATCTTAGCCAACCTCAAATCCAGAAAAGGATTCAATCTCTTCTTGAACAAATTCAAGGTTCAATTTGTTCGAATCTTCCCAATGCTTTCTAGCAAAGGAAGAAACATATGGTAGATCTTCCTTACAAAAAAGATTTCAACGAAAGACAAATCCCCATAAAAGCTAGACTAATTCAAATGAGCCAAGAACTCCTGCAATACTGTCAACAAGAGATCAAATATCTCCTGGCAAAAGGACTTATTAGGAAAAGTAAAAGTCCTTAGTCTTGTTCTGCCTTTTATGTCAACAAACAAGCCGAGATCGAAAGAGGTACTCCTAGATTGGTCATAAACTACAAACCCCTCAATCAAGCACTTGACTGGATTTGGTATCCAATTCCAAATAAAGAGGATATTCTCAAATGGCTGCATTCAACCAAAATATTTTCAAAATTTAATATGAAATATGGATTTTGGCAGATTTAGATCAAAGAAAGTGATCACTACAAGATAGCTATCACTGTACCTTTTCGATAGTACGAATGGAATATAATACCCTTTGGTTTAAAAAATGCTCCTTTGGAATTCCAGAGGATCATGAATAAAATCTTCAATCCATACTCAAGCTTTACCATTGTCTATATTGATGATGTGCAAGTCTTTTCTTAATCATAGACCAACACTTCAAACATATTAATATCTTCATTGGAGTCTTTAAAAGAAATGGTCTTGTGGTCTCCAAATCAAAGTTAATCTGTTCCAAACTAAGATTAGATTTCTCAGACATAACATTTACTAAGGAACTATCAATCCTATTAATTGAGTCATTGAATTTGTGTACAAATTTCCAAATCAAATTATTGACAAAAATCAAATACAAAGATTTCTTGGGTGTTTAAATTATGTCACTGATTTCTTCCTTCGGCTAAGTAATTTCATCAAACCACTATATGATCATCTAAAAAAATATCCTCCTCCTTGGTCAGACACTCATACAAACATTGTCAAACAAGTGAAATCCCAGGTAAAGGATATATCAAAGGTACGTCAAACACCTTACCTGACTACCTTACCCGTGAATATTTACAGGAAAAATAACTGCATGCCCAGATCAACAAAATCATCCTCTTCTAGAGGAAGCAGAAAAGCTAATCAAATATTGGGTGAGCCAACTGAATCATCACAAAAACAAATCGGGTCTTCTACCATTCCATATGGGCCATCCACCCAAGTTAAAGTTGAGTTTTCCACTCAGAGAAAAAAATCGAAAGCAGACTATGCCATGCCTATTACAACCCTTTTAGCCCTGCAAGATCAAGGCCTAACCAAACTCCCAGATAAATCCTAGAAACAAATCTTCACTAAAGAATTGAATGAAGAAGTTGACATCCAAATAATGATTCAAAACCTCAAAGGCAAAGCCATTGTAATATACTCTCCACAAAAGGAAATAGTCGTACAACCTCAACCTATTTCTTCCAAAAATCCTCATAAACTGCATTACATACCAAAAGAAAACTTTTGGCCTGTGATCCAAATGGAATCGAAATTCTGGGATTCTAACCCAAACAAAGTTCCTCCCAAAATCTTCCCAAACAACTTTCACTTCAAACCATTATCCCCCAACAAAACACAACAATTTTATGAGTTTATACTTGTTGATTCTAACTCTGTCTCTATTAAACATTACAGGGACCCTAAAGATGAGTTGTATATAACTCATTCAATGATCCAAATTTTGAAGGTCATGACATTGACAGAATTTGGCAAAAATCCAAACTCGTTGAAGAAATTTTCTCAGCATTTTGACCTAATTGCTTATAACAATTATGACTACATCCAAGCTTGGAGCAACATGTTTGGCTTCAGAACTCATCCAATTGCCACTCATGGATCATCTACTTCAAACAGAATGTACAATACAAGTTCCCTCATTAGTTTCTCTAGTGGTGGCATTATTTTGGACCAATCCGACAGATCTTTCCGACCGAGGTCATGGAAGGATTTCAATATTTTCAAAAGAAGCTTGATCTTTCTGATGATCTTTTCCTAGTAGATCTACATTTCTTCTCCAAACTTTCTCTTTCGTGGATATTCTCGTGGCAGTACAAATACAAGACCCATGATGGTTTTCCTAGTCTGCTGCCTACTCTAAAAAGACATTGCTATGCTAGATGTGGGCTGAGTTTGATGCCTCCTAAGTAACTATTGATAGCATCAGACTTTGGTTTCAGAAGAATCCTAAATTTCTTAAGGTGGCTGAACCTGAGTCCTAGCAATTGCTTAATCAAAAGGCTCATATAGCTGCTGCAATTGTTGTATCAACTAATAAAGAAAGCCTTTTAAAAAATTTGGAAGACATTCTCAATCTTTATGGGGTTCCCATTGCTTCCTCTTTTGAATGCTTCCTCTTTTGAAGTGCCTGCCTCTTCTTCTCCGTCCATAGCCTTGTCATCTCCTGATCGGAATGAAGATGACTGCTACAGAATCAATCTTGGAGATGATGAATAGTCAAGTTACTGTACAAATCACTGTATCAACTTGTGAAGGTCTACTGTTTACTGCTGTTCATTGTTGCAGTCTGTGAATGATTATTGTTCAATGTAGCAGTGCACTGTAGCGCCTACTGTTGTAATAGAAATTTTCTAGTCTATTTAAGGAGTATCTGCCTATGATGTTAGGCAATCAAAATTTTTTAGTTTTTTCTTAGAGAGAGGTTAGTGTGAAAAACTCTCCCATCTCCCTCTATATTCTTTTCTTCAATCTTTAATAAATCAATCTTTTCTTCCATCTCTTCTCCCTCACCGGAGCAAAAAAGTGGCTTACCGCTTCTCTGGTTTTCTCTTTTATTTTCTTTATTTACTTGTCTACATTGCATCTTCATATCATGTAAAGCAGTTTGTCTGCTCTCCTACTTTTTTTCATCCTACTCTTTTGCCTTTTCTCATGATCTTCGGCCCTACGCTCTGGTATCAGAGCCTAATGGGGAAGTAGGAATGTATGGTTGGATCTAAGTTATTTCTTATCTTATTGAGCTAGATATTAATGTTGTAATATTGTTACTCTTCTTTGATCTTCATCTGAATCATTTATTATCTTACTAAGCTGCATAATAATGTGTTAATATAACTATTATATCTAGATCTGGATAGTACGCATCTATATGTTACTTTTTCTTAATTGGAAGATGCATAATGCTTGATGTTGAATCTATTCTGTGGGGTTGTAGCAGTAAGTCCTGGGGAGGCAGTAAGTCTAATTTGATGATGTCGCCATAGGTAGTGAAGGATAAGGCATGGTGGTGACCATGGTTAAGAACTGGTAAATAAATGTGGTGGCTAAAGATTAAGATATGATATAATGATATTAAAATCTTAATATATAGTTCAGAAGATAAAACTTGATTCAGACACAGATCAAAGAGTGATACATAATGAATAATTTTAAGATCTAGTTTAGAAGATAAAATTCTACTTAGATTTTCCTTACAAGTCTATGGAACTAGATAAGGGCAATGAAATCAGGGGTTAAGATCATAAGTGTTATCTATTATTTATTTTCTATTTAATTTTCTTGTTTATTTAAATATGTTGCGCTCTCTGTCTTCCAAGCTTTCTTTTAAATCTTCTTAATCATCTTCATCATCACTCTCTGAGCAACAAATAAATCTATCTTCAATAAACATCTTTAATGAAGAAATTTGTTTTGAAGACATAAATCAAGAAATGGATGACTAGGAAATCCCCAAAATCCCAACCAATG
This sequence comes from Ormosia semicastrata, assembly GCA_029884595.1. Classification (NCBI taxonomy): domain Eukaryota; kingdom Viridiplantae; phylum Streptophyta; class Magnoliopsida; order Fabales; family Fabaceae; genus Ormosia; species Ormosia semicastrata. The sequence goes on from JAQQTO010000060.1 coordinate 72,908,554, forward strand.
AACTCTATAAACCTTAAGGATGATTCTTCAAAAGTTTTGATTACATTATTAGAATTGTAGAAAAATAAATCATAATCGAAGGTGATGACGAAGAATTCCATCATCTTTGTCAAGAGACCTTAAAAGGTCAAGCCAAAAAATACAATTATCTATATATTGGATGTGTGCAGGTAGCTGTCAAACCTTTAATTAGAGACTAAATGCATTTATTCTTCTTTATCTAAGAGACATAAGACACAATCAATTCCACGACTCTCTACTTGGAACTATAGAAACTAGCTTGGGTCATGGTCCAATCAACTTCAATTGTTATCCTAACAGGACAACTAGTTTAAAAGATAAAAACATAGTGGATACTTTATTCTTAAACATCAAAGTTTGGGGCTTAGACATGAAGCCCAGATCAATCCCTTTAGCCTTGAACTATAGGATTCAGTACAAGGTAATGAATTCTTTTCACTCCAAAGCTTTAAAACCCAAAGATAAGGGAGTAACTATGTTATTTCTTACAGACATAACTAAGGCCAATGTAGTTGCCCCCAAACCAATCCACTGGGAAGATGTAGTCCTCCTTACAAAATGGATAATGGATGAAGTTGCACCAGCATTACCCAGATATTCACCTAAAATTCAGGAGATCACACAACATCAATCGGGTAGAGTGGAATTAACCTTCAACAGGAGAAATTCCTTTAGTTCCTCTAGCTCTTTTAGGACTAGTTCCTGCACATCTGAAGAGTTTAGATCTGCTGCCTCTAGAAGATCTTTCTCTACCATCCAATCAACTCCATCAACAATTAATCTTCGAAGGATGGATACGTCATCAACTCTCCTAAGATCTACATACTAATGTGAAGAAGATGACCAAAAATCTATTCAATCTCCTACTATTCCTCCCTTAATGATGATGTCCATGTTATCTGAGTTCATCATTGATAAGAAAACCCTTAGGAAAGACTTTTATTCCACGAAATGGACTTCGCAAAGATAATGGTTTTTCAAGAATTATAAAGGGTCAAGCAGAAAAGAAATCCAAGAGAAGTTCTATGAATTTCTCAACAAAGTCAAACAACATGTTCCATTCTTCAATTGGTTTCATGCTTACATGATTAAGAATGATAACGAATATCCTTGGAGCATTAGTCTAATTGATGATAAATCAACTAATGTTCTTACTGTCTGGAATCGTAAAGATGGTGAGTTAATCAAATCTGAGTTACCTCCCTCTAGTCAGTATTATATTCCAAACTTAAAAGACAAAGATAACAATCTAGTAGCTTCTCCTTTTAAGATGAAATTAGAAGATCAACCAGTTAATTCCAAAGATATTAAAAGTCTTACGGAGCAAAATAATTATACAAACAAATACTTTCAAGTTTTAGGTGAGAAATTAATTAAAAAACCATTAGATAAACTTTCAACTTCAGGAACTAAAACTGATGACTCAAAACCTACCAAATCAATAGAGAAACCTCTCTTTAAACCATTCAAAGCAAGCAAACAGATTAAAGAAAGCATAAAACTTTTAAACAATCCGAAACATTCTAACCATGAACTTATTAATGAATACATTGAAAGATTAAACTTAGTTGCCCCAGATACACCACAAACCCAAGAATAAAAAACAAGTAAAACTAAAGATAAAAATATGATTATAAATACAATTAAACAATCAAATTCATAGTCGGGTTCTGATTGCCCAGAAACTAAAACTGAAATAAGTTCTGTCATCAAGGTAAATCCTGTAATCAGTTAAACACTTAATTGGAAAAATTCGTCAAAACTTTATTTTCAAAGAGTGACAGCTCCAGATCTGTTGCTTGAAGAAACAAATCCAAACTTTAGAAGCTTTAGTGCTAATAATATCTATGAGTGGAATATAGATGGTATGACTGAATATGCTATCCTCAACACTCTTCAACACATGACCATGGTGTCAACTACTTATCAAACTTCCTATGATTGTCCAAAAGAAGTCATTGTCAGAATCCTTGTATAAGGATTTTCTGGCCAACTCAAAGGTTGGTGGGATAATTATATTTTTACTGACCAAAAGATGGAGATTATGGAAGTAGTTAAAACTGATGCTCATGGTAGTTTAATGCTTAGTGATGGGAAGCCAATCCCCGATGTTGTTAACACCCTAATCTTTACAATCGCACAACACTTCATAAGAGATCCATCTTTATGGAAAGATAGGTCTGTTGAACTTCTTTCAAACTAAAAATGCCAAACCTCAGCTGATTTTAGGTGGTATAGATACATATTCTTGACTAGGGTTTATACTAGAGAGGATAGTCAACAGTCTTTTTGGAAAGGAAAATTTCTAGCTGCTCTTCTGAAGTCCTTAGGAGATAAGGTCCGTGATAAGATCAAAAGTCAATCCCCAAATGGAGAAATTCCAATTGAGCAATTGAGTTATGGACAGCTCATTGCCTTTTTTTCAAAAGGTAGGCCTAAAAATCTATCAACACAATAAGATTCAAGCCCAACTTGCCAGAAAAAAGGCTCAAACCAAGCGAGACTTAGGAACATTTTGTGATCAATTTGGTCTTCCTTGTGCTAAGAAGAAAACAAAACCAAAACCAAGATTTGATCGAGTTTAGAAAACCAAATATTACAAACATAAAGCTAGCACCAAACTAAGGAGAGTTAAACAAGAATTTAAGTCCAAACCTTCGATCAATAACATCAAAGTCCCAAAGAAACCTATAATTTGCTATAATTATGGCAAACGTGGTAACTTTAGTAAATATTGTAGGTTAAAAAAGAAGATAAAATATTTAAATCTTGAACCATCTATCGAAGAACAAATTAATAATTTGTTAGTCAAATCATTTGAAGAAGAATCTAAAAAGGAATTTTTTGAAGACTTAAACCAAAACCAGAATGATGATATATCATCTATAGGAGAATCAGATTCTCCTGAAGTCAATGTTTTAACAAAAGAGCAAGATCTCTTGTTCGAAGTTCTTAACTCAATTGAAAATCCTCAATATAGGAAAATTTATTTAGAAAAAATAAAATCTTTGATAGAAGCAAGTTCTTCTAAACCTTTTAAAGAACCAATTATTCAAAATAAATATAATTTTACAGAAACACTTAGAAAACTTGAAAAGAAAGCTTGTAAGAAAACTATAACAATCCAAGACCTCCAATATGAAATTAATAATCTTAAAATAGAAGTTAAACAACTCAAAGAACAACAAAGCAAGCATCAAATCATAATATCCCAATTTTAGGATATTCAAACTTATTTTTCAAACCCTAAAAAGGATAAAGTTCTAGATAAACAAAGTCAAAAGAGTCAGAAGACAGAAAATCAAGAAGACAAATAATTTTTCGCATAAATAATCAATCAAATGGAAATCCAAAATTTTTTTATTAACATAAACATCTAAATTGTTGATTTTGTCCTTAATACTGTCACATTATTCGACACAGGGGCAGATTCAAACTATATCTTAGAAGGATTAATTCCAACAAAATATTTTGAGAAAACTTCCGAACAACTTAGCACAATTAGTGGTTCAAAGTTAAAAATCAAATTCAAACTTTCTTTAGCAATCATAGAAAATCAAGGTTTCCAAGTTGAAACTTAGTCAAAAATCTAAAAAATGAAGTGATCTTAGGAACACCATTCATCAAATCACTCTTCCCTTTGCAAATCACAGATGAAGGAATTACCACCCAACATCTAGGACAAACAATTATTTTCAAATTTCTTAGGAAGCCGATTCTGAGAAACATCAATTTAATCCAATATAAACAAAATCAAATTAATTATCTTAAAGAAGAAATTTCTTTTAAGAATATTGATTTCCATCTTAGCCAACCTCAAGTCCAGAAAAGGATTAAATCTCTTCTTGATCAAGTTCAAGGTTCAATTTGTTCGGATCTTCCCAATGATTTTAGGGAAAGGAAGAAACATATGGTGGATCTTCCTTACAAAAAAGATTTCAACAAAAGACAAATTCCCACAAAAGCTAGACTAATTCAAATGAACCAAGAACTCTTGCAATACTATCGGCAAGAGATCAAAGATCTCCTAGTAAAAGGACTTATAAGGAAAAGCAAAGCTCCTTGGTCTTGTTCTGCTTTTTATGTCAACAAACAAGCCAAGATCGAAAGAGGTACTCCTAGAGTGGTCATAAACTACAAACCCCTTAATCAAGCACTCTAGTGGATTCGATATCCGATTCCAAATAAAAAAGATCTTCTCAAATGGCTTCATTTAGCCAAAATATTTTCAAAATTTGATATGAAATCTGGATTTTGGCAAATCCAGATCAAAGAAAGTGATCACCACAAAACGACTTTCACTGTACCTTTTGGGCAGTATGAATGGAATGTAATGTCCTTTGGTTTAAAAAATGCTCCTTCGGAATTCCAGTGGATCATGAATGAAATCTTCAATCCATACTCAAGCTTTACCGTTGTCTATATTGATGATGTGCTAGTCTTTTTTGAATTCATAGATCAACACTTCAAACACATAAATATCTTCATTAGAGTCATTAAAAGAAATGGTCTTGCGGTCTCCAAATCAAAGATTAATATGTTCCAAATTAAGATTAGATTTCTTGGGCACAACATTTACCAAGGAACTATAAAACCTATTAATCTAGTCATTGAATTTATGAATAAATTTTCAAATCAAATTATTGACAAATTTCATTACAAAGATTTCTTGGTTGTTTAAATTATGTCACTAATTTCTTCACTCAGCTAAGTAATCTCATCAAACCACTACATGATCATCTAAAAAAGTGTCCCGCTCCTTGGTCAGACACTCATACAAACATTATCAAATAGGTGAAATCCTAGGTAAAGGATCTTTCAAGCCTTTATCTTCCAAATCCTCAATCATTTAAAATAGTTAAAACTGATGCCTCTGACATTGGTTATGGTGGTATTCTTAAACAACGTGTCACAAGTAAAGAGCATGTCATTGCATATGCATCAAAATAATAGAATCCTACAAAGCAAAAATATTCAACTGTGAAAAAAGAAATTTTAGCAATTGTTCTTTGCATTTCTAAATTTCAATCTGATTTATTAAATCAAAAATTTTTAGTCAGAGTTGATTGCAAATATGCAAAAGACATTTTACAAAAGGTTGTAAAAATCTTGCATCAAACTAGATTTTTGCCCAATGGCAAGTAATCTTAAGTGTTTTTTATTTTGAAATTGAATATATCAAAAGCACCTCAAACACCTTACCTAACTACCTTACCTATGAATATTTACAAGGAATATAACTGCATGCCCAAATCAACAAAATCATCCTCTTCTAGAGGAATGGGAAAAGCTAATCAAATCTTGGCATAACCAGCTGAGTCGTCACAAAAACAAACTAGGTCTTCTACCCTTCCATTTGGGTCATCCACCCAAGTTAAAGCTGAGCAATCCACTCAGAGAAATGAATCGAAAGCATACTATGCCATGCCTATTACGAACCTTTTTGCCGTGCAAGATCAAGGCATAACCAAACTCCCAAATAAATCCTGGAAACAAATCTTCTCTGAAGAATTGAATGAAGAAGTTGACATCTAAACAATGACTCAAAACCTCAAAGGCAAAGCCAATGTAGTAAACTCTCCACAAAAGGAAATAGTCGTGCAACCTCAACCTATTTCTTCCAAAAATCCTCATAAACTGCATTACATACCAAAAGAAAACTTTTAGCTAGTGATTCAAATGGAACCAGAATTATGGGATTCTAACCCAAACAAAGTTCTTCCCAAAATCTTCCCAAACAACTTTCACTTCAAACCATTATCCCTCAACAAAACACAACAATTTTATAAGTTTATACTTGTTGACTCTGACTTTGTCTCTATTAAACATTACAGGGACCCCAAAAGATAAGTCGTATATAACTCATTCAACCATCCAGATTTTGAAGGTCATAACACCGGCAGAATTTGGCAAAAATCCAAACTCGTTAAAGAAATTTTCTCAGCATTTTAACCTAATTGGTTATAACTATTAGGACTACATCCAAGCTTGGAGCAACACATTTTGGCTTCAGAACTCATTCAATTACCACTTATAGCTCATCTACCTCAAACATAATGTACAATACAAGTTCCCTCAACGGTTTCTCCAATGGTGGCATTATTTTGGATTAATCCAACAGACCTTTTCGACTGAGGTCATGTGGAAAGATTTCAATATTTTCATAAGCTTGATCTTTCTGATGATCCTTTCCCAGTAGATCTACATTTCTTCTCCAAACTTTCTCTTGCCTGGATACTCTCGTGGCAATACAAATACAAGACTTACGATGGTTTTCCTAGTTTGCTGCTTGCTCTAAAAAGACATGCTTATGCTAAATGGTGAGCTGAGTTTGATGCCTCTAGAGCAACAATTGATAACATTAGGCTTTGGTTGCAGAAAAATCCTAAATTTCTTAAGGTGACTGAACCTGAGTCTTACCAATTCCTTAATCAAAAAGCTCATGTACCTGCTGCAATTGCTGCATCAACTAGTAATGAAAGTCTTTTAAAAAATTTAGAAGACATTCTCAATCTTTACGGGGTTCCCATGGCTTCCTCTTTTGAAGCTCTTGGCTCTCCTTCTCTATCCATAGCCTTGTCATCTCCTGATTAAAATGAAGATGACTGTTACGGAATCAATCATGGAGATGATGAATAGTCAAGTTAGTGTTCAAATCACTGTATCAACCTGTGAAAGTCTACTATTTATTACTGTTCACTGTAGCGGTTTGCGAATGATTATTGTTCACTGTAGCAGTACACTGTAGCATCTACTATTATAATAGTAATTTTCTAATCTATTTAAGGAGTGTATGCCCATGATGTTAGGCATTCAAAAATTTTCAATCTTTTCTTAGAGAGAGGTTAGTGTGAGAAACTCTCCCATCTCCCTTTGTAACATTTTCTTTAATCTTTAATAAATCAATCTTTTCTTCCATCTCTTCTCCCTCATCGGAGCAAAAAAGTGGCTTGTGCTTCTCTGGTTTTCTCTTTTCTTTTCTTTATTTACTTTTCTGCACTGCATTTGTATATCATGTAAAGCAGTCCATCTGCTCTCATACTTTCTTTCATCCTGCTCTTCTGCCTTTTCCCGTGATCTTCGACCCTGCGCTCAAAATTTTTAGTCTTTTCTTAGATATTATCAATAGTTGCTCTAAAAGCATCAAACTCAGCCCACCATTTAGCATAGACATGTCTTTTTAGAGTAGGTAGCAGACTAGGAAAACCATCATGGGTCTTGTATTTGTACTGTGACGAGAATATCCAGGCAAGAGAAATTTGGAGAAGAAGTGCAGATCTAGTAGGAAAGGATCATCAGAAAGATCAAGCTTCTTATGAAAATATTGAAATCCTTCCATGACCTCAGTCGGAAAGATCTGTTGGATTAGTCCAAAATAATGCCACCATTTCATGAGATTACTTAGTGTTACCAAGTGGCTTCCAATACTCAAGAGGGGGGTGAATTGAGTATAAAAACTTTTTTGCAAAACTTCTTTTTAATTAAAATGAATATCAAAAGCTTAATAAATAAATGCACAGAAGGAATGAGAAGAAGAAAAGAAACAATAAAGAACAGTGAAAAATAAATGTGCAATAAAATAAATTGCATAAAATAAAGATTAGGGAAAAGAGAAGTAGACAAAGTATTTATCCTGGTTCGACCACTAACCCACTTGTGGTCTACGTCTAGTCCTCGAAAGTCGAGATTTTTCACTAAGTATACAAGCTTCAATAGGTGCTTGCTACCGTTACAAAATAGAGCACTTTTCACACACAGGGACACTATACCCTTGTGCTAAAGTCTCAGCCTGTAGGGATACCTCACCCTTATATAAACCTTGAGGGATACCTCACCCTCGATACAAAATATCAGAAAATAAATGAAGAGAAACTCTCACACAGAGTAAGTAATACAAATTGAAGCACTATAGAGCTCTCTAACAATATCTCAGAATTTTACCAAAAGAGCACAGAGAGAAAAAGAGAAATTATGCAAACAGTATTTTAGCACAGCCAAAAAATAAATTCAAGGTTTCGTATTTTTCAGCCGTGAGGGAAGGTCTCTATTTATAGAGCCTTTGATCAGAAAATCTCGCTTGGGAAATTGAATGCATAATAAATGCAAAATCCGTTTGCGTATCAATTTCAAAAAAGAAAAAGTTGAAACTCGTGGGTTATTCGAATACATGACTGTGGTATTCGAATACCACTGATATCTATATATAAAAAACCATTTAAGCTTGGGTTATTCGAATGCCGTTATAAGGTATTCGAATACCTCTGATATCAGTATATAAAAAATAGATCAGACCCACGTTATTCGAATACCATATCAAAGTATTCGAATGCCACTACTTGAAAAACGTTTCTGAAGGTATTTTAGAGACAGGTTATTCGAATACTATTATGAGGTATTCGAATACCTCTGAATAAAACACGTTTTAGGCTTTTAACAGATTGTATTCGAATGCTTCTAAGGTTATTCGAATACCTCTATGTGAAAACATGATAAACACCTTTAGAAAGCAGATTAGGTGATTTCTAATTTTCACAAACTCTTTGATCAATTTAAGAACCTTAATTTGGTTTGTGAGAAAACATGTTTTTAGATCTTTTGACTAAAACACTAAGATATCCTATGAGAGCTCTGTACAAGAAAGATCCTAAGTCCTAAAGCTAAGCTTGAACAACTTGGACTTGATCTTCTCATCATCTCCATATTTGTTATCATCAAAACTCATCATCAATATTGCATGGTAATCACATTCTCCCCCTTTTTGATGATGACAAACTAACAGTGAGAAAAGCATTAGTTCATATAAATAACAAAACAAGCATAATCTCCCCCTTGCTTTTGGAATCCAAGAGCCAGTGTGAATCTTGTCTTTTCTCAAATAAGTTTAAGTTTGATTATTTTTCTCCCCCTTTTGACATGATCAAAAAGGATACATTCAACCAATAAAGCATAGTGATAAATATATACATGAGATAATCAAAAAGCAATTATAAATGATAATAGATTGAAAAAAAAACTCATTGCATTAAATGAAAGTGGTCAAGCGCATATACAAAAGTAATTAAAGGGCAACAATACAATAAACACCAAGAACAAAACACAGCAACAGATCCTACTACTAAGCAAGCCCTAGAAATAGGCATCAGGTGGTGGAGGAGGAGAGGCAGGGTCATTGCCAGACAGCAGAGCTCGAAGGGCAACCTGTTCACGCTCAACACCAGCGATTCTGTCAAACAGAATAGTGAAGGTGTTCTCCAAGTAGTTTCTGTTATCCAACAGGGTAGCCAAAATTTGCTCATTCGTGACAGGAGCGGGAACATCAGCAGCAGGGGCAGCAGGGTCGTTGTCTTCATCATCAACTTCCACTAGGAACACCCAGCCTTCATCGGTGCTGATCATCTTCATTTTGTTAAGGGTAAAGGAACCAAAGACGTGATGATGGGTTAGCGGGGTTACGCGCTCGGTTTCCAGAATGTGTGGATACTTGCCTAAGAAGGCAGTGATGATTACGCCGTAGGGGAGTTCACATCGCTCTTTACCTCTTGCCCTCATCATGTGCTTCATAATGAAGACGGGCCAGTTGATCTAATGGCCTTGCTTTAGAACCCATATCATAAACACGTCATCTTCACTCATGTAGGCGTAGTTCCCACCTCTAGGAGCGAGGATGTGGGCATAAGCATAGTGGAGGAGCCTGTCCTGACTCTTCATCATGCCCCCTTTGACTCCTTTTTGAGTCGAAGGTAAAGCCAACCCAGGGCGAAGAACATCTTCAATTGCTTGGTTCTTGTCGAAGAGTTGGAGGAGTGAATCTTCGTTAGCAAAGTGACCAGTGGACGGTAAACTAAACATCTGAACCCAATCGCCAGGTGTGATCATGATGTTTTGATCGCAGACACTGGAGTGTAGCTCCTGACCTTCAATCTTCAGATTGCAGTAGAACATTTTGACTAGGTCGGGATACAACGGAGCAGAGAAAGAGCAAAAGCAAAGTACGCCTTGGTGTCTTAGCCGGTTGAGAAAGTCAAAACCACCTTCTCGTTCGAAGAACCCCAAGTCGAGGTACTTAGGATGCACCAAGTTGCGCTCTCAAAAGTGTGTAATGAAGCGCTCGAGTTGTTGCTCATTAGAGGAAAGCCTGCGAAGGTCCAACGGCTTGTTGCACGGAGCCGTCTTCATACAAGGACGCTTAGAGCAAGAGGAGGATGAGGCCATAGAGGAGAGGAGAAGAGGAATGGTGGAGACCGTGAGAAAGGGAGGTTTTTGGAGGAGGGAAAACCAAGAGTTTTTGAAAGTGGGGATAGAGAAGAGAAGGGTATTCGGATACGTAGGGAAAAATAGGGTATTTAAAGGAAAGGGGAGGTATTCGAATGAGAAAGCTCAAAAGACGCAGCCTCCAGACTGAGGGTATTCGAATACCACACCAGGTATTCGAATGGATTACCAGAATAAGCTTGGCTGCCAAACGAAGGTATTCGAATACTTTTAAAGGTATTCGAATGCTCATGAAGTATTCGAATACTCCAGAGACAAACTGATGGTATTCGAATATGCCAGAGACAGAAGAGAAATAGAAACAGGAAGCGTCTGGGTATTCGAATAACCCTGATAGCATTCGAATGCTCCAGAGAGCTGTTTCGGTGACTGAGACAAAAAAACCTCTGGGTATTCGAATAACCCTTTAAGGTATTCGAATGCCTTAAAAAAAACGTAGGTTTTCTCATATAACAGTAAGGCTATTCGAATATCCTATGGAGGTATTCGAATAACTAAGCAAGAAAAACACTTATAAATGTCCAGAAAATGCAATTTTGAAAGACAAACGCATACATGTTAATGAAGTACCTGCAAAAAAGATTTCGGGATAACTCCGACGCTCAAGTCAGTAATAATTTAAGAAGGATTAAACATAAATTTAAGCAAATAACAAGCATTTAAATGTTGGATTGATCAATTATCCCCAATTCTCCTCTTATATAAAAAAAAGCTTCTTTTGCTAGGGGTTTAGTGAAGATATCTGCAAGTTGCTTAGATGTTTCAACAAATTCAAGAATGTAATCGCCTTTTTGTACGTGATCTCTGATAAAATGGTGTCTTATCTCTATATGTTTTGTTCTAGAATGCAGTATAGGATTCTTAGAGATATTTATTGCACTAGTGTTATCACATCTTATTGGGATGTGATCAAGCTGAAGAACGTAGTCTAAGAGTTGTTGCTTCATCCAAAGTATTTGAGCGCAACAACTCCCGACTGCAACATATTCAGCCTCAGCGGTAGACAAAGCCACACTGTTTTGTTTCTTACTATGCCAAGAAACTAAAGAACTACTAAGCAAGTGGCATGTCCCACTAGTACTCTTTTTATCTAATTTGTACCCAGCAAAGTCAGAGTCAGAATAGCCTGATAGGCTACAAGAGGCACCCTTAGGATACCATAAGCCCATTTGTGAAGTGCCTACTAGGTATTTCATTATTCGTTTGACAGCACTTAAGTGAGATTCCTTAGGGTTTGCCTGATATCTAGCACACATGCATACACTGAACATAATATCTAGCCTACTAGCAGTAAGATAAAGGAGAGAACCAATCATACCTCTATATTTCGTTATTTCTACTGATTTACCTCCTTCATCTTTGTCCAAGTAGCAAGGCGTGCCCATCGGAGTGGCCATGTGTTTAGCGTTTTCCATTTCAAATCTCTTGAGCAATTCCTTGCAGTATTTTGTTTGACTTATGAAAGTCCATTCGTTTGTTTGTTTGATTTGAAGTCTAAGGAAGAAATTTAATTCTCCCATCATTGACATTTCAAATTCATTCTGCATTGACTTAGCAAATTCTTTGCAAAGGGATTCATTAGTAGCACCGAAGATAATATCATCCACATATACTTGCACAAGAAGAATGTCATGCTTTTATTTTTAATAAAAAGAGTAGCATCAACTTTTCCTCTTGAAAAACCATTTTCCAAAAGAAACTTACTCAACCTTTCATACCAAACTCTAGGAGCTTGCTTTAAACCATATAAAGCCTTTTTAAGTTTAAAAACATGGTTGGGCAGTTCATGATTTTCAAAACCTGGAGGTTGTTCAACGTATACCTCCTCTTGAATAAAACCATTCAGAAAAGCACTCTTGACATCCATTTGATATAATTTGAAATCCATGATGCAAGCATAAGTTAGTAACATTCTAATAGCTTCTAATCTAGCTACAGGTGCATAGGTTTCTTCATAATTTATTCCTTCTTCTTGATTATACCCTTTAGTAACCAATCTAGCTTTGTTTCTAGTTATTAACCCATTTTCATCAAGTTTGTTTCTGAAAACCCACTTAGTGCCAATTATGGGGTGATTATTAGGTCTAGCGACTAATTCCCAAACTTGATTTCTTTCAAATTGATTTAATTCCTCATGCATAGCTAAGATCCAATGTTCATCATCAAAAGCTTTAATTAAATCCTTAGGTTCAATTTGAGAAACAAAGGCTAAGTAATTACAAGTATTTCTAAGAGAGTTGCGTGTACTTACACCTTTAGATACATCACCGATAATCTGATCAAGGGAGTGATATTTTGAAGTTCGCCATTCTTTGGGAAGTTCCAAAGCTTGCGAATCTTCTTGTCTTTGTTTATCCTCTTTCTCCTTGATTTCCTTTTCTTTACTGTCCAAATGTGTTTCCGCCAAGATTTCTGCAACATCATCAACCACAAGATCCTTTCTCGATCCATTTGGGTCAGTTTCATCAAATGCAACATGTATAGATTCTTCAATAGTCATAGTTCTTTTATTGTAAATGCGAAAAGCTTTACTATGATTTGAATAGCCAAGAAATATACCTTCATCAGACTTAGCATCAAACTTGCCTAAATTATCTTTTCCATTGTTTAAAACAAAACATTTGCAACCAAAAACATGAAAGTGTGAGACATTTGGCTTTCTTCCCTTATACAACTCATATGGTTTTCTTTAAAATAGGCCTTATAAGAGCCGGTTCATTACATAACAAGCTGTATTTACTGACATCGCCCAAAAGTATTTAGGAAGAAGCGACCTCATTAAGCATAGTTCTTGTCATTTCTTCTAAAGAACGATTTTTCCTTTCTACAACTCCGTTTTGTTGCAGAGTTCTAGGGGCAGAGAAATTATGATTAATGCCATGTTCATCACAGTAATTTTCAAAAACATTGTTTTCAAATTCACCACCGTCGTCACTTCTTATAGAAAAGATTTGAAAGCCTTTTTCATTTTGAATAACTTTGGCAAGTCTTTTAAAAACTAGAAATGCATCATTTTTATTTGCAAGAAATAAGGTCCATGTAAACCTAGAAAAATCATCCACAATCACTAAGGCATAGTAATTCCTACCAAAGCTTATAGTTCTAGAAGGTCCAAACAGATCCATGTGCAAAAGTTGTAAAGGTCTAGAAGTTGAAACTATATTTTTTACTTTAAAAGAGACCTTTATTTGTTTACCTTTTTGACATGCATCACATAATTTATCTTTTATAAAATTAAGCTTGGGTAGTCCAATTACTAGCTTTTTAGAGACCAACTTCTTTAAGTGATCCATGTGAATGTGTGCGATTCTCCTATGCCATAACCATGAATCATCATTCTTACTTAAAAGGCATTTCGCATCATTTGAAGATATATCATCAGGACTAATCATATAGATGTTGTTTACTCTATGACCAATGAATTTAACATGCTTGTCATTTTTATCTTCAATTATGCAACAGTTTGAATCAAATATAACTTTATTTCCTTTATCACATAATTGACTAATACTAAGCAAGTTGTGTTTCAAACCCTCAACAAGCAGCACATTTTCAATAGAGGAGTTAGGGTTCTTACTGACTTTTCCGATTCCAAGAATTTTACCCTTGTTGTTATCACCGTAAGTGACATGTCCATGATTCTTGGGAATAAGCATGGTGAATTTTGAGTCGTCCCCGGTCATGTGTTTGGAGCAGCCGCTATCAAGATACCAATTTGAACTCCTGGCTTTCAAGCACACCTACAACACAAGTTTAGTTTTTAACTTTTGGTACCCAAACTTTCTTGGGTCCTTGTGTGTCAGTTTTGGGTAAAGTACCCTTGGGAACCCAAACCATTTTTGTTCCAACTTTTGTATTTATATTTTTCCTTGCATTACATGTTGAAGCTCTATGTCCTTTTCTTCCACAATAAAAACATTTTATAAAAGGACTACTTGAAATACTAGAATGCACAAAGAAATTTTTATAGAGTTTTTGTTGATTTTTTGGGTTATAACCTATCCCAGCTTTTTGAAAAACCACTCTTTGTCTTCCTAATAAAATATTTAAATTATCCCTTCCAAAGGTGAATTTAGAAAGAGTGTTCTTTAGGTCTTCGTTTTCTTTTTCAAGTATATGACATGAAGAACAAGATGAAGAAGTAGAAGCATGTGAAGAATGATTTGTGCATGCATCAATGATTCCTAAAGTCTCGTTTTCAATTTTCAATTCTTCTATTTCTTTGTTTAAAACAAGAATTTGATTTTCTAAAGAAGAAATTGTTTTCTTAGATGAAGAAATAATTTTTGTGAGTTTTAAAGATTCTTCATGTAGTTCCTCAAAAGCATCTTGTAACTCATCGTAAGAGGGCAATAAAGTAGTATTAGAACTTACCTCGTTTTCACTTTCTTCTTCATCTCCTTTTGCCATGAGACACAGTTGAGCTTCTTCGCTATCTGAGCTGTCAGTTGAGTCCATGTCGTTTTCATCCCACGCTATGTAGGCTTTTCTTCCTTTTCTTTCCTTGAAGGGCTTCTTTTCAAATTTCTCCTTCTTCTTTTGATAAATTGGGCACTCCATTTTCATGTGACCAGGTTTGCCACATTCATAGCAAGTTGGAGTTGATGAAGCTCCTTCGCCTTTGAAGTGTGTCTTTTTAGGAGGGAAGGGAGGTCTTCTTTGCGTTCCCTTTTTCCTGAGAAATTTACCAAACTTTTTAACTAGTAAACTTAAATTTTCTTCACTTACCTCGATATTCTCTGAACTTTCTTCATTTTCTTCATCATCATTGTCGAATGTTGATGAAGTGGCTTTGAGCGCTATTCCCTTTTTCTTTTTATCGTTCTTTTCGCTTTGGCTTAGTCTACTTAGTTCCAATTCGTGCTCATGAAATTTTCCAAAGAGGGTGGCTAAAGTCATTGTGGATAAATCTCTCGATTCTGAAATAGCTGTTACTTTGGGTTGTCAAATCCTACTAAGACACCTCAAAACTTTGTTAATCAAATCTTCGTTAGAAAAACTTTTGCCTAAAGATGCAAGATGATTAACTATGTGGGTGAACCTCTTTTGCATTTCCTAAATGCTTTCTCCTTGGTTCATTCTGAATAATTCATATTCATGAGTTAGAGAATTTATTCTCGACCTCTTAACTTCACTAGTACCCTCATGGGTAACTTGCAAAGTATCCCACATTTCTTTAGCAGTTTTACAATTTGAAATTCTAAAAAACTCATCATATCCCAAAGCAGTGGTAATAATATTTTTGGCTTTTAAATTAAATTGAACTTTTCTTTTGTCTTCATCAGACTATTTATTTCGTGGTGTTTCGGTCCTTACACCATCGACCTCATGTGTGGGTATAAAAGCACCATTTTTGACAGCATCCCATACATCTAGATCAATAGCTTCGATGAAGATTTTCATTCTTTCCTTCCAATATGCATAACCATCCCCATTGAAAAAGGGTGGTCGGTTTATGGAAGATCCTTCTGAAAAACCATTTGAAGAAGCCATGTTCTCTTGAAGCTACTAAGCTCTTTATACAAAAGTCTAGCTCTGATACCACTTGTTACCAAGTGGCTTCTAGTACTCAAGAGGGGGGCGAATTGAGTATAAATTTTTTTTCGCAAAACCTCTTTTTAATTAAAACGAATATCAAAAGCTTAATAAATAAATGCACAGAAAGAATGAGAAGAAGAAATGAAACAATAAAGAACAGTGAAAAATAAATGTGCAATAAAATAAATTGCATAAAATAAAGAGATTAGGAAAAAGAGAAGCAGACACAGTATTTATCCTGGTTCGACCACTAACCCACTTGTGGTCTACGTCCAGTCCTCGAAAGCCGAGATTTTTCACTAAGTATACAAGCTTCAATAGGTGCTTGCTACCGTTACAAAATAGAGCACTTTTCACACACAGGGATACTATACCCTTGTGCTAAAGTCTCAGCCTATAAGGATACCTCACCCTTATGCAAACCTTGAGGGATACCTCACCCTCGATACAAAATATCAGAAAATAGATGAAGAGAAACTCTCACTCAGAGTAAGTAATACAAATTGAAGCACTATAGAGCTCTCTAACAATATCTCAGAATTTTACCAAAAGAGCACAGAGAGAAAAAGAGAAATTATGCAAACAGTATTTTAGCACAGCCAGAAAATAAATTCAAGGTTTCGTATTTTTCAGCCGTGAGGGAAGGTCTCTATTTATAGAGCCTTTGATCAGAAAATCTCGCTTGGGAAATTGAATGCATAATAAATGCAAAATTCGTTTGCGTATCAATTTCAAAAAATAGAAGCTGAAACTCGTGGGTTATTCGAATACATGACTGTGGTATTCGAATACCACTGATATCTATATATAAAAAAATCGTTTAAGCTTGGGTTATTCGAATGCCGTTATGAGGTATTCGAATACCTCTGATATCAGTATATAAAAAACAGATCAGACCCACGTTATTCGAATACCATATCAAGGTATTCGAATGCCACTGCTTGAAAAACGTTTCTGAAGGCATTTTAGAGACAGGTTATTCGGATACTATTATGAGGTATTCGAATACCTATGAATAAAACACGTTTTTTTAAAGGCTTTTAACAGATTGTATTCGAATGCTTCTAAGGTTATTCGAATACCTCTATTTGAAAACATGATAAACACCTTTAGAAAGCAGATTAGGTGATTTCTAATTTTCACAAACTCTTTGATCAATTTAAGAACCTTAATTTGGTTTGTGAGAAAACATGTTTTTAGATCTTTTGACTAAAACACTGAGATATCCTATGAGAGCTCTGTACAAGAAAAATCCTAAGTCCTAAAGCTAAGCTTGAACAACTTGGACTTGATCTTCTCATCATCTCATCATCTCCATATTTGTTATCATCAAAACTCATCATCAATATTGCATGGTAATCACACTTAGTTGAGGGAAGAAATTAGTGACATAATTTAAATAGAAAAGAAATCTTTGTAATTGATTTTTGTCAATAATTTGATTTAGAAATTTGTCTAGAAATTCAATATCTTGATTAATAGGATTGATAGTTCCTTAGTAAATGTTATGTCGAAGAAATCTAATCTTAGTTTGGAATAGATTAACTTTAATTTGGAGACTGCAAGACCATTTCTTTTAAAGACTCCAATGAAGATATTAATATGTTTGAAGTGTTGGTCTATGATTGAGAAAAGACTTGCACATCATCAATATAGACAATGGTAAAGCTTGAGTATAGATTGAAAATTTCGTTCATGATCCTTTGGAATTCCGAAGGAGCATTTTTTAAACCAAAGGGCATTACATTCCATTCATACTGCCCAAAAGGTACAGCGTAAACCGTCTTGTAGCAATCACTTTCTTTGATCTAGATCTGCCAAAATCCAAATTTCATATCAAATTTTGAAAATATTTTGGCTGAATGCAGCCATTTGAGAATATCCTTTTTATTTGGAATCGGATACCGAATCCACTAGAGTGCTTGATTGAGGGGTTTGTAGTTTATGACCAATCAAGGAGTACCTCTTTCAATCTCAGCTTGTTTGTTGGCATAAAAGGTAGAACAAGACCAAGGACTTTTGCTTTTCCTAATAAGTACTTTTGCCAAGAGATCTTTGATCTCTTGCTGACAGTATTGCAGGAATTATTGGCTTATTTGAATTTATCTAGCTTTTGTGGGGATTTGTCTTTCATTGAAATCTTTTTCGTAAGGAAGATCCACCATATGTTTCTTCCTTTCCCAGAAAGCATTGGGAAGATCCGAACAAATTGAACCTTGAATTCATTCAAGAAGCAATTGAATCCTTTTCTGGATTTGAGGTTGGCTAAGATGGAAATCAATACTCTTAAAAGAAATTTCTTCTTTAAGATAATTAATTTGATTTTGTTTATATTGGATTAAATTGATGTTTCTTATAAACGGCTTCCTAAGAAATTTGAAAATAATTTTTTGTCCTAGAAGTTGGGTGGTAATCCCTTCATCTGTGATTTGCAAAGGGAAGAGCGATCTGATGAATGGTGTTCCTAAGATCACTTCCCTGAAATAGCTAGAATTATTATGAAGAAAAATTTTCATAATAGAACTACTGAGAATTAGTATTCTCACTCTTTTTCTATATTATATTCCATGATAATTCTAGGATCAAATCTCGCAACACTACGGTCAAAGCTGAAGTTAAAGTTTAATTTTTGATTTGAAGCTTTGTATAAAGGATGTATGGATATTGCTATGGGAGCATTTAATGTATAAATGTATTTTAATATACATTTGTGTAGACATCTTTTCAGTATATGTGTATTATTTCACCTGTCCATGCTCATATTTTTGTATATTATAGTAAATTATAGTTTAAAATATTTATTGTAAATTTTTAACTGATGTGCTTACTACTAATTACTGTGGTGCAATTCCGGATATACTATTAATGTTAGTAGTAAGGGTGTTACATTGTTAGCAAAAAAGAAGGATGGTACCATGAGGCTTTGTGTTGAATATGTAACACCCTAACCCTAGGTACCGTAGTATATTCAAGAATATATGCAAGTAAACAGAGTTAAGCGTGTTACTTCTATTTCATAAACATAAAACATAACCCATAATAACATACATGCCATTATGGATAGCCTCAAAGGAAAATAAAGATACATGTTTATACATATCTAGCCTCAAAAGGGCCATTGTAATATGTAACATCCTAATACTGGTAACCTAGTATATCTGACATATACCTGGATAAACAATATTAGCAATGTTACTTCTAACATAAAACAACAACCTAATCCATAACATTCATTCCCATAAATAATTATTGAGAGCTAGAACAACAAAAAGCTATATATATACATCATTAGCATCATGAAGGCATACTGTACTACATAACTTCATACAATCTCAAAACAACATAAAATAAAGATACAACATATTCTCAAAAGAAACAAAATAAACTATGCTAGTTCTTCTGCTTCCCTCTGCCTTAACCTGGATTTACATGGAAAAAAAACGGGTTGAGAAAACACAATATCTCAGTATAAGCATTCCAAAACTAGAGTTTAATCATACGCAATGAGTAAACGATACTATAAATATAAGATTATGCCTGCAATATCTAAATGAGCCACCACTCAACATTATCAGAATATACATACACTGTATGTAACATTCACACGACAAGCTATAATCCTAACTCATATCTATATGACAATCATTGATATCAAACAACCACTCATACAATTGTAAGATATCATCAACAAGCGAGCAAGACAACAACCCATAGATGCAATGCTTTATGTGATGATGTATGATTATACTCACACAAGGTCCTAATAATATGATTATGCCATGCAAATGCAAGTTTTTAGTTCTTGAAAACACATGTTACTGACACATTCCTAGGAACCGCGTTCCCTTGTATATACTAAGCAGGATAGGCATAAAAGTCCTCACACTACCAAGTGATGTATGGACTCGTTCCTCTCACAAAGGTAAGGGTACTACTACCAACCCCATAGACTGGTAACCTTGACCTCAATGAGCCTCCGCTCAGAGAATTTGGATCAACCACCTTATTCTCCAGTCATATGGTTGTGCACACCATCTAAGGTTACAATACATAGGAATAAAGCAAAATAATAAGTTTGAAAAGCAATACTAGTGACTCAAGGCTTTTCCCAACTTAACCCACAAGCAACAAAATCCCATGTCACTAGCATTCTTATATCTAGCACCTCACACCATCACTTCGCAAGTGATTTCAAGGCAACCTCAAGTCGCTCAAGGTTCTAGATATTACCTTATAGCATTCCACAACACTTAGATGCCCAAGGTCTCACTGAATCCTATCACAAGGTTCACTCTAACCAAGTGAAGCAACTATAACTAGAAAACATGCACTCTTGGCTCAACTCTATCACATAAAGGAACCAGCCCATGTCTCTAGCAATCCGTAATGCTTAACCTTGACAAACAAGGAAGTATACACCACATATGCATCTCAAGCTCAACTTTAACTCTAAAGGAACTACCTATGCATATAGGAAGGCATACTATGCCAAACAACCCACACTAGTTGTTTTTAGCACACCTCCTCATCACTTCCTAAGTGATACCGAAAGCAACCTCATATTGATTAAGGTCCTAGGTACTCACCTATGGCATTCCACTTCTCAAAGGATGCCTAAGGTTTCACAACACTACCCTATGGCATTCCACTACACTATGGATGCCTAAGGTTTCACAACACTACCCTATGGCATTCCAACACACTATGGATGCCTAAGGTTTCACCAACCAAAAAAGGAGATGGAAATCTAGCAAACTTACAAACCATGCTAACCCTTATCTCACAAGGGGCAAGATCATGTTCCTAGAACTTCCCATAACTCAACATTAGCAAATCAAGAATTAATTGTCCCACACATGCCTCTTAGTTCAACTTCACTCATGAAGGAACATTCTAGAAACCTAGACAATTACATTGTCTTACTCCATCTCATGGAGGAACCTACACCCTTTTATCATAAGATCCTAGTCCAACCTTAACCAAAAAGAGAGCAAAACATGGCTCACCAACCATTCAAGCTCAATCTCAACCTTTGAGGAAGTAACTAGGGTCCTCTAAGGCTCCCAGCCTTGTAAAATGCCAAAACATCATGCATTTCCTAATCAAAAATGCATTTTGGGCAAGTTTTTGTTTTATTCATGCGTTTTGACCTTTGCACCATAAAAAAATAAAACTTGAGCTACAGAGGTCGAAACAAGGTGATTCTGGTGGTATTGGAAAGCTAAGAAAAGGATATACAACTTTCATGAAGACCACAAGAGCTTATTCTTATTCTAGAAGGAATCACGCCCCCCCTGCGTGGAAAATCCCACAGGGCCATGTATTTTAAGGAGAACAAATGGTCATTTTTCCCAAAAGTTCCATGCCCCCCCTGGTGGAAAATTCCACAGTGATGTGGAACCTAGAAATGGAGTGACCAGAAACAGGGTCTTCTTTATTTTTCACTCAACCAAAACTAACTTTCAACCAATCCAAAAGGTTTCGAATCATAAACATGATACTTACATACTCCTAAACATCAAATACATCACATGTATGATTTCTAATCATCTAAGCATGATTTACCAAACTAAAACCCTAACTCTCCTATCCATTTTACCACTTTCAACCTATGTAATCAATGGATTCAACAAGGATTTAAATCATTAATCATGCATAGATTAACTAAAAAACAACCCTATTTCAAGATTCCTAAGAGTTCATTCACTTAAACTCAAGGAAACTCATCCCAAAACCAAATCCTATTCTAAGTCCACATCACACATACATAGAGGAAAGAAGAAGAAAATGGAGGAAAAAGATGAAGAACACCCCTACCTCTTGAAGATGAAGATCACACTTGTCCTTTTCTTTCCCTTTTCTTTTCCCCTCTTCCTTCTCCTTTTATTTCTTTGCTCTTCTTCGTCCCCTTCTGCAGCAAACCCATGAGAGAGAGGAGACAAAAGTGAGAGAAAATCTCACTTTATAGATACACATTAAGGGCAGTTTAGTCTTTTGCTAAAACTTCGCATCTATTAAGAATACTTAGATTTCACCAAATCAAGTTTCCTAACCTCCAACAAGTTTAAAATAAATCTTAAGATTCATCAAAAATCTTGTTTCACTATTATCTTACTTTTTCATATCTGCGACTATTCAATCTGGCATTAAAACACACTCACAATATGCTTAAAAATACCAAATGACCTCAATTATCTCTAAAA
The DNA here is from genome assembly GCA_029884595.1 of Ormosia semicastrata. Taxonomy (NCBI): domain Eukaryota; kingdom Viridiplantae; phylum Streptophyta; class Magnoliopsida; order Fabales; family Fabaceae; genus Ormosia; species Ormosia semicastrata. The sequence goes on from JAQQTO010000060.1 coordinate 72,930,588, forward strand.
AATTAACCATATCGCATTCCACACATTTGTGACTTTTGGAAATAAATTCTCGATATTTATTTCCATTAGCTAAGCCATTTATGCTAATATCTGAGTCATTTTAAGCTATTTTTTACCTTTTTGTTATAGCAAAGTGCCTAAACTAGCTCAGATTATCACAAAACTTTACAAGCATGCTATGCTAGTATTATGTTACCTTTGTAATTATATACAAGTCTAATATGTTATTGAAGATGTTGCATAATACATAATGTCTTTTTTCATCCCAAAGCAAATATAAACATAAACAAGCTTTGACAAAAGAACTTGCTATGTAATCCATTTGTTTCTTTTTCTTTCCCTTCGAAGAACCTCAACCTGGAATTACATGGAAACACAAATGGGGTGAGAATTCATAATCCTCAGCATAAGTATTCCAAAATCATCATTTATAACAATAAGTATACAATCATAGCAATATGAAGTAAAATATGTTATAAAAGCTCATACATGACTCATTTTTAATAAATAAAGAAGTCAGGCTACATAAACATTCATGAATCATTAAAGACTCAAGTTACTAAACTACCATGATCCATGAAGGAGTCAAGATGCATGCATTTCTATGGTCCATTGAAGGAAACTAAGTTAATTCATATCCATGGCTCATTTAAGGAACTAAGCAACTTTAGTTACCATGGCTCACTAACGAACCAAGCTATTTCATATTCATACCAAAGGATCATTCCCTTATCGAATTATCTCTAGTCGTACCTTAACATATTCTAAAAAGTAAGAATAATGAATCGCAACAAGTAGGAAACTTAAGTTCTTTAGGATAAAAAATCCTAGAACTCTCTGCCTTTGGGCGCCTAGTCACCCATTGTCTCAGCGCTTAGGCACTACATGATAGAAAACCTCCCCTATTCTATTTATCATTAGGCGCTTAATCGCCCAATCTCTGAGTGCTTAATTGCTCAGTACCCGAGACCTTTGGACTAGCACGCTTAAGTGCTCACTTTTTGGGCGCTTAATTGGTGGCTTCCAGATCCAATCTACGAGTTCTCTGGTCTTGGGCGCTCAATCAGCCAAAAACTGGGCTCTTAGGTGCTAGGCCCCTGAAACTTCAGCTACTATTCCATTGTGTTTCTAACCATCTCTAAACCTCTAAAATCAAGTGCTAAGTGGTTTTCAACCCTGAGAGTGGTCCCTAAGCATGCTAAACCTTCATGCTCACCTTTAACTTACCTAGCATGGACTTTTGACCTAGAAAAGAAAGAGCTTGCTATCCATTTCTCAACTTTGAACTTAAACATTCAAATGGATTTCTCTAAGTTCTCATTCATTTTCCATGCATAGATTAAGTTCACAACAAACCAACTCAACCATTAAAGATAGTAATCAAGCAAGAAAACAACGTAATCTCCTCAAAAACTCACTTTTCATCCATGAACCAAACATGAAGAAAATATGAAGTTATGGAGAAAAGAAGCTCATAAACATAACCACCCCAACCTCCTGTAGTGTAGTTGATCTTTACATCTTGGCCTTGCCTTTGATTCTCCTCTTTTCCTCTTCTTCTTATTCTTTTTATTTTCCTCTTCTTTCTCTCCATTGTTTTCCTCCTCTTCTGCTGCTGTTGGTGTGAATGTCAAAGAATGAGTGAAACAGGTGTGAAAGGAGGGAAAATAACCAAGAAAGTCAAGAGAAAGGAAGTTGCTGGAACGTTAAGTCACAAAGTGACTTAAATATCTAACCTGAACATAATATCTATTAAGAACACTTAGATTTAACCAAATTAAGTTTCCTAAATTTCAACAAATTTAGAATAAATACTAAGATTCATCTAAATTATTATTTCATCATTTACATAACTTTCCATATCTGCTACTAAGAAATCCGGTATTAAAACATATAACCAGTGTACTCAAAAATACCAAACTGACATAGTTTATCTTGAAACTTTAACTATGTAACACCCCAAATTTTGGACTATGTTATAGAACTGACAGAATTACACTGTTTTGTGTTTTTCGTGCAACATAAAAATAATTTGATTATTTCGATACTATTTTTGATTGTTTTGTGTGATTTGCTCCGGGTCAGGAAAAGAATAATTTTCGGGCTGAGAAAATTTTTATTTTAAATTAATTGGAGCTGGGGGATCTTACTAAACCCAATTCTGATTGATATATATATTAATCTTATAATCTTTTGCATTTAACTGTGTAATAAAATAATTGTATATTATTATAATATTATTTTATTCAACAGTACCTACTGTCTCAAAAACAGTAGAAAATTTGTTAGTGGACCCAAAAAAGTTCGTGGGGCCCACGTTTAGTGTAGCAGTCAATGATTCGAACTGGACAGAATTCTAAACCAATAAGAATTAGTCAAAATAGGTGGCTTGACTATCTTAAACCAATGAGAATTAGTCAAACAAAGAAGCGTAGACTTCAATATGGACCGTTAGATAAAAAGCATGATTTAGATGCGTTTGATCTTAACCGTTGATCCGATCAATGGTGTAAAATGAATTCTAATAAAACTACTAAGTAATATCCACTGTAGATGATATCAATGGATAGGAAACCAAGTTGATTTTCAATGGCTAAGATGAAGTCAACAATAGTGGCTTGAATTTGATTAGTAACTAATTAAACCGAATTTGGTTAATCTAATGGCCTAATTAGCAAGTTAAGTAAACTAACTTAATAATTAATTAGTTATAAACTAATTACTAATTAAATATCCTAATTATTATTAGAGGATATAATATATATAATTATATGTCTAATTAATCAATTATGTAATTGGAAAGTTAATTAAGATTGGTTAGGAAACTAAACCTAATTAACTAGTGATTTGATTAGCAAGTAATTAGACTTGAATTAAAACAAATTAATGTCCCTAAAACCCCAAGGAGTCCCACGGTTTGCAGCAGCTTGGAGGAGGCTTCTACATGGTTCTTAAACCATCCATAATAGCCATAAAAGTCAAATTGATGACCTATGCCATGTGCTACTCCATGTGCACTCAAGTTGGATATTTTTCTTCATGCAAATCTCCTCATTTTCCCTACCCATTCACGGCAGCAGCAGCCAATCCATATTCACTCTTATAATTTTATTTTCTCTCACATCAAAAGGCTTACAACACTTTCTCTCAAAAATCCCAAGAACCTAAGCACCATTTTTCCTTCCTTTTCTCTCCATTGGTTCGGCCCTAGCACCCACAAGCACCATCACTCACCTATAATTTTCACTCTCATCATTTCCTAAAGCTAAACAACATTCTAAACACTTTCCATTTAGAAAGTTTTCCCAAAATCACATCCTAAGTGCTTCAAAATCCCACTTCTATCTTACTTCCCTAGAGGTAAACTTTGATTTCTATGGTTTAAATTCATGTTTGTGATTTTATAAACAATGTTTGTTCCATGGTTTGTTATTAAAAAGTTTTGCATGTGATTTTTCTAATTGTTTTAGAATTGTTAGGAATTGTTTGTGGCTTGTACGAAAATAAGGAGAAGGAGAGGAGTTTAAAAAGCTTGTCTTCAAGAGGTAAGAGAGAGATTTTACCTCACCAACCATGTTTTGGTGGTGTGGGGATGGTTGTGTATGGTGAAAAACCTATAAGGGTTTATTCACTTATTGTTTGATGTCTCTTTGTTTGTGATTTTGGTGTTTATGGTTTTATATTTTTGATTGCATGTGTGATAATATGTCTAAAGCTTTGATAATATGCTTGTATGGATAATTTTGAATGCATGCAAGTGTATGAGTAATTTAGGATGTGAATAATATGATGAACCGATTTTATGATTGCTCCAAAGAGCACTGAGGCTTACGGCCATACCATGGAAAAGAAGACCAAAGTCCTTACACTGATGAATTAAGATGAGAACTGAGAGACCTAAATGAATTTGGAAAAAAATTGAGTATAGTAAAGTAAAATGATTTTTGGGAAAACGAATTATTATAAATATGATTTTTAGATGAGCAATATTGTAATTTTTGTTTTTTTAAAGGGCCATATTGTAAATATGATTTTTAGAGGGGCAATATTATAATTTTCATTTTTTAAGGGGCCATATTGAAATTATTGATTTTAGAAGGGCTATATTGCAAATATTTTATAAAAGAGAGACTATCTTGTAAATATTATTTTATGAGAAACTATTATGAAATTATTATTTGAAAAAGGACTAAAACATAAATATTATATTTTGGAGGGACGATTTCATAAATATGAATTTTATGAGGGAAGATTTCGTAAATATGAATTTTATGAGGGACTATTTCGTAAATATGAATTTTATGAGGGACTGTTATGAAAATATTATTTTAGTGAGGACTAAAATGTAAATATTATGTTTTGAGGGGTTATTATGCAAATATGGAAAATAAAGTCAAATTTTGGTGTTAAATGAGAAAAATAATATTTTTGATTTAGAACGTGTGAAAAATATTTTATGCGATTGAGAAAATGCAAAAATATGGTTTCGCAATGAAATTACAGTAATGATACTGTTGGGCCTATATGAGGACCTAGAATATGAGATAAAGAAATTGAATTGAAAATATGATATAATGAATTAGAATTGTGAAATGTGTATAGTACATGCATTAGAAAAGTCCGATGGACTGAATAAGGCTGATTGCCTAGGAAAGAATACACCTCCTGAGTGGGTGTGATATGCGTAGTGTAGGTCACTCGTTGACCTTGGGGGCATCGGGATGCGGGTTGCCTACAATGGACAGTTAACAGAGCTTCTGTACCGTAGGTTAGACCGATGCAACACACCGATTATCCGGACCGAGACACTATCCCTAATCGAGATTTGATAAAGACTGTGGTGCATATGCTAGATGTGCAAAAAATTGAGCACGTGGTCTGAGGTATATTAGTGCAGACAGATCTTTTCGATCACTCTTTCCGATATGAGTTTTAGCTCCATGGAGTAGGAAATTGAGTCTGTATGCACACATGTAGATAGTGAGGGCATTATCGTAATAATGACTTATGATAATTGATTTATTGAATATTTGATTATTGATAATGGCATGATTGTAATTATTGCTTATTACATGAGTTATAATGATAAATGATATTGGTGACATAGTTGTAATTATGTATGATATGCTGGTATAAGATATTGTATGTGTTTATCTTCATTGCTACCATACTGGTATTGGCGTAGGTGATCTCACATCTTTCTATGTCTATTCTATATTGTATTTATAATTTTAAAGACGTTGAGCGAGAACTTGAGTAAGAAGCTGAGGAAGAGTATATTTCGGTAAAGGATGCTGAGTTCTAGAAAATGGAGGTGCATTGTTTCCTTGGGTATACGAGATTGACGTTTCGTGGAGGATTAAAGGTGTGGCTCGTCGACCTGGAAAGAAAGCGTATTTATTACGTAGGGGACTTAAACATTATTTTAAGTAGGCTATATCTTGAATATTAGGGTGAATATTAATGTACACCTAGAGTTCCCATTGTCAATTGGACAGTATTGGGGAGTATACTATCGTACTCCGAGTGCGATTAGTACAGTGTCGTCTGTGCGGACACCTGCCCGTCGGACTTCGCGTCAAGTCGGACTTCTATCTTCTGAGGAGTCTGAGAAGGACCCGTTTGAGGGTTCTGCTGTGTAGTAATACTTGGGCAGTATGTTAGTTTAAATTAAAGTTTAAATATTTTGAGAGTCTAGTTTGTAAATATTAAAATATGACAATAATATGACTTGTGTATATACGATGTAAATAATTTGTGACAATATTGTTATGTTTTTATTTTCTGTTAAGTTTATCTTACTATCATCAAGAAATTTTATAACTCGTATTTACATCACAAAGCATGATTTTCCAATGAAGGGGTAATTTGGTAATTGAGTAACATGAAGTGTGACGCCCTAAGGAGGGTGTTACATTAGTTGGTATCAGAGCCCAAGTTAGAGTCTTTTGGGTTTGTGGGTAGGTTTGTCTTATTTGTGCTGTGTGAATCTCTGATGTTGAACACAGAGATATATTTTGGTTTCTGAAAGGAGACGATGTTGTGTGAAATAGTTACGTTTAGTTCGTCGTGTTTTAATTTTTGTTCGTCTTTGAAGAAAGATAGTGGAACGTAGCGAGCATGAGCATGTGGACGCGGGACATGATGAAGATCGTATAGTCGCAACTAGAAGTTTGATGCAAAAGATGATTGAAGTAGCAGTACAACAGAGACAGATGATCGCTCAGCAGCAGGAACTAATAATTGAACTTTATAGCTTATTAGGATTGGAGCAACCACCAGATGCTAGAAGCTGTAATTTAGAGCCTTCGATAATCCAAGATGGAAGGAAGTGTAAGGTCGATTGTGTTCAGCAAAAGCCGTGTGTACGATCACTGGGGAAGCAACAACGAACAAAGAGAGGGAGTACTAGTGATAACGATTTTGGTCAGACTGTGGTATCATCAATGAAATGTTTCAAATGTGGGAAAAATCATCTCACCAAAGATTGTCAGCATAAGAGGATTATTTGTTATGGATGTGGGAAGCCTGGACATTTCTCCAGAGATTGTGATCAATTGAAGATGGAATTTTCCATTAGTGATACACGTATTTCAAAATCTCAAGAAGAAGAAAAAGCCGGTGCAAAGAGTGTAGTGAGAACGTTCAAATACAAAAACTTGAGGAGCAAGGAAATTGTGCCATAGAGGGTAATCTTAAAACTGTACTGTATAATGCGTAAGGTAACCCAGTCTCTTGTGATCTGTGACTGTGTAAATCTTTTGGGGTTATTTGTGTTTTGTTCTTTTCATAATACTACTTCAACTTCTAAACTTGTTATTACTACTCGAGTCTGTTTGAAACTATCCTATTATTATTGGAGTTTGAAACTTTTCTGTTGATCTAGTTTATCTATTTTTTTCTCAAATAGACTGAGTAGATCAATTTGACTTATCCATGTCTTTGTTATAGTGTGATCTGAGTATTTCTACTCTTCTTGTTAAACTTGTTGTTTATACTCAAGTTTTCTAACTCTATCCTATATCTATTGGATATCAAATCTTTTCTGTTGATTTGATTTGTTTATCTAAAATTACAACTATTTGAGAGCCTGACTTTATAAATGGATTGGTTATTTTCCAACCATATCCTACTAGATTGTTACAATGTAACATTAGTGTTTCCTAGACCTGAGATTTTTGGATTTGAATCCAAAAAGTTCATTTCTAAAATTATTGGACCATGTTCATTTCGAAATCTATTAGACCATCTCAAATTCTTTGTTGGACTAATCTAGCAATCTACTGAAAAGTCTTATTACTTTTCCTTATAACCTTCAAAGTGTCTTTCATGTATCTCAATTAAGAAGGAGTTATGCATAAAACTAGTCAAATGCAAATTCTGTTAGAAGTTCAACTCGTGAATTTAGATTGAGTGTTAAGATCAAATAAAAAGGTGGTGGCGTATATTTCAAGGCAGTGAAACGTGCATGAGAAGAATTATTCAATTTACGTTTTAGGATATGCAATAGTCATTTTGCAAGGAAAATTTGAAGACATTTTCTTTCTTATAAAGTCTATAATAATTACAAGGGCTTGAAGTACCTGTACAATCAAGAAGGGTTTGGATATAAGGAAGAGACGATAGACAGAATTTTCAAAGGACTTGTTGGAAAATTATGTTCTAGAGCAAGCTGGTTATTGGGGTGAATTTTTACCACTGATAGAATTCGCATACAACAATAGTTTTTGTTCGACTATAGGGATGGTACCTTATGAGGCATTGTATAGGAGACGATGTAGAATGCCATTGTGTTAGTATCATGATACTGAAAGTACTGAGGTAGGACTAGAATTTGTGTAGCAGACTACTGAGAAAGTGAAGACAATTCAAGGCAAGATAAGGACAACTCAGACACGACAAAAGAGTTATGCTGATAAAAGACGAAGACCATTTGAATGTGAAGATGGTGATCATGTGTCTCTACGTGTGACACCTATGACTAGAGTTGGACGAGTGATTAAGTTGAGGAAACCCACTCTGAAGTTTATTGGACCGTATCGGATACTCCGTTGGACATCGTACAAATGAAGGAGAATTCAACCTATGAGACGTTTCCAGTCAAGATTGAAGATCGAAGGACAAAGCAACTTCAAGGTAAAGAAATCGCATTGGTTAAGTGGTTTGGAACGATGTAAGCGGTGAAGCCACATGGGAATTGGAAGATAAGATAAGAGAGTAGTACCTGTTTTTATTTTAAGTGTGTTCAAGTTTCGAGGACGAAACTTCTTTTTAGAAGGGGAGTATTGTAAACCCCAAATTTTGGACTATGTTATAGAACTGACGGAATTACACTGTTTTGTGTTTTCTATGCAATATAAAAATAATTTGATTATTTCGATACTATTTTTGATTGTTTTGTGTGATTTGCTCCGGGTCAAGAAAATAAGAATTTTCGGGCCGGGAAAATTCTTATTTTAAATTAATTGGAGCTAGGGGATTTTACTAAACCCAATTCTGATTGATATATATATTAATCTTATAATTTTTTGGATTTAACTGTGCAATAAAATAATTTTATATTATTATAATATTATTTTATTCAACGATCTCTTGTCTCAAAAATAGTAGAAAATTTGTTAGTGGACCCGAAAAAGTTCGTGGGGCCCACGTTTAGCGTAGCAGTCAATGATTCTGACTGGACAGAATTCTAAACCAATAAGGATTAGTCAAAATAGGTGGCTTGACTATCTTAAACCAATGAGAATTAGTCAAACAAAGAAGCGTAGACTTCAATATGGACCGTTGGATAAAAAGCATGATTTAGATGCTTTTGATCTTAACCATTGATCCGATCAATGGTGTAAAACGAATTCTAATAAAACTACTAAGTAATATCCACCGTAGATGAGATCAATGGATAGGAAACCAAGTTGATTTTCAATGGCTAAGATGAAGTCAACAATAGTGGCTTGAATTTGATTAGTAACTAATTAAACCTAATTTGGTTAATCTAATGGCCTAATTAGCAAGTTAAGTAAACTAACTTAATAATTAATTAGTTATAAACTAATTACTAATTAAATATCCTAATTATTATTAGAGGATATATTATATATAATTATATGCCTAATTAATCAATTATGTAATTGGAAAGTTAATTAAGATTGGTTAGGAAACTAAACCTAATTAACTAGTGATTTGATTAGGAAGTAATTAGACTTGAATTAAAACAAATTAATGTCCCTAAAACCCTAAGGAGTCCCACGGTTTGCAGTAGCTTGGAGGAGGCATCTACATGGTTCTTGAACCATCCATAATAGCCATAAAAGTCAAATTGATGACCTATGCCATGTGCTACTCCATGTGCACTCAAGTTGGATATTTTTCTTCATGCAAATCTCCTCATTTTCCCAAACCATTCATGACAGCAGCAGCCCATCCATATTTACTCTTATAATTTTATTTTCTCTCACATCAAAAAGCTTACAACACTTTCTCTTAAAAATCCCAAGAACCTAAGCACCATTTTTCCTTCCTTTTCTCTCCATTGGTTCGGCCCTAGCACCCACAATCACCATCACTCACCTATAATTTTCACTCTCATGATTTCCTAAAGCTAAACAACATTCTAAACACTTTGCATTTAGAAAGTTTTCCCAAAATCACATCCTAAGTGCTTCAAAATCCCACTTCTATCTTACTTCCCTAGAGGTAAACTTTGATTTCTATGGTTTAAATTCATGTTTGTGAATTTATAAACCATATTTGTTCCATGGTTTGTTATTAAAAAGCTTTGTATATGATTTTACTAATTATTTTAGAATTGTTGGGAATTGTTTGTGGCTTGTACGAAAACAAGGAGAAGGAGAGGAGTTTAAAAAGCTTGTCTTCAAGAGCTAAGAGGGAGATTTTACCTCACCAACCATGTTTTGGTGGTGTGGGGATGGTTGTGTATGGTGAAAAACCCATAAGGGTTTATTCACTTATTGTTTGATCTCTCTTTGTTTGTGATTTTGGTGTTTATGGTTTTATATTTTTGATTGCATGTGTGATAATATGTTTAAAGCTTTGATAATATGCTTGTATGGATAATTTTGAATGCATGCAAGTGTATGAGTAATTTAGGATGTGAATAATATGATGAACCGATTTTATGATTGCTCCAAAGAGCACTGAGGCTTACGGCCATACCATGGAAAAGAGGACCAAAGTCCTTACACTGATGAATTAAGATGAGAACTGAGAGGCCTAAATGAATTTGGAAAAAATTGAGTATAGCAAAGTAAAATGATTTTTGGGAAAACGAATTATTATAAATATGATTTTTAGATGAGCAATATTGTAATTTTCATTTTTAAAAAGGGTCATATTGTAAATATGATTTTTAGAGGGGCAATATTATAATTTTTATTTTTTTAAGGGGCCATATTGAAATTATTGATTTTAGAAGGGTTATATTGCAAATATTTTATAAAAAAGAGACTATCTTGTAAATATTATTTTATGAGAAACTATTATGAAATTATTATTTGAAAAAGGACTAAAAATAGAAATATTATATTTTGGAGGGACGATTTCTTAAATATGAATTTTATGAGGAAGATTTCGTAAATATGAATTTTATGAGGGACTATTTCGTAAATATGAATTTTATAAGGGACTGTAATGAAAATATTATTTTAGTGAGGACTAAAATGTAAATATTATGTTTTGCAGGGTTATTATGCAAATATGGAAAATAAAGTCAAATTTTGGTGTTATATGAGAAAAATAATATTTTTGATTTAAAACGTGTGAAAAATATTTTATGCGATTGAGAAAATGCGAAAATATGGTTTCGCAATGAAATTACAGTAATGATACTGTTGGGCCTATATGAGGACCCCGAATATGAGATAAAGAAATTGAATTGAAAATATCATATAATGAATTAGAATTGTGAAATGTGCATAGTACATGCATTAGAAAAGTCCGATGGACTGAATAAGGCTGATTACCTAGGAAAGCATACACCTCCTGAGTGGGTGTGATATGCGAAGTATAGGTCACTCGCTGACCTTGGGGGCATCGGGGTGCGGGTTGCCTACAATGACCAGTTAACAGAGCTTCTGTACTGTAGGTTAGACCGATGCAACACACCGATGATCCGGACCGAGACACTATCCCTAATCGAGATTTGATAAAGACTATGGTGCATATGCTAGATGTGCAAAAAATTGAGCACGTGGTCTGAGGCATATTAGTGCAGACAGATCTTTTTGATCACTCTTTCCGATATGAGTTTTAGCTCCATGGAGTAGGAAATTGAGTCTGTATGCACACATGTAGATAATGAGGGCATTATCGTAATAATGATTTATGATAATTGATTTATTGAATATTTGATTATTGATCATGGCATGATTGTAATTATTGCTTATTACATGAGTTATGATGATAAATGATGTTGGTGGCATAATTGTAATTATGTATGATATGTTGGTATAAGGTATTGTATGTGTTTATCTTCATTGCTACCATACTGGTATTAGTGTAGGTGATCTCACCTCTTTCTATGTCTATTCTATATTATATTTATAATTTTAAAGACGTTGAGCGAGAACTTGAGTAAGAAGCTGAGGAAGAGTAGATTTCGGTAAAGGATGCTGAGTTCTAGAAAATGGAGGTGCCTTGTTTCCTTGGGTATACGAGATTGACGTTTCGTGGAGGATTAGAGGTGTTGCTCGTCGACCTGGAAAGAAAGCGTATTTATTACGTAGGGGACTTAAACATTATTTTAAGTAGGTTATATCTTGAATATTAGGGTGAATATTAATGTACACCTAGAGTTCCCATTGTCAATTGGACAGTATTGGGGAGTATACTATCGTACTCCGAGTGCGATTAGTATAGTGTCGTCTGTGCGGACACTTGTCCGTAGGACTTCGCATCAAGTCGGACTTCTATCTTTTGAGGAGTCTGAGAAGGACCCGTCTGAGGGTTCTGCTGTGTAGTAATACTTGGGCAGTATGTTAGTTTAAATTAAAGTTTAAATATTTTGAGAGTCTAGTTTGTAAATATTAAAATATGACAATACTATGACTTGTGTATATACGATGTAAATAATTTGTGACAATATTGTTATGTTTTTATTTTCTGTTAAGTTTATCTTACTATCATCAAGAAATTTTATAACTCGTATTTACATCACAAAGCACGATTTTCCAATGAAGGGGTAATTTGGTAATTGAGTAACATGAAGTATGACGCCCTAAGGAGGGTGTTACAAACTACATCTCATTTCATGTATTTGTGACCTAGAAATAAATTATCCATATTTATTTCCCTCATCTGAGCAATTAATGCTATTATCTAAGTCATTTTAAACTACTTTTTACTTTCTGTATTGCAACAATATACCTAAACTAACTTAGTTTGTCACGTAATTACGCATACATGTCAAGCAAGTAATATGCTACCTTAGTAATCATATACAAGTCTAACTTGTCTAAAAAGAGGATGTTACAGATTATAGGCTATTTTTTTTAACAAAATGGCATGCAAAAGCATCATAATAATAACTGAAATCCCAACTAGATTGGCACCCCAGCCATTATCAATCATTTGCAGCACACCAAAAATTTATTAAAAACAGATAAAAGAAAATAAGGAAACATAGGGGGACATCAACCTGACCCATGACAGAATCACCTAAATCTATAACAAGGCATATTAATCCTATTGTTGAAAAAATCCTCAGAAATGAATCTAGGGATTAAATCCCACCAAATAAAGCCACTAATAGAAGTGCCATGAGAAGCAAGTTTATCAGCACAAGATAACCATAAAAAATAAGTATCTATTGCCTAGGATAGATGATCTAATGGATCAACTGAGAGGAGCTTTGATTTTCTCAAAGATTGATTTTAGATCCGTGTATCCTCAGATAAGGGTTAGGGAAGAGGATATCCCTAAAACTGCTTTTAGAACTAGGTATGGACATTATGAGTACCTTGTGATGTCCTTCAGGTTGACGAATGCACTAGCGGTGTTCATGGATTACATGAACAGGATCTTTATACACTACCTATATCAGTTTGTAGTAGTGTTTATTGATGATATCCTAATCTATTCTAAGAAAATGGAGGAGCATGAGCAACACGTGAGGGTAGTTTTGGAAACCCTTAAGGAGAAGAGGTTGTTTGCCAAGCTATTTTGGCTAGAGCAAGTATCATGTGTTTTCTAAAACAAAAACCTGCACAAGCATTGCAAAAGCATACTTTTAGGACATTTCTTAGGCATAATCATATGACATGTTATACATTGCATTATTTGACAATTGTATTGATAGTTGTCTCTCTTGTTGGTAATGAACTATGATGGGGCTATAGTTTGCTTTATGAGTATTACATAATGAGTATGTATATATTCTTATAATAATGAATAGAGTCTCATTTATCTATTGTGAATATAATCTGTTGTTGTTAGTTCTATTCATAGTATTTGGTTAATTGTATGATGATTAAACCATATTTCATAAATGAATGAACTTCTTGCCTCGGGAAGAGAAAGGACTAGTTTTGGCTTATGCCACCTTTCTAGTTATTTGTGTATAACTTATTTTTCCCCGAAACAGTTGGACTTATCATGATGCCATGTTTTATAAACTGTTAAAAGAGGTTAAAAAAGGATTGTGAATTCTCACCCCGTTTACTTGTTTCCATGATAAATCCAGGTTAAGTGTAAAACCCTCCTTAGGGTATCACATTTTAGACCAACTCCTTTATAATCTTTACCCAAGTTATAAAATATTTAATATTATTATAATACTAATTTCAAAATTTCTTTTTCACGGATAACATAAACTTACAGAATTAGAGAAACACAAGATATAAAGACTGAATAAAACACATCCCATATACACATCATGCAGTAGTAATAACTTAATTACTTAAAACTTACGTACTCTATAACAATATATAATTACCATATAAAAACTCGGCCTGGCCCAAGCCCAAAAACCTGGAGAGTAAGGTCCTGAACCTGATCCTCTCTCGGATCCTCTACAGGCACATTCTCTGTTCGAGACATGTCTCTTTGGATAGGAGTCCGAGCAATTGACTCCGTAGAGTCTTCTCTAGGCAAACGGTGAGCAATGTCCCACAGTTCTCTAATAGGCATGGAGAATTCTACATGTACACAAGCATTATATGTAACAGTAGGGATTCCATGGTAAGTCCCACTTTGGGATAGAGTCACCTCTCCTATATAACTAAAATGTTCAGTATCTGAGTCGAAAAAACCAGGCATCAGTGCCTTCGTGGAACTGCGCTTGCACATAATCAGAGAAATCCCTTCTTGCAGCCATTGCAAACCGATCAAACAAAGTCTAACCAACTCAAATCTAGTCGATCCAACCTCGTCCTTCTTACGGTCTTTATCAAACATAACCATAAAGACATAACAGATAAACAATACAGCAAAGAGGTGAGATCCCCTACATCGCATACCAATATGGCAGCAAAGAAACGATAAACATGCCAACACAGTTCAACATACAATCCATAAAATAATATAAAATCAACAGATATATTCATGATATTTAATAAAAAAATAATTCAATAAACTTGCAACACAATATGAGGCACAATGATAATACTACAATAATATTATATTACAATAATACTATATCATAACAATATAAATGCTGACTATGCATATGACCAATATGTATACTGACTATTCTTATGCACAATGCACCAATTCCCCACTCCCTGGAACTAAACTCAAATTCAGAGATGAATGTTCCAGAAGATCTGTCCCCCTTCAAAAGACAGTCTACACCGGACCACGAAAAGAAATAGTGTTTATCGGACTATCAATGTGTTGCAACGGTTTTTCACAGTCAGGGGTATATAATGTGACAACATGGTCACTAAGTGAACCAGCTCGCCCTGACGTCCCCTAAGATCTATCAAAGATCCCACTATCTTGTAAGTTCTCGTTCACTCCTAGGCATATAACACCACAACAGCCACCAACTGTATAATGCTCAAATGCATATTCAATGAAATCAAACCACCGTTGAACTGTTCCCAATGATATTAAGGCAACCGCCCATACAATTGTCTAATACCATTAGTATCAATGATATTATATAACTGCCCATACAATTACATAATACCAATGATTCATTCGAGTCCAGTACTTCGATTCCACAATCCACATGGGTCCAGTACGTTGGCCCAAAAGCACAATGCTAAAATCACAATCCACTTGGGTCCAGTATATCAGTCCTACAGCAAAACTCGTTGTTCCTCTCAATCGCGTAGTGATATTATCGCATTTTCACAATTGCAGAAAACTTCTGTTACGTTTTCAAATCGCGTAATGATTTTTAAACGTTTTCTCAATCGCATAAATATTTCAAAATATTTTCTTAATCGCGTAGTTAAAAATCACCATTTTTAAATTGTGTAAGAGTTTTTCCACGTATTTTCAATCGCGTAAAACATTTTAACCATATTCTAAGCTTAAATTAAAACTTTTCTCATTTAATCTCAAAATTAGACTTTATTTCTAATATTTCCTTAATAAATCACCTTTGAATAATATCTTCAAACATTTTTCGTAAAACTTATATTATTTTAGTTAACTCAAGATATCTCAAAAATATTTGTTCATTACTCTTAAGAAAACTTTAAATAAAATACTTTAAGTTTCAAACCATTCTCAAAAATTATTTCCTTGCTAAAACTCCTCTAAATGATACTTTCTAATATTTTCTTCATAAAATTTTACACTTTCATGATTTAAATCAAATATTATAGCTCAAAGTTTTTTAACGCACTTCAAAACCCAAAGGGTGAGCTATACGTCAGTAAACTTTAACTTACAAATTTATTTCCCATCATAACCTCAATTCATTAGTTTAATTAATTCCAAAAAAATTAGTTTATTTTCTTTTTATATCTCAAAATTTACTAAATTGAGTTCTTGTTAATATTTTAAGTGCTTTACTCCAAAATAATCATGGAGGCCGTGTGCCTCTTGGTTCTTTGAAACCAAAATAGTTTTTCTTTCCACATGATTCTTATCATATACAACATATCACTCATGATATTTCTACCATCACATATTCATGCTTACTATTAAAGCAATAAAATCATATTAATCATCTAATCACAATTCAATTAAAATCATACCATCTCACATAGTAATCATTTAATAAAAATCATGCATAATTATCAAAGTAATAAAATCACATATAATAACACATAACACTTAAATATACACAATCAAATGAATAAATTCTTTAAAAGATTTTTCATCCACAAACTCAAACAAATCCATTCCCTCACCACCACATATGGCCTATGAGGTTAATCTCCCTCTTACCTCAAAGGAAGATCAAAAACTCTTCTTGATTGTCTTTCTTGAAGATTTCGTGCACCACCTCCAAGATTTACTTAAAATCAAAGACAATATACAAGTTAACATTTAAAGCTTATCTAAGATGACTATGGATCAAAACATAGTCTAGAACTTTAAAATGAATAGAAAAGCAAAGATTAATAACCTTTACCTTAAAACTCTTGATTAGAGCTTTGATGAAAGTGATAAAAGATGATGGATTTAGACTAAAGTCTCAACACTAAAGAGTCTTAGAATGATGTAAGGATTCAAGAAGTGGGGTTGGATTGAATCAAAAGTCATTGAATGTTGGTGGAGGGGTATAGCCGTGAGCTTCCTTGGATGAACAAGGTGAGAACTTCTTGATTGTCAACTTGAAGAACAAGATAGAAGATGGATGATCTAGGCTAAGATCTCAACTACAAAGTATTTTAGAATTATGTATAAATTCTAGATCTAAGGCTGTTTAGAATTATTGAAGCTTGGAAGATGTTTCAATGGGTCTTGGCCGTGGGCCTCTTTGAAGAAAAAAGGAGAGAACTTTTTGGTTTTCCAAGAATTAGAATAGAGATTTAGAGAAAGCTACAACATAGAAGTGTTTAGGGATGGTGTATAGGTCTAGGAAATGATGTTGGATAAAATTATAGAAGCTTAGATGTTGGTTTTGAGTGTGAAGGCCGAATGCTTCAAGAAGAAAGAAGAATGGAGTTTTTGTGTTAGTTCTTAGAATTTTTGGAAGAGAGAGAAAAATATGATAGGTTTATGTCACAAAGTGTTATGAAAATTGAAGTAAAAGTGTCCTAGAACCATAAGCTAGCCGTGAGGTTTCAAGAGAAAATGATAGATTACTTTGTGATATTGATTTATGAAATGAAATGTGAAGGTTTTCGCTCAAAATGGTGCTTGGCCGTGGAGTGCATCTCAAAGGAGAGGTCAAAGCTTCTCCAAGAAGCTTTGTGAAAGTCAAAACTTGCTCTCCAAGCTCTCCTCCCATTGGCTTGCCACTAAGCTTGACCAATTTCTATTAGTTAGACATTTTTGTTGACTATTCAATAATTAAGCAAGCAAGCTTGCTTCCCAAACCATTGATTTAATTAATGGTAGATATCCAAGACTTCTACATTAAGCTTACTATCACAACTGTTGATGAGATCAGTGGTGATCATCCAAAGCTTCCTTACTAAGTTTGCTCTCACATCATTGATTAGATCAATGGTGATCATCCAAGGCTTCTTCATTAAGTTTGCTTTCATATCCATTGATTAGATCAATGATAGATATGTAAAGCTTCTCCTCCAAGTCTTGCCATCCAATGGTGCAAATCAAAGTCCATGCCACTATTGTTGACTCTATCTTTCTTCACTTGGAAGCTTCCTTTCTATTGGTCCTTCCCAAAGTCATAGCCTCTTTGTTGACTTATCTCAATATATTTTTCCGAAAGATATTTTCCAGAAACTATTATCCAATGGACAAAGATTACTGATAGCTATTGTCCAATGAATAATAACATTACACAATGGATAATAGCTCTATCCAACAGATAATAAAAACTCAGATAAAGAAAATTTTTGTTAGATATTTATCCTTAGATATTTTACTAGATGAGTCATCAAAGAGAAGTCTCTAGAACGTGTCACCCATTGTGGCGAGTTACAGGGTGAGTCAGTGTTCTACAACCTTCTAGAATATGGCAAGTCACCATTCTAGAACATGGCGTGTCATCGCTTCTACAAGCTTCTAGAACACACTGAGTCATGGGGCTAAAGTGTCACGAAAGGTGTCCAGCTTTTATTGGTCCTCCACTGAGTCACAGCCACCAAGTTTGACCAGCCCCTCCTTGGTGCATACAAGGTGAGTCAGCTACTAGAATCTTCTAGAATACGCGAGTCACCAACTTAGCCACCAAGTAACCTCTCCGTTGATCCACCTTTGAGGAAGCCACCTTTGTTGACTTTTCAAACAACTTGCTAAGCAAGCAAGGTCTCCTAAGGGTGCAACACAAAAGCTTATCATGATTACTCATGATGAGCCCCAAGATATTTTGGCTTATGGATAACTATTCACTAGATATTTTCAGAAGCTACTATCCAATAAATAGAGTATACTGCTGAAATACCAGCAATTACTATCCAATGAATAATAAAATATAGAAAAATTTTATTAGTCATATAAATTCTAAAAATTAAAAGATCGGGTAACGTATCTCTCGGATTTGGGTTTAGTAAGATCCCCCGGCTTCGAATAAATCAGTAAAGATTTTTCTCAGCCTAAAAATTATTATTTTCCTGATTCAGAGTAAATCACACACAAAGATAAAAAAATAGTCACAGAACAGTCAAAATAAATTTACAGCACACAGAAATCACAAAAATCAGTAAAATCACATTCTACTGAAAAATAAGAAATTTCGGGGTGTTACATTAAGAATCTTCTAAGAGGAAGAAGAAGAAGCAAAAGACTTAGAGTAGTTTATTTTGTTTCTCTTGGAACAAAGCATGTATTTATTTATATTGCTTGAGTTCTGTGTAAAGTTTGTATATAACAATGAGCCCTTTTAAGGCCAATGATGTATATATCTAATTTTTCTTCCCTCTTGGCTCTCCATAATAACATGTATGGTTATCATGGATTATTTTATCATTGTGTTAAGTGATAGTGACATGCTTAATGATAATCACATATTTTATAAATTAATAAACTCTTATTTTTAGTCATTTACATTCTCTGTGTACTTAATTGATTGAGTTTGGTTATGTTTTGTAAGTTTGGACTCAAATTAGACTTAACTGATTTTTTTTAGCATGATTTACGTCTTATACTGTTTCTGTATTTTGGCCATATCTTGAGTTCTAGATGTCTAATAATTATATATTTTACCTTGAAGGAAAGATAAGAGAGAGCTCTACAACTTTCATGAGATCTCTAGGTCAAAATCAGACATCTAGTAAAGCTAATTGCTCTTGGAAGTCAGAACACAGGTTTTGTGATTGGAACCTGAATAGTGTACAGTAATCAGAGCATAACTCGGGTTGTAAGAACTTAATTGGGCTAAAATTTTGGCATCTACAATTAAGACCCATGTTTACAACTTTCATTAAGAACACAAGACTCATTTCAGATTGCTTAAAGGTCATATTGGGCTTCCAAGTCAGAGCAGAGGAACTGTAGCTGGGCTTGAGCAGTGTGCAGTAATCAGATCATATGTTGAGTTTGTAGGAATGCTTTTGGGCTCAAACTAACGGCATTTGAAAGCTAAGATCTAGGCCTACAACTTTCATGAAGACCACTTGGTGAGAAAATGATGAATGCAATGAGTTCAACACTGAATGATTTCGAAGAGAAAGAATCTCAATAATTTTCCACTCATTTTTCACTCATCCACTCACTCATGAATCACCCCTCTTATAATTTTGTATCCTTAATCTTCTATAAAAGGGAGCCTTGGCTGATCATTTAGGAATCTTGGTCTTAGAGATCAAGATCATGCTATTGTGTTGTTTGTTTATCTTGTTGTAATTTTCTTTTATTCTAAATTGAAGTTATGTTCTTCTTCTTCTTCTTCTTCCTCTCTTTTCCTTTCTTATTGTCTATGAGTAACTAATTTTCATTTTACTTGGGTGAAAGGGTGAAGCTCTTGGTAATGAAATAAGGTTAGATTAATCTCTTTTTTGTACCTAAATGATATATTATCAAGTAGCTATTATATGTGTTGTATTTTATTTCCAATCAATTTAGAAACCCTCCTTGTAAGGTGGAGATCTTCATTTGTTGTAGCAAGATATTAGCACAATGAATACTTGAGCCCATTTATAAGTGGTGGTGTTAATAGATGAGTAAAAGAATCATAATATAATTATGTATATAATCTTAAATGAACTTTGAATGTTGTATTTTTCGATTGGAACCTCCATTATGTGTGGATTCAAATTGAGTTATAAAAAAATTAACAAAATATTTACCTTACGTCAAAGAATTTTTCTTCATCAATTCCTTATGGATCGACCTCGGACTCCTAATAATTTATTACTTAAAACAAATTGTACTTGGGTTTGCAACTTATAATTCGCATCAAGTTTTTGGCGCCATTGCCGAGGGCTTGATTTGAAGAACAATATTTATTATGTAAATATTTTGTATATATATATATTTTTTTTTTCTTGTCAATTTTGTATATATATATATTTTTTTTTTTCTTTGTACATACTAACGTACTAATTTAGTGAGAGAAACTCTCCATTCTCCTTCTATAATTTTTAATTATTAATTAAATAATTTTTCTTCTTCTCTTCTTTCTCATTGAAAAAACAAAAAAAAAAAATTGACTTGTTGATTCTCTAATTTTTATTTTATGTTCTAATAATATCTCAATCTTGACTCTTCTCTTCTTCCTCCTTTGCCGG
This sequence comes from Ormosia semicastrata, assembly GCA_029884595.1. Classification (NCBI taxonomy): domain Eukaryota; kingdom Viridiplantae; phylum Streptophyta; class Magnoliopsida; order Fabales; family Fabaceae; genus Ormosia; species Ormosia semicastrata. The sequence continues at coordinate 72,951,362 of JAQQTO010000060.1, forward strand.
CTCTAGTGGGGCTCTGCCTCTCTCTGATTTTCTTATTTTAAATTTACTTTCTGCACTTTACTTACTACACTTTATTTTTGTATTTTATTTTTTGTACTTTATATTTTGTATTTTACTTTCTCGTATTTTATTTCTAACTTTCTAACTTACTAACCTACTAACCTTTTAATTTTCTTACTTACTAACTATCTAATTCTCTTATTAACTATCTAACTTTTTAATTTACCTACTTCTAACATTTTAATTTACCTACTTACTAACTTTTTAATTTATCTACTTACTAACTTATTTTGTGGTTGATTTATACCACACCTTTGTTAATAAATATTTAATGACTGGTTTATATTGCCTACTTGTTAATATTTAATGGTTGATTTTTACCACTTACTTGTTAATATTTTTTTTATGGAAGGTTGAGCTCTGTATATATTTTTATTTTATTATTTCTATTTCTTCTTCTCTTTTGTCATGTGTAGATAAATTCGTGTGTTTCTAGGGTGAAGATGTAACTTGATTCAATTGACATGTATTAAAATTGAAATTTTAATTAATTTTTTTATTCAATTTGAGTGCTTATTATGATTCTTAATACTTTTATAAATTGGTCACTCATAAATTGATCTAGTGAGGTGTATGTAGAATCGAAAGGTTAGTATATAACTTAGACTATAAATAATAAGTGTCATGATTTATAATCATCTAGGAATGAAGGTTATAGGTTGTGTGGGAGAATTATAATATTTTCCATGAGAATCCATAGAGTAAAGGTCATGCCTTTAGGAGTTAAGGTTTAGGCCAAGGAATTGAATTTTAATTAATTACTAGATTCTCCATATCAATTGAATGATTAGAAATTAATTAGAATGAAGGTCCCAAATCAACTCTATTATCTATGATAGATTATTGAATCAAGTGAAGTCAAATCCCTAGTGTTTTAATTTCATGTGTTTACATCCTTAATGTATTTTGTATTTATGTGCTTTGTTCTTTCTTTTTCCTTTTAATTTCGTGCGTTTTAGTGTTTTTTTATTTTTATTTTTTCCCTCTTAATCGTCAACTTTATTACTTTGACAATTCAGTGCACTTGTCAATTTTCTCAACAATTTTTTGCAAACCTAGGTTGATACGATGGATTTTGTTGCTTCAAGAATTCAATATCACAATAAAAGATAAGAAATAAGCCAAAAATGTTGTTGCAGATCATTTGTCCATACTTACAATAGGCTCACCTTTTGATATCACACCTATCAATGATTCTTTTCCTAATGAATTTTTATTTTCTGTCAATTCTAAGCCTCGGTTTGCTAACATAATTAATTTTCTTGCAACATAAAAGATCCCGCCTCAATTATCTTGATTAAATCATTCGGAGATGTGTGCCCAACAGTGAGGTAGTTCTTTGTGTCCCCTGTTAAGTGGTGGATAACGGTACTCCGTGACTCTCAAGTCAGTTTATTTTTTAGTTTCCCATAATAATTGATTCCTTCTCTTTTAAAATAGATGTCATTCTCTCATATCTAAGAAAGCATTTCCCTTCTCTTCCTCAAAATGCTATAACAAAAATCTATAAAGCTAGGCGTGAAAGACTGAGACTGTTAATGTACAAGGGCATCCCAGAGGATATACGCTGGATAATTGAAGCAAAGGTTCGTTTAGCTGGTGAATCTTTAGATTCATTTGTCCAATACATGCCTGGTCTTAGTAAAAGTTCGTATTCAAAATGGAGAGGAGTAAAAAGAATGTAAGTTTGTTACAAATGTCGCGATGGAATTGTAACGCGCGATGTTGTTCTTTGGGAATGATTTCTGCAAATCAAGAAGATAAAATATACTTTATTAAGAATAGGATTAGTAAGGAGTCATTAGATGATATCTTATTGACTTTTGAGATGCATTCTTGTGGAGTTGTTTATCGAGACCTTCTTAATTTATGGAATCTCTTCAGGGATGAGTAAAAGCGTTACAGTCTTGGGAATCTGACTCAAAAAGACCTTGTTTTCCAATTTATAAGAAAATTGGATGGGAAGCTTATCCTTAACTCATAGAAAGCGTTTAAGCTGTTATTGGACGTAAAACCAAAGGAAGATGTGAGTCACAATCACAACAACATGTATATATTATCTTGTATATCTCCTAAAAAAAAGAAAAAAAATAAAAAATGAAGAAGAAAAAAAAATAGAAAAAAAAGAAAAAAAAAAAAAAAAAAGAGGCGAAACTTCAGTTGTAGTTGGTCTTTAAATAGATTTGGAGCCTCGGGTAGATGCCCGTCCCGTCATTGACTCGGGTGGACCTTCACATGTCAGTCCATAAATAAGGTTTGTGTACCATGCTCTGTAGAGAGCTGCACAAGCATTTCTAGGTTTTAACCATAGGTTCTGCTTGCTAATGGACAGATAGAAGCATCCTATGTTTGCATTCTCGCGTGACAATGCCTCTGAGCTCAATTCTTGGTATTGATTTATTATGTTCCTGAGCGTAGCTCCACTGGCTGTAGTCACTGGTCATCATATTCAAATTTTCTCTCTTTAACTAGAGGGACGATGCATAGGCTAGGATATCCCATAAGCGGGAGGAGTGCTTTAAGTCTGAAATTCCTTAAGAAAATTCGATGTCTCTTTCAAGGGGCAGTAAGATTGTGAAGGCTACTGCACTCATGATGCACAGTATAAAGATACGCCATGAAACCTGTACATAAAGGTATGTCATCATTTGTTATTATAATTTTATCTTTGTATGATTTTGTTATATTTTAGTTTTAGACAAACGATCCTTTGGGCGGGGTCTTTCAGGGGTTTCTAGACTTCTTTACCCTGATGCTTTTCTTGAAGTCAAAAAATAAAAATAAAAAAATAAAAAAAATAAAAAATAAAAAAATAAAAAAATAAAAAAAACTGTGTTTCTTAATTTCAAACTTTTCTGACAACAACCAACCTACCCATATAGGTGCTATCATTACCTTTTTTCATTTTTTTCCCTATTTAAACACTTCATTTTCTTCACTTTCCTCTAACCCATAATCATTTAAAGGGAGCGTAAGTGTAGAAATGGAGGGATATTCTTTTACCAGTATCTGTGTATTTTGTGGAACAAGTTATGGGAAGGGTTTAGAGTTTGTAAACGCAGCAAGCACTGTTGGTATAACACTTGTTGCGAGAAACATTAGTGTAGTATATGGGGGAGGTAGCATTGGGTTAACGGGGGCTGTATCACTTTCTGCACATATAAGAGGTAGTCAAGTTTTAGGTGTCATTCCTGAACCTTTAACTCGAAAGAACATCACTAGAAAGACAATTGGGCTAGAATTTCAAGTATCATCTATGCATGGACGAATGAAGGCAATGCTTGAAAACTCTGATGCTTTTATTGCCTTACCGAGTGGTTTTGGTACTTTGGAAGAAGTTTTTCAAATTATCTCTTGGGCCCAACTGAACATCCACTATAAACCCATAGGTTTGTTGAATGTTAATAATTTCTTTGATAATTTGTTATCTTTTGTTGACCATGCTGTGGAACAGAAATTTATCACACCTTCGGCAAGACGAGTCCTTATCTCTGCTTCCACTGTTGATGAGTTAATTTATAAGTTAGAAGTTTTTGTTTATGAACCTGATCCAGTAACAACTCAAATAGATTAGTCAGAAGGAAGCAGTGAGGGAAGCAGTATGAAAAGTAAGCTAGATCAGACACTCTAACTATTTAAATAATTACAAGCTTTGGTTTTATTTATTGTACTTTGTTTTTGTTTAAATTTGTGTCAGGTCTCTCTTTTCAGTAATTGCTACAACAGATAATGTCGCTTATCCTTTACTCATCTATATTTTAACATTGCGGACAATGTTGTGATCTGGTTGGGAGGAAGGATAGTTGTTCAAAAAAAATTGAGAAGTATGATATGATTATCAGTAACTTACTAAACTAGTTAAGGATGGCAGAGTAAGGAGTAAGTTATACTCTTGAGACGCATCTTAGTTAGGGAGTATATTTATTGATATGATTGTCAGAAACCTACTCACAGTAAAACCAGTTAAGGATAGCAGAGTAAGGATTAAATTTTACTCTTGAGACGCATCTTAGTTGGGGCAGTAACTAGTTTGTGTGGAAGTAGCAATTCAAATTCAGGAAAATTTGCATGATTGAGTAAATTGTCTTCTTTCTTAAAAATCATATGTTTGGTTATGGATGTTGAATTGGTGGACTGAGAATGATAGAATTATGCCTTGTGAGATTTTGAGCCTATTGATGAATGGATTGAACATTTGTACCATTCTCTTTTTTTGTGTGTGTGAATTTCACTCATGGAATTGTTACTCGAGAACTTGCTTTGATTCTTTTTGAGACTACATTTTCACATACATACATAAACATAATTGAGGCATTTTTCTTGAAGTAGCTACTTTAACCAAATAGCCAAGAATGACTGCGCATAAATAGGCAGCCTTGCTCAGCAGCATATTGTCTCAATATGATATCAAGCACTCTTATGGCTTCTTGGAAATTTTCTGATTCCTGCCAACGTAAGGCATTGGAAATGGCCTATATCCCCTTGCTTAACCCGTTTGAGCTTATTTGACCATTCTTTGTTTTGAACTCATTATGTGCCTTAAATGAAAAACCATGTTCTTACCTAGCATTAGGGAATAAGAGAACATTCGCTTTGTCATTGGATGAGTTCTTCAACAAGTATGGGGGGGTGTGTAGAATGGTTGGTAAAAAAAAATTATTTAATTAAAAAATGTATATATTATGTTTATCTTAAAAAAATCAAATAAAAAATAAAAATATATAAATAAGGGCCAACAAAGCAATAAAGGAAAGGAAAAAAATATGTAAAGGGAATTTGTATTAGATAGAGTTGGGATAAACTTTCATGCTTGTTAATTGAACTCAGCTCTCACGCTCTTTTATTCTCTTTGGTATTTAACTTGTCATATCCATATTACCTTCTCCTTTACCTTGACCCAATTATAACCTTGAATAAAGTCCTCATGATTTGTGTGTGCATGTATTCTGAGTGGTGAAGAAGTAGAAGATAAGCAAACTTATGGTAGTGCAATTTTCATAGGTTAAATTGAGTGAAATACCTACCTTTTAAAAACTTGAGGGATTGAGAGTGAATTTTGTGAGGATATATCATTCTTGACTCATGCTTTTCATTTGAAATTTCCTTGCTAGTAGGTTTGAGATGTGAAGAAACGTTATGTCATAAATGTTTTGATCCCTTGAATGATTGGTTGCTCTTCATTCTTAAATATTATTAGAAATTGAGCATTTTAGAATTTCTAACTTTTGAGTTTGTGTTGTTTTTCCTTGTTCCCTAGTTTTGGTCTTATGTGTTTTGTCCAAGAGTGCAAAAAGTTAAGTGTGGGAGAATTTGATAATCACATATTTTATACATTAATAAACCCTTATTTTTAGTAATTTACATTCTCCATGTACTTAATTGATTGAGCTTAGTTATGTTTTGTAAGTTTAGACTCAAATTGCACTTAATTGATTTTTTTAGCATGATTTATGTCTTATACTGTTTCTATATTTTAGCCATATCTTGAGCTCTAAATGTCCAATAATTATATATTTTACCTTTTAGGAAAGATAAGAGAGAACTCTACAACTTTCATGAGAGTTCTAGGTCAAAATCAAACATCTAGTAGAGCTAATTAGTCTTGGAATTCAGAACAAGGGTCTTGTAATTGGAACCTAAGTAGTGTATAGTAATCAGAGCATAACTTAGGCTGTAAGAATTTAATTAGGCTGACACTTTGGCATCTACAAGTTAAGACCCATATCTACAACTTTCATAAAGAACACAAGACTCATTTTGGAATGCTTAGAGGTCATATTTGGCTTCCAAAATTAGAGTAGAGGAACTATAGCTGGGTCTGAGCAGTGTGCAGTAATCAGATCATATCTCGCATTGTAGGAATGTTTTTGGGCTTAAACTAATAGTATTAGAAAGCTAAGATCTAGAGTTACAACTTTCATGAAGACCACTTTGTGATAAAATGATGAATTCAATGAGTTCAGCACTGAATGATTTCGGAGACAAAGAATCTTAATAATTTTCCACTCATCAGAAGTTATTTGGCATTTTCCACTCATTTTCCATTCTTCCACTCACTCATGAATCAGCCCCCTTATCATTTTGTATCCCTAATCCTGTATAAAAAGGAGCATTGGCTGATCATTTTGAAATGTTGGTCTTAGAGATCAAGATCATGCTATTATGTTGTTTGTTTATCTTGTTGAAGTTTTCTTTTGTTCTAAATTGAAGTTATGTTCCTCTTCTTCGTCTTCTCTCTTCCTTTCTTCTTGTTTATGAGTAACTAATTTTCATTTTACTTGGGTAAAAGGGTGAAGCTCTTGGTAATGAAATAAGGTTAGATTAATCTTTTTCTTATGCTTAAATAATATATTATCAAGTAGCCATTATATGTGTTATATTTTGTTTCCAATCAATTTATAAACCCTCCTTGTAAAGTGGAGATCTTGATTTGTTGTAGACAAGATGTTGACACAATGAATGCTTGAGCCCATGTATAAGTGATGGTGTTAATAGATGATTAATGGAATCATAATATAATTACGTATATAATCTTAAATGAACTTTGAATGTTGTATTTTTTGATTGGAACCTCTATTATGTGTGGATTCTAATTGAGTTATAAAAAGAATTAATCGTGTCCTTATTTTACTTACCAAGAGTGGATCTTCTAACCCAAGTAAATCCTTTTTATTTGAGACCAAGTTTGATCACTTTATTGTTATGACAAAATATTTATCTTACGTTAAAAAAATTTTCTTCATCAATTCCCTGTGGATCGACCTTGGACTTCTGAGAATTTATTACTTGAAACAACTTACACTTGGACTTACAACTTATAATTTGCATCACTTAAATCTTTTTACTCTGGTATATTGCGAATATACTACTATATTAGGGTTAGGGTGTTACATTATACCTTATGGAATTTTAATTCCTAAGTACTTGATTACCATTTTTCTATGGATTTCCTAATAAGATATACAACTAATATATAAGCAACAAAAGCATATTTATAAAATACATAATCAAGCTTAATACATAGTAGGGGGTTGTGCTTTCATACACACATACGTATCCTAAAGTCTACATACAAGGAGGGAAAACTAGGGGTTAGCACCTAATATCTTACATCCAAAAGAGTTAGGGTACAACAAATAATCCCAAACTTGGTGCTATACAAAAGTTACATTATATATATATATATATATATATATATATATATATATTGTGCTCTTATACACACATATGCATCATAAAGTCTATATACAAGGAGGGTAAACTAGGGCTTAGCACCTAATATCTAACATCCAAAATAGTTAGGGAACAACAAATATCTATCTATCTATATATATATATATATATATATATATATATATGCTACATGAATTTTAGCAGGTTCCTAGCCTTCTTGGTCTATATCTTCTGTGATAGTTTGAATAGAATGATCATCCTAACAAGAGAGTTCAGGTTTGGGACGAAGACCCAAATGTAGTAAAACTTAGTCTTGACCTTGTAGTAAGCCATCTAAAATACCACGCTTAATTTAATGAGTTATAACTCAGTAGGAATGGAATACAACATATAATAGTTGAACTAATGGTATTCTAGCCATATTTCATATGGAAAACATTTTTATTTACCTTCTTTTTTTCTCAAAATTTTGCCTTAAAGTTAGAAACATGATTTTCATTTCCAAGTTCTAAGAAAACATTTTTTTTTAAATAGCTAAATCATTGATGAAAAAAAGTAGAAAAACAAACCTAATTTCATTTCATTAAAAAAAACTAATGGGGGAGTATCATCTTCATTCTTATCCCTCATTTCTTAAGGCTTTGGCATCCTTTCATATGCATAGGGCTTTAGACCCATTTCATTTCTCCACCTTAAGTGCTAATTCATACTCATGAGTTCATTCTTAGTCTAGGGTGTCCCCCAAACAACATTACATTCTTATGGCCATAATATCAACTAATTAGCACAAAAGATCATTCTAGGGATCATAGCTTACTACCTCCATAGAAAAACACATTTTTCCTCTTTGTTTTTTAAAATAAAAAACAAACATCTCCATCAAGAAGCAATAAAAGACAACAGCCACAGCATGGAATATTGAGTTACATGAATCAAGTAAAAAGGCTTTCATTGGCAAGGCACGCAATAGAAAAGTGAATAAATTTAGTAGCTTGTGCATGCTTTCTTGAAAACTAAACATAACCAGAAAAATAATTTACTTTCATAAAACTTATCCAAAGTTCAAAACAAAGATAAGATGATTCATTACAAAACAAAACCTTATCAACATAATCGTCAAACTTGGAAAATCACATTTTATCTTCAAAAATAAAAAAAATATGATCATGTCACTAACTCATCAAAATTTTTGAAACTTAAACATGCATCATAGTTATTCTTCAAAGCTTTTATGCATGCAAATAGCAGCCTCGGATTCAGGCTTCCCAAGGCCAAAAACAAGCATTTTTTGAAGCAACTTGGAGTCAAAACTCATTATAACTTTTAGCATTCTTTGAAACAACTTGGAGTCAAAACTCATTACAACTTTTGGCCAGCACCATACAGCAACCAGAATTTATTTTCCAACACTTAATCCACTCAAATTCATTCATTAAAATCAGTTTTATAGCCCTCAAAATTTTCAACATACCATTATGTGGTTAAAGTCTTTCAAAACATTAAGTTAACTTAAAAAAATGAGAAGCAAGTCTTCCAAAAGATAAAAAATAGTCCAACAAAAATTTATAGCAGTTCATAAGAGATCAAAATCAGTCTAAACACATTATAATCACCAAAATAGTCCAAAAATTAAGAAACAGTCCCAAGGTCAAAACAAAAAACATAAAATAGTCCAAGAGAGATTTAGAACAATCCATGCAGACCAAAATACCCCAAATAGTCTAGCAGTCCAAAAATCAATAAAAAAACACTCCCAAGAATGAAACAAAACTAAAACAGTCCAAAGTCCTTGATTTACAAGGTTAGGGTTTGAAAACCCTTTTTTCTAAAACCCACATACGGGTATTTCCTCATCCAATAAGGATGAAAAGATGAAGATTGATAATCACATATTTTATTCATTAAGAAACCCTTATGTTTAGTCATTTACACTCTCCATATTCTTAATTGATTGAGTTTGGTATGATTTTGTGAGTTTGAGCTCAAATTGGTCCTAATTGAATATTTTCAGCATTATTGAGATTTGACACTATTTCTGTATTTTGGCCATAACTTGAGTTCCTGATATCTGATAATCATGAATTTTACCTTGTAGGAAAGCTAAGAGGAAGCTCTACAACTTTGATGAAGAGCTTGAAGTCCTAAACAGATGTCTAAGGGACCTAAGTTTACATGGAAGTCAGAATACGGGTTCTGTCACTAGAATCCGAACGGTGTGCACTCATAAAATCATATCTCAAGCTGTAATAATGGAGATGGGCTGAAATTTGGATAGTTGATAGTTAAGATCCAAATAAACAACTTTTATGAAGAACACTTTTTGAAAGTCTAATGGGTCAGTTTGAGCTTGCAAGTCGGAACAGAGGTGCTGAAGTTGGGTTTGAGCAACCTGTGGTATTTGGGTCATATCTTGGGCTGTAGGAAGCCAAATTGGACGATCCAGATATGCATGTTATAGCCAAGACAAAGATCTACAACTTTCACGAAGAGTACTTTTCATGGATCTGAAGTATAGTTAGTCATTTTTGGCTTCTAAGTCAGACAAGAAATTTTCGTCCTCAACCACTCCACTCCACCAACCCACTCAACCACCCACTCACCCACTCACTCAACCACTCCACTCCACCAACCCACTCATCCAACCACTCCCATTTGTCCTTTTGTTACCCTAGACTTCTATAAAAGGCATCATTGGTTATCATGAATGACAAGGTTTATTCTCCTTCTTGTTTCTTCATAGTTTCTTCTTGTTTCTTCATAGTTTCTCATAGCTTTTGTATATTTTGATGCTCCCCTTCATGGTAATGGAGGGCTAAGCTACTTTCGGTCAATTTAGAACTCTTGAAGAGATTGTGGTTTGGATTCTTGAGACCTTGGTTATGTATTGTATTTGATTTGTAATTGAATTTCTCTTTTCTTCTTCTTTTTTTCTTCTTCTTGATCTTGAATGCATGAATGGTGATTCTATTTATGTTGATCTGATTTGATCTTGGTTTAAGATTGAGATTTGTGATGAAACTTAGAACTGATTGATCTAAACTAATCACATAAATGAAGATTGAGATTTGTGATGAAACTTAGAACTGATTGATCTAAATTAATCACTGAATTGAAAAAGTTAGGTTCTTGATTTGTGCCTAAGTTAATTGAATTTGGTACTTGAAATTAACATAGATCTTCATGAATGGTGTGATTGCGGATTTGTGTTTATCACTTGTTAATTGAATTCTAGACAATCGTCTAGTATGAATTCTGGATTTGATGCAGAGATCTCGGTTAGATCCAAATTAATAATTCAATTGTGCTTCAAGTGTTCTATGAAGGGTCTATGATTGAATCCACCCAATCTTGGATAGGTTTCTAAATTGACTGCTCTTTAATTGTTATTTCTTCCTTTAATTTTGTTAAGTGCGATCTTAAACTGTCAAACCCCCCTTTGCTAAACTTTCACTTGATTTGATTAAATTGCATCTATAATCCTTGTGGAGATGATCCGGTATTGTCACTGTGCTACAAGCTTAGGTAATAACTTTGGTTATAATTTTGACTGAGTTCGGCGCTCATCAAAATTTTGGCGCCGTTGCCGGGGATTAGTAAGTGTAATCTTTTCATTTTAAGTGTTTTTACTAACTTTTGCTTTTTATTAACTTTTCTAACATTTTTATCCATTGTCTAGTGTATTTTGCTTATTTATTTATTTTTGTGTGATGCATGACTAGGTCCGAGCCTGATAACTTGGTTGACTTTGATCCTGAGATTGATAGAACCTTGCATAGGTTGATTCGAGCTCGTAGGCTATGTGCAAGAATTGCTTCTGAATTTGATCTTAATATTGGGAGTGAACTTGAGATCTTGAATAATTCTGAAACCATGGCTAATAACATACAGAATAGAACTCTTAAGGAACTTGCTGCTCCTGATATAACTAACCAGTCTTTGTGTATTCAATACCCAGATCTTGATGCTAATTTTGAGTTAAAATCTGGATTGATATATTTGTTGCCCAAGTTTCACGGTTTTACAGGTGAGGATCCCCATAAGCATCTAAAGGAGTTCTATGTGGTTTGGTCAACCATGAAGCCACATGGGATCCCAGAAGAGCACATCAAGCTGAGGGCATTTCCTTTCTCACTTGCTGATACAGCCAAGGATTGGTTATATTATCTTTCACCAGGTTCAGTAACAAGTTGGACTGACATGAAGCGGTTGTTCTTAGAGAAATTTTTCCCTGCCTCTAGAGCTGCTGCCATTAGAAAAGATATATGTGGCATAAGACAAATGACAGGAGAGACCTTGCATGAATATTGGGAAAGATTCAAGAAGCTGTGCTCGAGCTGTCCCCACCACCAAATCACCGATCAACTCTTAATTCAATATTTCTATGAAGGCTTGCTGCCAAATGACAGAAGCATGGTGGATCTTTGCCCTGGAGGAGCCTTAGTAGACAAGACCCCTGCAGCAGTGAGAGATTTGATAGCAAACATGGCAGCCAACACCCAATAATTTAGCACACGAATTATTACTTCAACCAGAGGAGTCAATGAGATTCAATCATCTCATGTAGACTAACAGAAAATGGAACACAGACTTGATGAATTAACTTCTTTGGTGAGGCAGTTAGCAGTGGGACAACAAGCACCAATGCAGATGGCTGCAACTGTGTGTGGCATTTGCTCTTGTTCATCTCATCCTACTGATGCATGTCCCATACTTCAGGATGGTGATTCTATTTTTCCAGAGCAATCTATTGCAGCAGCTGGTATTTTTCCTGGTAGACCCCAATATCAGCAATCACAGCAGCAGCTCAGATATGATCCATTTTCTAATACCTATAACCCTGGCTGGAGGGACTATCCCAACCTGAGATATGGAAATTTTGGTCAACAACAACAACAGCCCTACCAACAGCAGCAACCGCAGTTTAGATACCAAGCTACAGGCCCTAGCAATAAGTACCAACCACCTGCATTTAGGCAAGCACAACCTGCACCGCCACCCATGCAGCAGCCCCTCCAGCTACCTGTTCCAGCAGCCACTCCAACTGAGCCACCTTTCGAAGACTTAATGAAACAGTTTCAACAGAATGTCAATGCCACCATCCAAAATTTACAAACTCAAATTGGGCATATGGCAACCACTCTGAGTAAGCTGAAAAGTCAAGGGTCGAACCAATTGCCTTCACAAACAGTCAACAACCCAAGAGGCAATGTAAGTGCCATTAGCTTGAGAAGTGGCAGAGAAGTTGATGGTCCTACTCCACCACAACCTGAACTATAAGTGCAAAGAAGAAGGTGACCAGAAACAGAAGAAAGTGGATAGCTCAGTCCAAAAATCTATAACACAGAAGAAATGTGCAGAGAATTCAAATCTGGCTATTCCACTACCTTTTCCAAACAGAGTCACACAGTCCAAGCATACTGCACAAACAGAAATAGAAAGAGAAGTCATGGACACATTCAGGAAGGTGCCCTCCTTGATGCAATCAAGCAGATTCCCAAGTATGCCAAATTCCTCAAAGAGTTATGTACTCACAAGAGAAGACTTAAGGGTACTAAGAAAATAAGCATGGGCAGAAATGTTTCTGCAATGATTCTACCAAGCATGCCACAAAAATGCAAAGATCCTGGAACTTTCACAATTCCTTGCATGATAGGTAACTCCAAATTTGAACATGCAATGCTAGACTTGGGTGCTTCGATTAATGTCATGCCTATGTCAATATATCAATCCTTGAACATTGGCACTTTACAACCTACTGGTATAGTGATTCAGTTGGCAAATAGGACCACTGCTCATCCTGCAAGAGTGCTAGAAGATGTGTTAGTTCGGGTGAATAAACTAATTTTTCCAGCGGACTTCTATATTCTGAACATGGAAGATGAGTCTTCAACAAACCATGCTCTATTGATCTTAGGCAGACTTTTCCTCATGACAGCCAGGACCAAGATAGATGTGCATTCTGGCACCCTCTCCATGGAATTTGGCAACGATGTGGTACAATTTAACATTTTTGAGGCCATGAGACATCCCCTAGAGGAGCATTCTGTTTTCCATGTTGATGTGATTGATATGCTAATTGACGATGCTTATGCTAATATTTATGCTGAATTTCCTGATATTGCTGATTTTCTAGATTCTGTTACCTGTGAAACATGTGCTGGCTGTGATATTGTACCATGTGCTGCATGTGCTGAGATTTATGCAGTTATGAGTGGTGATGTAGCTGCTGACTTGAATGATGCAGCATGTGAAAATAAGAGTCAGGAGTATGTTGAATTTAATGTTACTGAGTTAGTTGTTTCAAACAGCTTGCTGCCCTCCATTGTACAGCCTCCATCCTTAGAATTAAATATTTTATCGGACCATCTTAAATATGCATATTTGGAAGATGGTGAGAAGCTGCCTGTGATTGTTGCTAAAAATTTGTAACCTGATCAAGAAGAAAAATTACTACAGGTTTTGAGGCAGAATAAATAAGCCATCGGATGGACACTTGCAGATCTTCCTGGTATCAGTCCCTCCACATGCATGCATAGGATTTTGTTGGAGGAAGATACTAAACCAGTACGGCAGTCCCAAAGGAGACTGAACCCCCTGACTCTGGATGTGGTAAAAAAGGAAGTTACCAAGCTACTGTAAGCTGACATTATTTATCCCATATCTGATAGTAAATGGATGAGCCCCGTGCAGGTTGTTCTAAAGAAATCTGGGGTCACAGTAGTTGAAAATCAGAACAATGAGCTACTGCCCACAAGAATTCAAAACAGCTGGCGGGTTTGCATTGACTACAGACAACTTAACCAAGCCACCAGGAAAGATCATTTCCCATTACCTTTCATTGATCAGATATTAGAGAGACTAGCTGGCAAGTCGCATTACTGTTTCTTGGATGGATATTCGGGTTATTTTCAGATCCATATAGCCCCAGAAGACCAAGATAAAACTACTTTCATTTGCCCATTTGGCACATTTGCATACAGAAGGATGCCTTTTGGTCTGTGCAATGCTCCAGGCACCTTTCAAAGGTGTATGGTAAGTATATTTTCTGACCTTTTAGAAAATTGCATGGATGTATTCATGGATGACTTTACTGTCTATGGCTCTTCCTTTGATGCATATTTGGATAGTTTGACTCAGGTTTTGCATAAATGCATTAAGGCTAACCTTGTTCTGAATTTTGAGAAATGTCATTTCATGGTAGAGCAAGACATAGTTTTAGGGCATATAATATCTAGCAAAGGTATTGAGGTAGATCCTGCAAAAATAGATGTTATTTCATGCCTATCTTACCCCACATGCGTGGGGGAGGCTCGTTCTTTCCTTGGTCATGCAGGTTTCTATAAGCGATTCATAAAAGATTTTAGCAAAATTGCTCTTCCACTATCCAACTTGCTATAAAAAGACGTGGAGTTCCATTTTGACCAGAAATGCAAGGATGCCTTCAATCACTTGAAGCAAGCATTGACCAGTACACCTATCATCCAGCCACCAGATTAGACACTCCCATTTGAGCTCATATGTGATGCCTCTAATTATGCTTTGGGAGCTGTTCTTGCACAAAGGGTCGGCAAAATATCTCATGTCATCTCCTATGCTTTAAGAACTTTAGATCCTGCACAAGTCAACTACACCACCACTGAAAAGGAACTTTTAGCAATTGTTTTTGCTTTAGACAAATTTCGATCATATTTGCTTGGTTCTAGAGTGGTTGTGTTTTCAGATCATACAGCTCTGAAGTTTCTCCTGAAGAAGCTTGATGCAAAGCCTAAGTTGATTAGGTGGATTTTGCTCCTCCAAGAGTTTGATATTGAAATCCATGATAAAAGTGGAGTGGAGAATTTAGTGGCTGATCACCTAAGCCGAATTGAAAGGGAGGCAGATACTTTTCCTATCCATAATGTCTTCCCTGATGAGCAGCTTTTCAAGCTGCAAGGTAACACTCCTTGGTTTGTTTGATTTGATAAATTTCTTAGTTCTTTGGTGTTTTCCTTGCACATTTTATTAGGGCTCGATTGATAAATTGAAGAGTGAGTCAAAATATTATGTGTGGGACGACCCTTATACGTGGAAATTTTGTAGTGACCAAGTCATTAGGAGATGCGTGCCTGATAATGAATTCCATTCTATTCTTAGCTTTTGTCATACACTTGCATGTGGCGGTCATTTTGGTCCCCAAAGGACTGCTAGGAAAGTTTTGGAATCTGGATTATATTGGCCCACTCTATTTCATGATGCATATGTGTTTTGTAAATCTTGTGATCAATGCCAAAGAACAGGAAACACTTCTCGAAGGAATGAGATGCCCCAGAAATCCTTATTGTTCTGTGAGATTTTTGATGTATGGGGTATTGATTTTATGGGACCCTTTCCTATTTCTTTTGGTTTTGTTTACATTTTGCTAGCTGTTGATTATGTATCCAAGTGGGTGGAGGCGAAAGCTACTCGGACTGATGATTCCAAAGTTGTTGTGGATTTTGTTAGATCACAGATTTTCTCGCAGTTTGGAGTTCGAAGGCCATCATCAAGTGATCGGGGTTCACATTTTTGTAATTGAAGCATGGAAGCTTTGATGAAAAAGTATGGGGTCTTGCACAGAGTTTCTACACCTTACCATCCCCAAACTAATGGGCAAGCCGAGATTTCCAACAGGGAGATCAAGCAGATACTCCAGAAGACAGTTCAACCTAACAGAAAGGATTGGAGCAAGAGGCTTGAGGATGCTTTATGGGCTTACCGGACTGCTTATAAGACACCAATCGGGATGTCTCCGTATCGGATTGTTTTTGGAAAAGCCTGCCACCTGCCAGTGAAAATTGAGCATCATGCATTCTGGGCGGTGAAAAGGTGCAACTTGGACCCAGATCAAGCAGGTATGGAGAGGAAGCTACAGTTGCAGCAATTGGAGGAGATCCGCTTGGAGACTTATGAAAGTTCCAAACTTTATAAGGAGAAGACCAAAGCCTTCCATGATAAGTTGATTCTGAGGAAAACATTTGAGATTGGTCAAAAAGTTCTCCTCTATAACTCCCGCCTCCGACTCATGCCTGGCAAATTAAGGTCTAGATGGGATGGACCATTTATTATTACTAAGGTTTTTCCTTCTGGTGCTGTTCAGATTAAAAGTGAGGTCACTGCCAAAGCTTTCATCATAAATGGACACCGCCTCAAACAGTATCATGAACTTCCAGAGAATGCAGAAGTGGAGGTGATGAACCTTCTCCATCCGCATTATGAATAAAAAAAAAGGAAAAGAAAAAAAAATAGCTGTGTGCCCGACAATGAGGTAGGTAGTGGCATTAAGTTTTGTCACTCGGAAGCATGTAGAGGTCATTTTTTCTTCAGCGACAACAACTGCAAAAATCTTGCAGTATGGATTTTATTGGCCTACTTTATTCAAGGTCTGTTACACCTTTTGCAAAAGCTACAGAAATTGGTCAAAAAAGTTCTGCTTTGAGATTATCATCTGCACCTACTCCTTGGAAAATTGAGATCTAGGTGGCGTAGTTCTTTTGTTGTCAAACACGTGTATCCTCTGGGGCCGTATATATTGAGGATCCTAGGAATGGTAATGCGCTTAAAGTTATTGGACAAAGACTCAACCATTCCTGGAAAACCAAGTTCTTGAGTTCTTTGTGTTGCCGGTTAAGTGGCGGATACGGTACTCCGTGACTCTCAAGTCGGTTTATTTTTTAGTTTCCCAAAATAACTGAACCCTTCTTCTCCTTCAAAATGGATGTCATTCTTTCAAACCTGAGCAAACATTTTCCTTCTCTTCCTCAAAATGCTCTGAGAAAAATCTACAAAGTTTGATGTGAAAGATTGAGACTGTTAATGCACAAAGGTATGCCAGAAGATGTACACTGAATAATTGAAGCAAAGGTCCGATTAGCAGGTGAGTCCTCAATTTCATTTGACTCATATATGCCCGGTCTTAGAAGAAGTTCATATTCTAAAAGGAGAAGAGCAAAAAGGTTACAAGTCTATCACAAATGTGGACGATGGAACTGTAACAAGCGATGTCGTACTTTGGGGATGGTTTCCGCAAATAGAGAAGATAAAATTTTCTTCATTAAAAATGGACTGAGTAAGGAGTCATTAGATGATATCTTATTGACTCTTGAGATGCATTCTTGTGCATTGGTGCATCGTGAAATTCTTAAATTGTGGAATCTCTTCAAGGATGAAGAAAAACGCTACAGTCTTGGGAATTTGACTCTAAAAGACCCTGTTTGCCAATTTATAAGAAAATTGGATGGGAAGCTTATCCTCGACTCATAGAAGACGTTTAAGCCGTTACTGGACGTTAAACCAGAGGCAGATGTGAGCCATATCCACAAACAATCTGTACATATCATCCTCTTCTTCTTCTTCATGTCATCTTTCAAACAAAAAACAAAAAAAAAAAACAAAAACAAAAACAAAAATAAAAAAAAAAAAAAAACAAAAAAAAAAAAAAGAAAGAAAAGATTATGTGTTTCTTAATTTCAACCTTTTCTGACAACAGCCAACCTACCCTTATAGGTGCAATTATTCCCCTTTCCATTCTTTTTCTTATTTAAACACTCCATTTTCTCCATTTTCTTTCAACTCAGAAACACTCAAAGAGAGGAAGAGTATAGAATGGGGCCTTCTATTCGTAACCTCAAAAATGTCTGTGTTTTTTGTGGGTCGAGTTATGGGAAGGGATTAGAGTTTGTAAACGCAACTACCACTCTTAGTCAATCACTTGCTACGAGGAATATTCATCTTGTATATGGGGGAGGTTGTCGTGGGTTAATGGGGGCTGTATCACTTGCTGCTTTTATAGGAGGCAGTCAGGTTTTAGGTGTTATTCCTAAACCTTTAGCTGAAAATAACATCACTAGAAAGACAGTTGGAGAAGAAATTCAGGTAACATCTATGCATGGACGAATGAAAACAATGGTTGACAATTCTGATGCATTTCTTGTCTTACCAGGTGGTTTTGGTACTTTGGAAGAAATTTTTCAAATTGTCTCTTGGGTCGAACTGAACATCCACCATAAACCCATTGGTTTGTTGAATGTTAATAATTTCTTTGATCTTTTGTTATCTTTTCTTGACAAAGCTGTGGAACAAAAATTTATCACTCCTTCGGCAAGACAACTTCTTATCTCTGCCTCCACTTTTGATGAGCTCATTGATAAATTAGAAGCTTTTGAGTATGTACTTGATAAGATATTAGCTCAGATAGATTGGTCAACAGGAAGCAGCGAAGGAAATAACAAGAAAAGAAAGTCAGATCTGAAACTTTCTCTTTAATGGGTTTGATTTTATTGTACTTTGTTTCTGTTTAAATTTATGTCGGTTTTCTCCAACAGGGTCTGATGCGGCACTGATAGTGTGCTTCTTTTCTGCTTGGCGTTGATTCACTTCTTATCAGGTTGTGTTGCTCTTTTCTATATCTCTCTTTCACATTAAGGGCAATGTTATATTAAGTGTGGGGGGAGATTTTAGCATTTTTTTTGTTTAAAAAAAATCAAAAAAAAAAAGAAAAAAAAAGAAAAGGTTCATTGCATGATTGAATAACTTTTCTCCCTTCTTGAACTGATATGCTTGGTGATGGATGATTGAATTGATGAATTGAGTTTGATGGATGCATACCTTGTGAGATTTTGAGCCTAATGATGGATTCAACATTTATGTCATTCTCTTCTTTCTTGTGTGATTTTCACTCATGTTAATGACCACTCTAAAACTTGCTTTGATTCTTTTTGAGACTACATTTCACTTGCATGCATGAACATGGTTGAGGCCCTCTTTCTTAATTAGCTAGTTTAACCGAATAGCCAACCTTGTTTTCAATATGATATTAAGCACTCTTTTGACTTCTTGAAAATTCTCTGATTCCTGCCAACCTTGTATATTTTCCTTTACTTAACCCCTTTGAGCTTATTTGACCATTCCTTGTTTCTAGCTCATTATATGCCTTAAATGAAAAATTGTGTTCTTACTTTACCTTAGGGAATAAAAGAACATTAGCTTGGTTAATGGATGAGTTTTTGAACAAGTGTGGGGGTGTGTGTACAAAATGGTTGTTGAAAAAGGAAAGAGTGCCTAAAAAAAGGGGGGGAAATGTATGTATATAGTTATGTTCATATATATATAATAAAAAAAAAGAGAAAAGAAAAGGATTGGGAAATGAATATGTAAAGGGATATACATTAGAGTTGGGATGAACTTTTATGCTTGTTATTTGAACTCAGCTCTCATTTGCTTTTATTCCCTTTGGTATTTATCTTCTCATATCCATTTTATCCTATTCTGTTACCTTGAGCTCACTACAACCTTGAATAAAGTCCTCATGATTTGTGTGTGCATGTGTTTTGAGTAGTGGAGAAGTAGAAGATAAGTAAGCTTATGGTAGTGCAATTTTCATGGGTTGAATTGAGTGAAATACCTACCTTTTAAACACTTCAGAGATTGAGAGGGAATCTTGTGAAGATCTATCATTCTCAATTCATGTTGAAGATACCTTGCTTGTTGGTTTGAGATGTGGAGAATTGTTAACTTATGAATGTTTTGATCTTTTGAACCTTTGGTTGTTCTTCTTAATTGTAAAATTTTGGGCTCTTGAATGTCGTTGGAATTTAAATTTTTGTTAATATCTTATGTCCTTATTTTGGTCTTGAGTTTCGCCCAGGAGTGCAAAAAGCTAAGTATGGGGGAATTTAATAATCACATATTTTATTCATTAAGAAACCCTTATGTTTAGTCATTTACACTCTCCATATTCTTAATTGATTGAGTTTGGTATGATTTTGTGAGTTTGAGCTCAAATTGGTCCTAATTGAATATTTTCAGCATTATTGAGATTTGACACTGTTTCTGTATTTTGGCCAAAACTTGAGTTCCTGATATTTGATAATCATGAATTTTACCTTGTAGGAAAGCTAAGAGGAAGCTCTACAATTTTGATGAAGAGCTCAAAGTCCTAAACAGATGTCTAAGGGACCTAAGTTTACATGGAAGTTAGAATATGGGTTCTGTCACTAGAATCCGAACAGTGTGCACTCATAAAATCATATCTCAAGATGTAATAATGGATATGGGCTGAAATTTGGATAGTTGATAGTTAAGATCCAAATAAACAACTTTCATGAAGAACACTTTTTGAAAAAATGAAGTCTAATGGGTCAATTTGAGCTTGCAAGTCGGAACAGAGGTGCTGAAGTTGGATTTGAGCAACTTACGGTATTTGGGTCATATCTTGGGCTGTCGGAAGCCAAATTGGACAATCCAGATATGTATGTTATAGCCAAGACAAAGGTATACAACTTTCATGAGGAGTACTTTTCATGGATCTAAAGTATAGTTAGTCGTTTTTGGCTTCCAAGTCAGACAAGAAATTTTCGTCCTTAACCACTCCACTCCACCAACCCATTCAACCACTCCACTCCACCAACCCACTCAACCACCCACTCACTCATCCACTCAACCACTCCACTCCACCAACCCACTCATCCAACCACTCCCCTTTGTCCTTTTGTTACCCTAGACTTCTATAAAAGGCACCATTGGTTATCATCAATGACAAGTTATATTCTCCTTCTTGTTTCTTCATTGTTTCTTCTTGTTTCTTCATAGTTTCTCATAGCTTTTGTATATTTTGATGCTCCCCTTCATGGTAATGGAGGGCTAAGCTACTTTCGGTCAATTTAGAACTCTTGAAGAGATTGTGGTTTGGATTCTTGAGACCTTGGTTATGTATTGTATTTGATTTGTAATTGAATTTCTCTTTTCTTCTTCTTTTTTCTTCTTCTTGATCTTGAATGCATGAATGGTGATTCTATTTATGTTGATCTGATTTGATCTTGGTTTAAGATTGAGATTTGTGATGAAACTTAGAATTGATTGATCTAAACTAATCACATAAATGAAGATTGAGATTTGTGATGAAACTTAGAACTGATTGATCTAAATTAATCACAGAATTGAAAAGGTTAGGTTACTGATTTGTGCCTAAGTTAATTGAATTTGGTACTTGAAATTAATATAGATCTTCATGAATGGTGTGATTGTGGATTTGTGTTTATCACTTGTTGATTGAATTCTAGACGACCATCTAGTATGAATTCTGGATTTGATGCAGAGATCTCGGTTAGATCCAAATTAACAATTCAATTGCGCTTCAAGTGTTCTATGAAGGGTCTATGATTGAATCCACCCAATCTTGGATAGGTTTCTAAATTGACTGCTCTTTAATTGTTATTTTTTCCTTTAATTTTGTTAAGTGTGATCTTAAACTGTCAAACCCCCCTTTGCTAAACTTTCACTTGATTTGATTAAATTGCATCTACAATCCTCGTGGAGATGATCCGGTGTTGTCACTGTGCTACAAGCTTAGGTAATAACTTCGGTTATAATTTTGACTGAGTTCGGCGCTCGTCAAAGATCGGCCACATGAAAGGGAGAAAAACATCTCCTTTACTCTTCAAAGACACCACCTCAGACATGAAAATCAAAAGAAGTAAATCAGTTAAAAGAAGGAAGAACAAAACAAAGGTATGAAACAACAAAAGATGAAGCCTTTAGGGTTAAACATGGTCTTGGTTTTTAGCTGGGAAACCGTGGCATGAAAGAAGCAAAAAAATCAAATTTTTAAGGTGAAGATCAAGAGCTAAAACACAACCATAGAAAGGGGTACAAGGAATGCAAATCAAAACATGATCTTATGGAAAAGAATCAAGAAAAAGGAGGAAGGGTTATGTTCTTTCCTACCTTGAGATAATGTTCGATTTTCTCCAAAAACTTGAAGGTGCAAAAATGGAGGAAAGAGTGATGAGACTTCATTTGGGTGAAGGAGGAACTGAGGTCTCCTTCTAGGTTGAGGCTTCAGTGGTCTTTTCTCTAGATGCTCAAGAAATTTTTTTAAAGTGGAGTGTATGAGTGTATTTTGTATAGGAGAGGAAGAAAAGGGTTGAAAGCCCTTTATATCTCTTGGTTACTAGCAACTAGTGACCTGATGAGCAAGTGTCACCTTAGGGAATTGACACCCATCTGGTAGGTGTCAAATGAAAGCAAAAATGTGGTTCTCCATCTCCCATCACCTACAATTCAGAATAAGTAAACCACTCTTAATTATAATTAAAAGGTGCTCTCCTTTCCAATGTTAGGTGTAGTAGGTTTCAAATGTGGTGAGATATATTTTTTTTAAAATTGGGCATTATTTGTAATGATTATGATTAAGGCATTTCTCTAATTATTTGATTCTTTCTAATTTGGTATAGTCAATACCACTGCCTTAACTTAATTTTTTTTATACATATGTAATAAATTAGTTTTTTTATTATTATTATATATTTTTTCTTACATATATATGTTTCCAAATTTATATATATTTGAATATATTTTTTAGCATATCTTGAAAAAAATTAGGTATATTAAGGTAGTTTTCCTCATGTGGTCTTAATTGTCTAAAGGCATAAGCAACTACTCCTCTATTCTACATCAGTACACAACCTAAACCTTTCTTTGAAGCATCACAGTATACTTCAAAGTGTTCTTGAGATTTAGGATTACTAACACAAGTATGGTAGTTAACCTATGTTTAAACTCCTAAAAATACTTTCACTTCCTTGTGTCCAATCACAGGGATAACCCTTTCAATTAAGTCCAGTCAATGACAATGCCAAATGAGAAGATTCTTTGATGAACCTTCGATAGTATCCATCCAGTCCTAAGAAACCTTCAGTGACAATTTCCTTGATTTGACATACATAATAAACTCTATGAGTATATAATCTGAATGAGAGTAAAGATTTGCCTTGTGGGGGGTTGTGTTGGTTAATCATAGAACTTAATGAGTTGATTAATGCTTGTAAGTGTTATTGGGAAATACGTAATAAGTGTTTTTTGATATGTTTAGTATGACTCAAAAGAGAAATAATTTAGGATTACCACCCCTTGCATGAGATTATTAAAATTGGATTATCAATCAATTAAGTTAAATAAGATTGGTTCAAGTGAAATCAAAATATCCTAGTTTTAATTGATATTGTTTTGTCTTTTGTTAGTTCTTGACTCATTCGAATTTAATTAATTAGTTTTACTTTTTTAATTTTAATTTAATTAATATATATTTCAGTAGTTTAAATAATAGTAGAGTTAATATAATTTTGGTAATTAGTAAACACTCTTTGTGGGAATGTCATCTTTTTCACTACTTTATTACTTGATCGATTTCGCACACTTGCGTGAATATTTCTATCAAGTTTTTGGTGCCGTTGTTAGAGAGTGATTTTATTAATACCAAAACCAATTTACTTTATTGTTAATTTAGAAACTTGTTTTTATTTTTATTTTATTTTATTTTAGTATTTTATTTTAATTGTATTTTTTGTCTATTCTAGTTTTAATTTACTTTTTTTGTGTCTTTATGTATTTTACTTGGCAATTTAATTTATTAGTATTTTTCTTTTTTCTATTAATTTAATTGGTTCTACTAATCCTTTTTCTTGTGGGTACATGAGACGTTCAAAAAATTTTGATCTTATACTCTTTGATCCTAAAATTTGGCGTACTTGTAGAAGACTGAGAAAAGAAAGAAGAGAGGAACAAGAACAAAACCAGGAAGTAGTCATGGCTAATGAAAATACAAGAGCTTTGCATGACTATGCTATTCCATCACTTAATGGTGCATCCTCAAGCATCATCAGACCTCCTATTCAAGCGAATAACTTTGAAATCAAACAAGTGGTCATTCATGTAACACCCATGGAAAACATGATAAGCTGGTATGTGCTTACGGAGTTAGCCTAATACTTGTTTGTCATGCCTGTTAAGTTTTGTGATCTTCTGAGCACGTTTAGTCACTTTGCTGTAACACTATGTGTGAAATATAGCTGTTATTAGCTTCAAAATTGGCTTAAACTGCTTAGTTATTGGAAATGAATGTGGAGAGTTTGTTTTCAAGTCACAAAGGTGTGAACTGTGCTACAGTTAAAGTTTGAGTATAATTGGAGTTAGTTTGACATTTTTAAGCATACTAGTTATGTGTTCTAATGTCGGACTGACTACCAGTAAATATGAAAAAAAAATAAAAAAAGTGAAACAAGATTTTTGATGAATCTTAGGATTTATTTTAAACTTTTTGGAAGTTAGGAAATTAGATTCAGTGGAATCTAAGTGTTCTTAGCATATCAAGGTTTTAGTACCTATCTAATGAGAAGCCAAAGTTGACTTCTCTATATAAATATCCCACGACTGGAGAAAACAGAAAACAAAAAAGAGAAAAGAAAAGAGAGAAAGGGGAATCGAAGGAGAAAGAAGAAGGAGCAAGTGGAGCAAGGGGGAATCTAAGAGCTTGGATCCATCCTTGGCTTCATCTTCAAGACCTTGAGGTAGGTTTTTTTTTTGTGTTCTTGTAACTATTTTCTTCGATTTTCACCACTTATGCATATGAGACGCATAATAGGTCCTCTTGGCTTCTAGAGTTGCTTGAGGTGTTTTTCTTGGTTGGATGAGTTTTCTTGGTTGTTTATGACTTATTCATGGAATGAGTTTGAGTTAGAAACTTAGAACTTGTCATTTGAACCTTTGAGGCTAAAAGTGAGAAAGTTAGATCATGATGTGTGATTTGATCCAAGAATCCAAAATTGGTGGCTTGAGTTAGTGATTTATGTTCTCTATGTGTTAGTGAACTTGTTAGGGACATAAAATCACCTAGAAACCATTTTGGAGTGAGTTGAATTTCGTCAGAAATGTGAATGAAACAGTATTGGTTTTGTAGAATTCTACAGAACCTGGGTTCTGCTTCTCACGCCGCAGCGCAAGGTGTGAACGTCGTAGCGCGTAAGGCTTGAGTTTTAGTTTTCAACAGCCAGAGAGCACCACGCCGCCGCATGGGGGTGTCACGCTGAGGCGTGAGCTTCGGGACTTTTCAAGAATTATGTTCTTGATGTGTGGAGGTTCCCATGGGTTAGGATTACTCTTTTATACCTTTGAGAGTGTGTTGAGGCACCAATGGGAGTATTTCAAGGAGGAAATCACTACCTAGTATATGTGAGGAAAATGTGAAACCTTAGGCAACCAATGGTTTGGAAATGCCATAGGCTAACTGATGATCACATATTTGATACATTAATAAGCCTTCATTTTTAGTCATTTACACTCTCCATGTACTTAATTGATTGATTTTGATTATGTTTTATAAGTTTGGACTCAAATTAGACTTAATTGAATTTTTCAGCATAATTTATGTCTTACGTTGTTTCTGTATTTGGGCTATATCTTGGGATGTAGGTGGTCTTTGGAGGTTATTCTAGTGGCATTTGAAAGATAGGAGAGATTTCTATAACTTTTATGAAGATCTCAAAGGCCCAATCACACGATTAGATAACTCAAATTGGGGTTAAGCAAGAACCAAAGTACTTTTCCTGATAGCTTAACCTACGTGTACTGTTCATCATAGTTTTCGGGTTAGATGTTGTCAAATGGGCTGAAATTTGGATACTGAATAGTTAAGACCCATATCTACAACTTTCATGTTGAACACTTATTCAGAATCGGACTCCTTGAAGGTGATATTGGGCTTGGAATTCAGAATAGAGGAGCTGTGACTGGGCCTGGGCAGTGTGCAGTAATTTGAAGGTATATGGAGTTATAGAAATAATATTGGACTTAAACTAAAGCCATTTGAAAGCTAAGATCCAGTCCTACAACTTTTATGCATACCACTTGATTCAAAAATTACAAATGCAATGACTTCAGAGTTGCATGATTTCGGAGACAAGGAATCTCCATAATTTTCCACTCTCCAAAAGTCATTTGGCATTTTTCACTCATTTTCCACTCATCCACCCACTAATGACTCAGCCCACTTATCATTTTGAATCTCTAATCCTCTATAAAAGGGGTCCTTGGTAGATCATTGAGGGGTGTTAGGTGTTAGTTACCAAAATAATGCCATTTTGTTACTAAGCTTTCTTGTAGTAATTTTCCTTTGTTCTAAATTAAAGTCATGTTCTTCTTCTTCTTCTTCTCTCTTTCTTTCTTCTTATCTATGAGTAACTAAGTTTCATTTTACTTGGGTGAAAGGGTGAAGCTCTTGGTAATAAAGTAAGGTTAGATTTATTCTTCTATTGTGCTTAAATGATTTATATTTTCTAGTAACCATTATACGTATTATAATTTGTTTCTTATAATTTAGAAACCATCTTTGTAAAGAGGAGTTCTTGATTTGTTGTAGACAAAATATTGGCACAATGAATGCTTTAACCCATTTATAAGTGGTGGTAATATTTTTAGGAAACATAATATAATTACATATATTATTTTAAATGGACTTTTAATGTTGTATTTTCCGATTGGAACCTCCATGTTGCGAGGATTCTAATTGAGTTATAAAAAAAATTAATCTTACCTTTACTTTATTCACCAAGAGTGGATCTTTTAACCCAAGTAAATAATTTTTATCATAATAACAAAATATTTACTTCACCTTAATTAATCTTCAACAATTCCCTGTGGATCGACCTCGGACTCCCGAGAAATTTATTACTTGAGACAACCTGCACTTGGGTTCGTAAAGCAACAATTAATCCCGCATCAAGTTTGTAAACTTATTTGAAACTAAAAATTGTGTATCAAGTTTTTGGCGCCGTTGCCAAAGACTTGATTTGAAGAACAAATTTCTGGTGTAAATATTTTGTATATATTTTCTACTCTTTTATTTTTTTTTTCTTTTGTACATACTAACTTACTAACTTAGTAGGGGAACCTCTCCCTTTTATTTTTTTGTACATATTAATTTAGTGGGGGGAAACTCTCCCTTTTATTTTACGCACTAACTTAGTGGGGGAACCTCTCCCTTTTATTTTTTTTCTGTACGTTACTAACTTAGTGGGGGAAACTCTCCCTAATTTCTCTATAATCTTTAATCATTAATGAAATAATCTTTCTTCTTCTCTCCTCTCTCATTTGGAGCAAAAAATCGTTGCCGATTCTCCGATTTTCATATTTTAAATTTACTTTCTGTACTTTATTTTTTGCATTTTAATTTAAATGGTGGGGGTAATTCTCCATTTTATTTTCTTGTATATATTAACTTAGTGGGGGTAACTCTCCCTTTTATTCTTTTTTCGTACTTTATTTTTTGTATTTATTTTTGTCATTTTTTTTGTTATTTATTTTTTGTCATTTTCTTTTGTTTACTAACTCTCTTACTAACTATCTAACTTTTTACTTTATCAGCTTCTAACATTTTAATTTATCTGTATACTAACTTTTTAATTTTTCTGCTTATTAATTTTTTTTTCGGTGGCTGGTTTATACCACACCCTTGTTAATATATATTTGGTGGCTGGTTTATACCACACCTTTGTTAATATTTAATGGACAGTTTATACTGCTAGCTTGTACATTTTATTTTATATTTTAAGTCACTTGTTTATGTTTAATTGGTATCGAGATTTAAATTATGGTCGTTTGGTTAAAGTTAATCCTAGTACTGTACATATTGATTTGTTTGAATCACAATCACACACATCAAATACAATGGCTGAAAATGAAAGTGTGCATGATAAACATGAAAATCAACCGTTGCGAACCATGCGTGAGTATTTGCAACCATCTCGAAATTCTAATCCATTATGTTTTATCTTTCCACTCAATGCTAACAATTTTATATTCAAGCCAGGTATGATTTCTTTACTTCCTAATTTCCATGGTTGAGAATCTGAAAGCCATATTTACATCTAAAAGAATTTGAGGAAGTATGTACTGCTTTTCATGATCAAACTTGCACTGAAGAGGTTGTTAAGCTTAAATTGTTCCCTTTTTCTTTGAAAGATAAAGCAAAAACTTGGCTTAACACTTTGAAACCAAGATCAATTGGCACATGGCAAGAAATGCAATGTGAGTTTTTGAAGAAATTTTTTCCAACACATAAAACCAATGCTTTGAAAAGACAAATCCAAAATTTTTTCCAAAATTCCAATGAAGCATATTTTCAAAGTTGGGAACGTTTTAAAGATTTGTTAAAGTCTTGCCCACATCATGGTTTTGAAAAATGGCACACTATAAGCTTCTTTTATGAAGGGTTAACACCTGAAACTAAACAATTTGTGGAAACAATGTGCAATAGTGAGTTTCTTGATAAAGAACTTGAAGAAGCTTTAGACTATTTAGACCATTTGGCTGAAAATTCTTAATCTTGGCATGGTACTAATCCTACTGAAAATTCAATTAGGTCTAACCTTACAAATGCTAGTAAAGAAAAATATTACCTTAGTCAAGAAGAAGATCTAAATGCAAGGTTTGCCAATTTGGCTAGAAAGATTGAAGCTATGGAATCAGGGAAAGTGAAAGAAATTAAATTCGTACAAAATGAAAAAATTTGTAGCATTTGTGATGAATTGGGACACTCAACAAATGAATGTCCAAAAATTTCTATTTTTAAAGAAGTTGTGCATGAGCAAGTAAATGCAATGAACAATTTTAAAAAGCCATTCACTTCTTCTTTTTCAGATACATACAATCTGGGATGGAGAAATCACCCGAACTTCAGTTAGAGGACTAACAATCAACCACAATTCATGCAACCACCACCTCCTCAGGCACAACAGGGCTCTCAAAATTTTCAAGGATATGCACCTTTTGTCCCACCATACAGGAATAACCTTGAAGAAACATTGCATGCATTCATGGAAAAGCAAGATGTCATTATTAATCAAAACACTCAAATCATGATTGACATAAAAGACACTCTTGCTAAACTTTCTTCTGCACTCACCATTCATGAGAAAGAAAAATTTCCTTCTCAAACTCAACTAAATCCCAAGGGTCAATACAGTCTAAATGATGGTAATTCAGAAAACCAACAAATAGATCAAGTCAAGTCAGTGATAACCCTTAGGAATGGAAAGGTTGTTGAAGAAAGTGAGGAGATAAAGAGCCAAGTGTCTAAAGTGATGAACTCATTAAGTGTGAATGAGCTAGAGGATGTGGAAAAGAATCAAGATAGTAGTGATACTGAGCTATCCAAGGAACCTGAGGTGACAAAAAGTCTTGTTAAGCCAGAAAATGATGACGAGGGCCACCAGACATATATGATTGACTCAATCATGGATAGGGGAGTTTCTACAACCTATGATTTTGATCCCTTTGAGAATTTTCTTGTCAATTTTGAGTTTGATTCTATCAGTAATCCCTCTGATGTAGTTGATATTTCTACTATTTTTGATAAAACTCAAGATCATGACACTCAGACATGGCAACCAAAGTTTAAGGAGTTTCTTAAGAAAGGTTGGAGCATTACTGATAAAAAAGGTGTTCGTCCCTTGGTCTGTTCTTATAAAATTAATTTGGAAGAAGGAAAATGGTCAGCGTTTGAAGCTATAACTTGAGTTGAAGGATCCAGATGTAGCAGAGACTTTGGTAGATGATCCTGTCTACCAAAGCTGAGGTAAGTTTTTAGTATTTTGTGTTTTTATTGAGTCGGCTTAAGTGCCTCCCAAATTTTGGAGCCTTTGTATGGGGATGTAAATAGTGTCGGCCAACAAAAAATATATATATAAAAAAAACCAAAAAAAAATAAATTTGTTTGCATACTTGTTTATTTCATTTTACTTTTTTTTTTGTCATTGCTAACCATTGTCAAGATGTAGTTATTCTCTTCTCGTCTAAGCATTTCGGGTATGTGACTTCTCCTCATTACTTTGTTTAATTTTTTCCCAATAACTTCTTTGATGTATATTGATGATTATTTCTTCAGTCTGGATTTAATTGTTAACATTGAGGACAATGTTGTGATCTGGTTGGGGGGAAGAATAGTTGTGTAAAAATAAAAATAGAAATAAAAAAAAAGAATAAAAAAAATTTTAAGAACTGTGTGTATTAATATGTTTGTTGTGTTTATATGTTTGTCAGTAACTTACTAAACCAGTGAAGGATGGCAGAGTAAGGAGTAAATTTTACTCTTGAGACGCATCTTAGTTGGGGTAGCAACTAGTTTGTGTGGAAGTAGCAATTCAAATTTAGGAAAATTTGCATGATTGAGTAAATTGTCTTCTTTCTTAAAATTCACATGCTTGGTTATGGATGTTGAATTGGTGGACTGAGAATGATAGAATTATGTCTTGTGAGATTTTGAGCCTATTAATGAATGGATTGAACATTTGCACCATTCTTTTCTTTCTTATGTGAATTTCACTCATGGAATTGTTACTCTAGAACTTGCTTTGATTCTTTTGAGACTACATTTTTATATGCATACATAAATATGATTGAGACATTTTTCTTGAAATAGCTACTTTAATCAAATAGCCAGCCTTGTTTAGCAGCATGTTGTCTCAATATGATATCAAACACTCTTATGACTTCTTGGAAATTCTCTGATTCCTGCCAACATAAAGCATTAGAAATGACTTATTTCCCCTTGCTTAACCCCTTTGAGCTTATTTGACTATTCTTTGTTTCGAACTCATTATGTGCCTTAAATGAAAAACTATATTCTTACTTGACCTTAGGGAATAAGAGAACATTAATTTTGTCATTTGATGAGTTCTTGAACAAGTGTGGGGGTGTGTGTGCAGAATGGTTAAAAAAATGTATATATGATGTTCTTTTTATAAAAAAAAAATCATAAAAAAATATCAATAAAAAAATGTAAAAAGAAGAGGGTCAACAAGGTAATAAAGGAAAGAAAAAGAATATGTAAAGAGAATTTGTATTAGGTAGAGTTGAGATAAACTTTCATGCTTGTTAATTGAACTCAGCTCTCATGCTCTTTTA
Source organism: Ormosia semicastrata (assembly GCA_029884595.1). Classification (NCBI taxonomy): domain Eukaryota; kingdom Viridiplantae; phylum Streptophyta; class Magnoliopsida; order Fabales; family Fabaceae; genus Ormosia; species Ormosia semicastrata. The sequence continues at coordinate 72,982,346 of JAQQTO010000060.1, forward strand.
TTCTCTGGTATTTAACTTGTCATATCCATATTACCTCCTCCTTTACCTTGACCCCATTACAACCTTGAATAAAGTCCTCATGATTTGTGTGTGCATGTGTTCTGAGTAGTGGAGAAGTAGAAGATAAGCAAGTTTATGATAGTACAATTTTCATGGGTTGAATTGAGTGAAATACCTACCTTTTAAACACTTGAGGGATTGAGAGTGAATCTTGTGAAGATCTATCATTCTTGACTCATGCTTTTCAATTGAAGTTTCCTTACTTGTTGGTTTGAGATGTGAAGATATGTTACCTCATGAATGTTTTGATTACTTGAATGATTGGTTGCTCTTCATTTTTAAATTAAGTCTTTTAGATTGTTTAACTTTTAAGTCTATTTAGTTTTTTTTTTTTTTTAGTTTTGGTCTTGTGTTTTGCCCAAGAGTGCAAAAAGCTAATTGTGGAGAAATTTGATGATCACATATTTGATACATTAATAAGCCTTCATTTTTAGTTATTTACACTCGCCATGTACTTAATTGATTGATTTTGATTATGTTTTATAAGTTTGGACTCAAATTGGACTTAATTGAATTTTTCAGCATAATTTACGTCTTATGTTATTTCTGTATTTGGGCTATATCTTGGGATGTAGGTGGTCTTTGGAGGTGGTTATAGTGGAATTTGAAAGATAAGAGAGAGTTCTATAACTTTCATGAAGACCTCAAAGGCCCAATCACACGATTAGACAACTCAAATTGGGGTTGAAGCAAGAACCAGAGTGCTTTTCCTGACAGCTTAACCCACATGTACTGTTCATCACAGTTTTCTGGCTAGAGGTTGTCCAATGGGCTGAAATTTGGATGCTAAATAGTTAAAACCCATATCTACAACTTTCATGTTGAACACTTTTCTAGAATCGGACTCCTTGAAGGTAATATTGGGCTTGGAAGTCAGAACAGAGGAGCTGTGACTGGGCCTGGGCAGTGTGCAGTAATTTGAACGTATATGGAGTTATAGAAATGATATTGGACTCAAACCAAAGCCATTTGAAATCTAAGATCCAGGCCTAAAACTTTTATGAAGACTACTTGGTTCAAAAATGACGAATGCAATGACTTCAGAGTTGCATAATTTCGGAGACAAGAAATCTCCATAATTTTTTACTCACCAAAAGTCATTTGGCATTTTTCACTCATTTTTCACTCATCCACCCACTAATGACTCAGCCCACTTATCATTTTGAATCTCTAATCCTCTATAAAAGGGGTCCTTGGCAGATCATTGAGGGGTGTTAGGTGTTAGTTACCAAAATGATGTCATTTTGTTACTAGGCTTTCTTGTAGTAATTTTCCTTTGTTCTAAATTAAAGTCATGTTCTTCTTCTTCTTCTTCTCTCTTTCTTTCTTCTTATCTACGAGTAACTAAGTTTCATTTTACTTAGGTGAAAGGGTGAAGCTCTTGGTAATAAAGTAAGGCTAGATTTATTCTTCTCTTGTGCTTAAATGATTTATATTTTTTAGTAACCATTATACGTATTATAATTTGTTTCTTATAATTTAGAAACCATCTTTGTAAAGAGGAGTTCTTGATTTGTTGTAGACAAAATATTAGCACAATGAATGCTTTAACCCATTTATAAGTGGTGGTAATTTTTTTAGGAAATATAATATAATTACGTATATCATTTTAAATGGACTTTTAATGTTGTATTTTTCGATTGGAACCTCCATGTTGCGAGGATTCTAATTGAGTTATAAAAGAAATTAATCTTACATTTACTTTATTTACTAAGAGTGGATCTTTTATCCCAAGTAAATAATTTTTACCATAGTAACAAAATATTTACTTCACCTTAATTAATCTTCAACAATTCCCTGTGGATCGACCTCGGACTCCCGAGAAATTTATTACTTGAGACAACCCGCACTTGGGTTCGCAAAGCAACAATTAATCCCACATCAAGTTTGTAGACTTGTTTGAAACTAAAAATTGTGCATCACTAACACCTAGTCTCTTGATCCATATGGGATTATTTTTAGTATCATTTGTGATGCTATTATGTGATGAGAATGACATATAGAGCGATTATGTGAGTATTCCAAAATTAATAATTGGAAAACCTCATAGTGGAGGATAGACACGCTTAAGGGCATTGGTTATGAATTCATGTAGGAGAATATCTGATGTGGCGTTGAATGTGTGTTATATATTACTTTGCAGGATTTTCTCACAAACTTGCCATTCCCACGTATCTGTGAATGGTATATGTAATGAAACAAGTATACTCATTGTGATGGGTAGAAAAGAGTCCATTCTTTGCCAAGTATGATATATGAGATGGTAATAGTACACCCATTGTTGAGAGGTGGAATAGTCCATTCATTGCCAAGTAGTGTTTAATGGTCGGAGCCATACTACTCAGGGAAAATATAAGGAACGGAATTCCTAGGAATAGTCGAGTTTCATGACATTACACTAACACAATTTTAATCTCATTGCATAACCATTGTCTTAGGACATGTTAGGCATAAACATACAACATAACATACATTGCATTTGCATGTAATTGTATGGGCAGTTACCTTAATCAATGATATGTACGATTGTATGGGGGGTTGCATAATATTGTTTATAGTTGTTAAGATGAGACAGTGGTCACAGCCACTGGTGTGATAGTGGTGGTAGCCACAGTTGTGTGTATCTCTGAGATGGAGATTGTTATGTTTGTATCCTTAGGATGGAGATGTTATGTTTTTGTGAGCATGGTGATTGCTTGAAAACTATTTATGTAACACCCTGAAAATTGCTTATTTTATGATATATGTTCATTTTATAATATTTGTGATTTTTGTGAATTTTTTAGAATTATTGGAATTGTTTGATTATTTAAATATATTTCTTGAGTTACGTGCACATTGAGCGGGACCGAGAAAATGAAATATTTTCCCTGAGGCCAAAAAACTTTAAACTATGGAAGTGTCGATAGGGGATCTTACAAAACCTGAGACCAGACATAATTTACGAGGTTTTTATATTTTGAGATTTTATCTGATAAATAAAATTATAGTATATTTTATTATCTGTGAGACAATAAAATATTATTTCTGCTAATTGTAACTTTTGTCCACTGGATAATAGCTTTAGTAGATTATTCCTATCTAGTTACTTTTATGATATCATCTAAGTGACATCATCACCCTTCACTTTATCAAAAAGTGTGTAAAGTTTTTCAAGGAAACTTCCTACCAAGCTTCTCAAGGAAGCTTCACTTTCCTCTCTCCTCCTTTGGGTTACACAGCCATGAAGGGGAAAAAGATGACCATTTGTCATCTTTTCATCTAACACTCAATCACATGTAACCTTTACCATTTGAAAAACTATCACTTTCTCTCTTATCTTTCTCTTCTCCCATTTTCTCTCACGTTCTCTTATCACTCTCATGCCCTATTTTCTCTCTTCTTCCTCCCTTCTTTACTCACACGGCCAAACCTCCATGGATGACCACTCAAGCTCTTTTGCTCAAGTCAATCTAGAATCTTTTCCCCTCTCGTCATCTTGAAGCCTTTCTCTTTGGTGAACACCTTTTGATTCTTCCATCTTCATCATTTTCTATCATGCCCTAAAGCTTGAAATTTTGAGGTAAAGTTCTTGACTTTCTTCCTTCTCTTCTCTCATTTTCGTGACCGTTGGTCACCATTGTGATCAAGGACTCTTCCTTTCAAGCTTTGGTTATTAACTTCTTGAAGTTAACCATCTTAAGGTTTTCTTAGTAGGGGTGGACAAAATCTCGCAAGGAAGCATCAAAAAGCTTGCTCTCCTTATTGTCTTTTGAGGTAAGAGGGAGATTAACTTCATCAACCATTCATAGTGGTGAGAAACACTTTTTTGGGTTGATGGTGAGGAATCCATTTGAGGGCTGCTCACTTTTTTTTATGATTTATTATAATGATGTGATTTAGTTGTGTTGTATAATTTTTAATGCTTGTTATTGTGTATTTTGATGGATTTGGAATGCTTAAATGCTTGGATATGTATATGGATTTGTACCCATTTGATTTGGAGGCTTGGGGAAGCACAATTTCAGGATTCTGGGCAAGATCCAAGGGCCGTGCGGATTTACACGGCCCAAGCCGTGTTCCTTACTGGAAACGCAACTCACACGCCACAAGACAGAGCGTTACACGGCCGCATAATCGGGTAGTCCAGATTTCATACATTTTCAAGTCTTTCCAGAGGAGTATCAGGCCTAGGCCGTGTAATGTGACACGGTTGTGTAGGGCAGGCTGTGAAATTTGTCACAGCCGTGTAATTGAGCTAAGGAGAAATGGTTGGGTTTTCTAGTCCCTTGGAGGCTCACGGCCTTATTGGGCACTCAATATGAGACTTTGTATCAAGCTAGAACTTAGTGAAATAAAGGACTAGACACTTAATTAGGAGTTCATAACATGGATAAAATAAAGAACACAACCTTATCCTATGGCCTAGAGTGAGGTTTGGACAAAGAAAGAACGTGAGTGTAGGTGAGGTTGTGAGGAGCTCAAATGATTAGTTTAAGGGGGCTATGTTTAGAATTAAGGGAAGATGATCATAATGTTATGGTTTAAGGAGTACTAACTTTTAGAAATACTGGTGGGAATAAATTGAGAATAATTGGAATAATGGGAGATGAATCATTAGTGGTGAATCTAGTTGACTGGATAATCGAGGAGTTCAATTAAGGATTTATAATATTAAGGATGGAAAGGGGCTTCATTAAAATGACAACCATGCAAATATTGGGAAGAATATTAGTTAATGAAGGTATCTCATAATTGAAAGTAACAGTAAGATTACTGCGTTACATAAATGATGACTCTTGAATTTACAAAATTGAGATTACTTTGTGAAAGCATGCATGATTCTTGAAATATGCTCGATTAAAATCCTCTGTGATAGCATGCATTTGGCATTGTGCTTTTGAAAATGAAGCACCAGACCCAGAAACATCAGAAAGACGATCGAGTCAGATATGGTTTGCTTTTATAACCAGAAATATCAGATAAACGATAGAGTCAGATGGGACTGGTTATTATAAGAAACCTAGATATTAGTGATATTATGTAGTCATATGGACGGTTATATAATATCATGGATATAAATGGTATGGAACAATCGTATAGGCGGTTGCTTCAATGCAATTGGGAACGGTACAATGGTAGTTTGGTGTCATTGAATATGTATTTGAGCATCATACAGTTGTGGCTGTTATGGAGTTTTATGCCTAAGGAGTGAGGGAGAACTTACAGGATAGTGCAATCCATGATGGATCTCAGGGAGCATCCGTTTGTGGTGATCCACTTAGTGACCTATTTGTCACATTGTATACCCCTGGCCGTGGTGATCCGTGGCAATGCATGACGAGGACCCGACAAATACTATTACTTTTCGTGGTCCGGCGTAGATTATCTTTTGAGGGGAGGACAGATCTTCTGGAACGCTCATCTCTGATTTTGTGTTTAGCTCCATGGAGTAGGAATTAAGTACATTGTGCACAAAGATGGTTAGCATATGCATTGTGCATATGCATGGTCAGCATATCTGTCATTGCGGCATAATTTATACATATACATATATGTCTTGAAGTATATTGCTGAGTTACGTATCAATATTGACATGATTATGTTGTTGTTCTATAATAATCCTGTATTGATATAATTATGTTTGTTATTCTATGAATATTCTGTATTGATATGATTATGTCTGATATTATTTGATGTTGTTGTATGTGAAAGGCATCATTGTCTTTTGTTGTGTTTCTTGCTCCCTGATGATATTGATGTAGGGGATCTCACCTCTTTCATCATATTTTCTATCTGCTTCTATCTTATTCTTATGTCTGTAAAGACTGTGTTGGCGGTGAGGCAAGATCCATGAGGTTTCATTAGGCTGCAGTTTCACGAGGGCACCAAAGCGTGGAGTGTCCATTGGGATACGGGGCGCATCTGGCATGACGGAGATGTCACTCTGCTTTGGAGTAGGGCTCGGCTTGACGCCGCTACTTTTACGATGGATGTAGCTATTTTGTGTGCCTCCTAGAGAGCTCCCTTGAGGGAGGACTTTATGGAGTCGACTGGTTGGACTTCCGTTCGTTGTCATATGCCCGACTAGGGGCTTTGTCTGTTAGGGATTCCGAAGGGGATTTGGTTGAAGATTGGGTGCAGAACCCTATTCTTCAGGTGTTGGGACATGGACTAGGTTCAGTTTTTATTTGGTAATCATATACGTGTATGTTCATTTCTTGGAGCACTTGAGTTTTATATTTTTGGAACATGAAATAATGTACTTATGGATGTAATGAACTTTATTTTATGAAAAGTCTATTTTCCAATTCTTGTGCCTTGTGTCTTTATTATTTGATAAGTCGATGATAATTGTTGAAAAGAGAATTTTAAAACTCATGTTTTATAATGTCAATCTTTATACAAATTGGTTAAAGTTGGTTTAGTGAAAAAGGAGTCAGTTGAAATGTAATGCCCTTCGGAGAGGGTGTTATACTTTATGATAAATGAGTTTTTATACTAACTTATAAAATGAGAATGTATTTCGGAAAGAGAAAGGATATGATTTTGGCTTTTGCCACTTTTTTAGTTTGTAAAAGTATGAGACTTGAGTTTAAAAATATGTTTTCCCCCAAAATAGTTGGAATGATTGTGATACCATGTTTTAAGGATTTTATTTACTGAGAATTTGTGATTCTCACCCCGTGTGTGTGTTTCCATGATGATTCTAGGGAGTAGGAAGACTTATGGAAAGTGAAGTGCAAGCAAGAGCTTGTAGAGCTTAGCTTAGTGTAGCATTGTAGTTTCCTTTTAGAAATTATGTATGTATTGTACGTGTTGTATTTATAAGAAATACAGATGTTGTGTAATAAATATATTCATTCGAGGCTTATATTTTTTGTATATGCATAATTGTTATATTATGTTTTAAAATGCTTAGGTGTTGTAAGTAGCATGCTTGGATCTAATTACTGTGGTATAATTCTGATTATACTATGGTTATTAAATTTAGAATGTTACAATTCAAATGATTGCAACTTCACTTCAATTTGGAAGGACACTTGGCGATGATCCTAATGCTCATATAACAAAGTTCTTGGAAATTCGTGACACTTTCAAACATAATGGGGTGTCCAATGATGCTATTAGGCTAAGAGTCTTTCCGTTTTCACTTAGAGAGAAAGCTAAAATTTAGTTAAACTCTTTTCTAATAGGTGCCTTTACTACTTGGGATGACTTAGCTTAGAAATTTCTTACTAAATTCTTTCCATCAACAAAAACTACAAGGATAAGGAATGAGATCAATACTTTCAAGCAAATAGATATGGAGACCTTATATGAGGCTTGAGAAATGTAACGCCCTAATACATATATCTCGGTATATTTGAGATATGCAAAGATAATCAGCACTAGATATGTCACTTACTACATAACACATAACAATATATATCTATAATCACAATCAAGTCATTATGGAGAACCTTGAGAGAATGCAAAAAACATAAAACTCATACATATTTATATACAAACACTAGCCACAAAAGGTCATATTGTAATACATATCTCTTTAAAACATTACAAAGCAAATATAAACTATATACATAAGCTTTGTCTAGGAAACAATAAAACAAAACTAGTCTTCATGCTTTGTCTTCTTTCCCTTAGCAGGGTCTTGACCTGGATTTACATGGAAACACAATCGGGGTGAGAATCGACAATTCTCAGTAAAAGTAATTCCAATACCAATTAGTTATAACATTGTGCAAACAATCTCTAATAACTAACATGAGAGTTTCCTCCACTATAACTCATAACTGCACACTTCCTTGTAGTGTGGTTCAACAAATAGCCGACATACTGTCAAAATATAAACAATCGCCCGTATAATTATAAATATCAACAGTAACAGACAATTGGCCATACAATTGTTATTCAAATGCAATGCTTGTAATATGCAATATGATTATGTCTCAGTAATGTCCTATAGTTATGCAGATGCAAGGTTTTTATTTTGAAATCCATGCATAGTTTTGTATTGAAAACTATGAATACCTGCTCATTCTGAGAACCTGAATGCTCCATATAATCTGCTATGTTTGGGAGGAAGAGCTGTAACCCCACTCTACCTATAACCCTTCGCTCTCTTAGAATCTAGTACTAGTCCTCATCTGAAGGAGCTTTTAGACTTTCCCATTACCTCATTTGGCCAATGATTGTGCACATCATATAGGTTACTATACATTGGAAGAGCAAGCGAAAACATGCAGTGTTATATATTAACACAAACACACTACAAACCTTTCCTATAGACTCAACTCAACCTAGTGAAAGAGTCTATTATAACACCCTAGTTAATCATGATAGAGGCAGCCTAATACTAGTTTGTCATACTTATAAATTTTTGTGACCGTCTGAGCACATTTAGTCACTTTGCCATAGCACTATGTGTGGAATATAGCGATTTTTAGCCCCAGAATTGGCTTAAACTGCTTAGTTAATGAAAATAAGTGTGGAGAATTTATTTCTAGGTCACAAATTTGTGGAAGATGATGTGGTTAAAGTATGAGATTAATTGGAGTTGTTTGGCATTTTTAAGCATACTATTGTGTGTTTTAATGCTGGATTGACTACTAGCATATATGGAAAATTATGAAAATGGTGAAACAAGATTTTTGATGAATCTTAGGATTTATTTGAAACTTGTTGGAAGTTAAAAAACTGGATTTGGTGAAATCCAAGTGTTCTTAACAGATCAGGATATATCAGTATAGTCACTTAAATGACTAATTGATCACACAATTAGGTTTATTTCTGCCTTAGCATTTATAAGTCTTCAAAGTGAGATATTTTCTCATTTCTTACCTCTCTTTTATGGCTGCAGCAGGGGAGCACCAAAGGAGAACCAACAAAGGATCAAAAGGAGGTCCATCTTCAGCCAAAGAGGAGGAAGAGCTTAGTGGTGGAGAGGAGCTGCTCTCAGACTTCATTTCTAGCCATTGAGGTAGAGGGAAACTTTGTTTAGACTGCTTGTTTTCATTTCCTTCATTTTGGTTCTTGAGAGGCTTGATGAGGGGGTTTAAAGAGTGATTTTGTGATTCTTGAGTTAAATCTTGATTAGGATAGTTTGGTTGAGTAAAGAACTGATTTGTGGATGTGATACGATGAATTTTTCATCACTTGGATGCCTTAATTCCCTATTAGGCCAAATCTGGGGGTTTAGGTTAAGGTTGAATTTTGATTCATAAAGTTGCATACTAAAGTGATTTAAGAGTTGAAGTGTGTTAATGGATTTTATTTGAGGTGAGAAACTAAGTGGAATTGAGATTTGAGGGTGTGGAGCACCTTTGTTCCTCAATGGAATAGTAACTCCATTTGCAGAATTCTGCATATTTTGTTCTGCCCAGTCAGCGCTCAAGCGTTGAGTGCTTAGGCTCCAGTAGGGCAAATAGAGAGGACTTTATGCTACGTGATACGCGCTTGATGTAACATCCCAAAAATTCTTTATTTCATTATAAACGATCATTTTATAATATTTATGATTTTTAGGAATTTTTGTGGATTTTTCTGGAAATGATGAATATTTTAATATATTCTTCATTTTACGTGTACACTGAGCGGAGCCGGGGAAACTAGAATATTTTCCCTGAGGCTGGTAAACTTTGAACTGTCAACGTGTCAACGGGGGATCTTACTAAACCCGAGGCCGGACACAGTTTGCGAGATTTGCATTTCTCAAGGTTTTATCTGTTAAAAAAAATTACGGTATCATAAAATTATCTGATGAATAATAAAATATTATTTTCATCAATTGTAAATTTTATTCACTAAGAAAATAATTCCACAGTGTAATTAATCATCTGTCAGATGTATTTAATTTGGAGATAAGCTTACTATGTACTTTATCGAGGAGCGCGCGAAGCTTCTCAAGGAAGCTTCCTCCAACCATTATTTTTATCATTTCTCTCTCCTCCTAATTTATGCAGCACGTTTCAATTAAGGGGGCCTAATTCATTTTCTTTTTCTCACATTTCCCTTCCTCCCTGTACGTAACTCACTATTCACTCATCTTTCTCTCTTCTCTTTCACCCCACAGCAGCAACACCATCCACCCACACCTCCATTTTGTTCTTCAAACCGTCACAATCTTAGCACCATTTCGTGTTTGGAGGACCACCATCATTGAGGAAATCATCTTCAAAGTTCTGCCATTTTCTCCATCTCCATTCTCTTATGTCTTTAAAGCTTAAAGGTTGGAGCTTTAAGGTAAAGCTCTTAGCTTTTTCTCCCTCTCTTCTCCTTTTCGTAACCCACTGTCATTTTGATGACAATGGGTATCCATTTCAATATTAGGATTCTGATTCTTGCAAGTTTAAATGTTTAAGGATTTCCTGGAAGCTGAAAACGAAATCCTGACCAAAAAGGAGCCACCTTTCTTTGTGCTTCTCCAAGGTAAGAGGAAGACACTCCTCCTCAACCTCTTTTAGCATTTAGGGATGTTGTTTGTAATTGGTACTAAGAGTCATCTTTGTTTACACGCTGTTGGTGATGTATATATGCTATTTGATTGTTTGTGTGTTTATATATATATCTAGATGTATTGGAACATGTAATATGGAAGGGAATGACTTCCGATTGGTTCTCGGATGGTCACAGTGTTGAGCCCAGAAATTTGGAAATTTCATGTGAAAACTAGTAACAGTATGAACTCCTGGCCAAACCCGTCGAATTTGATATCTTGATCACTTAGTAAAGTTAAAATCCGTCGAGTATGAACTCCTGGCCAAACCCGTCGAATTTGACGTCTTGATCACTTAGTAAAGTTAAAATCCGTCGAGTATGAACTCCTGGCCAAACCCGTCGAATTTGATGTCTTAATCACTTAGTAAAGTTAAAATTCGTCGAGTATGAACCCCTGGCCATGCCCGTCGAATTTGATTCCGAGTCATTTAGTGCAATATCAAAATCCATCGAGTATGAACTCCTGACCACTTAGGAGAGAAACTCCTCCAATGCAAAATCCGTTGAATTGGAATGACCACATCCGTCGAGTGACATATTCGTCGAGTTAGAATACCAATACCCATCGAGAGACATACCCATCGAGTAGATTGCCTGTCCATTTAATAGAAGCTTCCCAAAGTTAATATTCGTCGAGTAGAATGTCAAGATCCGTCGAATTAGAGTTTCTGACTATAGTGTTTTTCGTCGGTTCGACACTTGGGAGATTTCTCCAACGTCGACACCCACATCCATCGAAATAGGACTTCTGCTGACCTTCTGGAAAAATTCGACAGTTTTGATCTCTGTTCGACAGAACCTCCATCCGACAGAAATTGATTTTTATCCAATCTTGTTATAAAATGTTCTCCCATCTTTCATCCTTCTGCCATGTTATTTTTCGTCGAATGGCAGCCTCAATTTTTCACTAAATGCATTGTCTCCGTCGAATTCACAACTATGGTTTATCACCCAATACCTAGCAATTAAATCTGTGACGTTGTTAGTGATTCTGGCCATGTATCTTCCTGGATTCAAAACCTTTGGATTAATAAAAGCACATAAATCATAAATGATTGGATGACTAGAGATTAAGTAGGGATTCATAAACAGGGAAAAACATGAGTATGGGTGAGCTTTTGAGGCACATAATGAATTTAATGGTTGACTTCTATCATGACTATGAATGGAAATTGTGGATATCCTTAAAATGTACTATTGGCTTGTTGTAGACCCGTGAATGGGATCAGATCTTGTTGATAAATGATATGACATGCATTTGAAGCATGATGGACCTAGTTGGTCATGAAAAGTATGATTGTGTCATGCATTGAGCAAAAAGAAAGAGATTGTCCGTTGGACTTGGTTAAGGCCGGTAGCCTAGGAGTTGAACTTACACCTTTGTGCGGGTGCGAATAGACAAGTGTAGGTTACTTGTTGACTTTGGGGGCATCAGGGTGCGAGTACCTCACAATGGGCCGCTGGTAGCTCTCTGTCCGTGGGGCAGATCAATGCAAACACACTGACGATCCGGACCGAGACGCTGTCCTATATCGAGATTTGTGTAGAATGTCTTGTAAAATGCTATGATGTACACAATGATAATTTGAGAATTTTAGCACTTGAGGGCCTGGGCAGCCAAGAATATAGACATACCTCCTGATCGTTCTCTCCGACTGTTTTGTGTCTAGCTCCATGGAGTAGGATTTTGGTTATTAAGGGCACGTGTGCATAGTGAGTCCATGAATCATCTGGCATACATTGTTATTATAGTTGGAACTATTGTACTTCTGATATATCTATATGTATACGACTGCCTGGAACTGTTTGGTTGATCATAATTGCTATTGAATGTTTATTACCATTATTGCTGTCATAAATGCTATGTGGGCGCTTTGCGTTGTTTGGTTTCTCGATGCTATGATTGGTAATGATGGTAGGATGTCTTACCTCTTCTCTGTCTCTCCACTTCTGTTTTGTCCGTATACTGCGTTCTATAGAAGATAACTGCAAGGAACCGGAAGCTCCCGACTTCCCTTGTTTTTGGCCTCATCTCGACTGAGCGACTGCAGAAGAATATGGAGCCACGCATGCAAAGATTTTTGGGAGATGTGCGCCTGACTTTCTTGGGAGGGCCAGAGTGCTGGTACATCAACTATGGTTCTGAGCGTTGCGTCTATACAGGGGATGTGTCGTTATCTCTAGCCTGGAGACGTCACGAGCCGCCTGTCTTCACCTGCTGTATATTCTGATACCGTAGGGATATGTATGTATAATCCTTTGGAGGCAGGTATAGTTTTGCTTTTTGATATGCCAGGCTTTGTAACTAAACAGTTTGATAATTATATATATATATATAAATGAAATGTTAATTTCCCATGTATGTTTCATCACCGTGGATATTGATTATCATTAACGTTAATGTAACAAAAAGAAAAAAATATATACTCGCTAATTTAATTACCCAACTATAATCGAGTAAATATATATATTATTAAAATGAAACAGGTCTTAACTCACATAAATTTTATTTCCGCATTGTAATTGAAAGTGAGACGTTCCCTTGGGAAAAAGGGGCGTCACACTAAGTTGGTATCAGAGCCCCGGTTTATGTTTCTTTGGGTCTTGTGTTTGAGTCTGTCTTGTTTGTGCTGTGTGTTCTCTGAGTATTATACGTAAGGGTGTATTGTTTGGTGTTCCTAGTTAATGCAACTGACTTTTCTATGTTTTCAGTTAATTTGATCTAAGAAAATAAGATGGCACGAAGGGAAGATATGGCAGCAGCTATTACAGCGATGCAGAGGATGGCTGAGGCCGTCGCACAGCAAACCGAGCAAGCGCCCAATGAGAAGAAGAGAGAGTTGCACAACAACAAGAGCGAGTGCTCAATGACTAGAGGTCACTGCTGATGCTCAGAATTTAGCAGAGTTTCGACGCCATAACCCTCCTCAATTCAAAGGAGAATTTGATCCGGACAAGGCTAGTCTGTGGATCAAGGAATTGGAGAAAATCTTTCGAGGAATGAGCTGCGTCGAGGACAAGAAGGTGAACTATGCTACATTTATGCTGGTAGGCAATGCTTGAAAATTGGTGGAATGGAGTGCAGCAAATCTTTGGAAGGCTGCGAACCGAGAGATTACTTGGGGCTTATTCAAGGAACAGTTCTTGGATAAGTATTTCCTGCGAGTGCAAGGCATGCGAAGGAGTCGAAATTCCTCAACTTGCGACACGGAAATATGATTTGTTAGCGAGTACGCTTGCGAAATTTGAAAACTTGTCACGGTTTTGATGTACTTTGAGAACCAACCGGATGAAGCATGGAAATGCCGAAGATTTACGGAGGAGGACTGAGGTATGAAGTGAAGAAGGCTGTGATCACCTTGAGGATCAATGAATTCTCACGACTACTGGATACTTGTTGTGATGTAGAGGCTCTGGAGCAATCTAGAGACATGAGGAGCAGAAACTTTGGGCCTACGAGATTCCAGAAAGGTGGCAGTAACAGTGCTAACCATTTTCAGAAGAAGCCGTACTCGGAGACCAACGGGAACCAAAGCAACAAGCTATGGGTGGAAGTTCGGTGGAGGTTCTGCGGGAACCGACCGGCGCGAACACGGCGTATCCTTCCAGATGTCTGAAGTGTGGGAAAGACCATCTCACAAGGGACTATACCATGAAGGGATTCATCTGCTTCAAATGTGGCAAACTTGGCCACGTGTCCCGAGACTGCAATCAAACGAAGGCCGAACCTTCAGTGAATGCTGCAAGAGCCAAGAAACCACAGGCTGGAAGGCGAGTCTACACTATGAACGGAGCTGAGGCTTCCGAATCAGGGGGAAGGTACCATAGAAGGTAATCTTTTAACTGTGCTATATGACTCTAGGGCAACCCATTCTTTTATATCATATGACTGTGTGCAAAGACTGGGTCTATCTGTGTCGTCTTTACCTTTTGACTTAACTGTTTCTACCCCCACTGATAAATTAGTAGTTACTACCAAAGTCTGTCTAAATTGTCTATTGGTTGTTGAAGGTCGAACTTTTTTGGTCGATCTAATCTGTTTACCCCTTTCCCAACTAGATATTATCTTAGGGATGGACTGGTTGTCTTCCAACCATGTTCTGTTAGACTGCTCTAGAAAGACCATAGTTTTTCCCATAATGGAGGATTCTAGATTTTTGACGGCCAACCGAGTTCAAGCTCTCTTGAAAGAAGGAGCTCACGGATACATGCTACTGTCTTCTTTGAAAGTCGAGAACGAGGTTGATGTGAACACAATTCCAGTGGTGAATGAGTTTCCCAAAGTCTTTCCACGATGATGTACCGGTTTACCACCTAGGCTCGAGAGATAGAGTTTGCTATCGACCTAGTACCGGGAGCTGGTCCCGTGTCTATAGCACCATATAGGATGGCTCCGACAAAGTTAGGCGAGCTCGGAAAGCTTGACTAGAAGAGCTTTTGGAAAAGCAATTTGTCAGGCCAAGTGTGTCACCATGGGGAGCACCAGTGCTGTTAGTTCGCAAGAAGGATGGCACCTCAAGATTATGTGTGGACTATCGACAGCTGAACAAGGTAACAATTAAGAACAAGTATCCACTCCCGAGAATTGATGACTTAATGGACCAACTGAAGGGAGCAGCGGTGTTTTCAAAGATCGATCTGTGGTCTGAGTATCATCAGATATGAGTGAAGACGGAGGATATACCCAAGACAGCTTTTCGTACCCAATACGGTCATTACGAATACCTCGTGATGCCGTTTGGTGTGACGAACGCACCAGCTATCTTTATGGACTACATGAACCGAATCTTTCATCCTTACTTGGACAGATTCGTTGTGGTCTTCATTGATGACATTCTGGTATACTCTCAAAATCAAGAGGACCATACTGAACACCTCAGTATAGCTCTTCAGATTCTGAAGGAGAAGGAATTATATGCCAAACTGTCAAAATGTGAGTTCTGGTTGGAAGAAGTTAAGTTTCTGGGTCACGTGATCTCGAAAGATAGGATTGCAGTGGATCCATCGAAGGTGGAGGCAGTGCTGCAATGGGAAAGACCAACGTCCGTGACGAAAATTCGAAGCTTCGTGGGTTTAGCCGGATATTACCGGAGGTTCATTGAGGGATTCTCCAAGATTGCTAGACCACTTACACAACTCACGAGAAAAAACCAAGCTTTTGAGTGGACCGACAGCTGTGAGCAAAGTTTCCAAGAGTTGAAGAATCGACTGACTACCTCACCGGTGTTAGTGCTACCCAATCCGAATGAGCAGTTTGAAGTGTACTGCGACGCTTCATACCAAGGGCTAGGATCTGTACTTATGCAACATGGAAGAGTGGTGGCTTATGCTTCAAGGCAGTTGCGAGTGCACAAGAAGAATTACCCGACGCACGACTTGGAGTTAGCGGCTGTAGTTTTTGCTCTGAAGATATGGAGGCATTTTCTCTACGGAGCAACGTTCAACATTTTCAGTGATCACAAGAGTCTAAAGTATTTGTATGATTAGAAGGAGTTGAACATGAGGCAACGAAGGTGGTTAGAATTCCTGAAGGATTACGATTTCCAACTTCTGTATCACCCTGGCAAGGCAAATATTGTGGCAGATGCTCTAAGTAGGAAGATGATCAGTGTCTCTGCCCTGATGATCAAGGAAAAGGATATGCTAGAGCAGTTTAGAGATGTGTGGTCCTTTGTGGAGTTAGAACCTAGAAAGATTTGCATGAATATGGTTACCATCACAAGTGAGCTACTAGATGACATAAAGGAAAAGCAGAAGATTGACAAATTCTTACAAGAAGTGAGAGAGCAAGTGGAGCGAGGAGATGAAACAGAGTTTGCAGAAGGAACGGATGGAATTCGAGGTTTCGTGGAAGAATTTGTATTCCCCGTGACAAGGAGCTTAGAGAATACATCATTAACCATGCTCATACAAGCCAGCTGAGTATGCATCCAGGCATAACAAAAATGTACCAAGACTTGAAGAAGTTGTTCTGGTGGCATAGAATGAAGAGTGACGTCACTAGACGTGTATCGACTTGTCTAGTTTGTCAAAAAGCTAAGGTAGAACATCAGAGACCAACGGGTTTGCTGCAACCGTTGTCTATTCCGGAATGGAAGTGGGATAGTATTGTAATGGATTTTGTAGTTGGATTGCCAAGGACAAGAAAAGGTCATGATTCGATTTGGGTAATTGTGGACCGACTCACAAAGTCGGCACACTTTCTCCCGATCAACATAAAATACAAACTGGAGAGATTGACTCAGATCTATATTGGAGAAATTGTTAGGCTACACGGTGTGCCTACGAGTATTGTTTCGGATAGAGATCTGAGATTTACTTCAAATCTCTGGGAGAGTTTGCTAGAAGCGTTGGGGACGAAGCTACGTCTGAGTTCTGCTTATCATCCGCAGACCGACGGTCAATCAGAAAGAACGATCCAATCTTTGGAAGATTTGCTTAGAGCCTGTACTATAGAACAAACTAGAAGTTGGGATGACATTCTACCTTTGATAGAATTCACCTACAACAACAGTTATCATTCGAGCATAGGAATGGCACCCTATGAGGCTCTGTATGGACGACAATGTCGAACACCTCTGTGTTGGTACCAAGACGGCGAGCGCCTTACTGTTGGACCAGAGATTATACAGCAGACAACTAAGAAGGTTAAGATAATTCAGGAAAAGATGAGAACGGCTCAAAGTCGGCAAAAGAGTTATGCAGACCGAAGGAGAAAACCTCTTGAGTTTGAGGAAGGCGAGCATGTATTCCTGAAAGTCACACCTACGACTGGGGTAGGCCGGGCTTTAAAATCTAGAAAACTCACTCCTAAATTCCTTGGACCATACCAAATCATTCGTCGTGTAGGTCCTGTAGCGTACCAAATATCCTTACCTCCTTTCCTTTCAAACATTCATTCCATGTGTCACAACTTCGAAAATACCTTCCTGACCCAAGTCATGTCATAGCACCGGATGCAGTACAATTAAAAGAAAACTTAACTTATGAGACGTCTCCTGTAAGAATCGAGGATAGGAAGATAAAGCAATTAAGAGGCAAGGAGATCGCATTGGTGAAAGTGATCTGGAACGAGGTGACAGGAGATGCAACTTGGGAGCTGGAAGACAAGATGAAGGAGCAACACCTACAGTTATTCTAAGGTTTGCAAATTTCGAGGACGAAATTCCTTTTTAGAAGGGAAGTGTTGTAACATCCCGAAAATTCTTTATTTCATTATAAACGATCATTTTATAATATTTATGATTTTTAGGAATTTTTGTGGATTTTTTTGGAAATGATCAATATTTTAATATATTCTTCATTTTGCGTGTACACTGAGCGGAGCCGGGGAAACTAGAATATTTTCCCGAGGTTGGTAAACTTTGAACTATCAACGTGTCAACGGGGATCTTACTAAACCCGAGGTAGAGACACGGTTTATGAGATTTACATTTCTCAAGTTTTATCGTTAAATAAAATTACGGTATCATAAAATTATCGATGAATAATAAAATATTATTTTCATCAATTGTAAATTTTATTCACTTTGAAAAAATAATTCCACAAAGTGTAATTAATCATCGCATCGGATGTATTTAATTTGGAGACAAGCTTATTATGTACTTTATCGAGGAGCGCGCGAAGCTTCTCAAGGAAGCTTCCTCCAACCATTATTTTTATCATTTTCTCTCCTCCCAATTTGTGCAAAGCACGTTTGAATTAAGGGGTCTAATTCATTTTCTTTTTCTCACATTTCCCCTCCTCCCTGTATGCACTCACTATTCACTTATCCTCTCTCTTCTCTTTCACCCCACAGCAGAACAACACCATCCACCCACACCTCCATTTTGTTCTTCAAACCGTCACAATCTTAGCACCATTTCATGTTTGGAGGACCACCATCATTGAGGAAATCATCTTCAAAGTTCTGCCATTTTCTCCATCTCCATTCTCTTACGTCTTTGAAGCTTAAAGGTTGGAGCTTTAAGGTAAAGCTCTTAGCTTTTTCTCCCTCTCTCTCTTTTTTCGTAACCCACTTGTCATTTTGATGACAATGGGTATCCATTTCAATATTAGGATTCGATTCGTGCAAGTTTAAATGTTTAAGGATTTCCGGAAGTGAAAATGAAATCCTGACCAAAAAGGAGCCACCTTTCTTTGTGCTTCTCCAAGGTAAGAGGAAGACACTCCTCCTCAACCTCTTTTAGCATTTAGGGACGTTGTTTGTGATTGGTACTGAGAGTCATCTTTGTTTACATGCTGTTGGTGATGTATATATATTATTTGATTGTTTGTGTGTTTTGATATATATCTGGATGTATTGGAACGTGTAATATTGAAGGGAATGACTTCCGATTGGTTCTCGGATGGTCACGGTGTTGAGCCCAGAAATTTGGAAATTTCGTGTGAAAACTAGTAACAGTATGAACTCCTAGAAAAAAACTCGTCGAATTTGATATCTTGATCACTTGGTAAAGTTAAAATCCGTTGACTATGAACTCCTGGTCAAACCCGTCGAATTTGATGTCTTAATCACTTAGTAAAGTTAAAATCCGTCGAGTATGAACTCCTGGCTAAACCTGTCGAATTTGATGTCTTGATCACTTAGTGAAGTTAAAATTCGTCGAGTATGAACCCCTGGCCATGCCCGTCGAATTTGATGCCTGGTCATTTAGTGCAATATCAAAATCCGTCGAGTATGAACTCCTGACCACTTAGGGGAGAAACTCCTCCAATGCAAAATCTGTCGAATTGGAATGACCACATCCGTCGAGTGACATATTCATCGAGTTAGAATGCCAATACCCATCGAGAGACATACCCGTCGAGTAGATTGCCTGTCCATTTAATAGAAGCTTCCCAAAGTTAATATTCGTCGAGTAGAATGTCAAGATCCATCGAATTAGAGTTTCTGACTATAGTGTTTTTCGTCGGTTCGACACTTGGGAGATTTCTCCAACGTCGACACCCACATCCGTTGAAATAGGACTTCTGCTGACCTTCTGAAAAAATTCGACAGTTTTGATCTCTGTTTGACAGAACCTCCATCCGACAGAAATTGATTTTTATCCAATCTTGTTATAAAATGTTCTCCCATCTTTCATCCTTCTGCCATGTTATTTTTCGTCGAATGGCAGCCTCAATTTTCCACTAAATGCATTGTCTCCGTCAAATTCACAACTATAGTTTATCACCCAATACCTAGCAATTAAATCTGTGACATTATTGGTGATTCTGGCCATGTATCTTCCTGGATTCAAAACCCTTGGATTAATAAAAGCACATAAATCATAAATGATTGGATGACTAGAGATTAAGTAGGGATTCATAAACAGGGAAGAACATGAGTATGGGTGAGCTTTTGAGGCACATAATGAATTTAATGGTTGACTTCTATCATGACTATGAATGGAAATTATGGATATCCTTAAAATGTACTATTGCCTTGTTGTGGACCCGTGAATAGGATCAGATCTTGTTGATAAATGATATGACATGCATTTGAAGCATGATGGACCTAGTTGGTCATGAAGAGTATGATTGTGTCATGCATTGAACAAAAAGAAAGAGATTGTCCGTTGGACTTGGTTAAGGCCGGTAGCCTAGGAGTTGAACTTACACCTTTGTGCGGGTGTGAATAGACAAGTGTAGGTTACTTGTTGACCTTGGGGGTGTCAGGGTGCGGGTACCTCATAATGGGCAGCTGGTAGCTCTTTGTCCGTGGGGCAGACCGATGCAAACACAATGACGATCCAGACCGAGACGCTGTCCTATATCGAGATCTGTGTAGAATGTCTTGTAAAATGCCATGATGTACACAATGATAATTTGAGAATTTTAGCACTTGAGGGCTGGGCAGCCAAGAATACAGATATACCTCCTGATCGTTCTCTCCGACTGTTTTGTATCTAGCTCCATGGAGTAGGATTTTGGTTATTGAGGGCACGTGTGCATAGTGAGTCCATGAATCATCTGGCATACATTGTTATTATAATAGGAACTGTTGTACTTCTAATATATCTATATGTATACGACTGCCTGGAACTGTTTGGTTGATCATAATTGCTATTGAATGTTTATTACCATTATTGCTGTCATAAATGCTATGTGGGCACTTTGTGCCTTTTGGTTTCTCGATGCTATGATTGGTAATGATGGTAGGATGTCTTACCTCTTCTCTGTCTCTCCACTTCTGTTTTGTCCATATACTGCGTTCCATAGAAGATAACTGCAAGGAACCAGAAGCTCCCGACTTCCCTGATTTTTGGCCTCATCTCGACTAAGCGATTGCAGAAGAATATGGAGCCACGCACGCAAAGATTTTTGGGAGATGTGCGCCTAACTTTCTTGGGAGGGCCATAGTGCTGGTACATCAACTATGGTTCTGAGCGTTGCTTCTATACGGAGGATGTGTCGTTATCTCTAGCCTGGAGACGTCACGAGCCGCCTGTCTTCACATGCTGTATATTCTGATACCGTAGGGATATGTATGTATAATCCTTTGGGGGCAGGTATAGTTTTACTTTTTGATATGCCAGGCTTTGTAACTAAACATTTTGATAATTATATATATATATATAAATGAAATATTAATTTCCCATGTATGTTTCGTCACCGTAGATATTGATTATCGTTAACGTTAATGTAACAAAAAGAAAAAAATATATACTCGCCAATTTAATTACCCAACTATAATCGAGTAAATATATATATTATTAAAATGAACTGGGACTTAACTCACATAAATTTTATTTCCGCATTGTAATTGAAAGTGAGACGTTCCCTTGGGAAAAATGGGCCTCACACTTGAGCACACGGGCATGGAGTGCTTGAGCGTCCTTCATTGGGAAGAACAAAACAGAGCCTTTATTTGATGGAAATAAAGGGGCTCACTTAATGAGTAATGAGACTCTTTTAGAAGTATTTGATGGAAATAAAGGGGCTCAATTGTGGTGCTAATTATTGTAGGTAATTAGTAATTATTTTGCATGATGAGATTATGAACCATATTAAGGTGAGTAATATCCTCTCTATGTTGTTGAACAGTGAAGTGAGTAATATCCTCTCTATGTTATTGAACAGTGAGGTGAGCAATATCCTCTTTATGAATTATTGAGTAGTGAGGTGATTAATATCCTCTTTATGTATTGATGAGTAGTGGATGTGAGTCATATCCTCACTACACCTGATAATCCATGACATACCATAACATATCCTATAGTAGTTAAGGTGGGTAATATCCTCAATATGTCTAAGGACTCATGTCATCCTTAAATTGCATTCACTCTTAGGACTTGCATAGACATAAACATTAGATATAATTAGGCATAGCATGGAAATTGTATAGGCAGTTGCCGCCATGACATAAACTCATAACATTGAAATTGAATGGGCAATTGCATACTTCTGTGATCGAAGTGTTAACTTAATGGTTGTGTAAACTATATGATTGTATAAAATGCTGGTATTAGAATACTTCTACTGAGAACTGCGATTTCTTATCCCGTTTGTGTTGCCATATAAATCCACGTGCAAGTTCTTCAAAAGAGAAGAAGAAGATATATGAGGACTAGCATAGCATACAAGCTGTTTTGGATTGAGCTTGTATATAGTTTATATTTGCTTAGTTTGTTTTGAGTTATGTATGACAATATGCTCTTTTGCGGCTATGATGTATATATATAACTGTTATAACATGGCTCTCCATAATGATTTATTTATATGAATACTATGGGTTTAGTTATTAGTGGTAACATTGTCAGTATTGAATATTCTTACATAGATCAAGTCTATTGGGATATCAAAATTGGGATGTTGCATTATGGTATCAAAGCAGTTCATCCTGTTAAGCCAGGGTATGGACTGACTATGCTTAGTCATGTTTAGAGTTGGTTGTGCATTTCTTGTCTCTTACGTGTGATGTTTGTGTGAAATTGCATGACTAGCCTTGTGTAGTGTGTTATTAGCTACTGTTGCACGATTACATGATGTTAAGACTATTAATATGTGTTATTTCTGTGTGTACAGGAAATTATGACACCTAAAAGGTGAACCATAGAAACCGTGGACACACCTAATGAAGGCACAGATATGACCGTAACTTTTATGGCAATGGCCAATGCTAAGAGGCAGCAGACAGAGTAGGTAACCATTGCCGCCAACTCAATGAGAGAGCAGGCAATGATAACTGCTAGAGTGCTAGAGAGGTTGGGACCTCAGCAACTAGTACCACCACCAACACAGGAGGTACCAGTTCGAAGAAGCTAGAATTTTTTGGATATTTTAGAATTCAGAAGGATGAATCCTCCGATGTTCAGGGGCAACTACGATCTGGTGAAAGCTGAAGAGTGGTTGGCTGAGTTGGAAAAGATCTTTGAGGTAATAGTTTGCTTGGATGAGCAAAGAGTTTCCTTCATTTCCTTTATGTTGGAAGGGGAAGCGGAACAGTGGTGGCGAAGTGCTAGGAGACTGTTGGAAGTAGCAGGGACATTGATCACATGGGAAGTGTTCAAGGATACCTTTTTGGAGAATTATTTTCCAAGAAGCCTACAAGAGGACAAGGAAATGGAATTTCTTAGTCTTCAACAAGGTGATATGACAATTGGTCAATATGAGGCTAAATTTCATAAGTTGTCCAAGTTTTCTTCTGAGTTTAGACTTAATCTGAATGAGAACGGGAAGTGTGTTAGGTTTGAATGTGGACTGAGGGGAAACGTAAAAAGGGTTGAGACCTTTGGAGATTAGAGATTTTCTGTCCTTGGTGAACAAGTGCAGAATCGTGAAGTTTGATAATCTCTAACTTCAATCAGAGCAAAGATTGCAAAACCTTCAGAAGAAGAATAAGGTGGATGGTGGATAAGGAAAAGGTAGTTCTAAATCCAGTCACCCACAAGAAAAAGGCGAGCAAGTTCAGATGGATGATCGACAAGAGTAGTGTACAAAGTGTGGTAGGTGCCATGGGAAAAAAGTTTGTATAGTTGACCAGATCAAATGTTTTCAGTGTGGCAAGTTAGGACACTACGCCAAGAATTGTCCTTAGAAGAAAAAAGCTAGGACGGATGCTAGACCTTCCACTCAGGGAAGAGTCTACATTTTGCAAGGCAAGGAGGCATCACAATCTCTTGGTTTAGGAAAAAGTGAGTACATGGTTGTACATATTAAGTAACTTTGTTTACATAAGATTTGGTTGTATCTGTGTTTGCATATCAGTTGTTAGGACTTCTTACATTAGGTAAACCAAATTTTGGGGACACAATTTTAAAAAGGAGGGGAGAATGTAACACCCTAGTTAATCATGATAGACTTGTATATAGTTACGGAGGTAGCCTAATACTAGTTTGTCATGCCTGTAAATTTTTGTGACCGTCTAAGCACGTTTAGTCACTTTGATGTAGCACTATGAGTGGAATATAGCTATTTTTAGCCCCGAAATTGGTTGAAACTATTTAGTTAATGGAAATAAGTGTGGAGAATTTGTTTCTAGGTAAAAAAATGTGTGGAAGATGGTGTGGTTAAAGTTTGATGTTAATCAGAGTTATTTTGGTATTTTTAAGCATATTGGTTGTGTGTTGTAATGCCGGATTGACTACTAGCAAATATGAAATATTATAGAAATGGTGAAACAAGATTTTTTATGAATCTTAGGGTTTACTTGAAACTTTTTGGAAGTTAGAAAATTGAATTTGGTGAAATCCAAGTGTTCTTAACAGATCGAGATATATCAGTGTAGTCACTTTGATCACAGAGTTAGGCTTGCTTCTGCCCTGGCTTTTATAAGTCTTCAAAGTGAGATATTTTCTCATTTCTTACTTTTCTCTCATGGCTGCAGCGGGGGAGCACCAAAGGAGAACCAACAAAGAAGCCAGAGGAGGTCTATCTTCAACCAAAGAGGAGGAAGAGCTTAGTGGTGGAGAAGAGCTACTCTCAGACTTCATTTCTGGCCATTGAGGTAGAGGGAAACTTTGTTTGGACTGCTTGTTTTCATTTCCTTCATTTTGGTTCTTGAGGAGCTTGATAAGGAAATAGGGGTTTGAAGAGTGATTTTGTGATTCTTGAGTTAAATCTTGATGAGGATAGTTTGGTTGAGTAAAGAATTAATTTGTGGATATGTTAAGATGAATTTTTCATCACTTGGATTCCTTAATTCTCTTTTAGGCCAAATTTGAGGGTTTAGGTTAAGGTTGAATTTTGATTCAGAAAGTTGTATACTTGAGTGAAATTAAAGTAGTTTAAGAGTTGTAGTGTGTTAATGGATCTTACTAGAGGTGAGAAACTAAGCGGAATTGAGATTTGAGGGTGTGGAGCACCTTTGTTCGTCAATAGAACTATAACTCTATTTGTAGAATTCTGCAGATTTCATTCTACCTAGTCAGCGCTCAAGCACTAAGGGCTTAGGTGCTAGCAGGGCAGACAGAGAGCACTTTATGCTACGTGATGCGCGCCTGAGCGCCCTTTGTTGGGAAGAACAGAACAGACCCTTTATTTGATGGAAATGAAGGGACTCACTTGTGTGATGCTTTTTTTATGCTTCTTAATGAGTAATGAGACCCTTTTAGGAGTATTGGATAAAGTATATTTTGACATGCATGTAAATCAATTATGGTGCTAATTATTGTAGGTAATTAGTAATTCTTTTACATGATGAGATTGTGAACCATAGTGAGGTGAGTAATATCCTCTCTATGTTGTTGAGCAGTGAGGTGAGTAATATCCTCCCTATGTTGTTGAACAGTGAGGTGAGTAATATCCTCTCTATGTTGTTGAACAATGAGGTGAGTAATATCCTCTTTATGAATTGTTGAATAGTGAGGTGAGTAATATCCTTTTTATGTGTTGATAAGTAGTGGAGGTGAGTCATATCCTCACTATGCCTGAAAATCCATGACATACCATAACATATCCTAGAGTAGTTAAGGTGGATAATTTCCTCAATACGTTTAAGGAAACATGAGATCCTTAAATTGAATTCACTCTTAGGACTTGCATAAACATAAACATTAGACATAACTAGGCATAGCATAACATGTATGGGCGGTTGCCACCATGACATAAACTCATGACATTGCTATTGCATGGGCAATAGTATACTTCTTGATTGAAGTGTTAACTTAATGATTATGTAATCTGTATGATTGTATAAAATGTTAGTATTGGAATACTTCTACTGAGAATTGTGATTTCTCACCTCGGTTTGTGTTGCCATATAAATTCAAGTGCAAGTTCTTCCAAAGGGAAGAAGAAGATGTATGAGGACTAGCATAACATAGATGTAGTTTTGGACTGAGCTTGTATATAGTTTATATTTGCTTAGTTTGTTTTGAGTTAAGTATGACAATATGCCATTTTGTGGCTATGATGTATATACATAACTATTGGTAACATGGCTCTCCATAATGATTTATTTATGTGAATATTATGGGTTTGGCTGTTAGTGGTAACATTGCTAGTACTGAATATTCTTGCATAAATCAAGTCTATCAAGATAGCAGAATTGGGAGTTACATCTATCATAGCTAATGCTTCATTTTAGTTCAACTTATGAAAATAAATGAGCATTTCTCTCGAACTTTGCATACTTAACTCAACTTTAACTACAAGTGAGTAATTCATGCATCTAGATAAGTACAATATACCTATCTTGGTTGTATTTAGGTTTCCCTATTATCACACCCTAGTAGTAACCTATGCCACACTAGAGTGTTTAAGGTCCCAGATACTTATTTTAGGTAACTCCTAACTTTTGGAATACCTAAAGACTTGAACTTCCATACTTAACTTATTATTTAAGGAAGTACATGTTATTCATCATACCTTTCTAACTCAACTTTACTAATAAAGAAGTTAAACATACTTCTACCATACCTTACGAGTATGACAAGCTACAAGTCATAATTCAACCTATTATGTATTTAGTAGTGCACTATGTCCCACTTACTAGTGAACTTAGTACACTAAACATCCCCTCACATAGGAACTAAATACATAACTCTATCACTACTTAAGTGAATCTAGTGTAAGAGTGGTTATCAAATGCAACACTTTGTTGCTTAAGGTTCTAGGTACCTTCCCAAGGCAATTCCACTACCTTTGTTGCTCTAAGGTTCATACCATTTATAAACTTACTAGATGGTCATTCCTATCTTGAATCACCCCTAGTAGCATCTTAACACACTCTAAAAAACATATATAAGAGGTCCTAACAAGTAGGGAATCTTATTTCAAGAAGATAAAAATCTTGTGAAATTCTATTCTGGACACTTAAGCATTGACGCTTGGGCACTCAAGCACTCTGAGCGTGCATCAGACAGGAAAATCTTTGGTCATTGGGCACTCAAGCACCAGCACACTAGAACACATGCCCTATTTTGCTAGGCATTGTGCGATCGGGCGCTCAACTCCTAGCGACTAGGTGCCCATGCACTAGAACTGATACTACAGAACAGTTTCTGTAGAATTGGTTTCCAAACCAATTCATAACACTTCTAAAACATTTCCTAGATGGTTTCTAACATCATTCAAGGTCTCTATTTGTGTTATAACTCACATATAACTTTTAGAACTTCTAACATGGATTTATGAATCAAAATTCTTCATCAAATATGTATTTTCCATGTTCAAACTCCATGATTTTGATGGATGTCCCTAGGTGCAAACTAACACCCTTGAGTTGATTAAGCTTCCTACTAACCATACTCAGGCACTAAAGGTACTAGAATAACAAGAAAAATAATCTAATCATCTCAAACCCACTTTCATCCAACAACAACAACCAAGTAATGAAGATGGAGATTGGAAGGCATGAACAAGTAAGGTTCAAGTATCCCCTACCTCTTGAAGCTAAGATGATGAACTTCAAAGTCTAACTTTTCTCCTTGATCTTCCTGGTTCCTCCTCTTTCTTTCTTTTCTTTCTCTCTTCTTTCTCCCCTGTTTTATGCTTCAGCTATGAGAAAATGAAGAAGAGAAGTCCAAAATGACTTCTTATAGGATAACTTCTAAAGTTTGCTAAAACATTTTATCTCTTAGAAATACTTTGATCTTACCAAATCATGTATCCTAACTTCTATAGGTAATAGAATAAATCCTAATATTCATCAAAATACTTATTTCATCATTTACATAAGTTTCCATATCACGACTCATCAATCTGGTATTAAATCACACAACCAATATGGTTAAAAGTACCAAACTAACTCTGATTATCTTGAAACTTTAACTACAACTCAGTTTATACTTTTGTGACCTAGAAATAAATTCTCCATATTTATTTCCTTCAACTAAGCCTTTTATGCTAATATTTTAGTCATTTTAAGGTACTTTTCACATTCTGTGCTATATCAAAGTGCCTAAACTAACTCAGTTCATCACAAAACTAAACCGATATGTCAAACAAGTAATATGATACCTAACCATATATAAGACTAACATGTTTTAGAGGATGTTACAGGAAAGGTTTAATGATCTATTAAGGAAGTGTCCACATCATGCGTTGCCGAAATGGGTAGTTGTTCACACTTGTTACAATGGTCTGAATCACTTTACTAGAAATACCATTGATGCAGCAACAAAAGGAGCTTTAATGGCAAAATCAACTGATGAGGCTTATGATCTACTAGAGGAGCTGGCTACAAATAATTATGAATGACCATCTAAAAGATGTATGCCAAGAAAAATTAATGAAGTTCATGAGATTGATGCTATCGCCGCATTGAATGCAAAGGTAGACACCCTCTTTAAAAAGTTTGATTAGTTGAATATTAATGGTACTTCATCACATGGTTAGGTTTGTGAGATATGTGTTAGATCACATACTTCCTTGGAGTACCAAGCGGGAAATTCTTTCACATCTCAGAGTACGGAGCAAGCTAATTTTGTTTTCAACCAAGGGAGACAACAAAATAATCCGTACTCAAATACATATAATCTAGGTTAGCATAATTAGGGCAATCAACAAAATGTGGTGAGAACTTCACCTGGATTTCAACCTCAAGAAAAGAAGACCTTATTAGAAGACTTGGTTGCAAATCTCCCTAAGGCTACTATAGACTTTATGATGGATACAAGGACCAACTTTCTGAGTCAGCAATTGATGTTGCAAAACCAGCAGGCTTTTATAAAAAATTTGGAATTTCAAATCGGGCAGCTAGCCAATATAGTGGCTAACAAATTGCAAGGTGCATTGCCTAACAACACATAGACAAATCCAAAGGAGCACATCTGTAACATTCTCCTTAAGCTAATAGTCCTAATCTATGTTATAGAAGCTCAATAAAATTGGTATAAGTTATCTACTAAAATTTGGATTAGTTAGAGCATAATTCTATAACACTGAATGTGAAGAATAGATAAAGTTTCTACATAAATAGTTAATATAATGGAAATAAATATGAAAAATTTATTTCCTAATCATAAACAACGGATATGAGCTACAGTAAATTTTGGAGAATCAACTGAGCTAATTTGGTATTTTTAAGGATACTAAAAAAGGTTAAATAGAATAGTTAAGTAGCTCAGAAAATTATGAAATTATATGGAGATAACAAGTAGAACATGGAGAATAATTTGGTATAAAATACCAACTAAGATAAATATCAGTAAGCATATATACTTAATTCATAGGTTTAATTTAACCTAGGGAAGAGTAATAAAGCTTAACTGGTAAATGACAGTAATGGAAAATTATGGAAATTTGGATCTAAGGACTAAGTTGAGTCTTAAAATTTTTTATAATACTTATGGAAACTTGAAAACTTAATTTTGGAATATTAAAGTGTTCCTAAGAAATACAGAAGTTTTAGCATGAATTTTTTTTTTCATATTTTCTCCACTCCACCGTCACACTACTTCATCTTTATTTAATACAAACTTTTAACTTTTCTTACATCTTTTTCCTTCATTTTCCATGCATCAAGTAGTTGAAAAATAGGGGAAAATAAATGAAAAACATAAAGGAGAAAGGGAGAAGGAAAGTGAAGAAAAAGGAAGAAAACCAAGGAACCAAAACTCCATCAAGCTAGGAAATTGAGGTAGGGGTTCTTGCCTTCAACTTGTTCTTCCTCTTCCATTATTTTTGAATCAAATTGATGGTCTTTGAACTTGTTGAGGCCATAGGCAAAACATAATTTAGTAGAGGTTTATGGCTTAAATTAGCTCTTCCTCTCCCATTGATTCTTGAGTTAAATTTGTGAAGTTGGTTTTAATGAGATTTTTTTTGTGTTCGTGGTTGAAGGGTTCATGGCCAAACCCTAGACAAAGTCAAAATTGTAATATCCTAGATATCATGTTAGGCTTGTATTTGATTACAGAGGTATCCTAATACTTGATTAATATGCCTGTATAATTTTGTACCTTTCTGAGCAAGTTTAGTCACTTTGCTGTAACCCTATGTGTGAAATATAGCTGTTATTAGCCCCAGAGTTGGCTTAAACTACTTGGTTAGTGGAAATAAATATGGAGAATTTGTTTGTAGGTCACAAATGTGGCGAAGATGATACAGTTAAATTTTGAGGTTAATCAGAGTTAGTTTAGTATTTTTAAGCATACTGAGTGTATGCTTTAATACTGGATTGACTAGTAGCTGATATATGGAAAAAATGTGGAAATGGTGAAACAAGATTTTTAATGAATCTTAGGATTTATTTTAAACTTGTTGGAAGTTAGGAAACTTGATTTGGTGAAATCTACGTGTTCTTAACAGATCGGAAGTTTTAGTACCACATTAGTGGTTATCTATAAGAAGCCAAATTTGACTTCTTCTCTTAACATCTCATGGCAAAAAAATAGAAGAGAGAAAGGAAACTGAGGAGGAGGAGAAGAAGAGAAAGAGGAGGAAGAGAAGAGGAAGGAGAGTTTGGGACTTCCATAGCCAATCCTTAGCCCTTTTTAAGACCTTGAGGTAGGGGAAAGCTTGTTTTACTCTTTTTTTTCATTTTCTCCATCTTTTTCTCATGAGGAGGGTTGATGAAGAAAGTGGGGTTTGAGTGTTGTTCTTTGTTGTTTATGCTTGATTCTTGTTGTATGACTTGAGAATGGCATGATTTTTGTTTATTTGACACTTGGAGAAGAATTTGCATCCCTTAGTTTCCTTTGATTTCACTTGAGTTAAGAGTTGAGTTTTAGGTTTTTGAGGTAGATGTTTGATTCATTGGTCCATGTTGGAGTGATTTAAAAGTTATGTAAGAGTTACAACATGTTTTTTGGTCTTTTATGATGTTGGAAAACATTTGGATTTGATGATTGGATGGAGAAATGGGGGTATATACCTAATGGAACAGTACCCATTCAGCAGAATGTTGTCTATCGCACGGTGGCAACTAGGCACCACTAAGCCACGCCTAGGCATGGCTGAGACAGAGAGTGTGGCACCTAAGCGCCATAGTGGTGCGCCTAGGCGTGGTTACCTTGAATTAACAGGGCGTCACCCTGCCACCTTCACGCCTAGGCGTGGGTGGATGGCACCTGGTCGCGATTTCTAGACTTGAACATGGAACTTTGTTTGATGCAATGGAGTATCCTATTATGTAATTTCTTCTTTTATAATTCTTACTGAGTGATGAGACTCTAATAGGGGTATTTAATGAAGTGAGAATGTGATGAATCAAATTGATTTGTAATGCTATTTGTGTGAGGTAATTAGACATGGTTATATATTATGTTTGTGGTTGTTGAAGGATGTGATCCTCACATTTGAGGATAACCTATGGTGGGTGAGGAGGAGTAACTCTCTCTCTACTATAGTGATGAGCCGAGAATGGATTTTCTCTCCTTCATTATTCTGGCAATTGAAGTGGAATCTTCTCTCTTTGTTAGATGTTATCCTAAATGGAAGGTAGTTAAGGAGGGATTCCTTACTGCCGGAGGTGACCCTGAATCTAGATAGCGTGAGGACGCGCAGCTCCCTCTATAACACCCCTTTTTGGGAGGGAACATCACATCATTGTTTACGATACAAAAAACAAAAGTATAAGTTAAGACCTGGTTCATTTTATTATAATTAAACTTGTTTAGTTACAGTTGTATAAATAAAATGGTGAATATTTTTTTTGTTAAAGTAAGAGCATAATATATGGTTATAACAGAAATTAACATGTGAAGTAAAACATACATCCATACACCATGCTATATAAATATACTGACATCATGTCTATTTAGTTACAACGCCTGCTATACAAAAAGCAAAACTATGCATGCCCCAAAATATTATACATGTATAGCCCACCAAAAAGATAAATCATCAGGCCCCAAAAAGAACGCAGATAGCCATTAGTAGCTATTGAGCGTATTAGCCCCTAAGAAGAAAGAGAAGGAACCGTGTCAGGATCCTCCTCAGGGTCTTCCTCATTCGAGGAGACCCTCATCAGAGCCACCGAGTTGTGGGCAGGGGCTCGGGCAGTAGAGAGGAATGAATCTTCTTGTGGGGAGTAATAATGTTCACCCCATATATCCCTGGTAGGTAGATAAAATTCTAAATGCAGGCAGACACTACAAGTAAAAATAGGCAGATCGTATCGCCCCCAAGCTAACGACACTGTCACGTCTCCCAGATAGACACAATGGTCCGAAGCCAAGTTGATATGCCAGCAATCCAGACCTCCGAGAATAGTCAGCCTCATGTAACCCAAAAAGCCTCGAAGATGGGTCATCATGATCAAGCATGTACTAGTCAAAGTTGGGCCAAAAATCGGGGAACTCGTGAACTTCACCCTCTTCGCCGATGTCTTCGATGGAATAAAAATATAGACAGAAATAGTAGAAATACAGGAAAGAGGTAAGACATCCTACCATCATTACCAATTATGGCAGTAAGGAAACAGAACGGCGCGAAGCGCCCACATAGCATTTCAAAAATAATAATAATCAGCATTAAATAGCAACAGTAAATGACTAAGTAGTTCCAGGCAGTCATGATATTAATAAAGCAACAGTTCTAATCATTATGTAAATAAATAAATTCTAAATAATATGTAGACTTACTATGCATGTATACATGTTATCAAAATCCTACTCCATGGAGTTAGACACAAACATTCGGAGATAAAGATCAGGAGACATGTCTGTAACTCGGCTGCCACGGCCAAAGTGCTATAATTCAACAAATTATCCATGTGCACATCAAGGCATTGTACAAGACATTCTTCACTAGATCGCGATATAGGACAGTGTCTTAGTCCGGATCATCGGTGCATTTACATCGGTCTATCCCATGGTCTAGAAGAGCTACCAACTGACCATTGTGAGACACCCGCACCCCGACGCCCCCTAGGTCAACATTATGACCTACACTAGTCTACTTACACCCGCACTAAGGTGTGTTCAATCTCCTTGGCAACATGGCGTTAACAATAGTCCATCAGACTTCCATAATGCATGATGACTCAATGCATATATCGTGTATATTCAGCAAAATATACTTTCCATAACATGCCACAATTTGGCCAAGATAAGCATCATCAAGTCTCCAAATAAGACACTACACATTTGGGTTTCATTATGGAATTAAGCCTTAATCTTCTACATTCTTGTCATTAAGTTTCCCTTAAGATAATTTAATTTGAGTTATTTTACATCTCACTTACACTTATGTCCTTCCTTTAATTTAGAATTATTCTAAGTTTTAGGATAAGATCTCATTCTTAATTCTTTCTATTTTATGAATCCCTAATTAATTCTTAATTATCTAATTAATTAAGTTTCACTTAAATTTAGTATTTCTTATGAAATTCTTTTCTAGAGGAATTCTCTTGATTATTAGGCTCCTTGTTTTAAGTTTTATCCATACTCACTTAGAAAATTATTCTAAGGTTCTCTAAGTCTCACACACTCTTATTCTTCCCTTAAATTCCAAAAATCACTCTAGGTTATCAATTTAATTTTCTTTCTAATCACAATGTTAATTACTTAACTCTTAATTACTAAATGTCCAAGGTTGTCCCAAAATTACACAATTGGACCCAAAATGGGCCTAGAGCCTGTGAGCCTTTCTAAAGGGTGAGAACCCAAATTTTTCCTTGATTCATTAGTTGTTATTCACTTGATTACTCATCTCTTCACTTGTTGCAAAATTTTAAATCATAAACACCCTATGGAGGAGTTATGGCCTCAATGGGAAAGCAAGGAGTTCTTGCCCCCAATTCAAGTTTCCAATCAATCAAAACCAATCCAAGATCATCAATATATATATACATCTAACCAAATAAATCATACATAATAAAATTAATACATAGTCATCAAAATTACACATCACAAAGAGTAACCCTAACAAGGGTTTCTCACAACCAACTCACAATACAAGTCTCCCACTACCAATAAAGGTTGAAGTGGATAATCTTCCTCTTACCTAAGGGAGAAAACAAGCGATGAAACTCTCTTGAAGTTCCTAGTGAATTTCGGTTTCACTCCTCCAAAACCCTAGAAATTTCAACTTCAACCAATCAACACCAAAGCTTGAAAAAGAATGGATCAATGGTCATGGTGATGGGCATGAACACGAAAATGAAGAAGAAAAGGTGAGGAACCAAGAATCTTACTCTAAAGCTTCAAACTTGAAGCTTGAAGAAGATGATGAAGATGGAAGCTTTTCAAGAAATCTTCAACTAGAAAGGTGTTTAGAATGTAGTGGAGATTAAGAAAATGTGGTTGCTTAAAATTTTTGTGATGGTGGAGGGCATGGAGAGAGGTTGGCCGTGTGGTGTGGTGGTAGAGAGAATGAGGAGAAAATTTGAGAGAAGAAGAAAGAAGAAAATGTAGAGAGAGAAGTTGATAGTAAAGAAATGATTTCAAAATTAGTAAATGAAAGTAATAATGGTTAAAACAAAATTTTGGCTCCAAAGAAAGGCCATGCAGTCATGTGGTGTGTTGGGGGAGAGAAAGAGTTTGTGTAGCTTCCTTGAGAAGCTTGGTAGGAAGCTTCCTTGAAAAGTTTCGCATGCTTCTCGATAAAGTGAAAAGTAAAGTTGTATCCTAAAGTGAACACTCTAAAAAGATGATTAACACTCTACTAGAGCTATTATCTAGTGAATAAAAGTTACAGTTAATAGAAACAATATTTATTGTTCATCAAATAATTTTACGGTATAGCGATTTTATTTATCAGATAAAATCTTGAAAAATGTACACCTAGTAAATTGTGCCCGACCTCGGGTTTAGTATGATCCCCCGTCGATACTTTCATAGTTCAAAGTTTACCAGCCTCTGGGAAAACATTTCGTTTTCCCGGCTCTGCTCTGTGTACACGTAAAACGAGAAATATATTAAAATATTCAACGTTTCTAGAAAAATTCACAAAAATTCTCAAAAATCACACATATTAGAAAATGACTATTCATCATGAAACAAATAATTTTTGGGGTGTTACACTGACTCTGCTCAATATGCACG
Organism: Ormosia semicastrata; assembly: GCA_029884595.1. Lineage (NCBI taxonomy): Eukaryota > Viridiplantae > Streptophyta > Magnoliopsida > Fabales > Fabaceae > Ormosia > Ormosia semicastrata. The sequence continues at coordinate 73,017,241 of JAQQTO010000060.1, forward strand.
TAAAACGAAAAATATATTCAAATATTTAACGTTTTCCAAAAAATCCAAAAAAATCTCCAAAAATCATAAATATTATAAAATGATTATTTATGATGAAACAAATAATTTTCGGGGTGTTACACTCTCCCTATTGTAGAGTAGTTGAAAATGGTTATTTCTTCTTTACTCTTGATTTTGCGTGAAGCGGGGATTTTCAGAGTAGTTGAGGCGAGCGATTCCCCCACTACTTCTGATGACTTTGAGGAAGAATTCCTCACTATTGTAGAAAGCTGCTGGAACTGGATTCTAGTGCTTGTTCAAGGTTTATGGAAGCAAGTTCCATTGCTTTGTTCAAGATTTATGCATATCATGACATTACCATGGAACTGAGTTCCCGTAAATGGTATCATACATTATTCATTACATGTTTAGGTTATTTCATAGGCATGAACATAAGGCATAATTTGGTATAGCATGAGAATTGTATGGGCGATTGCTAATCATAACATATTCATACATTGCAATTGTATAGGCAATTATGTGTCCCTAAGATGAGGATGATGTTTTCATGAGTGTGATGATTACATGAAGACTGTTTCTGAAAATGATTTTTTCTATACAAACTTATAAAATGAGAATTTATTTCAGAATAAGAAAGGACATGGTTTTGATTTTTGCCACCTTTCTAGCCTGTATGTGTATGAGACTTGAGTTTAGAAATGTGTTTTTCCTTGAAATAGCTGGAATGATTGTGATGACATGTTTTATGGATATAATTATATGTGATTCTCACCCCGTATGTGTGTTTCCATGATGATTCCAAGGAAGACAACTTATGGAAAGTGAAGTGCAGATAGGAGCTTGGAGAGCTTAGCTTAGTATTCTTTTGAAGTTTCTTTTGAAATTTGTATGTTTTAAGCTTGGAAATGCCTAGTTTGCAAATTTATGCACGTATTGTATTTATGAGAAACACAAGTGTTGTGTAATAAATGACATTACAAGGCTCATATTTTCTGTATACACATAATTATTATATTTGAAAATGCTGGTTGTTAAGAAGTAGCATGCCTGAATTTAACTACTGTGGTGTAATATAGATTATAGTGTCGTTATTAAATTTGGGATGTGACATTATGGTATCAGAGCAGTTCATCATGTTGAACCGGGGTATGGACTAACTATGCTTAAGCATGTTATGAGTTTCTTTGTGTGGTGTGCATTTCTTTATCTCTTATTTGAGATGTTTGAAAAGAATTGCATGACTTGCCTTAGGTTGGAATATTAGTAGTTACTATTACGCAATTACATGATATTGAGACTGATCAGTTCAATATGTAATATTCTGTGTGGACAGGAAACTATGACTTCACCTAGGGAAACTAGGGGAATTTGGAGTTCTTCTAGTGAGGGTCCAATCGATATGACTAAACTCGCTTAGAAATTATTTGTATCTACACCCTTTGGAGTGGTACCTTTAGAGTTGGTAGAGCCCATGGGTTAGATAATGAGTTGTTAAATAAGACTTGTAAGGATTATGGACAGAGAAGTCCAGGAGTTTTATGGAAAGCAGATTTCTTAGGTGAAGAATAACCAGCATAGGTTTAGCTAGAGTTGCTACATGGGAGCTAGAGACCTGCATGAGGTAGGACTATCTCGAGTAGTTGATGTGAGGTAAACAAGTTTTGAGAACATCTAAGTTTTGTTAGGATTTCAGAATGATGAGTTAGATACCACTAAGGAAGGTGAGAATCCTTCAAGTGTGATATCTGATAGAGATCTTGGAACTTTAGTATTGGGAGACTAAATATAGAGGCGAGCAAATTTTGGGGACAAAATTTTAAAAAGGAGGGGAGAAATGTAATACCCTGGATATCATGTTAGGCTTGTATTTAGTTATAGAGGTAGTCTAATACTTGCTTAACATACTTGTATAATTTTGTGACTTTTTGAATAAGTTTAGTCACTTTACTTTAACACTGTGTGAAATATAGCTATTATTAGCCTCAGAATTGACTTAAACTCCTTAGTTAATAGAAATAAATGTGGAGAATTTGTTTTTAGATCACAAATATGGGGAAGTTGATATAGTTAAATTTTGAGGTTAATCAGAGTTAGTTTAGTATTTTTAAGCATACTGAGTGTGTGCTTTAATACCGGATTGACTAGTAACTGATATGAAAAAATGTGGAAATGGTGAAACAATATTTTTTATGAATATTAGAATTTATTTTACACTTGTTGGAAGTTAGGAAACTTTATTTGGTAAAATCTAAGTATTTTTAATAGATTGGAAGTTTTAGTACCACATTAGTGGTTATCTATAAGAAGCCAAATTTGACTTCTTCTCTTAATATCTCATGGCAGAAAAATAGAATAGAAAAAGGAAACTAAGGAAGAGAAGAAGAGAAAGAAGAGGAGAAGAAGAGAAAGATGAGGAAGAGAAGAGGAAGGAGAGCTTGGGACTTCCACAGCCAATCCTTGGCAATCTTTAAGACCTTGAGGTAGAAGGAAGCTTGTTTTACTCTTTTGTTTCATTTTTTCCATCTTTTCTCGTGAGGAGGGTTGATGAAGAAAGTGGGGTTTGAGTGTTGTTCTTTGATGTTTATGCTTGATTCTTGTTGTATGACTTGAGAATGGCATGATTTTGGTTTATTTGATGCTTGGAGATGAATTTGCATCCTTTAGTTTCCTTTTATTCTACTTGAGTTAAGAGTTGAGTTTTAGGTTTTTGAGATAGATGTTTGATTCATTGGTCCGTGTTGGAGTGATTTAAAAGTTGTGTAAGAGTTATAATATGTTTTTTGGTCTTTTATGATGTTGGAAAACATTTGGATTTGATGATTAGATGGAGAAATGGGGGTATGTTCCTAATGGAACAGTGTAACGTCCTAATACTAATATCCCAATATACTGAAAGTACGAAGAGATACTTAGTATTACAACATCACTACATACATATAAACCTGATAACGTATATCCATAATGTTTCATTGGAAACATTATAGAGAGCCATATGAATGCGGAAAAAATAAACTCATAGCAAGATGCATATACATATACAACATTAGCCTAGCAAAGGCTTGAAGTATTACATAATTCTTTACATTACAAAAGAAGTACTAATAAATACAGTTGTAATATAAACTATAAAGGTAATATAATCTTTAGCCTCCTTTCTCTTCTTGTTCTTGGAAGAACTTTCACATGGAATTACATGGTAAGACAGCAGGGTGTGGAACAACATTTCTTAGTATGAGTAAATCAAAACCAATATACATAGCATAATAAACATAATCTTAATACATGCTTAATAAGATATGTTTAAAGCAACTACAGGGTTACACTTTAGCAACTAAGAACCAAGTTAACCATACATTTCATACATATATGCTTAGTCCAATTTAGAACCAAGATGTTAAGCTTAGGAATACTGGTTTAGTGTATTATCATGTGGTAAATAGAGGGAAAGCTCATCCTCACATCACACGTATCCTGGTACTATGGAGAAGTTCGGGCTGATTCCTTGTTCAAAAGAACCTTATGGACTCCCCATGTATCTCCCTTGGCCTTAATGATGGTGCACAACATCGAAGGATACTCACAAAGATCAATACTACCAATAATTCCCATCATACATATATCTAAACACCACCTTATCACTCATTACTCTTAAGTGATATACATTACCACAAAAGTGGCCTAAGGTGCTAGATACTTACCTAAGGCAAACCATTACTTTTGGTTGCTCTAGGATTTAAACATTTCTTATATATACTAACAATATGCATAAGAGTCTCTATTCAATCATGGGTATTCATCACCTAGCTTAAACAAGCTTTACATAAAGCCCAAGAATGATAAACTATGTTTCCTTAAGTCCTTAACCCTTATCCTTCTTGATAGGTTGGCTATGACAAGCTAAAATCTGACTTTTAACTTACCCATAAATGATTATGAAACCTTGCTAATCGGTTGTGGTCTATTATGGCCTCTAAAGACACGTTCAGTTAAGCTCAATAACCGGTTATGGGCTTCCTCCTAATCAATTATGGCTTGAAATATATCTCTCCCCAGCTATAATAATTAGTTAACTTTCATTGCTAATAAGTTATTTTCATACTCCATTCTCTGCCATGCACCAATAATCGATTATGCAAGCTGCATAATCGGTTATTGTTTGTTTTATGCATCAAAAAATAATGCAGAACCATATAGCCACTGTGCTATTGGTTCTTAACCATCTTCCAACCTTCACACCTTGGATCCTAAGGTTTTTCCAACCTTTACTAAGACCCCTAAGCATGTTATCCTCTTTACTCTCTCAACCCATTTAGTATGGAAATCAAAGCAAAACCCAAAGAGCTAAAAACTCACTCTATACCTAATGCTCGACTTTCATCCTAGGCTTTCAAACGAGTTCCTCTAAGGATTCTACTATTAACCATGAAGAACTAAATCAAAAACAGATCAAAACTAATCATAAAATCATTACCCAATCAAGGAAACATCATAAACCCTTCAAAAACCTAACTTATCATACATGAACACATACATGAAAACAAAGATGAGATTAGGAATAAGAGGACTATAAAATCATAGCAACCTTACCTCTAGTAGTTGGATGTGTAACATTCTTCCAAAACATAAGCCATAATTAAGATTATAGTGGCTTAATGAGATTATTACAAGTTTCCTGGTAAATTTTGGTAATTATTTGAAATTATTCGAGTATAACGCTATAACATTGAAAGAGAGAAATTATTTATAAAAGTTCATAAAATAGATAAAATAACAAGAAAATGGAAATAAATATGAGAACTTTATTTCCTTGTCTTTTTGGGTGGAACAAGCTATAGAAAATTTTAGAAACTGAATTGGATCAATCTGGCATTTTTAGTGACACTGAGATACGTGTACAAAATATTTATGAAAAAACAGAGTTGGATAGTAAGTGGAATTTTAGAATTTTTAATGATGCTTATGGAGGTGAGAGAATTCTTTAAGGAGGCTTTAAAGTGTTCATAGCAGATAAAATGTTACTATCTGAAAGTAACTTTTACTATTCATTTTTTCTAACCACACACACCTTATCATCTTTTCTCTCTTTCCTCTCTTTTCATTTATGTTTTCTCCTCTATTTCATGGTCACTCTCCCTCTCCCTCTCCCTCTCGTTTCTCTGCTCTCCCTCTCATTTCTTGTGGCTTCAAGAAGGTGCTAGCAAGGGAGACAACAAAGATTCAAGCAAGAATCAAGAAGGGAATGCTAGGAAAGGCAAAGGGAAGGTGATTTCATCTTGAGGTAAGGGGTTTTTTTTATCATTTTTCCTATCCATTTTTATTTTCTTTCAAACTAGATATTTGATGAAATGATGGGAAGTTACTTAGGGATGAAAGATCTATGTGATTGTGTTTGATTCATGCTATGAGAATTTGGTTTTTCCCCTCTTGATTTTTGATAAGATTTGAGATTTAAAAATGGGTATGAAACCCTAGATGGGTGTGTTTCTTTATAAGCTGTTTTGTATGCTTGAATAAGATAATTTGATGTTATTGGTGATAGTTTTGAGTCTGAACTTTGGATAGGTTGAGATCTGACTCCCAAAACAGAGATTCTAGGTTCTGGTATGAGCACCTGGGTGCTCTCACTGGAGCGCCTAAGTGGCCAAGAACTAGAAACTCAAGTTTTTGGATGTGCGATGAGCACCTGAGCGCTCATAGTTGAGTGCCTGAGCACCCAGAACCCAAAAACTCAAGATTTCAGATGCGCGATGAACGTCCAAGCGCTCATGGTTGAGTGTCTGAATACGCGTTAAGCGCCTAGGCGCTTATATCCCAGCGCTTAGGTGCCATACTGGCAGAATGGAATTTCTGCCCTATTTTTCAAGAATTTGATTTTTAAAATGCAATGTAAGATATATTCAATGAAAAAGTGCATAAACAATGTTTTGTAAATGATGCTTGATTACATGATATGTTTGCATCAAATAAGGTTAATTGATGACATTTGAATACACATGATGAAAATGATATATTAATGCATTATGTTGCATGATGATTTGACGAAATAGTTTTCTCTCATGGGTATCCACTTTGTGGAACTGGACTGAGTATGGTTTTGGATTACCTTGCACTTGGGTAATGCTTGGTTAATGGTAAAAGAGAATAAAGAATCTCTTTATACCGGAGTAATTGGGGTTAAGATGTGTTCTTCCCCTTTACCTGAACTACCCTAGTCATTAGTGGTTGAGAATTGGACGTTTCCCTCCCACTTAGGGTGATCCTAAACTTGGGATAGCTAGGGCGACGTATCCTAGCATCTCATGCGACATGAGGTCGAGGTCTATTCATATGGATTGAATGAGGGTCAGTAAGCATCCTCTCTCCTAGATTGAATGAGACATGGGTCTAGTTACCCGGAATAGTTTTGTGTGATGAAGAGAGTCATAAAGAGGTTAAAGTGCACCAACCTAAAAGTAGACTACTACCAAGTAAATTATTTTAAATGCTAGCATAGATTGAATTGTGTGGTCTTGAGAGATGATAATTTTTTATATGCACTGATATTGGACCATATCATTTATTTCCACTATGATTTCTCATGAATTGAGTTCTGATTTGTGAATTGTCATGGAACTCTAATCATAAGATGATTTATGCCTTGGATGATTAACCATTTTCATAATAATGGAAAATGGGATTTCTATTTCAGGAAGAGAAAGGACTTGTTTTAGGATTTTGCCACCTTTCTAGAGTAAGAAAAGATTTATATGATAAGTTTTTCCCCGAAATGGTTGGAATTATTGTAATGACATAGTTTTTGAGTTAAACTACTGAGAATTTCTTAATTCTCACCCCTTATTTTCTATGTTTTTCCATGATAATTCCAGATAGAGATCAAGCCGTGGAGCAGGATGGAGTTTTGCTGGAAGATAACATTCTAGATATTTGTAGTACTTTTATTTTGGTTTTTGGTGCCATGTGGCAATACATGTATATTGATCGCTATGTTGTCCATTTTGTATAACTTCTCTTTCCCCTATGTATGTATATTATGCTTCGCGAATGGCTCATATTTTGATAATACATAAACTGTTTATTTTTAAAATGGTGATATTTGTAAGTAATGTACCAACAGGTAACTACTGATACATAAACTAGATTACGGTATTAGTAATAGTATTTGGGACGTTATAGGATGCACTTCAGACCTTTGCTTTTCCTTTTGCCTTTCTCTTTCATTCCTCTTCTTCCTCCTTCTTTCCCTCTTCATTTTTTCCTCTGTTTTCCTCTTTCTTTGATACTTCTGGTTGATAACATGAGAAAGTGAGTGAAAAGTGTGTGAAAGAAGAGAAAATAACAAAGAAAAGTCAAGAAAAAAGGCTAGAATTTACGAGAACAGTGTGTCACTAAATGACTCATTATTTTTGCTAAAACACTGTACCTGTTAAGAACACTTAGATTTTACCAAATCAAGTTTCCTAACTTCCAACAACTTTAGAATAAATCATTAAATTCAACCAAAATTTCATTTAATCATTTTCATGATTTTCTATATCTGCTATATGGTAATCTAGCATTAAAACATGCAACCAGCATGCTTAAAAATATCAAACTGACTCAGTTTATCTTGAAACTTTAACCACAACTTATTTCATACATTTGTGACCAAGTAATAAATTATCTATATTTATTTCCCTCATCTGAGCAATTTTATATTATTATCTGAGTCATTTTAAGCTACTTTTCACACTTTGGGTAGCAACAAAGTACTAAACTAACTCAGATTGTTATAAAATTAAATATGCATGTTAAGCAAGTCATATGGTACCTTTTGAATATATACATAAGTTTAACATGTCATTAAGGGTATTACATTTCTCCCATTCTTTTTAAAATTTTGACCCCAAAGTTGCTCACCTGAAAGGAACAACTTCGGGTAGTCCTGCTGTAGGTGGGACTCTAACTCCCAAGTAGCCTCATTGGTGTCATTGCTACCACATAAAACCTTCACCAGAGGAATCTGCTTACCTCTAAGCTCTTTGACCCCTCTGTCCACGATCCTTATTGGGTGTACATCAAAAGATAAATCATCTCTTAATTGTACAAATTCATATTCTATGATATGCAAAGGATTTGGATTATACTTTCTCAATTGAGACACATGAAAAATATAATGAAAGTTTGACAAAGAATATTGTAGGGACCAAGAAAAGTGCCATACCTATGTTGGAATGGTGGCTATTGTTATAGGCAAACTTCACTAAAGGAAATAACTTATCCTAACTACCCTATTATTCTAAAACATAGGCTCTAAGCATATCCTCAAGGGTTTGGGTAGTTCTCTCTATTTGCCCATCAGTCTGTGGGTGATAAGCTGTGCTAAGGCTTAACTTAGTCCCAAATGCCTCTTGCAAGGCTCCCTAGAATCTAGATGTGAATCTAGGATCCTTATCTGAAACTATGCTTACAGGGACTCTGTGTAATCCAACTATCTCATTCAGATAAAGCTGAGCTAATTTCTCTAGAGGATAGTTAGCTCTTGTTGGCAAAAAGTGGGCAGATTTGGTTATTCTATCCACTATAACCCAAACTACGTCATATCCTGACTGTACCTTGGGTAGACCCATCATGAAGTCCATAGGAATTTTATCCTATTTCCACTTAGGGATTCCCAAAAATTGTAATGGTCCTGCAGGTTTCTAGTATTCAATCTTCACTTTTTGACAAACTAAACACCTTGAGATATATTCTGCTATGTCTCTTTTTATTCCATACCACCAAAACATCTTTCTTAAATCTTGATACATCTTAGTGGTTCCTAGATGGATGGTATACTTACTTCTGTGAGGCTTTTTCTAGAATCCCTTATTTGATCTTTGACTCTCTTGGAACACAAAGTCTATCTCTAAACTTTATCTTTCCATCATCAGTCATATTAAAATCCTCTTGGGTTCCTAAAAAGATTTGCTCACTAATGTCCCTTAGAGCTTCATCCTCAATTTGAGCTTCTAAGATTTGAAACCTTAAGTCATTTACTATGTCCACTCTACTCACAAAGAGACAATGTGGCATCATAGTCATCGCTAGACTCAAATCCCAAAATCTCTCAAGAAGTTCACTCTGTTGGACCATCATTCGGGACATATGTAGGGATTTCCTACTTAGTGCATCAGCCACTACATTGGCCTTACCCAGATGAAACTTTAACTCAAAGTCATAATCCTTTAAGAATTGTATCCATCTTCTTTGCCTCATGTTCAGCTCCTTCTGATCAAACAAGTACTTTAAACTCTTATGATCACTTAACACCTCAAACTAGACTCCATAGAGATAATGCCTCCAAATCTTTAAGGCAAACACTACTGCTGCTAACTCCAAATCATGCATAAGGTAATTATCCTCATGTGGCCTTATCTACCTTGATGCATAGGAAACTACTCTCCTATTCTGCATCAGAACACACCCTAGTCTCATATTTGAAGTGTCACAAAAGACCTCAATGTTCTCATGGGGATATAGAATCACCAGCATTGGCAAAGTAGTCAACCTCTTCTTTAACTCTTGGAAACTATTTTCACAGTCTTGAGTCCACTCAAAAGTACTACCTTTTCTAGTCAACCTAGTCAAATGTAGTGCTAACTGAGAAAAACCCTTAATGAACCTTCTATGATACCCAGCTAGGCCTATAAAGCTCCTGATCTCGGTCACAGTGGTGGGTCTATCCCACTGCAACACTATTTCCACTTTGCTAGGGTCCACTGCAATTCCCCCTTTAGAAATAACATGACCCAAAAACTGAACTTCCATTAGCCAAAACTCACACTTGGATAATTTAGCAAACAATTTATTTTCCTTTAGGATATCTAAAACTATCCTTACATACTGCTGATGCTTTTCCCTTGTCTTTGAATAAATAAGGATGTCATTAATAAACACTACCACAAACTTATCTAGGTAAGGTCTACAATCTCTGATCATGTAATCCATAAACACTGTTGGAGCATTCATCAACCCAAAGGACATCACAAGATACTCATAATGCCCATACCTAGTTGTAAAAGCAGTCTTAGGGATATCCTCTCCTTTAACTCTGATTTGGTGATACCCAAATCTTAGATCAATCTTGGAAAACACTAAAGCTCCTCTTAGTTGATCCATAAGATCATCTATTCTAGGCAATGGATACTTGTTCTTGATGGTTACCTTATTCAACTGCCTGTAGTCAACACATAACCTCATGGTACCATCTTTCTTTTTCACTAGCAACACTGGTGCTCCCCACAGAGAAACACTAGGCCTAATAAATTGCTTGTCCAACAACTCCTCTAATTGTTTCTTGAGTTATGCTAACTCTAGAGGTGCCATCCTATAAGGTGCTATAGATATAGGTCCTGTACCTGGCACTAAATCTATAGTAAACTCTATTTCTCGCTCTAGTAGCAACTCCACTACGTTACTCAAAAACACCTCAGGGTATTCCCTTACCACAGGTATACTATCTAGGCTCTGCTTGACCTCTACATCTAATGAGAAAAGAAGAACATATCCTAGAGCTCCTTCTACCAAATCGCGATCGACCTGATTAGCATTGAGATAGGCAGACTCTGAAGAAACAACTCTGGTAGGAACATCAGACAAAAAAACTAGAGTCTTATCTAAACAATTCAAGACCACATGATTGGACGACAACCAATTCATACCAAGAATGACATCTATGTCCACAAGGGGTAAACAGATAAGGTTTATAAGAAAAACTCTAACCTCGATTCTTATACAATAGTCAAAACACACTTTTGAAGTCATGATTGGCTTACCGGTGGGTGTTGAAACAAATAAGTCATATAGTAACTTTGACATAGGCAAATTCAACATCCTTATACAATAATAAGAAACAAAGGAGTAGGATACTTCTGAATCATACATGACATTTAAAAGATGATTATGAATTATGTCTTTACCTTAGATGAGGTTGGAAGACTGGGCCACCTCTGTTCCTCCTAGAGTATAAACTCGTCCCTTGGATAACAATTTTGGGGTAGGCTCATCTTCCCTATTCCGTGGACAATCTTAAGAGAAATGTCCTGGTTGTGCACACGAATAACACACAGATTGGCCTGCTAAGCACTTGCCTCCATGTGCCTTCCCACACTTGTTGCATTGAGGTATCTTGGACCCCTTTTTGACTTTTCCTTTAGGGTTACTTGTTTTAGAAGTACCCTACTTATTCCTATCATCCTCTCGCTTCCTCTTTGGGATGTCTTGTACCCTTTCCTCTGATGGAGGACTGTCAGCACTTGGCTCCTTAATCCTACACTTGTTGACCAAAGCAAGAAAGTCCCTAATCTCCATAGGTCTCACCATACTTTTGATCTCACTTCTTAAACCTGTCTCGAACTTCAAACATCGCCATTTCTCATCCGAATGATAACGAAAATATGAAGAGAACTTCGACAACTTGTCCAACTTGGCCACATACTGGACTACTGACATGCTTCCCTGTTTTAACTGCATAAACTCCACTTCCTTGGCATCATGCAGAATTTGCAGGAAAAACTTATCTAGAAAAGCTGTCTTGAAAACTTCCCATAACATTGGGTTTTCTGCGGCATCCAGTACCCTTTTAGTATCTTTCCATTAATGCTCCGCTTCTCCCTTTAACATATAGGAGGCGAAGACCACTTTCTGCTCCTCCGAACAAACCATCACATCAAAGATCTTTTCCATCTCAATGAGCCACTCCCTAACCTTAGCGGGATTAAACTCGTCTCTGAACGGTGGAGGGTTCATCTGATGGAAAGTTGTCAAGTTCAGGAAATTCTAATTCCTTCCAACTTGTAGTGCATCTTGCACGGGGCGCTCAGGTGGTGGAGGCTGCTGAGGTGGATTTGCTTCCATCCTCTCAAGTACCCTTGTAATAACATTGGCCATAGACATAAAAGCTTTACCCATATCTGGACCTTGTGGGGTCGAGTTCTGTGCTTCTCTAGATCGCTTTATTGTACACACAGAGAAACATATATTGATCTGCAGTCTCAATACCATGTAACCGTGCAATAGTAGCTAATAACAAACCAGTCTAAGGCAAATCATGCAATTCTATTATCATATCTAACATATGAAACAAGAAAAACACAATTTCTAAGAAGGAATTCCTAACATGCCTAACCATAGTCAGTCCATACCCCGGCTTAACAGGTGAACTGCTCTAATACCATAATGTAGCATCCTAATACCAGTATCTCAATATATTTAACATAGGAGATACTTAGCATTACAACGTCACTACATACGTACTAATCTGATAGATATATCCATAATGTTCATTAGAAACATTACAGAGAGCCTTATCAAATGCGAAAAGCATAAAACATCATAGTAAAATGCATATACATACACAATATTAGCCTTAGCAAATGCTTGAAGTATTACATAATTCTTTACATTACGAAGAAGTACTAAAAGATACAACATTTATAACATAAACTATAAAGCTACTCTAGTCTTTAGCTTCTTTTTTCTTCTTACTCTTGGGAGAAGTTTCACCTAGAATTACATGGTACACAGTGGAGCGAGAAACAACATTTCTCAGTATGAGTAAACTAAAACCAGCATACATAGTATAATAAACATAAATCTAAATACAAGCTAAATAAGATATGTTTAAAGTATCTACAATGTCTAAATCTAGCACCTAGATAAACCAAGTTAACATGCATCTCATATATACATACTTAGTCTAACTTAGAACCAAGATGTAAAGCTTAGGAATACTGGTTTAGTTATCTTATGGTAAGTAGAGGGAAATCTCATCCTCACGTTACACGTATCTTGACAGGCTGAGAAATTCGAGATGAATCCTTGTTCAAAAGAACCATACAGACTCCCCATTTATCACCTTTGGCCTTAATGATGGTGTACAACATCAAATCATACTCACAAAGATCAATACTACCTATCCTTCCCATCAGACATATATCTAAACACCAACTCATCACTCATTACTCTTAAGTGACATACATTACCACAAAAGTGGCCTAAGGTGCTAGATACTTACCTAAAGCAAACTATAACTCTAGAATGCTCAAAGGTTTAAACTTTCTCATGCATGCTAGGTGATAATTTTCCTCTTGAAAATATCCCTATTTGTACCTTAACATACTTTAGGGAACAAATACTAATGATCTTATCTAGCCAAGAATTGCAAAATATCAAAAATGACATTTTTAACCATTTTGGGCCTCATGCCGCGACACAAGACTGGGCACATTGTGGTGCTCTAGCCTCTGCCAGCTAAAAATTGATAACCCAAGTGTTACGCGCCATGGCACGACGTCGGTACGCCGTAGTGCACTCAGTAAGTTCATCCTCATGCCGCAGCACGACGTACTCACGCCTCGGCGTGCATAGCAGAAACCAGATTCTACAGAATTCTGGAAAACTGTGGTACTATTCCATTAGTTCTTTTCATGGATTTTGGCCATTCCAACTTAGTTTCTAAGTGATTTTAAGTCCCTAATCAGTTTTTAAACACATAGGAATCGTCAATCACAAACTTAAACCTCTTAATTTGAAATCATGCACCAAATCACACATAACTTAACCTAAACCCCTCTTTTGGGCATCAATGGTCTTAATGATATGTTCTAAGCTTCTATCTGCAACTTATGCTATGAACAAGTCACAAATGACCAAAGAAACACATTCATGCAAGCCAAACATATCAAACGCCTCTGGAACTCAATTTGGCCTATTACGCACCAAGGGTGCATCAATGGAAAAAGAGTAAAAAGAAATGAATAAGAACATAAACCCCTACCTTTGGCAGCTGTGAAGAAGAATCAAGCTTGGTTGGATCTTAAGACTTAGCTTTGCCCTTGGTTTTCCTTTTCTCTCTTCCTCTTCCTTGGTCTTTGCTTCCTCTTCCTTCCTCCCTTCTCTCATGTTTTCTATTTTCAGATTTGTGAAGCAAGAAGCCATGAGTGGAGGCTTATCAAGAGAGAACAAAAGACTATTAAGGCCTTAGGCCATAACTGATAAATCTCGATATGCTAAAACCACTTAAATTTAGCTAAATCAAGATTTTCAGCTTTTAATAACTTTAAAATAAATACTAGGATTCATATAAAAAGTCATTTCACCATTATCTGATATTTCTATATCTGCTAATAGTCAACCCGGCTATAATTAGATAACCAGTATGCCAGAAAATGTCAAACTAACTCAATTTACCTTGAAATTTTAACTGTACCTTGTTTCATATATTTGTGACCTAGAAATAAATTATCCATATTTATTTCTCCTATCTAAATAATTTATGCTATTATCTAAGTCATTTTAAGCTACTTTTCACACTCTGTTTTGCAACTAAGTACCTAAACTAACTCAGATTGTCACAAAATTAAACACACATGTTAAGCAAGTCATATGCTACCTTTCAAACACATACACAAGTCTAACATATCATTTAGGGTATTGCACAATGGGGTAAGAATTCACAAAATCCTCAGTATGAGTATACCAAAACCAGCAGTTATTCATTCACATCAAATAAACAAACTAAAATACATCAAGCTAAACTTGTAATATATCAGTGAGCAACTGCTCAACACTACCAAAGCATTTACATACTCTCTATGTAATAGAAAAAAATACAACAATCAATGATATCATAAAATCACCCATACAATCTTAAGATACCATCAAATAAGCAAGACAACTGCCAATATAATTACTAACAAATGCAATGGTTTATGTCATGATGTATGACTATGCTCACATGATGTACTAATAATAAGATTATGGAATGCCAATGCAGATTTTAGTTTTAGAAAAACTTATTACCTGCTCATTCCCAGGAACTACATTCCTTTGTATAAACTAAGCAAGATAGGCCTAAAAGCCTATACACTACTTGGTAATAGGTGAATACCTTCCCGCAAACGTAAGAGTACTACTACCACCCTCATACCGGTAACCCTAACCATAATAGCATAATGCTAAGAGAATTTAGATCCAACACCTCATTCTCGGGCCATATAGTTGTGTACACCATCTAAGGTAACAATACATAAGAAAATAGCAAATAATAAGTTTGAAAACCAAATATGCAAGAACATTTCCAAATCACATTTGAAACAATCACAAGATCCTCACAATCTAGTGAAAAAACAATACTAGTACATGTGAACCTTAGTCTTACTTATCCAACAAAGTAAACAAGAACCATGTCACTAGCTGTAACATCTCAATACTGAGAACTTGATATATCTGCCATATATAAGGCGCACAGTACCAACTATGCTACTTCTAACTTAAAATAACAACTAAACCCATATCATTCATTCATATAAAAAAATATGGAGAGCCTAAACAACAAAAAGTTATATACGTGCATCATTAGCCTTACAAAGGTAAACTGTAATACATAACTTTATACAACCTCAAAGTAGCATAAAAAGAATATACAACATATTCTTAAAAGAAATAAAATAAACTACCGCTAGTTCTTCTGCTTATTCTGCATCCCTTTGCTTGTACCTAGATTTACATGACAACACGGGGTGAGAAATCATAGTTTCCCAGTATAAGTAACAAATACCATAGTTTAAACATTCACAATGTACAAACCACAAAATAAACATAAGGTTATGCCTAAAATAGATAAATGAGTCACTAGTCAACACTATGAGAATATATATACAACTCTATGTAACATTCATGAAGCAAGCTATAATCTTAACTTAAAAAAATATAACATCATCGAGCAATAATATCAAACGACTGCCCATACAAGTGTAAGACATCATCGAGCAAGCAAGACAACCACCCATACAGTTGTAAACAAATGCAATGTTTTATGTTATGATGTATGGTTATGCTCATACAAAGTCCTACTAATAGGTGAGTACCTTCCCCTCACAAATGTAAGAGTACTACTACCACCCCCATACTGGTAACCCTGACCATAATAACATCACCTGCTATGAGAATCTAGATCCAACACCTTGTTCTTTGGCCAAATAGTTATGCACACCATGTGAGGCTACAATACACAGGAAATAACAAACAACAAGTTTGAAAATAAAACATGTAATGATATTTTAGATAGCACAACACGTATGACAAAGTCCTCACTAACCAAGTGACAAAGGAAAACTAGCAAACCCTCCAGCCAAGCTCACTTATCGCATAAGGAGCAAAGTCCTGTTTCTAGTTCTTCCTATATCACAACCTTGTCTCACAAGGAAGTAAACGTCATCCATGTATCCCTAGTTCTACTTTCTACACAAAGAAGTAACCTATGCATGATAACAAATACAACTATCCAAGTAAACCTAGTATACAACACCTAGTACCTTACTTCATCATTTGACAAGTGATTCTCAATGCAACCTCATGTTGCTCAAGGTTTTAGGTATTTACCTATGGCATTCTACATCTCAAGGATGCTTAAGCTTTCTCAAATCCCTCCACATAAGCTAGGTGGTTATTCTCTCCAAGAAATACCTCTAATTATGTCTCAACACTAATACTCTTGTATCAAGAATCTCACACCAACACTTCACAAGTGATTCCAAGGTCAACCTCATGTTGAACAAGGTTCTAAACACTTCCTTGTTGCATTCCATCACACTTGGATGCTTAAGGTTCCCAAAACTACCCTATGGCATTCCACCACACAATAGAAGCCTAAGGTCTCCCAACATACTACCCCTTGACCCTCTAACTCACTTTGGGTGTCTAGGGTCCCTCAATTCTATCTTAAGGCATTTCCCATACTTTAGATGCCTAAAGGTTCTCCAACCTCATCCTAAGGCAAATCCCCTCACATTGGGTGCCAATAGGTTTTCCAACTTCTCACATATATAAGGTAGTAAATCCTTCCATGAAATACCCCCATTGATGCCTCAACACACTTATAAAGGCATATAAGAGTGATCCCAACACTTAGGGAGGTCCAAAACATCAAGAACATAATTTTTGAAAAATTCTGGAACTCACGCCTTGGCATGACTTTCCCATGCCTAGGCGTGGCTGCCTCACACCTAGGCATGAAATCCCCACGCCTAGGCATGACCACGTTGCGCCTAGGCGTGACTAATTCTGTAGAAAATTATGCAAAATCAAGCCACTGTTCCATTGGCCCTAAATCAGTTTCTAATAATTCAAACTTGTATTTTATGTGTTTTATAACTCTAATCATGGTCTCAAAACATGTTAGAATCATTAAACACTAAGCTCAACTCATGAATCATGGATTTAAACTAAATCAAGCAAAAAGTATATCCCTTAACCAAAATGCTCAACAATTGGCTATGGATATCCAACAAAGAAAATTAAGCTACCATGGTCTCCAATGAGCTAAAAATGCTCTAACCCAACTCTTAGGATCAAGAACTAAGCTAAAAGCAAAGTTTTAGCTCATCAAACCAAAATTCTTATCCAAGAACCCTAACTCCAACAAGATGAACAAAATAAAAAAGACGGATAAAAACCCCTACCTTTAGAGCAAAGATGGTGATGATGGCCAGAAAAATACAAGCTTGCCTTTCCTTTTTGATTCTTTCTCCTTTCTCTCCACTTCCCCTTTTGTTTCCTCTTCCTTCCTTTGCTTGCTTCCTCCCTCTTCTACTGGAGCTGCTGGACCATGAGAGAGCAAAGAGAGAATGAATGAAAAGTGAAGAAATAACTCAAGAAAGTCAATATAAAGGAGATGCAAAAAAGGTGAGGGACTTGGTCACTTAAGTGACCAAGTGGTAACTCCCGATCTGCTTAGAACACTTAGATTTCACAAAAATCCAATTTTCTAACTTCCAACAAGTTTCAAATAAATCCTAAGATTTATCAAAAATCTTGTTTCACCTTTTTCATATCTGCTGGTAGTCAATCCGACATTAAAACATACACACAGTATGTTTAAAAATGTCAAATTAACTCTGATTAACCTTAAAATTTAATTGTAGCACAATTAATACATTTGTGACCTAGAAATAAAGTCTCTACATTTATTTCCATTAAATAAACAGTTTAAGCCATTTTCAAAGCTAATAACAACTATTTCACACACATAGTGTTACAATAAAGTGACTAAACATGCTCAAAAAGTGATAAAATTCAATACACATGTTAAGCAAGTATTAGGCTACACTTGTAACTATTTACAAGTCTAACATGTTTATCTAGGGTGTTACATTCTCCCATCCATTTTAAGAATTTTATCCCTAAAAATTCAATTTATCACATATTAGATACGACATCATACTCGAAAGGATCTCACCTTTCCTTAGTGATATTTTACTGAATTTAAACACCGATAAATAACCCAGCTTGCATATAGCCTACAGAATATCTTGATGAGTTTCCAACAAATGGAACACACAAAAGGATACCTTGCATAGGGTTAGTAGATTGAGCCTCCTCTGTTCTGACTAGAGTATACACCCTTCCTAGAGCTTGTGGCCTTGGGTCGGGCATAACTCCCTACCTCTGTGGGCACCCCCCTAGCATAATGCCTTGATTGACCACATGTAAAACACACAACACAAGGTCTATTGCCATGTGACCTTCCATATGCCAGCACTCAAGCTCTAAGTTTTCCACCTAAACTTGCTCATCTTCATCGTCTTCATCATCTTCTAAAGAACTGGATGTAGAAACACTTTCTTTGCACTCATCTGGTGGATAGCTGGGCGTAGAAACACTTTCCTCATACCCATCATCCTCCCATTTCCTCTTTTCAAGGTCCTGCGATCTTCACTCCTCTTGAGACTTACCATCATGGCCTTCAACAATTCTACATTTGTTCACCAAGGCTGTGAAATCCTGGATCTCAAAATGATGGATCACCTTCTATAAATCTTCTCTCAATCCCTCCTTAAATTGAACACACTTCCAACTCTGGCTTGGGTTAAATCTGGTACAGGATGAAAACTTTGACAATTCATTGAACTTGGCCACATACTGACCAATAGACATGCTGCCCTGCTCTAACCTTAGGAATTTCATTTCCATTGTATTTCACAAATTTTATGGAAAAAACTTTTTGAAAAATGAATTCTTGATGATCTCCCACATGACAAGAGTCCTCAATGCCTCGAAAGATCACTTGATGTCCATCCACCAATCATCTGCTTCTCCTTCCAACTTATAAGAAGCAAAGAGCACTCGCTACCCATCTGAGCAAGCCATAACAGTGAAGATCTTCTCCATCTCCTTTAGCCAACTCTTAGCTCTCACCGAGTTATACTATCCCTTGAAGGATGATGGATTAGCCTTCCTAAACTCTGAGAAGTCTTGGAAATTTTGATTTCTTCCCATTGGTACCTCTTGGTTTGGTTGCCCCGATTGATGTGGTGGTGGTGTAGGCTATTAACGTTGGGTCACACCCACCCTCTCAAACATCCTTGTAGTCATAGCTATTTGCTCTCTAGTAGCCTTAGTAGTAGCGGCTGTTTGCTCCCTCATAGCATCCGCCATAGCCATAAAGGCTCCAATTATGTCCGGGCCTTCATTAGCTGAGTTCTTATTTGTTCAGGTTCACCTTAGAGACGCCATAGTTTCTTGTACACACAGAACAATATATATTAAGCTAATCGGTCTCAATACCATGTAATAAAATGTGCTACAGTAGCTATCAACAGTCATACCAATGGGTAAGTTATGCAATTCAATCAAAGCATCTCACACAAGAGACAAAGAAATGCATAACAATATGCATAGGAACTCCTAAACATGCCTAAGCATAGTCAATTCACACCCAGGCTCAACAAGATGAATTGTTTTGATACCATAATGTAATATCCCAATACTGAGAACCTGATATATCTGCCATATATAAGGCGCACAGTACTAGCTATGCTACTTCAAACTTAAAACAACAACTAAACCTATATCATTCACTCACATAAATAAATATGGAGAGCATGAACAACAAAAAGTTATATACATACATCATGAGACTCACAAAGGCAAACTATAATACATAACTTTATACAACCTCAAAGCAGCATAAAAAGAATATACAACATATTCTCAAAAGAAACAAAATAAACTACGCTAGTTCATCTGCTTATTCTGCATCCTTTTGCTTGTACCTGGATTTACACGGTAATATACGAGGTGAGAAATCACAATTTCTCAGTATTAGTAACTAATACCAGAGTTTAAACATTCGCAATGTATAAACCACAGAATAAACCTAAGGCTATGCCTGCAATAGATAAATGAGTCACTGCTCAACACTATCAGAATATACGTACAACTCTATGTAACATTCATGAAGCAAGCTACAATCTTAACTCATAAAAATATAACAACCAATAATATCAAACGACTGCCCATACAATTATAAGACATCGTCAAGTAAGCAAGACAACCACCTATACAATTGTCAACATATGCAATCCTTTATGTTATGATGTATGGTTATGCTCATACAAAGTCCTACTAATATGATTAAGCAGTGCTAATGCAGATTTTAGTTTTAGGAAAATAAATGCCACTTACTAATTTCCCAGGAACCTCTGCTCCCTTGTATATACTAAGCAGGATAGACTTGAAAGCCTATACACTACTTGGCAATAGGTGAGTACCTTCTCCTCACAAACATAAGGATGCTACTACCACCCCTATACCAGTAACCCTGACCATAATAGCGTCACCTACTACAAGAATCTAGATCCAACTCCTTGTCCTCTAGTGAAACGGTTGTGCACACGATGTAAGGTTACAATACATAGGAAATAGCAAACAACAAGTTTGAAAATAAAACAAGCAATGATATTTTACATAGCACAACATGCATCATAAAGTCCTCACAAATCAAGTGACAAAGGAAAACTAGCAAACCTTCTAATCGAGCTCACTTATCACATAAGGAACAAAGTCCCGTTTCTAGTTCTTCCTATATCACAACCTTGTCTCACAAGGAAGTAAATGTCATCCATGCATCTCTAATTCTACTTTCTACACAAAGAAGCAACCTACGCATTATAACAAATACAACTAGCGAAGTAAACCTAGCATACAACACCTAGTACCCTACTTCATTACTTCACAAGTGATTCTCAATGCAACCTCATGTTGTTCAAGGTTTTAGGTATTTACCTATGGCATTGTACATCTCAAGGATGCTAAGGTTTCTCATATCGCTCCACATAAGCTAGGTGGTTATTCTCTCCAAGAAATACCCCTAATTATGTCTCAAAACTAGTACTCTTCTATCTAGAACCTCACACCATCACTTCAAAAGTGATTCCAAGGTCAACCTCATGTTGAACAAGGTTCTAAACACTTCCTTGTTGCATTCCACCACACTTGGATGCTCAAGGTTCTCAAAACTACTCTATGGCATTGCACCATACAATGGAAGCCTAAGGTTTCCCAACACACTATCCCTTGACACTCCAACTCACTTTGGGTGTTTAGTGTCCCTCAATTCTATCCTAGGGCATTTCCCACACTTTGGATGCCTAAAGGTTCTCCAACTTCATCCTAAGGCAAATCGCCATACATTGGGTGCCAATATGTAACATCCCTACTCCGAGAATCCCAATATATCCGGCATATATAAGAATAGACAAGAATAGCAATGCTACTTCTAACCTATAACAACAAACTAAACCATAACATTCATTCACCTAAATAATTCTGGAGAGCCTAAGCAACAAAATCTATATATATACATCATTATTCTCTTAAAGGCATATTGTAATACACAACTTTATACAACCTCAAGTAGCATAAAATAAATACAACATATATACAAAAGAAACAAATTAATCTACGCTAGTTTTTCTGCTTCTTCAGCTTCCCTTTGGCATGACTTGGATTTACATGGAAACACAAACGGGGTTAGAAATCATAATTTCACAATATAAGCATTCCAAGACCATAGTTTAAACATTCACAGTGAATAAACCATCATACATAACATAAGATTATGCCTACAACAGATAAATGAGCCACTGGTCAACACTATCAGAATATACATATGACCCTATGTAACATTCACAAGGCAAGCTATAATCTTAACTTACAAACTTATAATGATCAATAATATTAAATAACTGCCCATATAATCGTAAGACATCATCGAGCAAGCAACAAGCAAGGCAACCGCCCATACAGCTGCCAATAAATACAATGCTTTTATGATATGATGTATGGTTCTACTCAAACAAGATCCTAATAATATGGTTATGTAATACAAATGCAGATTTTAGTTTTGGAAAACATATTTTACTCACTTATTTCCCAAGAACCACGTTCCCTTGTATATGCAAAGCAAGATAGGCCTAAAAGCCTACACCCTACTTGGTAATAGGTGAATACCTTCCCTTCACCAATGAAAGAGTACTACTACCACCCCATACTAGTAACCCTGACCATAATAGCGTTAGTAGCTATAAGAATCTAGATCCACACCTTATTCTCTGGCCACATAGTTGTACACACCATCCAAGGTTACAATACATAGGAAATAGTATATAACAAGTTTGAAAATAAAACATGAAATGATAATTTAGAAAACATAACACACAAGTTACAAGGTCCTTCCTAAACAAGTGACAAAGGAAAACTAGCAAATCCACTAACCAAGCTCACTTATCATATAAGGAGCAAATTCACGTTTGTAGTACTTCCTATATCTCAACCTCGTCTCACAAGGAAGTAAATGTCATCCATGCATCTCCAACTCTACTTTCTATACAAAGGAGCAACCTATGCATGATAACAAATACAACTAGCTAAGCATACTTAGCATACAACGCCTAGTATCTCACTTCATCACTTCACAAATGATTCACAATGCAACCTCATGTTGCTCAAGGTTCTAGGTATTTACTTATAGCATTCTACTTCTTAAAGGATGCCTAAGGTTAACTCAAAACCCTTAACATGAGCTAGGTGGTTATTCTCTCTAAGAAATACCCCTAATGTGTCTCAACACTAATACTCTTGTATCTAGAACCTCACAACATCACTTCACAAGTGATTCCAATGTCAACCTCATGTTGAACAAGGTTCTAAACACTTCCTTGTTGCATTCCAACACACTTGGATGCCCAAGATTCCCAAGACTACCCTATGACATTCCATCATACTATGGAAGCCTAAGTTTTAGCAACACACTACCCCTTGACACTCCACCTCACTTTGGATGTTTAGGGTCCCTCAATTCTATAGTAAGGCATTTCCCACACTTTGGATGCCTAAAGGTTCTCCAACCTCATCCTAAGGAAATTCCCTTCACTTTGGGAGCCTATAGGTTCTCCAAATTCTGACATATGCAAGGAGGTAATTCTCTCCAAGAAACACCCCTATTAGTGCCTCAACATACTTAAAATGGCATATATGAGTGATCCTAACACTTAGGGAACTCCAAAACATCAAGATTCAACACTTGTCTAAAATTGGAAGTCACGCATAGGCGCCACCTACCCAAACCTAGGTGTGAAGGTGGCAGGGCAACAATCCTGTAACTCCTGGGAGGATACACCTAGGCGTAGAGCTTTCTGTCTCACCCACACCAAGGCGTGGTTCAGTCAAGCCTAGGCGTGACCCTGTGACAGAGTTTTTTGCAGAATTTTGGGGAAGACAGCCACTGTTCCATAGGGAACAAGTGGTCTTGCAACCACTCAAATCTCCAATCCAAGTGATTTCCAACATCCAGATAGATCCATTAACACATTATAACTCTTATACAACTTTAATTTCACTCAAACAAGGAATCGTGAATCATTCAACCACTTAGAACCTAAAACCCCATATTTAACTCAAATGGAAACCAAAGATATCTAAGGGCTGAAAATCCATCTCCATGCATTCACCAACACAAAAATAGGCTATAATCAAGTTCCACAATATGAATTATGCCTAGAATATGGATTTTGCTCTCCAAACCCGTTCTCCCATTCATAAACCCTATGTCCATCCTGTAACACCCCAAATTTTCTAACCATTGACAGTAATAACAGAATTCTACTGTTTAGTGATTTCTTTATACTATAAAATTATTTTGAGTATTACGTGAATATATTTGATAGTTTTGTGTGATTTACTCCGTGTCAGGAAAATAATAATTTTTGGACCGGGAAAAATCTACAATAATTTAATTATGGCTGTTAATTCTTAATTCTTTTTGCTAATCTGATTTAATTTTCATAAGTTTTATAATTTTTATGATTTTGTGGATTATTATGAGATTTTTTATATTTTTTTGATTATTTTAATATTATTTTTGGGCTATTGTGGGCCCAGGGGGCTGTATGTGGGCCCAGGTTGGGCAAGAAAAGTGAAAAAAATTTCAGAGCCAGAAAATTCTGTACTGTTGAGACGGGGACGATGGATCTTACTAAACCCGAAATCGGAAATAGTTTTGGAAATTTTCTTTTACTATGTATTGTACTGTATTTAATTATAAGGCGATAAAACTACAATGAACTGTGTCTGTAGGGTAATAGTAGATAAAAATAAATATTATACTGCTTAGTCAACATTAGTGGTTATGACAACTTTATGATGGACTAATAGGAAGCAAGCTTAATGTTGAAGCCTTTGGACATCCACCATTGATTTAATCAAGAATAGAGATTTAGTCTAACAAACTGACTAGGACCATTTGTAACCCTTGAATGTAAAGCATGAAGAGGAGATCTTGACCCTTCATTTCGGATATATATCTAATAGCTAGGATTTCAATGAGAAGGATCCAATGGCCTAAATTTGGTCTTATCAATATAGAAACTATACTTAGAAGCTACATTAACATTAACCATTGATCTAATCAAAAGCTAACAATGCCCAAAATGGTGGCTAGTGAAATTGCCACTCATTGAGTGTACAAGAGGGGGGGATGGTTTTTGATGGCTTAAGGCCATAGGAAATTTCAAGAGCACTTCATTATTCATCTTTGTCTTCTCCAAAATCCTGAAGCATTTACAAAATTTTCTCTCCACTCTCTCCATGCTAGTTTCGGCCAAGGTACCCACAACACCTTCCATCACTCTATAATTTTAACCAACCACATATCTTACATCCTTACATCAATCGAAGAACCTTTGTAGTTAAGCCCAAGCTCTAAATCTTTCATCTTCAAGGACTTTCTTCAAGATCAAGTTCTAGGTTTTTGAGGTGAAGTGTAAGGAAACTTCACTACTTGTCTTATTTTCATGTTCTAAGCCATGTTTGATCCATGGTTCTCCTTGTTCAAGCTTAATATGCTAATAAACTTGTGTTTTATTTTGTGTTTAAGAAGCTTTCAGTGGTGAATCACTTACTTAAGGAGCAAACCAAGGAGCTTGGGAGGTTCTACAAGAGGTAAGAGGGAGATCCATCTCACCAACCAAGTATGGTGGTAAGAGATGAATCTTGTATTTGATGGATGGTGAATCCATGTGAGGATTCATATCCTTGGTTGTGTAATTATGTGTGGGTGTTTATGTGGTTTAGATTATTTATTTATGTTTACATGCTTTATGTGATTTTTATTGCTTTAAGGTATGCTTGATTATATGATTTGATGAATATATATATGTATGCCATGATTTGATGATGAAAGGAAAATAAATTTTTGGTTCCAATGACCATGAGGATTTCGGCCACAACACCTCAAAATAGGTGTTTCCAAACTAAAATTTTCATGAATGGTAAAATTGAATGATTAGAAAGGGAAGGAAAAAGAAAAGATGGATTAGTTTCAAAGACCAAGTGTTCATGGTTTTTGAAGGCTTGCATTGCCTTGGTTTTGTGAGACAAAGTGATTTCAAAATGGAAATGTAATTGATTAAGTACAAGGATTAAAGAAATGGAAACAAAGTGTTTTGTCACTTGAAAAATGGAATTTTCATATATGAATGGAAAAGAGAGGTTAAAAGTGTTTGAACCTTAATTTATTTTAAAGAAGACTGATTTTTAGAATTGTTTTGAGAATTAAGGAGAATACGTTGATAACTTGAAATTTACTGACGTATAGCTCACCCTCTGGGTTTTGAAACGCGTTAGAAAATTTTGAGCTGTAATATCTCAAGTAACTGTAAGAAACAAAATTTTCTGGGAAACAATAGAAATACTGATTTTTAGAGGGACTATATTGAAAATTATATTTTAGAGGGACTATATTGAAAATATTCTTTAAAAATGGACTTTACAGCAAACAGCAACCCTTCCTCTTAATCTTTGTTCATAGGAACATTTAAAACAGAAAAATAGACAGAGCAACCATACAAAGAGGTGAGACTTTTTACATCATTCCAACATGGTAGCAAGAGACAACAAGCAACAGTAATATCACAGAGTACAATCATAGCAATTTACAGTCAATTAAGTTTTTCAAAGGATATCTCAAAAATAATTATCACAAGTAAATCCACAGTATATTAACAGACGATTTCACCATGTAGGATCATCATAATAAAATGCTAAATGATATGTGTATGCACAATGGACAGACACCTACTCCATGGAGATAAAACTAACATCGGAGAGAATGATCGGGAGAGTTATTGTCTGAACATCATTAGCCTTAAATCAAGTGCATCTCGTAATAATCAATATGCGCAACATGGCTGTACAAGACACTCTCAATCAGATCGTGAATAGGATAGTGTCTGGTCGAGATCGTCGGTGCGTTGCACAGTCACCACGGCCCAGTGGAGCTACCAACTATCCACTTATGGGGTACCCACGCCCCGACGCCTCCAAGTTCAACAAGTGAACTACACTACACAATTCACACCCGCACGAAGGTGTAGTTCATCTCCTAGGCATTCTGCCTTAACAACAAGTCATTCCGACGTTACAATGTATGATCATGTAATAATGAACATAGGCATTCCACCTTAACAACAAGTCATTCCGACTTTACATTGTATGATCATGTAATAATGAACATAGTCATTCCGCCTTAACAACAAGTCATTAGCTCAACTGCATAATTATATTATGTCCAAATCATAAGGCATTTCAAATATAAGATTCTCAAGAATCATCCTTCATGAAAGTTCAACGAAATTATAAGGTATTAATTTTACATTTCACTTCTCTTTTCTCATAAGTCCTAATGGCACTCTACTTGATTATGAACTCTCTTCCTCACCTATTTTTCTCTTTCAAGGCCGAACCTACCTCTAATCAAGTGGCCAAAATTTTTTGTTTTTACCATTCCCTCATGATTATGAAATCTCTAATTTAATCTCATTTTCATTCAAATTCCAAACTTCCAATTTAATATAAGATTTTATTTTGAATACCCTTCTTTGTAGCCTCTTGGTCGTGAGCTTCCTAGAAGTCTAAGGTCTCAAATTTTTCAACTATCATAAGTAATCTCAAGCAAACAAATCATGTCAACCATCACAAATTTCACCAAGATCACACATAACACTAAATCACAAGAATCACATAAAGAAGGGTCCACACAAAGCATCAAGAACCAACACAATAAAGTGAGAAAATCCTCACATGGATTCCTCACTTCCCACACATAGATTTCGTCCCTCACCACCATGAATGGGTGATAAGAAAAAAATATCCCTCTTACCTTTGGAGCTATCCAACTACTTGTGTAGGACTTTTTGAAGCAAAACTTCCTCCTTCAAGAATCCTTTGAAATCGAAAATGACAATAGTCAAAGGTCATCATTTTTGAACTTGAAAGAATGGTTAAGAACAAGAATCAAAGCCTTGAAATGAAGAACAAGAAGAATGATGAAAAGGAGAGAACTTTTACCTTAGAAAGTCTTAAACCCTAGCTTAAAGGATCCTTGAAAAGATTATGAACAACTAAGATCTTCACAATAGATAGCCTTAGAAGGAAGTATGGATTCAAGAAACTTAGTTGGTGGAAACTTGAGAAGGTGAAATGGTGATGGAATGGTGGAGGCCGTGGAGTGTGGGAGAGAAAAGGAAGAAGATGAAGATGGAGAGAAAAGTGAGAGAACGTTTGGTGATGAGAGAGAAATGGATAGGAGAGTTTGGTGATAGGAATTTGTCCAATCATCTCCTTTCCCACCTATGACCGTGTGCCTCCTTGGAAAAGGGAGAAGGAAACTTCTCTTGGAAGCTTTATCTAAAGCTTGCTTGAGAAGCTTTGCACACTTCTCAAAAATATCAATCAATGATGTGATGTGACGATATCACTTAGATGGTGTTATGAAAATGACTAGATAAAAATAATCTACTAAATTTCTACTACAACTATTATCCAATGGATAAAAGTCACTGTCAATAAATCTGATATCTATTATCCAATGGTTAATAGAGTGTACCAAAATTTTATCTATCAGATAAGATCTCAAAAAATGAAAACTTCGTAAACTGTGTCCATCTTCAGCTTTAGTAAGATCCCCCAGCCCCGGTTTAACTGTCCAAAGTTCTCTACCCTTGGAGGAATATTTTATTTCTGCCCCGCTTAACGCACATGCAATTCAAGAAATATAATAAAATAATCAAACAATTCAAATAATTCTAGAAAACTTCACAAAATTCACAAAAATTATAAAATGAATAAATATCATGAAATAATAAATTTTCGAGGTGTTACAATTATAAATGCGCACTTGGTAACCGTTTAAGAACCTAGGAGAATTTCAATTGAATAAAAACCTTGGTTTGGGGTCTAATGCCCAAAATACTTGAGCACTCATAATTCCACTTAGGACTTAAGCAAATTTTAAGTAATTCGTAACTGGGGTCTTTACTGTTTATGGTCTTGTTCAGAAAATCTTGTAACACTTAGGAATTTTTAACTTTAGAATCAATTCAACATAAGGCATTCTCGGTAGGTACCTAATGGCGGATCACAGACATCGTAACCCGTGTTGTCAATTAATTTCACAACCACAAAATGGTTATGGACAAGTGTTGAGGACTTGGGTATGTGCCTATAACTCATGGCCAAAACACACAAATGGGTTTTGTGGGTTATTCATCTTAACCTAGAATCTAAGAGACCTCGGATCCCATAAGGAATGGGCTCTAGACAATCTCAAGGCATTTTCGGCTTGAGGGTCTTCGAATCTTTAAAAGGAAACTCGAATCCTATAAGGAACGGGCTCAGTAGACATTCTTAAGACTGATTATGGCTTGAGGGTATTTTGAACCTTTTTAGGGAAAGTATTAAGTAGATGAACAAAAAGAACTTCAATTTATTGATTGAGTAAAGGACCGAAGCCCATACAATGTATACTCACGAAAACTGGGGTAGATCAAACATAAAGTGAACTAAGAGGTTAGGCCTTAAAGGACACTTAGCTATAGTACTTTCTAAGTTTATCCGCGTTCCAATAGTTTTTGATTGGCTTGCCAGTTAATATTTTCAGGGTGTAAGCTCCCTTGCTACTGCTAATCACAATGTGGTAGGGGCCTTCTGTAACGTCCCAAATTTAATAACAATAGTATTGATGAGTGTAAAATACACTCATCTTTTGGGTTTATTTATTAAGATTTTTAATTAATTTTTATTTATTTTTTTAATTTATTTTTAAATAATTATCTCTTATCATAATCATATTTGAATTTTTAGGATAAATCATCAGATTTTATGCAAAAATAAGAAATTCCTAAAGATAAATATTTGAAGGATTATTATCATATTCTTAGATGCTAATTAGAGTTCTAATAGGATGTAAAATCATAAATAAGGATTAGATTGAAGATTGGATAAGGATTCTCAAAGAGATTTAATTTGGAGCAAAATTCAGATTCTTGGACTATCCTGACCATTCCTTATTAATTGAGTCATATCTTGGGTTACAAAGATCAGATCGACGCATCGTTTATGGCATTAAAAAGATAACAGAAAATCCTACAACTTCTTTGTTGAGATTGAGGGTAAATTTGGTCATCTAAATGGTGAGAAAAATCGTGCAAGTCAGATACGAAAAGTTGTCAACTTTTCTATAAAAGTAGGCAAATGAGTTTAAAAAAAAAACACACTTGGACGAAACGCAGTCGTTGTCAAGAGGCACAAACCCTAAAGTGGTGTGGGCACAATTAGGTTTGAATATTAGGAATTCTCTTCAACATTTCCACCTTTCTAAAATGGAGTTTGTCATATTATTCCTTTTGTGTTCTTCTTTTAACCATGTGTAACCAAACATTTTTTGTTAAAGTGATGATGGATCTTGTTCTTAGATGATGTAAATTCTTTTATGGGTTTAATCAATGTTTCTATTTCATGATTTATGCGTTTATCTTTTTTCTTAATACTTTTCTAAATCTGGTCAATTTGAAAATGATTTTTGGGTTGATGTATAATTTGAGAAAACTTGCATGAACCTAGAACTTGTAATAAACTCCATAATTTCTGCAATCACTAGGAATAAATGTTGTGGGTTGTGTGGTCTATCTCTTAATTCCCTCGTTCTTGATAATGTCTATCTATTTGGGGTTAGACTAAGGGATTAGTTAATTCTAAATAGTGTAAGAGGATTAATATACCAAGGAATTGGATATTGATTAATTTTAGGAATTGACCATGAATCATTAGAACAAAACTTAATCAAACCAATTTTTGAATATGCATTTAATGAGTTCAAGTGAAATCTGACCCCTAACATTTTCATATCATTGTCTTTCAACTTTACCCAATTAATTAAATTTTGCTTTTGTTATTTTTGAATTATTGTTTTTACCAACTCTCTTTTCGATAGCTTGAATAGTGTCAATTTGACGAATTTAATAATTGTCTACATAATCCTCGTGAAAACGATACTTTTATTTACTATTTATTACTTTTGCGATTTGGTGCACTTGTTAATATCACAA
This sequence comes from Ormosia semicastrata, assembly GCA_029884595.1. NCBI lineage: Eukaryota > Viridiplantae > Streptophyta > Magnoliopsida > Fabales > Fabaceae > Ormosia > Ormosia semicastrata. Next base: position 73,047,984 of record JAQQTO010000060.1, read on the forward strand.
CAAGTTTTTGGTTTGTTCTTTTTTACTTTAGTTTGTTCCCATCTAGTATAATAAATTAAATTTAGTAAAATACACTCATCTAGTATAATCTATATTATACCATAGTAATTAGATCCAGGCATGCTACTAACTACTACTAAGCATTTCCTAATATAACAAAACCATATATATATATATATATATATATATATATAATATGAGCCATGAATGAAAGATTATATAGATAATGTTTGTATTTCTCATAAATACAAAATAAGCATAAAGTCTACAAACTAGGTCTCTCAAGGCGCAAAATACTCATGTTTCAAAAAGAAACTACAAAATAAAGTTAAACTAAGCTCTTCAAGCTCTTGTCAGCAATTCTCTATCCATAAGTCTTCTTCCCTAGAATCATTATGGAAACACAACACGTGGGGTTAGAATCACATATTCTCAGTAGTTTCACAATAAAATATGTCATCACAATCATTCTAGCTATTTCAGAGAAAAACATTAAGTAAAAGCACAATTTCTCAATAGAAAGGTGGCAAAAGCCCAAAAACACTTCCTTTCTCTTCCCGAAATAGATTCTCATTTTATAAGTTTGTATAGAAAACTTATTTCCACACAATACTCACAAAACATCATCACAAACTCAAATATAAGTAATTGCCCATACAATTGTCATGTCATGAATATGTTATGATTAGCAACCGCCCATACAATTGTCATGCTATGCCAAATTATGTCTTATGTTCATGCCTATGCAATAACTTAAAAATGAATATGGATAATGTCATGATTCCTTAGACTTAGCGAAGGACCTTATCCTCAGCCACTCTGAAAATGTATAATATGCATGAGCCTTGAACAGAGCAAAGGAACTCGGTTCCATAAGCCTTGAACAAGCACTGGAACCTAGTTCTAGAAGTCTTCTCTCCAGTAGTAACCTCATCAACTACGTGGTTTTCAATAAGGATCACTATGACAGGGAGGGTTGGTTACCTCCTCATTCAAAATCATATATGATCACCAACACTGAGGACCTTATCCACTAACAACACAGTTACGAAATACAATGAGGCTAACTATCACAGTTACTAGCATCCCAATTGGTTTACATCCATAATCTCAAATATGAACAACAATGCTGCTAATCACCACAATAATTAATACACCGCTTGATTTACATTCATAACCATAAGTGTGAAATACAATGATGTCAATCACTACAATAGATAGCATACTAATTAATTTACATCCATCATCTCAAGTATGAACAACAATGATGCTAAATACCACAATAACTAACATACTAATTAATTTATATTCACCACATAAATACTTCATTAAATACCTCTATTAGAGTCTCAACGCTCATTAATAAGCATATAATAAAGATTTACACAAGTTAAGCACTTCATATTCATCAAATAAAAGTTCTCTCAAAAACTAGACTAGGCGCTCAGGCGCTAGCCTTTGGGCGCTCAAGCACTAGCTCAGCGCTCAAACGCTGGGGTGGTAGAGAGCCTCCCTTATTCTCCCTTGCGATGGGCACTCAGGTGTTCCTTGTCTGGCGCTTAAGCGCTCAACGCACACATACACCATGTGCGCTCAAGCGCTACTCGCGCAGCATGAAACTGCTCTTTGTCTGGTAGTGGGTCCTTAGGTGCCCAACTCCCAATGCCTAGGCGTTGGTTGCCAGGATCTAGTTTCTACAGAATTCTATAGAAATAGCCACTGTTCATTAGGAACAATGGACTTCTAATCACTCAAACCTCAATTCCAAGTGATTTCCAACATCATACAAAGTCTATTAACATATTGTAACTCTTATACAATTTTTAACTCACTTCAAAATGGATCAATGAATTAATCATCAACCTTAAAAATGAATCAAACAACAGTGTTTAAAGGATGAAAATTCATCACCAAGCATCAAACAAAACAAAAACAAGACATCCTCAAGTTCTTCAACAAGAATCAAGCCAAGAACACAAAATCCACATTCAAAACTCATTTCTTTATCAAGCCTACTCAAGAACAAGATGGATAAAATGGAAGAAAAGTGTTAAAAGCAAGTTCCCCTTACCTCTATTGACCAAAAAAGAAAGAACTTAGAAGCTTCTCTCCACCTCTATCTTCTTCCCCCTCTTTGATGATTGACTCCCCTCCTTTGTCTTCTTTCTTTCCTCCCCCCTTGTGTTTTCCCATGATAGCCATGAGAATGGTGATAAAAATAAGAGAAATATCTCATTTTGAAGGAATATAAAGTTAAGGCAAAAAGAGAAAAAAGTCGTGAGGGCTTTTGCCTCTTTAGTGCCTAAACTGTAACATCCGATCTGTTAAGAACAGTTAGATTTCACCAAATCAAGTTTCCTAACTTTCAATAAGTTTAAAAATAAATCCTAAGATTCATCAAAAATCTTGTCTCACCATTTCTATATTTTTCCATATCTGCTGCTAGTCAATTTGACATTAAAACATACATTTAATATGCTTAAAAATACTAAACTAACTTTGACTAACCTTAAACTTTAACTACATTATTTTCCATACAGTTGTGACTTAGAAACAAAATCTCCACATTTATTTCTACTAACTAAGCAATTTAAGCTAATTTCGGGGCTAAAAATAACTATTTTTCACACATAGTATTACAACAAAGTGACTAAACTTGCTCACAAGGTCACAAAATTAAACAAGCATATTAAGTAAGTATTAGACGACCTTTGTAACCATATACAAGTCTAACATGTTCCCTAGGGTGTTAACCTTCCTAATTAGGGACTAATTTCCCTTGGGAGACATTCCTACTACTAATGTATGCTCTCCAGAGTATTAAGTCTCCCAGTTGGAATTTCTTTGGGACAACCTTTAAGTTGTAACGAGTTGCCGCCTTTTATTTGATGGCAGCGGTGTGTATATGAGTAACGCACCTTCTTTCCTCCTGGAGATCTAAGTATTCTCTAATTAGTCCAAGGTTGCTATTAAGCGAAAACTGTTGGTGATGCCAACTTAGTTCCCCTATTTCCACCGAGATCATAGCCTCACACCCATAAGTGAGTTTAAAGGGGGTTTTACCTGTTGTAGAGTGAGGTATAGTCCAGTAGGTCTAGAGGACATGGTCAAGTTGATCGGCCCAGTTTCTCTTAGCTTCATCCAACCTCCGTTTAATTCCTCGAACAATAACTCGATTGGCAGCTTCAACTTGTCAATTCGTCTTGGGATTCTCAATAGAACTGCAATGGTGCTTGATTTTTAACTTAGCAAGTAGCTCTTCAAAATACTTATCTTTGAATTGTGTCCTATTATCCATCACAACAGACACCGGAACCCCAAACTTGGTGAAGATATGATGCTAAGTGAACTTTTGGATTCAGGAAGAGGTGATCGTGACTAGGGCTTCTGCCTTGATCCATTTGGTGTAGTCCATGACCACCACCAAGTACTTCAATTATCCAGGGGCTTGAGGGAACGGGTCTAGGATATCCATACCCTATCTATAGAATGGTCAAGAAACAGATGTCATGGATAGTTCCTTAAGTGGAGCTTGATAATGATCCGAGTGTCATTGGCATTTATCACAAACATGGACATGTGCAAGGGAGTCAAATTCAATTGTTGACCAGTAGTATCCAACCTTGAGTGCTTTTAAGGTTAAGGCTTTGTCCCCTTGGTGGTGTCTACAACTCCTTTCGTGGACCTCAGCCAATACATATTCTGCTTCTTTTGGTGTAAGGCACTTACAGAGAGGTAAGGATAACCCATGTCAGTATAATTGTCCACCATAGATGGTGTACCTAACTACGATTCTGATCAATTTAGAGGCTTCATTTGGATTATCGAGTCAGGTGTCGGACTGTAGATACTTCATAATTGGAGTGATCTAAGTACACTCTTCCCATTCCACTTAGAAAATGGATGCATCCATGATGGAAGGTTGAGAGAGGGTCTCTTGGATCAGAAAATAATTGTTACCTAGACTCTTGGTGCTAGCCAGTTCGAACAGGAGGTCCACCATGGAGTTTTGCTCCCTGAGAATATACTCTACCTTTGCATCCTGTAAGTTCTTAAGGAGTCCTCGGACTTTGGCCAAATATCTTTGAAGGAGGGGTTCCTTGACCTGATAATCACCTTAGATTTAGGAGATCATAAGTTAAGAGTCACTTCAAAGTGTGATCTTAGTCACTCCTATGTCCTTGGCCATTACCAGTTTAGCAATACATGCTTCATATTCTGCCTGATTATTTGAGGTTAGAAACTCAAACTTCAGGGAATTTGCCACTGTTACTTCTTAGGGATTTTCCAAAATCACCCCAGCACAACTTCCTTTGGGGTTAAAGGATCCATCAATGAATATGTCTAAGAAATTTCCTTAGAGACGCTAGGGTCTGAAGTGATTTTAGCTAGAAATTTAGAGTGCATGTGCCTTTATTGCTAATCGTGGTTCATACACGATTCCAAACCTAGAAAGCTTGATGTACTAGGCAATCATTCTACCTACTAGGTATGGCTCGTGTAGTATCTGATAGATAGGTTGGTCTATCCTTACCACCATGGGATGACACTGAAAGTATTGTTAGAGTCTTCTGGCCATAGTGATGAGTGTGAAGACAACCTTTTCTATTTTCTAATAGTGGAGCTCTAGGCCTTGCAACACCTTACTCACGAAGTAGATCAACTTCTGCCCTTCTACCGTCTCTTGGATTAGAACTGAGCTTATAGCCTCTTCGTGATTTGAAAGGTACAAGTACAGTGGCTCATTAGGTTCCAATCTCGTCAATATGGGGGGAGAGGACAAAAGATTCTTCAAAGAGGAAAAGACATCCTCACACTCTTGGTACCACTTAAAATCCTTCCCTTTTTTGAGCAGTCTGAAGAAGGGAAAAGATTTATGAGTAGCTTTAGCGAGGAAACGTGTGAGGGTCATAATTCATCCTGTCAGCTATTACACTTCTTTGACACTTTGTGGGCTACGCATATTGGGCACTGCTTGACACTTATTTGGATTTGCTTTAATCGGTGAGTCAACATGAAGCCCAAAAACTTGCCTGCCTGGACCCTGAAAGTGCATTTTTTTGGATTAAGCCTCATATTATGCATTCAAAGTTGCCAAATAGCTCTTTGAGGTCTACAATGTGTGATCCTACCTGTGGGGTCTTCACTATCATGTCATCACTGTAAACCTCCAATATCTTCCTCACTTAGTATTAAAAGACCTTATTCATCATTCTCTGGTAAGTAGCTCCTGCATTTTTCAGACTAAAGGGCATTACCTTATAGCAGTAGCTTGCCCTATCGGTGAAGAAGGTGGTATTTTCTTCATCCCTGGGGTACATTGGGATTTGATTGTACTTGGAGTACATCTCCATGAAAGATAGCAAACGAAATCTAGAGGAGTTGTCAACCAATTTATCCATATTGGGGAGTACGTATAGATCGTTAGGGCAGGCCTTGTTTAAGCCTATGTAATCCATGTACATTCTCCACTTCACATTTGACTTCTTCACTAGGATCATGTTAGACAGTCATGTAGTGTAAGATATTTCCCTGATGAAGCCGGCATTGAGTAGCTATTTAACCTGTTCTTCAATAACTTGTTGTCTTTTTGGGCTAACTTCTCTCTTCTTTTAGGAGATTAGCCTCGTATCCTCCCTCATAGGTATGCAATGGCAGATGAAGGCGGGATCAAGCCCAATCATGTCAGAGGATGTCTAGGAGAAGAGATCATTGTTTTGTGCAAGAGCTCAATCAATTGGTGCCTCTCTTCTTTTTCCAAATTCACTCCAATCTTGGTGACTTGATCTAGATTGAGGCCAAGTTGGAGGGGGCTGTAGTTTACCCTCTGACTGGGGTCTGGTACCCTAGATTTTTTCTCGTACGTCTAACTCGGTCATAGGATGTTGACATGATCTAGAGCCAGGCTAGATGTACCGACTTTCATTTTCTTAGGGACTCTGCAAATCTTGAGGCTCTCATTGTAGCATTTTCGTGCTGCGATCTGGTTGCCCTTGACTGTGACCACCTCATCATTCTTGCTGAGGAACTTCATAGCCAGGTGAGTAGTAGACACCATAGTGCCAAAGGCATTCAAATCAGGATAACCTAAGATGATGTTATACACTAAGGGACAGTCCATGGTTAAAAACTTGACCTTCACAGTCCTGAAGAGTTAAGTACTTCGTAAAGTTAGGCGGGTCTTAAAATATCCTACTAGAGTGATCTTTTCATCGGTGAACCCAATAAGCTCGCCATCGTAAGGGGTCAACTCTGAGCGTGGAACTTCTAGTTTTTAGTACAGGTCCATGAACATAATGTCTGTTGAACTCTCTTAGTCAATGAAGATGCGTCGGACCTCATCATTAGAGATTATCCCTGAAATAACCAATAGGTCATCATGATCCAAAATGATTCCTCTGTAATCTTCATCTAAAAAGGTAATAGGGGGCGCCTTCCAACCTCTGGCCTATGACTTGGGTATGGAGTGAGAGACGTTCAAAACTGCCATCCTTAGGGCTTTCTTCTAGGAACTGTTAGTCGAACCACCAACGGTGAACCCACCAGCAATAGTGTTGGTGGTTCGGTTCGGTTGGGCATAACGGTTGTCATTATCATCAGAGGGAGAGACTCAGTTTCGGTTCTACTAGTTGTCAATATCATGGCGAGGTGGACTCCAAGTCCTTCTTCTTTGGCGCAGATATGGGCTCCACCAAGGACTGCAACTACATCTTCTTTCTCTCCGTCCTCTGTGGCATCCATTGCTTTGGACATGGATGATGTATTGGTCCAGTCGTCGTGCCCTAATTAGGGACTTGATGGCATCCCGGAGTTGGAAACAATCTTCAGTTTCATGGTTGTATCTATTGTGCCATAAAGAATGTTTGGTACGATCCTTTTACGCATGTTTCTTCAGAGGGGGTGGCCTCTTGATACCCCGGAACTCGGTCTGCAACACTTCCCTTAAAATAATTGCACGTGGAGTGTTTAGAGGAGTGTAGTTATAATACTTAGCTTGGGGTGGATCATCCTCAGAGGAGTTCCGGAGTCGTGAGGAGTTTTGATTGCTTTTATGGTGAGAGGGCTCCCTCTTCTCTAGGCTCTCCTTGGCTTTAGTAACCTCCTCAAGGTTTATGTACTTCAGGGACCGCTGTCGAAGTACTTCTATATTCCCTAGCTTTTTCTTTGCTAAAGATACAAAAAATTGGGAATTATTCTAAAGGCCGCTTCTAGCATAGTGGAGAGCAATTCTATCATCAAGGTTCTCCATGTTGATACAAGTTGTATTGAACCTCTTAAGGTACTTGCGAAGGGGGTCGTTGTGTCCTTGGCGAATCTCAGAAAATGATTCAATGGAGTTAGGCTGCTCCTTGCTGATGGTATAGTGGAGCAAGAAATGCTGTATAAGGTTTGACTAGTTAGTGATAGATCTCCGTGGCAAGGTCACAAACCATCTGAGGGCCCCTTTCTTTAGGGAAAGAGGGAAGGCATGACATAATAATTGTGAGGATCCCCCATTGAAGTGCATAGACTGGACGTAAATGTCTACGTGCTCTTGAGGGTTTATGGTCTCGTCATAAAGCTCTATGTTAGCAGGAAACTTGAAGTTTCTTAGAACCATAAACTCCATAAGCTGAGTAGAGAAAGTTACTCCTGATCGTCGAGGTTTAGGTTGTTATTAACAACATTGGACATTTTGACGTCAGCATGCGGTATTCCCCTTTCATCATTAGCTACGCTCTGCCTTCTATCATCACGGTGAGGTCCGGGTTGGCTCTCGTGCATGGATCGCTCTATATTTTCTAATCTGCGGCGTTGTTCTTTGAGTATCACCGTTTGTCATCGTACTAAGTCCAGGAGATGATTTTTGGATATATCAGGTTGGATCATGCCTTTTGGACGGGACACGTGGTCTTCTACATCATCATTCATGGGTCTCAGACACTGGTGTACTGGGATTCTGGGCCTATGACCTTCAGGATTGGCTTCGTGCACGCGAGTACCAAGTCTTTCCCTCATGGGAACCCTATGCAATGGGTGTGGGCTTTCATCAGGAAATGAAGTTTCATGCTCATCGTGTAGAGGTTCAACATTGGGTGTCTGGTTTCTCGCGGCAGAGAGTTCAGCAACTGGTGGTGGAATAGGATGGGGAGGATGGTGCGCCACTGGTCCTCGCCTTCGGCCCGCAGAGGTTTACGCAGCCTCTCCTCTCATTGAGTTTTGTCTTGTGTTCACCATGGTTGAGTTGGAATAAAAGTTTATGGTTTCCCGCAGACGACATCAATGTTCAGTAAAGATACTGAGTTGTACCTAGATAAACGCGTTCTAATGGTTTCCTCCTTGTGTAGCAGCAACAAAGTGTATTGGAATGGGGGGAGGGGTTGGTACCTGCAAAGGGACTCCAAAGCTCAAATCAGGTTGTACACAAGAAGGGTTTATGCTGTAAGCAATAAGTTACCTATAAAAGGTGATTGAGCTTGGCATTTATAAAGTACAATTAAGGTTTAGTCTCCCTTAATTATAGTAGGAAATCCCTATAAGATCGGAACACTAATACTGCAGTTATGAGCACTTTGAGCCAGTTGTGGGTGCTATAAGTTCGTAAGATCGTGATTGGCAGTTACAAATATTTTGGGATTTATCCATTGCATAAATCTCATGATCCTGATGCACATGCCCAATGTTGCGATCCAATATACGTGGTATCGAGGTCTTGACAATGTGTCACCATTGCTTAACTGAGATGTCCACGACAGACTTTGGTGGTACATATAACATCCTCTAAAACATGTTAGACTTGTAAATTAGTTACAAAGGTAGCTTAATACTTATTTATCATTCCTATTAAGTTTTGTGACAATATAAGTTACTTTGGGCACTTTGCTACAACTCGAAAGGTGAAAAGTAGCTTAAAATGACCTAGATATTAGCATAAATGACTTAGCTAATGAAAATAAATGTGGATAATTTGTTTCTAGGTCACAAATGTGTAGATTGTGATGTGTTAAAATTTGAGAATAATTGGGGTCAGTTTGGTATTTTTAAGCATACTGGTTGTATATTTTAATGTCAGATTGACTAGTCACAGATATGAAAAATGATTATTTTGGTGCAACAAGATTTTTGATGAATCCTGTGATTTATTTTAAACTTTTGGGTTGTAAGAAAACTTGATTTGGAGAAATCTAAGTGTTCTTAGAAGATCGGGAGTACCACTTGGTCACTTAAGTAACTCAAGCCTCCTACGTTTCTACAGCCTCTTTATATTGTTTTTCCTTGGATATTTCTTCACTTTTCACTTGTTTTCTCACTCTCTCTCTCGGTTGTGAAACCAGAAACAGCAATAGGAAAAGAACAAAAAGGAAAGGAGGAAAAACAAGGGGAAGAAGTGGAAAGAAAGAAGAGGAAAGCTAAAGGAAATAGCAAGCTTGAGAACTTGTGATCATCTTCATCATCTTAGTTCCAAAGGTAAGGGGTTTCTGTCCATTTTACCTCTTTTGTTCATCTTGTATGGAGTAAGGGCTCTTGGATGGAGTTTTTGGTTTAGTGAGCCAAATCTTTGTTCTTAACTTGGTTCTTGATTCCCAGAGTTGAGTTAGAGCATTTCCAACTCATTGGATACCATGGTTGCTGGTTTATCTTGGTGGATGTCCATAGGCCTATTTGAGCATTTTAGGTTTTGGATGTTTATTAGCTTGATTTAGTTTAAATCCATGATTCATGAGTTGAGTTTAGTATTTAATGATTCTAACATGCTTAGTGACCATGATTAGAGTTAGAAAACACTTAAAATTCAAGTTTGTATGATTGGGAGTTGATTTTGGGCCAATGGAACAGTGGCTCAGTTTTGCATAATTTTTTACAGAATTGGTCACGCCTAGGCACAACCTAGTCATGCCTAGGCGTGGACTGATCAGTTTCCAATCCTAAGCAAATAGAGAGTGCCACACTTAGGCGTGGTAAAATCATGCCTAGGAGTGAGACAAGGCATTGGTCACGCCTAGGCATGGGTTCCAGAACTTTGCAAGAATTATGTTCTTGATGTTTTGGGATTTCCTAAATGTTGGGATCACTCATATATATCTTTTTAAGTGTGTTGAGACACTAATTGTGATATTTCTTGGAGAGAATAACCACCTAGCATATATGAGAAGTTGTGGAAACCTTAGGTGTTCTTGGAGAGGTTGAATGCCATAAGGGAGTACCTAGAACCTTATTCAACATAATGTTGACTTTGAAATCACTTGTGGAGTGAGGTTTAGAGGTTCTAGTTGTAAGTGACCTAGTGACATGGTTTTTGCTACTTTGTTGGATAAGTCAGGCTAGATTTATATGTGCTAGTGATCAAAAACGTATTTTGAAAATATTGTTGCATATTTGATTTCCAAACTTGATATTTACTATTTTCCTATGTATTATAACCTTAGATGGTATGCACAACCATATGACCTAAGAATGAGGTGTTGGATCTAAATTCTCCTTGCATTTATGCTAGTATGGTTAGGGTTACCGATATGAGGGTAGAAATAGTACTCTTACATTGTTGAAGGGAAGGTGTCTACCTATTACTAAGTGGGATATAGGCTTTTAGGTCTATCCTACTTTGTATATACAAGGAATGGTGGTTCTTGGAAAATAAGTAATTAACTTGTATTTTTTTAAAAAACTAAAATCTGCATTAGCATTGCATAATCATATCATTAAAACCTTGTATGAGCATAGTCACACACCATAACATAAAGCATTGCGTTATTGATAATTATATGGGCAGTTGTCATGCTTGCTTAGTTGCTTGTTCGATAATATCTTAGGATTGTATAAGCGATTGTTTGATATCATTAATTTTCGTATAATCTGTTACATAGAGTGTAAATATGTGTTCAGTTAGTTTATTTGTTGCTAAATAAATAACTGTTGGTTTTGGTATACTAATACTAAGAACTTTGTGAGTTCTTACCCTTATGTATTCTATGTAAATCCAAGTAAAGACCCTCCAAAGTAAAAGGGCAAGAAAAAGAAGAAGCAAAAGGCTTAGTTTAGTTATTTGTTTCTTTTTGTATTCAGCTTGTACTTATTTACTTTGCTGAATAGTTGTATAAAAGTTTATGTATAGTGTGGCTTTCTAGCTAGTGATGTATATATGTGATCTTTTTCATCTTCGTGGCTCTCTATATTGGCTGCATAGGTTATTATGAATCTATGTTTTATGCATTTTAGAAGGTGACATACTCGATACGATTTATCTTAAAATATTCTGATTATTTTACGATAAATTGTGTTAGGGTGTTATAGTACGCGTGCTAGGTTGGTCAACTAGATGTGGTCCGGATCACGGTCCAGAACACTAGTTGTGAGTGAGGGTTATAGAGCTGCACCAACTCTAGTGAAAAAGAAAAAAAAAGTGCTTGGTAGCATTTTAGGTTTTAATTAAAATTAAATTTGTTTTTACCCATAGGAATTAATGGAGAGGTTTCTTTTCCCAATTTGATTCTATTCCAATAAGAAAATTCCTATCTCTTCCTCCTTATAGTTTATTGAAATTTTGAAATATAAAATTTAAAATTTAAATTCTAAAATTCCTCTTCTATGTAACCCATTTCATAAGTTTTGTCAAATAACAAAATTTTATTTTCTTACCTAGCGAATGATTTAAAACTAATACTTGAATTAGATTGGCATTAATTCTTTTTTCATCTAAAACTAATGTCATACCAACACGGAATACAAACTGGAGAATAATTACTTATATCATTGCATCAGGAGTTTGTAGGTTATTGTCAAGATCATACTATCAATCATATATATATACATCATTGCTAGCTGAAGAGTGGGTATCACTAAATTATATACATCCAAAATGTAAAAGAAAAGAGAATGGGACACATAACAGCACAAGGTCGTACTACAAAACATATAACCCATAGCCCTTCAAAAAGATGATGCCCTTCATTAGTTAGGCAAGCTAGTCATAGTGTTTACTTAAGAGTAAATATGTGTTTATCTCTAACAACTCTAATACATCTCCCTCATTAGGAACTAGAATCCATGCATAATCGATTTAGATAATAATCATGATGTGCTCCGTGTTAGTCTAAAATTATCATGAATAAAGTAAACATTTAAAATTCTCAATAGAAAATGAACAATTAGAAAATCTTTGACAAAACACATGGGGAGTTTAAACTGTGTAAAGCTATAGAAAATCACATGGCAACCGGTGACCAAATATGATAATATAAATTTGATTCAAGCAAATTAACCAAATTACAATAGCATGAATATGTAAATGCTAAATAAATTACTCAATGCAGCTTTACATGTGAACATTAACACGCAAGTTCATAACATATCATCTTTGCTTTAATTTCCTTAGTACATTTTTTTTTAAAATTTTGGTTCATAACTTAGTATAGCTTTTATTAGGGTGAAAGATCACTTTCAATAATTGGATTAGCCCATAATTTTTATTTGAGTAAAACATTACTTTCAATAATTAAATCAGCTCATAAATAAGCAAGCCTAATAAGTCCTTTAGAATTGTTTTAGTCACTCACTATATGGGTCAATACAAAGAAGAAGCAGGGACTTTTTTTTTGTTTACATGCTAATACTACATGTTTCATGAAAATTTATATAAAAACTAGGGGATAGCAACATCCGCTTGCCCTCCTTTAGATCCATCCCTGCTAATAAGGACTAATGTGTCCAACAAATTAGTTCATGAGAAAAACTAACTTGACTGTCATTTGAAAATCTTAAAGACCAAATTGACGATTTTCATTTCTCAGGGACAATGAATCAGCCGCTAAATTTTTTAAGGACTATAATTTTGAGGTTTAGTCTTCTTTTTTAACTTTTGTTTCTCTTCATTCTCAAATCACTGCAACACTATATATAGATGTCCTTGGTTAGTTTTTTATTATTTCACTTGTAGTAGAATTTGGTGTTATGTTGCATCACATTCATGTGCCGCACGTAGCCTTTTTACTTTTGCTTTTATAGTTAAAGTAATAATTACTTTCAATAAATATATTTAACTTTTTATTTAATAATAATAATAATAATAATAATATCTTTCTAATGTTAGTTTAACTTATAGGAATACTCATAATACTTATCACAAAGATTTGATACTAGGTCTTATTTCAATAATAAATTCTTAACTCACCATTACCAATTTATTTAAAAAGTTTATTTTAATTTAAATTCTTATAAACCTTATCTAATCTCTTCAAATTAAAGATTCCTTTACACAAAATATGTTAAAAAAATGAGATGTTACAATTTATCTATAATAGTTTAATTTTAATACCAAAATATGCCTTAATTGCCGTCCTAAAAATCCTCTCACCTCTTGATTTTATCTATTATTTTCCTAATTTTCATAAATAATATTTATTTGAATCCTATATTTTGTTTATTATTATTATTATTATTATTATTATTATTATTATTATTATTATTATTATTATTATTATTATTATTATTATTTCCATTTTTTATCTGTCCTTTTTACGGTTTTTAAGGATATATATATATTTATTTATTATTTATTTATAATCTTATTATTTTATTTTAAATAGGTGGATGGTACACAGCTCATAAACTCCTTCTAATAATTACAAGAATACTAATGTAATGAAATTGGGATTCTAATGTAGAGTTATGTTATTTGCTTATTAAAAGTTTTACATTAACTTTACATTTTTTTAGTTTGGGATAAATAAGCTAAAGAGAGTGTGTCTTGAAACGTGTATTTTCCTTATTTTATTATTTAAAGAGAAAATGATATAAGAATAATGTAATTTTTTTTATGTGCAAATATTATTACTATTATAATGTAATACCAACTCCCTAAGCCAAACCACCGAATGGATTTATTTTTCTACATTGATCATAAATAAGTCTATATTTTTTATTTACACTAACATATTGACAGACTTTTTTTTAATATAGTAAGAAGGTGAAGAGTTTGAATAAAACTGTAATTTGAAAATCTTTTTTTTTTTTTTTTTGCATTTATTTTTAGTTATAGGATGCATTTTTAATTTTATAATGGTATAGATAATTATAGGTAAAATGTGATAACTCAAGTATATGTAGATAATTAAAGACAAAATGGGACAATTGAAATGTGAATCAAGACAGTTCTCTTTATTAATAGTGTAGATATTTTTCATTATTAATTGATTCGCCATTAAGCATTTAAGCCATTTTTCTATATTAAGGCATATTTTCTCTATACAGTTGTACCATTTATATTTTTAATTTACTCAGCTTAGTGATTAAAAAGCTAGGAATGTGTTCAGTTACAAATTGAGTAGTTCTGAATGGCCTTCCAATATTATAAAGTAGACCAACTTTGTTAGAGAACAACAATCAAAGACCTCAACTTTTATATGTTTACAGCAATTGTTTCAATTTTTTATTATTATCTAGAGAGACTATTGATATATCATATGCTTTATAATAACATATTTTTATGAGAATTGAGATTTTTCATTGAGATAATTAAAGTCAAAAGTGATTGATCTATTTTTTATATTGATGTGATGAAGAGATATATGTAAAAACTATGAATTTGATTTGAATGTACTGTCAAGTACTTCTTCAAAGATTATAATTCTTGAGAAAAAAAATCTCCTTCAATCTTTAAATAACGTTTTATTATTACTCTCAAGAAAATGCAACTTTTAGCCAACCTACTCTATTGTTCTTCACTTGAATATCCCCCATTCGGTTGCGCAACAATGCTTGATATCTAAGTTTCAAATCCTCCACGGGAATAGAAACCTTGAGTCCAGCCATTGCATCTCTTTCTCTTTATCTTCACCTTCACTTGTTCCTTCCAAACATCACCATCACCACCACCACCACCATTCATAGCATTCTCCAAGTTTTCAACTTCAAACCTTCCATAATAGCACAGTCCCTCTCACTCTCCACCAAACCATTCTTAGAACAAAAAGATGCATTTCCCTCACTTTCACCACTCCACAGAAAAAACTCACTATCCATTTACAGTTATATTCGCAAACTCACTCACCGCAATAGGCTCAATGAGGTGCTCACTCTCTTGGACTACATGGACCAGAAGGGAATCCCAGTGAACCCCATGACATTCTTTTCCGTCATCGTCACTTGCACACACACCAGGTCCCTCTCCCAAGGAAGAAAAATTGACACTCACCTTTGAATCAATGGGCTCAAAGACAACAAGTTCTTGTGTGTCAAACTAGTCCACATCTACACCTCTTGCGGCACCAATGAAGATGCTAAGAAGCTCTTCAATGATTGCCACGTGTACCCCTTGAATGTATTGTTGCTCGAACGGACCATGGTTTTGGGTAGGCGGAAATTTCGAGATTTGGTTTCGCCTTATTCAGAAATGAGGGCTCTGGGGATGGAATTGAATGAGTGGGGTTTTGCCTCAGTTGATCTTATTACATACATCAATCAAGTATCTATAAATGCAAATTCTAAATTATTCTATCATCAGTACATAAAATTTAATGTCAGATTATTCTTTCATAGTTACACTTGATGTAACATCTTCTCTAACTAATTAGTCTTCTAGTAGCTTATTAACCCCTGTATGAGTTACCTGTTAATTCTGATGATTTTCTGAGTTAGTTTGAACAAAATGCTATAATGCAGGACGTGAAAAATAGTTCATATTAGCTCAGAACGTAGCACAAACTGTTTCGATAATGGAAATAAATATGAAAAAATTATTTTTAGGTCATAAATAATTAGAATGAGTTGTGATAATTTTTGAGAAATTAAATGAAGTAGTTTGACATTTTTAATAAATAGAATAATTGTTTAAAGGTCAAATTAAATAAGAGAGTAGCTTGAAAAATTATGAGAATTTGTGGAGATATTAAATAGAGGATGAATGTTATTCTGGAAATGATTACAGGTTAATGCAGACATATGTAAGCATATTAGTTTAACTCCTTAAGTTTATCTTAACTTAAGGAAAAATAATATAATTTAATAGCTGTCAATGGTGAGTATAGATAGTTATTAAATGATAAGTATATAAACTGAATAAAGTCCTAGAATTTTCTACAGTGACTATGAAAGTTAGAAAACTCATCAATAGATGGTCAAAGTATCTCTAAGAGATAAATCTCCTCCACTTAACCATGACAACACATCTTTCTTTCATTTTATCCTTATTTGTCCACTTTCCACAGCCTCACTCACACTTACACTCTCACAATTCTCTTTCTCACTTTTTCTCTTGACTCTCACACAACAACAACAACAAACATAAGAGAAGAAAGAAAAGAGAGGAAAAGGCACCATCAACAAGGGAATAAAGGAGTAGCAAGGGAGAGAAAAGATAAACATCATCATCAAGGGAGCTTAGGTAGAGGTTTGTGCATCTCTACCTTACTCTTTTCTCTTCTTGCTTCTCAAATCTTGTATTAGTGGATTGGTTTGAGAATTGTTCTTGTGAGTCTTATGTTGAATTGATGATACACACACACACACACACACACATATATCTCTGTGTGTGTGTGTGTGATTGTTGAACTTAAGGATATCTATAAATCTTTAAGGATTTGAGGTTGATGATATAAGGAATTTTATTAGTTTGATCATTATTGTTAAACCTTGTGGATTTTTTGGCTTGAGAATATGTATATAGAGGCATGATGCTGTCTTGATTGTAAATGAAAGGAAATGTATTCGTCTGAGATTACCATATTTGAGAGCCTATTATGGTTGTGGAAATGTATTTGATAATCGATTATCAGATATGATAAATGATTATCAATTTTTAGAATGCTAATGCTCGAGGGTGATAATCAATTATAAGATATGATAATCGATTACCAAATTACAAAATGCATTTACTAGTATGTAATAATCGATTATAAAGATATGATAATTGATTATTAACTTACAAAATGCTACTATTGGATGGTGATAATCGATTATCAGACTATGATAATCGATTATCAAGTTACAGAATAAGATTAAATGTGTGTGATAATTGATTACTACCCATGATAATCGATTATCAATCTCCTTTTTTAAGTAAACAGAGTTCTCTACTACATAAAAACTCAAATGGATACATCTATACTATGTGATGTGATGAGATTTGATTAAGTTCACTAAGTAAGGTGACTTTTGTTTATGTATGCGCACTTGATAAACTTGTGAAATGATAATATTGTGCACTTGATGTACTTGTGAAATGATGATATTTTGCACTTGATATACTTATGTGATGAAGATAATGTGCACTTGATATATTTATAAGATGAATTGTGATATGTTCCTTTAGAATGATAAAGTTGAGTTAGTAATTGAATTGACATGTAAAGTGCTCAAAGGTTAAAAGATATTGGACATGATCCTCGTACGGGGGTGATCCTTAGATGTTAATCTCTTATGAAGGGTAGCCCGTTGATTGATTTGGCCAATGATTGATATTGGAAATGATCCTCGTACCTGGAGGTGATCCTAGATGTTTGGAAGATCAAGGAGGCGACATTCCCTCTCTACCTATGATTCTAGATTGAGGAGGAGACATGCCCTATCTAGATTTGGTCAGTGTTGTATAATGAAGTACAATTACGTATAGGCTGAGTGCATCAGCCTGATAAGCAGACTATCACCGAGTGTTCGGTATTATGAGGATGCGACATTCCCTCCTTACTAGGGTAGTGCGAGGATGTGACATTCTCTCCTACCTATTTGATATAATTAATGAGAAAGATGATAATTAATAAGCACTAAAGAAAGATTTATAGCATTGTTAAGCATTTGCACATTAAATGAAATTGTCATATATATATATATATATATATCATAGATTCGAAAATAAATATTTGCATCTTGAGAAATTGTAAATATTCTAATGATAGTTAGATATGGTTTATATGTTGATACATTTCTAGTGATTACTATGATTTATTGATGATGCGCTTGAAAATATTTATATTAATTGAGTATATGTTAATGATCAATGATTAAAATTGAATTTTTGTCTTCAGGAAAAGAAAGGAACTATTTTGGCATTAACCACCTTTCTATGGAATATTTTAAGAATTATTTTGATTCCCCAAAGCAGCTAGAATTGTTATGATGACATTTAAATATTAGAAATATTAAAAATTTCTAGAATTCTCACCCCTTTATTTTTTCTTTCCAAGATAATTCCAGCACGTGACCCATCTATGGAGTAGAGACAAAGATGCTGATGTAGTATAGAATTACTTTTTTTTTACCATTGCCATGTACTTATAATTATGCATTGGTTTGTATATAGTTTATATGTACATATGCCTATAAAGGCTTGGTATGTATCACTTGGATACTAATGTACTAGATTGTATGAAATATTAATATTTGTATGGCTTATACAAGTCAAGTATACAATTGAATATTTTAGGTGTATGTTTATATTTGAAAATATTATTGTCCCTCACAAGGCTTAAATAAGAAATAGAATTAGAGTATTAGTTTTGGGGCGTTACACTTGACACATGTCAATGTTTTAGCAAGCCATATGACAACATGTTGCAGCATTTCGCTACCAAACTCTCTTTCTATATGTTAATTAATAGATGTTAGATAATTCATTAAATATGACCAACAAGCAATAAATACTAGACATATCACTTGGGTACCAAACTACCAGTACCCTTAAAAAAAGATGGCTACGTAATCCCTATTATTTATGTTCGAGGATTTCTCTAATAACCATAATTTTTTTCAAGGGTTTCTAATACCCAGGATGAGTCATCAATGATATATTGCTTGTTGGTTATATTTAATGAATAATCGAATATTTATGATAAAATCACCAACCAACAAACATTCGACAACTCACTTCGGGTAATACAGTAAGGGTAGGGCTACATATGGAGTTAGGTCAAGTTTAGGGAAAATTTAAGTCCAAACCAATTTACCTTTGTTCCAATTGGGTTGGATCGGATTTATAAAAAAAACTTAGCCAACATTGTTTCAACTAAGTTGGGTTGGTTTATGTCGAGTAATCGAGTTACACACACACACACACACACACCAGAGACCAGGGTGAAGATCATGGGAAAAGGCGGAGAGGGGAGAAGGATTGAGAGAAGTAGGAGAGCTGTAACATCCCGAAAATTTTTTATTTCATTATAAATAATTTTTTTATAATATTTATGATTTTTGAGAAGTTTTTTAGATTTTTCTGAATACGTTGAATATTTTAATATATTTTTTATTTTATGTGCATACTGGGCAAACTCAGTGTAACATCTCAAAAATTGTTTGTTTCATGATAAATAGTTGTTTTTCAATATTTGTGATTTTTTGGGAATTTTTTAGAATTTTCTGAATTGTTTGATTATTTTAATATTTTTTCGATTTACGTGTGCATTGAGTAAGGCTGGGAAAATAAAATATTTTTCCTCGAGGCCGAAAAACTTTGAACTATAGAAACGTCGATGGGGGATCTTACTAAACCCGAGACTGGACACAGTTTATGAGGTTTTATTTTTTCTAAATTTTATCTGATAAATAAAATCGCAGTATATTTTATTATCTGTAGAATAATAAAATATTATTTCTTCTAACTGTGCCAGTTGTCCAATGGATAATAATTCTAGCAGATTATTTCTATCTGATCACTTTTATGATAATATCTAAGTGACATCATCATCCTTCACTTTATCGAGAAGCGTGCGAAGCTTCTCAAGAAAACTTCAAGGGAAACTTCTAGGAAGTTTCCTCTTAACCACCCCTCTCTCTCTCTCCTCCCTTTCCCTCTCACACGGCTGCATGGTCTCTTGGGAGACCAAATATTCATTTTTTTCAATTATTTCATTTCTACTATCCACTTCTCTCTTTACCCTTTCTCTTCTCTTCATATTTTCCCTTTCTCTCTCTTCCTCTCTCCCCACGAGCTCTCTCCTCTCTTCTCCTCCATCCACATGGCTGCACCACCTTTGGTGGCCATCCACCATTTCTTGCCAAGACAACCTTGTTTCTTGCATCCTCTTCTCATCCTAAGACTTTTCTCTTTGGGGGTCATCCCCTAAATCTTCCTCTTTCTTCTTCCACCATTGAAGCTCAAAGCTTGAAGCTTTTGAGGTAATATTCTTGATCTTCATTTTCTCTTCTCATTTTCGTGGTCCTTGGCCACCATTGTGACCAAGGACTCCATTTTCAAGCTTTGATTTTGGATTTCTTGGGTTTCATCATCTTAGGGATTTTCTTGGAGGTGTTGGACGAATTTCAAGAGGCATCAAGGAGCTTGTTCTCTTGTCTTCTCATTGAGGTAAGAGGGAGATAATCCTCTTCACCTAATCTTGGTGGTGGGGAAGTGTCTTTGATGTTGATGATGAGGAATCCATTGTGGGTTTCTCACTTTGTTGTGATTTTTAATAATGTTAAGATTTGATTGTGATTGTATGATTTTATATGCTTAATATTGTGAATCTTGATGGATATGAAAGTATATAAATGCTTGGATATGTGTTTGGGAAGCTAGGGATTCATACCCATTCGATTTGGAGGCTGGGGGAACATTTTTGCAAGTTTCTGGTGTTAGATCCATAGAGCAGAGGCATACACGGCCGTGTAATCGAGCAACGTAAAAATGAGCATTTTTCCAAAGGCATACACGGCCCAAGCCGTGTATTTTGGCACGACCGTGTACTCCAGGCCGTGTATTTTGGCACGACCGTGTATTTTGTGTAGTGAAGAATGGTTGGTTCTTTTCTAGTCCCTTAGAGGCTCACAGTCTCATTGGGTACTCATTGTGAGGCTTTATAACACGCTAGAACTTAGTTAATTAAAGGAATATACACTTACCTAAGGAATCATAACGTGGAACAGATAAAGAACCCGATCTTATCATAAAACTTAGAGTGAAGTTTGGACAAAGAAAGAACATGAGTGTGAGGAGAGTTGTGAGGAACTCAAAGTAAATATTCTAAGAAAGCTAACGTAAGGACATAATGGAATTAAAGCATAACTTTCGTAGTAACTTTGAATAGTGTAGGTTCACCTTTGAGGTCTTAATATTGATTTGTTGTGGCTTGAGAATTTGGATAAGTTATGTTATAATTGTGAATCTATGTATGTATGAATATATATAATATATATATATATATATATACGTATTGAAATCCATATGCATTGAGGCATGATTGATATAGTCTGACATGATGAGCATGATTGAAGCACGCATTGACATTGTGATTATGGAACCGAAGTACTAGACCAAGAAACATCAAGTAGACGATTTAGTCAAATATGGTTTGTTTTTATAACCAGAAACATCAGGTAGATGATTTAGTCAGAAAGGACTGGTTATCAGAGGAAACCCAGTTAACAGTGATACTATGTAGTCATATGGACGGTTATATAATATCACTGATGAAAATGGTATTGAACAATTGTATGGATGGATTGCTTCAATACCATTGGGAATAGTACAACATTGGTTGAACTATTGTTAAGGCCATGTTGCCTAGGAGTTGAATCACACCTTAGTGCGGGTGCGAATAGATAAGTGTAGGTCTCTTATTGACCTTGGGGGCATCGGGGTGCGGGTACCTCGCAATGGATAATTGGTAGCTCTTCTGTCCGGGGGACAGACCGATGCAAATGCACCGACGATCCGTACCTAGACACTGTCCTATATCGAGATCTGTGTAGAATATCTTGTACAATACCATGATGTACACTTTGATAAATTGAGAATTTTTAGCACTTAAAGGCCTCGGCAGCCGCGATACAGACATATCTCCTGATCATTCTCTCTGACGTTTTTTCTAGCTCCATGGAGTAGGAAATGAGTACATTGTACATGAGGTTGGCCAGCATACGCATTGTGCATATGCATGATCAGTTCACATATTGTCATGGCATGGTCAACATACATATTGTGGTAACATAATTTATTATTCATATATCTATGATGGGTGTCTGTTGTTATAGTGCTGTTGATATTTATATGATTGTGGGATATGCTTTTATGATGATATATATATATGTGTGTGAAATTGATAACTTGAATATATCTGAATTATCTGTATGTATGGAATGACTACGTCATTCGTGTTATGTTCCTTTACTGCCATGTTGGTAATGATATAGGATATCTCACCTCTTCATTGTATTGTCCAGCTTTATTTTGTGTTCCAAAAGGTTGTGGAGGGGACACGGTTGAATTAGCCGGCTGTGGTTGAGTTGAATTTCTAGTTCCTATGATGACATTGAGATGGGATTTCCTTAGCAATGTGCGAATGCAGCTTCATGGGGGCATTGATGCCTAACGGGTCCAACGAGACAACAAACGTTTCATTGTATATAGGGGTAGTGGCTCTGTCTATAGGTAGTATCTATCTCGGGGTTACTACTTACCCTTTAGTGTTTTGGTACATGTCTTTTGTTATTTAAGTATGTAAGTGTTACGTTTTCATGTTAATAGTACCTTGTAATCATTATATATATATATATTTAATGTACTTCACTCTATAATTAGACTTTTGGGAGCTATGCGATAAACATATTTCATTCGTGGCTCATAATTTCTTTATATGCAAAATGGTCAAATATGAAAAACTTGTTATTTGAGTTGTAGCACGCCAAAATTTAGTGACCGTGGTATAATGACGATTGTGCCATGGTTATTAAATCGAGGGGTGTTACAAGAGCAAGTGAACTGCTTACATGAATGCATATGCAGATGCAGAAAGTAAATTAAAATAAAATTAAAACATAAGGAAAAGAAACCGGAGAGGCGATAGACCGCACAAGTCCGGTGAGGGAGAGAGGAGAAGAAGAAAAAAGAAGAAGAAAGATTGAGATATTATATTGAAACAAAGAGAAAAGCTTACAAGAGACTCTCTCTTTCTAAAGATTCTCTCTCTATGTTTGGCATTCTCAAGGGTGCCTACAACATGGACAGGCAAAGCCTTATATAGACATAAAATTCTACTATTACAACGTGCCAGTAACATGACTGGAACTATTACAATAGTAAGAGGTTTGCATCAATGATTGCTACAGTAACATTTGCAACAGTGCCAGTAACATGACTAGAACTATTACAACAATAATCTGCCGACACTTTTGTCGTTTATTCAACAATCTTCATCAAGGTTGATACCAAAACAATCATCTTTATTCTGGTAATCTGATGATGATTCTGTTGAAGAGGAGGAGGCAGGAAGCTTCTGTTGTGCAGAAGAGCCTGCATCTTCATCATCGAGGAGTCTGAGGTAATTTTTTTGCAAAGTTCTCCTTACTTGTCGAAGCAGCAAGAGCGGCCGTAACTTGAACCTTCTAGTTAAGAAACAAACATGTTTCAGGAGCAACTACTTTCAGTAATTTTGGGTTCTTGTTGAACCAGGATATGATGTTGTCTAGAGTGGTTTTGGATGCGTCAAATTCAGTCCACCATTTGACAAAAGCACATTGGCAATTAGTTAGGATGATCATGCTTCCTGTATTTATATTGCCAAGAAAAGATCCAAGCTAATGACAATTTTGAAAAGAAATGCAAATCAACTGGGAATGGATTATTGGCCAAGTCAGTTTTCCTCTGAAAATATTGAAATCCTTCATTTACTTCAGGAGGAAGGATTTGTGAGATTGGTCCAAAGAAACTCCACCACTGAGTAAACCATTAATAACAGACATTTTATTTGAAATATATTAGCCATGAATGGCAATTGGTCTTGTCTGAAGCCAAAACGTGTTACTTCAAGCCTGGATATAATCCCAATAATTATAACCCATTGGTTCAAAATTATGGGAAAATTTTGTCAAAGTGTTTAGATTCTTTCCATATTCTGACAGTGTCAAGACTTTGAGAATCTGAATAGTTGAATGAGTGATGTTCTTTTGATCCTTCGGGTCCCTGTAATGCTTAATAGATACAGAGTCAGAATCAACAAGAATAAACTCATAAAATTGTTGGGTCTTATTTTGAGCGATAGGTTTGAAATGAATGTCTTTTGGAAAGATTTTCATAGGTACTTTGTTTGGATTTGAATCCCAGAATTCAAGTTCCATCTGGATAACTAGCCAAAAGTTGTCTTTTAAGATAAAATGTGCTTGGGGTTTTTCAGTAGAGATTGGGATAGGCTCAGCTATCAAATCTTTGTTTGGTGTGTTGACCTTGTTGGCATTATTTTTCAGGTTTTGGATAATCACATCAAGATTCTCTTCTTCTTCTTCAGAGGCAATTTATGCCCCCGATTTTTTGGGTAGTTTGGTCAATCCTTGATCTTGGAATATGAGAAGTGTTTGGATTGGAAAGGCATAGTCTGCCTTAGTTTATTTTCCTATTTGTTTCTGGGTGGATGACATTCTTTTTTAACTTCTTCTTTAACTTCTATAAATTGGAGGTTGGTGCCATGCTTTTGTGCAAATGAGAAAAATCGTGGTAAAAAATAAAGTAATGGAAAAACAAAGAACAAAAAATTCAAGGAAAGCAAATAAATGTTAAGATAAGAAAACTCAAAAAAGTTGACCACGAACCACAAAATTTACCTAAGATTCCTTTCACCTCGGAATCGTTGTAGTTTATTAGTTAAGAACACTTAAGTTTGTTCTTCCATGTCCAAAAGGAAGCGGACTGTCTCTTATTCAACTTAGGACAACCTCTGCCATTTCGTTTCCATCGCTTTCTTATGTAACATCCTTCCAAATCAATTAGTCTTAATCATGGTTATAGAAGTTTAGTAACTTGTGTAAGAGCTACTTGTTAACTTTGGTAACCTTTTTAAGTTAGTTAGGTTATTTTGCTATAACACTGAATGTGAAAAATAGTTGTTACTAGCCCAGAGAGTAGCATAAGGCGAAAGTTATTTCCTTGAGTTTAATGTAACTTAAGGAAGAGTAATAAAACTTAAGTAACCGTTTTAGGTGTGTGAACAATAAAGCAATGATGAGAATATGATTGAAATGAATCCTATGATTTTTCATAACTCTTAAGAAATTTAGGAAACTTGGTTTTGTAAGATCAAATTATTCCTAAGAGATATAAAGTTTCTAGCTAAATATATCTTAACTCATTTGTATCTTCCCTTTTGCTTCCAATGTCATTATTTTTCTTATTCTTTGACTTCTCTCTCTTATTTTCTCTCATCTCTCACGTTGGTAGCAGAGAAAAAAGAAAAGAAAAAAGTGAAGAAAAGAAGGAAAGGAAGAAAGAAAAGGAGGAAGAACCAAGGAAAGGCAAGAAGACCAAGTTCAAGCATTATCCTTGGAGACTTGAGGTAGGGGTGTTTGTCCATGCTCTACCCTTTTCTGTTTTCTACATCTTGTTGATGGTGCATGCATGGTGCATATGGAACATGGTAAAAAATGAGTTTTGTGAGGTATTTCAATGGTTTGAGATAGTGAACTTGATTAGAAGTTAAGAAAATGGTATATAATGAGTTGAAACATGCATACTAGTGGTTTAGAACTTGTAAGCATCCATATAACTCCATTAACTTATGTTTGAGAAAATGGGTTTTGGATTAGTTGTTCTTTGTTCTTGTTTCACTATGTTAGTGATTTGAGAATGTGCATGAGAGTTTTAACATGCTTAGAAACCATGTTTAAGGTTGAAAACCTTTTAGAACTGGATTATGGAGGTCAAGAACTAGTTGCTAACTCAAAGAATTTGAGTTTGGTAAATCTAGTGCTGGGCACTTAATTGCCCAAAAAGTGGGCACTTAATTGCCCAAAAAGTGGGCGCTTAATCACCCAAGACCATAATGTCAAAGTGTTGAGCATTTAATTGCTAAAAAATTGGACGCTTAAGCGCCCAACGACAAAAAATTGAGTGAACTTTGCTGTCATGAGGCACCTAATCATTGGAAAAGTGAGCAACTAAGCGCCCAAGGACGGAGAGTTACATGTTTTTTATTTTGAGGAGTTGGAGTTTGCTTGTTGGGATCTTTTATGAATGCTTTTTAGTGTGAGTTAAGACACTATTAGGGATATTTCATGGAGGAAATAACCACCTAACATATGTGTAAAAGAATAGGCCTTTGTGCATCCAATAGTAATGGATTGACATAGTTAAGTTGCTAATCATTGAAGAGCAATGATGTTGCACTTGATATCACTTGTGATGTGATGATGTGGTGCACTAGATGTAAGTATACTAAGTTTATTTGGCAATAGTTTATTTGTCATAGTGTATGAATTGCTCCTTTATGATGAAAGTAGAGTTAGAGATGCATGAATGGTAGTTGTTTCCCTTATTTGCTAAGGTTGAGCTGTGAGGGTAACCTAGAAACATGAATTACTCCTTTATGTGATAAAGTTGACCCGAAGTTGCATGTTTGTTAAGAATGGCTCCTTTACTAGTTAGAGTTGAGCCATAACACAATCTATCTTAAAACAAAGGAGTGAGAAAAGCATTTTGCCAAGGATGGATTTGTGAGACAATGTGTAACACCCCAAATTTTGGCTATGTTACAGTAATAGCTAAATTGTAATGTTTTGTGTTTTCTGTGTTACAGAAAAATATTTTGATCATTCTGAGACTATTTTTGATTGTTGTGTGAGATTTGCTCCGAGTCAGGAAAATAATAATTTTCAGGCCAGGGAAAATCTTATTTGATTTATTCGGAGATGGGGGATCTTACTAAACCCGAATAAGAGAGACACAGAAAAGAATCTTTTAATTTTTAGAATTTATCTGTGAAATAAAAATATTTCACTGAAAATGTCTGCTATTTTATTTATAGCAGCTTCTGCTATAAATTATTAGACCCGATATATTTTAATTGACAGAAAATATACTTAGAATATTTTCTGTAACCTAATTATTTATGAACCAATAGAAACAAGTCAAAAATGATGGTTGGACTTTTCTAACCAATAAGAAAAGGTCTAAGTCGAAATATTTGACTAGTTACAAAGTAACTAAATAAACCTAATTTAGTTATCTAATTGCCTAATTAAGGAACTAAATGAACTAACCTAGTTACTAATTAGTTAGGATCTAGTTAATAACTAAATATCCTAATTTCATCTAGAAGCCATGACTAGGCAAGACATAAGCAATGACCTATTTAACTAGTTAGCTATGTAACTAGATAGTTAATCAAGTAACTAGAAAACCTAATCTAGTTAGTGGTTATTTGATTAAAGTGTAACTAGAATTAAAATAGAAACAAACTAAGTTAGCCTTTCCTAGAGGGCCACACGGCCAAGAGGCTTCTCAAGCCTTCTTGAATGGTCTTTTATGACCATTGCATGACACTTTGATGACCAAGCCATGTGCCTTTGCATGTGAACACAAAGTGTGATATTTTATTTCAAGTTTATCTCCTAATTTTTCCTACACTACTCACACAGCTACACCATTCTATTTCACTCTCAAATTTCATTTTCTCTCACCTAAAGCAAAGACATCATCTTTTCTCTCCAAATTATCAAGAACACCAAGAACTTTTCCCTTTCTTTTTCTTCCTTGGAGGATTCGGCCATACGACCCAAATCCTACTTCCAATCTCCTATAATTTTTTTCTCTACATTTCCTAAACTTAAACTATATTCTAAACACTTTTCTTTTAGAAAGTTTTGTCAAAAACCTACTCCAAGTATCTCAAAATTCAAGCTTTAGCTTACTTCCCTAAAGGTAAACTTTTGATTTTATGGTTCTAAGTTGAGTTTTTGAGTTTCTAGACCATGATTGTTCCATGGTTCTTTGTTATTAAGCCTTGATTATGACTTTGGTAATTGTTTAAGAATTTTTAGGGTTTTTGTTTAGTTCACACGAAAATCAAGAGGAGGGGGGAACTTGAAGATTATTGTCTTCCGTAAGTTAAGAGGGAGATTTAACCTCACCAACCAAGTGTTGGTGGTGAGGAGATGGTTTTGTATGGTGAAAAACCCATAAGGGTTTATTCACTTGTTGTTTGATGCTTCTTTGTTGTGATTGTGGTGTTTATGATTGCATGTGTAATGGTATGACTATGGCTTTGATAATATGCTTGTATGTATAATTTTGGAAGCATGCAAATGTATGTGTAATCTAGGATGTGAACAACATGTTGGAAATGTTACATGAGAGCTCCAAAGAGCTTAAGAGGCACACGACCTCACTAGGTTCAAGAGGACCAAGAGTCCTAAAATGATGATTTCAAATTGAGGATTAAAGGTTCCATGACACTAAAATTAATTAAGATGTTTTACAAGGATTTAGAGTGTTACAAAAATGAATTACAATGAGTTTTGAAGCAAGAATGAAAATTTGGCCAACATGCCATTTTTCAAAATGTGGAACTAAATTATTTTATTAAGTGTAGATTTAAAGGTTTAATTGAGAAGGAAAACATTTTGGAAAGAGTTTGGATTAATAGTAAGCAAAATGCTTTTTAGAAAACAAAAGGATGAAATTAAATAATTAAGTTATGTAAATAGATGTCAATACTTGAAATTTTCTAATGTATAGTTCACCCTATGGGTTTTGAAGCGCGTTAGGAAAGTCTGAGCTGTAATATCTTAAGTAAAGCAAAGAATGACCATTTTCTGAGAAATAGTAGAAATACTGATTTTTAGAGGAGTTATATTGTAATTATTATTTTTAGAGGGGCTATATTGTAAATATTTTCTAAAAGAGGGACTATCTTGTAAATATTATTTTATGAGGGACTATTATGAAAATATTATTTGAACAAGGACTATAACGTAAATATCATGTTATAGAAGGACTATTATGCAAATATTGAAAATAAAGTCAATTTTTGTATTAAATGAGAAGAATCGTATTTTTGATTTAAAATGTGTTAGAAATATTTTATGCGATTGAGAAAACGTTGAAAAATCAATACGCGATTTGAAACTGTGACAGAAAAGTTACGCGATTGAGAAAATGCAAAAATATGATTACGCAATGAAAATACAGTACAGATACTGTTGAACCAATGTGTGAACCTTGAATATGAAATAATGAATTTGAATTGAGAATGTTGCATTGTACATGCATTTGAAAGGTCTAATGAACTGATTAAGGCTAATTGCCTAGGAGAGAGTACACCTCTTGAGTGAGTGCGATATGCGTCGTGTAAGTCACTTGTTGACTTTGGGGGCATTGGGGTACGGGTTGCCTACAATGGGCAGTTGGTAGCTCTTCTGTACCGTGGGTTTGACTGATGCAACACACCGATGATCCTGACCGAGAAACTATTCTTAATCAAGATCTGATAAAGACTGTCGTGTATATGCTAGATGTGCAAATTATAGCACTTGGTCTGAGGCATGTTGGTACAGATAGATCTTTTTAATCACTCCCTCTGACCTGAGTTTTAGCTCCATGGAGTAGGAAATTGAGTCTATGTGCACATGCATAATTATTGATTATTTATATCGGTGTGATATTTGAACTGTTGAATGATTGAGAAATGTTGAGGGCATTATTATAATTATTGTTTATTTCATATATTGTGATGATAAATAATGTGGATGACATGATTGTAATTATGGTAGGATGTATCTGTATGATATATTATATGTGTTTATCTCCATGCTACCATGCTAGTATTGGCGCAGGTGATCTCACCGCTTTGTATGCCTATTTTGTACTGTATTTATATTTGTAAAGACGTTGAGTAAGGACTCGAGCAAGAAGGTGAAGAAGAGCATATTCCTGTGGAGGAAACCGAATTCTGAGAAGATGGTGATTCCTAGTTTCCTAGGATATATGAGGTTACAATTTCGTGGAGGATCAGAAGCGTGGCATGTTGATCTGGACAGAGCGTGTATTTATTATATAGGAGATATGAACATTATCTTAAGTAGGCTTTATCATAGGAACCCTTATTTTAGTGTAAATATTAATGTACACTTAGAGTTTCCGTTGTCCATTAGGCAGTATTGGGGAGCTTACTACCGTACTCCTAGTACGATTAGTATCATGTCGTCTGTGCGGACATCTGTCCGTAGGACTTCACGTCAGTTTGGATTCCTACCTGTTGAGGAATCTGAGGAGGACCCGTCTGAGGGTTCTGTTGTTTAGTAATACTTGGGCAATATGTTAGTTTAATATAATGTTTAAATACTTTAAGAACTTGGTCTGTAAATATTTAAGTATGACAGTACTAAGACGTGTATATATGATGTAAATTATTTGTGATGATGTTGTAATGTTTTTATTTTTCGCTAAGTTTATCTTTTTGATATAAATAAATTTTACAACTCGTATTTG
Organism: Ormosia semicastrata; assembly: GCA_029884595.1. NCBI lineage: Eukaryota > Viridiplantae > Streptophyta > Magnoliopsida > Fabales > Fabaceae > Ormosia > Ormosia semicastrata. The sequence goes on from JAQQTO010000060.1 coordinate 73,078,141, forward strand.
CACTACGAAGCATTATTATCTAAAAGGGGTAATTTGGTAATTAAGTAACATAAATGTGATACCCTACGGTAAGTCTTACATTAGTTGGTGTCAGAGCCCAAGTTAGAGTCTTTTTGGGTTTGTGGTTAGTTAGGTCTGTCTTGTTTAAGTTGTATGATTCTCTGTGTTTGTTTTCTGAAAGAAAACAATATTGTTTGAAGATTGACTTTAACTCTTCCTTGTGTTGTTCAGCTTGATTTGAGAAAACACGTAATGGCTGGACGAGGAAGAGGACGCGTGAATACTAGAGCAGGATTTGGAGACATTGGTGACGATAACCAAAACATGGCTGCAGCTGTAGCAGCAATGCAACGGATGGCTGAAGTTGTTGTTCAGCAAAACCAAAGAGCAACTGAGGATACTCACAGTTTGTCAGAATTTCGTAGAAACAATCCACCGAAATTTCATGGAGAATTTAACCCAGAGAAAGCTAATCTGTGGATCAAAGAATTAGAAAAGATATTTGAAGGTATGGGTTGTACCGATGAGCGAAAGCTTACTTTTGCGACATTTGTGTTAGTAGGAGATGGAGAAGCTTGGTGGGTAGGAGCCTGAAGATTGATTCAAGTTGAGGGGAGAGTTGTGACATGGCAGCTCTTTAAGCAGAAATTCTGGGAAAGTATTTTCCAGCTAGTGTTCGTCATGCTAAGGAGATGGAATTCCTTAGTTTAAGGCAAGGGGTGATATTCGTAAGTGAATATGCTGTAAAATTCGAAAGCTTGTCTAAGTTTTTGAGATATTTTCAGATGCACCAGGATGAGGAATGGAAATGCAGAAAATTTGAAGAGGGGCTGAGACTTGACATTAAGCGAGCTATGACAACCGTGGATATTGACCAGTTTCCAGCATTGTTGGACAAGTGTCGAAAGGTTGAAGAAATTGATCAACAACATGAGGCAAGGAATAGGAACTTTGGACCTACACGGTTCCAAAGAGGAAAGGGTAGCGGTGACAACCGTTATCAGCAGAAACCATATACCAAACCAACAGGAGGTCAGAATCGACAACAATCTTTTGGAGGAAGTTCTAGTGGCAGTAGGATGAGTCAAGGTGGAACTTCTACACTTAAATGCTTCAAATGTGGGAAGAATCATCTCACCAAAGATTGTCAACATAAAGGGGTGATCTGTTATAGATGTGGAAAGCCTGGACATTTTTCCAGAGAATGTGATCAGCTGAAGGCGGAACCATCGGTGGGAAGTGTTCATACTACGAGGCCACAGGCGAGTGGTTGTGTATATACCATGAGCAGGGAAGAACCCGCGAAATCTGAGGACTTGATTATGGAGGAGTGTGCTATCGAAGGTAATCCTTTAACAGTGTTATATGATTCAGGAGCAACATATTCTTTCATTGCATATGATTGTGTGGAGCGTTTGGGATTGACTGTGACTACATTGCCTTATGATTTGAGTGTTGCTACTCCTACTGATAAGCCTATGATAACTACAAAGGTATGTTTGAATTGCCCTGTATGTGTTAGGGATAGAATATTTTATGTGGACTTGATTTGTTTACCTCTTTCCAAGATTAATGTAATCTTAGGAATGGATTGGTTGTCTTCTAACCATATCCTGATAGACTGTTCCAGTAAGACGTTAGTTTTTCCTGAGGTTAAGGATTCTAGATTCCTAACGGCTACTCAAGTTGAAGCTTGTTTGAAGGAAGGAGATCAGGGGTACTTGTTGATGTCATCTTTGGAGGCTCACTGTGAAGATGTTTTGAAGGATATTTTCTTAGTTAATGAATTTCCTGAGGTATTTCCTGAAGATATACCTAGACTACCACCAGAAAGATAAATTGAGTTTTCTATTGATTTAGTACCTGGAGCTGGACCTATATCTATGGCGCCTTACAGGATGTCGCCAGTAGAGTTGGCAGAGCTTAAGAGACAGTTGGAGGATTTGTTGGAAAAACAATTTGTGAGACCAAGTGTATCATCATGGGGAGCTCTTGTATTGTTGGTAAAGAAGAAGGATGGGACTTCTCGTCTATGTGTAGACTACCGATAATTGAATAAGATTACGATTAAGAACAAATATCCACTTCCAAGAATTGATGATCTTATGGACCAATTACGAGGAGCCGCAATATTTTTCAAGATTGACTTACGTTCTGGATATCACCAGATACATGTGAAAGCATAGGATATTCCCAAAACTGCATTTCAGACACGTTATGGGCATTATGAATATCAAGTGATGCCGTTTAGTGTGACTAATGCACCTGCCATATTTATGGACTTTATGAATAGGATTTTTCGTTCATACTTGGATAAGTTTATTGTTCTCTTTATTGATGACATTTTCATTTATTCTTAAAGTCAGGAGGAACACGCTGGGCATCTTAGAGTGATTCTCCAAATTCTGAAGGAGAATAAGTTGTATGCCAAGTTATCCAAATGTGAATTTTGGTTAAGCGAAGTTTAATTTTTGGGACATATCATATCGGAAGAAGGAATTAAAGTTGATGCTTCAAAGGTGGAAATAATTATGGAATGGGAAAGGCCAAAGACTGTATCAGAGATCCATAGTTTTATCGGATTAGTCAGTTACTATCGACGATTTATTGAGGGATTTTCGAAGATAGCAGGACCTCTTACCCAACTTACCCGAAAGAATCAACCGTTTGTATGGACTGATGCATGCTAAGAAAGTTTCCAAAAGTTAAAAGGGCGACTGACTACTTCACCGATTTTGATTCTACCTGATCCGAATGAATCTTTAAAGGTATATTATGATGCTTCGTACCAAGGATTGGGTTGTGTACTTATGCAGAACCGTAAGGTTGTAGCATATGCGTCGAGGTAGTTGAAAGTGCATGAGAGGAATTATCCGACTTATGATTTGGAGTTGGCAGCTGTAGTGATTACGTTGAAAGTGTGGAGATATTTTCTTTATGGGGCAACGTTCACTATTTTTAGTGATCATAAAAGTTTAAAGTATCTGTTTGACTAAAAAGAGTTGAATATGAGACAAAGGCGTTGGCTAGAGTTTCTGAAGGACTATGACTTTCGGTTACAGTATCATCCCAGAAAGGCGAATGTTGTAGCGGATGCTTTAAGTAAGAAAACGCTTAATGCTTCTGTTATGATGATTAAGGAGAAGGAATTGATAGAAGAATTTTGGGATATGCGTCTATCTATGAAATTAACACCAGGGAAGATGTGTTTAAACATGATCACCATTTCAAATGATTTAGTGGATAGAATACGAATAGGACAAAACAGTGATCAGTATTTGCAAGAAGCAAAGGAAGCAAGGAGCAGTATTGGAATTTAGCGAAGGTGCTGATGGAATTCTGAAGTTTAAAGTAAGAGTTTGTGTGCCAAACGATCCAGAAATTAGGAAATTGATTTTGGATGAAGCTCACCGGAGTAAGTTGAGTATGCATTCAAGAGCCACAAAGATGTATCAAGACTTGAAACAGCTATATTGGTGGCAAGGAATGAAGAGAAATATCGATGAATATGTGTCATCCTATTTAGTTTGTCAAAAGGCTAAGGTGGAACATCAAAGACCATCGGGAATGTTGCAACCTTTGCCTATTCTTGAGTGGAAATGGGATGACATAGCAATGGATTTCGTAACAAGACTACCAAAGACTCGGAAAAGTCACGATTCTATTTGGGTAATTATTGATTGGCTTACAAAGTCGGCTCACTTTTTGTCGATTAATATTAAATACTCAATGGAAAAGTTGGCCCAAGTGTACATCAATGAAATTGTTAGACTTCATAGTGTACCATCCAGTATTATTTCTGATCGAGATCTGTAATTTACGTCGAGATTTTGGAATAGTTTGCAAGAAGCGATGGGAACAAAGCTACGTCTAAGTTCTGCTTACCATCCACAAACTGATGGTCAGTCAGAAAGGATGATTCAGTCATTAGAAGACTTGTTGAGAGCTTGTGTTCTAGAACAAACTGGTTGTTAGGATGCATTTTTGCCATTGATAGAGTTTACATACAACAATAGTTTTCTTTCGAGCACAGGGATGGCACCTTATGAGGCATTGTATGGGAGACGATGCAGAACGCCATTATGTTGGTATCAAGATGGTGAAAATGCCATTGTAGGGCCAAAATTTGTACAACAGACAACTAAGAAAGTGAAGATGATTCAAGACAAGATGAGGACAACTCAGACTTGGCAAAAGAGTTATGCTGATAAAAGACGAAGACCGCTTGAATTTGAAGAAGGTGATCATGTGTTTCTACGTGTGACACCTATGACTGGAGTTGGATGAGTGATTAAGTCAAGGAAACTCACTCCAAAGTTTATCGGGCCGTATCAGATACTTCGTCGGGTAGGTCCGGTAGCTTATCAGATTGCATTACCACCTCTACTATCAAATCTTTACAATGTATTTCACGTATCACAACTACAGAAATATATTTATGATCCTACTCATGTTATCGAACCAGACACCGTACAATTGAAGGAAAACTTAACCTATGAAACGTTTCTAGTTAAGATTGAAGATCGAAGGTCAAAGCAACTTCGAGGTAAGGAAATTGCATTGGTTAAAGTGGTTTGGAACAATGTAAGTGGTGAAGCTACGTGGGAGTTGGAAGATAAGATAAAGGAGCAATACCCATATTTATTTTGAGGGTGTGAGATCAAGTTTCGAGGACGAAACTTCTTTTTAGAGGAGGAAAGTTGTAGCACCCCAAATTTTGGTAATGTTACAGTAATAGCTAAATTGTAATGTTTTGTGTTTTCTGTGTTATAGAAAAATATTTTGATCATTCTGAGACTGTTTTTGATCGTTGTGTGAGATTTGCTCCGAGTCAGGAAAATAATAATTTTCGGGCCAGGGAAAATCTTATTTGATTTATTCGGAGACGGGGGATCTTACTAAACCCGAATCTGAGAGACACAGAAAAGAATCTTTTAATTTTTAGAATTTATCTGTGAAATAAAAATATTTCACTGAAAATATCTATTATTCTATTTATAGCAACTTCTGCTATAAATTATTAAACCCGATATATTTTAATTGACAGAAAATATACTTAGAATATTTTCTGTAACCTAATTATTTATGAACCAATAGAAACAAGTCAAAAATGATGGTTGGACTTTTCTAACCAATAAGAAAAGGTCTAAGTCGAAATATTTGACTAGTTACAAAGTAACTAAATAAACCTAATTTAGTTATCTAATTGCCTAATTAAGGAGCTAAATGAACTAACCTAGTTACTAATTAGTTAGGATCTAGTTACTAACTAAATATCCTAATTTCATCTAGAAGCCATGACTAGGCATGACATAAGCCATGACTAGGCATGACATAAGCAATGACCTATTTAACTAGTTAGCTATGTAACTAGATAGTTAATCAAGTAACTAGAAAACCTAATCTAGTTAGTGGTTATTTGATTAAAGTGTAACTAGAATTAAAATAGAAACAAACTAAGTTAGCCTTTCCTAGAGGGCCATACGGCCAAGAGGCTTCTCAAGCCTTCTTGAATGGTCTTTTATGACCATTGCATGACACTTTGATGACCAAGCCATGTGCCTTTGCATGTGAACACAAAGTGTGATATTTTATTTCAAGTTTATCTCCTAATTTTTCCTACACTACTCACACAGCTGCACCATTCTATTTCACTCTCAAATTTCATTTTCTCTCACCTAAAGCAAAGACATAATCTTTTCTCTTCAAATTATCAAGAACACCAAGAACTTTTCCCTATCTTTTTCTTCCTTGGAGGATTCGGCCATACGACCCAAATCCTACTTCCAATCTCTTATAATTTTTCTTCTCTACATTTCCTAAACCTAACCAATATTCTAAACACTTTTCTTTTAGAAAGTTTTGTCAAAAACCTACTGCAAGTATCTCAAAATTCAAGCTTTAGCTTACTTCCCAAAAGGTAAACTTTTGATTTTATGGTTCTAAGTTGAGTTTTTGAGTTTCTAGACCATGATTGTTCCATGGTTCTTTGTTATTAAGCCTTGATTATAACTTTGGTAATTGTTTAAGAATTTGTACAGTTTTTGTTTGGTTCACATGAAAATCAAGAGGAGGAGGGAACTTGAAGATTCTTGTCTTCCTTAAGGTAAGAGGGAGATTTAACCTCACCAACCAAGTGTTGGTGGCGAGGAGATGGTTTTGTACGGTGAAAAATCCATAAGGGTTTATTCACTTGTTGTTTGATGCTTCTTTATTGTGATTGTGGTGTTTATGATTTTGTGTTTATGATTGCATGTGTGATGGTATGACTATGGCTTTGATAATATGCTTGTATGTATAATTTTGGAAGCATGCAAATGTATGTGTAGTCTAGGATGTGAACAACATGTTGGAAAGGTTACATGAGAGCTCCAAAGAGCTTAAGAGGCACACGACTTCACTAGGTTCAAGAGGACCAAGAGTCCTAAAATGATGATTTCAAATTGAGGATTAAAGGTTCCATGACACTAAAATTAATTAAAATGTTTTACAAGGATTTAGAGTGCTAGAAAATGAATTACAATGAGTTTTGAAGCAAGAATGAAAATTTGGCCAACATGCCATTTTTCATAATGTGGAACTAAATTATTTTATTAAGTGTAGATTTAAAGGTTTAATTGAGAAGGAAAGCATTTTGGAAAGAGTTTGGATTAATAGTAACCAAAATGCTTTTTAGAAAACAAAAGGATGAAATTAAATAATTAAGTTATGTAAATAGATGTCAATACTTGAAATTTTCTAATGTATAGCTCACCCTATGGGTTTTGAAGCACGTTAGGAAAGTTTGAGCTGTAATATCTTAAGTAAAGCAAAGAATGACCATTTTCTGGGAAATAGTAGAAATACTGATTTTTAGAGGGGTTATATTGTAATTATTATTTTTAGAGGGGCTATATTATAAATATTTTCTTAAAGAGTGACTATCTTGTAAATATTATTTTATGAGGGACTATTATGAAAATATTATTTGAACAAGGACTATAACGTAAATATCATGTTATAGAAGGACTATTATGCAAATATTGAAAATAAAGTCAATTTTTGGTATTAAATGAGAAGAATCGTATTTTTGATTTCAAATGTGTTAGTAATATTTTATGCGATTGAGAAAATATTGAAAAATCAATACGCGATTTGAAACTGCAACAGAAAAGTTATGCAATTGAGAAAATACGAAAATATGATTATGCGATGAAAATACAGTACATATACTGTCGAACCAATGTGTGAACCCTGAATATGAAATAATGAATTTGAATTGAGAATGTTGCATTGTACATGCATTTGAAAGGTCCAATGAACTGATTAAGGCTAATTGCCTAGGAGAGAATACACCTCTTAAGTGGGTGCAATATACGTAGTGTAAGTCACTTGTTGACTTTGGGGGCATTGGGGTGCGGGTTGCCTACAATGGGCAGTTGGTAGCTCTTCTGAACCGTGGGTTTGACCGATGCAACACACCGATGATCCTGACCAAGACACTGTTCTTAATCAAGATCTGATAAAGATTGTCGTGTATAGATGTGCAAATTATAGCACTTGGTTTGAGGCATGTTGGTACAGACAGATCTTTTCAATCACTCTCTCCGACTTGAGTTTTAGCTCCATGGAGTAGGAAATTGAGTTTATGTGCACATGCATAATTATTGATTATTTATATCGGTGTGATATTTGAACTGTTGAATGATTGAGAAATGTTGAGGGCGTTATCGTAATTATTGTTTATTTCATATATTGTGATGATAAATAATGTGGATGACATGATTGTAATTATGGAAGGATGTATTTGTATGATATATTGTATATGTTTATCTCCATGCTACCATGCTGGTATTGGCGTAGGTGATCTCACCTCTTTGTATGCCTATTTTGTATTGTATTTATATCTGTAAAGACGTTGAGTAAGGACTTGAACAAGAAGGTGAAGAAGAGCAGATTCCTGTGGAGGAAGCCGAATTCTGAGAAGATGGCAATGCCTAGTTTCCTAGGATATATGAGGTTGCAATTTCGTGGAGGATCGGAAGCATGGCATGTTGATCTAGACAGAGCATGTATTTATTATATAAGAGATATGAACATTATCTTAAGTAGGCTTTATCATGGGAACCCTTATTTTAGTGTAAATATTAATGTACACTTAGAGTTTCCATTGTCTATTAGGCAGTACTGGGGAGCTTACTACAATACTCCTAGTGCGATTAGTATCGTATCCTCTGCGCGGACACCTATCTGTTGGACTTTACGTCAGTTTGGATTCCTACCTGCTGAGGAATCTGAGGAGGACCCGTCTGAGGGTTCTACTGTTTAGTAATACTTGGGTAGTATGTTAGTTTAATATAATGTTTAAATACTTTAAGAACTTGGTCTGTAAATATTTAAGTATGACATTACTAAGACTTGTGTATATATGATGTAAATTATTTGTGATGATGTTGTAATGTTTTTATTTTCTGCTAAGTTTATCTTATTGATATAAAGAAATTTTATAACTCGTATTTGCACTACGAAGCATTATTATCTAAAAGGGATAATTTGGTAATTAAGTAATATAAATGTGACACCCTACTGTGGGTGTTACACAAAGGAGTCAGAAAAGCACCTTGTCGTAGTAGAGAAGTGAGAAAAGCTCTCTACCAAGGGTGATAAGAGTAAGTAAGACTCTTTTCCATGCAAAGGAGTGAGAAAAGCCTTTTGCTAAGGAAAAATGATAGCTTACAATTGTATAGGTAGTTGTTTATCATTATTAGCTATGTAAAAGGATAGTGGATTGCTTTGTGAATGTTACATAGAGAGAGTATGTTAACGTTCCTGTGGTGTTGAGTAGTGACTTAATTACTTGTTATAATCTTAATTTGTTGTTGTTTAGTTTATTTATTGTAAATAGTTAATTATGTGATAATTGTACCCTAGATATAATAAAATTAAACGTTTTGCCTCAGGAAGAGAAATGAACAACTTTTTTTTGGCTTTTGTCACCTTTCTACAAGTTGTTAAATGATTTATTTCCCCCCGAAGAATTTGGAGTTATCATGATATCATATATGTGTATATACTACTAAGAATTGTGAATTCTCACCCCCTTTGTTGTTTCCGTGATAAATCCAGGTCGAGACTCTTCTAAGGGGAAGAAGAAGAAGTGAATAAAATAGATGGTTTTTTTATTTGCTTTTAGAACAAAGGTTGTATTTTGATTGTATTAGCTTTGGGTTTGTTTAACGTTTTATGTATTATACTCTACCCTTTGGAGGCTAATGTTGTGTATATAATCTTTTCTTCCCCTCTTGGCTCTTTATAATAACGTGTAAGGTTATTATGAATCTAGAACGTTGTTTTTAAGTTAGAAGTGACGTGGCTAATACTAATTACCATAGTGTATTCGGAATATATTAAGATATTGGTATTAGGATGTTACATCTTACACTTGAAGTTCTGGTTCCATTAGAGGTTAATCTTGGACTCTTTCTTCTCAGTCAAGTAGAAGGGTCTGGTTGGGGATGTTCTTCACCTTGAAGAAGGTGTCCTTGTAATCTTTATAGGACTCGTCATAGATCTCAAACCACTTCCACCCTATGTGGTTCCTAATTATAATCCACCTGGGATTCCCACTATTGCCCGTGGAGCCTAGCACAAAGAATAGAAAGAAGAATACGTCCATGAAGGGCGGTATCTCAAAGTGACAACAGACTATCTCAAATGCTTGAATGAAGGCCCAATTGTTTGGGTATAGCTGTGAAGGAGCTACCTCTATCCTTGTCAGAACGCGCATTTGAAAGTTAGTAAACGAAAGTCGAATCTTGAGACTAATGAAAAAGGTCTCGTACATGAACATGAAATGTGACCCCAACTTCCTCATGCTATAGATTCTGTCATCCTCGCTGCATAGAGCACAGAGGCAAAAGTCTTCTTGCCTTCCAACCTCTATCTTTGAGTCCTGCCAGGTTTGGACAACGGACAATCCCCAGTGACTTATAGTCCACCCAAGAATAGTAGTCCTTGTCCGGTGGTGGAGGGAATTCTTTTAGTCGCTCCTTGAGTTCTAATTTCTTCCACCCCATGGATATGAAGTTCAGATCAAGAACAAAACCTATAAAGGCTAAAAAATCATCAGAATCGTGACTAAGGGGTCCAAGATATTTTTCTGCCGACTTCTTGAGCTTGGAGTATGGACGCAACCCTTAAAAATAAAAACCCTAGACCTAGAAGCTTCAAAACACCTATTTCCTTGAACACGGAGCTTGACAGGGTTAGGCAGCCTCCATACCCTCAGGGTAGAAGAGCCCCTTGGGGCCTTCCCTTATCGCAAATGACACGGCAAAGGTAGGGGTTGTTCCAAAATCTCAAGAGAACCCTATTCTCCATTACTCACCCCACCAATTTCCCTAATTCTAACCATGGAAACAAAAAATAGAAAGAAAAAAAGGGGAAAAAGGAGGTACCTTTAAAGGAAATGGAAAAATGTGAGGGCTGTTAAGGTGAAGACGCCACAAGAACTTGCTGGAAAATTAGAACTTCCTCAAGCAATTACCTAAAAATGCTAACGCGTCGCTGTGGGTGGTGGCCAAAAATCACAATTGCTAGCTGAAAAGTTAGAAAATGAGAATCTGAGAATGAAAGAAGCAAAATGTGGAGATTGCTCCTTTCACCCCTCCTATATATAGGAAAACTCAGTGCCAACTACCACCCACATTTGGGGGCAGAAGGTGACGTTGGGGATGGGCTGAAAAGCTTCATGGGTTGCCCATTGTTCTTCCTTATGTCAAAGAAACAATGATTGGCTTGGAGAGTTGCGGAAGAAAGGGTGACTTGAAGGATCTCTAGGTTGTGTAGAGGGTTTGTTTCTCTTTTTTTTTTTTTGAAATTATTAGATTTCTTTTACAGCCTAGTTGATTCTCATTATGAGATTCTTAGCTTCTCAAAGCCTTCTCTAGGAAGCTTCACTCCTATTGGCTATGGTACCCCATTTTTTTCTCCCAAAATCCATTCTATTTTCTCAAAATATCTTTTACTTATGTTGTTAAATGCTTCCTCACTTCTCAATTGATTTCCAAATGCATGCTTCTTCTCTTTTCTCGTTGTTGTATGTTACTTCCATAGGAAAAGCAATAAGGGAGTTAATTCTATCCTTCATTTTTCATTTGCTCTACTAAATTTTCATATGGCAGAATTTAATCGCCTAAAACTCCACTCCTTCATATGTTACTTGGCTGCCACTCATTTTTTCTAAACATTTCTATGCTTAATTATTATTCCACCACCACTAATTGTATTTTTGAGGCTTTACTTAGTTTGATTCCCTAGCTTATGTTACTAGCATTTGATTTCATTCTTCCTTTCACATTGTTTCCCATGTAGTGCATCTCCTTCCCAAGAGAAAGCACCAAAATTTTTAATTTTTGCTTTTAATTTTTCTACATTTAAGTTGCAAACACATTTCTCTTTCCTTATTAATATTCCATAACCATTATTTGCACTTATGAGCTTTTACCTACTTTAATTTCTTTTCTTATGTTACTAACATTTGTTTAATATCATTCTCCCTTTCCCATTGCTATACATTGGCTCCCATGGGCTCTTGTAGTCCGATTTAAATTCATGCTTCCATTTAACATGTGCTCTAAAAGCACCTCTAATTAATCTAACTAATCTAACTTCTAACCTTATACTAATTTTATTAAAATCTCCACACCTTCCATACATTATATGCGCCTAGTATGAGTAGTTACATGATCATCACACATTTTTTTTCACTTAATTTTTGGTCCTTTAAGCTAGGTATTCTAATCTTTAACTTTGTCCCCTATACATATCTTAGCTTACATACATATATTTATAAACATGAATCTATATAATTCTAATATAATCTTATAAGGTAAATGTAATACTGCAGGTTTCATATAAGTTTTTTCAGGTTACATATAGAATTTCCTATGATGCCTTGAGGCTTTAGGATTGACCATGTGAGTCATTCTATTTTGATTATAAACTTCTTTGAATTTGTTTTACCTTGTTAAAATATCAGTGAAGCTATTGGACTAACTTTATTAACTATCTGCCAATACCGGTCTAAAATTTTTTCTAAGTCTATAACTTAGCACCTTCTTGGAGGGTTATATAAACTATGCATTTTCTTAAAATTAAAATTGGTAGTAATTGATCTTTAGATGTTTTTGAGTTACAAAATATTTTTTAATAAATTTTTTAGACCATTTAACCTACCCATTTTTAAAGAAGGAAAGTTTTTTAAAAGTCACATAATTGAAAATTTTGAACTAAAACTAAAATTTTGACTTTTGATTCTTAAGAATTTTAATTTTTTTTATATTTTTATTGAATCCAAATGGGGGACATTTTGTAACACCCTAACTTTTGGAATAATTACAATATAGTCCCGAAATGTACTGTTTTGTGAATTCTGTGAGCAATAAATTTAATTTGACTGTTTCGTGAGTGTACTTGACTGTTGTATGTGATTTGCTCGACCTAGGGAAATAATAATTTTTCGAAAAATCTTATTTTAATTAATTGAGCCGCTAATTAAGGGGGATCTTACTAAACCCAATTGATTATATATATATTAATCTCGTAATTTTTTAGATTTAAGCGTGTAATAAAATAATTTTATATTTTTATAATATTATTTTATATTACAATACCTCACTTGTCTCAAAAACAAGTAAAAATCGCTTGATTTGACCACAGATCTTTAAAAGTCTTGTGGGACCCGCGTTTAGGAAAAGCAATCAAGCTATTTGTCTTGATTGACTAGACAAATTCTAGCCAATGAGAGCAAGTCAACAAAAGTGGCTTGACTTTTTAAACCAATAGGAAAAGGTCAACAAAAGGAGCATGGACTTTGATTTGGACCGTTGGATGAAGACTTAGTTAGGAAGCCTTTGATTTCAACCGTTGATCAAATCAATGGTGAGATTAGAATTCAAGATTTATGACCAAGTGATATCTACCTTAGATCTAATCTAGGGCTAAGAATTAAAGATGAAATCAATGGTTAGAATTAAGTCAAAAATTGTAGGCTTGAATTTGATTAGTAGCTAATTAAGCTTAATTTGACTAATCTAATTACTTAATTAGCTAACTAAGTGAACTAGTTTAATTCTTAATTAATTATAATCTAAATACTAATTAGATGTTCTAATATTTATTAAAGGTTATAATATATGCTAATATATATTAAACTAATTGATTATATGATTAGAATGTTGATTTAGTTTTAATAGGATAATTAACCTAACTAATTGCCTAATTAATTAGCAAATAATTAGGAGTAAATGGAAAACAATTAAACCCTTAAAATGCCAAGGAGACCCACGGTTTTCAGCAGCTTGGAGGCTTGGATGGCTTGGTTCTACAAGGTTCTTGAACCCTCCAAATTGTCATAAACCATGTGCACCATCATGTGCATTGATTTGGATATTTACCTTGCCAAATTGAACACTCAACCTCACTCACAAGAGCACCTCACGGCAGCAGCCCTCTAATTTACTCTCTTCACTTTTATTTTCACACTTATCTTAGTTTAAGCTATTCATCTTCTCTCCAAAAATACCAAGAAGCCATACACACTTTTCTCCCCTTTTCTTTCTCAAATTCGCCAACACCCTAACACCACCAACCAATCTTCTATAATTTCATCTCATCATATTTCCTAAACCCAAATCCCATTCTAAACACTTTTTGTTCACAAAGTTTTCCCAAATTCCTACTCTATCTTGTCCAAAATCCAACCTTTTGCTTACTTACTTAAGGGTAAGTTTTGTTTCTATGGTTCAAAAATGGATTTCTAATTTTTCTAACCATGATTGTTCCATGGTTTTTCAATTTTGTACCTTGTATGTGTTTTTACTAATTGTTTAAGAATTTTAGGAATTGTTTTGGAGCTTGTACGAAATTTAGAGGAAAGGAGGAGAACTAACCGATTAAATAGTCTACAAGAGGTAAGAGGAAGATTTAATCTCATCAACCCTAAGTGGTGATGAGAAAATGGATTGATTGTGTATGAAGAATCCATAAGGATTCGATTTGTGTAATTGTTTATGGTTTTATTATTTTTGTGATTGTTTAAATGCTTTCTTATTTGTGATATATTTTGCTATGCATGATTATAGCTTTCATTATTTTTGCTATGCATGTTTATGGCTTTAAATAAATTGTATGTATATTGTATGTGATTATATAATTGCATGTGTTTAAATTTATGTAATTATTAAAGTAGGATGTGAATAACATGTAACGAATTGCATGAGTGTTCCAAAGAACACATTTGAGGCTCACGGCCTTACACCAACTAGAGAACCAAAATGTTCTCAGCAATTTTCTAAATCACTGATTTAAAGGATCTAAGTGTAATAATGGATTTAATAATGATTTAAGTTAATTATGGCCAACATGCCATTTAGTGTATAATCAAATGCCATTTTATTTTTAATTTGGCCAACATACCATTTTATTTTCTAAGATAGGTTAGGTAATGGATTTACAAAATAAATTGATTCCAATGAATCATTGAGAAAATAAAAGGAATAAATTTAGTTTTAGAATTTTAACTTAGCGATACCTATGATCTGAAGTTTTAGTACTGGCGTGTTGTCAAAATGGCGCTTCAGAGAACGAAATTAGTTTAAATAAGAATTAATTAGACGCTTGAAAAATACTAACGTAGAGCTCATTTTATAAATTTTGAAGCGCATTAGTAAGTTTCAAAGTGAAACTATTGGGTAAAAATAAAATAAACTATATTCAGAGGAAAAACATTAAAAATACCTTATACTGATTTTACAGGCAAAATGCTGCCAAAATTTATTAAAATCAGACGTATAAAATGAAAAGATTCCATACTATATTTAGAACACAAGAAAAATACTCTACGTATTTTAAAAGTACTAGATATAGTTTTACACATATAAAAAATGATGATTATAAGCTATTCGGTTAAGAAAATGAATTAAAAATCCTACGCGATTGAGAAAATGATTTAAAAAGATTTTGTGATGTTTAAAAATGACAAAATATATTTACGCGATTTAAAAATATTTGTGAAAATGACCGGATTGTGAAAAAGCGATAAAATTCCTACGCGATTGAAAGATATTGACTCGTATTTGATTTATTTTGTACATGTGAGTTTTGTTTGTGGGTATCCTCTAATTTTCAATCTTTTAAATCTTCGATATTAAACCATGAGATATTTACGAAAGGAAACAATTTGTGGGAAATGTCGGCCAAAGTGGTGGACCCGGACATGTTGTGGTGTAGTACTGTCAGGTGGGACGTACTATACTTTGATATTTTGTGACTAAGGGCATTTTGGTAATTTTTTATAATTATGGTAAAATTTGGATAATAAGGGTATTTTTGTTATTTTAGATCATACTTAGAGTGTTGTGCCAATTTGGGTTATAATTGGTGATTGATTGACGAGGTGAATTACACCGTGTTTGGTGTGATAAGCATAGTGTGGTTCATTTATGAACTTGGAGGCATTAGTGTGCGGAGGATCCCATATGTGGACAGTGGTAGCACCTCTGGGCCGTGGTAACGGGCAACACACTAATGATCTTGACAAGCACTATTCTTAATCGAGATCTTGAGGGGACTATTAAGTACTATATGCCCGTGGTACACGATGTTGGACTTGTGTACTACTACACGATGTTTTGGACATTTGTGGGCTATAGACACAAAGATTGGACAAAGTGCAATAGTTTGGTTGGGCAGCCATAAAGTATTATTAGTTTCTATTCGGATCATTCCCTCGATATCCGTGTTTAGCTCCATGGAGTAGGAACGAGTCGGTGTGTGTATCATTCATCATCTCGCATTTTAAATATTTATTATGTTCATGCATTATTTGTATTTTACTGTTCATGCATCCTCTGCACTTTATCGCTTACCATATTCTGTGATAAAACATATGATGTACTATTTTAATATATTATGTATGATATGTGTTATTTTAATATTTATTGCTTTAATATATTATGCATAATATAATGGTATGTGTTATTTTAATATGTATTACTTTGTTATATTACGCATGAAATGTTGATATGTACTGTTGGAATATTTGTTTGTATTGTCGTTTTCTTTATTGCCATGCGGGTAATGGTGTAGATTGTCTCACCTCTTTGTTGTATTGTTTTGTCTGTTTCTACTTTATGTTTATATCATCGAAGACTACAATGGCGGCAAGGGGAGATCAATTAGGTTTCTTTAGACTTCAGTTTCTCGAAGGCGCAGAGGCTTGATATGTCTACTGGGACACAGGACACATAGAGTACAGTGGTAACGTGACCTTATCAGTAAGTAGGACTCGACAGGGGTTCGTTACTACACATTATACAATTGCTTTCGTAGAGATCATTTTACCTATTAGGGAGTTGTGGGACGAGTTTCACTATACTCCTAGAGAGAACTTCGATACACTTTTGGGTCGAATTTCTATCGGTCAAGACATTCCTAACTAAGGAATTTGTCTTATGACGAGGGCTCATATCTTAGGTGTTATGTTTGAGTAATATACTGTCTTTTACCATTTTCTATTAAATATTAATAGTTGTAAATTAATTGTATACTTTAGACAAGAATCACATGTATATTATGGTGAGTTTATGTTTGTTATATTTTGTGATCCGTGTTATTTTATTTAATGTTATAATATAAAAGGAAAAAATATATATATATATATATACCACAAATATTATTTAAGTATCAAAATGTTTTTACAACTTGGGTAAGGATTTTATTTATTTTTATTTTTCTGCATCATAAATGTGACATCCCCAGAAAGGGTGTTACACATTTCCTTATTTACATTTATATTTTAAAGTTAAGGGACATTAACTTAAAATAAAGAAATGTAAATAAGTAGTTTGCTGAGTAAGCTACCAAGTAATATGCTGAGTAAGCCAAATCACTTGATATTCAGCCAACACTCATCAAACACGACCCAACCCAACAAACATGACATACACACCCTTCATCTTTGAATTTCATCCTCCATGGCAGAGCTTCATCCCTCAACACCAACCATTGATTCCATTCTCGTTTTTGCGAGATTCTTAGGCAAATTAAGCTGCTAGACTCGTCTTCTTCTTCCTTAGTGATTGGAGTGTTTCATTTTGGTTCCAAATGTAACGTCCTAATACTGACATCTCGATAAATGTAACATTTATCACGATAACAGCATTACAATGTCACTACATACGTAATAACCTGATAATATATCCACAATGCACACTAAAGTCATTATAGAGAGCCTTATGAAATGCGAAAGACATAAACTCATAACAAAATGCATATATACAACATTAGCCTCTCAGGAGACATGAAGTAATACATAACTCTTTACATTACAAAAGAAGTATAAAAAGTTACAAAGATTGTAACATAAGTAATAAAAACTAGAACTAGTCTAATTCTTTAGCTTCCTTTTTGTTCTTTTTCTTTAAAGAACCTTCACCTAGAATTACATGGCTATACAGCAGGGTGATAATCATCAATTCTCAGTATTAGTAAACCAAAATCAGTCATACAAAACATAATAAATAATCTTAACAAATGCTAAATAAGATATGTTTAAACTTTACAAGGTTATACTTTAGTAACTAAAGATACCAAGTTAATCATACATTCATACATACATACTTAGTTCACTTAAGAACCAAGATGTTTAACTAGGAATGCTAGTTTAGTGCATTATCTTGTGGTAAATAGAGGGAAAGCTCATCCTCAGATTAAACATACTTTGGCACTATCAAGAAGCTAGGGCATGAATTCATGCTCAAAGGAACCTTTACAGACTTCCCACTTATCTCCCTTAGCCTAAATGATTATGCAAATCATCAAAGGATACTCATAAAGAGCAATGCTACTAGACCATCCCAACATCCTTGCATCTAAACACCACATTATCACTCATTTCATTTTTAGTGATACAAAAAACAACAATAAGTGGCCTAAGGTGTTATATACTTACCTAAGGCAAACCATTACTCTTGGATGCTCAAAGACCTAAGTTTTCTCATACTTGCTAGGTGATAATTTCCCTCTTAAAGTATCCCTATTTGTGTCTTAACACATACTGGAAAACATGTACAAATGATCCCAACTAGTAAGGAACCTCAAAACATCAAGAATAACAATTTTGAGAAATCCTAGAACTCACGCCTCGGCGCAGCCCTGTCACGCTGCGGTGCCTAGCTCTCGATCACTCTCACGCCTTGGCATGGTTCTCAGTCACGACATGGCATGAGGGGTTTTCTATAGAATTCTGTAGAAAATAGCACCGTGCACTGTTCCATTGGGGCATCTTATGGGAATAGCCATTCCAAAATAATTTCTAGGTGATTTTAAGTCCCTAACCAGTTCACTAACTCATAGGAATCACCAATCACCAACTCAAACCACTAACTTTGGATTTAAGAACAAAATCACTCATCCAAAAACCTATTTTCCCACTTTGTGCATCAAAAGTCAAACGAGGAGTTCTAAGTTTCTATCTCAAACTCATACCATGAACAAGTCATAATCAACCATTGAAACACATTCAAGCAAGAAAAACACTCCAAATACATCTAAAACCCAATTTGACCTATTAAGCATTAAGTACGCATCAATGGTGAAAATCGAGAAAAGAAGCTAAAAAGAACTCTAATCCCCTACCTTAGGTCCTTTATGATGGTGGATGATCAAGCTTGGCTTTGCCTTTGGCTCTCTTGCTCCTTTCCTCTTCCTCCTCCTTCTTTGCCTTCTCTTCTTTTCTTTATTGTTTTCCCTTGGTTGCTACTGCTTGGTTTCATGAGCGAAAGTGAGTGAAATGGAATAAGAGTGAATGAAATATCATGTTATATATGTAACACCCCAAATTCTGACTATGTTAATAGTAATAGTAGAATTACACTGTTTTGTATTTTTGGTGTGTTATAAAAATAATTTGCCTATTCTGAGATCATTTTTGATCGTTTTGTGTGATTTGCTCCCAGTCAAGAAAATAATAATTTTCTAACCGAAAAAAATCTTATTTTTAATTATTCAGAGCTGGGGAATTTTACTAAACCCAATTTCGATTGATATATATATTAATCTTTTAATTTTTAGGATTTCACTGTGTAATAAAATAATTTTATATTATTATAATATTATTTTATGTGATAGTACTTACTAACTTAAAAATAGTTGAAATCTACTTCAAAATGATCATGGACCCGAAAAAGTCTGAGGGACTCGCGTTTAGAGTAGCAATCAATGATTTTGACTGGACTGAATTCTAAACCAATAGGAACAAGTCAACGAAAGTGGCTTGAAAACTCTAAACCAATAAGAATTGGTCAAATAAAGAAGCATAGACTTCATTAAGGACCATTGGATGAAAAGTGTGATTAAGATGTTTTCGATCATAACCGTTGATCTGATCAATGGTGTGAAATGAATCCTGATAAAATCACTAAGTGATATCCACCGTAGATGAGATCAATGGATAGGAAACCAAGTTGATTTCAATGGTTAAGATGAAGTCAAATATAGTGGCTTGACTTTACTTAGTAACTAATTAAACCTAATTAACTCATCTTAATGGCCTAACTAACAAGCTAAGTAAACTAACTTAATTATTAATTAGTTATAATCTAATTACTAATTAGACATCCTAATTTTATTTAGAGACTATGATATATGTAATTATATGTCTAATTAATTAGTTATGTAATTGGATAATTAATTAAGATTGATTAGGAAACTTAACCTAATTAATTAGCAAGTAATTAGACTTTAATTGAAAACAAATTAGGACTCTAAACACCTTAGAGCCACACGGCTAGCAGCCTTGGGAGGCTTCTCCAAGCTTCTTGAACCATCATGCATGACCATTGCATGATCAAAAGATGACCAAGCCATGTGCTTCATGTGTGAACACAAAATAGGATATTTATTTCATGCAAATCCCTTCAATCTCTCCTACACATCCCACGGCAGCCACTCCCATTTACTCATGCAATATTCACTTTTCTCTTTCACCAAAAAGCTTACATTATTTCCTCTCAAAATTCCCAAGAACTCAAAAACATTTCTTTTCTTATTTCTCTCTATATGGTTCGGCCCGTACACCCATAAACCCTATCAATCTTCTATAATTTTTACTCTCATCATTTTTTATACCTAAACTAGCTCCTAAACACTTTTCATTTAGGAAGTTTTCTCAAAATCCCATTCTAAGTGCTTCAAAATCCAAGTTTCATCTTACTTCCCTAGAGGTAAACTTATGATTCTTTGGTTTTAATTCAAATTTGTGATTTTCTAAACCATGTTTGTTCCATGGTTTATCATTATTAAGATTTGTATGTGATTTTACTAATTGTTTTAGAATTGTTAGGTATTTGTTTAAGGCCACACGAAATCAAGGAGAATGAGAGGAGCTTGAAAGACTTGTCTTCAAGAGGTAAGAAGGAGATTTTACCACACCAACCAAGTTTTGGTGGTGTGGGGATGATTTTGTATGGTGAAAAATCCATAAGGGTTCTTCACCTATTGTTTGTTGCTTCTTTGATTGTGTTTGTATGGTTTATAATTTTGTTTTTGTGATTGCATGTGTGATATATGATTACTGCTTTGATATGTGTTTATCTATATGTGATTGTGTAAGCATGTGAGTGTATGTGTAATTTAGGATGTGAATAACATGATTAAATGATTGTATGAATGCTCCAAAGAGAAATGAGGCTCACGGCCTCGCCATGGAAAAGAGGATCAAAGTCCTTAAACTGATGGATTAAAATGAGAATTTCGAGATCTAAATGAATTTGGAAAAGTTTGAGTATAGAAAAGTAAAATGATTTTGGAAAACAGTTCGATATAATTAAATAGTAGAGTTATAAAATGAAATGAGGGTCAATACTTGAAGTTTACTGACGTATAGCTCACCCTACGGGTTTTGAAGCGCGTCTGTAAAATTTGAGCTATATCATATGAAGTAAAAGAAAAAAACATCAATTTTTGGGAAACAATACAAATACCAATTTTTAGAGGGGTTGTACTGTAAATTTTTATAAAGAGGGACAAAACTATAATTAAAATTTTAAGAAGGACCATATTGTAATTTTTATTTAAAGAGGGGTCATATTACAAATATTTTATAAAAGAGGGGTCATTTCATAAATATTAGTTTTATGAGGGACTATTTCATAAATATTAATTTATGAGGGACTATTTCGTAAATATGAGTTTTATGAGGAACTATTGTGAAAATATTATTTATGTGAGGACAAAAATATAAATATTATATTTTTGAGGGACTAGTGTGCAAATATAGAAAATTAAGTCAAATTTTGGTATTAAATGAGAAAAATGATATTTTTGATTTAAAACGTATGAAAAATATTTTACGCTATTGGAAAACGTTAAAAAATCGCTACGCAATTTGAAAATGTGACAAAATGGTTGCGTGATTTAGAAAATGCGATAATATGACTACGCGATGAAAATACAGTAATAATACTGTTGGGTTATTGAGTGGACCCCGAATATGTGATATGACTTAGAACTGTGATTGGTGCATAGTACATGCATTGGAAAGGTTCGATAGACTGTATGAGGCTAGTTGCCTAGGAGAGACTACACTTCTTGAGTGGGTGCGATATGCGTAGTGTAAGTCACTCGTTGACCTTAGGGGCATTGGGGTGCGGGTTGCCTACAATGGGCAGTTGGTAGCTCTTCTGTACCGTGGGTTAGACCGACGCAACACACCAATGATCCTAACCGAGACACTATTCTTAATTAAGATCTAATAAAGACTGTCGTGTTTATGCTAGATGTGCAAGATTGAGCACGTGGTCTGAGGCATGTTGGTACCGACAAATCTTTTCGATCACTCTCTCCGACCTGAGTTTTAGCTCCATAGAGTAGGAAATTGAGTCTGTGTGCATACATATAGTCATTGAGGGCATTATCGTAAATATTGTTTATGATAATTGATTTATTGAATATTTGATTATTAGTAGTGCCATGATTGTAATTATTGTATATTACATGTTTTATGATGATAATGATGTTAGTGGCATTACTGTAATTATGGTATGAAAGTTATATGAGATATTGCATGTGTTTATCTTCATTGCTACTATACTAGTAATGGCGTAGGTGATCTCACCTCTTTATATGCCTGTTCTATATTATGTTTATATTTGTAAAGACGTCGAGCAAGAAGTGGAGCGAGAAATTGAGGAAGAGCAGATTCCCATTGATGACGCTGAGTTTTGAGATGATGGAGATGCCTAGTTTCCTTGGCTATGTGAGGTTTACGTTCATTGGAGGAGAGGACGCGTGGCATGTCGATTTAGATAGAGAGAGTATTTATTATATGGGGGACTTAAATATTAGATTGAGTAGATTACATCTAGGATATCCATACTTTAGTGTTAACATATATGTACACCTAGAGTTTCCAATTTCTATTAGGCTGTACTGGGGGGCTTACAATCGTACCCCTAGTGAGGTCAGTGTTGTGTCATCTGCTCGGACACCTGTCCCTAGGACTTCACATCATGATGGATTCCTATATGCTGAGGAATCTGAGGTGGACCCGTCTGAGGGTTTTGCTGTCTAGTAGGACTTGGGCAGTATAATAGTTTAAATTAAAGTTTAAATGTTTTGAAAGTCTAGTTTGTAATTATTTAAGTAAGACAATACTAAGACTTGTGTATGTATATATATGATGTGAATTATTTGATATGATGTTGAAATGTTTTTATTTTTCGCTAAGTTTAATTTATTATTATTAAGAAATTTTCCAACTCGTATTTCTATTACAAGCATGAATACAAATAAAAGGGTAATTTGGTAACTAAGTAACATAAAATGTGGCGCCCTAAGGAGGGTGTTACATTAGTTGGTATCATAGCCCAGGTTAGAGTCTTTTGGGTTTGTGGTTAGGTCTGTCTTGTCTAAGTTGTGTGATTCTCTGTGATTGTTTTTCGAAAGAAAAATAATATTGTTTGAAGACTGACTCTCACTTTTCTTTGTGTTGTTTAGTCTGATTGATAGAACGATATGGCTGGATGAGGAAGAAGACGCATCAATGCGAGGGCAGGAGTTGGAAATATCGGCGACAACAATCAGAACATGGCTACAGCTGTAGCAGCAATACAACGGATGGCTGAGGATGTTGCTCAGCAAAATCAAAGAGCAACTGATGATGCTCACAGCTTGTCGGAATGTCGGAGGAACAATCCACTGAAGTTTCATGGAGAGTTCGACCCAGAGAAAGCTGATCTATGGATCAAAGAACTGGAGAAAATATTTGACGGCATGGGTTGTATTGATGAGCAGAAGCTTACTTTCGCAACGTTTGTGCTATTCGGTGATGGAGAGGCTTGGTGGGCAGGAGCCCGCAGGTTAATTCAAGCTGAAGGGAGAGTTGTGACATGGCAGCTCTTTAGGCAAAAGTTTCTGGGAAAGTATTTCCCAGCCAGTGTTCGACATGCTAAGGAAATGGAATTCCTTAGTCTGAGGCAAGGGGCGATGACTGTAAGTGAGTACGCAGCAAGGTTCGAAAGCTTATCTAAGTTTTTGAGGTACTTCCAAATGCACCCAGATGAGGAGTGGAAGTGCCGAAAGTTTGAAGAGGGACTGAGGCTTGACATCAAGCGAGCTTTAGCAACTGTGGATATTGATCAGTTCCCAGTATTGTTAGATAAGTGCCGAAAGGTGGAAGAAATTGATCATCTCCGTGAAGCTAGGAATAAGAACTTTGGACCTATGCGGTTCCAAAGGGGAAAGAGTAGCGGTGGCAACCGTTACTAACAAAAACCATATGCCAGGCCAGCTGGAGGTCAGAATCAGTAGCAATCATTTGGAGGGAGTTCGAGTGGCAGTAGGGCAGTTTCAACTGGAACTTCTACACTTAAATGTTTTAAGTGTGGGAAAGGACATCTCACCAAGTACTATCAGCATAAGGGGGTGATTTGCTATCGATGTGGGAAGCCTGGACATTTCTCTAGGGAGTGTGATCAGTAAAAGGCAGAACCATTTGTGGGAAGTGTTCACACTACAAGGCCACAGGCGGGTGGTCGAGTGTGTGCTATGAGCAGGGAGGAAGCCGCTAAATCCGAGGACTTGATAATGGAGGAGTGTGCCATTGAAGGTAATCCTTTAATAGTATTATATGATTCAGGAGCGACGCATTCTTTCATTGCATGTGATTGTGTGGAGCATTTGGGGTTAACTGTGACTACATTGCCATATGATTTGAGTGTGGTTACTCCTACTAATAAACCTGTGATAACTATAAAAGTATGCTTGAATTGCCCTGTATGTGTTAGGGATAGAATCTTTCATGTGGATTTGATCTGTTTACCTATTTCCAAGATTAATATAATCTTAGGAATGGATTGGTTATCATCTAACCATATCCTGATAGACTGTGCTAGTAAGACATTAGTTTTTCCTGAGGTTAAGGATTCTAGATTCCTAACGGCTACTCAAGTGGAAGCTTATTTGAAGGAAGGAGATCAAGGGTACTTGTTGATGTCTTCTTTGGAGGTTCAGTGTGAAGACATTTTGAAGGATATTTTTATGGTGAATGAGTTTCCTAAAGTGTTTCCTGAAGATATACCTGGACTACCGCCGGAAGGGAGATTGAATTCTCTATTGATTTGGTACCTGGAGCTGGACCTATATCTATGGCGCCTTACAGGATGGCGCCAGTAGAATTGGTAGAGCTTAAGAAGCAGTTGGAGGATTTGTTGGAGAAGCAATTTGTGAGACCAAGTGTATCACCATGGGGAGCCCCAGTATTGTTGGTAAAGAAGAAGGATGAGACTTCTCGTCTATGTGTAGACTACTGACAATTGAACAAGATTACAATCAAGAACAAATATCCACTACCAAGAATCAATGATCTGATGGACCAATTGCGAGGAGCCACAATATTTTCTAAGATTGACTTACATTCTGGTTATTACCAGATACGTGTGAAGGTGGAGGATATCCCAAAGACTGCGTTTCGGACACGATATGGGCATTACGAGTATCAAGTGATGCCATTTGGTGTGACCAATGCACCTGCGATATTTATGGACTTCATGAACCGGATTTTCCGTTCATACTTGGATAAGTTTGTTGTTGTCTTTATTGATGACATCTTGATTTATTCTCGAAGTCAAGAGGAGCATGCTAAACATCTCAGAGTGGTTCTCTAGATTTTAAAGAAGAATAAGTTGTATGCCAAGTTGTCCAAATGTGAATTTTGGTTGAGCGAAGTACAATTTTTGGGCCATGTTATATCGGCGGATGGAATTGAAGTTGATGCTTCAAAAGTGGAGACAGTTGTAGAATGGGAAAGACCGAAGATTGTATTAGAGATCCGTAGTTTCATCAGATTGGCCGGTTACTATCGACGATTTATTGAGGGGTTTTTGAAGATTGCAGGACCTCTTACCCAGCTTATACGAAAAAATCAACCATTTGCATGGACTGAAGCATGC
The DNA here is from genome assembly GCA_029884595.1 of Ormosia semicastrata. Lineage (NCBI taxonomy): Eukaryota > Viridiplantae > Streptophyta > Magnoliopsida > Fabales > Fabaceae > Ormosia > Ormosia semicastrata. The sequence continues at coordinate 73,103,631 of JAQQTO010000060.1, forward strand.
GAGGAAAGTTTTCAGGAGTTGAAATGATGACTGACAACTTCACCGGTTTTGATTCTGCCTAATCCGAACGAATCTTTCGAAGTGTGTTGTGATGCTTCGTATCAAGGGTTAGGTTGTGTCCTTATGCAGAACCGTAAGGTTGTGGCATACGCGTCGAGACAATTGAAAGTGCATAGAGAAATTATCTGACTCATGACTTGGAGTTGGCCGTAGTGGTGTTTGCATTGAAGGTATGGAGACATTTTCTCTATGGGGCAACGTTCACTGTTTTTAGTGACCATAAAAGTTTGAAGTATCTGTTTGACCAGACAGAGTTGAACATGAGACAAAGACATTGGCTAGAGTTTCTGAAAGACTATGACTTTCAGTTACAGTATCATCCCGGGAAGGCGAATGTCGTAGCGGATGCTTTAGTAGAAAAACACTTAATGCTTCTGTTATAATGATTAAGGAGAAGGAACTAATAGAAGAATTTCGGGATATGCGATCATCTGTGAAGTTGACACCAGGGAAGATGTGTTTGAACATGATCACTATTTCGAATGAGTTGATGAGTAGGATACGGGAAGGACAAAACAGTGATCAGTATTTGCAAGAAGCAAAGGAAGCAAGAAGTCAAGGGTCAGAATTAGAATTCAGCGAAGGTGTCGATGGAATTCTGAAGTTCAAGGGAAGAGTTTGTATGCCTAACGACCCGGAACTGAGGAGGTCGATTTTGGATTAAGCTCATAGAAGTAAGTTGAGTATGCATCCAAGAGCCACGAAGATGTACCAAGATTTGAAACAGTTGTATTGGTGGCAAGGAATGAAGAGGGATGTCGCAGAATATGTATCATCCTATTTGATTTGTCAGAAGGCCAAAGTGGAACATCAGAGACCATCAGGAATGTTGCAACCTTTGCCTATTCCTGAATGGAAATGGGATGACATAGCAATAGATTTCGTAACTACACTACTGAACACTCGGAAGGGTCACGATTCTATATGGGTAATTGTTGACCGGCTTACAAAGTTGGCGTACTTTTTACAGATTAATATTAAGTACTCAATGGAAAAGTTGGCTCAAGTGTACATCAATGAAATTGTTAGACTTCATGGTGTACCATCCAGTATTATATCTGATCGAGATCCAAGGTTTACATCAAGATTTTGGAATAGTTTGCAAGAAGCGATGGGAACAAAGCTACGTTTGAGTTCTGCTTACCATCCACAAACAGATGGTCAGTCAGAAAGAACGATTCAGTCATTGGAGGACTTGTTGAGAGCTTGTCTTTTAGAGCAATTGTAGAATTACACTGTTTTGTATTTTCTGTGTGTTATAAAAATAATTTGCCTGTTTTGAGATCATTTTTGATCGTTTTGTGTGATTTGCTCCGAGTCAAGAAAATAATAATTTTATGACCGAAAAAATCTTATTTTTAATTATTCGGAGCTGGGGGATTTTACTAAACCCAATTCTGATTGATATATATATTAATCTTTTAATTTTTAGGATTTAACTGTACAATAAAATAATTTTATATTATTATAATATTATTTTATGTGACAGCACCTACTGTCTTAAAAATAGTAGAAATATGCTTCCAAATGATCATAGACCCGAAAAAGTCTGTAGGACCTGCGTTTAGAGTAGCAGTCAATGATTCTGACTGGACTGAATTCTAAACCAATAGGAACAAGTCAACGAAAGTGGCTTGAAAACTCTAAACCAATAAGAATTGGTCAAATAAAGAAGCATAGACTTCATTAAGGACCATTGGATGAAAAGTGTGATTAAGATGTTTTCGATCATAACCGTTGATCCGATCAATGGTGTGAAATGAATCCTGATAAAATCACTAAAGTAATATCCACCGTAGATGAGATCAATGGATAGGAAACTAAGTTGATTTCAATGGTTAAGATGAAGTCAAATATAGTGGCTTGACTTTACTTAGTAACTAATTAAACCTAATTAACTCATCTTAATGGCCTAATTAACAAGCTAAGTAAACTAACTTAATTATTAATTAGTTATAATCTAATTACTAATTAGACATCCTAATTTTATTTAGAGACTATGATATATGTAATTATATGTCTAATTAATTAGTTATGTAATTGGATAATTAATTAAGATTGATTAGGAAACTTAACCTAATTAATTAACTAATTAATTAGCAAGTAATTAGACTTTAATTAAAAACAAATTAGGACTCTAAACACCTTAGAGCCACATGGCTAGCAGCCTTGGGAGGCTTCTCCAAGCTTCTTGAACCATCATGCATGACCATTGCATGATCAAAAGATGACCAAGCCATGTGCTTCATGTGTGAACACAAAATGGGATATTTATTTCATGCAAATCCCTTCAATCTCTCCTACACATCCCATGGCAGCCACTCCCATTTACTCATGCAATATTCACTTTTCTCTTTCACCAAAATGCTTACATTATTTCCTCTCAAAATTCCCAAGAACTCAAGACCATTTCCTTTCCTATTTCTCTCTATATGGTTCGGCCCCTACACCCATAAACCCTATCAATCTTCTATAATTTTTACTCTCATCATTTCCTAAACCTAAACTAGCTCCTAAACACTTTTCATTTAGGAAGTTTTCTCAAAATCCCACTCTAAGTGCTTCGAAATCCAAGTTTCATCTTACTTCCCTAGAGGTAAACTTGTGATTCTTTAGTTTTAATTCAAGTTTGTGATTTTCTAAACCATGTTTGTTCCAAGGTTTATCATTATTAAGTTTTGTATGTGATTTTACTAATTGTTTTAGAATTGTTAGGGATTTGTTTAAGGCCACACGAAATCAAGGAGAAGGAGAGGAGCTTGAAAGACTTGTCTTCAAGAGGTAAGAGGGAGATTTTACCTCACCAACCAAGTTTTGGTGGTGTAGGGATGATTTTGCACGGTGAAAAATCCATAAGGGTTCTTCACCTATTGTTTGTTGCTTCTTTAATTGTGTTTGTATGGTTTATAATTTTGTTTTTATGATTGCATGTGTGATATATGATTACTGCTTTGATATATGTTTATCTGTATGTGATTATGTAAGCATGTGAGTGTATGTGTAATTTAGGATGTGAACAACATGATTAAACGATTGTATGAATGCTCCAAAGAGGAATGAGGCTCACGGCCTCACCATGGAAAAGAGGACCAAAGTCCTTAAACTGATGGATTAAAATGAGAATTTAGAGATCTAAATGAATTTGGAAAAGTTTGAGTATAGCAAAGTAAAATGATTTTTGGAAAACAATTCCATATAATTAAATAGTAGAGTTATAAAATGAAATGAGGGTCAATACTTGAAGTTTACTGACGTATAGCTCATCCTACGGGTTTTGAAGCATGTCTGTAAAATTTGAGCTGTATCATGTGAAGTAAAAGAAAGAAACATCAATTTTTGGGAAACAATACAAATACCAATTTTTAGAGGGGTTATACTGTAAATTTTTATAAAAGAGGGACAAAATTATAATTAAAATTTTAAGAAGGAACATATTGCAATTTTTATTTAAAGAGGGGTCATATTGTAAATATTTTATAAAAGAGGGGTCATTTCATAAATATTAGTTTTATGAGGGACTATTTCATAAATATTAATTTATGAGAGACTATTTCGTAAATATGAGTTTTATGAGGGACTATTGTGAAAATATTATTTAAGTGAGGACAAAAATATAAATATTATATTTTTGAGGGACTAGTGTGCAAATATGGAAAATTAAGTCAAATTTTGGTATTAAATGAGAAAAATAGTATTTTTCATTTAAAACGTATGAAAAATATTTTACGCTATTGGAAAACGTTGAAAAATCGCTATGCGATTTGAAAATGCGACAAAATGGTTGCGTGATTTTGAAAATGCGATAATACGACTACGCGATGAAAATACAGTAATAATATTGTTGGGTTATTGAGTGAACCCCGAATATGTAATATGAATTAGAACTATGATTGGTGCATAGTACATGCATTGGAAAGGTCCGATGGATTGTATGAGGCTAGTTGCCTAGGAGAGACTACACCTTTTGAGTGGGTGCGATATGCGTAGTGTAAGTCACTCGTTGACCTTAGGGGCATTGGGGTGCGAGTTGCCTATAATGGACAATTGGTAGCTCTTCTGTATCGTGGGTTAGACTGACGCAACACACCAATGATCCTAACCGAGACACTATTCTTAATCAAGATCTAATAAAGACTGTCGTGTATATGCTAGATGTGCAAGATTGAACACGTGGTTCGAGGCATGTTGGTACCGACAAATCTTTTTGATCACTCTCTCCAACCTGAGTTTTAGCTCCATGGAGTAAGAAATTGAGTCTGTGTGCATACATATAGTCATTGAGGGCGTTATCGTAAATATTGTTTATGATAATTGATTTATTGAATATTTGATTATTGGTAGTGGCATGATTGCAATTATTGTATATTACATGTTTTGTGATGATAATGATGTTCGTGGCATGACTGTAATTATGGTATGAAAGTTGTATGAAATATTGCATGTGTTTATCTTCATTGCTACCATACTGGTAATGGCGTAAGTGATCTCACCTCTTTATATGCCTGTCTTATATTATGTTTATATTTGTAAAGACGTCGAGCAAGAAGTGGAGCGAGAAGTTGAGGAAGAGCAGATTCCCGTTGAGGACGCATATTTGAGACGATGGAGATGCCTAGTTTCCTTGGCTATATGAGGTTTACGTTCATTGGAGGAGAGGAGGCATGGCATGTCGATTTAGAAGAGAGAGTATTTATTATATAGGGGAATTAAATATTAGATTGAGTAGATTACATCTAGGACATCTGTACTTTATGTGATTACCATGCAACTTTGATGATGAGTTTTGATGATAACAAGTATGGAGATGATGAGATGATGAGAAGATCAAGTCCAAGTTGTTCAAGCTTAGCTTTAGGACTTAGGATCTTTCTTGTACAGAGCTCTCATAGGATATCTCAGTGTTTTAGTCAAAAGATCTAAAAACATGTTTTCTCACAAACCAAATTAAGGTTCTTAAATTAATCAAAGAGTTTGTGAAAATTAGAAATCACCTAATCTGTTTTCTAAAGGTGTTTATCATGTTTTCAAATAAAAGCATTCGAATAACCTAAGAATCACTCGAATACAATCTTCTGAAAAAGCCTCCCCAAACGTGGTTTTTAATAAGGTATTCGAATACTCATTTGAGGCATTCGAATACAACGTGTTTTTTATAGAGGTATTCGAATACCATATGAGGCATTCAAATACACCCTTTTAAAAGGCTTTTACAAACGTGTTTTCAACTAAAGGCATTCGAATACCTTGGTTTGGTATTCGAATAAAGTGAGTTTGTTCTATTTCTTTATATACTGATATAAGAGGTATTCGAATACCTCATAACGGCATTCGAATACTCCAAGCTTAAACCGTTTTATATATATATATATATCAGTGGTATTCGAATACCACAGTAATGTATTCGAATATCCCACGTTTTTCAGCTTCTGTTTGAAATTGATATGCAACAGATTTTTGCATTAATTATGTAATCAATTTCCCCAACGAAAATTTCTGATCAGAGGCTCTATAAATAGAGACCTCCCTCACGGCTGCACATACACCAATTCTTGAATTTATTTTTTGACTGTGCTAAAATACTGTTTGCATATTTTCTCTCTTTTTCTCTCTGTGCTCTTTTGGTAAAATTCTGAGATATTGTTAGAGAGCTCTATAGTGCTTCAATTTGTATTACTTACTCTGAGTGAGAGTTTCTCTTCATCTATTTTCTGATATTTTGTATCGAGGGTGAGGTATCCCTCAAGGTTTGTATAAGGGTGAGGTATCCCTGTAGGCTGAGACTTTAGCACAAGGGTATAGTGTCCCTGTGTGTGAAAAGTGCTCTATTTTGTAACGGTAGCAAGCACCTATTGAAGCTTGTATACTTAGTGAAAAATCTCGGCTTTCGAGGACTGGACGTAGACCACAAGTGGGTTAGTGGTCGAACTAGGATAAATACTGTGCCTGCTTCTCTTTTCCCTAATCTCTTTATTTTATGCGATTTATTTTACTGCACATTTATTTTTTGCTGTTCTTTATTGTTTCTTTTCTTCTTCTTATTCCTTCTGTGCATTTATTTATTAAGCTTTTGATATTCATTTTAATTAAAAAGAGGTTTTTGCGAAAAAGTTTTAATACTCATATCACCCCCCCTCTTGAGTACTGGAAGCCACTTGGTAACACTTTAGTGTTAACATATATGTACACCTAGAGTTTCCAATTTCTATTAGGCAGTACTGGGGGGCTTACTATCGTACCCCTAGTGAGGTCAGTGTTGTGTCGTCTGCTCGGACACCTATCCGTAGGACTTCACATGATGATGGATTCCTATATGCTGAGGAATCTGAGGTGGACCCGTCTGAGGGTTCTGTTGTCTAGTAGGACTTGGGCAGTATAATAGTTTAAAGTTTAAATGTTTTGAAAGTCTAGTTTGTAATTATTTAAGTAAGACAATAATAAGACTTGTGTATGTATATATATGATGTGAATTATTTGATATGATGTTGAAATGTTTTTATTTTCCGCTAAGTTTAATTTATTATTATTAAGAAATTTTCCAACTCGTATTTCTATTACAAGCACGAATACAAATAAAGGGGTAATTTAGTAACTAAGTAACATAAAATGTGGCACCCTAAGGAGGGTGTTACAATATAAGTCAACACAAGAAGCTGCCAGAACCATGAGTGACTTAAAACACTTGGATATTTCACTGATGCTTCTTGATCTTCTAAGAACACTTAGATTTAGCTAAATCAAGTTTTTTAACTTCCAACAACTTTAAAATAAATACTAAGATTCATATAAATTATTGTTTCACCATTACCTTATTTTTCATATCTACTGTTAGTCAATTTGGTATTAATTGCACAACCAATATGCCTAACAATACTAAACTAACTCAGTTTATCTTGAAACATTAAATACATCATGTTTCATACATTTGTGACCTAGAAATAAATTATCCATATTTATTTCCCTCAACTTAGCCTTTAAAGTCATTATCTGAGTCATTTTAAGCTACTTTTCACCTTCTATATTACAACAAAGCGCCTAAACTAACTCAGTTTGTCATAAAATTAAACAGACATGTTAAGCAAGTCATATGCTACCTTTGTACACAAATACAAGTCTAACATATTATTAAGGGTATTACACCAAAGGGTTGGGTTCCACGGTTCAATCAAGAATCTTAGCTACCCACTCCTTCATTTTTCTTATGTGACTCACATAAGTAATCTCTAAGATTAATCACCTCTTTAGAAGTCAGAATATGGTAGATATTGTGGTTTTGGTATAAGGGAATATTTTAGGATATTCGATCTAGGGTTTGAATTGGGGGTTTTTAATTAGAAGTTGTTTTAGGTTAATTCTTAGTTCTAAATGTTAATTACACTTTTGATTATGATGTTTGTGATCTTCGATTTGTCAAAGGATCATTCCATTGGTTCCTTAGCACCATAGCCTTGGAACCCAAGTTGTTTGGCTTCTTGAGTGAGTTGATAACCTTAATCACACGCTATCATGAACTTTGCATATTTATCATGTATTCATATTTATCAAGCTTCTTGAAACCTTTGACTTATCAAAAGATAATGTTTACAACATTCTAAGCATATCAATAATGAAGATTGAACCTGCTACTAATGTTTGGAAAGTGATAAGGATGTTTAGAATTTGGAATTCTCTATGGGTATTTTAGAATTCGTGAGTTTGGATGTATTGGAACATTGGGATATATATTATGGTTATGATTACATTTAGACATAAATAAAGTAATTCTTTTCATGTGAGGAAACTTTGAAAGGATACTATAGCTAACAACAATAAACATTAACCTTGGTGCACCTTAGTTCGAACCCCAATTAGCAGGAGAGTTGCTAGCCCATCATGATTGGCCCTCATGGCTAGCTTAGTTTTGGCCCTAATATGTGGGAAATTCTTTGACCTTTCAAGTGGTATGCTCATTGGTGAGATGTTATATATTTGATTCTAGATTAAGGACCTCCTTGTTTAAGTTTACTATAAGAATATTTTGAATTGAGACCACACATTTAATTTGTACTATGTATTATGTCCTAAGATTATTCTAAATTGATGAACTTTATGTTACACGTTATTTATTGTATATATTTTAAAAATGAGAGCATGTTGAATTTGAAAAAGTCATGCTTATCTTTGTCCCAATTCTATTATGGTTTATATTATCTCTCACTGAATCTTGTAACTCACCCCCTTATTCTTTTTTTTTTTTTTTTTTTGATTCCAAGATCTTGAGAGGGCTCCTAACTCCATTATTTGATAGGAGTTGTTGACTATTTTGGTGAGCCCAACACTTGTTCATGTGGGCAACTTCTTTTGCTTCCTATCTTCTGTCATTTTGGTATATTTGGATAATTGTACAAATCTTAAAATGTGCTCCATCATCTACAAGCAAGATCTAGTTTCCATTGTGTTGTTTATTTTGGGTTATGCTTTTGGACATATATTTACGTATGTTAAGCATCATGTAGATGCCATGGATGTTGAAAATCTAAATATGTATATGGATTGTATTATAGGACATGGCATATTTTGGGATGTTTCACTTTTGGAAGAAACTCTGGCGATATTTTTTTGAAAGAATTTTTTTATATTTGTTATACTATGCTTAATGGTTCCACTAGGCTTGTTAGGCTGGCTAGTCCATCCTATGTGTCGGTCATGGCCAGGGACGAATTAAAAGGGGGGCAAGCATGGGCCTTGCCCCCCTTTTCTTCACTAATTTATTTTTGTAGGTATCATTAATTTAATTTAATTTATTAAAAGATAAAAAGATAATTATATTGATCTTTTATAAAATTAATATTTATTATATTGACACTCTTATTTAAAAATGATACTTTTATCTCTAATTTTATATATTATTATTACACTTCAACATCATTCTTTATTTACGAAATTGCATATATCTCTCATACTTTATGTACAAATATTATACAAAGTCTCATTAAAAATACAAAATAAGGGAGGTATGAGTCATTTCTCTAAAAAAAAGAATGTCAATATTATAAATACTAACCTCAGCAGAGGTCACTATAATTATACCAAAGATAAAAATAATGAAGTTAAAAGGGTTTATACTCGATATGTACTTGACATGTGATTCATGATTATTTTATATACATTGATATTATAATTTCAACTCATCTTTTTATAAATTTTTAATCTTTATATAATAAATCTATTAGCTCATCTCACTTTTAGTTTCACTCTCTTATCTTTTTTAAAATTTATATATAAAAAAACTTTATTTTTCTTATGAATCATGATGTAAAGGACAATTATTGTTGTGATACATTTAATATATAAGATAAATATTTTTCTTTTACTTTTTTCACTTTATTCATAAATCTTCCTAAATCTTTATAAATTTTATAAATACTCGTGAGCAAATAAGAATATATTTACTCTTAATTTAAAATAGTGCATTTTGATCTTAACATACTAAATAATTTAAAAGTGCATACATCTTTATTTGTTAACTTTAAATTTTTTTCTCTATATTTAATAATATAATTTATTATTTTCGGCCCCTTCACTTAATATTTTCTACATCCGACCCTAGTCATGGCCCACAGGTTTAGGTCGTGACAAAGTTTGTATAAGAGCTTTAGGTTTCCTTGTAATTAATGGAGCAAGTGTCCTTTAGTTGAGTCACGATTGTGTTAATGATGTCGGCGATTATCACAATCGACGCACTACTAGAGGCATGTAGGGATGTCATTCTTGTTCATTTATTGTTAGTGATTTTCTATATTCCTTCTTGTCATGAACTCTACTTATGTCTTGATCCTATATGTTTATTTTGCTAGGTGGAGATGCCACCTAGGACTCATTCTCATGCCCATGGAGCCAAAGATCATGTGACTCCTGATGCGGAATCTGATAGCCCACTTTCTCCTAAAGTGAGAGGAAGGGGTTGAGGTAGAGGTAGAGGTCGTGGTAGAACGGTTATGTCGACTAGAGAGCTAGTTCAGGGGGATAATGTGACATCACCTCCTAAGACTCAGGCTGCTACTATGACTAAGGCAGTTGTAGAGATGCAGGGAGTCCACCAAGCTATAGCGAACCTTGTAGGTTTGATGACAGATCAAGGTAGGCTTGGGGTCCAGCCTAATGCTGGTTTAGGTCCATTTGTATAAAGGCAACCACAGCACAATGATGGTATTGATGTATCTCTCCCAGATTTTCTTAAGCTTAACCCCTCTACAGAGGATCCTCAGTAGTTCTTGGATAAAATGACTAAGGTACTTAGGGCCCTTAGTTGTTCTAGTAGATGGTCAGTTGTGTTAGTTGCTTTGCAGGCTTGAGGATGTTGCACAGTCATGGTATGAGTCCCAGCTTTTAGGGAGACCAGCAGATTCACCTCCACTAACGTAGAATGAGTTCACTGATGCATTCATAGTACAATTCCTTTTAGCTAGTAGGAACGATGGTTTAGCTATAAAGTTTGAGATGTTGGTGCAAACACCTGATATGACCATATCTAAGTATGATGTCTACTTCACCCAACTTTCTCGTTATGCTCCCCACTTAGTTCTGACTGAAGGTATGAGGACGAAGAGGTTCATTGAAGGGTTAGTTGATCCTTTTTTTATGGAATTGTCACCTCATATTGAGAGAATGACATATGCAGAGGCTGTAGATGCTATCAGGAGGATTGAGATGATATACCTAGAGAGGCATACCTCTAGGGAGATGAGTAAGAAGACTAAGACAAGAGGCTCTTTCAGTGGTGGTGTTAGTTCTAGTGATGGACCTAGATTTTAGAATTAATAATAATCACCACCTTTGCCAAATAGTGCAATGAAAGAACACTGACCCAAATCAAATTGTTGGCTCTAACATAGTAAAAGAGAAAAATAATAAATAAGAGAAGGAAGCGAAACCGTGCAAAATTACACAAAATTGTGGTTTAGGTTGGGCATCGTCTCCTTCCCTTTGCAAAAATGAAACTGTGCTCTAATTTAGATAGCTATGGATAAAAAAAATAGCATTAGAAAAATAGTTGTGTGTCAAGAAGAAGAGCCATGGACTAGGAGAGATGAGATAAAGAATGTCGGATAAAAGTGAGATGGGAGGTTGCTTTGGGAGATTTTGGGAATGAATTGAGTTTCGAAACAAAAATGAGCTAAAGGAGATGAGACAATGCTTTAGTAAATTTGAATTTTGAAATGAGATGAAATGTAGTGTTTGGAATCAATTAAAATTAGAAATGATTTGATTTGAAGTGATTTAGTTTGATTTAGAAATTAAACTTTGTGTTTGAAACTTATTAAAAAATGAAATTTCAATTGATTTAGAAATCAAATTTTGTGTTTGAAACTCATTAAAATAGGAATTGATTTGATTTAATTTTATTATTTTATATTTTTACCCTTGTGAGAGGTAGTTAGAGATAATTATTAAGGGTAAAATGGTTTATTTATTTCAAATCAAATCAAATCTTAACAAATCCTATCAAATTTGATGGAATTTCTAAAACAAAAGGAATGAAATCTATGGTATTTTAGAAATCAAATCATTTCCTATTTTTTAACATTCCAAACACAATTTAATTAAATTTGATTTACAAATCAAAATCGTTTCCTACTTTTTTATATTCCAGACATACTCAAAGAGAAAATGACGATACTTGAGAGAAGAGATTGACGGTGAGGGAGATGTGTAAGAAAAGCTAAAGAAGTGTGTTGTGAATGCTTCAAGAAGTGTACTGTAAAAGCTTTAACAAGCTTCTCGAAAAAGCTTGAAAAAAAATATTAAGCTGAATATGATGTTGAAAGCCTCAAATTTAATTTTTTTATATTAATATTTTATTTTTTATTATAATTTATATTTTTTCTAATAGATATTTACAACCTATAATTCAATAATATCTACTTTTTATTTATTTTTAGATTTTGTTTGAATTCGATGTTGTGAATGTTAAATTCAATTTAAAAGTATAATATATATTGTGTTAAATTAATGATAAAAAGAATTTTTTAGTACCTTATCTTTATTTAATTTTTTAATTTGGTCTCATATCAATTTTTTTTTTCAATTTTGTCATTTACCTTTACTTTCGTCATACAATTTGGTCATCTGGAAACCTTCTGTCACTCTCACTAACGGAATATGTAACACCCCAAAATTTGCTATTTCTCAGTAATGTTTGAATTGTACTATTTTGTGGTTTCTATGTGCTGTAAATTTATTTTGATTGTTCTGTGACTGTTTTTGATCTTTGTGTATGATTTACTCCGAGTCAGGCAAATAATAATTTTCGGGCTGGGGAAAATCTTTACTGATTTATTCGGAGCCGGGGGATCTTACTATACCCGAATCCGAGAGATGCGTTACCCGATCTTTTAATTTTTAGAATTTATCTGTGAAATAAAAATATTTTACATATTTATTTATTTGGACAGTAATTACTGATTTTCGAGCAGTAGTTTCTGCTAATTGGGTAATAGATTCTGTATCCTTTATCCATTGGAAAATAGGCTGGGAAAAGTTTTTGTGACTGACAATTTGGTGAACCAATAGAAATTGGTCAATGTTAATGGCTTGAGTTTTCTAAACCAATAGGATGTGGTCAACTTTAGTGGCTAGACTAGTTAGCCAAAAAACTAAGTAACCTAACTAAGTTAACCTAAAGCCTAATTAGTAACCAAATGGAACAAACTTAGTTTTCTAATCCTTGGAGTCCATGGTTACAAGGAGGATCTAGAGTCTTCTAGAATGCATGACAATGCATGACTTAAGCTTGTAATTAGATAGTTAGCATTGTAACTAAATGAACTAATTACAAGAAACTAGATGAACAAACTACCTAAACTAAGTGTAACTAGGAAACTAATTGAATCAAAACTTAGTTACTCACCTCCATGTGCTCCACGGCCACTAGGTGATTCTAGGGAGTTCTTGAACAATCTATTCACCTATTAAGACCAAAGGATGACCATCTAATGTCCTAAGCCATGTGAAGCCATGTGATTAATTTCTATCTTATTGAACAAGCTCTAGTCTTTCTATGCATGCACTTACACGGCCATGCACTTGAGAAATAGGACATTTCATTTCATTTCTATCACTTTGTGACTTAAAACATTTCTCTCCATTCTCTCTCTTCCAAGAACAAACATAAAACTCCATTCTCTCCCTTTCTTGAAGCATTCGGCCACCACCCTCAAAACTAACATCCAAGCTTCTATAATTCTATCCAACATCATTTCCTAAACCTAGACAAGATCCTAAACACTTTTCATCTTATAAGTCTCACTTAGTTCATCCTTTTGGTGCTTCAAAATCAAGCTAGAGTTTTCTACTCTACAAGGTAAAGTACTTGTTTCTTGTTCCTAAGTTTGATTCTTGAGTTTTTAAGCCATGATTGATCCATGGTTTTTCTTTTTTTCAAGCTTAGTTATGACTTTGTTTTGGTTCAAGCTTGTTAGGGTTTTCTTTAGTGGTTCACGAAATCCATAGGAGAAACAACTTAAAGGGTTTTTGTCTTCCTTGAGTTAAGAGGGAGATTAACCTCATCAACTAAGTGTTGGTGGTGAGGGAATGGCTTGTTTGTGGTGAAAATCCATAAGGATTTATTCACTTATGTGGTTTAAGCTTGCTTAGTTTGTGATGATTTTTGGTTGGTATGATTTATAGCTTTGATTATATGCTTGAATATGTGATTTTGAAAACATATTGATTATTATATATAGTAAGATGTGATATGCATGATGAGGAAGTGTATGAAGGTTCCAAAGAACCCTAGAGGTTCACGGCCTCAACACCATAATGAAAGCAAAATGTTTTAAATTATTTTTCTAAACATAGATTAAATGATTTTATGACAAGAAATTGGATTAAGGGTGTTTGTAAAGAATAAGGTGGTGCAAAATAATTAAATATGATTTATGAAGTATATATTGTAATTCGGCCACCATGCCTAATTTTGAGGTTTTAGATCCAATATTATTTTACGAAGTAGGCTTAGATGTTTAATTAAGAGGAAATTAATTTGATGGGCTTGTAGACATAAAAAGAAAGTAAACCAATTTTTAGAATTAAATTAATATAATTGAGTTATGAAGCAAGATAATAGTTAAAATTTGAAATTTACTAACGTATAGCTCACCCTTTGGGTTTTGAAGCGCGTTAGGAAATTTTGAGTTATAATATCCAAATTAAATCAAAGAAATGTAATTTTGTGAGAAATGATGGAAAATGTTACTTAAAGGATTTTAATAGTAAACTATGGTAGATAAAGCTAAAATAATTATTTATGTGAAAAATATTAGAGAAATGTCACTTGTTCTCAAAATAGTGATTTTTAAGCTATTAGATTGAGAAAATGATTTATGTAACACCCTTCTTAGGGCATCACATTTTATGTTACTTAGTTACCAAATTACCCCTTCATTTGTATTCGTGCTTATAATAGAAATACGAGTTGGAAAATTTCTTAATAACGATAAATAAAACTTAGCGAAAAATAAAAACATTATAACATCATATCAAATAATTCACATCATATATATACATACACAAGTCTTAGTATTGTCATACTTAAATAATTACAAACTAGACTTTCAAAACATTTAAACTTTAAACTTTAATTTAAACTATTATACTATCCAAGTCCTACTAGACAGCAGAACCCTCAGATGGGTCCTCCTCCGATTCCTCAACATATAGGAATCCAGCTTGACGTGAAGTCCTACGGACAGGTGTCTGAGCAGACGACACAATATTGACCTCACTAGGGTACGATAGTAAGCCCCCCAGTACTGCCTAATAGATATTGGAAACTCTAGGTGTACATAAATGTTAAAACTAAAGTATGGATGTCCTAGATGTAATCTACTCAATCTAATATTTAGGTCTCCCATGTAGTAAATACTCTCTCTATCCAAATCGACATGCCATGCCTCCTTTCCTCCAAGAAACGTCAACCTCATATAGCCAAGGAAACAAGGCATCTCCATCGTCTCAAAACTCAGCTTCCTCTACAGGAATCTACTCTTCCTCAGCTTCTCGCTCAACTTCTTGCTTGGCGTCTTAATGGATATAAACACAATACAGAATAGGCATATAAAGAGGTGAGATCACCTACGCCATTACCAGTATGGTAGCAATGAAGATAAACACATACAATATCTCATACAACTATCATACCATAATTACAGTTATGCCACTAACATCATTATCATCACAAAACATGTAATATATAATAATTACAATCATGCCATTATCAATAACCAAATATTCAATAATTCAATTGTCATAAACCATAATTATGATAATACCCTCAATCACTATATGTATGCACACAGACTCAATTTCCTACTCCATGGAGCTAAAACTCAGGTCAGAGAGAGTGATCGAAAAGATTTATCGGTACCAACATGCCTCAGACCACATGCTCAATCTGGCACATCTAGCATATACACAACAGTCTTTATCAGATTTTGATTAAGAATAGTGTCTCAGTTAGGATCATTAGTGTGTTGCGTCGGTCTAACCTATGACACAGAAGAGCTACCAACTGCCCATTGTAGGCAACCCGCACCCCAATGCCCCCAAGATCAACAAGTGACTTGCACTACGTATATCGCACCCACTTAAGAGGTGTAGTCTCTCCTAGGCAACTAGCCTCATACAGTACATCGGACCTTTCCAATGCATATACTATGCACCATTCACATTTTCAGTTTATATCACATATTCGGGGTCCACTCAATAACTCAATAGTATTATTACTGTATTTTCATCGCGTAGTCATATTTTTGCGTTTTCTCAATCGCGCAACAATTTTGTCACATTTTCAAATCACGTAGCAATTTTTCAACGTTTCTCAATCACGTAAAATATTTTTCATACGTTTTAAATCAAAATTACTATTTTTCTCATTTAACACTAAAATTGGCTTTATTTTCCATATTTACACAATACTCCCTAAAAAACATAATATTTACATTATAGTCCTCATTTAAATAACATTTTCATAATAACCCCTCATAAAATTCATATTTATGAAATAGTCCTTTTATAAAATATTTGTGATATGACCCCTCATTTATAAAATATTTGTAATATGACCCCTCATTTATAAAATATTTGTAATATGACCCCTCTTTAAATAAAAATTACAATATGGTCCTTCTTAAAATATTAATTACAATTTTGTCCCTCTTTTATAAAAATTTGCAGTATAACCCCTCTAAAAATCAGTATTTGTAATGTTTCCCCAAAAATGATATTTCTTTCTTTTACTTCACATATTACAGCTCAAATTTTATGGACGCGCTTCAAAACCCATAGGGTGAGCTATACGTCATTAAACTTCAAGTATTGACCCTCATTTCATTTTATAACTCTACTATCTAATTATATCAAATTATTTTCCAAAATCATTTTGCTTTTCTATCCTCAAACTCTTCCAAATTCAGTTCCTTTTCATTTAAATCTTTAATTCTCATTTGAATCCATCATTTTCAGGACTTTGGTCCTTTTTACCCTAGTATGACCGTGAGCCTTATTGCTCTTTGGAGCATTCATAAATTTGTTTTATCATGTTATTCACATCTTACTTTACTCATACACTTGCATGCATTCAAAATCATACAGACAAGCATATTATCAAAGCAGTAATCATACCATCACACATGCAATCACAAAAACAAAAACATAAACATCACAAACACAATCAAAGAAGCATCAAACACTAGTGAATAAACCCTTATGGGTTTTTCACCGTACAAAACCATCTCCACACCACCAAAACTTGTTTGGTGAGGTAAAATCTCCCTCTTACCTTTTGAAGACAAGATCTTCAAGCTCCTCTCCTTCTCCTTGATTTCGTGTGGCCTTAAACAAATCCCTAACAATTCTAAAACAATTAATAAAATCACAAACAAAGCTTAATAATGATAAACCATGGAACAATCATGGTTCATAAAATCACAAACTAAATTTTAAACCATAAAAACCAAAGTTTACCTCTTGGGAAGTAAGATAGAACTTGGATTTTGAAGTAATTAGAGTGGGATTTTGAGAAAACTTCCTAATTGAAAAGTGTTTAGGAGGTGGTTTAGGTTTAGAAAATGATGAGAGTAGAAATTATAGAAGATTGATGGTGTATGTGGGTGTTGGGGCCGAAACACAAGGAGAGAAAATGGAAGGGAAAAGCTTCTATGTGTTCTTGAAATTTTTGAAAGGAAATGATGCTTGGTCTTTGGTGAGAGAAAAGTGAAATTTTGAGATTGAAATTATGAGGGTGCTGCTGTGAGTGGCTTGTAGGAGAGATTAAGAGATTTACTTGAAGTAAAATATCCTATTTGGGTGTTCACATTGAGAGCACATGGCTTGGTCACCATGTGGTCATCAAATTGTCATGCAAGATGGTTCAAGAACCTTGGAAAAGGCTCTCAAGGCGGCATGGCCGTGTGGCCTTAATGGGATTAGGGACATTATTTGTTTTCAATTAAAGTCTAATTGCATGCTAATTAAATAGCTAATTAATTAGGTTAAGTTTCCTAATTACACTTAATTAACATTCTAATTGCATAACTAATTTAATTAAATATATAATTGCATATATCATAGCCTCTAAATAAAATTAGGATATCTAATTAGAAATTAGATTATGACTCATTAATAACTAGGTTAGTTTACTTAGTTTCTTAATTAGGCAATTAAGATGACTAAATTAGGTTTAATTAGTTACTAAGTAAAAGTCAAGCCACTATATTTGACTCAATGTTAGCCCTTGATTTTAACTTTGTATCCTATTCATTGATCTAATCTAAGGTGGATATCACTTAGTGATTTTATCTGAACTATTCTCACACCATTGATCTAATCAATGGTTATGATCAAAAGTATCTAAATCAAGCTTTTCATCTGATGGTCTACAACAAAGTCTATGCCCCTTTGTTTGACCACTTCCTATTGGATAGAAAAGTCCAGCCACCTATTTTGACTGATTTCTATTGGTTCGTTTTGATTTAGGTTACAAAAAAATATTCTAAGCACATTTTCTGTCAATTAAAATTTATCGGGTTAAATAATTTATAGCAATAACTGCTATAAATAAAATAGTAGATATTTATCCATGAAATATTTTTATTTCACAGATAAATTCTAAAAATAAAAAGATTCTTTTCTGTGTCACTCAGATTTGGGTTTAGTAAGATCTCCCGCCTCCGAATAAATCAGATAAGAATTTCCCCGGCCCGAAAATTATTATTTTCCTGACCAGGAGCAAATCACACAAAACGATCAAAAATGATCTCGGAACAATCAAATTATTTTTATAACATACAAAAAATACAAAACAATGTAATTCTGCTATTACTATTAACATAGTCAGAATTTGGGGTGTTATAATTTAAAATTGCTACACGATTGAGAAAATGTTTAAAAATCCCTGCACGATTTAGAAAACGTTTGAAAATATTTTAACGATTATAAAAATGCTAGAAAATACTTATGCAATTTGAAAACATAAGAAAAATGTTTTGCGATTGTGAAAATGCGATAAAATGTTTACGCGATTGGAAATAACAGCGGGTTGCTGTCGAGTTGTTGTGGTGGGCCCGATTATGTTGAAAAGTGATACTGCCAAGAGATGGAGTGTGTATGTGAAATACTGTGAGAATAATGATTGTATGTGTATTTGAATTATACATCATGCATTGAAAAATGTATCAGCTTAATTAGTTAAGGCAGTATGCCTAGGAGATTGAATTTATACCTTCGTGCAGGTGAGAATCGCGTAGTTACTATCTTCAGTGATCTTGGAGACGTCGGGGTGTGGAATGTCATATGTGGCCAGATGGTAGCACCTCTGCGCCGTGGTATCCTATGCAAACACACCAACGGTCTTGACGGAGTTACTATTCTTTTTGTGATTGGTTGAGAGTGTCTTATATGAGCCATGTTGCGCACATTGATATAATATATTGGCACATGATTTGAGGCTGATGATATACAGACATGTACTCCCTATCTTGCTCTCTGAAATTGTGATAGCTCCATGGAGTAGGAATGAGTCTGTGAGCATATGCATAATTGGTCAACATATTGGCATGATATTATGTTATCTGATAATTTATCTGTGATGTGAAAATATGATTCAATGTGTTAACATTGTATCTGTATATCTACTATCATTTTCTATACTACCATACTGGTATTGATGTAGGGGATTTCACCTCTTTATTGTGTTATATCTATTTTATTGTGTATGTTTGATGAAGACCAAGGAGATGAATAAGTCGGGAATTCTACTTTTTATCAGTAACAAATTTTCTTAGTTTGTTGGAATGGCGGCAAGGCACCAAGTACTGGGATTTTTCTGAGTATATTTCCATGATGGAACTTATGCTTGGAGGTTTAACTTAGATAATGAACGGTTTGTGTATACCGGGGATTTGACTTTGAACCTGAGTGAAACCCGTGATGGGATTCCTGTTTTGACTCAGCATGTGTCTATGCGTCTGGAGTTCACGATGCCTATTCTAGAGTTCTGGGGTGGCACTGTTTATGCACCATAGGAGGACTCGGTGGTGTCTTCGACTAGAACCCCTGTCAGGCGAGTGATGTACTCGCCTGGGTTCTTTGATGACACTGAGGAGGAGGATCCTTCCAAGGGCCCAAATCCTGAGTTTTTAAAAGTTTTAGTAAGATAGTTTATGTTTTGATGTACATGTTATACATATTTATCTTTTGGAGTGTAATATCTATGTAAATTATTTAAGAACAAGGTTTGTAATATTAATATATATTATGGTGAGTTTTGTTCTGATACAAGTTGTACTTATAGTTTTTAATTATTTTATTTCTTTTCACTTTTTTCGCAAATGAAATTTTAAATTTAATGTTTTTACAAAATTAATTCTTTTACAACTTGGATAAGTTATATTAGGATTAGTCTTAAATGTGATACCCTACGGTGGGTGTTGCATTAGTTGGTATCAGAGCCCCGGTTAGAGTCTTTTGGGTTTTTGTGGTTAGGTCTGTTTTGCTTGTGTTGCGTGATTCTCTGTGTTTTGGTTTTCAAAAAGGTTACATCTGACTCTTATTGAGTTTTGTTTGGTTGCTTATGAAGAAAGTTATGTCTCGTGGCAGAGGTACACGTATGAATGTGGAACGTGACAACGACACAATGACTGTTGCTGCTGAAGTAATGCAACGAATGGCAGACGTGATTGTGCAACAGAATCAATGAGCTGCACAACAACAAGAAGTAAATGTTGAAGCCCAGAATTTGTCTAAATTTCGTTGAAACAATCCGCCATATTTTAGGGGTGAGTTTGATCCAGAGAAGGCTAGTTTATGGATCCAAAAGCTGGAAAATATTTTTAAAAGGATAGGATGTACGAACGACTGCAAAGTGACTTATGCCACATTTATATTGATGGGAGATGGTGAAAATTGGTGGAAAGCAACTCGGAGAGTACTACAAGCAAAAGGAAGGGAAATTACCTGGGAGGTATTTTGTGATGTATTTCTGGAAAAGTATTTTCCTGAAAGTGTAAGGCATGCCAAGGAGATGGAATCTCTTGGGTTACGACAACGTGGGATGACAGTTAACGAGTATGCTGCGAAGTTTGAGAGCTTGTCGAAGTTCTCACGGTATCTCCAGATCCAATCGGATGAGGTTTGGAAATGCCGCAAGTTCGAGGAAGGTTTGAGAGTTGAATTGAAAAGAGGAGTACTACTAATGCGAATGAACCAGTTCTCAGCGTTGATGGATATGTGTCGCAGACTTAAGGAATTAAAGCCATTGCGAGATACAAGGAGCCATAACTTTGGACCATCTAGGTTCCAAAGGGGAGGAAATAGTAACAACAACCGATTTCAGCGGAAACCATATTCCCGACTGTCAGGGTGCCAACAACAACAACAGTAATCACGTGGAGGAGGTTCGAGTGGCAAACATTTTGGGGGATAATTTGCTTTAGATGTGGAAATCCTGGTCATATCTCGAGGGATTATGATCAAGCGAAGGTGAAGCCTTTAGTAAGTACGTTCGTGCTACTAAGCCACAAGTTGGAGGACGAGTATATACGATGAGTGGAGCTGAAGCCTCTCAGTCTAATGATCTTATCAAGGGAGAATGTGTCATATCATGTAATCTTTTAACTGTACTATATGATTTGGGTGCAACTCATTCGTTTATTGCATATGACTGTGTGGATTGTTTGGGATTGCCTGTGTCTTCTTTGAACTTTCAGTTGATTGTTTCTGCACCTACTGCCAAACCTGTTAGTACTTCTAAAATATGCCTAAATTGCCTTGCTACTATCAATGATCGAGTCTTTTCTGTTGATTTAATTTGTTTGCCTCTTATCGATATTGATATAATCTTAGGAATAGATTGGTTATCTTCTAACCATATCCTGTTAGATTGTTCTAAAAAGACCTTAGTATTTCATGAGAATGAGGTTTCTGGATTTTTGACTGCCAAACGAGTCGAATCTTTATTAAGGGATGGAGCCCAAGGATACATGTTGTTGTCTTCTTTAGAAGTCAAGAGTGAGAAGGATGTGGCTCAACTTCAATAATATAAAGGAGCAAACCATAATAAACATCAAATACTAGCTCAACATTAGAAAATAAAGGAACAACTCATTCTTTTTAATACACTTCATGAGATATAATAAATGTATAATGCAAATATATCTTATTATGTATGAGTCTAGTGCATAATGCCTTCACTTCACAAGTGACCTCAATGCACAATATCATTGCTCTCCAATGAAAAAGATGCATACCATTGTCTCTCCACAATTAATTGAATGCACAATGTTATCATCCTTCATAGATATGCTAGGTGTATGTTAACATCATAAAATACCCCTAATAGTGTATTAACTCACTATATAACATAAATATGTAATCTCATCAAGCAGAGATTAATCACCCAAAACCCACCAATTAGTAGCCCAATGACAGCAAGAAACTAACTTGTTTTCTATCATTGACCAATCAATTGGTCACTCCTTGAGTGATTAATCGCTCAGCACATCTTGTGTCTACCACTAACCGATTAAGCGGTAAGTTTCTAGGCGATCAAACACCTAAGCCAATTTTCTCTCTACCACTGACTGATTAAGTGGTTACTTTCTGGGCGACTAATCGCCTAGAGGTAGACTTTCAGATTCAGCTTCTATGAGTTGGTAACTAATTTTTGACTCCTATAATCAACTTTTAAATGGTTTCAACATCAATACATGGTTCCTAAACATGTTAAAACTCATATATACATTATCAAATCATCATCATAAGGGTCTATGAATAATTAACCACTCATCAAACCCATATTTACAACCGTAAGAATTTAATGTTATATGGATGCACATAAGTTCAAAATTTTATAAACATACATATATCAACACTTTGACATACCATTTCTCAATTCCAATCGAGTTTACCAACACAAGATTTGGAAACAAGGAGAGGAAGAATAAAGAAGCATCAACCATATGTTCATAGAGTCTCAAATCTATTCCTTAGCTCAAAACCATAAACATAAACATACACATATCATCTAACTTCAATAATCAGGTCTTCCCTACCAAGCTCTTCCATACAAACTCTTGGTATCAAAAGAGAAAAGAATGAAGTGAAGAAACATCACACCCCTACCTCAACTCTCTTTTGATGGTGCTTCTTCCTTTTCTTTCTTGCCTTCCTTCTTGTTGTTTGATTCTTTCCCTTACTATTCTTTCTTTCCCCTTGCTCTTCTTTCTTTTTTTTCTCCCTTTTTCCCTACTGCTGGCCATGAGAATGAGAGTGAAAAATGAGAGAAAAGAAAAGTCAAAGATGAAGATAGAGATAGGGAAGGCGGTGAGGAAAGAGTTGGAGAGATAAGGATTGACTTTCAAGGCTTTATGGAAATGTTGTATCTCTTAATGATATTTTGATCTTCCATTAATGAGTTTTCTATTTTCCATAAGTGTTAGGAAAAATTCTAGGACTTCTTTCAATTTCCATACACATCATTTGATGATTATTCTTATGCACCATTAATAGCCACTAAGCTATAATACTCTTCCTGTGTGGTTAAAAATACTAAGCTAACTCAGTTGATTCTTAGAAATTTACCACGTCTCATTCTAAGCATTTATGAACTAGAAATAAATTCTCCACATTTACTTCTATCATCTAAGTAATTTATGCTAAGTTCAGAGCTAATATGAGCTATTTTTCACATTTGGTGCTATAGTATTATGCCTAAACTAACTCAGAAGGTCATCAAAATTGATAGGTAACTCATACAAGTGTTACTGAACTTTTATAACCATGATTAAAACTAATAGGTTAGGGAGGATGTTACATAAACCAACAAGAATCAATCTCATAGAATTCTATTTATATTATAAATCTCAAACTTTTTATGGTTTGCATTTATTTATACTTTAAGCTCATCAATCTCATATATATACAACCAATTCGTTTTAATCACAAGGAATTCTTAACTAATCCAACCATGTAAAAATTAAGAAGCAAGAAAGGATAGAACATGGTAGAGATACACAAAAAAAACCCTACCTATATTCCTTTGTTGATGGTTTGCTATTCCTTTTCTTTCCTTCCTTTATTTCTCTTCTTCTTCCTCCTTCCTCTTATTTTTGCATTTCTTTTTGTATTTTGCTTTTCTATTCTATGAGTGAAAGAGTGAAATGAGAAAGTGATAAGTGAGAAAAAAACGTGTGAGAATGAGAAAAGAAAAGTCAGAGAATGGAGAGATACGGAGGGCTGTGGAGGAACAAAAGAAGATAAGAACATAAGACTTTTGTGGATAAGTGGTAGTGTTGTATCTATTAGGGATACTTCGATCTTTCATTGATGAGCTTTCTAACTTCCATAAGTGTTATAAAAAATTCTAGGACTTTATTTAGTCCCTATTCTCATCATTTAATAATTTTCTATACACCATTAACAGTCATTAAGCTATATTGTCCTTCATTAAGTTAAGCTAAACCTAAGGAATTAAGCCTATAGGCTTACAGGTATATGTCTTAACCTATAATCATTTCAAAAATAATCTTCATCCTCTATTTGACATTTCCACAAAATCTCATAATTTTTCAAGCTACTTTCCTATTTAATTTGGTCTTTAAACATTCATCCTGTGATATTAAAAATTCCAAACTATTTCAGTTTATTCTCCAAAATTTATCACAACTTATCTAATTATTTGTGGCCTAGAAATAAATTTTTCATATTATTTTACCTCATCTAGGCAATTTGTGTTGAATTCTGAACTAATATGAGCTATTTTTTCACGTCTTGTGTAATAGTATCATACCTAAACTAGTTTAAAAATTAAAAAAATTAACAGATAATTAGGACAAGTATTAATAAGCTTTTATAATAATTATTAAGACTAATAAGTTAGGGAGAATGTTACAATTCTCCCCTCCTTTTAAAAATTTTATCCTCAAAATTTAATTACCTAATATGAGAAGCTTCAGGTAGTCTCATATCATACTAGACTCTAACTCACAAGTAGCTTCTTTTGATTCAATTCCAACTCATACCACCTTTACTAGTGAAATTTGCCTTAATTTACCTTCCTCTGAGTTCTTTGACTCCAATCTAAGTACAACCATAAAGGTAGTCTTTGGTTCTAGTTATGTTTTTTTAACCACAACATCAACACAAACTAATTAAAGTCCTTAATAGATAGAACAGCAACTATATACCTTGTTCTTTTTTAAACTATAAGCCCAAAATCTCATTAAAAAAGGCTATTATTCACGACTGCACCAAAACTACATCTTAGCTTCAAGAATTCTAAAAATTTATACAGATATAGCCTTATCTTATATATTTTACATGAAAGAAGTCTCACTTCATTTGATTTAGTATGGCTAAAGTTATGCATCAAAATGCAGAAGCTGTAAAAGGGCAACTAACTATTTAATCATATTCTGACCCTACTTTAAACTAAAACAAGGAATGCATGGAGAATGCAAAATTCTTGAAACTTTACCTCTTATTTCCTTACATGTTAGCTGTCAAATGTGACTGGTTTCATGATTTTTAGGTTACTATAGACCAAGTTATACGATAAATTCTCTACATTGTTCGTCTATGATAGCAAAATGCAATTCTGTAGAATTCAACTTGTGAATGGCAATAGTCTTGGTTTTGATGATCAACAAACAAGAAAGCAATGAAATGCAAAGATCAAGTCCCAAGGTTTTTCAAGATTCGCTAATAGGACTTAGATCATATGTAAAGGAATATATTGGACTCACACAAAAGCTCATTTCTTGGTTCTAAACTCATCTTAAATGGCTTTGCATAATCATGTTTTCATCTTGTGAAAATTGTGTTTAAGATTGAGTAAAATGCTCTTAGAATGTTTGGAAAGATTTTGGATATTCTTGGTTGAGAAATTCTTTGAAAATCCTATTTTTTCTAAGCAAGTCATAATAGATTATGGACTTCCCATAATAGGTTATGGATTTTTCATAATGAGGTATTCACTAAGTTAGAGGCTATTCCTACGTTTTCTTAAAGCCTCATAATCGATTATGATATTTTCATAACCTATCATATGACAATTCAGGACGTGCTTTTATGTTTTCCAAAAGGTCCATAACTGATTATGCTTATTTCATAATTGATTATATGTTGTTACAGAACGTTTCCTCTTTGGTTTTAATGTTCCATAATCGATTACGCCAAAATCATAATAGGTTATGAAGCATTTTTGATTATGAGAAACTCATAACAGGTTATGAGAAACTCATAACAGGTTATGATAAGCTCCATAACCGATTATGAAAAACTCATAATAGGTTATGAAGTTAAATAAAAGCCCAATATTCCACTTCTTCATGTCATAATCGATTATGTATATCTCATAATCGGTTATGCTCAAATACAGAACACTTTCCTAATGGCTCTATTGAGAGCGTTTAATGCCCCCAACTGCTTCCAACGTCTCTTAAATGTTATGGGCTATAAATGAAAGTGTTTGGTCTTCAAAGAAATGTTGGCAATCAATCTGAACAAGTTTTTTGAGCATTAAATTCATGTTTTACTTTCATTTTCTCAAAAACCTATGTTTTGAGCTTAAGTGTGAATCCTAGATACCCATAATCTTCAAGTTGTATTATCTACTCTTTGAGAGAGTTTCTATTCATCTCCATCTTTATATAATCTGTAAAGAGAGTGAGGTATCCCTCTAGAGAAAAGGGTGAGGTATCCCTTGAGGGTAAGATATCCCTCAAAAGTTATAAAGGGTGAGGTATCCTTGTTTGAGGCTCAAGCACAAGGGTGAGGTATCCCAAGGTGTGTTGAGTGCTCTTAATTGTAAAGGTTGTCAAGCACCTGTTGAAGCTTGAAGATATAGTGAAAAATCTCGAGTGATTGCTTGAGGACTGGATGTAGGCCATAAGTGGTTGGTGGTTGAACTAGGATAAATATTGTGTTTGCTTCTATCAACTTTATCTCCTTTACATTTATGCCTTAATTATATTTCCTTGAGTTAAATTTGATATCTAGCTTAATTGTGTTTGATTTATCCTATAGCCTAAATGGTATTTGACAAATCTCTAAGTGTTGTTCTTTTGTTAAACTTATTCTGCTGCATGTGTTAATTGAAAATATCAAAATGCATAATTTCTCAAAGGTGTTTTAAAAATTTGTAATCATTCAATTCACCCCCCTCTTGGGTGATGGTTGTCATGGCTAACAAGTGGTATCAGAGCTTCGTACTCTGTTAAAAGCTTAAGCACTTGGAGTTAAAGATCCTTATTTGTTTGGAAACCATTGAAAGGTTTTCAAAATGGAAGGTTTTGAATTTGATAAACCACCATTTTTTGATGGTGTGCATTTCATTTATTGGAAAGTTAGAATGGAATTTTATATGCAATCTATTGATATTGATTTGTGAGATATTATGCTTAATGGATTTACTTGCAAATCAAAACAATATTGGATTGACTATGATAAAAAATGCTTTTCATTGAACATTAGAGCAATTCAAATCTTAAGAAGTAGTTTGAATGATGATGCTTATGCTAGAATTTAGAATTGCTCTAGTGCTAAAGAAATTTTGGACACCCTTGATGCTTTTTATTTGCTAACAATGATTTCTTGCATAAAGTTGTATATAGAGAGCAAGAAGAGCAAAAGCCTTTAAAGGAAGACAATATTGAAAAATGTCCTCAAGAAGATGCTCTTGAATCCTTGAAGGACAACAATGAAGAAGAAGGTGATTCCCTTAAAGAGCCAAGTACGCTAGAAATTGAGACTACTTCATATATGGCTAAAAAGGACTTTGAGGTGAATGATGCTTATCTTGTTTATGGTCCTTCCTATGATGAGCTACAATGTCCGTATGATGAATTGTATGATGGTTTGTTGAATTTAGAAAAGAAAAACTTATCTTGCTTGGAAAGCATTTCTTCCATTGAAAATGAAATTGAAACCTTGAAAAAAATAAATATGCTTTTCTTGATGATGAAATGCCTTTGAAATGTGAGACCTCAACTTCTTGTGAAAAGTGCATTGATTTAGAAAATCAAGTTGAGGACTTATATTTCGATTTTGCCAAAGCTAATGATTCTAATTGCTTACATTCTATGTTTGTTAATAAAAAAGAAAATAAATGTTACTCCACATGGAATTTCAAGTAAGGCTCGTGGCAAAAATAGCATAGAATGTAATAACAACCAAATGTTCAAGTTTTTCAAAAATGATCTTTGAAGGACCAAGCCATCATTGAATTCACTTGTTTGTAATTTTTATGGTCATCCAGGACATATTTCTCATTTATGCAATTATAGAAGAAATTCTTATATGAAAAATAATATGGTATGGGTTCCTAAAGATCTTAAATGCCCTAGTACTAACATTCAAGGACCCAAGATGAAGTGGTTACCATAGTGTCCTTCTAGTGTTTCAATTATGTAGAAAATTTCTCAAAAGGATGGACAAATTGGTCAAGTGAAAAAGGAATCATCAAGGAGAATGTTTCCAAGGCCCAATAGTAGAAGTTTTGATTAAAGACGGAATATGGCTTCAACCAAAGCTTCTCAAGTACAAAATGTTGAACTTGTAAAGTTGAAGACTCCAAAAGAGAAGCAATGGGTAAGAAAAAGTATTTCATTTATTACCAAGGCCAAGGTATCAAAAGCTTTTACCTCTTATGCACACTCACTTAAAAAGACAATGAATATGAGGTATATTTCTTGTAGGTCTTAGGTAAAGGATAGAATCATGTGTACTTGAAAATTTTGAATATTATGTTTAGCACATGATTATGTTCATTCTTATTGTACTATAGCTCATTAGTTTGTTATATATCTTGGTACATAAGGTTCTACAATGCCTAGGTATGCTTTCTATGCTTTAACTTACTTTAAAGTAGTACTTTCTGGCTTTATATCTTGAAAATATCTCTACATGTGATAATATGCTAGATAAGTTCACTTCTTGTTTAAAATAGCATGTTTGATGAAAATATCTTTGTTCTTGACATAACATACCTAACATGATCATTGTTTGATCTAAAGTGCATATATAAGAGAAAACTTGGCATATTGGATCAATAATGCATCTAACTCTTGCTAAAAATCATTTTTGCTACATGATTCATCATTGTGCTGCATAATTTGTCATTTTATTGCATATTGTGTCATTTTGGGGCAAAACTTGTCATATTGCTGCATAATATGTAATTTTGCTGCATAATTTGATTGAGTTTATTGCATAATACTCTTGCTTTAATTGTTCATGAATCCATTATTGACTTGAGTGTTAGAGTTTCCCCCAAGTTTATTTTACAGGAACTTGATTTGCAACACCCCGATTTTTTATTTTTCTTGATATTTATGAGTTTTATAAAAATTGAGAATTTTTGTGATTTTTTAAAAATTTTTAATTTATTTTGATAATTTTAATATTATTTTGGACTGTATGTGTGTTGAGACGGGCCCGAAAAAAAAAATTTTACAGACCAAAAAGTTTCGAACTGTTAATGTGGGGTTGGGGGAAACTTACTAAACCCGAAATCGGGAACAGTTGTTGAAAAATTTTCTGTATCTGAATTTTCTATTATCCATTGGATAATATTACTATCCATTGGGTAATGCTTTTATTCATTGTGTAATGTTATTATCCATTGGACAATAACTAGCAATAGCTATTATCCATTGGGTAATAATTTCTGACAATATCTTTTGGAAAATATCTTTGAAAAATATATTTTGAAAAATATCTTGAGATTAGTCAACAAAAGAGGTCATGACTTTATGAAGAACCAATAGGAAGAAACCTTAATGGTGAAGCTAGTAGAAGTCAACAAAGAGGACATGGACTTTGGTTTGGACCATTGGATGGCAAGACTTGGAGGAGAAGCTTTGCATATCAACCCCTGATCTAATCAATGGTTATGATAGCAAGCTTAGTAAAGAAGATTTGGAGGTCTACCATTGATCTAATCAATGGTTGTGAAGGAAAGCTTAGTAAAGAAGCTTAGGATATCTACCTTTGATTTAGCCAATGGTTGTGATGGCTTGTAGCAGAACAAAATATCTCTCACTCTCTCCATGAAGCCTCACGGCCACTTAGTCTTTAAAGTGGCTAAGTTTCATTTTTCTATCACATTCTAAAAGATATCATCTTTTCTCTCAAAGTTAAACACCATTTTCTCTCACTTTCTCCCATTTTCTCTCCCAAACCTCACGACCATAGGGCTTTTGGAGGACCAAAGATTTAGTTTTACTATCACTTAGTTCATTTCCATCTTTCTATGAAGAACCAAGAAGTCAAAATACAAAACTTTCTCACTTTCTCTCTTGGAAGCTCACGGCCTCCTCACCCAAAAACACTATCCAACCACTCATAATTCTATCTAATCGCACCACTTAGTCCTAAACACCATTCCAAGCAACTTCTATGTTGTGATCAAGCCTTGATTCCATCATCTTCAAGCTTGATTCTTAGATTCAAGTTCTAGGGTTTCGAGGTAAAGATCTTGAAACTTGATTTCTTATTTGACTCTTGAGATTCTAAGACCATATTTGATCTATGGTTACCTTAATCAAGCTTTAAATGTTAATTTTTATGTGTTTGTTTGGATTTCAAGAGATTACTTGGTGGTGGAAGTTGATATAAAGAGCTATATAAGGAGCTTAGGAAGCTACATACAAAGTAAGAGGGAGATTAATCTCATTAACCAATTATGGTGGTGAGGAACGAAAATTGTATGAAGGTGATGAAATCCATGTGAGGATTATTGACCTTGTTTGTATGATTGTGTGATTTGTATTTATTTTGCTTATATGATTTTATTGGTTTGATATTATGCATAAACTTGTTTAAGTAGGATTTACATGCTTTATGTTGTATTGTATGCTATAAATTGTAATTGAGAGGAAACAATTTTTGGTTCCAAAAACCATGAGGCTCACGGCCTCTATGCCCACAAATGGGTAATCCAATGCAAAATGTTTTTATTAAATGTTAACCTAGAAGATTAATGATAAGAAAGCTAATTAAGGGATTACAAAATATAAACGAAAATGAATATATTTTTATAACTAATCAAAAAGTGATTTTTGGCTAATATAGTGAAATCAGGACTAAGAAGTAATTTGGAGATTTGAAATATTTTATTTAATGGAGTTTTTGTTGGAAAGATGAAAATGATTTATAAATTGTGAATTTAGTGATTTAGTGTTAAGAAATTTAATTAATGATTTTTAAAATAAGAATGAAAATGAATAAATTTTATCATTAAGCAAAAGAGTGATTTTCAGCCATGGTATTAGGAAATAGGATTGAGAATTAAGTTTGAAACTTAAAGTATTTTATTTAAGAGAATTTTTAAAGAGGAAGATGGAAAAGGTTTTATTTAATTAAAATAAATGTTAGTTTTGGAAAGGATATTAGAAAATATTATTTAGAGAAGTTTTAGCAAGAAAATAATTTTTAATGAAAGTTTGGAGTTTAAAATATTTTATTTTAAAAAGTTTTATTAAGAGAAAAGAACAAAGATTTTGAAATATCTTAAATTAATTTAGATAATGTAAGTTTTGTGGAAAATGTTTGGAAATATTATTTGGAGGAGGTTTAGTATAAAAATGTTAGAAATATTATTTAGTGGTGATTTATTAAGGAAATAATGCAATTAAAGTCCAATTTTGATATTAAATGAGAAAAGTTTTAATTTGAGCTTAGAATATTGAGAAAATATTTTACGCGATTGAAAATATGTAGAAAAACTCTTACGCGATTTAAAAATGATGATTTTTAGCTACGCAATTAAGAAAACGTTTTAAAATCTTTATGAGATTAAGAAAACGTTGAAAAACTATTACGCGATTTGAAAACGTAATAGAAGGGTTACGCGATTGTGAAAATGCGATAAAAATGTTACACGATTAAGAAATACAATAATTTGCTATCAAGCAAATGTATTTGACCCGAATATATATTAATGTATGGTTATAGCTGGTAGTGGCTTCTGATAGTGCATTAAGTCATTGGTCATGCATTATTTGTCAAAACGGTGTCTGTTAAGGCTATTGTTGCCTAGAAGTTGAACTACACCTTGTGTAGGTACGAATTGCATAGTGATGGTCTATAATGGATCTTGGAGGCGTCGGGACATGGAATTCCACTTATGGTCAGTTAGAAAGCGCTACTGTACCGTGGTGACCGATGCAAACGTACCGATAATCTCAACACAACACTATTCCTATTCCCGATCCGGTGTAGAATGTCTCGTATAATGCCTGATGTACAAATTGAGAAATTATAGTACTTGGTCTGAGGCGGCCGATGTACAGACATATATTCTGGATCATTCTCTCCGAAATTGTGTTTAGCTCAATGGAGTAGGAAATGGGTGCATTGTGCAAAAGAGGGGTTAATTCATTATGCATAAGTGTGGTCAATATACTTATTTTGTGGTATGATTAGTATTCATGTTAATGTGATATACATTGTTAAATTATCTGTTAGTTGATAACATGATTATACCTGTTATTTTTGTGATATTGTTGTATGTGAATGACATTATTGTCATTATTGTTCTTTGCTTCCATGATGGTATTAATGTAAGGGATCTCACCTCTTTATTGTATTGTTCTGTCTATTTTTGTTTTATGCTTACGTCTATGGAGACTACGATGGTGACGAAGAGGGATCTGCTAGGTTTGTTTAGACTACAGTTTCTTGAAGGTGCTAGTGCTTGGCGTGTCCATTGGGACACAGAGCATATAGAGTATTGTGGTGACATTACTCTATCTGTAAGTATGACTCGACATGGAGTCACTACTTCTTCTTTTACTATTGCATATGTAGAGTTTGTTTTACCTGTCAGGGAGTTGTGGAATGATCTTTACTACACTCCTAGGGAAGACTCCGAGATATCTTTTGCTCGAATTTCTATCCGTCGAGACATTCCTGGCTAGGGAATTTGTCTTCTGAGGAGGACTCTTTTCTTTAGATGTTGTGAATTTGGGCCAGTCTAGGTTGGTTATGTTAGATGTTATATGTTTTGGGTATGTAAGTATAAAGTACGTATAGTTGTAGTAAACTTTGTTTATATGTAAAATATATTATTCAGTTTTATGTTTTGGGTTTCTAAAATTCGGTAAGTTTATGTTATTTGTGAAAAAGTAATTTTGAACCAATAAAAGGAAGCTTATTTTGAATTAACCAAAAGAAGAAAGTTTTAATGGTAAAGCTAATAGAAGTCAACAAATTAAAAGTAAGTAATTTTGAGACCCGTATTAAAATAATATGAAATATTTTATAACTTGGGTAAATAATTAAAAGGAGTTGGTCTGAAATGTAATGCCCTAAAGGGGGTGTTACATGATCCATGATCAAGTCCCTCAATCATTCAATCTCAAGTTCTTACTGAAGTAA
The DNA here is from genome assembly GCA_029884595.1 of Ormosia semicastrata. Taxonomy (NCBI): domain Eukaryota; kingdom Viridiplantae; phylum Streptophyta; class Magnoliopsida; order Fabales; family Fabaceae; genus Ormosia; species Ormosia semicastrata. The sequence goes on from JAQQTO010000060.1 coordinate 73,136,604, forward strand.
TTGGATTCAAGCTCCTTCAAAGAAGTATAATTAGTTTTTTAGCTATATTTAAAACAAGTTTTGATGGTCTTAAAGGATGGATTCTTGAAGGATTTTTTAGTTTTGTTTGAAGAATAATCAATTGCAAGAAGACCATAATTTGTTATAAAGAGCTTCTAACCTGTTATGAGGGCTGTGGAAGTGTCTGGCATGTTGGAAAGGCTCTTTGTCAAGCTGAAATAATTGATTATGACAAGCTTGTAATCGGTTATGACATGTTACTGGTTGTTTAGTGCTCTCTGCCAAGTCAAATAATTGGTTGTCATCTCCCTATAATTAGTTATGAGCTCACGTAGTGTTCTCTGGGAAACAGAATAATTAGTTAAGAATTGTCCTTTAACCGATTACACAAACATACAGCAATTGGGAAGTCTCTGTCCTCATCAAATAATCGATTACCCATCCTTTCCTAATCTGTTATTCAAGGCAAACAGAGGCCATGGTGTTTTTGGACATACCAATCTAACCGATTACCTCAATGATCTATTCAGTTATTTATCACAAACAGAGGTTATGGGACTTTTACAGCACGAAAATAACCGATTAACTCAACTCCCTAATCGATTATTTCAATACACCAGAGGCCACATGTTCTGATATCCATGCATATAATTGGTTACCCATTTTCCCTAACCGGTTAGGCCACTCCAAATTAAACTCTCTCAGCCGTGTCCTCCTTCAACTAATCTGTCTTTGCCTTTTTTAAATAGATCAATCATGCATTTAAATAGCTTTTCTGCATCATTTTTGTTTTGCTGCATAATGTCTTTTTGCTGTATAAAGTCATATTTTTCTGCATAATGCCATTAATCTTGCTACATAAATTGGCCATTTTGTTGCATAATTTATACTTTTTACTGTATAATGTATAATATGGTGAACAATTACTTTAAACTCAATATTACTTTTGATATGATATGGCAATGCATGTTCTGTTTTGATGACACCATTGTTCAATATTAGTCTAGAATATTTGTATTTACTATAAACATGGTATTATCGCAAATAACTTTTCTCTTTGTCAAAATCTATATATTGTATATCTTTTTTATCATGACAAAAGGGGAAGAAGTTTATGAGTCATTGAGAAAAAGTAAATAACAAGGTACAAATTCAATGATTCTGGGATTCCAATATTAAGGGGGAGCTGTACAAACTCTGAACTTGTCACCTTTTGAAAAATAGAGGGGGAGTAAGTCTTGTTTAATACTTTGTGTGAATACCAATTTAATTGGACTAATGCTTTTCTCAAATGATTGTTTGTCATCATCAAAAAGGGGGAGAATGTGAATGACAATAGTCTTGGTTTTGATGATCAACAAATAAGAAAGTAATGAAGTACAAAGATCAAGTCCCAAGGTTTTTCAAGATTAGCTAATAGGACTTAGATCATATGTAAAGGTATATTGGACTCACACAAAAGCTCATTTCTTGGTTCTAAACTCATCTTGAATGGCTTTGCATAATCATGTTTTCATCTTGTGAAAATTGTGTTTAAGATTGAGTAAAATGCTCTTAGAATGTTTGGAAAGATTTTGGATATCCTTGGTTGAGAAATTCTTTGAAAATCCTATTTTTTCTAAGCAAGTCATAATAGGTTATGGATTTCCCATAATAGGTTATGGATTTTTCATAACAGGTTATTCACTTAGTCAGAGGCTATTCCTACGTTTTTTTAAAGCCTTATAATCGATTATGATATTTTCATAACTTGTTATATGACAATGCAGGACATGCTTTTATGTTTCCCAAAAGCTCCATAATCGATTATGCTTATTTCATAATTGATTACATGTTGTTACAGAACGTTTCCTCTTCGGTTTTAATGTTCCATTATCGATTATGCCAAAATCATAATAAGTTATGAGAAACTCATAATAGGTTATGATAAGCTCCATAACCGATTATGAAAAACTCATAATAGGTTATGAAGTTAAATAAAAGCCAAGGATTCCACTTCTTCATGTCATAACCAATTATGTATATCTCATAACTGGTTATGCTCAAATGCTGAACTCTTTCCTAACGGCCCTATTGAGAGCATTTAGTGCCCCTAACTGCTTCCAACGTCTCTTAAATGTTATGGGCTATAAATGAAAGTGTTTGGGCTTCAAAGAAATGTTGGCAATCAATCTGAACAAGTTTCTTGAGCATTAAATTCGTGTTTTACTCTCATTTTCTCAAAAACCTTTGTTTTGAGCTTAAATGTGAATCCTAGATACCCATAAGCTTCAAGTTGTATTATCTACTCTTTGAGAGAATTTCTATTCATCTACATCTTTGTATAATCTGTAAAGAAGGTGAGGTATCCCTCTAGAGAAAAGGGTGAGGTATCCCTTAGTTAGAAAGAGGGTGAGGTATCCCTCTAGAGAAAAAGGTGAGGTATCCCTTGAGGGTGAGGCATCCCTCAAAAGTTATAAAGGGTGAGGCATCCCTATTTGAGGCTCAAGCACAAGGGTGAGGTATCCCAAGGTGTGTTGAGTGCTCTCAATTGTAAAAGTTATCAAGCACCTTTTGAAGCTTGAAGATATAGTAGAAAATCTTGAGTGATTGCTTGAGGACTGGATGTAGGCCACAAGTGGTTGGTGGCTGAATTAGGATAAATATTGTGTTTGCTTCTCTCAACTTTATCTCCTTTACATTTATGCCTTAATTATATTTGCTTGAGTTAAATTTGATATCTAACTTATTTGCTTGATTTATCTTATAGCCCAAGTGCTATTTGAGAAATCTCTAAGTATTGTTCTTTTGTTAAATTTATTCCGCTGCATGTGTTGATTGAAAATATCAAAATGCATAATTTCTCAAAGGTGTTTTTTTAAAAATTTGTAATCTCCCAATTCACCCCCCCTCTTGGGTGATGGTTGTCATGGCTAACACAACTATCTTCTTTAGCGAACTAGGACTCTATGGATGGTGCTAAAATTCTGACAATTTTACTATATTTAATCTTATATCTTAGCTTTTAAATGGAGCAAGTAATAGCTCATTTGGATTTCTATGGTCCAAGATATATATCCCTGACTATAGGCTGCCAGGGATGAGTTTGTTCTACATAATTCTAATTTTAACACTATATGTATACTTATGCCTTTCATTTAGATCAGTTTAACAATCATGAATTTTTTCTCTTTTTCTAAATCCTTCCATTAGTCTTCCACTTATCTTATTCTTATCATTTTCACATAATTAAGACTAAGTTCATAGGCTCTAGTTGACATTTAAGAAGTCAATCATTATCTATCTCATCTCATTCACTAGTTAAATATAGAATTTGTTCTATGGTACTCTACGAATTTGTCTCTATACCATATTCTATAATATTTATCAAATCTCCTCTATTAAATAAAGCATTTAAAATGATGAAGACTTGTTCATAACTAGGAAGCCACAGTTCAGACAAATTCTACCAAGAAACTACTACCATTCAAGTAAATTAACATCTAAGAATTGAGCCAACTATGACAGCAAGCAATCCTATCATGTTAGCAAAAATTCTGTGGAAGCAAGTTTGCCTCAAATGGTTTTATATGTTAAGTTTTGATAATGACAAATACAAGACAAAAAGAATACTTTGCTTATGTTTTTTGCTGCATCCTATATAGAGCATATCTATTAGTAATTGATAAATATCTTATTTGAATATGTCTATGAAAGTCTTATATGCATGTTAAACTAACTAGAGTTATACATTTATGAATCATGCATATGAAGATATTAAATTATGATACTGGACTAACTATGCTTGTTTAAGTAAGCAATACTTTGTAGGATAGTCCAAGTACCAAGAGTGAGCATTACAACAAGAAAGCAAAAGATATATATTAAGCTCAACACAAGGAGACTATGAATGCCTATCTCATGAAGGTATTGATAACATCAAAGTCATGTCAAAGACCAAGTCCAAAGGAAGTTTAAATGGTATAGCTTTTAGGACTTAGGGTCTTTATGTAAGAAGCCTTATGGATATCTCAAATATGTTTTTCAAAATCTTTACAAATGGTTTTCATATGTTAAAATGTCCAACAAACAAGTTTTGAAAAGCTAGTTATGGTAATAGTTCAAATCTATGAAAAATAGCAAAGTTTGAGTTTTGTAAAACTGACCTTTGGTCACTCTTTTAATCATATCTTTTAAAATACTTTGAGTTTTGTTTTGAAATTCTTTCATTTGAAAATAGACTCAAAGATCTTTCCAATGACTGGTCATTTGCTTTAAACGGATAAGAAATGAAGAAGTTATGACCATTTAAAGTCAGCTTTCGAAATCAGAGAGGGGTATTCGAATATAGGATGTGGTATTCGAATACCACAGCCTAAAAAACATTCTAGAATGCGTTTAAAATAGAGGTATTCGAATACCTCATTGTGGTATTCGAATAACTGGCTTCTGAATTGTTTTTTATGAGATTTGGAACAGTGGCATTCGAATACTCATGTTGGTATTCGAATAACTCATATTAATTTGCTTTTCACGATGGTATTATGAACATGGTATTCGAATAATGATTCATGGTATTCGAATAAACACGGTAAGCATTGTTCCGAAGATGGAAACTAATGGACATATTCTCGTAATAATTATGGTTTTAATTGCACCCAACGACCATTTTCTATCTGGCTCGATAAATAGAGACCGTGGGTCTCATCTGCAAGTAGCCCAGCTATCTATTTAATTTATGCTTGCTCTGAAAAATGTGATTCATATTTTACGCCTATTTTCTGTGCTCTTTTTCCTGAAACTTTGAGATATCCTTTGAGAGCCTCTTAGCACTTCAAATTGTATTATTTGCTCTGAGTGAGAGTTTCTCTTCATCTACATTTCTATTCTTCTATATTGAGGGTGAGGTATCCTTCAAAGTCTATAAAGGGGGTGAGGTATCCCTCTAAGGTTTGTATAAGGGTGAGGTATCCCTACAGGCTAAGACTTTAGCACAAGGGTAGAGTTTCCCTGTGTGTGAAAAGTGCTCTTTTATGTAACGGTTGCAAGCACCTATTGAAGCTTGTACATATAGTGGAAAATCTCGAACTGTGTTTCGGGGACTGGACGTAGACCACAAGTGGTTGGTGGTCGAACCAGGATAAATATCGTGCCTGCTTTTCTTCTCTTTATCTCTTTATTTTATGCAATCTTTATTTTACGTAATTTTATATTATTGCACACTTATTCATTTGCTGTTGTTAAAGCTTTTCTTTTATCTCATTTCTTCTGTGCTTTTATTTAATTAGTTTTAATATTTGTATTTTAATTAAAAGAGGTTTTGCCAAAATTTTTAATACCCAATTCACCCCCCCTCTTGGGTAATGGTTGCCATGACTAACAAATTCTAGTAGCTTTGTCAAGCACATCTTCACCAAAATTTCATATAGAACGGAATAACAAAACTCATTTAAATTCCATTAAAATTCAACCTTATTTCAAGCACAACAATGCCAAGAAATTAAGCAAAACTTAACAACTATCCTTTCAACTCACCTTCCACCTTACAATTTATTTATCAATAAATGTGCATTCCAAAATAGAATTAGTTTCATGCACAATGTAGAAGCATGACAAAACATTATGATGTAAAATTTCAACTCTTAAAAGTATATGTTAAAACATTTAATTATATACACACCTAAGAATTACTAAGTCATTCTATTTTCAAGATTAAAACTCACCAATTGGATTTTCTCAAATTTTTTTAATTCCTAATAAACTAATAACAAAAATCAACTATTTGCTTCTTATTCTCCAACCCATACTAATTCTACATACATTTCAAACTATACTTAACTAATTTTATAATCCTGAGGATTAGAGATAATATCAATAGTTCATATAACAACCAAACCATACCAACAAAAGGTAAACAAATAAAAATTCACAAGGAAATCCTATCACCTATATTTACACAACCATTAATAAATTCATTTTTAATTATGCACTTACCTTGTGTTGAATTAGGAGATCGAGTTACCTCTTCTCCACTCAAGGTGAAAACCCTTTCTTTAGTTTGTAACTTGGGACCATGTTTCTTTTCCTGTCTGTGAATACAATCTTTGGTATAATGGTTTGCTTTACCATAGGTATAGCACACTGCCTTGACCAATCTAGAAGGTTTAGTACCATGATATTTCTCGTATTTTGCATACTTAGGTCCCTAATTTTGTATCCGAACCTGTTTTCCTTTATCCTGCAGGTACTTAGACCGAGAAACACCTTCTCTAAACTCAACATTTAACCTTTTCCTCTTTTGGAAATTTTGTGATTCATGCTCCTATATGGGTTTAGGATCACAAGTCTCTATAATTCTACACTTAGTAACTAGAGTAGAAAAGTCCCTAATCTCCATTTGCTCTACTGTTCTTCTAATATCCTCTCTCTATCCTATCTCAAATTTCACACACTTCCAATCTTCATTTGGATTGTTCTTAAAATATGAGGATAATTTAGATAATTCTTTGAATTTAATCACATATTAGTCTATAGACATATCCCCTACTCAAGCTTCAAAAATTCTAATTCTTTTTCTTTCTGCAAATCATTGGGGTAATACTTATCGAAGAAAGCGATTCTAAACACCTCCCAAGAAATTTTGATATTTGTTATTTCTAGCAATCTCCTACCATCAACCCACTAACTTTCTACATCTCCTACCAACATATAAGAGGCAAAAGACACCTTTTGTTCATCAATACATAATAACAGTAAAAGTCTCTTCTATCTCTTTAATCCATTTTTCATCTTTAATTGGACTATATTCTCCTTTAAAGAATGAAGGAGTAACTTTACTAAACTTTGGATAATCCTAAAAGTTTGGATTTCTCATGACTTCTACATTATCTATCGGCTGTCCAAGTGAGTTTTCCATCCTTTCTAGTATTCTATTAGTAATCGTAGTCTGCTCCCTCACAGCAACAATCATTTCTCCAAATGCTCTTATCATTTCAGTCATATCTTTGTTTCCAAGTTCCCTAGTAGCACGGGTTCACCTAGTAGATGTCATAGTCCCTATACACACAAAACATTATATATTGAATTGATCAGTTTCAATGTCATGTAAAATAGTGTGGCAGTAACCATTAACATTCACACCCAACGTTATCATGAAATTCTCTCTCTCTCTCTCTATATATATATATATATATATATATATATATATATATATATATATATAACAATCATTTATCTAAATGCTCTTATCATTTCAGCTATATCTTTGTTTCCAAGTTCCCTAGTAGCACGGGTTCGCCTAGTAGATGTCATAGTCCCTATACACACAAAACATTACATATTGAATTGATCAGTCTTAATATCATGTAAAATAGTGCAGCAGTAACCATTAACATTCACACCCAATGCTATCATGAAATTCTATATATATATCTTACCATCATACATAAGAAAAATGCATAACTTATAACAGATTCACCTACGCAAGCTAAAAGCATAGTCAATCCATTCTCCAAGATCAACAAGATGAAATGCTCTAATACCATAATGTAATGTCCCAAAACTAATACTCCTAGTATATTCGGATTTCACTGAAGTATTTAGAATAAGGTACGTCATAACTAAACTATTATAATTTCTTGATAATTAAATATACTAATTTTATCAGATATTTGAGCCTTGTGAGGGATAAAAAATTTCAAAGTATAAATATACAACTAAAAAGTCTATTTTATACTGACATTAATAGCCCATACAATCTAGAACATTAATGTTTATATGGTACAAACTAAGCCTTCATAGGCATATGTACACAAAACCACTACCCAATTCTAAACACAAGGCAATTGCAACACCTGATGCGTGATGATATGGTGATTAGAATTCAGATAAAAATCAGTTGTCAGGCCCACCAGAAAATAAAAACCTTACAACTAGTTGTAGTTAGTAAGGGTAGATCCACAGAGAACCAATTCAATTAACACTATTAAACAATTCCCAATTTCGACTCTGATTGACAGTAAACAGTAAATAGGGGGTTTTGGAGTTTTGATGAACAATGAACAGTTTCAAAGACAATAACAATAAACAAACTGAAATCAACAATATAAGAAAATTAGTTAAGAGATTGAATCCACCACTAGATTTATCTAATAATGTAAATCCACATATCATTTTATTCCAACATGCTCAATTATGTTTTTACGCAATTGTGAGAGTAAATCTCTGTTTTCCTTACGTGTTGGCCAATTCAGCAACCGTTCAAATCAACTCCTAATCACTGATTAGTTATAAAGCAACCACTCTTACAACTATCCAACAATTGCATTAAGATTTAGAAAACTAATTTCACTAAGATCTAATCACACACTGGGATTAAATTACTTAGAACATATATTTCTCTAGATCTATTACCGCAACCACGCATAATAAACCCAGATCTACCACTTTTATAATTGGCAAATAGCACAAAGATAATTGTACCCACATGAACATCATACATTCAGCTAGATCTACTACCGCAACCGCGCATAATAAACCCAGATCTACCACTTTTAAAGTGGGAACAAGTACAAAAACCTTCATACCAACAATAGATTCAGAAATATATGAATAAAAACATAACTGTGTTGAAATAATCAAATATGCAAGATTCACAACATCAAAACTAGTGGTTTCATCACCCCCTTAACCAAGGGAGGTTTAGTTACACATAGCTAGAAGGAAATCACAAGAAAAACTGAGAAAGAACAACATGAGAAACAAAGTGCAGAAGAAAAACTAAAGCAAACGAGTTTCTGAGGTTTGAGGATGATGGATCTCCGATTGCTCGAACCCGAGACTCCAATCTTTGATCCAAGACTCCCCTCTCCTTCTCCAAGGAGTTATAGCTGCTCTCCTAGGTCAAAACTCTCTTCAAAACGTGCCAAGAGTGTCAATATATAGGCCCCCAACACAAACTTCACGCAGAAGTTTTCAATAATTACTGTCTGGAGACATACACGACCGTGTATGAATACACGACCTAGGCCGTGTATGACACTGAGTTAGAGGGGCCAAATTTTCACTATTTCAATTGCAAAGTCAGAAGCGTACACGGCCTAGGCTGTGTATTTTGACACGACCATGTACTTCTAGGCCCTGTATTTTGACGCAGGCCCTGTATTTTGACTTCTTCCTTTTTCGGCCTGGATTCTTCTCAAAAACTCTTCTTTCATTGTTTCAAAGGGAGAAATTGATCTTCATGAATCCATAGCCCTTCTTCAAGTGGATGTCATGCCTGATTTAGGTTAAATGAACTCCGTCATTCAAAGGTTTCCTGAAAAGTTCAAGTATTAGCATCTGAGAATACATTTAAGCAAAGTTTCACAGTAATGTTCCAATTAGAGTTTGATATCAGAAACTAAGCTAAATGATGATAATTAAGCACAAATGGAGCTCAATGAATCAATTACAAAGCGATTAAAATATAGGAATAATCGACAGATCAACACCCTCAATAACATGTTAGGCTTGTTTACGGTTATAGAAGTAGCCTAATATTTGCTTGACATGCTGATTTAATTTTGTGACAAACTGAGTTAGTTTAGGCACTTTGCTGTAATACAGAAAGTGGAAAGTAGCTTAAAATAACTCAGATAATGGCTTTAAAGATTAAGTTAAAGGAAATAAATATAGGTAATTTATTTCTGCGTCACAAATATGTGGATTAGCATGCAGTTAAAGTTTCAAGATAAAATAAGTTGATTTGGTATTTTTAAGTACACTAGTTGTGTGTTTTAATATCGAATTAACATGTAGCAGATATGGAAAAGTATGAAAGTGGTAAAACTAAGATTTAGGTCAATCCTAGGTTTTATTTCAATATCTTTGGAAGTTAGGAAACTTGATTTAGTAAGATCAAAGTATTCCTAAGAGATATAAAGTTTCAGCACAGAAACTTAAATGCCTTTGTTCCTATCCTTTTAAGCCTTCAATCTTGACTTTTCTTCATTTTTTTCTCTCATCTTTCATGTTTCTATTAGTAGAAATAGAGGAAAGTAAAAGAAAAGAGAAGAGGGGAAACGAAAGAGAGAAGGAGAGGAAGGGAAGGAGGAGGAAAAGAGGAAGATCAAAGGCAAGGCAAGAGCTTGAAGATCATCATCGACATCAAGAGGTAGGGGTGTTTGCTATCTATTTCCTTCATCTTCTATTCCTTTCTTCATGTATGATGCATGTGGGTTTGGGATAGAAAATGGGTTTTGAGAAGAGTATAAGGTTTTCTAAGTGTTGAGTTTGTCTTCAATGGTTGAAATAGTGATTTATGACTTATTCTATGTAAGTTTATAAGTTAGGAACTTAGAGAAGTCCATAGGAACCTTTGAGGATGAAAGTGAGGAAAGGGTTTTTAGGTTCATGGTTGATGCTTTGATCCATGTTTGAATGAGTAAAGAAAAATATAGGAGGTTTATGACATGATTAGAGATCATGATTGATGTTGGAAAACATCTAAGAATGGATTTGGAAGTGTTAGAAATTGGTTGGAGTACCAATTATGCAAAAACAGCTTCTACAAAAAGCATTTTGGTGTTCTAGTCCCTAAGTGATAGAGTTTGGGTGCCTAGGCACCCAATGACCAACAAAATAGGGCTGATTCTACAGAAAATCCATTTCGGATAGGTTGTGGTATTAGTAGCATGACTTGAGCTGTAATCATCGAAATGACCTACTACTTATTCTATTTGAAAGCTAAGATACAAGGCTTTATGTAGTAAAAATTTTAGATTTTTAGAATAACTCAAGTAGCACCAGTTTCGGTTTGAATTTGAGTCAAATTCTTCAAAACCAAGCAAACTGACACCTATTAAACTAGATTACATAACTTCTTGCTCTGAGGTCTAGATTACATGAGACTAATGGCATTTTGAAGCCAATATGTGAGGCTATAAGAGTAAAAATTTCAAGAATCTTACACTCTTCATGCGTTCCTAGTTTCAATTTTTTAAGTAAAGTTAGATTATGGTAAAATAGCTAGTTGCCCTATTTCAGCTTCTGCATTTTATTGCATAACTTTTGTTACACTATGTCAAATGAAGTGAGATTTATTTCATTTGAAAGATATGAGATGAGGCTATTTGCCTATAAAATTCAGATTATTTGAAGTTAGGATGTACATTTGGTGCATTCATGAAAATCAGCCTTTCTAGGCGACCAAACTAGAAAATGTCAAGATATATATCTTGTTAAAATCAGCCTTCATACATGCTTCCTTAAGTGTGTTGAGAAACTAATAGGAGTACTTCAAGAAAGAAATGACCACTCAGAGTAACTATGATGATTGAGGTTTTGCTTCCTTGTTATCCAAGGTATAGCTAGTTTACACCCTTGTTATTCAAGGTAGAGTTAGGAAATGTACTAGAAACATGATATTTAGTTCCTTATGAAATAAGTCGAGCTAAATTTACATGTTTCCTAATTTTCCACTTTCACATGGTCAAATATGAACCATGTGATGCTTTATGTGAAAGGTAAATGAATGATTTTAAAATAACCTTGCATGTTTCATTTTCAAACTTGCTATTTGCTACTTCCACGTATTAAGCACAAAGGCTCCTAGTGCCAGGGTTTTCAGTATTAAGGGTGGTAAACAGTAACCTTACTATTGTGAGGTGACTTAGTCCACTTATACCATATAAGATATTAAGGGTTTCAAATGGTAGCCTCACTATTGTGAGGTGAGTTAGTCCACTTATACCACATACAGTATTATGGGTGGTAAACGGTAGCCTCACTATTATGGCGCGAGTTAGTCCACTCATACCACATATAGTATTAAGGGTGGTAAACGGTAGCCCCACTATTGTGAGGTGAGTTAGTTCACTCATACCACATACAGTATTAAAGGTGGTAAACAGTAACCCCATTATTGTGAGGTGACTTAGTCCACTCATACCACGTAGTGTCAGGAGGTCAAGTACCCCTTCCTTCCCTAGAGAAAATACAAGGAACAAAAAGGTTCCTGGAAGTATGCAAGTATCATGTGCTTTTCTAAAACAAAATTTTACTCAAGCATACTTTAGGGCATTTCTTAGGCCTAATCAGAAAGCATAATGCATTGCACAAAATGACAATTGTATGAGTGATTGTCTTGTTTTGATAAATGGTGAGAACTAAAAATGAAGGTTAGCCTATGAGTAATTTATTACTCTTTATACAATGAGAGGTATTTCCTATTTTTGTTGCAACCTTATTATGTTGTGAATAAATGTATTTACTTATATTGGTTTATAATGTGCTATTTAAACCATATTTGTAAATCAATGAACTGTTTGCCTTGAGAATGGAAATGATTAGTTTTTGGCTATGCCGCCCTTTCCAAATGTCTATGTGTAACTTGTTTTTCCCGAAGCAGTTGGATTTACTATGATGCCACATTTTTAAAATTTACTACTAAGAATTTGTGGATTCTCACCCCATTTTCCTGTTTCCATGATAAATCCAGTGAAGAACCAAAGTATGAGCAAGGCAAGGCATTGAAGACCTAGTATACCTATTCTTAGATATATTGATGTTGTACTTAGTTATATGGTTTTGTACTTATACCTTAATGGCTAATCTTGTATACGTTATCTCAGACATATGAGGTAATTATATAGTAAAGAGCAAGTTTCCAGATGTGTAAAATGCTTTATTCTCTTTACTTCATCTTTAAAGGCTCTATATATCTATATGTTGATAATTATTATACAGGTCTTGTATTTATGTTTAAGTCTAGAAGTGACATGCCTAATGCTATATACTTGAGTATATTGAGGATATACTACAGTTGTAGTTTTAGGATGTTGTATTTTGGTATCAGAGTAGTTCGTCCTGTTGAGCTGGGGTATGGATTGACTATGCTTGGCATGAGTAGTTGTTTTGTAGTGAGTTGTGCATTTATTGTCTCATATGTGAGATGTGTGGATAGAATTGTATGAAAGACCTTAGGTTTGAATGTTAATGGTTATTGTCACACAGTTACATGATATTGAGACTGATTAACTCAATATATATTGTTCTGTGTGTATAGGGAACTATTACTTCACCAAGGTGAACTAGGAGAAATAAGAATTCTTCTAGTGAAGGATTAGCTGATATGGATGAAGTGTTTTTAGAGATGGCAACTGCTATAAGGGAGTATGTAATACCCCAATTTTTGGGATAATTACTATATTGTCCTGAAATGTATTGTTTTGTGAATTCTGAGTAGTAAATTAAATTTGACTGTTCCGTGAGTGTACTTGACTGTTGTATGTGATTTGCTCCGAGCCAAGGAAATAATAATTTTCTGGCCGGAAAAATCTTATTTTAATTAATTGGAGCTGGGGGATCTTACTAAACCCAATTCTGATTGATATATATATTAATCTCGTAATTTTTAGGATTTAACTGTGTAATAAAATAATTTTATATTATTATAATATTATTTTATATTACAGTACCTACTGTCTCAAAAATAGTAGAAATCTACTTTGATTTGACCACGGATCTTTAAAAGTACTGTGGGACCCGCGTTTAGGAAAAACAGTCAACGATTCTGACTAGACAAATTCTAGCCCATGAGAGCGAGTCAACGAAAGTGGCTTGACTTTTTAAATCAATAAGAATAGGTCAACGAAAGGAGCGTAGACTTTCATTTAGACCGTTGGATGAAGACTTAGTTAGGAAGCCTTTAATCTTAGCCGTTGATCAAATCAATGGTGAGATTAGAATTCAAGATTTATGACTAATCAATATCTACCTTAGATGTAATTTAGGGCTAGGAATTAAAGATGAAATCAATGGTTAGAATTAAGTCAAAAATAGTAGGCTTGAATTTGGTTAGTAGTTAATTAAGCTTAATTTGGTTAATCTAATTACCTAATTAGCAAACTAAGTGAACTAGTTTAGTTCTTAATTAATTATAATCTAAATACTAATTAGATATCCTAATATTGATTAAAGGTTATAATATATGCTAATATATATTAAACTAATTAGTTATATGATTAGAATGTTAATTAAGATTGGTTAGGATATTTAACCTAACTAATTCCCTAATTAATTAGCATGCAATTAAGAGTAATTTGAGAACAATTAAGTCCCTAAAATGTTGAAGAGCCACACAGTTTTTGGGCAGCAACCAAGGAGGCTAGTTGGCTTGGTTCTACATGGTTCTTGAACTCTCCAACATGACATAAGCCATGTGCACCACCATGTGAACTCATTTAGATATTTACCATGCAAAATTGAACACTTAACCTCACCCAAAACACTCACACGGCAGCAGCCCCCTAATATTACACTCTTCACTTTCATTTTTTACACTTATCACAATTAAGCTATCCATTTCTCTCCAAAAATACCAAGAACCCATGCACACTTCTTCTTCTATTTCTTTCTCTCTCTATTCGGCCAAGTACCCTACCCACACCACCAAACCTTTATAATTTTATCTCTTCATATTTCCTAAACCCAAATCCTATTCTAAACACTTTTCATTCACAAAATTTTTCCAAAAACCTACTCTATCTAGTCCAAAATCCAACCTTTTGCTTACATGCTTAAGGGTAAGTCTTGATTCTATAGTTCAAAATTTGATTTCTAATTTTTCTAACCATGATTGTTCCATGGTTTTTCAATATTAAACCTTGTATGTGTTTTTACTAATTGTTTAAGAATTTTAAGGATTTGTTTGGGAGATTGTACGAAATTTCAAGAAAGAAAGAAACTAACCGATTAATTGTCTTCAAGAGGTAAGAGGGAGATTTAATCTCATCAACCCTAAGTGGTGATGGGAAAATGGACTTGTATGTGTGTGTAGAATCCATAAGGATTCATTTGTGTCGTTGTTTATCATTTTTAATATTTGTGTGATTGTTTAAATGCTTTCCTATTTGTGATTTATTTTTGCTATGCCTGTCTATAGCTTTAAAATAAATTGTATGTATATTGTATGTGTTTATATATGTATGTGTTTATAATTGTATAATTATTAAAGTAGGATGTGAATAACATGTAACGATTTGCATGAATGTTCCAAAGAACACAGAATGAGGCTCATGACCTTACATCAAACAGAGAACCAAAATGTTCTCAATAATTTTCTAAATCAATGAGTTAATGAATCTAGGTAAAATAATAAGTTAAGAATGATTTAAATTAATTATGGCCAACATGCCATTTAGTGTATAATCAAATGCCATTTTATTTTCGATTTTGGCCAACATGCCATTTTATTTGCTAAGATAGGTTAGGTAATGGATTTACAACATAAATTGATTCCTTTGAGAAAACAAAAGGAATAAATTCAGTCCTAGAATTCTAAATTAGCAGAATTTAGTTTAAGTAAGAACTAAATTGGATGTTTAAAAAATACTAACGTAAAGCTCATTTTATGAATTTTGAAGCGCGTTAGCAAGTTTCAAAGCATAATTATTGGGTAAAAATAAAATGGACTATATTTAGTGGAAAACGACAAAAATACCTTATACTGATTTTTTAGGCAAAATGCTGCCGAAATTTACTAAAATTAGGCGAATAAAATGAAAAGATTCCATACTGTGTTTATAACACAAGGAAAATACTCTACGTATTTTAAATGTACTAGATATAGTCTATACATATTTAAAATAATGATTTTAAGCTATTCGGTTAAGAAAATGAATTAAAAATCTTACGCGATTGAGAAAATGATTTGAAAACATTTTTGCGATATTTAAAAATGTTAAAATATCTTTACGCGATTTAAAAACGTTTGTAAAAATGATGAGATTGTGAAAATGCGATAAAATTTCTATGCAATTGAACGATACAGTGAGTTTTGCTGTCGGGCCAAAGTGGTGGACCCGGACATATTGTGGTGTAGTACTGTCAAGTGGGACATACTATACTTTGGTATTTTGTGACTAAGGGTATTTTCATAATTATGGTAAAATTTGGATAATAGGGTATTTTTGTAATTTTTAGATCATGCTTAGAGTGTTATGTCAATTTGGTTGATAATTGGCGATTGGTTGATAAGGCGAATTACACCGTGTTTTGGTGTGATAGGCGTAGTGTGGTTCATTTATGAACTTGGAGGCATTAGTGTGCGGAGAATTCCATATGTGGACAGTGGTAGCACCTCTGGGCCGTGGTAATGGGCAACACACTAATGATCTTGACAAACACTATTCTTAATCGAGATCTTGAGGAGACTATTAAGTACTATGCCTGTAGTACACGATGTTTGGACTGTGTACTGCTACACGATGTTTTGGACTGTGGGCTATAGACACAACATTAGACAGTGCAATAGTTTGGTTGGGCAGCCATAAAGTATTATTAGTTTCTATTCGGATCATTCTCTCAGATATCCGTGTTTAGCTCCATGGAGTAGGAATGAGTCAGTGTGTGTTCATGCATTATCTGCATTTCACTACTTACCATAATCTGTGATAAAATGTATGATCTTTTGCTTTTGTATATTATGCATGATATAATGGTATGTGTTAATTTAATATGTATCGCTTGATATATTATGCATGATATATTGGTATGTACTGTTGTGATAATTATTTTGTACTGTCATTTTCTTTATTGTCATGCGGGTAGTGATGTAGATTATCTCACCTCTCTATATGTTTTCTCGATATTATTATATTATTTCCGTAAAGAGTTTGAGGAAGAAGAGGAACAGCCTCTTGAGATACAGTATCCGGACGAGCGACAGCCGGGCGAGCTGTACGAGGAAGAGGAGCCGGTAGATCACACTTATCATCAAGACTGATCTTGAGATCATGGCATTGCCAGGATTTTTCGGGTTTGTGAGACTTGAGTTTCACGGAGGTTCTGAGGCCTGGCGTATGCGAGTGGACAGAGGGACAGTTGTATATGTGGGACGTTTGACTGTGTCCCTATGTAGAGAGTATGATGGAGATGTCATATTCACTACTATGTTATATTTACATCTAGAGTTGCCACTGACTCTTAGGCGTTACTGGCAGGGAATATTTCATGCGCCTAGTGAGCTCAGTAGCGAGTCAACAGCCCGGACTCGTGTCCGTAGTGCTGTGAGATCTCCAAGATGTCAACTTTTCGATGGTCTTTCTAGAGGATGATCCATCGGAGGGTTAGATATCTATCGATATGCACTTGGGCAATACTATGTCTTAGTTTTATGTTGTCTTTTATTGCTTTGCTAAATACATGTAGTTGTAAATTATGTGTGTACTGAAGAAGAATCATATGTATATCATGGTGTCATTATACTTTGTTCAATTTTGTGTTCTGTGTTATTTTATTTAATGCTATAATTATAAAAGGAAAATTTTTTTACCACAAATATTATTTAAGTATCAAATGTTTTATAACTTGGGTAAGAGTTTTATTTTATTTTATTTTATTGCATTCATAAATCTGACATCCCCACAAGGGTGTTACAGAGTAGACTGCTATCATAAACAAAGTTTTAGAAGGGGATGGAAGTAAATTTCATCTCAGCAGCTAGTACTACTAGTATAGTTAGCTTATGGAGTTGTGGTAGTAGAGAACTGAAACTTCTCAGATCTCTCAAAATTTAAAAAGGCCAACCTTGCATCCTTAAAGGAAAAGTAAGACCCGTTTGGAATAAGGGGAGTGATTTAAGGAAATGGATAAAATCTTTACATTTGAGATTTGTTCAGATGACCTAAGAGTTTTGGTTGTCTCCTATATGTTAGAAAGGGAGACAGAGTTTTGGTGAGCAGGTGTCAAGAAGTTGTTGAGACTTTTGACACTTAGTTTATTTGGGAAGTGTTTAAGAATTCTTTTCTGGATAAATACTACCCTAAGAACCTTTAAAATTCCAAGGACATAGACTTTCTAAGACTTAAACAAGGTGACTTATTGGAAGGCCAGTATATGGCCAAGTTTGAAGAAGTACGAGATAAGTATAGAGTAAGCTACAGAATTGAACTTCAATCCTTAGAACTTTGAGTTAAAGGGTTGTGGTGTTCATTTTCTGTGTTTATCATTCTTTGTTTTGTGCAAGCTGACAAGGAATGGATATTATCGAGTTCTTTATGATACTTGAAGTAAAAATCATGATTAAGCGAAGTTGAGTTATGTTTTCTGAGTTTATATATGTGTGTGTGTATGTGTGTGTGTGTGTGTATGTGTATATATATATATATATATATATATATATATATATAAAAGCATTATTAGAGTTGTAGTTGTATTTCTAATCCTTTTTTACGTGAGTTATGGTGTCGTTAGATGCTTGTAGGATAAAGGATTTTGGAATAGTAGTGGAGAAGTAAGAAAGTTGTTATTTTGAGTTTTCTCAGTTTGTAACAGCCCAATATTTACTACCCAAATATATCTTCATATAAATGAATAACTCAATACTGGCCAGCTACTACTAACATTTACCAACATCTAATCCATATCGTTCATACATAATGAATAAATATGGAAAGCCACGATAGCAAAAGTTATATATATACATTACAGCCTCAAGGCATACTGTTATACATAACTTAAAACAACTAAGCAAATATAAAACATATATAAGCTCAGCTCAAAACAGCATCTATACTATGCTAGTCTTCATACATCTTTTTCTTCCCTTTTGAAGAGCTCAAGATCCTGGATTTACATGGCAATACAATCGGGGTGAGAAAACATATCTCAGGAGAAGTATTCCAATACCAGATATATACATAAATGTACAATCAGATAATATCACAATTATCAAGTTGACACTTCAATCATGGAAGCAACAACTCCTCATTTCAACAACACGCAATCGCCCATACAATTGCCATGTTATGCTTAATTATGACTAATGATTATGTCTATGCAATTTCCTAAGTATGAAGGTGAATAATGCATGATACCACATCCAGGACTCCAATCCCATGACAATGTCATGAATGCATGAAACTTGAACAAAGTAGTGGAAGTCCATAGTTTCATCCATAACCTCGAACAAGCACTGGAAGTCTCATCCATCATACATCATTATCCTAGAGGACAACTCATCCCCCCCGGGTAGTGAAGTCTCATCAACTACAAGGTTATTGATAATAAACAAGGAAATTTATCCTCAATACTTCATTATATTAGGAATGTTACAATGTACCTTACCTGATATAGAACACCCACTTTCATGGGGCTTACACCTTTCAAAAAGGAAAATCATACCATTAAGTATATCATCATATCTAATTAACTTCTCATAATTAGCATTACAAACCTCAATAGGTTTCACAAACATCTCATGCAATCCAATTACTAATTACTTCACATCACTAGTTTTCACAATTGATTTACCATTTCAGGTTCAATTCTCAACACTTCATCAAATACTTATAAAAGTATTTCAATACTCTTAAAAGAGCAAACATGAATAATTCTCACACTTAGGAAAACTCATTTCCTCGAATCCTCATAATACAAATTATATGTATATAGTCATGCCTAATCATTCACGTAAATAGCATTATAAATCCATTTGATTCACCACTAGCATTACGAATCAATATGATTCATCAAGTTCTCACTTCATTAAATACTCTTACTAGTGTCTCAACACTCTTTAGGAACCATTACACCAAGATCCCTTCCATTTCCCAAAACAAGGCTCTGTTTTGTTCTATTCTGCACTGGGCGCTCAGGCGCTCAGATTATGCACGCTTAGGCGCGCTACACGCGTAACCTAATATTTCTGTGAACTGGACGCCTAGATGGCCAGCCATACAGTGCTTAGGCGCTCTTCACATATAACAAGTTCTTCCTAGTCATTGGGCGCTTAGACGCCCATAAACTCAGCACGTGGGCACTCTCAAACTAGAAACAATTCTGCATAAGTTTGCAGAAATGATCACTATTCCATCACCTGTTCCATTAGGAACAAGTGATCTTACACTGACTCAAAATCACTTCCAAGTGATTTTATAACTTCCCCAAGATCCATGAACATATTGTAACTCTTGTACAACCTCACTTTCACATAAATCATCACAACACCAAACATGCATTTATAGCCATGTAATATTACCTCCCGTAATTAGCATTTCAAGTCAACTTGACTTAATACATCCCCACTTCTTAAATTACTCCTATTAGAGTTTCAACATACTCTACTAGGCATAAACAAATGATCCTAGCAATTAGAACCTCAAAACATCAAAATAGGATGAAATCTTTCTAGGCACCCTAAAAAGGATGTTTTTTTTTTTAAGATTGCACCAAACATGCATCATAACCTCTAAAATTCTGAAATTTTATGAGTACATAGATATTTCTCATATCTTTCCAATTGCACAAACCTTGCCTCATTTGGATAAATGTAGCCAAAGTTATGCAACATTTTGCAGAGGCCAAAACAGAGTATTCTCTGTTTTACCCATTTCTGACCTAACTTTAAATTGAAACTGGGAACATAATACATGTGGGAAAATTCTGAAATTTTTATCACATGAAGCCTCATGTCTTAGATTTCAAATGGCACCAGTTTCATGTCCATACGACATCGGAGCAAGAAATTATGCAATCTGGTTTACTGACTGCCAGAATACCTTTTTCTGCAGAATCTGCCGTGGATTCAAACAGAAACTGGTATTGATTGGCTTCCTCCAAAATTCTGAAATTTTTACTACATGAAGCCTTATGTCTTAGCTTTCAAATGGCTCTAGAATCAGGTCATTCAGATATCGGTAGCTCGAGTTATGCAGCAAACATCGCTGACTGCTCACTGGATTCTGCAGAATCCGAAAATGGTTCCTTTGAAACAATTCTCAATTTCAATCATTCAAAATCATTTTCTATGTGATTTTAAGTTCCTAACTAGTTCATTAACACTTAAGAAACATTAATCACTAACTTAAACCTCTTGATTTGAATCAAACCCAAAAATCAGTCTCTTAGTTGTTCATGACCTAGGTTCAAACTCAAGAACCAACTAGCTCCAATCTATGGATAAATCCATCTATTTTATTCTCAATAAGCTAAAAACATACTAACTTAGTCATTGAAATCAAGAACCAATCCAAAAACATGAATTTGACTACTCAAACCCCTATTTCCATTCACAAAACCTATGTTCATTCAAGATGAATCAAAGGAATAGATGAATAGAAATCCCCCTCTTGAAGACTCTTGATCTTGAAGCCTTGAGCTTGATTTTGGATCTTCTTGCTTGGGTCCTTCTTCTTCCCCCTTCGTTTTCCCCTTTCTCTCTTCTCCTTTCTTTTTCTTTTCTTTCCTTCTCTATTTTTCTTCATTCCGCGAGAGAGAACTTATAAATAGGGGGTGGGACATGGAGGAATTAAGAAAAAGATTAACTTAAGTTTCTACAATGAAACTTATATCTGCTAAGGACACTCGAATTATGCTAATTCAAGTTTTTCATCTTCCAACAACTTTAGAATAAATACTAGGATTCATCTAAATTGTTGTTTTACTTTTATTCTATTTTTCCATATCTCATTGGGATCAATCCGACATTAAAAGCACTACCAGTATGCCTAAAAATACCAAATGACTCCAGATTGTTCTCAAATTTTAACTGTAGTACAAGTTTCCACATTTATGACTTGGAAACAAACTCTCCATAGTTATTTCCACTAACTAAGCAGTTTAAGCCATTTCTAGAGCAAATAATATCTATATTTCTCACTTAGCGTTATAAAGAAAGTGCCTAAACGTGCTCAGAAAGTCACAAAACTTCACAGATATGTTAAGTAAGTATTAGGCTACCTCTGTAACCATATACAAGCCTAACATGATTTTCTAGGGTATTACAGATAACTCTTACCAATATTACTGAGCTTCTATAACACTATTTAGGACTTATTAAGTCAAGACGGGTATTACAATTGCATGTGGCGTCCCGGGGCCGACGAGGGCGGGGAGTGATCGCCGGTGCAATGAAGCACGGACAAGGAGCGGCTCCTGGCAGGCTTCTAGGCGAAGGGTCTGCATGAATGAACTGAATACGCAGGAATGAGAGGGATTCAGAGGGTATGCAGGTATGGGACTGCATAGTTGAGAATGGCTTAAAGGAATTGATTTGGTGTAGCCATATCAACAAGTTGCAACTTCTTTTCGGGAGCCTAGAACATAAGAACTCCATGGTTAAGCGTGCTTGACCTAGAGCAATTGTGGGATGGGTGACCTCCTGGGAAGTTTCCTAGGATGCGTGTGAGTGAGGACAAAGCACGCTGAAAAGACACGTGTTGGTTTGTGGAGACACTCATCAATCCTTAGCGGTCCGGGTCGTTACATTAATGGTATCGAGCCGGGACCTCTCCCAGGACGGTGTGGTTCGGGGACGAACCAAGCGGAAGTTGGTGGGCAAGTGGCGTCCCGGGGCCGACAAGGGCGGGGAGTGATCGCCGGTGCAATGAAGCACGGACAAGGAGCGGCTCCTGGCAGGCTTCTAGGCGAAGGGTCTGCATGAATGAACTGAATATGCACCGGAATGAGAGGGATTCAGAGACTATGCAGGTATGGGACTGCATAGTTGAGAATGGCTTAAAGGAATTGATTTGGTATAGCCATATCAACAAGTTGCAACTTCTTTTCGGGAGCCTAGAACATAAGAACTCCATGGTTAAGCGTGCTTGACCTGGAGCAATTGTGGGATGGGTGACCTTCTGGGAAGTTTCCTAGGATGCGTGTGAGTGAGGACAAAGCACGCTGAAAAGACACGTGTTGGTTTGTGGAGACACTCATCAATCCTGCAGGCAGTCCCGGGTCGTTACACAGTTTGTCTTTGTGCACTATTCTTTTCGAACAAGACCAGGGTGGTAGTTCGAATAGAATAGATGGTATCAGTTTTGTTGTATCAGCTATTCAAAATTGCAAGATTTCATAAATAAACCAAGGTTTACCAAGTAAACAAATTTTGAATGGCATGGTCCTCGAGGCTAATCAAATAGACTAAGAGAGCTATTTGATCGGCATAAATCAGGAAGACAAGCTAGTGTTAATTCAATAGACTTAGTGTGTTATTCGATTAGGTGAGATTTCATTTTTTATCAAAATATGATGTTAGCTTTTCAAATAGTAGTTCAGAATAACGTACTTTCGATGATGATCAAATAGACAGAGAACTATTCGAATAGATCATTTTAGAATAGTAAGTTAAGCTAACCGAGTAGACAAAGAGAACTATTCGATTGGTAAAAGTTTCAAGTTAATCGAATATACTATAAGAGTTATTCGATTAGCAGGTTTTCATTATCTCAAAGAAGGCCTAGTGAATAGACAGCTATTCCATAGGTTTTAATTAGAGAATAATCAAATTGGCTTAAGAGTAATTCGAATAGCATAGTTTCAATTAGTCGAAAGAGGCAAAGAGAGACTTTTTTTCAATTGATTGAAAAAGGCATAGTGGTATTTTAATGCCATTCAAAGAGAACAGTTGAGAGTCCCGTCAACTAGCCTCGAGTGGAACAAGAGTTTCAAGGGTTTCACAAGAGGAAGAAAGGGGATGATAGGTATAAGAAGGGTGCTTCTAGACCTAGTTATCCTCATGATAAATGCAAGTAAGTTTAAGCAGAAATGAGGGGACTAAAGTGTGATAGATGTGGTAGACAACATGGTGGCAGACCTTGTTAAGTAGGCCAAATAGGATGTTATACTTATGGCTAACTAGGGCAATTTTAAATGAGTGTACACAGAAGCAGGAAGCAGTAACTAACCTTGAACCTCAAGTTAGAGTAAGAGTTTATACTCTGAGTGGCAAGGAGACAACTTAGACTCCCGATCTTATACGAGGTAAAGACATAGTTAAAGATGATCTCTAGGTTATATTGTATGATTCAAGAGTATCCTACTTCTTGATTTCATATGAATATGTGAAGAGATTAGATTTACCTTTGTTTGAGTTTCCCTATGTTTTATCCTTGTCTACACCAACAAGAAAGCTAGTCACAACTTCCTTTGTAAGTTTGGGTTATTGTGTGAAGATAGAAGGTAAGATTTCCTTTGTGAATCTTTTCAATTTATCTCTTCTTAACATGGACGTTAGACTAGGCATGGTTTTGTTTATTAGCAAACCATGTTGTTTTGAATTGATCACATAGGAGTCTGAGGTTTATATCTTATGATTCTTCTGTGCCTAATTCTTTAGAGTCTATGTTTTGAGAGTTAAACAAGTGAACAACTTCTTAGTAGAAGGGACTTAAGGATATGTTTTTCTTTTTCTCCTTGTATGGGAAATTGAGCAAGTCATTGGGAATATACCTGTGATAAAAGGACATCTAGAAGTATTTCCTAGGAAGATAATTGAGTTACCACCTAAATGAGAGGCAGAACTCACTACAGGTTTGGTATAAGTTGACTAGTAAATGGTTTTTAGATTTAGTAAGTTATTCTTACAAAATGAGAACCTCTAAGGTTGAGTTAGATACAACTAAAGGAGGCAAAATCCTTTCGAGTATGATATTATATTTGATATAAGGTAAAGAAGATGGATAGAATTCTTAAAGGATCATGACTTTGAGTTATAGTATCATTCGGGTAAAGCCAATGCTGTGGCTGATGCATTAAGTAGGAAATCTCAACATGTGTCCTAGATAATGGTCTAGGAGAATGAACTTCTTGAGGGTTTCAAGAATTTGAGGCTCACGGTGACTATGATGCCACATAGTCTCATAGTGAGCATAGTGGGTATAGTAAATAACTTAAGGACTCAGATTTTAGAAACTCAAAAGGAGGATGAGACTCTAAGGGACATCAGTGAGTAAATCTTCTTAGGAAGTCCAAAAGAAAGTTGATATGTCAAATGATGGAATGATAAAGTTTAGAGATAGACTTTGTGCTCCATGAGGGTCAGAAATCAAGGAATTGATTTTGAAGGAAGCTCACAAGAGTAGCTATACCATCCATCTAAGGGCTACTAAAATGTACCAAGATCTTCAGAGAATGTTTTGGTGGCCTAGAATGAAAAATGATATATTTGAATATGTGTCTAAGTGCCTTTTTGCCAAAAGATACTATAGAGTGAAGCTGGCACTAACAGAGCTTTTTGGGAGTTAGAGTCCCATATTAAGAAAGATTACCCAAGGTTGTTGTTTGAGGTAAAAAAAAATTTGGGGACAAAATTTTAAAAAGGGGGGGGAGAAATATAACAGCCTCAATAACATGTTAGGCTCTTTTACGATTACAGATGTAGCCTAATACTTGCTTGACATTGCAGTTTAATTTTGTGACAAACTGAGTTAGTTTAGGCACTTTGTTGCAACACATAAGGTGGAAAGTAATTTAAAATGACTCAGATAATGACTTTAAAGGCTAAGTTAAAGGAAATAAATATGGATAATTTATTTCTAGATCACAAATATGTGGATGAGCATGTAGTTAAAGTTTTAGATAAATTGAGTTAATTTCTTATTTTCAAGTACACTAGTTGTGTGTTATGTAACACCCTAGAATAGTATATTATACTTGTATATAGTTGTAGAGGTAACTTAATACTTGCTTAACATGTCTGTTTAATTTTGTGACAATCTGGGTTAGTTTAGGCACTTTGCTGCAATCTTGAATGTGAAAAGTAGCTTAAATTAACCCAGATATTAGCTAAAATGGCTTTGCTAATGGAAATAAATATGGATACTTTGTTTCTAGGTCACAAATGTGTAGATGAACATGTTTTTAAATTTTAAGGTTAATGGAAAATAGTTTGGTATTTTTAAGTATACTAGTTGTGTGTTTTAGTACAGGATTGACTACCACCAGATATGAAAAAATATGAAAATGGTGAAACAAGATTTTTGATGAATCTTAAAATTTATTTTATGGTTGTTGGAAGCTAGGAAACTTGATTTGGTAAAATCTAAGTGTTTTTAGCAGATCAGGAGTTTTAGCTTGGTCACTTAAGTGATAAAAAACAGCACACGGTTCCCATGTGCTGCTACCTTGATTTAAAGGCTTAAAATGCGATGATTTCTCTCATTTCTCACATTTCTAACGGCTGCTAGCAGGGAACCAAAATGGGAAATCAAGCAACGAAGCCAAAGGAGGATTAACATCAACCAAAAAGGAGGAAGAAGGAAGTGGTGGAGAGGAGTTGCTCTCTGACTTCATTTCTGGCCATTGAGGTAGGGGGAAACTTTGTTTTAACTTCTTGCTTTCATTTTCTTCATTTGGTTCATGAGGGACATGATGAGGGAATGGGGGTTTGAAGTGTGGTTTTATGGTTCTTGAGTTGAACCTTGATGTGGATGGCTTGGTTGTGTAAAAATTGGTTTGTTGATGCATTAGGAAGAATTTTTCATCACTTGGATACCTTAATTCCCTTTTAGGCTAAAATTGGGGGTTTAGGTTTAGCTTGATGATTGATTCACAAAGTTATATGATTGAGTTAAATTTAAATGGCTTAAGAGTTGTAATGTGTTAATGGATCTTAAATGATGTGCGAAATCAAGTGGGATTGAAGCTTGAGGGTTTGGAGCACCCTTGTTCCTCAATGAAACAGTAAATCCATCTACAGAATTCTGTAAATTTCGTTCTACCCAGTCAACGCTCAAGCGCTGAGTGCCAGTAGGACAGACAGAGAGCATTTTGTGCTATACGACGCGCACTTGAAAGCCAGGCAAGGAGTGCCTGAGCGCCCACCACTGGGAAAAACAGGACAGAGCTTTAATTTTATGGAAATGAAGGGGCTCACTTGTGTGGTTCTTTCTTTTATACTTCTTAATGAGTAATGAGACTCTTTTACAAGTACTTGATGAAGTAAATTTTGAGATGCATGTAAATCAATTATGGTGCTAATTATTGTAGGTAATTAGTGCTTGTTTTGTATGAGATTATTGTGGAACATAGTGGGGTAAGTGATATCCTCTCTACGTGTTGATTGAGCAGTGAGGTGAGTAATTCCTCAATATGTTGTTAAGTATTTGAGGTGAATAATTTCTCATTATGTTTGTTGGGTAGTTGAGGTATGTAATATCCTCTCTACATGTTGATGAGTAGTGGAGATAAGTCATATCCTCACTATGCTTATTAATTCATAACATATTATAACATATCTCAGAGTAGTTGAGGTGGGTAATATCCTCAATACATCTGAGGACTCATGACATTCGTAAATCTTATTCACTCTTAGGACTTGTATAGACATAAACATTAGACATAATTTGACATAGTATGACAATTGTATGGGCGGTTGCCATCATGACATTGCAATTGTATGGGCAATTGCGTACTTTTGTGTTTGAAGTGTTAACTTAATGGTTGTGTATTATATATATATATAATACTGGTTTTGGAATACTTCTATTGAGAATTGTGATTTCTCACCCCGTTTGTATTGCCATGTAAATTCAAGTACAAGTTCTTCAAAAAGGAAGAAAAGGTTGTATGAAGACTAGCATAGCATAGATGTTGTTTTATACTGAGCTTGTATATATTTTATATTTGCTTAGCTTGTTTTGAGTTATGTATGACAATATCCCCTTTTGAGGCTTTGATGTATATATATAACTGTTGGTAACATGGCTCTCCATAATTATGTATTTATGTGAATGTTATGGATTTAGTTGTTAGAAGTAACATGGCCAGTGCTGAATATCCTTGTATAGGCCAAGTATATCAGGTTATCAATTTTGGGATGTTACATTATGGTATCAGAGCAGTTCATTCTATTGAGTTGAGGTATGGACTGACTTTGCTTAAGCATATTTAGAGTTAGTTGTGCATTTCTTGTCTCTTACATATGATGTTTAAGTGACATTGCATGATTTTCTTTGAGTTGTGTGTTGTTACCTACTTTTGCATGATTACATGATATTGAGACTGATTAACTCAATATGAATTGTTCTGTGTGTACAGGAAACTATTTCACCCAAGAGGCGAACTAGAGAAACCAGGAACATACCTAGTGAAGGCACCGATATGGCGACATGGCCAATGTCATGAGGCAGCAAACAGAGTAGGCAGCTGCTACTACTAACACAATGAGAGAGTAGGCAGTAGTGACTGCTAGAGTGTTAGAGAGATTGGGACCTCAGCAACTTGTACCACCACCGGTACCACCACCAGTACAGGAGGTACCTGTTGGTTGAAACTAGAGTTTTCTTGATATTTTAGAGTTTAGAAGGATGAACCCTCCGATGTTCAGGGGTGACTAAGATCCGGTGAAAGCTGAAGAGTAGTTGGCCGAGGTAGAAAAGATTTTTGAGGTAATGGTTTGCTCGGATGAGAAAAGTGTCTCCTTTGCTTCCTTTATTTTGGAGGGGAAGCAAAGCAATGGTGGTGAAGTGCTAGGAGACTATTGGAAGCAACAGGGACACTGATCACATGGAAAGTGTTCAAGGATACCTTTTTGGAGAAATTCATTCTAAGAAGCTTATAGGAGGACAAGGAAATGGAGTTTCTTAGTCTTCAACAAGAGGATATGACAATTGGGCAATACGAGGCTAAGTTTCAAGAGTTGTCCAAGTTTTCTTCTCAGTTTAAACTCAATCCGAATGAGAACTGGAAGTGTGTCAGGTTTGAATTTGGATTGAGGAGAAATGTAAAAAGGGCAGTGAGGCCTTTGGACATTAGAGATTTTTCATTCTTGGTGAATAAGTGTAGAATCATGGAGTCTAATAATCTCCAATTTCTTTCAAAGCAAAGATTACAAAATCTTCAAAAGAAGAGAAAGGTGGATGGTGGATATGGGAAATATATTTCAAAATCCAGCTACCCCCAAGCAAAAGACAAGCAAGATCAGATGGATGATCATCAGGAGAAGTGTACCAAGTGTGGTAGATACCTAGGGTACAAAGCCTGCTCAGTTGACCAGATAAAATGTTTTCAGTGTGGTAAGTTAGGACACTACGCTAAGAATTGTCCTCAGAAGAAAAAAACTAGGATGGATGCTAGACCTACTGCTCAGGGGAGAGTCTACATTCTGCAAGGCAAGGAGACAACACAATCTCTTGGTTTAGGAAAATGTGAGTACATGGTTGTACATGTTGAGTAATTTTATTTTCTTAAGATTTGGTTGTATTTGTTTTTGTATGTCAATTGTTAGGACTTCTTACTATAGGAAATCCAAATTTTGGGGATAAAATTTTAAAAAGTAGAGGAGAAATTGTGGAAATAAGTTGCCCTAATAGTTTAATAAGTTAAGATTTGATGATGACAAATGCAAGATAAAAAGAATGATGATTATGCTACAAAGATATGCTTATTGAATCATGCATGATCATGTACTTTATCTAGTTAAATTTCGCGTAATAATCATGCAATGAGATATGTGTAGCATTCTTTATATAATATATCCAATAATGCTTTATATAAGTTATAAATGAATTAATATTGGATTTGACTCTATTTAAACGAAAATATGCAAAGTGTTCTTTGTTGCATCCTATATAGAGCATATCCATTAGTAATTGATAAATATCTTATTTAGATGTGTCTATGAAAGTCTTATATGCATGTTAGACTAACTGAGTTATACATTTATAAATCATGCATATAAAGATATTGAATTATGAATTTGGACTAACTATGCTTGTTTAAGTGAGTAATATTTTGTAGAATAGTCCAAGTACCAAGAGTGAGCATTACAACAAGAAAGCAAAAGATCACAATTATGCTCAACACAAGAAGAATGAGAATGATAAGATATTCCAAGCATTTGCAAGATTTTAAGAGAAGATTTTCTTTGGAAACTTGGATTACATCAAGAAGCCAAAGGATTGGTTACGCGAAGATTAAGTCCCAAGTTTCGTTAAGTTTAGCTTATAAGACTTAAATATTGTGTAAAGGTAGAAAGGAATCTTGCTAAGCTCAAACAAGTTTTAAAATCTTTATAAGTGTTTCTTAAATGTTTAAATGCCTAACAAACTATTTTTGGAAAGTTAGTCTTGGTAATAGTTCAAACCTTTGAAAAATAGCTAAGTTTATGTTTTGCAAAACTGATCTTTAGTCACTCATTTGTTCATATCTTTCAAAATATTTTGAGTCTTGAGCTGAAACTTATTTCATATGAAAGTAAACTCAATTATCTTTCCAATGAATAACATTTGTTTTAAATGGATGAGTATCAAAGAAGTTATGGTCTTTCAAATGTCTTTTAGTGAAAAATAGGGGTGGAATAATCGATTATGGAATATCCATAACTAGTTATTCACCAAGTCAGAAGCATAAGCTTCTGTTTTTCAAAGACCATAACCGGTTATGACATTTGCATAATTGGTTATTTTCAAAAGTCAAAAGCGTAGGCTTCTATTTACAAAAGACCATGATCGGTTATGCTTTTTCTATAACCGGTTATTCACATGTTTTAAAAAGACCCTGGTTAGGCCATAATTGATTATGCAATAGTCATAACTGGTTATCTAGAAACTAGAAACAGATTTCCAATGGCTATAATTGGCATTTAATGCTTCTTAACCACCACCAATGGCTCTAAAATGCATTTGACTATAAATGTAAGTGTTTGGGCATCAAAGAAAAGTTGGCAATCAATCTGAACAAGTTTCTTGAGCATTAAATTCGTGTCTTACTCTCATTTATCATAAACCTCTGTTTTAAGCTTTAGTGTATGATTTCTTGATACCCATTGAGCTTTAATTTGTAATATCCACTCTTTTGAGAGTTCATCATTCAATTTTTCTTTGATTTCCTGTAAAAGAGGGTGAGACATCCCTCAAGAGATAAAAAGGGTGAGGTATCCCTTGAATGAGTAAAGGGTGAGGTATCCCTTATTGGTAAAGAGGGTGAGGTATCCCTTTAAAGTTGTAAAGGGTGAGGTATCCCTATTTTGAGGCTCAAGCATAAGGGTGAGGCATCCCAAGGTGTGTTGAGTGCTCTTAGTTGTAAATGTTTTTCAAGAACCTGTGAAGCTTGAAGAGTTGGAGGCTCTAGTACAAGGGTAAGGTACCCAAGGTGTGAGAAGTTCTCTTGTTTATACAAAAGTTTTCCTAACACCTGTGAAGTCTAGGAGATAGTGAAGAAAATCTCAAGTTAAGCTTGGGGACTGGATGTAGGCCATAAGTGATTGTTGGCTAAACCAGGATAAATTCTTGAGTTTGATTCTCTCTTCCCTACACTCTGTAATTTTAGTATTTGGTAAGTATATTTATCTATTGTATATCTTATCATCTTGATGTTTTGATTCTATGTAGTTGATATCTATCTTATTTGCTTGATTTATCCCATAACCCAAGTTATATTTGAGTAATCTACAATAGTTGTATCTTTGTTAGACTTATCCGCTATATGTGTTGATTGAAAATATCAAAATGCATAATTTCTTAAAGTTGCTTTAAAAATTTGTAATCACCCAATTCACTCCCCCTCTTGGGTGATGGTTGTCATGGCTAACAAGTGGTATTAGAGCTTCGTGCTCTGTTGAAAGCTTAACTGCTTAGAGTTAAAAGATCTATGTTTGTTAGCAACCATTGAAAGCTTTCCAAAATGGAAGGTTTTGAAATTGATAAACCACCATTCTTTGATGGTGTGCATTTTGTTTTTCAGAAAGTTAGAATAGAATTTTATATGCAATCTATTAATATTGATTTGTGGAATATTGTGCTTGATGGATTTACTTACAAATCAAAATAAACTTGGAATGCTTATGACAAGAAATGCTTTTCCTTAAACATTAGAGCATTTCAAATCTTAAGAAGTAGTTTGAATGATGATGCTTATGCTAGAATTAAGAATTTCTTTAGTGCCAAAGAAATTTTGGACACCCTTGATGCTTTTTATATTACTAATAATGATTTTGTACATAAAGTTGTATATAGAAAGCGAGAAGAGCAAAAGCCATTGAAGGAAACTTGTCATGAAAAATATCCTCAAGAAGATGTTCAAAGTAAGAAAATGAGCTCAATGCCTCTTGGTGATGATGGTGCTCAATTTGAAGAAGAGGTAAAACAAAACAAAATTAATGAGGAAGAAGGTGATTCCCTTAAAGAGCTAAGTATGTTAAAAATTGAGACTACTTCATATATGGCTAAAAAGGACTTTGAGGTAAATGATGCTTATCTTGTTTATAGTCCTTCCTATGAAGAGCTACAATGTGCATATGATGAATTATATGATGACTTGTTATTTTTAGAAAAGAAAAACTCGTCTTGTTTAGAAAACATTTCCTTTATTGAAAATGAAATTGAGACTTTGAAAAATGAATATGCTTTTCTTGATGAGGAAATGTCTTTGAAATATAAAACCTCAACTTCTTGTGAAAAGTGCATTGATTTAGAAAATCAAGTTGAGGACTTATATTCTGAATTTGTCAAACCTAACAATTCTAATTGTTTACATTCGATGCTTGTTAATGAGAATAAAATTGATGTTATTCCACATAAAAATTCAAGTAAGGCTTATGGCAAAAATAGTATAGAATGTAATAACAACAAAAGACTTAAGTTTTCTAAAGATGATCTTCAAAGGACCAAATCATCATCAAATTCAATTGGTTATAATTTTTGAAGTCATCTAGGACATATTTTTCATTTATGCAATTATAGAAGAAATTCTTATATGAGTAATAATATGGTATGGATTCCTAAAAATCTTAAATGCCCTAGTCCTAACATTCAAGGACCCAAGATAAAGTGGGTACCAAAATATCCTCCTAGTGTTTCAATTATGCAGAAAATCTCTCAAACGGATGGACTAATTGGTCAAAGGAACGAGGAAGCATTAAGGAGAATGCCTCCAAAGCCCAATGGTAGAAACTTTTGTCAAAGAAGGAAGATTACTTTAACCAAAGCTTCTCAAGTACAAAATGTGAAACTTGTAATGTTCAAAACACCAAAAGAGAAACAATGGGAAAGGAAAAGAGTTTCCTTGATTACCAAGGCCAAGGTATCAAAAGTTTTTACCTCTTATGGACACTCACTTAAAAAGACAATGAATATGAGATATATTCATTATAGGCCTTAGGTGAAGGATAGAATTATGTGTACTTGGTAAAAGTTAAATATTATATATAACACATGATTCTGTTCATTTTTGTTACATCCTTTGCTTTCTATCTTACATATTTCTTGATCATAGGGTATTCTATGATTATGTATGCTTTCTATGCTTTAAATTGTCTATATATCATGAAAGTAAGCAAGCTATTGGCTATGTGCTTAATGGTAATTGATTATTTAATTTTTTTGCTCAATTTAGATATTATGAAAAATTGATCTTTATAAAAGTATAATGGATTAATAATCAATGACTAATCCCTATGGATTCAAAATCGGTGGATACCAAATAAAATACTATGAATTGTGTTATAGGGTGATAACTACCTCAAGAAAGCATTTAAACAGAATAAGATTAATCAACTTGAGGTTAGTAAAGCTTAAAAGGACTTAACTTCTAAAAAGGGAGCAAAGAATCTCTATTCTTTCAGGAAGACTTAAAGCTTGAAAGCTGGAATCACCTACAAAAACTCAAAGAGTACACTTTTGGTGACATCAATCCCTTATCCTTATTTATGCTTTAAATTGAATATCATATGATATTTGGATAAGTAGAGATTTATTTTTATGCCTTAACATGCCTTAACTTGTGTTTTTCTGGCATTATGTCTTTAAAATGTCTTTACATATGCTAACATGCTAGATATGCACACATTTTGCTTGGAGTGACATGCTATGGTAATATCTCTATTCTTGAGCTTATAACCAATTCTCTTAGCTCAAATATGGAAATTCACGTGCTCATAAGTAGTTCTAATCCTTTCTCTTTGATGCCTAATTGTCTTATATACTTACTTGGAGATTGAAAAATAAAAAACTATAGGTCTTCTTATTTGAATTTGCTTGATATGTTCATATCTTGAAAATAATAAGTAATTGATTCATTTTGTGGAAGCCAAATAACCAATTAGAAGAAGTGATAATCGATTATTCTCAAAATCAGAGGGTGTTGTTGTTGTTTTTGGAGCTTTTCCTTCACGAAAATAACTGGTTATTAATTTAGCATAACTAGTTATTCTGTTTCTGATACGCTGGTGCTGCTCTCTACCAAACGCAAATAATTGATTATGGATATTGCCTAGCCGGTTATTGAAGCAAGTCAGTGGCTCCTCCAAAATACAAATAATTAGCTATGGATGTTGTCTAACCTGTTATTCAAAAGGTCAGAGGCTCTTGTTTTTAAACCCCACGCAAATAATTGGTTTTAAAAATTATAATTCCATGGTTTTTTAATTCTTGCATTACAATAAGAGACTTTTTATTCTTAATTGACAAGTGTGTATACTAGAATTCCTTACTTGATATTACATGTCTTACATGATCATTGTTTGCCCCAAAATGTTTATTTATATTTTGATGATGATCAAGTTTTTCTTGATAAACTTGAATTTTGCTTTGAAAATGCTTAAACTATGCTTTTGGATTCAAGTGTATATGTTCTTCCTTTATTCTTGTTAGAGCTAACATTGCATGGTTGATAATGTGGTACATGTTTTACATTATATATCAACCTAAATTATGCTTGTCAATGAGCTTAAATGATATTTGATGATAGCTTATGATTTAGAGAACTTTTGAAGTTAGCTTTGCAAGTGTTTCTATGTGTTTCAAATATAGCCATTAAATATTGAAATGTGAAGTATAAATGGATAAAGAGAAGAGTTGAATGAAGGACATGAGGAGACTTTTTTCAAGTGCAACGGAATGGAATATGCAATGGAAGAAAGCTCAAACTCAAAGGACCAACAAATGAAGAACATTCTAAAGCAGCATCACTCTCTCAATAAGTATCTCTATTCCTAAGCTATTGTGATGTTCTATATGCTATGGATTGTATGATACTTGTTAATAATTTGATTTTAAATGATTAGATGATTTCTTTACATGAGAAGTATGCTTAGCATTGACAAAGTGTCTAATTGAATATTAACTTGCTAATTTTGTCATTGCATATAGGGTGGATGATATTAGTTCTATACATGCTTTGATCCCTATAACATATTTCATCAAGGTAAATGTTTGATATCTATGATTCCCTTGACCTATGGCTTCTTAGTGGTATAACATTTATAAGAATCATGCTCTTGTTTTGAAAAGAGTTTTTAATTTGATTAAAAAGTGCTTTAAAGCAAAATTCCTCATTATATTTGAAAGAAGTTTTTCAAGTTCCATATTCTTGAGAATCATTTGAACTTGTCTTAAGACCTTGAAAGTATTTTCACCTTCTAATTGTCTTGAAAATTTGGAAAACTTTGTATATATGCTCTAAATGTAGTACTTTCTTCATTAGCTTTGAAAAGTTTTATTAAATCTTGAGAGAATGTTTAAGAAAGTTTCCAAATAAATCTTTTGAAATGTTCTATAGAGCACATCTTAATACTTCAAAAGATAAGTCTTATTCTTCAAAGTGTTTTATTTTCTCAAAGCTCTTTGTAACACCCTGAAAATTCATATTTTATTTATTTCGGGTGATTCTTAATTATTTTGAGTAATCCGATTCGATTTCTGTGAATTATATGATTGTTGTGATTTTTAGGAATTTTTTTTTGGAGTTTTTACGTTTTTTATTATTTTAATATTATTTTTGGGATTTGTATATGAGCCTTCGTATTTTATTTATTTTTGTTAATCCTTAGTGATTTTTACTAATCGACTTGATTTTCATAAGTTTTATAATATTTATGATTTTGTGGATTATTGTGAGATTTAATATTTTCTTGAATATTTTAGTATTATTTTGACATTTTAATATTATCTTGAAAAATGTATGTCCGAATTTTATTTTTTCTGAAAATATATAAGTTTTACAATTTTTATGATTTTTGTGAATTTTTGTAGAACTTTCTGAGTTTTTAATTATTTTAGTGTTATTTTGAGTTGTGTGTGGGCCCGGGGTGGACCCAAGGCGGGCCCGAAAAAATAAAAAAATTTTCTAGACTAGAAAGTTCCGGACTGTCAAGGTGGGATCAGGGGATCTTACTAAACCCGAAACAGAGAATAGTTGACAGGGATTTTCTATATCTGAGTTTTCCATTACCCATTGTGTAATAATAGCAGTAGTTGTTATCCATTAGGTAATATTTGTTAGAAAAATATATTAATGACTCAACTGGTGACTCTGCACTACGACTCACCATACTGACTCAGCTGTTCTAGAAAATTCTATGATGACTCACCTAGTAAATATCTAAGAAATAAATATCTAAGGATAAATATCTAAGTGAAAATATCTAATCAGAAAATATCTAAGCTAAATATCTTAAGGGTCATTATGAGCCATCATTACTAAGCTTTATGACAACCAATAGGAATTAGTCAAATATAGTAGCTGGACTTCATTGTGAGCCGTTGGATGGAGGACTTGATGGAAAAGCCTTTGATCCTCACCATTGATCTAATCAATGGTGTGAAAGTAATCTTGTTAAAGAAGCTTATGATATTAACCTTAGATGTAATCAATGGTTAGGAAATGAAGTTGATTTTAATGGTTAGGATTTAGTCAATAAAAGTGGCTAGATTGATTAGTTACTAATTAACTAGATAATCTAACTTAATTATCTTAATAGCTTAATTAACTAAGTGAACTAATTTAATTGCTTATTAATTAGAAGCTAATTACTAGATAAATATTTATTATCTAGAAACATGACATAATCATGACCTATACCATGACATAATAATGTGACTAATTAATGATAAAGTGATTAGAAATCCTAACTAAACTAGTTTAAGAGAAACTAAATGAATTAATTATTTAATGAAGGTGTAATTAAGAATTAAAATAGAAGTAAAACTTAGTTCCTTGCTCCTTGAATCCCACGGCTGCTTAGTGTAGTTCTAGGAGATTCTTGATTCATCTTTCATGACCAATTGATGACACCAAGTGACATAGGCCATGTGCCTGCATGTGCTTGTGTTTAATCTTGTTAAACAAATTCCTATCTTTCAATTCACTCACTCCTACGGCTGCATACTTTGGTAATAGCCCATTTCATTTCATTTCCTCACACTTTAACACTTAGACATCATTCTCTCTCTTCTCTCTCTTCCAATTATTCAAGAACACCAAGAACAAACACCATGAAACTCCATCTTCTTTCTTTCTATCTCCAATCTTCCATAATTTTATTTAGTTACATATCTTGAATCCTCTCATCAATCCAAAACACTTTCATGTTAAGAACATCTCAAAATTTATTCATCTTCATCATCATATCAAGCCAAGAACACAAAAGATTTTATCCTTTCTTCATGAGGAATTCGGTCAAGACTCATGGAAACACTTCCAAGCTTCAATAATTTTATCCAACCATATTTCTTGAATCCTTACATCATTCTAAGACTCTTTGATGTTGAGACTTTGGTCAAAATCCATCATCTTCATGCTTGAATCTTGGATTTAAGTTCTAAGATTTCAAGGTAAAACTCTTGAAACTTGACTTTTTATTTTATTCTTAGAATCTTAAGACCATGTTTGATCTATGGTCATCTTAATTAAGCTTTGGATATTAATTTGTATGTGTTTGTTGTGATTCTAAGATCTTTTGGTGGTGAAGGACTTGTACAAGAAGCAAAACAAGGAGCTTTGGAGGTTTCTTCAAGAGGTAAGAGGGAGATTACCTTCATCAACCATGTGTTGGTGGTGGGGAATGGATGTGTGTGTGGTGAAAAATCCATAAAGATCATTTCACTTGTTTGTTTAAAAGCTTTCCATATTTATGGTTGTTTGGTGATTGAGATGTTTATTGCTTTGATAACTTGCTTTAGTATGTGTTTATGATGCATAATGAATTGTGTATGTTTTAAGATGTAAATTACATGACAAGGAAAAATATGTTGGTTCCAAAGAACCATGGAGGCACACGGCCTCAAATTAATTTTTGGGAGCAAAAGATTCTAAGTATTTTATTAATTATGAGTTTTAGATAAAAAGGTAATAAGTTGATGATTTTGAGGATTTGCAAAGAAATGAACAAAGATTTTTATGATAAAGGTATTTATGATTTTCGACTAATATGCCAAGGATTGGTAGATTAAGAGTTTCATGAATGGTAAAATTGGATGATTAGAAAGAAAAAGGAAAAGAAAAGATATGATGATTTCAATGACCATGTAGTTACAGTTTTGTGAATTTGAAATGGTTTTACTGTATATAAAACTTTGATTTAGAAATGAAAAATTAATTGATTTAGTACAAGAAATTTATAAAAGGATTTAAGAAATGGAAGAGAAATACTTTGTCACTTGAGAGATGAAGATTTCATTGATGAAAGAAAAAGAGAGGTTGAAAGTGTTTGAACCTCCACTTATTTTGGAGAGGACTGATTTTAGAATTATGGAGAATACGTTGGTGACTTGAAACGTATAGCTCACCCATTGGGTTTGAGACGCGTTAGGAAATTTCAAGTTGGAATAATTGATTTTGAAGGAATATTGATTTTGAGTGGAAATGATGAAAAATATTATGTAGAAGATTTTTAAGTGAAGAATACGTGAAAAATGAAGTTGGAAATGGTATTGAGTTTTGAAAATCCAAAACGATGTTTGGAATATTGAGAAATATTTTACGAAGTTGAAAAATGATGGAAAATGGTTATGAGATTTGAAAATGTAACAAAAGTGTTACGCGATTGTGAAAACGCGTTAAAAATGATACGCGATTGAAAATACAATAAAGATACTGTAAAGAACGGATGTACTGAAAGGGAACCTTTTTAATGATGAAATCGAAAGATATACATTGAGGCATATGATGAAATTGAAATATATGCATTGAGGTGTATGATGAAATTGAGACATGCATTGAGTTATTCGTGCATTGAACGAAATATAGCTGATAGTTATTATGGCCCTTGTGGTTGAAGAGGGAATGAGAATTGAAAAGTGAGATCTATGATAGATCTTAGGGACGTCAAGGCGCAGCGGTTGATCTAGTGGGCAGGGACAAGTACCTTGTGCCACATGGTGACGCAGTCCATTGCAACGCATTGACGATAACCCGACAAGAACACGATTCTTTTTGAAGACTGGAGATTGTCTGTGGGCTAAGGCTAGACAATTAACCAGAGCATTCTTCTAGAAATTGTGAAAACCTCCATGGAGTGGGAAAATTGGTCTAGTATGCATACACATGAGTCCGAACACATATTGTTGTGACATGAGAAATGTTCATATGACGTGGCATCATTATTTTATATACTGAGGATATCTGTTATGATGAAATTGGTACTAGTAATTTAACTGAGATATATGTTTACTGGAATTGTGATGAAATGATAACGAAGTATGATGAATTGATAGGGAATTGTGATAAATTAATAACATGAATGAAACTATGATATCTGTGCGTATGGAATGACTTTGTCATTTGTAACATTCCTTGTTATCGCTTTGGTATTGATGAAAGGGGATCTCACCTCTTTGTTATATTATTTTGTTGTGCTTGTATTGTTAAAATTATATATAGTAAATGGAACGAGTTTCTTAGACGTGACTGGAGGCAAATATTTTGAGTTTGGTGATAACATCCAGGAGTGACCACCCCAGATTGGTTGGTGTGCAGTTTTGAGGATGAACAAATATATGACGCATCAAGAGGGATACAAGACAGAATAAGTATGTTGAGTTTTTCTCGTTGGTATTTTACCGTGCTATTGAGTATGACCCGTAATGGGGTTTGCTACTATTTAGAATTGAGTCTGTAAGTTTTATGTTTCCTAAATAATTGTTAAAAATTATATGGTGTCAATAATGTATATTAATCAGTTTAAATCTATTTTTCAGTATTACCTATAAATTTTAGTAAGTTTATGTTTTCGCGGAAAGAAATTTTAAAACCCATGTTTTATAACTCAAACCTTTTATGAAATCATTTTCTGATTATAAGCTTGTAGTCAGAAATGTGATGCCCTATGTAACACCCTCCTTAGGGCGTCACACTTCATGTTACTTAATTACCAAATTGCTCCTTTGTTGGAAATCGTGCTTGTAATATGGAAATACGAGTTGTAAATTTTCTTAATAATAATAAGATAAACTTAGCAGAAAATAAAAATATTACAATATTATCATATCACAAATAATTCACATCTTATATACATATACTAGTCTTTAGTACTGTCATATTTTAATATTTACAAAACTAGACTCTCAAAATATTTAAACTTTAATTTAAACTAATACACTGCCCAAGTATTACTACACAGTAGAAACCTCATATGGGTCCTCCTCAGATTCCTCAGAAGATAGGAATCCAGACTGACGCGAAGTCCTACGGACAGGTGTCCGAGCAGACGACACAATACTAATCGCACTAGGAGTACGATAGTATGCTCCCCAGTACTGTCTAATAGACAATGGGAATTCTAGGTATACATTAATATTTACACTAGTGTCCAAGATGTAGCCTACTCAATCTCATATACACAAGGAAACAAGACTCCTCCATCACTTCAAAACTCAGCATCCTCAACGGGAATCTGCTCTTCCTCAGCTTCTCGCTCAAATCCTCGCTCAACGTCTTTAAAATTATTATTACAATACAAATAGACATACAAAGAGGTGAGATCACCTACGTCAATACCAGTATGGTAGCAATGAAGATAAACACATACAATATCTCATACCAGCACATCAAACATAATTATAATTATACCACCGATATCAATTATCAAACACATACAATATCTCATACAACTATCATACCATATTCACAATCATGTCATCAACATCATTTACCATCATAACATAATTACGATTATGCCATTACCAATATTCAAATATTCCATAATTCAATTTTCATAAACAATAATTACGATAATGTTCTCAATAACTATGCATATGCACCTAGACTCAATTTCCTACTCCATGGAGCTAAAACTCAGATCAGAGAAAGTGATCGAAAAGATATGTCTTCACCAACATGCCTCAGGTTACGTGCTCAATTTTTGCACATCTAGCATATGCACAACAGTCTTTATCAGGTCTTGATTAAGGATAGTGTCTCGGTCCGGATCATTGGTGTGTTGCGTCAGTCTAACTCACAGTACAGAAGAGCTACCAACTGCCCATTGTAGGCAACCCGCACCCCAATGCCCCCAAGGTCAACGAGTGACCTACACTACGCATATCACACCCACTCAAGAGGTGTATTCTCTCTTAGGCAACTAGCCTTATTCAGTCCATTAGACCTTTTCAATGCATGGACTATGCACCCTTCACAATTTCAATTCATTATATCATA
This sequence comes from Ormosia semicastrata, assembly GCA_029884595.1. Taxonomy (NCBI): domain Eukaryota; kingdom Viridiplantae; phylum Streptophyta; class Magnoliopsida; order Fabales; family Fabaceae; genus Ormosia; species Ormosia semicastrata. Next base: position 73,177,719 of record JAQQTO010000060.1, read on the forward strand.
TTCTCAATTCAATTCCTTTATCTCATATTCGGGGTACTCATATTGGCCCAACAGTATCATTATTATAATTTCATCGCAAAACTATATTTTCGCATTTTCTCAATCGCATAAAATATTTTTCACACATTTTAAATCAAAAATACTATTTTTCTCATTTAACACCAAAATTTAACATTATTTTTCATATTTGCATAATAACCCCTCAAAACATAATATTTGCATTATAATCCTCATTTAAATAATATTTTCACAACAGTCCCTCATAAAATTCACATTTACGAAATAGTCCCTCATAAAATTCATATTTATGAAATAGTCCCTCCAAAATATAATATTTATGTTTTAGTCCTTTTTCAAATAATAATTTCATAATAATTCCTCATAAAATAATCTTTTAAGAGATAGTCCCTCTTTTATAAAATATTTACAATATAGCCCTTTAAAATCAATAATTGCAATATGACCCCATTAAAAATGAAAATTATAATATTGCCCCTCTAAAAATCACAATTACAATATGGCCCCTTTTAAAAATAAAAATTATAATATTACCCCTCTAAAAATCATAATTACAATATGGCCCCTTTTAAAAACAAAAATTATAATATTACTCCTCTAAAAATCGGTATTTGCATTGTTTCCCCAAAAATGTTATTTCTTTCATTTACTTCACATATTACAGCTCAAATTTTACAGACGCACCTCTAAACCCGTAGGGTGAGCCATACGTAAGTAAAAAATGAGTATTGACACTCATTTCATTTTAAACCCTATTTATTTAATTATATCAAATTATTTTCCCAAAACCATTTTACTTACTACATTCAAACTTGTTCAAATTCATTTCTTTTTCAATTAAATCCTTCATTCTCATTTGAATCCCTCATTTTCAGGACTTTGGTCCTCTATTTCATGTTAAGGCCATGAGCCATCAAGCTCTTTGGAGCTCTCATAAATTTGTTTTCACATGTTATTCACATCTTACTTTACTCATACATTTTCATGCATTCAATTTCATACATACAAACATACATCAAAGCAATAAACATAATATCACACATGCAAACACAATTATAAAACCATAAACACCAAAATCACAAACAAAGAGACATCAAACAATAAGTGAATAAACGCTTATGGGTTTTTCACCATACACAACCATCCCCACACCACCAAAACATGGTTAGTGAGGTAAAATCTCCCTCTTACCTCTTGAAGACAAGCTTTTCAAGCTCCTCTCCTTCTCCTTGTTTTTGTGTGAACCACAATTAATTCCTAACAATTCTAAAACAATTAGTATAATCACAAACAAAGCTTAATAATAACAAACCATGTAACAAACATGGTTTGGAAAATCATAAACATGAATTTAAATCATAAAAACCAAAGTTTACCTCTAGGGAAGTAAGGTAGAAGTTGGATTTTGAAGCACTTAGAGTGTGATTTTGGGAAATTTTCCTAAATGAAAAGTGTTTTTGTCAAGCTTTAGGAAATGATGAGAGTGCAAATTATAGGTGAGTGATGGTGTATTTGGGTGCTAGGGCCGAACCACTCAAGGAAAAATGGAAGGAAATGTTTGCTTAGGTTCTTGGGATTTTTGAGAGAAAAAGATGAATGCTTTTGATATGAGAGAAAATAAATATTGTGTGAGTGAAAAATGGGGCTGCTGCTGCCGTGAAAGTGTAGGTAAAATTAAGAGATTTGCATGAAGAAAATATCCCATTTGGAGTGCACATGGAGTAGCACATGGCATATGTCATCAACTTGACTTTGCATGGCTATTTGGATTGTTCAAGAATCATGGAGAAGTATCCCAAGGCTGCTGCATGGCCGTGAGTTTCAAGGGCATTTAGGGACTCAATTTGCTTTTAATTCAAGTCTAATTACTTGCTAATTAAATAGCTAATTAATTAGGTTTAGTTTCCTAACCAATCTTAATTAATTATTCAATTACATAACTAATTAATTAGACATATAATTACATATATTATATCCTCTAATTAAAATTAAGATATCTAATTAAGAATTAAATTATAACTAATTAATAATTAAGTTAGTTTACTTAGCTTATTAATTAGGCCATTAGATTAACCAAGTTAGGTTTAATTAGTTACTAATCAAATTCAAGCCACTATTGTTGACTTCATCTTAGCCATTGAATTCAACTTGATTTCTTATCCATTGATCTCATCTATGGTGGATATTACTTAGTGGTTTTATCAAGATTCGTTTTACACCATTGATCGGATCAACGGTTATGATCAAAAGCATCTAAATTATGCTTTTCATCCAAGGGTCCATATTGAAGTCTATGCTTCTTTATTTGACTTCTTCCTATTGGTTTAAAATAGTCAAGCCACCAATTTTGACTGATTCTCATTGGTTCAGAATTTTGTCCAGTCAGAATTGTTGACTGTTACACTAAATGCGGGCCCCACGAACTTTTTTGGGTCCACAAGCAGATTTTCTACTATTTTTAAGATAGTAGGTACTGTCACATAAAATAATATTATAATAATATAAAATTATTTTATTACACAGTTAAATCCTAAAAATTAAAAGATTAATTTATATATCAATCAGAATTGGGTTTAGTAAGATCTCTCAGCTCCAATTAATTAAAATAAGAATTTTCCTGGTCCGAAAATTATTATTTTCCTGACCCAGAACAAATCACACAAAACAATCAAAAATGGTATTGAAATAGTCAAACTATTTTTATATTGTACAGAAAACACAAAACAGTGTAATTCTGTCAGTTCTATAACATAGTCTAAAATTTGGGGTGTTACACCCTACGAAGGGTGTTACACTCTTGTTCAATAAGAAAGAGGGGAGATGTACTTTCAAATGTTCTTTTAACTTGGGTTGATCACTCTCAAGGAATATGTGGTTTTAATATTAAACCTCTCCACCCTTCTAAAATGCTTTTGAAAATATAATATATTCTTATAAAATTCTTTTTCAATGCGGGAGAAGTTTTTTAAATGGTTTTTGTTTGATGGATTAAGAATAAGTATCTTTTGTCTTACTTTACTTTATGGTAATATGCTTACATGGTCTTGGCATACATATTTTACTTTATCCATCTTATGCTTCAATGAGGGGGACCCTAGCTCTTAAGTTATTTATATCTCTTAGCTTACATCCTTGTTTGACATAAAGTATTTTATTGTTATCATATGCTAAATGTTGATGTACCAAAATGTGACAAGCATTACATGAATAATCCTTTATATCTTGAAAGCATGCTTGTTTCATCTCTCTTTTCTTGAATCATGTGTAGAATCAAATAGAGGGAGATAGTTATGATTTGAGTAAGTTGAAAAAGGTTTTTATTTTTGGTGAACCTTTTGATAACATGAGTTTTATCTATAAAGAGAGTGAAAATATTATGTTTCTTTCTTAAGCCTTTTTGTTGATGTCAAATAAGGGGAGTGAAAATTAGAAAGAAAAATATGTTCTTGTACTTATTATTTGATATGCTTACATGAATATCTATTCTTGTATATTGCTCAACATATTTTTCTTTGGTGATTTGTCATCATAAAAAAAGGGGAGATTGAAAAAATAAGTTTGCCTCAATGGTTTAATATGTTAAGTTTTGAAGATGACAAATACAAGACAAAAAGAATGATGATTATGCTACAAATATGTGCTTATTGAATCATGCATGATCATGTACTCTATCTAGTTATATTTCACGTAATAATCATGCAATGAGATATGTGTAGCATTTTTTATATAATATATCCAATAATGTTTTATATGAGTTATAAATGAATTAATATTGGATTTCACTCTGTTTAAATGAAAATATGCAAAGTGTTATTTGTTGCATCCTATATAGAGCATATCCATTAGTAATTAATAAATATCTTATTTGGATGTATCTATGAAAGTCTTATATGCATGTTAAACAAACTAGAGTTATACATTTATGAATCATGCATATAAAAATATTGAATTATGAATTTGGACTAACTATGCTTGTTTAAGTGAGTAATATTTTGTAGGATAGTCCAAGTACCAAGAGTGAGCATTACAACAAGAAAGTAAAAGAACACAATTATGCTTAACTCAAGAAGAATGAGAATGATAAGATGTTCCAAGCATTTGCAATATTTGAAGAGAATATTTTCTTTGGAAGCTTGGATTACATCAAGAAGCCAAATGATTGGTTGCACAAAGATCAAGTCCCAAGTTTCATCAAGTTTAGCTTATAGGACTTAGATATTGTGTAAAGGTAAAAAGGAATCACACTAAGCTCAAACAAGTTTTAAAATCTTTATAAGTGTTTCTTAAATGTTTAAATGCCCAACAAACTATTTTTGGAAAGCTTGTCTTGGTGATAGTTCAAACTTTTGAAAAATAGTCAAGTTTATATTTTACAAAACTGACCTTTAGTCACTCATTTGTTCATATCTTTCAAAATATTTTGAGTCTTGAATTGAACCTAAGTGTTTGGGCATCAAAGAAAAGTTGGCAATCAATCTGAACAAGTTTCTTGAGCATGAAATTCGTGTCTTACTCTCATTTTAAACCTTTGTTTTGAGCTTTAGTGCGTGATTCCTTGATACCCATTGAGCTTCAATTTGTAATATCCACTCTTTTGAGAGTTCATCATTCAATCTTTCTTTGACTTCCTGTAAAAGAGGGTAAGGTATCCCTCAAGAGATAAAAGGGTGAGATATCCCTTGAAAGAGTAAAGAGTGAGGTATTCCTATTTTAAGGTTCAAGCACAAGGGTGAGGCATCCCAAGGTGTGTTGAGTGCTCTTGGTTGTAAAGGTTTTTCAAGCACCTGTGAAGCTTGAAGAGTTGGAGGCTCTAGCATAAGGGTGAGGTATCCCAAGGTGTGAGGAGTGCTCTTATTTGTACAAAGGTTTTCCTAACACTCGTGAAGTCTAAGAGATAGTGAAAAAAATCTCAAGTTAAGCTTGGGGACTGGATGTAGGCCACAAGTGGTTGGTGGCTGAAGCAAGATAAATTCTTGAGTTTAATTCTCTCTTCCCTATACTCTTTAATTTCAGTATTTGGTAAAGCATATTTATCTATTGCATATCTTGTCATCTTGATATTTTGATTCTATGAAGTTGATATCTATCTTATTTGCTTGATTTATCCCATAACCCAAGTTATATTTGAGTAATCTACAATAGTTGTATCTTTGTTAGACTTATTCCGCTATATGTGTTGATTGCAAATATCAAAATGCATAATTTCTCAAAGTTGCTTTAAAAATTTGTAATCACCCAATTCACCCACTCTCTTACGTGATGGTTGCCATGGCAAACGGAAATGTATTACCCTAGAATATCATGTTAGACTTGTATATAATTGTAGAGGTAGCTTAATACTTGCTTAATATGTCTGTTTAATTTTGTGAAAATGTTAGTTAGTGTAGGCACTTTGCTGCAACCCTGAAGGTGAAAAGCAGCTTAAATTGACTCAGATATTAGTTAAAATGGCTTTGCTAATGGAAATAAATATGGATACTTAATTTCTAGGTCACAAATGTGTAGTTTAACATGTGTTTAAATTTTGAGGTTAATCGGAGTTAGTTTGGTGTTTTTGAGCTTACTAATTGTGTGTTTTAGCACCGGATTGAATACCACCAGATAAGGAAAAATATGAAAATGGTGAAACAAGATTTTTGATGAATCTTAAGTTTATTTTAAGGTTGTTGGAAGCTAGGAAACTTGATTTGGTAAAATGTAAGTATTCTTAGTGGATCAGGAGTTTTAGCTTGGTCATTTAAGTGGCCAAAAATAACACATGGTTCCTATATGCTGCTGCCTTGATTTAAAGGCTTAAAATGAGATGATTTCTCTCATTTCTCACCTTTCTCATGGCTGCTAGCAGGGAACCAAAAAGGAAAAGCATGCAAGGAAGCCAAAGGAAGATTAACATCAACCAAAGAGGAGGAAGAAGGAAGTGGTGGAGAGGAGCTACTTTTTGACTTCATTTTTGGCCATTGAGGTAGCGAGAAACATTGTTTTAACTTCTTGCTTTCATTTTCTTCATCCGGTTCATGAGTGGCATGATGAGGGAGTGGGGGTTTGAAGTGTGGTTTTGTGGTTCTTGAGTTAAACGTTGATGAGGATGGCTTGGTTGTGTAAAAACTGGTTTGTTGGATGCAATAGGATGAATTGTTCATCACTTGGATGACTTAATTATCTTTTAAAATTGGGGGTTTAGGTTTAGGTTGATGATTAAATCACAAAGTTGCACGATTGAGTGAAATTAAAGTGGTTTAAGAGTTGTAATATGTTAATGGATCTTAAATGATGTGAGAAATCAAGTGGAATTGAAGTTTGAGGGTTTAGAGCACCCTTGTTCCTCAATGGAACAGTAATTCCATCTGTAGATTTTGATTTGCTCAGTCAGCGCTCAAGGGCTGAGTGCTAGGTGCTTAGGCGTCAGTAGGGTAGATAGAGAGCATTTTGTGCTATGTGACGTGTGCTTGAGCGTCAAGAAAGGAGCGCCTAAGCCCCTCCCCCGGCTGGGAAAAATAGGACAGAGCTTTAATTTGATGGAAATGAAAGGGCTCACTTGTGTGGTTGTTTCTTTTATGCTTCTTAATGAGTAATGAGACTCTTTTAGAAGTATTTGATTAAGTAAATTTTGAGATGCATGTAAATCAATTGTGGTGCTAATTATTGTGGGTAAATAGTGATTGTTTTGTATGAGATTATTGTGGAACATAATGGGGTGAGTGATATCCTCTCTATGTGTTGATTGAGCAGTGAGGTGAGTAATTCCTCATTATGTTGCTGAGTATTTGAGGTGACTAATTCCTCATTATGTATGTTGGGTGGTTTATGTGAGTAATATTCTCTCTACATGTTGATTAGTAGTGGATGTGAGTCATATCCTTACTATGCCTATTAATTAATAACATATCTCATAGTAGTTGAGGTAGGTAATATCCTCAATACATCTGAGGACTCATGACATTCTTAAATCTCATTCACTCTTAGGACTTGCATAGACATAAACATTAGACATAATTTGGCATAGCTTGGCAATTATATGGGCGGTTTCCACCATGACATGAACTCATAACATTGCAATTGTATGGATAATTAGGTACTTTTGTGTTTAAAGTGTTAACTTAATGGTTGTGTATTTTGTATGGATATATATATAATGCTGGTTTTTGAATACTTCTACTAAGAATTATGATTTCTCACCCCGTTTGTGTTGCCATATAAATCCAGGTGCAAGTTCTTCAAAAGGAAAGAAAATGATGTATGAAGACTAATATAGCATAAGTGCTGTTTTAGACTGAGCTTGTATATATTTTATATTTGCTTAGCTTGTTTGGAGTTATGTATGATAATATGCCCTTTTGAGGCATGTGATATATATATATATATATATATATATATATATATATATATATTCTTGTTGGTAACGTGGCTATCCATGACTTTTTATTTATGTGAATGTTATGGATTTAGTTGTTAGAAGTAACATCACTAGTGCTAAATATCCTTGTATAGGTCAAGTATATCGGGTTATCAGTTTTGGGATGTTACATTATGGTATCAGAGCAGTTCATCCTATTGAGCTGGGGCATGGACTGACTATGCTTAGGCATGTTTAGAGTTGGTTGTGCATTTCTTTTCTCTTACATATGATGTTTGAGTGAAATTGCATGATTTGCTTTGTGCTGGGTGTTGTTACTTACAGTTGAGCGATTACATGATATTGAGACTGATCAACTCAATATGAATTGAGACTAATCAACTTAATATGAATTGCATCCAAGAGGTGAACTAGAGAAACCCGGAACATACCTGGTGAAGGCACTAATATGGCAGCATGGCCAATGCCATGAGGCAGCAAACAGAGCAGGCAGCCGCTACTGTTAATGCAATGAGAAAGTAGGCAACAGTGACTAGGGTGCTAGAGAGATTGGGACCTTAGCAACTTGTACCACCACCAGTACAGGGGGTACCAATTGGGAGAAACCAGAGTTTTCTTGATATTTCAGAGTTCAGAAGGATGAACCCTCCGATGTTCAGGGGCGACTATGATTCGATAAAAGCTGAAGAGTGGTTCGCTGAGTAAGAAAAGATCTTTGAGTTAATGGTTTGCTCGGATGAGTAAAGAGTTTCCTTTACTTCCTTTATGTTGGGGGGAAGCAGAGCAGTGGTGGCAAAGTGTTAGCAGACTGTTGGAAGCAGTGGGGACACTAATCACATGGGAAGTATTCAAGGAAACCTTTTTGGAGAAATACTTTCCAAGAAGCTTACAGGAGGACAAGGAAATGGAGTTTCTTAGTCTTCAACAAGGGGACATGATAATTGGGCAATACGAGGCTAAGTTTCATGAGTTGTCCAAGTTTTCTTGTTAGTTTAGACTCAATCCAAATGAGAACTGGAAGTGTGTTAGGTTTGAATCTGGATTGAGGGGAAATGTAAAAAGGGTAGTGAGGCCTTTGGAGATTAGAAATTTTCCATCCTTGGTGAATAAGTGTAGAATCGTGGAGTATGATAATTTCCAATTTCTTTTAGAGCGAAGATTACAAAATCTTCAGAAGAAGAGAAAGATAGATGGTGGATATAGGAAAGATGCTTCTAAATCCAACTACCCACAAGTAAAAGATGAGGAAGATCAAATGGATGATCGTCAGGAGAAGTGTACCAAGTGTGGTAGATACCACGGGGACAAAGCCTACTCAGTTGACTAGATAAAATGTTTTCAGTGTGGCAAATTGGGACATTATGCCAAGAATTATCCTCAGAAGAAAGAAGCTAGGATAGATGCTAGACCTACCGCTCAGGGGAGAGTCTACATTCTGCAAGGCAAGGAGACAACACAATCTCCTTGTTCAGGAAAAGGTGAGTACATGGTTGTACATGTTGAGTAATTTTGTTTTCTTAAGTTTTGATTGTGTCTATTTTTGTATGTCAGTTGTTAGGACTTCTTACAATAGGTAAACCAAATTTTGGGGACAAAATTTTAAAAAAAAGGGAAGAAATGTAACACCCTAGAATAGCATGTTAGACTTGTATATAGTTGCAGAGGTAGCTTAATACTTGTTTAACATGTCTGTTTAATTTTGTGACAATCTGAGTTATTTTAGGCACTTTGCTGCAACCCTGAAGGTGAAAAGTAGCTTAAATTGACCTAGATATTAGCTAAAATGGCTTAGCTAATGGAAATAAATATGAACACTTTGTTTCTAGGTCACAAATGTGTAGTTGAACATGTGTTTAAATTTTGAGATTAATCGGAGTTAGTTTGGTATTTTTAAGCATACTGATTGTGTGTTTTAGTACTGGATTCACTACCACTAGATATGGAAAAATATGAAAATGGTGAAACAAGATTTTTGATAAATCTTAGGATTTATTTTAAGGTTGTTGGAAGCTAGGAAACTTGATTTGGTAAAATTTAAGTGTTCTTAGCGGATCAAGAGTTTTAGCTAAGTGACCAAAAATAGCACACGGTTCCCATATGCTGCTGCCTTGATTTAAAGGCTTAAAATGAGATGATTTCTCCCATTTCTCACCTTTCTCATGGCTTCTAACAGGGAAGCAAAAAGGGAAAGCAAGCAAGGAAGCCAAAGGAGGATTAACATCAACCAAAGAGGAGGAAGATGGAAATGGTGGACAAGAGCTATTCTCTGACTTCATTTATGCTATTCTCTGACTTCATTTATGACTATTGAGGTAGGGGGAAACTTTGTTTTAACTTCTTGCTTTCATTTTCTTCATTTGGTTCATGAGGGGCAAGATGAGGGAGTGGGGGTTTGAATTGTGGTTTTGTGGTTCTTGAGTTAAACCTTGATGAGGATGGCTTGGTTGTGTAAAAATTGGTTTGTTGGATGCATTAGAATAAATTTTTCATCACTTGGATGCCTTAATTCCCTTTTAGGCCAAAATTGAAGGTTTAGGATTAGGTTGATGATTGATTCACAAAGTTGTATGATTGAGTGAAATTAAAGTGGTTTAAGAGTTGTAATGTGTTAATGGATCTTAAATGATGTGAGAAATCAAGTGGAATTGAAGTTTGACGGTTTGGAGCACCCTTGTTCCTTAAACTTCAATTCCACTTTGTTCTTATCCTTTTAAGCCTTCAATCTTGACTTTTCTTCATTTTTTTCTCTCATCCTTTATGTTTCTATTAGTAGAAATAGAGGAAAGAAAAGAAAAAAGAGAAGAGGGGAAACGAAGGAGAGAAAGAAAGGAAGGGAAGAATGAGGAAAATAGGAAGATCCAAGGCAAGGCAAGTGCTTGAAGATCATCATCTACACCAAGAGGTAGGGGTGTTTGCTATCTATTTCCTTCATCTTCTACTCCTTTCTTCATGTATGATGCATGTGGGTTTTGTATCACTCTCATTAGGGTATCACATTTTAAACCAACTCCTTTTTAATTCTTTACCCAAGTTATAAAATATTTAATATTATTTTAATACGAGTTTCAAAATTTCTTTTAATTGCGGATAACATAAACTTACCGAATTTTAGAAAACACAAGAACTGAATAATATACATCTCTCGTACATAACACAGATTAATAAAAACTTAATTACAAAAACGTACATACTCCAAATAATAAATAATTACCATATAAAAACTGAACCTAGCCCAAGTTCAAACACTTGAATAGTAGGGTCCTGCACCCGATCTTCCTCCAGTTCCTCCTCGGGATCCCTAATAGACAAACTTCCCAGATGGGGCATGTTACTACGGACAGGAGTCCGAGCAGTTGACACATCAGAGTCCTCACTATGAGTGTCATAAAGATCACTCCACATATCTCTAATAGGCATAAAAAACACCAAATACACATAAGCATCAAGAGAGAGAATAGTATCCCTAAAATAAACAACACGCTCAACATCAGCATCATAGCGCCAGGCATTAGTGCCTCCTTGAAACTGCACTCGCACGTAATCAAAGAAATCCCTCCTTGCAGCCATTGCAAACCCATAACCAAAGTCAATCCAACTCAAACCTAAGCAATTCAACCTCGTCCTTCTTACGGTCTTTATCAAACATAATCATAACAACATAACATACAAATAATACAGCAAAAAGGTGAGATCTCCTACATCGTATACCAATATGGAAGCAAAGAAACGATAAACATGCCAATATAGTTCAACATACAATCCATAGAATAACATAAAATCAGCAGATATATTCATAATATTTAATAAATAAATAATCCAATAAACTTGTAACACAACATCTGGCATAATAATAATACCACAATAATATTATATCACAATAATACTATATCACAATAGTAAAAATACTGACTATGCAAAGAACAATATGTACGCTTACTATGCACATGCACAATGTGTATACTAACCATCCTTATGCACAATGCACCCATTTCCTACTCCATGGAGCTAAACACAAACTCAGAGATGAACGTTCCAAAAGATCTGTCCCCCTTCAAAAGACAGTCTACACCGGACCACGAAAAGAAATAGTGTTTGTCAGGCTGTCAGTGCGTTGCAACAGTTTTTCACGGTCAGTGGTATACAATGTGACAACATGGTCACCAAGTGAATCACCACACCCTGACATCCCCTAAGATCTATCATAGATTACACTATCCTGTAAGTTCTCATTCACTCCTAGGCATAAAACGCCACAACAGTCACCGACTGTATAATGCTCAAATGCATATTCAATGAAATCAAACCACCGTTGGCCTATTCCCAATGATATTAAAGCAATCGCTCATACAATTGTCTAATACCATTAGTATCAATGATATTATATAACCGCCCATACAATTACATAATACCACTGATCTACTCGGGTACAGTACTTCGGTTCCACAAGCACAATGCTAAGTCCACACAATCCACCTAGGTCCAGTACGTCGGCCCTACAGCAAAACTCGCTGTTCCTCTCAATCGCGTAGCGATATTAAATCATTTTCACAATCGCATAAAACTTCTGCTACGTTTTTAAATCGCGTAATGATTTTTCAATGTTTTCTCAATCGCGTAAAGGTTTTAAATCATTTTCTCAATCGTGTAGTTAAAAATCATTGTTTTTAAATCACGTAAGAGTTTTTCTGCGTATTTTCAATTGCATAAAATATTTTCTTAATATTCTAAGTTCAAATTAAAACTTTTCTTATATAATATAAAAATTGGACTTAAATTCTAATATTTTCTTAATAAATCATCTTTAAATAATATTTCTAACACTTTTATAATAAACCACCTCCAAACAATATTTCCTAACATTTTCCACAAAAATTTATATTATCCAAATTAATTCAAGATATCTCAAAATCTTTGTTCTTTACTCTTAATAGAACTTTCTTAAATAAAATATTTTAAACTCCAAACTATCATTACAAATTATTGTCTTGCTAAAAATCCTCTAAATAATATTTCCTAATATCCTTTCCAAAACTTATGTTTATTTTAATTAAATAAAACATTTTCCAATAAATTTCCTCTTAATAATACTTTCTAATATTTTCTTCACAAAATGTTACACTTCTATGATTTAATCAAATATTATAGCTCAAAGTTTTCTAACGCGCTTCAAAACCCAAAGGGTGAGCTATACGTCAGTAAACTTTAACTTATAAATTTATTTCCCATCATGACCTCAATTCATTAATTTAATTGATTCCAAAAATTAGTTTACTTTCTTTTTACATCTCAAAATTCACTAAATTGAGTTCTTGTTAATTAATCCTTTAAGACTATACTTGAGAAAATATGTTTGGTCTAAAAATACCAATTCTTGGCATGTTGGCCGAAAATCAATTTATATTCCATAACCAAATATTTATTCATTTCTTATCTCATTTTTCTTTGTAAAAATCTTTAATCCAGTTACTTGTTATATAATCATCTAAAATCCACACTTAGTGAAATATTTTAAGTGATTTGCTCCAAAACACTCATGGAGGCCGTGAGCCTCTTGGTTCTTTGAAATCAAAATAGTTTTCCTTTCCACATGATTCTTATCATATACAACATATCACTTATGATATTTCTGCTATTACATATTCATGCTTACTATTAAAGCAATAAAATCATATTAAGCATCTAATCATAATTCAATTAAAATCATAACATCTCACATAGTTATCACTTAATAAAAATCATGCATAATTATCAAAGCAATAAAATCACATATAACAACACATAGCACTTAAACATACACAATCAAATGAATAAATCCTTTAAGGGATTTTTCACCCACAAACACAAACAAATCCATTCCCTCACCACCACATATAGCCGATGAGGTTAATCTCCCTCTTACCTTGATTAGCAACCAAAAAGCTCTGAAAACTCCTCCTTGTAGGTTCGGTCTCCACCACAAACAAAATCCTAACACTTCAAACAAACACATCCATCATAACCAAGACTTAAAACAAGACAACCATGAACTCAAATCATGATTTAGGGCTTTAGAAATACAAAGGGGTAAGAAAACTCAAACTTTACCTTAAAAACCCTAGAGCTTGAATCCAAAAATAAAGCTTGAAGATGATGGAATTAGGTCTTAATCACAACATGAAAGTTGCTTAGAATGAAGTTTAAAAAAAGTGGTAAGCTTTGTTTGAATTTTGAGTGGTTGGATAGTGATTCTAGGTAGTGAGTCTGTGAGCTAGAGGAGAGAAAATGAGAGAAAGTGAGAGAAAATGGTATTTAGATTTTGAGAGAAAAGATGATAGCTTTTTGCATGTGATAGAAAAATCAACTTTGATCATTTTTGAGCCTTATGGCCGTGAGCTTCTATGAGAGAAGAGAAAGATATTTTGTTTTGCTACAAGCTATCACAACCATTGATTTAATCAATGGTGGATATTCAAGTCTTCTACATTAAGCTTACTCGCACAACCGTTGATGAGATCCATGGTGGATATGCAAAGCTTCCACACTAAGCATGCTCTCATACCTTTGATTAGATCAGTGGTGATCATCTAAGGCTTCCTTACTAAGTTTGCTTCTCATATCCATTAATTAGATCAACGATTGATATTCAAAACTTCTCCACTAAGTCTTGCTTCTCAACCGTTGATTAGATCAATGGTTGATGTTCAAAACTTCTCCACCAAGTCTTGCCATCCAAGGGTGCAAATCAAAGTCCATGCCACTATTGTTGACTAATCTCAAGATATTTTCCGAAAGATATTTTCCAAAATATATTTTCAGAAACTATTACCGACAGAATAATAGCTATTGGTAGTCATTATTCAATGGATAATAACATTACTCAATAAACAAAGGCATTACCCAATGGATAATCACATTATCCAATGAATAATAGAAAATTCAGATAAAGAAAATTTTCGTCAATTGTTCCCGATTTTGGGTTTAGTAAGACCCCCCGATCCCGTGTAACACCCCAATTTTTGGGTAAAAGACCGTTGTGTTCCTATTTTACTATTTTTTTTGGTTTTTCTATGTGATACAGTGTTTGATATTACTGTCTGTGATTTTATTTGGACTTTTTGTGTGATTTGCTCTGGGACGGAAAATAATAATTTTTAAATAGGAAAAATATTATTTTAATTAATTAGAATTTGGGGATCTTACTAAACCCAGGTTCGATTGATATATAAATTAGTTTCGTAATTTTTAGAATTTAAGCATGCGATAAGATAATTTTTAGTATTATTTTATTACTCAAGTATAAATTTTGACAATGGACCCGAGCAAATTGTGTAATGCGGGACCCACGTATAAATAAAGTAACCAATAGAAACAAGAAACTTGGACCAATAGAAATAAGACACCTAGAAGTCAAACTAATAAAGAGAAGTCAACAACAAAAGTGGCTTGACCATTTTGGACCATTAGATTTAATCTTGGTGGATAAGCTTGAATAATGACCATAGATTTGATAAAAGACTAGGATTGAATCTTGATGGATAAGCTTGGATGATGACCATGGATTTGATCAATGGATAGGATTTAAAGAAGAATCAATGGCTAGGATTAAGTCAAAAATTTGTAGACTTGACTTTAGGATTAGTAAATTAATTAAGCTTAGTTTGACTAGATTAATTATTTAATTAGCAAACTAATTAAACTAATTTAGTTATTAAATAATTATAATATAAATACTAATTAAATAGGCTAATATTGTTTAGAGATTATAAATTATGTAATTATTTGTTTAATTAACTAGTTATGTAATTAGAATAAACAATTAAGTAAACTAGTTTAATTCTTAACTAAGTATAATCTAAAATATTAATTGAAAGTTCTAAAATTAATTAAAGGTTATGATATATGTTAGTATATGTTAGATATATTAGTCATAGGATTAAAATGTTAATTAGGATTTAATTAGGATATTTAGTCAAATAGACTTCCTAATTAATTAACATGTAAATAAACAAATTAAACTCTTGAATTTGGACTTGGAGGATACGTTGGGCAGCAGCCTTTAGAGGCTTGTAGGATAAGCTTTACAAAGCTTCCTAAGCACACCAACTAGCTATGATCCCAACCATTGAAGGGATGGATGGCTAGGATAAATTGCATGTGTTTTTAATGACTTAAAACCACCAAAAAGTCTCACACGGCAAGAAAGACATGGGCAGCTGGTTGGAGAGGATAGTTATGCCATAAAATCCTTATTTTATCACCACAATTACTCACGCATGGCAGCTGTACTTATACACTCAATTTTGGGTAATTATCCAAGCAATTTTCTTCTTTTTCTTTCCATAATTTACAGTAATGTGACTTCTCCACATCTTCATTTTTCATTTTTATTCCTCAAATATAAGCCCTTTTGCCTTCCAAATAACACGGCCAATGACTCCTTGAATCCTCCTCATTCTTTTATTTTTTTACACTTATCAAATATAAGCCAATTTCTCTCCCAAAACACCAAGGAAACTCACGCACTTTCTCTCCCATTTTCTTTCTTTCCATTCGGTCTTCACTTCCAAACCACAACATCCAATCTTTAATCCTTCATCTCTTGGTTTTATTTTAATTCAAGTTGTGCTTTAACTATTTCTTCTCCAATTTTCTTCTCTTTTATTCGGTCAATATCTCAACCCACATACTCACTCCCTTATAATTTTTATCAACACCATTTCCTAAAGCCTAACACCATTCTAAGCAATTTTTATTCTCAAGGTTTTGCTAAAAAACCACTCTAGCTAGTCCAAACTCAAGCTTTTTGCTTATTTCCCTAAGGGTAAGTTTTGGTTTCTTTGGTTCAAATTTATTTTTCTGAATTTCTAAGCCATGATTATTTCATGGTTTGTCATTCTCAAACCTTGTATGTGTGTGTGCTAATTATTTGAGAATTTTAGGAATTTTGGTTTGAAGTATACGAATTCTAGAAGGAAAGGAGGAAAGCTTAGAAAGCCTGTCTTCAAGAGGTAAGAGGGAGACTCTACCTTACCACCCATGTTCTGGTAGTATGAGGATGGTATGTTTGGTGAAAAATCCCTAAGGATTTATTCACCTATTGTTTGAAGGTCTTTGACTGTATTGATTTAACTGTATTGAGATGTGTCTGATTGTGTTTGTGTGTTTGGACTGTACTTGGGATGTGCCTGCTTGTATTTCTATGTTTGTATGTGTAGCATCTGTGAGATATGATTTTATTTTAAAGTTTGCCTGTATGCTGTAACGCTTAAGAAATTGATAATATGTATGTATGTGAAATATATACTGTAGAGAAACTTATACTGTACGTATGTGGAATTGATACTGTAAATTTTATGAGAAAAGGATTCAATTTTAAATGTTATGGAAATATGGGGTCATTATGTAAATATAAAAACTTTGAGGGACTATAGTGAAAATACTATGCTTTGAGGGACGAAAATGTGATTTATGTGTTTTGAAGGACGAAAATATAATTATTCTATTCTTGAGGGACTAAAACGTAATTTATATGTTTTGAGGGACAAGAAAGTAATTATTCTATTTTTAAGGGACTAAAACGTAATTTATATGTTTTGAGGGACAAGAAAGTAATTATTCTATTTTTAAGGGATTAAAATGTAATTTATATGTTTTGAGGGACAAGAAAGTAATTATTATATTTTGAGGGACTAAAAATGTAATTCATATGTTTTGAGGGACAAGGAAGTAATTATTCTATTTTTGAGGGCCTAAAAGGTAATTTATATGTTTTGAGGGACCGAGAAAGTAAATATTATGATTTGGAGGGACTATTTTGTAATTATGAATTTTATAAAGGATTATTTTGTAAATATCATTTTTCTAAGGGACAATTTCGTAAATATGAATTTTACGAGAAATTATTTCATAAATGTAAATTTTATGAAGGACTGTTATGAAAATATTATTTAAATAAGGATTATAAAGTAAATATTATGTTTTGAGGGATTATTATGCAAATATGAAAAATGGAATTGAATTTTGAGGAAAATAGTATTTTTGATTTAAAACATATGAGAAATGATGAAAAATTGATATGTGATTTGAAAACGTGTGAATCTGTTATGTGATTGAGAAAATGCGAAAAATATAATTTCACGATGAAAATACTGATAATATAATCTTGTTGGGCCAATTTTGAGGACCCCGAGTATGAGATAAAGAAAATGAATTGAGAATATGAAATAAAGAAAATTGAATTGAGAAGATGAGGGAATGAATTGAACTGAGAAAGGTACGTTCAAATGTGCATTGAAAAAGTCCGATGGGTTGAATAAGGCTGATTGCCGAAAGAAGGAAAGAATACACCTCCTGAGTGGGTGTGATGTGCGTAGTGTAGGTCACTCGTTGACCTTGGGGGCATCGGGGTGCGGGTTGCCTACAATGGACAAAGAATAAAGCTTCTGTACCGTAGGTTAGACCGATGCAACACACCGATGATCCGGACCGAGACACTATCCATAATCAAGATCTGAAAAAGACTGTGATGCATATGCTAGATGTGCAAATGCTAAATGAGCAAAGAGAATGAGCACGTGGTCCGAGGCATGTAGTGCGAGTGATTCTTTTCGATCACTCTTTCCGACCGAGTCTTAGCTCCATGGAGTAGGAAAATTGAGTCTAGGTGCATGAGTCTAGATACATATACGAGAGATCGAGGGTATTATCATAATTATTGATTTTGATAACCGAATTATTGAATAAATGAATATTGATAAGGACATGGATGTGATTATGAATTATTGTAAGAATTATGATAATAAATGATATGGTGGATATGATGGGTTGATATGAGATATGATATGTGTTAGATAAATGATATTGATGACATAATTGTAATTATGTATGATGTATTGGTATGAGATATGATGTATTGATAAGAATTTGTATGTGTTTATCTTCATTGCTACCATCTCTTGGTATTGGCATAGGTGATCTCACCTCTTGTCTGTCTATTTACGTATTGTATTTATAATTGTAAAGAGATTGACCAAGACGTTGAGTGAGAACGCAAGGAAGATCAGATTTTCGAGAAGGAAGTTGAGTTCTAAAGAGATGGAGATCTTTGAGTTTTTCGTAAGGTATTTGGGAACCGAGAGGCATAGTGCGTCGAGTTGGATGGAAAATGTATTTCTCACATAAACAAGTAATAGGAAACTTACTACCGCAGTACTCCACGGTGCGGTTAGTATTGTATATTTTGTGTCAAGTTGGATTCCTCCCTGTTGAGGAATCGAGGAGTACCCATCGAGGGTTCGCATGTTTAGAGTTACTTGGGCATTATGTAGTTTAATTAATGTGTAAATATTTTCGAGTCCAGTTTGTAATATTTACGTATGTATGATAGTGTTAAAGACTTGTATATGTATAACAAGAGATTTGGATATGTATAAATGATGTAAATTATTTGTAATGATCTTTGTGATATTTTATCTTCTGCTAAGTTTATTTTCTTGTTATTAAGAAATTTTAAAATTTCGTATTTTTCCCTACAAAGTACGTTATTTTTTTAAGGTTAATTTGGTAATTATGTAACATAAATGTGGCATCCTAAGGTGGGTGTTACATTAGTTGGTATCAGAGCCCAAGTTAGAGTCTTTTGGGTTTGTGGGTAGGTTTGTCTTGTTTGTGCTGTGTGAATCTCTGATGTTGAACACAGAGATATGTTTTTTTAGTTTCCGAAAGGAGACGATGTTGTGTGAAATAGTTACGTTAAGTTCGTCGTGTTTTGATTTTATTTATCTTTGAAGAAAGATAATGGAACGTAGCGAACATGAGCATGTAGACGCGAGACGTGATGAAGATCGTATTGCTAGCTAGAAGTGTAATGCAAAAGATGATTGAAGTAGCAAGACAACAGAGACAGATGATCACTCAACGGCGAGAACCGATAATCGAACTTCATAGCTTATTAGGATTGGAGCAAACCCTTGGATGCAAGCGTAATTTAGAGTCTTCGATAATACAAGATGGAAGGAAGCGTAAAGTCGATCGTGTTCAAGAAAAGTCGAATGTACGACCATTGGGAAAGTAACAACAAGCAAAGAGGGGAGTACTAGTGGCAACGATTTTGGTCGACCGTGGCATCATCACCGAAATGTTTCAAGTGTGGAAAAAATCATCTTACCAAAGATTGTCAGCATAAAGGGGTTATTTGTTATCGATGTGGGAAGCCTGGACATTTCTCCGAGAGATTGTGATCAATTGAAGATGGAACTTTCCATTAGTGATACACGTATTTCAAAATCTCAAGAAGAAGAAAGAGCGGTGCGAGAGAGTGTAGTGAGAACGTTCAAATACAAAAACTTAAGAAACGAGGAAGTTGTGCATAGAGGGTAATCTTAAAACTTGTATGATGTGTAAAGTAACCCAGTCTTTTGTGATCTGTGATTGTGTAAATCTTTTGGGGTTATCTGTGTTTTGTTCTTTTCATAATACTACGTCAACTTCTAAACTTGTTCTTACCATTTGAGTTTGTATAAAACTATCCTGTTATTATTTGAGTTTGAAACTTCCCTATTAATCTGGTTTGTCTATTTCTTTTTCAAATAGACTGAGTAAATCAATTCGACTTATCGTGTCTTTGTTATAGTGTGATCAGAGTATTTCTACGCTTCTTGTTAAACTTGTTGTTTATACTCAAGTTTTCTAACGTTTTTCATATCTATTGAATATCAAATCTTTTGTTGATTTGATTTGTTTATCTAAAATTTCATCTATTTGAGAACGACTTTATAAATGGATTGGTTATTTTCCAACCATATCCTACTAGATTGTTACAATGTAACCTTAGTGTTTCCTTGACCTGAGATTTTTGGATTTGAATCCAGAAAGTTCATTTCTAAAATTATTGGACTATGTTCGTTTCAAAATCTATTAGACCATCTCAAATTCTTTGCTGGACTAATCTAGTAATTTACTGAAAAGTCTTATTACTTTTCCTTATGACCTTCATAGTGTCTTTCATGTATCTCAATTAAAAAGGATCATTCCTGATTCAACTTGTGTCATAATATCAAATACAGTACAATTAGAAGAAAATTTGATCTATGAGACAGTTTCTGTTAAGAGTAAAAATAGGCAAGTAGAACAACTTATCTTGATGAAGAAAATCTGGGATGATGTGACTAGGGGAGCCGAGAAGATCAAATGAAGGGAATCATTCTTCGTTCCAAGATCGACTTGTGTACTGGTTGTTATTAGATTCGTGTGAAGGTAGAGAATGTTCCAAGACAATCTTTCAGATGCGTTACAAGAACTGTGAATAGTCAGTACTACCATTCGGGGTAGGAAATGTTTTGACAATGTTCGTGAATTCTATAAATAGGATCTTTCTTTTTCATCTAGGCAAAATTTGTCATTATTGGCAATATTTTGACCTATTCTCGAAATTCCAAGGAGCATGCTGAAGAATCTCAATGCAGTTCTTCAATTTTGAAGAAGAAGAAGGAGTTATGTGTAAAATTAGTCAAACGTAAGTTCTGTTAGAAGAAGTTCAACTCGTGGATTTAGATTAAGTATTAACACCGAATAGAAAGATGGTGACATATACTTCAAGACGGTGGAACGCGCATGAAAAGAATTATTCGAGTTACGTTCTAGGATACGCGATAGTTGTTTTGCAAGGAAAACCTAAAGACGTTTTCTTTCTTATAAAATTCATAATAATTTCAAGGGCATGAAGTACCTGTTCAATCAAGAAGGACTTGGATATCGAAGAGACGAATAGTTAGAATTTTCAAAGGACTCATTAAGATGAATTTCGGTATTGATAGAATTCATATACAACGATAGTTTCATTCGAGCATGGGGATGACACCCGTGAGACATTATATGGGAGAGCTGTAGAACGTCTTTGCATTGGTATCGTACTAGTGAAAGTAACATCGTGGGACCAGAAATTGTGCAGCAGCCAACTAAGGAAGTGAAGATACTTCGATATAAGATGAGGATGATTCAGATGCGATAAAAAGAGTTATACAGATAAAAGACGAAGACTGCTTGAATTTAAAGAAGGTGACCATGTATTTCTACGTGTGACGTTTATGACTAAAATTGTACAAGCGATTAAGTTAAGGAAACCCACTTTGAAGTTTATCGGATCGTATCGGATACTCCGTTGGAGATTGTACAAATGAAGGAGAATTCAACCTACGAGATGTTTCCAGTCAAGATTGAAGATCAAAGGACAAAACAACTTCGAGGTAAAGAAATCGCATTGGTTAAGTGGTTTGGAACGATATACGTGGTGAAGCAATATGAGAATTGGAAGATAAGATAAGAAAGTAGTATCCGTTTTTATTTTAAGTGTGTCAAGTTTCGAGGACGAAACTTTATTTTAGAGGGGGAGAGTTGTAACACCCCAATTTTTGGGTAAAAGACCGTTGTGTTCCTATTTTCTTGTTTTTTTGTTTTTCTATGTGATACGAGTGTTTGATATTACTTGTCTGTGATTTTATTTGGACTTTTTGTGTGATTTGCTCGGGACGGAAAATAATAATTTTTCTAATAGGAAAAATATTATTTTAATTAATTAGAGTGGGAGATCTTACTAAACCCAGTTCTGATTGATATATAAATTAGTTTCGTAATTTTTAGAATTTAAGCGTGCGATAAAATAATTTTTAGTATTATTTTATTACTCGGTATAAATTTTGACAATGGACCGACATCGTGTATGCGGGACCCACGTATAAATAAAGTAACCAATAGAAACAAGAAACTTGGACCAATAGAAATAAGACACCTAGAAGTCAAACTAATAAAGAGAAGTCAACAAAAGTGGCTTTGACCATTTTGGACCATTAGATTTAATCTTGGTGGATAAGCTTGAATAATGACCATAGATTTGATAAAAGACTAGGATTGAATCTTGATGGATAAGCTTGGATGATGACCATGGATTTGATCAATGGATAGGATTTAAAGAAGAATCAATGGCTAGGATTAAGTCAAAAATTTGTAGACTTGACTTTAGGATTAGTAAATTAATTAAGCTTAGTTTGACTAGATTAATTATTTAATTAGCAAACTAATTAAACTAATTTAGTTATTAAATAATTATAATATAAATACTAATTAAATATGCTAATATTGTTTAGAGATTATAAATTACGTAATTATTTGTTTAATTAACTAGTTATGTAATTAGAATAAACAATTAAGTAAACTAGTTTAATTCTTAACTAAGTATAATCTAAAATATTAATTGAAAGTTCTAAAATTAATTAAAGGTTATGATATATGTTAGTATATGTTAGATATATTAGTCATAGGATTAAAATGTTAATTAGGATTTAATTAGGATATTTAGTCAAATAGACTTCCTAATTAATTAACATGTAAATAAACAAATTAAACTCTTGAATTTGGACTTGGAGGATACGTTGGGCAGCAGCCTTTAGAGGCTTGTAGGATAAGCTTTACAAAGCTTCCTAAGCACACCAACTAGCTATGATCCCAACCATTGAAGGGATGGATGGCTAGGATAAATTGCATGTGTTTTTAATGACTTAAAACCACCAAAAAGTCTCACACTTAAAGCACATGGGCAACTAGTTGGAGAGGATAGTTATGCCATAAAATCCTTATTTTATCACCACAATTACTCACGCATGGCAGCTGTACTTATACACTCAATTTTGGGTAATTATCCAAGCAATTTTCTTCTTTTTCTTTCCATAATTTACACAATGTGACTTCTCCACATCTTCATTTTTCATTTTTATTCCTCAAATATAAGCCCTTTTGCCTTCCAAATATACTTTTGACTCCTTGAATCCTCCTCATTCTTTTGTTTTTTTACACTTATCAAATATAAGCCAATTTCTCTCCCAAAACACCAAGGAAACTCACATGACTTTCTCTCCCATTTTCTTTCTTTCCATTCGGTCTTCACTTCCAAACCACACCATCTAATCTTTAATCCTTCATCTCTTGGTTTTATTTTAATTCAAGTTGTGCTTTAAATATTTCTTCTCCAATTTTCTTCTCTTTTATTCGGTCAATATCTCAACCCACATACTCACTCCCTTATAATTTTTATCAACACCATTTCCTAAAGCCTAACACCATTCTAAGCAATTTTTATTCTCAAGGTTTTGCTAAAAAACCACTCTAGCTAGTCCAAACTCAAGCTTTTTGCTTATTTCCCTAAGGGTAAGTTTTGGTTTCTTTGGTTCAAATTTATTTTCCTAAATTTCTAAGCCATGATTATTTCATGGTTTGTCATTCTCAAACCTTGTATGTGTGTGTGCTAATTATTTGAGAATTTTAGGAATTTTGGTTTGAAGTATACGAATTCTAGAAGGAAAGGAGGAAAGCTTAGAAAGCCTGTCTTCAAGAGGTAAGAGGGAGACTCTAACTTACCACCCATGTTCGGTAGTATGAGGATGGTATGTTTGGTGAAAAATCCCTAAGGATTTATTCACCTATTGTTTGAAGGTCTTTGACCGTATTGATTTTCGTATTGAGATGTGTCGATTGTGTTTGTGTGTTTGGGACCGTACTTGGGATGTGCTTGCTTGTATTTCTATGTTTGTATGTGTAGCATCTGTGAGATATGATTTTATTTTAAAGTTTGCCTGTATCTTTGTAACGCTTAAGAAATTGATAATATGTATGTATGTGAAAATATATCTTTGTAGAAACTTATCTTGTACGTATGTGGATTTGATCTTTGTAAATTTTATGAGAAAAGGATTCAATTTTAAATGTTATGGAAATATGGGGTCATTATGTAAATATAAAAACTTTGAGGGACTATAGTGAAAATACTATGCTTTGAGGGACGAAAATGTGATTTATGTGTTTTGAAGGACGAAAATATAATTATTCTATTCTTGAGGGACTAAACGTAATTTATATGTTTTGAGGGACAAGAAAGTAATTATTCTATTTTTAAGGGACTAAAACGTAATTTATATGTTTTGAGGGACAAGAAAGTAATTATTCTATTTTTAAGGGATTAAAATGTAATTTATATGTTTTGAGGGACAAGAAAGTAATTATTATATTTTGAGGGACTAAAAATGTAATTTATATGTTTTGAGGGACAAGGAAGTAATTATTCTATTTTTGAGGGCCTAAAAGGTAATTTATATGTTTTGAGGGACCTAGAAAGTAAATATTATGATTTGGAGGGACTATTTTGTAATTATGAATTTTATAAAGGATTATTTTGTAAATATCATTTTTCTAAGGGACAATTTCAGTAAATATGAATTTTACGAGAAATTATTTCATAAATGTAAATTTTATGCGGGATGTTATGAAAATATTATTTAAATAAGGATTATAAAGTAAATATTATGTTTTGAGGATTATTATGCAAATATGAAAAATGGAATTGAATTTTGAGGAAAATAGTATTTTTGATTTAAAACATATGAGAAATGATGAAAAATTGATATGTGATTTGAAAACGTGACAGAACTGTTATGTGATTGAGAAAATGCGAAAAATATAATTTCACGATGAAAATACTGAAAGTAATCTTGTTGGGCCAATTTTGAGGACCCCGAGTATGAGATAAAGAAAATGAATTGAGAATATGAAATAAAGAAAATTGAATTGAGAAGATGAGGAATGAATTGGCGAGAAAGGTACGTTCAAATGTGCATTGAAAAAGTCCGATGGGTTGAATAAAGGATTGATTCGAAAGAAGGAAAGAATACACCTCTTGAGTGGGTGCGATGTGCGTAGTGTAGGTCACTCGTTGACCTTGGGGGCATCGGGGTGCGGGTTGCCTACAATGGACGAGAGAATAAAAGCTTCATGTACCGTAGGTTAGACCGATGCAACACACCGATGATCCGGACGAGACACTTATCCATAATCGAGATCGAAAAAGACCGTGATGCATATGCTAGATGTGCAAATGCTAAATGAGCAAAGAGAATGAGCACGTGGTGCGAGGCATGTAGTGCAGGAATGATTCTTTTCGATCACTCTTTCCGACACTGAGTCTTAGCTCCATGGAGTAGGAAAATTGAGTCTAGGTGCATGAGTCTAGATACATATACGAGAGATATTGAGGGTATTATCATAATTATTGATTTTGATAACCGAATTATTGAATAAATGAATATTGATAAGGACATGGATGTGATTATGAATTATTGTAAGAATTATGATAATAAATGATATGGTGGATATGATGGGTTGATATGAGATATGATATGTGTTAGATAAATGATATTGATGACATAATTGTAATTATGTATGATGTATTGGTATGAGATATGATGTATTGATATGAGAATTTGTATGTGTTTATCTTCATTGCTACCATCTTGGTATTGGCATAGGTGATCTCACCTCTTGTCGTCTATTTACGTATTGTATTTATAATTGTAAAGAGATTGACCAAGACGTTGAGTGAGAACGCAAGGAAGATCAGATTTTCGAGAAGGAAGTTGAGTTCTAAAGAGATGGAGATTGAGTTTTTCGTAAGGTATTTGGGAACGAGAGGCATAGTGCGTCGAGTTGGATGGAAAATGTATTTCTCACATAAACAAGTAATAGGAAACTTACTACCGTACTCCGGTATGCGGTTAGTATTGTATATTTTGTATCAAGTTGGATTCCTCCCTGTTGAGGAATCGAGAATACCCGTCGAGGGTTCGCATGTTTAGAGTTACTTGGGCATTATGTAGTTTAATTAATGTGTAAATATTTTCGAGTCCAGTTTGTAATATTTACGGTATGATAGTGTTAAAGACTTGTATATGTATAACAAGAGATTTGGATATGTATAAATGATGTAAATTATTTGTAATGATGCTGTGATATTTTATCTTCTGCTAAGTTTATTTTCTTGTTATTAAGAAATTTTAAAATTTCGTATTTTTCCCTACAAAGTACGTTATTTTTTTAAGGTTAATTTGGTAATTATGTAACATAAATGTGGCATCCTATGGTGGGTGTTACATCCCGCCTTGACAGTCCGAAACTTTCTAGTCCAGGAAAAATTTTTATTTTTTCGGGCACATGCCCGAAGTCCACCCCGGGCCCACAAATAGCTCAAAATAATATTAAAATAATCAAAAAACTCAGAAAATTCCATAAAAATTAAAAAAAATCATAAAAATTACAAAACTCATATATATTAAAAAAATAAACTTTGAACATATATCTCAAAATAATATTAAAATAATCAAAATAATTAAAAATTCCCAAAAATTCATAAAAACTCACAAATATTAGAAAACTTATTTATCTCAAGAAAATGAAAAACATCGGGGTGTTACAACTTTCCCCCTCTAAAAAGAATTTCGTCCTCGAAATTTCTTACATTTAAAACAAAAGAGGATATTGCTCCTTTATCATGTCTCCAAACTCCCACGTAGCAACTCCAGTTACGTCGTTCCAGATCACCTTTCTGCTTTTCTCAAATTTTTCCATCAGACTATTTGAAATAGTAATCATATTCAAACAGATTCTCCTCGGTATCAAATCCACTGACAACTGCATATCCCTAAATTGCTTTATCAATTCACTCTCCTTAACCATTTTAGCAGATACACTAAGTACTTTTCTACTCAAGGCATCAGCCACGACATTCGCCTTTCCAGAATGACATTGAAGTTGAAAATCGTAGTCTTTTGAAAATTCTAACTATTGTCTCTGCCTCATATTCAATTCCTTCTGGTCGAACAGGTACTCCAAGCTCATGTGATCACTGTAGACATTGTAGGTTGCTCCATAAAGAAAATGCCTCCAAATCTTCAACGCAAAAACGACTTTCACAAATTCTAAATCATTAGTAGGATAATTCTTCTTATGCACTTTCATTTGCCTTGAAGCATATGCCACAACTTTTCTATTCTGCATCAACACACAACCCAAACCCAAAAGTTGAACTTCCTTTAACCAAATTTCGCATTTGGACAGCTTCGTGTATAACTTCTTCTTCTTCTTCTTCTTCAGAATTTGAAGATCCGCATTGAGATGTTTAGCATGTTCCTCCAGACTTCGAGAATAAATCAGAATGTCATTAATAAGGACAATGACAAATCTATCTAAATAGGGACGAAAGATCTTATTCATGTAATTTGTGAATATCACAAAAGCATTCATTACTCCGAACACTATTACTAAATACTCGTAGTGCCCATAATACGTCTGAAAATTCATGCGAATCTGATGATAACCAGAATACAAATCGATCTTGGAGAAAACAGCGGCTCCCTTCATTTGGTCTTCTAGTTCCCATGTTATATCTCCCATCACATCGTTCCAAATTACCTTCACCAAGGCAATTTCTCTGAGTTGTTTCACTCACCTATCCTTAATCTGAACAGGAAATGTCTTCTAGATCAAGTTCTCTTTTTAATCGTACTATATTTGGTACTATGACATGGGTTGAATCAAGAATATATTTTCTAAATTGAGATATATGGAAGGCACTATGAAGGTTAGAAAGAAAAGTAATAAGGCTATTCGGTATATTATCGGACCTATCCAACAAAGAATTTGATATGATCTAATAAATTTAGAAATGAACTTTCTGGATTCAAATAAAAAAATCTCAGTTTCAGGGAACACTAAAGTTTTATTGAAACAATATAACAGGATATGGTTAGAAAGTAACCAATCTATCCCCAAGATTTTGTCTATTTGTGAAAGAAGTAGACAAATCAAATCAATAGAAAAGTTTCGATCTCGAATAATAATAGGATAGTTTTAAATAGGCTTGAGTAGTAATAACAAGTTTAGCAATTGAAGTAGCAACATCCAAGTCAAAAGAAAATGAAAACACAACTAAACCCTAATGGTTCACACAATCACAGGCCATAAAAGAATAATAGCTACTACTAGTCATTGTTCAATGGATAATAACATTACACAATAAACAAAGGCATTACCCAATGGATAATAGAAAACTTAGATAAAGAAAATTTCTGTCAACTATTCTCAATTTTGGGTTTAGTAAGATCCCCCGGTCTCGCCTTGACAGTCCGAAACTTTCTAGTCTAGGAAAAATTTTTATTTTTTCGGGCCCGGCTCGGGTTTACCCCAGGCCTACACATAACTCAAAATAATATTAAAATAATTAAAAACTCAGAAAATTTCACAAAAATTCACAAAAATCATAAAAATTATAAAACTCATATATTCAAAAAAAAAATGAACTTTGAGCATACATCTCAAAATAATATTAAAATAATCAAAATAATTAAAGATTCCCAAAAATTCACAAAAACTCACAAATATTAGAAAACTTATTTATCTCAAGAAAACGAAAAAAATTGAGGTGTTACAGGTTTGGGATAGAAAATGGGTTTTGAGAAGAGTATAATGTTTTCTAGGTGTTGAGTTTGTCTTCAATGGTTGAAATGGTGGTTTATGACTTATTCTATGTAAATTTATAAGTTATGAACTTAGAGAAGTCCATAGGAACCTTTTAGGATGAAAGTGAGGAATGGGTTTTTATGTTGATGGTTGATATTTTAATCCATGTTTGAATGAGTAAAGATAGATGTAGGAGGTTTATGACATGATTTGATATCATGATTTATGTTGGCAAACATCTAGGAATGGATTTGGAAGTGTTAGAAATTGGTTGGAGAACTAATTAAGCATAAATAACTTTTGCATCAAGCATTCTGGTGTTTTGGTGCCTAGGCGCCAAAGTTTGGGTGCCAATGACCAACAGAACAAGGTTGATTCTGCAGAAAACCCATTTTGGACAACTTGTGGTATTAGTAGCATAACTTGAGTTGTAGCCATTAAAATGACCTACTACTTATTTCATTTGAAAGCAAAGATACAAGGCTTCATGTTGTAAACTTTTTAGAATTTTAGAACAACCCAAGTAGCACCAGTTTCAGTTTGAATTTGAGTCAGATTCTACAAAAACAAGCAAAATGACACCTATTAAACCAAATTGCATAACTTCTTGCTCCAACGTCTAGATTACATGAGACCAATGACATTTTGAAGATAATATGTAAGGATATAAGTGGTTAAAATTCAAGAATTTTGCACTCTTCGTGCTTTCCCAATTTCAATTTAAAGTAAGGTTAGATTCTAGTAAAACAGCAAGTTGCCATGTTACAGCTTCTACATTTTTTTCCATAACTTTAGTTACACTAAGTCAAATGAAGTGAGGTTTACTTCATTTGAAATATATGAGATGAGGCTATTTGCCTATAAAATTTTAGAATTTTTGAAGTTAGGTTGTACATTTGGTTGCATGAATGAAAATCAGCCTTTCTAGGCCACCAAACCAGAAAATGTCAAGATATGTATCTTGTTGAGATGAAGCTTGTAACATCCTAATACTAATATCTTGATATAAATAACATTTAAAGAGATAAACAACATTACAACACCACTACATACATAATAACCTGATCATATATCCATAATGTTCATTGGAAACATTATAGAGAGCCATATGAAATGCAAAAAACATAAAACTCATAGCAAGAATGCACATATACATATACAACATTAGCCTTAGCAAAGGCTTGAAGTATTACATAATCCTTTACATTACAAAAGAAGTACTAAAAGATACATTAGTTATAACGTAACTACTAAGATTAGAACTATTCTAATCCTTGGCTTCCTTTTTCATCTTGTTCTTGGAAGAACTCTAACCAGGAATTACATGGTAATACAGCGGGATGAGAATAAAAAATTCTCAGTATGATTAAACCAAAACCAGTCGTACAAAGTATAATAAACAAAATCTTAACACATGCTAAATAAGATATGTTTAAAGCTTCTACAATGTTATACTTTAGTAACTAAAGAATACCAAGTCAACATACATTCTATCATATAAACTTACTCCAACTTAGAACCAAGATGTTTAACTAGGATTACTGGCTTAATGCATTATCTTGTGGTAAATAGAAAGAAAGTTCATCCTCACATTACACATATCCTGGCACTACTGAGAAGTTTGAACTTAATCATTGTTCAAAAAAATCTCTTGGACTCCCCATTTGTCTCCCTTGGCCTAAATGATGGTGTACAACATCAAAGGATACTCACAAAGATCAATACTACTAGAACATCCTTCATACATACATCTAAAACACCACCTCATCACTCATTACTCTTAAGTGATACACTTTACCACAAAAGTGGCCTAAGGTGCTAGATGTTTACAAAGCAAACCATTACTCTTGAATGCTCAAAGGTTTAAAACTTTCTCATATATGCTAGGTAACAATTCCTCTCTTGAAATTATACCCATTTGTGTCTTAACACACCTTAGGAAACATACATAAATGATTCCAACTAACCAAGAACTTGAAAACATTAAAAATGACATTTTTGGAGATCTTGGTCCTCACGCCACGGCACAGCATTGGCGTGCTGTAACACCCACTGTAGGGTATCACATTTAAGACTAATACTAATAGAACTTACCCAAGTTGTAAAAAAATTAATCTTGTAAAAATGTCAATTTTAAAATTTTGTTTGTGAAACAAAACAAAATAAGTAGACTGAATTAAAATATTAGTAAGACTTGCAATGAGCACACCAAAAGAAATATATACATTAATATTACAAACGTTGTTCCAAATATTTTACATAAATACAAACCAATTCCAAAAGCAAATCTACAAACATACTAATAAACAAAACTCTAAACAGACCTAAGGTAACTCTAAACAGACCTAAGGATTTGGTTCCTCGGAAGGATCCTCCTCCTCCTCTACATTATCATCAAAGAACCCTAGCGGATACAAACGCCTCACAGGGGTTCTTGCCGATGATACAATAGTGTCCTCTTGGGGTGTATAGATAGACACCACACCACCCCAGATTTCACAAAGAGGAATCGTGAATTCCAACCGCACAGTCGCATGTTGAGTTAAGACGGAAATCCCATCTAGGGTTCCACTTAAGGTCATAGTTAAGTCCCCAGTATAAACAAATCTTTCGTTATTATAGTCTAATCTCCAAGCGTCAGCTCCCCCATGGAATTGTATCCTAATAAAACCTAAAACTTGATGTCTTGTTGCCATATCAACAAACAAAGAAAACTGCTACTGAAAATAGATAGGGTCCCTTGCCTCCTCGTTCTCTCGGTCTTCAGTACACATATACAATGAAATAGATATAACATAATAACGAGGTGAGATCCCCTACATCAATACTAGTATGGTAGTAAAAGAAATGACAACAAGAAAATATAATAATATTACGACAATAATCATGTTATCATTTCATGAATAACAAATTATATAATCATGGATCAGTTAATTATGAATTTCATGTTACCATGCTGACCCACTATGTATGTACATGCTTAGACTAATTCCTACTCCATGGAGTTAAACACAGTTTCGGAGAGAATATCTAGAAGACATGTCTATCACTCGGCTGCCGTAGCCAATAGTGCTTATAATATATCGATTTAGTCAAAAGTGCACATTAGGCATTGGACAAGACATTCTACACCAGATCACGATATAGGACAGTGTCTCGGTCCGGATCATCGGTGCATTTGCATCGGTCTACCCCACAGACAGAAGAGCTATCAACCATCCATTGCAAGGTACCCGCACTCCGATGCCCCCAAGGTCAACAAGTGAGCTACACTTCTCTACTCGCACCCGCACTTTGGTGTAATTCATCTCCTAAGCATACAACCTTACTCAAATAAGCGAACACACTTTTCTATGCATGATATATGATTCAAACACACATACATTTATTATTACAAAATCTCATATATCCTCACCCTTTTCTTGGTGATATCAAGATTTAGCATAACCGGGCCCACCACAGCTGCCCGACAACAAACTGTTGTTTACGCTTAATCGCGTAGTGATATTATCGCATTTTTGGAAATCGCAAAACACTTTTCTTACATTTTCAAATCGCATAAACATTTTATTGCATTTTCTCAATCGCGTAGCCTAAAATTACAATTTTTGAGTTGTGTAAATATTTTTCAACATATTTTTAATCACATAAAACATTTCTAACATATTTAAACCAAAAATAATGCTTTTCTCAAAAATTTGATTTTATTTCTATTATTTGCATAATAGTCCTTCATTAAATAATATTTACATAATAGTCCTTATTTAAATAATATTTTCATAATAGTCCCTCCTAAAATAATATTTGTAAAATAGTCCCTCTTTAAATAATAATTACAATATAGTCCCTTTAAAAATTAGTATTTCTACTATTTCTCAGAAAATTGTGATTCTTTGATTTACTTAAGATATTATAGCTCAAATTTTCCTAACGCGCTTCAAAACCCATAGGGTGAGCTATACGTTAGAAAAGTTCAAGTATTCACATTTATAACTTAATTATTATATTATGTCTATTTTATTTCTCAAAAGTAAATTGCTTTGATTTTGGATCAATTCCTATCAAAATAATTTCCTTCTCATTTAAACACCTAAGTCTACACTTAGTAAAATAATTTTAGATCTAAGTTATGAAAAATGGCTTGTTGGCCGAAATTCACTTAGGATTTCATAACCCAAAATTTAATTCTTTTTAGCATTTAATCCTTGTAAAATATTTAATTTATTTTTCTTATCATAAAATCATTTACTTCTTGGTTAGAAAAAATAATTTAGAACCCTAGGTTCCTTTTGAATGGTGGAGGCCGTGTGCCTCACAGCCCTTTGGGACCTTCATACAACAAATCCTTCATGTGAATCACATCTTACATTACACATATATATTTGCATGCTTTCAAAATCATACATACAAGCATAATATCAAAGTTATAAGCATATAAGCACACATGCAATCATATTTTCAAAACCAAAAGCATAACAAACACAAGTAAGAAAGTATAAAAATTAAGTGAATAAATCCTTATGGATTTTTTACCACAAACAACCCATCTCCTCACCACCAACACATAGTTGATGAGGTTAATCTCCCTCTTACCTTAAGGGAGACAAGATCTTCAAGCTCCTCCTCTTTCTTGATTTCGTGTGATTCAAACAAAAACCCTAAAAAGCTTAAACAAATTCTAAAGTCATAGACAAAGCTTAAGAACAAAGAACCATGGATCAATCATGGTCTGGAAAATTAAAAACTTAACTTAGAACCAAAGAATCAAAAGTTTACCTTTAGAGTAGTAAGCCAAAGCTTGAATTTTGAGGTATTTGGAGTAGGATTTTGACAAAACTTACTAAAAGAAAAGTGTTTAGAAGGAGGTTTAGCTTTAGAAAGTGTGATGAGATGAAATTTTAGAAGTGGAGAGGTAGAGTTTAAGGAGTGAGGCTTTGGGGTTCTCAAAGAAAAGGAGAGGGAAAAAAGTTATGTGTTCTTGAGGGTTCTTGAAGGTTTGAGAGAAAAAATGAGAGTTTGATATTATAAAGTGTGATAAAAATGAAAATGGATGGCTAAATGAGAGTGTGCAGCCGTGTAGTGCATGGGGAGTGACTTAATGTGATAAGAATTCACTCACATGGTCTCACATGGTGCACACATGGCTTAGGTCACAAATTGGTCATCAAATGGTCATGTAGATGAACCTAGAACATAGTAGAACATGGTGGAAATGGCTTGCATGGCCGTGGGACTCTAGGGCTTTAGTAACTAAGTTTGACTTCAATTAGGTTTTAGTTACTTCCTAATTAGATTGTAAGCTAATTAGGTTAGGTTATTTAGTTGCGAATTAAACTATTTTAAAGTAACTTAGTTAGTTATCCTAGTTAATTAGCAACTAGTCCAACCATTTTTATTGATCATTTTCTATTGGTCTAGACAAAGTCTAACCACTAATATTGACTCATTTCTATTGGTTCAATTTAAAATAAATTACAAAATTTATTTTTAATCCATTTTCTAACAGATAAAAATATACCGGGTCCAATACTCAGTCACAGATACTGCTATAAATAAAACAGCAAATATTTTTTCATGAAATATTTTTATTTCACAGATAAATTTTTAAAATTAAAAGATTGGATTTCGTGTCTCTCAGATTCGGGTTTAGTAAGTCTCCCGTCTCTGAATAAATCAAATAAGATTTTCCTCGGCCCAAAAATTATTATTTTCCTGACTCGTAGTAAATCTCACACAACGATCAAAAACAATCTCGGAATAGTCAAAATAATTTTATAGCATATAGAAAATACAAAACAGTGAAATTTAGTCATTACTGTAAGATAGCTAAAATTTGGGGTGTTACAACTCTCTCCCTCTAAAAAGAATTTCGTCCCCGAAATTCATCATACCTTAAAACAACTGAGGATACTGTTCCCTCATTTTCTCCTCCATTTCCCAAGTAGCATCTCCTGTTGTCTCATTCCAAATCACCTTCACTAACGAAATCGCTTTGCCCCTAAGTTGTTTCACCTTCATGTCTTCAATCTTAACAGGAAGTGTCTCATACGTCAAATTTTCTTTCAATTGCACGTCATCGGGCTGTATAACATGTGAAGGATCGGAGATATACTTCCTCAATTGGGATACGTGGAAAACATTATGAAGATTTGAAAGAAAAGGTGGTAAAGCTATTTGATATGCAACTGGACCTATCCGACGAAGAATTTGATAGGGTCCAATGAATTTAGGAGTGAGTTTTCTGGACTTTATAACTCTGCCAACACCTGTCGTAGGTGTTACTCACAAAAATACATGCTCACCTTCCTCAAATTTAAGAGGTCTTCTTTGTCTATCAGCATAGCTTTTTTTTCTACTCTAAGTTGCCCGCATTTTCTCTTGATTCATCTTTACCTTCTCTGTTGTTTGCTGCACCATTTCGGGTCCTCCAGTCATACTTTCCCCATCTTGATACCAATACAAAGGTGTTCGACATCGTAGTCCGTAAAGTGCCTCATAAGGTGCCATCCCTATGCTTGAGTGAAAATTGTTATTATAGGTGAATTCCACCAAAGGTAAGAATTCATCCCAACTCCCTCGTTGTTCTAACACACAAGCTCTCAGCAAATCCTCTAGAGACTGTATAGTCCTTTCCGTCTGTCCATCTGTCTGTGGATGATAAGCTGAACTCAAATGCAGTCTAGTTCCCATTGCTTCATGTAAACTTTGCTAAAGCCTTGATGTAAACCTCGAATCTCTATCAGATATGATACTAGTAGGTACACCGTGAAGTCTAACTATTTCACCAATGTACAACTGGGTCAACTTCTCCATTGGATACTTAATATTGATTGGCAAGAAGTAAGCAGACTTCGTAAGTCGATCAACAATGACCTAAATAGAATCATAACCTTTCATAGTCTTTGGTAAACTAGTGACAAAATCCATCGCAATACTATCCCATTTCCATTCTGGAATAGTGAGGGGCTGTAACATGCCTGCCGGTCTTTGATGCTCAACCTTTACTTTTTGGCATACTAGACAAGATGCCACGTATTCAGCAACATCTCTTTTCATTCTAGGCCACCAAAACAAACGTTTCAGATCTTGATACATCTTGGTCATCCCAGGATGTACACTCAATCTGCTAGTATGAGCTTCACCAAGAATTGCTTTCTTAAGTTCGGAATCACCGGGTATACAAATCTTGCCTTTGAACCTTAAGACTCCGTCAGATCCTTCCTCAACAGTTGCCTTATGGCCTTGCTTCAAAAATTCTCTCTCATTCTACAAAAACTGATCATCTTCTTGTTTCTCTCGAATTTCTTCTAGTAAATCATTCAAAATAGTAGCTGTATTCAGACGCATCCTTCCAGGTGACAATTCCACTGACAACCACATATCTCTAAATTGTTCAATCAAATTTTTCTCTTCAACCATCATAGCAGACACACTGAGCATTTTTCGACTCAAAGCATCTGTTACAGTGTTTGCTTTTCCAGGGTGATATTGGAGTTGAAAATCATAATCCTTTAAGAATTCCAACCACCTTCTCTACCTCATGTTCAATTCTTTTTGATCAAACAAGTACTTTAAACTTTTGTGGTCGCTGAAGACGTTGAACGTAGCTCCATACAAAACGTGTCTCCAAATCTTCAGTGCAAAAACAACTGCGACCAACTCCAAATCATGTGTTGGGTAATTTCTTTCATGAACCTTCAGCTGTCTGGAAGCATATGCTACAACATTTCTATTCAGCATCAACACACATCCTAACCCTTGATAAGAAGCATCACAATACACCTCAAAAGATTCATTTGGATCTGGTAAAATCAGCACTGGTGCAGTAGTCAACTTCTTCTTCAACTTTTGGAAACTCTTTTCACACTTATTCATCCAATCAAAAACTTGGTTCTTCCTTGTAAGTTACGTAAGAGGTCTGGCGATCTTAGAAAAATCTTCAATAAATCTTCGATAATATCCAGCTAATCCAACAAAACTCTGGATCTCTGTCACAGTATTTTGTCTTTCCCATTGAAGAATCGTCTTCACCTTAGCTGGATCCACTGCAATTCCAGCCTTCGAAATTACATGACCTAGAAACTGAACTTCATTCAACCAAAATTCATATTTTGACAATTTTGCGTATAGCTTTTTCTCTTTCAAAATCTGAAGAACTATACTGAGATGTTCAACATGCTCTTCCTGAGTTCGAGAGTAGATTAGAATGTCATCGATAAAAATAATGATAAACTGATCTAGGTATGGACGAAAGATCCTATTCATGTAATCCATGAATATAGCAGGAGCATTCATCACACCAAATGGCATTACGAGATACTCATAATGACCATAACGCGTTCGAGAAGCTGTTTTAGGTATATCCTCTACCTTAACACAAATCTGGTGATATCTTGATCGCAGATCTATCTTTGAAAAGATAGCTGCCCCTTTCAATTGGTCCATCAGATCATCAATTCTAGGAAGTGGATATTTATTCTTTAGTGTGACCTTGTTCAGCTAGTGGTAATCGACACATAAACGACAAGTTCCATCCTTCTTCTTGACTAGCAACATTGGAGCTCCCCAGGGTGAAACACTAGGTCTCACAAACTGTTTTTCCAATAACTCTTCTATCTATTTTTTCAATTCTACTAACTCCGATGGTGACATACGGTACGGTGCAATTGATATGGGACTCGTTCCTGGTACAAGATCGATAAAAAACTCTATCTCTCTTTTTGGTGGTAATCCAGGTACATCATCAGGGAAAACCTCAAGAAACTCGTTCACAACAGAAATAGCGTTCACATCCTTCTCACTCTTAACTTCTAAAGAAGATAGCAGCATGTATCCTTGAGCTCCATCCCTCAATAAAGATTTGACTTGTTAAGCAGTTACAAATCCAGAAACCTCATCAGGAAATACTAAGGTCTTTCTAGAACAATCTAATAGGATAAGGTTAGAAGATAACCAATCCATTCCTAAGATTATATCGATATCAACAAGAGGTAAACAAATTAAATTAACAGAAAAGACTTGATATTTTATAGTAATAGAACAATTCAGGCATATTTTTGTAGTGCTAACTGGTTTGGCAGTAGGAGTGGAAACAATCAGTTAAAAGTTTAAAGATGACACAAGCAATCCCAAATGATCCACACAGTCATATGCAATAAATGAATGAGTTGCACCCGAATCATATAGTACCGTTAAAAGATTACCTGAGATGACACCTTCTCCCTGAATAAGATTCTCAGACTGGGAAGCCTCAGCTCCACTCATCATATAAACTCTTCCTCCAGCTTGCGGCTTCACAGCTCGAACATTGCTCACCGAAGGCTCCATCTTCGCTTGATCACAATCTTTAGAGACATGACCAGGCTTTCTGCATCTGAAACAAATTATACCTCTAATCGAACAATCTCTCGTCAAGTGACCCTTCTCGCACTTTAGGTATTTTGTTGGCGGTGCTGCAGTCTGATTAAATCTATTTCCACTTAGACCACCTCCACGAGGTTGCTGATGTTGTTGTTGCTGCTGATTTCTAGAGGGTCAAAAATATGATTTTCGTTGAAATCGGTTGTTGTTATTGTTGCCTCCTCTTTGGAACCTAGTTGGTCCAAAGTTGCGATTTCTATTATCACGTGCTGGCTCCAACCCTTCTAGGCTACAACACATGTCCATCAGTGTTGAAAACTAATGTACACGCATTGATATCACTCATCTCTTTAACTCGATTCTTAAACCTTCTTCGAACTTGCGACACTTCCAAACCTCATCTGGCTGGATTTGGAGATACCTTGAGAACTTAGACAAGCTCTCAAGCTTCGCAGCATATTCACTAACAGTCATTCCACCTTGGCGTAAACCCAGAAATTCCATCTCCTTAGTGTGTCTCGCACATTCTGGGAAATATTTCTCTAGAAATACTTCACAGAACAGCTCCCACGTGATTTCTCTCCTTTTAGCTATTAACATCCTTCGAGTGGCTTTCCACCAATTCTCGCCATCACCCATTAGCATGAACGTAGCATATGTCACTCTATGATCATCAGCACACCCTATCGCTTCAAAGATCTTCTCCAGTTCTTAGATCCATAAATCTGCTTTCTCAGGGTCAAACTCTCTTTTAAAACGTGGCGAATTGTTCCGACAAAATTCTGACAAATGTTGAACTTCTGCATTAGCTTCTTGCTATTGCATAGCTCGTTGATTTTGTTGTGTCATCACTTCAGCCATTCGTTGCATTGCTTCAACAGCAGCAGTCATTGGGTTGTTGTCATGCTCCACATTTGCACGTACACCTCTACCACGAGACATAGTTTTCTTCACAAACAATCACACAAAATCCAATGAAAGTCAGATGTCATCTTTTGAAAATCAAATTCAGAGAATCACATAACACAAGCTAAAACAGACCTAACCACAAAACCCAAAAGACTCTAATTGGGGCTCTGATACCAACTAATGTAACACCCACTGTAGGGTATCACATTTAAGACTAATCCTAATAGAACTTACCCAAGTTGTAAAAGAATTAATCTTGTAAAAATGTCAATTTTAAAATTTCGTTTGTGAAATAAAACAAAATAAGTAGACTGAATTAAAATATTAGTAAGACTTGCAATGAACACATCAAAAGAAATATATACATTAATATTACAAACGTTGTTCCAAATAATTTACATAAATACAAACCAATTCCAAAAGCAAATCTACAAACATACTAATAAACAAAACTCTAAACAGACCTAAGGATTTGGTTCCTCGGAAGGATCCTCCTCCTCCTCTACATTACCATCGAAGAACCTTAGCGGATACAAACGCCTCACAGGGGTTCTTACCGATGATACGACAGTATCCTCTTGGGGTGTATAGACAGACACCACACCGCCCCAGATTTCACGAAGAGGTATCATGAATTCTAACCTCATAGTCGCATGTTGAGTTAACACGGAAATCCCATCTAGGGTTCCACTTATGGTCATAGTTAAGTCCCCGGTATAAACAAATCTTTCATTATTATAGTCTAATCTCCAAGCGTTAGCTCCCCTATGGAACTGAACCCTAATAAAACCTAAAACTTGACGTCTTGTTACCATATCAACAAACAAAGAAAACTGCTACTAAAAAAAGACAGGGACCCTTGCCTCCTCGTTCTCTCAGTCTTCAATACACATATACAATGAAACAGATATAACATAATAACAAGGTGAGATCTCCTACATCAATACTAGTATGGCAGTAAAGGAAATGACAGCAAGTAAAATATAATAATATTAAGACCATAACCATGTTATCATTTCATGAATAACAAATTATATAATCATGGATCAGTTAATTATGAATTTCATGTTACCATGCTGACCCACTATGTATGTACACGCTCAGACTAATTCCTACTCCATGGAGCTAAACAAAGTTTCAGAGGGAAGATCTAGAAGACATGTCTGTCAGTTGGCTGTCGTGGCCAATAGTGCTTATAATATATCAATTTAGTCAAAAGTGCACATCAAGCATTGGACAAGACATTCTACACCAGATCACGATATAGGACAGTGTCTCGGTCCGGATCATCGGTGCATTTGCATCGGTCTACCCCACAGACAGAAGAGCTACCAATCATCCATTGCAAGGTACCCGCACCCCGATGCCTCCAAGGTCAACAAGTGACCTACACTTATCTACTTGTACCCGCACTTAAGTATAATTCATCTCCTAGGCATACAACCTTACTCAAATAAGCGAACACGCTTTTCTATGCATGATATATGATTCAAACACACATATATTTATTATTACAACATCTCATATATCCTCACCCTTTTCTTGGTGATATCAAGATTTAGCTCAACCGGGCCCACCACAACTTCCTGACAGTAAACTGCTGTTTACGCTTAATCGCGTAGCGATATTATCGCATTTTTGGAAATTGCAAAACACTTTTCTTACATTTTCAATTCGCGTAAGGATTTTTCAAATCGCGTAAACATTTTATTGCATTTTCTCAATCACGTAGCCTAAAATTACTATTTTTGAGTTGCGTAAATATTTTTTAACATATTTTTAATCACGTAAAACATTTCTAACATATTTAAACCAAAAATAATACTTTTCTCAAAAATTTGATTTTATTTCTATTATTTACATAATAGTCCTTCATTAAATAATATTTACATAATAATCCTTATTTAAATAATATTTTCATAATAGTCCCTCCTAAAATAATATTTGTAAAATAGTCCCTCTTTAAATAATAATTGTAATATAGTCCCTTTAAAAATCAGTATTTCTACTATTTCCCAGAAAATTGTGATTCTTTGATTTACTTAAGATATTACAGCTCAAATTTTCCTAACATGTTTCAAAACCCATAGGGTTGAGCTATACGTTAGAAAAGTTCAAGTATTCACATTTATAACTTAATTATTATATTATGTCTATTTTATTTCTCAAAAGTAAATTGCTTTGATTTTAGATTCAATTCCTATCAAAATAATTTCATTCTCATTTAAACACCTAAGTCTACACTTAGTAAAATAATTTTGGATCTAAGTTATGAAAAATGGCTTGTTGGCTGAAATTCACTTAGGATTTCATAACCCAAAATTTAATTCTTTTTAGCATTTAATCCTTGCAAAACATTTAATTTATTTTTCTTATCATAAAATCATTTACTTCTTGGTTAGAAAAATAATTTAGAACCCTAGGTTCCTTTTGAATAGTGGAGGGTGTGTGCCTCATAGCTCTTTGGGACCTTCATACAACAAATCCTTCATGTGAATCACATCTTACATTACACATAAATATTTGCATGCTTTCAAAATCATACATACAAGCATAATATCAAAGCTATAAGCATATAAGCACACATGCAATCATATTTTCAAAACCAAAAGCATAACAAACACAAGTAAGAAAGTATAAAAATTAAGCGAATAAATCCTTATGGATTTTTCACCACAAACAACCCATCTCCTCACCACCAACACATAATTGATGAGGTTAATCTCCCTTTGCCTTAAGGGAGACAAGATCTTCAAGCTCCTCCTCTTTCTTGATTTCGTGTGATTCAAACAAAAACCTTAAAAAGCTTAAACAAATTCTAAAGTCATAAACAAAGCTTAAGAACAAAGAACCATGGATCAATCATGGTCAAGAAAATTAAAAACTTAACTTAGAACCAAAGAATCAAAAGTTTACCTTTAGAATAGTAAGCCAAAGCTTGAATTTTGAGGTATTTGGAGTAGGATTTTGACAAAACTTACTAAAAGAAAAGTGTTTAGAAGGAGGTTCAGCTTTAGAAAGTGTGATGAGATGAAATTTTAGAAGTGGAGAGGTAGGGTTTGGGGAGTAAGGTCGTGGGGTTCTCAAAGAAAATGAGAGGGAAAAAGGTTAAGTGTTCTTAAGGGTTCTTGAAGCTTTGAGAGAAAAGATGAGAGTTTGATATTATAAAGTGTGATAGAAATGAAAATGGATGGCTAAATGAGAGTGTGCAGCCGTGTAGTGCATGGAGAGTGACTTAATGTGATAAGAATTCACTCACATGGTCTCACATGGTGCACACATGGCTTAGGTCACAAATTGGTCATCAAATGGTCATGTAGATGAACCTAGAACATAGTAGAACATGGTGGAAATGGCTTGCATGGCCGTAGGACTCTAGGGCTTTAGTAACTAAATTTGACTTCAATTAGGTTTTAGTTACTTCCTAATTAGATTGTAAGCTGATTAGGTTAGGTTATTTAGTTACAAATTAAACTATTTTAAAGTAATTTAGTTAGTTATCCTAGTTAATTAGCAACTAGTCCAACCATTTTTAATGACCATTTTCTATTAGTTTAGACAAAGTCTAACCACTAATATTGACTCATTCCTATTAGTTCATGTTAAAATAAATTACAAAAAATATTTTTAATCCATTTTCTGACAGATAAAAATATACTGGGTCCAATACTCGGTCATAGATACTGCTATAAATAAAACAACAAATATTTTTTGTGAAATATTTTTATTTCATAGATAAATTTTTAAAATTAAAAGATTGGATTTCATGTCTCTCAAATTCGGATTTAGTAAGATCCACCGTCTCTGAATAAATCAAATAAGATTTTTCCAGACCTGAAAATTATTATTTTCCTGACTCGGAGTAAATCTCACACAACGATCAAAAACAGTCTCGGAACAGTCAAAATAATTTTATAGCATACAGAAAACATAAAATAGTGAAATTTAGTCATTACTATAAGATACCCAAATTTTGGGGTGTATCACGTGCTGCAACGTGCATAGCAGAAACTGGGTTCTGCAGAACTCTACAAAATCGGCTACTATTCCATTAGATTTCTTCATGAGATTTGGCTATTCCAAAATAGTTTCTAAGTGATTCTAAGTCCTGAATAAGTTCATTAACATATAGGGATCATCAATGACCAATTTAAACCACTAAATTTGGATTCAAGCACTAAATCACACATACTTTGACCTAAACCCATCTTTTGGGCATCAATAGTCTAAATGAGATGTTCTAAATTTCTAACTCAAACTTAAGCTATCAACAATTCATAAATCCCTACATATCTTCAACCTCTACACCTAATGAGAAAAGAAGAACATATCCTAGAGCTCCTTCTACCAAACAGTGATTGACCTGGTTAGCATTGAGATAGATTGGCTCAAAAGAAACAACTCTGGTAAGTGTATTAGACAGAAAAACTAGAGTCTTATCTAAACTGTTTAAGACCACACGATTGGACGACAACCAATCCATACTAAGAATGACATCTATGTTGACAAGGGGTAAACAGATAAGATTGATAAAGAAGACTCTATCCTCAATTCTTATACAACATTCAAGACATACTTTCGAAGTTATGACTGGTTTATCGGTGGGTGTGGAAACAAACAAGTCATATGGTAATTATGATATAGGAAAATCCAACATCCTTACACAATCCTAAGAAACAAACAAGTGGGATGCTCCTGAATCATACATGACATTTAAAAGATGATTAAGAATTATGCCTTTACCTTGGATGAGGTCAGAAGCCTGGGCCACCTTTGTTCCACCTAAAGTGTAAACTTATCCCTTAGCTAGCGGCTTTGGGGTAGGCGTATCTTCCTTCTTCGTAGGACAATCTCTAGAAAAGTGTCCTGGCTTCTCACAGGTGTAACACATAGATTGGTCTGCCAAACAAGGTTTGCCTCTATGTGTCTTCCCGAATTCAACGCACTGAGGTACCCTAGACCCCTTCTTGTCTTTTCCTTTAGGGCTGCTCATTTTAGGAGTACCCTGCTTAGTATTGTCATCCTC
The DNA here is from genome assembly GCA_029884595.1 of Ormosia semicastrata. Lineage (NCBI taxonomy): Eukaryota > Viridiplantae > Streptophyta > Magnoliopsida > Fabales > Fabaceae > Ormosia > Ormosia semicastrata. The sequence goes on from JAQQTO010000060.1 coordinate 73,221,698, forward strand.
TCGCTTCTTCTTTTGGAAATCTTATCCCCTTTCCTCTAATTGAGGGCTATGAGCACTTGAATTCACGATCCTACATTTGTTGACCAGAGAAGGAAAATCCATGATCTCCATAGGTTTCACCATACTTTTAATCTCACTCCTTAAGCCAGTTTTGAATTTCAACCATCACTATTTCTTGTCCGGATGATAACGAAAATGGGAAAAGAATTTCGATAACTCCTCAAACTTAGCCACATACTGGCCCGCTGACAAGCTTCCTTGTACTAATTGCATAAACTCCACTTCCTTGTCATCATGTAGAGTTTGCAGGAAAAACTTCTCCAAAAAGGTTATCTTGAAGACCTCCCAAGACACTTGAGTTCTTGCAGCTTCTAGTACCTTTCCACTAGTGCTCTGCTTCTCCTTTCAACATATAGGAGGTAAAGGACACCCTTTACTCCTCCGAGCAAATCATTACCTTAAAGATCTTTTCCATCTCACTGAGCCACTCCTTAGCCTTAGCGGGGTTGTACTTACCTCTGAAAGGTGGAGGGTTCGTCTGACAGAAAGTTGTCAAGTCCTGGAAGTTCTGATTCCTTCTAATTTGCTATACTTCTTATACTAGCTGCACAGGTGGTGGAGTTTGGTGAGGTGGATTTTCTTCCATCCTCTGTAGCATCTTTTTCATAACAGTTGTTTTCTCTCTCATGGCATTTGCCATAGCCATAAACGCTTCGGCCATATCTGGGCCTTCTAAGGTTGAGTTCCTTGTTCCCCTAGCTTGCCTTGGCGGTGCCATAGTTTTCTGTATACACAGAAACAATATATATTGAGTTGTATTCTAAATATCATGTAACTGTGCAACAGTAGCTAATAACAAACCAACTTAAGGCAAATCATGCAATTATATAAAAACATCTTATACTAGAGACTAGAAAAGCACAATTCATAAAAAGGAACTCCTGAATATGCCTAAGCATAGTCAGTTCATACCCCGACTCAACAGGATGAAATGCTTTGATACCATGATGTAACGTCCTAATACTAATATCTCGATATAAATAACATTTAAAGAGATAAACAACATTACAATGTCACTACATACATAATAACCTTATAATATATCCATAATGTTCATTGGAAACATTATAGAGAGTAATATGAAATGCGAAAAACATAAAACTCATAGCAAAAATGCATATATACATATACAACATTAGCCTTAGTAAAGGCTTGAAGTATTACATAATCCTTTACATTACAAAAGAAGTACTAAAAGATACATCAGTTATAACGTAACTACTAAGACTATAACTATTCTAATCCTTGGCTTCCTTTTTCATCTTGTTCTTGGAAGAACTCTCACTTGGAATTATATGGTAACACAGTAGGGTGAGAATCAACAATTCTCAGTATGAGTAAACTAAAACCAGCCATACATAGCATAATAAAAATAATCTTAACACATGCTAAATAAGATATATTTAAAGCATCTACAAGGTTATACTTTAGTAACTAAAGAATACCAAGTCAACATACATTCTATCATACAAAGATGTTTAACTAGGATTACTAGCTTAGTGCATTATCTTGTGGTAAATAGAGGGAAAACTCATCCTCATATTACACATATCCTGACACTATCGAGAAGTTCGGGTTAAATCCTTGTTCAAAAAAACCTTCTAGACTCCCTAATTATCTCTCTTGGCCTAAATGATGGTGTACAACATCAAAGGATACTCACAAAGATCAATACTACTAGAACATCCTTCATACATACATCTAAAACACCACCTCATCACTCATTACTCTTAAGTGATACACATTACCACAAAAGTGGCCTAAGGTGCTAGATGTTTACCTAAAGTAAACCATTACTCTTGAATGCTCAAAGGTTTAAACTTTCTCATACATGCTAGGTAACAATTCTTCTCTTGAAATTATACCCATTTTGTGTCTTAACACACCTTAGGAAACATACATAAATGATTCCAACTAACCAAGAACTTGAAAACATAAAAAATGACATTTTTGGAGATCTTGGTCCTCACGTCGTGGCACTGCATTGGTACTCCGTGGCATGCATAGCAAAAATTGGGTTCTGCAGAACTCTACAAAACTGGGTACTGTTCCATTGGATTTCTTCATGAGATTTGGCCATTCCAAAATAGTTTCTAAGTGATTCTAAGTCCCTAATCAGTTCATTAATGTAACAACCCCCCTAAAGATTTCAGACCAACTCCTTCCTTTAAAACACTTTATCCAAAACTATAAAATATTTAATATAATAAAATACGAGCCTCAGGATTTCTTTTTTGCGAACAACATAACTTATTAAAATAGAGAAACACGAGATATAAGAATTGAATGAAATACATCTTATATACATAACATAGATTAGTAACAACTTGATTACATAAAACTTACTTACATCGAATAACACATATAACTACTATATAAAAACCGAACCTAGCCCAAGTCCAAACACTTAAAGAGTAGGGTCCTGCACCCGATCTTCCTCCAGATCCTCTTCGAGATCCCTAATGGACAAAACCCCCAGGCGGGGCACGCCACCATGAACGGGAGTCCGAGTAGTCGACTCTACAGAGTCCTCCCTAGGGATAGTTTTACGATTACCCCATAACTCCCCAAAAGGCAAATCAAGCTCCAAGGAAATAGTTGCGTCCACAGTAAACGTAGCAGGCCCAAACTGGGTCATACTCTAAAATAAGGTGACATCTCCGATATACTGAATGTGCCCCATGTCCTAACGAACATTCCACGCTTCGATGCCCCCATGAAACTGTAGCCTAACAAAACCACGCAGGTCTTGCCTTGCCACCTTCGCAGTCTTCTTAAGAACATAAAAGTGACAGAACAAATTGCACAAGACAATAAAGAGGTGAGATCCCCTACATCAATACCAACATGGTAGCAAGAAACAGTAATGACAATAGTGCCATCCATATATAGCAATATCCAAGAACAGCAGATATAATCATGTTATCAACTGATAGATAATTCAATAATGTAAATCAAAACACATGAACACTGATCATACCACAACAATAAGTATATTGGATATGCTACCACAATATGCATACTGACTATGCCACAACAAGATGTACATTAACTATGCATATGCACCATGTGTATGCTGACCCTTCTTGTGCACACTACACTCATTTCCTACTCCATGGAGCTAAACATAATTTCGGAGAGAATGATCTAGAAGACATGTCTATAACTCGACTGGCACAGCCTAAGTGCTATAATTTATCAATTTATCAATGTGCACATCAAGGCATTGTACAAGACATTCTACGCTAGATCCTGATTAGGGATAGTGTCTAGTCGAGATCATTGGTGCATTGCTCAGCTTTACCATGGACCAGTGGAGCAACCAACTGGCCACATGTGGGATACCTGCGCCCCGACGCCTCCAAGATCAATGCGTGACCTACACTACGCCTATCACACTTGCACTAGGGTGTAATTCATCTCCTAGGCATACAACCTTAACAACAAAGTCACCAAGACTTTTACTTTCATAATGCATGATGGAATGACATGATAAATCAACACTCATTAACAGCATCGGTCCATGAAAAACAAACCGCCACTGAGTTAAGCGATCAACTGATATTCTTGAGTCCAGTACGTCGGCCCGACAGCACAAGACTATTATATTCAACCACAAAGCACTTCCATTGTGCAAATTCAAGGATCATCCTTTTCAAATCACATGAGGCATGCTCACAAATTTCTTTAACATGTAAGACCATTATTTCACTTTTAGGCTCTAATCATAATACTTTCAAGAATGAATGTAGAAATTAACTCCAATCACCATACCCTTCTAAATAAATTCCTCTAGTAACATTTCCTCATATTGTTCACGAAAAACCTAAAAGAAACCACATTGTCTTAACCTCACCATTCTTTTCTTTTTCCCTAAGTCTTTCAAATTTTCACTACCTCTCTCTCTAGCTTGTTTTTCCCACTCAAGGCTGAAATCCCTTTTCTTAATAAATGACCACAACTTATTGTGTCACTCCTTCATTATTATAAATCCTTAATTCAATTCTTTTTTCACCTAAGCATCTAAATTCAAAATCAACACAAAAGTTTTCCTTGGATACCCTTTTTAAAATCACTTAGCCGTGAGCCTAAAGCCTTTGGATCTCAAAACTTTCATCTTCAACAACAAGATTTCAACTAAAACCCTACTAAATAAAGTGCTTCCAATTTCAGATCATCTTTCTATCTTACTTCTACTATTAAAGCCAAAATCAATTCCTTTAATCCTAATTTAGTCCCCAAATCATCCAAGTAATATTTTCTAACATTCTTTCCAAAACTTTCTTTATTCTAATTCTAAGAAAGATCATTTCTATTTAACTTATCAAAAATCATCTTAATAAAATACTCTAGGTCTCCAAATTACTTTTCCATCCCCCTTTTATCAAATACCATTGCCAAAAATCATCTATCAAAATCATCTTAATAAAATATTCTAATTCCTCAAATTACCTTTCCATTCCATTGTGAAATATTATGGCCAAAAACCAATTCTTTTCAACGGTTAAAACTTTGTTTCTTCCATTTTTCAACTTATAAACTCATAAATCATATTTTTGCTTCCTAATCATCTAAGTTCTAAATCAGTAAAATATATTTCTCATGGATGCCTCCTCCTAGGCCAAAAGGCCATGAGCTTCAAGAGATTATTGGAACCCAAAATCATTTCCTTGGAAACATAGTTATAGCATGCATCATACTTTAATCATCATATATAACCATTAAGCTACCATAGCTATTTCATGCATACAAACAACATCATATAGTTGTACAAAATCAAACAAGGATAAACCAATGATCACACAATCGAGTGAATAAATCCTCACATGGATTTTCTACTCACAAACACAAATATTTCATTCCTCATCACCATAACATGGTTGATGAGGTTAATCTCCCTTTTACCTTAAAGGATGTCCAACTACCTCTTGAAAAAATCCTTGAAATAAGCTTTCTCTTCCAAGTGCCTCTTGAAAATGAAAATACATACCAAAAGATCAACATCAATGGCTTGGAAAAGAGTGACCATGGATCAAAATCATGGTCTTAGGAAGAAGAAAAGATTGAAAAGAAAGAAAGGATAATGAAAATAGAGAAACTTTATCTTACAAATCTTCAAGCCCTAACTTGAAGAAATGCTTGAAAATGATGAACAAAGCCATGACCTTCACACCAAAGGGTCTTAGAAAGAGAGGTAGATTCAAGAACTATGATTTTTTAAAATTAAAGAAGATGAGAGGGTGAGGTTTGGGAGGTTGGCCGTGAGGTGGGTGGAGAGAAAATGAGAGAAGAAAATGAAAGAGAAAGTGGGTAGCTTTTGGTTGATGAGAGAGAAATGGATAGAAAAGTGATAAGATGAAAAGTGAATGGAAACTTGCTCTAGAAGCTCTTTGCCCCCATCATGGTCGTGTACTTCACATAGGGAGAAGCTCCAAAGCTTCTCCAACAAGCCTCTCCCAAAGCTTCCTTAGGAAGCTTTGTAAAGCTTCCTTGAGAAGGTTCCTCCTTGGGTCCCAAAAGTCAAAGATGATGTCACTTGAGTGATGTCACTTGAGTGATGTCACAAAGATGATTAGATAGAAACAATTTACTAGATCTTTCTTACAAGCTATTACCCAATGGACAAAAGTCACAGGTAACAAAGTCGGTATCTATTGTCCAATGGATAATAGACCGTACCCAAATTTTATCTGTCAGATAAAATCTCAGACAATGAAAACTTTGAAAACTCTATCTAATTTCGGGTTTAGTAAGATCCCCCGGCCCCGTATTAGTAGTCCAAAATTTTCTAAAAATAATATTAAAATAATCCACATAAGCGAAATAATTCATAGAAATTCACAGAAATTCATAACAACACAGATAAACTAAAAACAAGAGAAAGTTGGGGTGTTACAACTCTCCCATTCTAAAAAGGAATTTCATCCCCGAAATTCATCATACTTTAGAACAAATCCAGATATTGCTCTTTCATCTTGTCCTCTAGCTCCCACGTTGCATCTCCAGACACGTCATTCCAGATTACCTTTACTAAGGCAATTCCTTTCCTTATGAGTCGTTTCGCTCGCCTATCTTTCATGTTAATAAGAAATGTCTCATAGGTCAAGTTCTTTTTCAATTGCACTGTATTTGATACGTTAATCAGGAACATTTTTTCTTAGTTGAGATATATGGAAGACACTATGAAGGTTAGAAAGAAAGGTTTTAATAGGCTATCCGATCTATTAGATGAAAAATTTGATATGGTCTAATAAATTCAGGAGTAAGCTTTCTAGTTTCAAATCCAGAAATCTCAATCTCAGGGAACAATAAAGTTTTATTGGAACAAAATAACAAGATCTGGTTAAAAGATAACTAATCCATTCCTAAAATCATGTCTTTTTGTGAAAGAGATAAACAAATTAAATTGGTAGAAAGGTTTCGATCTCCAACAGTAATAGGACCATTTAAACAAGCTTGTATAGTAACAATAGGCTTAGCAATAGGGAATAATAACATTCGAGTAAAAAAGAAATGAAAACATAGTTAAACCCAAATGGTTCACATAATTATAAGCAACAGATTATGGGTCACCCCTGAGTCAAACAGTACAATTTAAGGCTTACTTCCTATGGTTCAATCTCCCTTGTTTAGTCTTTCAAGTTAGGAGGCTTCTGTTCCACTCGTTGCACTTTCCCTCCTGCTTGGGGTCTTGTCGCATGTACATTGCTAACAGAAGACTCCTTCTTCGATTAGTAAAGCCCTTAGGGATGTGTCTGGGCTTTCCACACTTGAAACAGATCATTTCCTTACTCGTACACTCCTTCGTTAAATGATTTCTTCCACACTTCTTACAATGTGGTAAAAATTTCGTAGTCTGATTGAGTTTACTAGTACTTCCTCCATTTGTTTGCTGTTGTTGTTGATTCCCCAATGGTCGTGAATATGGTTTCTGATAGGATCAATTGACCTTACATTTCCTCCTCCTTTGGAATCTAGATGGTTCAAAGTTACGGGATCTCGTATCCCGAGATTGATCTAACTCCTCAATCCTGCGACACTTGCCCAAAAGGGTTGGGAACTGATCAATTCCAAAAGGCAATACCGCTCTCTTCAAGTCATGTTTCAATCCTTCTTCGAACTAGCGGCACTTCCATTCCTCATTAGGCTATAGCTGGAAATACCTTGAGAACTTTGACAAGCTTTCAAACCTAGCAGCATACTCACTGACTAACATGCTTTCTTGTTTTAGGCCTAGAAACTCCATTTCTTTTGCGTTCCTCGTACTGGCTGGAAAGTACTTCTCCAAAGACTTGCTCCAAAAAACTTCCCATGTGATAAACCTTCCCTCAGCCTCCAACAACTGTTGTGTTCCTGCCCACTAGTCCTCAGCATCTCCAACAAGCATAAAGGTAGAACAAGTTACCTTCCTCTCATCTGTGCATCCCATTCCTCTAAAGATTTTCTCTAGCTCACTGATCCAAGGGTCCGCTTTTTCTGGATCAAATTCGCCCTTAAACTGTGGCAGATTATTTCGGTAAAGCTCTGACAAATTTTGAGACTCCGCTGTCACTTCTTGCTATTGAGCAGTCCTCTGATTTTATTGTGTAATCACGTCAACCATCCTTTGCATTGTTGTTGCTACCACAGCTATACTGTCGTTGTCACGTCCCATTTCCATACGTGCACCTCGACCACGAGCCATCACATTCCTTTGAAGTTAGACTAAATAATACACAATGAAAGTCAGGTGAAATCATTTCAAACAATTTTGTCTCCTTTCGAAAATTAAACATTACATCTCTGTGTTTTGGTTTTAGAGAATCACACAGCATAAATAAGACAATCCTACCCATAAACCCAAAAGATTCAAACTTGGGCTCTACTCACACTGGAGGTACCATTCCAAAGGGTATAGATACAAACAATTCTACATAAGTTCAGTTATCCAACTGTACCCTTTCTAGAAGAACTCCAATTCTCCTAGTTCACCTAGCTGAAGTTATAGTTTTCTATCCACATAGAACATTACATATTGAGTGGGCCAATCCTCAATATCATGTAACTGTGTAACAGTAACTAATAACATCCAACTTGAAGCAACTTATGCAATCCTATTTTAACATCTCAAACAAAAGACAAGGAAATGCACAACACACACAAAAATATCTACATGCCTAAGCATAGTCAATCCATACACCGGCTCAACAGGATGAACTGCTCTGATACCACCTAATGTAACACCCCCCGAAGGGTATTACATTTCAGACTAACTACTTCCTTTAAAACACTTTGTCCAAACTATAAAATATTTAATGTAATAAAATACGAGCCTCAAAATTTCTTTTTCGCGAACAACATAACTTATTAAAATAGAGAAACATAAGATATAATAACTGAATGAAATACATCTTATATACATAACATAGATTAGTAACAACTTGATTACATAAAACTTACTTACTTTAAATAACACATATAACTACCATATAAAAATTAGACCTATCCCAAGTCCAAACACTTGAAGAGGAAGGTCTTGCACCTGATCTTCCTCCAGATCCTCTTTGGGATTCCTAATGGATAAAACCCCCAATCGGGGCACGCCACCACGAACTGGAGTCCGAGAAGTCGACTCTATAGAGTCCTCCCAAGGGATAGTTCTACGATTATCCCAAAACTCCCCAAAAGGCAAATCAAACTCTAAGGAAATAGCCGCATCTACAGTAAACGTAGCAGCCCCAAATCGGGACATACTCCAAAATAAGGTGACATCTCCGACATACTGAATGCGTCCCATGTCCCAATGAACATTCCATGCTTAGATGGCCCCATGAAACTGTAGCTTAACAAAACCTCATAGGTCTTGCCTTGCTGCCATCGCAGTCTTCTTAAGAACATAAAAGTGACAGAACAAACAACACAAGACAATAAAAAAGTGAGATCCCCTGCATCAATATCAGCATGGTAGCAAGAAATAGTAATGACAATAGTGCCATCCATATATAGCAATATCCAAGAACAGTAGACATAATCAAGTTATCAACTAATAGATAATTCAGTAATGTACATCAAAACACATGCACACTGATCATACCACAATAATAAGTATACTAGCTATGCTACCACAATATGCATACTGACAATGCCACGACAAGATGTACACTGACTCGCATATGCACTATGTGTATGTTGACCTTTCTTGTGCACACTACACTCATTTCCTACTCTGTGGAGCTAAACATAATTTCAGAGAGAATGATCTAGAAGACATGTCTGTAACTCGGCTGCCACGGCCCAAGTGCTATAATTTATCAATTTATTAATGTGCACATCAAGGTATTATACAAGACATTTTACGCCAGATCCTGATTAAGGATAGTGTCTGGTCGAGATCATCGGTGCGTTGCTCAGCTTTACCACGGCCCAGTGGAGCTACCAACTGGCTACATGTGGGATACCTGTGCCCCGACGCCTCCAAGGTCAATGCGTGACCTACACTACGCCTATCGTACCCGCACTAAGGTGTAATTCATCTCCTAGGCATACAGCCTTAACAAGAAAGTCACCAAGACTTTTACTTTCATAATGCATGATGGAATGACATGATAAATCAACACTCATTAATAGCATCGTTCCATGAAAAACAAACCACCATTGAGTTAAGCCATTAACTAATATTCTCGGGTCCAGTACGTCAGCCCGACAACACAAGATTATTATATTCAGCCACAAAGCACTTCCATTGTGCAAATTCAAGGATCATCATTTTCAAATCACATAAGGTATGCTCACAAATTTCTTTATTATGTAAGACCATTATTTCACTTTTAGGCTCTAATCATAATACTTTCAAGAATGAATGTAGAAATTAACTCCAATCACCATACTCTTCTAAATAAATTCCTCTAGCAACATTTCCTCATATTTTTCATGAAAAACCTAAAAGAAACCACATTATCTTAACCTCACCATTCTTTTCCTTTTTCTCTAAGTCTTTCAAATTTTCACTATCTCTCTCTCCAGCTTGTTTTTCCAACTTTAGGCTGAAATCCTTTTCTTATTAAATGACCACAACTTGTTGTGTCACTCCTTCGTTATTATAAATCCTTAATTCAATTCCTTTTTCACCTAAGCATCTAAATTCCAAATCAACACAAAAGTTTGCCTTGGATACCCTTTTTAAAATCACTTGGCCTTGAGCTTAAAGCCTTTGGATCTCAAAACTTTCATTGTCAACAACAAGATTTCAACTAAAACCCTACTAAATAAAGTACTTCCAAATCCATATCATCTTTCTATCTTACTTCTACCGTTGAAGTCAAAATCAATTCCTTTAATCCTAATTTAGTCCCCAAATCATCCAAGTAATATTTTCTAACATTCTTTTCAAAACTTTTATTATTCTAATTCTGAGAAAGATCATTTCTATTTAACTTATCAAAAATCATCTTAATAAAATACTCTTGGTCTCCAAATTACTTTTCCATCCCCCTTTTATCAAATACCATTGCCAAAAATCATCTATCAAAATCATCTTAATAAAATATTCTAAATCCCCAAATTACCTTTCCATTCCATTGTCAAATATCATGATCAAAGACCAATTCTTTCCAACGGTAAAAACTTTGTTTCTTCTATCCTTCAACTTGTAAACTCATAAATCATATTTTTGCTTCCTAATCATCTAAGTTCTAAATTAATAAAATATATTTCTCATGGATGCCTCCTCCCAAGCCAAAAGGTCGTGAGCCTTAAGAGATTATTGGAAGCCAAAATCATTTCCTTGGCAACATAGTCATAGCATGCACCATACTTTAATCATCACATATAACCATTAAGCTACCATAGCCATTTCATGCATAGAAACAACATCATATAGTTGTACAAAATCAAACAAGCATAAACCAATAATCACACAATCGAGTGAATAAATCTTCATATGGATTTTCCACTCACAAACACAAATATTTCATTCCTCACCACCATAACATGATTGATAAGGTTAATCTCCCTCTTACCTTAGAGGATGTCCAGCCACCTCTTAAAAAGCTCCTTAAAACAAGCTTTCTCTTCCAAAAGCCTCTTGAAAACAAAAATATATACCAAAAGATCAACATCAATGGCTTGGAAAAGAGTGACCAGGGATCAAAATCATGGTCTTAGGAATAAGAAAAGAATGAAAAGAAAGAAAGGATAATGAAAATGGAGAAACTTTACCTTACAAATCTTCAAGCCCTAACTTGAAGAAATGCTTGAAAATGATGAACAAAGCCAAGATCTTCACACAAAAGGGTCTTAGAAAGAGAGGTAGATTCAAAAAATATGATTTGTTAAAATTAAAGAAGATGAGAGGGTGAGGTTTGGGAGGTTGGCCATGAGGTGGGTGGAGAGAAAATGAGAGAAGAAAATGAAAGAGAAAGTGGGTAGCTTTTGGTTGATGAGAGAGAAATGGATAGAAAAGTGATAAGATGAAAAGTGAATGGAAACTTGCTGTAGAAGCTCTTTGCCCCCATCATGGCCGTGTACTTCATACAGGGAGAAGCTCTGAAGCTTCTCCAATTAGCCTCTCACAAAGCTTCCTTAGGAAGCTTTATGAAGCTTCCTTGAGAAGGTTCTTCCTTGGGTCCCAAAAGTCAAAGATGATGTCACTTGGATGATGTCCCAAAGATGATTAGATAGAATCAATTTACTAGATCTTTCTTATAAGCTATTACCCAATGAAAAAAAGTCACAATTAACAAAGTCGGTATCTATTATCCAATGGATAATAGATCGTACCTAAATTTTATCTATCAAATAAAATCTCAGACATTGAAAACTTCAAAAACTGTCTCTAATTTCGGGTTTAGTAAGATCCCCCGGCCCCGTATTAACAGTCCAAAATTTTTTAAAAATAATATTAAAATAATCCACATAAGCCAAATAATTCATAGAAATTCACAGATATTCATAACAACACAGATAAACCAAAAATAAGAGAAAGTTGGGGCGTTACAATTAGCACATAGGTATCATCAATAACCAATTTAAACCACTAAATTTGGATCCAAGCACCAAATCACACATACTTTGACCTAAACCCCTCTTTTGGGCATCAATGGTCTAAATGAGATGTTCTAAGCTTCTAACTCAAACTTAAGCTCTAAACAAGTCATAAACACCTATTGAAACACATCCAGGCAATTAAAACACATCCGACACCTCTAGTACTCTTTTTGACCTACTATGCACCAAAGGTGCATCCATGGAGAAATTGAAGAATAGAAGTGCAAGAACTCTAAATCCCTTACCTTTGGCAGTTGAGATATAGATTCAAGTTTTGGAGGATCTCAAATTTATCCTTCCCTTTAGCTTTCCTCTTTTTCTCCTCCTCTTCCACGATCTTTCCTTCCTCTTCTTTCCTTTCTTCTTTCACAGTTTATGCTTCTGTTTTTGGAGCAAGGAACCGTGAATGAGGAAATGCAAAGGATCATTTAACTTATATGGCCTTTAAGGCCATACATTGATAAATCCTGATCTTCTAAAAATACTTAGATTTCACTAAATCAAGATTTTTAACTTTTAACAACTTCGAAATGAATACTAAGATTAATCAAAATTGTTTTTTCATCATTATCTTATTTTTTCATATTTGTTACTAGTTAATCTGGCATAAAATGCACAACCAGTATGCCTAAAAATGTCAAACTAACTCAATTTTTCTTGAAACTTTAATTGCATCTTGTTTCATACATTTGTGACCTAAAAATAAATTATCCACATGTATTTTCCTCATTTAAGCAATTTATGCTATTATCTGAGTCATTTTAAGCTATTTTTCACTTTCGGAGTTACAACAAAGTGCCTAAACTAACTCTGTTCGTCACAAAATTAAACATACATGTTAAATAAGTCATATGCTACTTTTTGTACGCATACACAAGTATAACATGTCATTAACAATTTTACAAAGCCTCCTACTTGTTGGGAGGCTTCATACATGCTTTCTTAAGTGTGTTGAGACATTAATAGGAGTACTTCAAGAAAGTAATGATCACTCAAAGCAACTATGATGATTGAGGTTTTACTTCCTTGTTATCTAAGGTATAGCTAGTTTACTCCCTTGTTATTCAAGGTAGAGTTAGGAAATGTACTAGAAACATGATATTTAGTTCCTTATGTAATAAGTCGAGCTAAATTTACATGTTTGCTAGTTTTCCACTTTCACATGGTCAAATGTGAATCATGTGATGCTTTATGTGAAAAGTAAATGAATGGTTTTAAAATAACCTTGTATGTTTTGTTTTTAAACTTGTTATTTGCTACTTCCACTATTGAGCACAAAGGCTCCTAGTGCCAGGGTTTACGATATTAAGGGTGGTAAATGGTAGCCTCACTATTATGAAGTGAGTCACTATTGTGAGGTGAGTTAGTCCACTCATACCACATACTGTATTAAGGGTGGTAAACGATAGCCCCACTATTGTGAGGTGAGTTAGTCCACTCATACCACGTAGTGCAAGGAGGTCAAGTACCCCTTCCTTCCCCAAAGAAAATACAAGGAACAAAAGAATTCCTGAAAGTATGCAAGTATCATGTGCTTCTCTAAAACAAAATTTTGCTCAAGCATTACACAAGCATACTTTAGACATTTCTTAGGCATAATCATAAAGCATAATGAAGGTTAACCTATGATTAATTTATTACTCTTTGTGCAATGAGAGGTATTTCATGTGTTTGTTGCAACCTTATTCTATTATGAATGAATGTATTTACTTATATTGGTTTATAATGTGCTATTTAAACCATATTTGCAAATCAATGAACTGTCTGCCTCGGGAGGGGAAAGGATTAGTTTTTGGCTTATGCCGCCCTTTCCAAATGTTTATATGTAACTTGTTTTTCCCCGAAACAACTGGATTTACTATGATGCCACATTTTTAAAATTTACTACTAAGAATTTGTGGATTCTCACCCTATTTTCCTGTTTCCATGATAAATCCAGTGAAGAACCAAAGTATGAGCAAGGCAAGGTGGTGAAGACCTAGAATAGCTATTCTTATATATATTGATGTTGTACTTAGTTATATGGTTTTGTACCTATGCCTTCATGGCTAATCTTTTATATGTTTGTATCTCAGACATATTATGTAATTATATAGTAAAGAGCAAGTTTCCAGATGTGTAAAATGTCTTGTTCTTTTTACTTCATCTTTAAAGGCTTTATATATCTATATGTTGATAGTTATTATACAGGTCTTGTATTTATGTTTAAGTCTAGAAATGACATGCCTAACGCTATATACTTGAGTATATTGAGGATATACTATAGTTGTAGTTTTAGGATGCTACATTTTGGTATTAGACCAGTTCATCATTTTAAGCCGGGGTATGGACATGCCTAACACTATATACTTGAGGTGCACAAGCATATGTTCTCTTATTTTCTTTAAATTCGGAGGAACAGCAAAAATTAGAAACTATCCCTGTAGTGAAAGAGTTTCCAAAAGTATTTCCCTCAGAAATAAATGATTTACCTCTAGAAAGGGAAATTTATTTCTCCATTGATTTAATACCAAGAATGTAACATCATATTTTTAGCATGTTAGACTTGTATATGATTATAGAGGTATCATAATACTCGCTTGGCATATCTGTTTAATTTTGTGACAAACTGAATTAATTTAGGTACTTTGCTGCAATACAAAAGGTGGAAAGTAACTTAAAATGACTCAGATAATAACTTTAAAAGCTAAGTTAAGGGAAACAGATATGGATAATTTGTTTCTAGGTAAAAAATGAGCTAAGTATGATGTATTTAAAGTTTGAGAGTAAACTGAGTTAGTTTGGTATTTTTATGCACACCAAGTGAGTGTTTTAATACCGGATTAACTTAATGGATATATGGAAGTTTAGGTAAATGATGAAACTAGGATTTAGTTGAATCCTAGGATTTTCCTTAATACCTATGGAAGTTAGGAAACTTGATTTAGGAAAATCTAAGTATTCTTAACAGATAAAAAATTCCCGCAAAATATCATATTTTTGCTAAGTTTTCCACAACTTTTTAAAAACCATCTTTCTTGACTTTCTTTCTTATTTTCTCACCCACTCTCACTTTTCTCTCATGACTGAAGGAGCAAAAAATAGAAGAGAAAAGAGAGGAGAGAAAGAAGAGGAAAAGGAGAAAGAAGAGGAGAAAAAGAAGAAGATCAAAGGCAAGGCAAGAGCTTGAAGACCATCTTTGCTACAAGAGGTTGGGATGCTTGTCTTTATCTCTTTCTTTCTCATCTTTATCTTGTTTCTTGGTTTGGCTTGATGAAGGAAAATTGGTTTGAGTGAGATTAGTGGTCCTAGTTGTTTGATTCTTGCTTTTATGGTTGAAATAGGTTTATTTTTAGCTTGTTTGATGCATGGTTGTTAGTTTTGATCCCTTAGAATCCATTGTTTTTACTTGAGTTGTGAGTTGAGAAATTGATTTGTAAGGTTTAGGATTGATTATTTATTCCATGTTTGAGATAGTTAAGAGGTTGTATGTGAGTTACAACACGATTAGAGGCTTTGAATGAAGTTAGGAATCATCTAGGAATTGATCTTGAGGGGTAGAACTTAGTTGGAAACCAAGGATATGCAGAAACTAGTTATGCAAAAATTTTTTGGTGTACTAGCGCCTAGGTGCCAGAGTTTGGGTGCTTAGGCACCCAATGACCAGCAAAACAGAGTAGGTGTTTTGGGGCGCTAGCGCCAGTGTTAGGTGCCTAGGCGCCCGTCACCCAGAAACTTTAGGGCGTGAGACAAAGAGCTCAACGCCGAGGCGCTGGGAAGGGGGTGCCTAGACCAACATTCCTTAGGATGCTTTTATAGGAAAAAGGATTTCCCTACTGGCTAGGATCTCTTTTATATGCCTTTTTAAGGGTGTTGAGACACTAGTAGAGGTATTTCCTAGAGAGAATTACTACCTAGCATAGATGTGGGAAAGTAAGATGTTTTGGTGTATCCATTAGGTAAGGATTGCCATAGGTAGGTGTCTAGTTCGTTGAGTAACATAGTGTTGCATTAGGGATCACTTGTAAAGTGATGAAGAGGTGGGATACTAGATACTAGTATACTAAGTTTGTTTGGCAATAGTTGAGTGTCATAGTGCATGAAGTGCTCTCATAGAGTTGAGGTAGAGATAGTAATGGAAGGATAGACTTAGTATAGAGTCTTTGTGGTGTTTATGTGTAAGTTTAACATAGCACCACATTTTTCACACACACTTGCTATTCCTCTGTAATGTTATGTAGTGGAACAGTCCACTCATTACAAGGTAGGTTAAGGAGGTAAAAGATTTCCTCCCTACAAAGTAGGTTAAGGAGGTAACATATTCCTTCCTTACAAAGTAGGTTAAGGAGGTAACAAATTCCCTCCCTACCTAGAGAAATACAAGGAACCGGGTTCCTGTGAATAGTCAAGTTTCATGACATTACATCTATACTACCATACACATTTTCATGAGCATAATCATACATAACATAATCATTGCATTTCTTGACAATGGTATGGGCGATTGTCTTATCTGAGAAACATGATTTATTTTTTATGATGAGTTGTTTACTCTATATGAATGTTACAACTACTGGTATTAGAATACGATTACTGAAAATTATGAATTCTCACCCCGTGTGTTACCATTTAAATCCAGGTGGAAGCTCTTCCAAAGGAAAGAAGAAGTGTGAAGACTAGTGTAATGTTTATGCTTAGTAGACAAAGCTTGTATATTTAAATCCAAGTGGAACGTTTGACAGATTCCTTGTAATCGATTACAATGGTCCTGTAATCGATTACCAGACTACTAAAGCTCAGTTTTTACATTTTAAACAGTAAATGACCAAACGTGAATCATTCAAAATTGTTCCAAATCAATTCCAAACATCATTTAAGCATATAGACCAACCAGATTATGATCCAAAATACATAATTGTGCAGTAAAATAACATATTATGCATCAAGTTAATGTATTGTATGGCAGAATTAGATGCATGATTGATCCAATATGACAAGTTCAAAGATATCGATATTATACATGCTATTTCACATAAGAAGCATATTCATTTAGCATATTCAAGACATATAGAGATATTTTTCAAGATGTTAAACTAGTGAAGCATAAAGCAAGTCTCCACTTAACCAAAGGATGCAAGTTCAAGCTTCTTGGAGACAAGGAGGACAGTTGGAAGTATTTTTCTGGTTTTGTGCTTGGAGCAGCCACTTTTCAAGATATCCAAAGTCAATTCTTGGCCTTCAAGCACACCTACAACACACTTCAATTTTTGACTTTTGGTACCCAAATTATCTTGTGTCCTTGTGTGTTAGTTTTTGGCAAAGTGCCTTTGGGAACCCAAACCATTTTAGTTCCTAACTTATTATTGATATTCTTCCTTACATTGAAAGTTGATGCATTATGCCCTTTCCTACCACAATGAAACCATTTAATAAAGGGACTACTTGATGTACTTGATGAAACAAAGAAATTCTTGAGAAACTTTTGTTATTTATTGAGACTATACCCCAAACCAATTTTTTGAAAAACACATCTTTGGTTCCCAAGCAATATGTTCAAATTATCCTTTCCAAAGGTAAATTTTGAAAGAGTGTTTTTCAAATCCTCAATCTCAATTTCAAATGCTTTGCATGATGAGCAAGATAAAGATGTAGATGCATTATCAAGTGATAAACGTGTCATGCATGAAGAATTTGCATCTATCAATCCAAGAGTTTCATTTTCTAATTTCAATTCCTCAATTTCTTTGTTTAAAGCAAAAAATTGATTTTCAAATGAACAAATTGATTTCTTGGATGATAAAACAAGTTTTGCAAGTCTTATAGATTTATTATGCAATTCTTCAAATGCATCTTGCAATTCATCATAGGAAAGGGAAGAGTTTGATTCATAATTTGAGGATGTTACCTCTATGTCGTCTTCATCTTCCTCTTCTCCTCTAGCTATGAAACATAGATTGGCTTTCTCATTATCCGAGCTATCGGTTGAATCCATGTCATTATCATCCCAAGCTATGTAGGCTCTTCTTTCTTTCTTCTCCCTTGAAGATGTTTTGTGATATTTTTTCACTTTACTTTGATAAATTAGGCACTCCATCTTCATGTGACCCAATTCTGCATATTCATAGCATTTAGGAGTGGATGAGGTTCCTTCCCCTTTGTGATAGACATTCTTTTGGGAAAAAAGAGATCTCTAATAAGCTCCATTCTTCTTGAAGAATCTTCCGAATTTCTTAACTAATAGAGCAAGATTTTCTTCATTTATATCCAAGTAATTTTCATCATCTTCATCATCTTCATCGTCATTAATCATGGAGGAAGTGGCCTTGGTAGCTATTCCCTTCTTTTTCTTGTCAATCTCCTAACTTTGGTTAAGTCTATTTAATTCCAATTCATGTTCTTGGAGCTTGCCAAAAAGAGTGGCTAAGGTCATGGTTGAGAGATTTCTTGACTCCGCAATGGCCGTCACTTTAGGTGGCCAATGCCTGCTCAAACATCTCAACACTTTGTTAATAAGATCTTTATTAGGAAAAGTTTTTCCCAATGAAGCAAGATGATTTACAATATGTGTAAAACGTTTTTGCATTTCTTGAATGCTTTCATTTTGGTTCATTCTAAAAAGCTCATACTCATGAGTGAGAGTATTAATCCTTGATCTTTTCACTTCACTAGTACCTTCATGGGTTACTTGTAAGGTGTCCCACATTTCTTGGGCAGTTTTACAATTTGACACCCTAAAGAATTCATCATATCCCAAGGATGTGGTAATGATATTTTTGGCACTCAAATTATATTGAACCTTTTTCTTATCATCATTGGTCCATCCACTTCTTGGTGTATTAACCCTTACACCATCAACAACTTTTGTGGGGATAAAAGGACAATTTTCAATAGCATCCTACACATCTAGGTCAATAGTTTCAATAAAAATTTTCATTCTTTCTTTCCAATAAGCATGTCTATCCCCATTGAAAAAGGGAGGTCTATAGATAGAAGAACTTTCTGAAAAATCGTTTGAGGAGACCATTACTTTCTCTTGAAGTTGCTAAGCCCTTTACATAAAAGCCTAACTCTGAAACCACTTGTTACCAAATGGCCTCAAACTCAAGAGGGGGTGAATTGAGTTTATGAAATATTTTCACAAATCTTTCATAAAACATTTGTTTATCAATTTTACTGAAACTATTGGATAATTGAAGTGAATAGATAAATGAGATTGAATACTTCACTCACAAATTAAACGAACCAAGATAAATAACATTCAAGCAAGCATATAAAATAAATGGACAAATGTAAAGAGATAGGGTTGAGAGAATCAAACACAATGATTTATCCTGGTTCAGCCACCCCTTGTGACCTATGTCCAGTCCTCAAGTGAACTACTCGAGATTTTTCACTAAACTTCAAGCTTGAACGGGTGCTTGAAAACCTTTACAGATTGGAGCACTCAACAACACCTTGGAATACCTCACCCTTGTGCTTTGAGCCTCAGAACAGGGATGCCTCACCCTTTACAACCTTTGAGAGATACCTCACCCTCTTTACACCTTTGAAAGATGCCTCACCTCCTTTTCAACAAGGGATACCTCACCCTTTTTCACTAGAGGGATATCCCACCCTCTTTACAGAATAAACAAAGTTTTTGAATGATAGAAACTCACTCAAAGAGTAGATTGATACAAATTGTAGCTCTAACAATGCCCCTTTTGAATATCTCAAGTTTTCTGACAAACACAGGGCAAAAACATTTTCAATATTTGATTCTCGTATATGAGTGTTAGATTGATGTTCTAAATTGAAGTTCAACCCTTAATGAAGCCCCAAGATAAGTATTTATAAGTTGTTGGAAGAAAGGAGCCGTTGGGACATTTTTAGCCGAGCATTAAATGCCATTAATATAGCCGTTGGACTCTGTCGGATTGCTTGTAATCAATTACACAGCAAATGTAATCGATTACATTATTGTTCCAATGTGTTCTTGGCTTTCTGGACTCTATGTAATTGATTACATTCTTGGTGTAATCGATTACAAGGCCTCTGACTTACTTTGTAATCGATTATAATATCCATGTAATCGATTACATACATTCTTGAATATGTTCTTGCCTTTCTGGGTTCAATGTAATCGATTACATTACTGGTGTAATCGATTACAAGGCCTCTAACTTGCTTGTAATTGATTACATGCACCATGTAATCGATTACCAGCTCTTTGTTAAGCTTGTAATCGATTACAAAACATGTGTAATCGATTACCTTGGACTTTGAACACATTTTTCAAGTCCAATTAAGTTTGTAAGCCATTTCTAACATTTCAAGACATTTGATCAAACATAAATCCTTCCATGAGTGTTAAATCTAAGATTGAAAATAACGTTTCTTTGAAAAACATGTTTAGCTTTGAATTTTCAAGCTGACTTTGAAAACGATATTTGGAAAAATATTTGAGAATCATTGAGATACTAAAAGGGTATTTTACATTGATATTCTAAGACCTATATCTAATATACCTCTTTTGATCTTGGTCTTTATCTTTTGATCTTGGTCTTCTCTTTTGATCTTGATCTTCATCTTTGGCTTTGTTATCATAAAAAACCCAATTAATATGTGTAATATCCCAATTTTTTATTTTTCTTGAAATAAATGAGTTTTATAATATTTATGTGTTTTTGTGAATTTTTAGAATTTTTAATTATTTTGAATTTTTTAATATTATCTGGAAAACTGTATGTCCGAATTTCATTTTTTTTAAAATATGAATTTTATAATTTTTATGATTTTTGTGAATTTTTATAGAACTTTATGAGTTTTTGATTATTTTAGTGTTATTTTGAGTTGTGTGTGGGCCCGAGGTGGACCCGAGGCAGGCTCGAAAAAATAAAAAATTTTCCTGGACCAGAAAGTTCTGGACTGTCAAGGCAGGATCGGGGGATCTTACTAAACTCGAAACCGGGAACAATTGATGGACATTTTCTGTATCTAAGTTTTCCATTACCCATTGTGTAATAATAGCAGTAGCTGTTATCCATTGAGTAATATCTGTTAGAAAAATATCTTGATGACTCAACTGGTGACTTGGCACTACGACTCACCATACTGACTCAGCTGTTCTAGAAAATTCTGTGGTGACTCACCTAGTAAATATTTAAGGATAAATATCTAGGAATAAATATCTATCGGGAAAATATCTTAATAAAATATCTCAAGTGTAATCATAAAAGCCAAAAATATTTAAGTTAAATATCGTAAGGATCATGATGGCTCATCATTACTAAGCTTTATGGCTAACCAATAGGAATTGGTCAAACATAGTGGCTGGACTTTGTTGTGAACCATTGGATGGAAAACTTGATGGAAAAGCCTTAGATCCTCACCATTGATTTAATCAATGGTGTAGAAGCAATCTTGATAAAGAAGCTTATGATATCAACCTTAGATTTAGTCAATGGTTAGGATTTAGTCAATAAAAATGGCTAGATTAGTTACTAAGTAACTAGATAATCTAACTCAGTTACCCTAATAGCTTAATTAGTAACTGAATAAATTATTTTAGTTGCTAAATAATTAGAAGTTAGTTACTAAATAAATATCTAATTATATAGAAACATGATTTAAGCATAACATAATAATGTAACTAATTAATTAGAATGTAACCAAATGGCTTAACTAAATTAATTCAAATGTAATTAGATAGTAAGCTCAGTAACCAATTAAATTACTACGTGTAATTAGAATTTAGTTGGAATTAAAAACTTAGTTGCTTGCTCCTTGACTCCCACGACCACTAGGCTTTTCTAGGAGGTTCTTGATTCATCTTTCATGACCAATAGATGACAACTTGATGACCAAGGCCATGTGCACTCATGTGAGCCCATGTGCTTATGTTTAATCTTGCAAAACAAACCTTGAACCTTCTACACAAGCACTCCCACGACCATGCACTATCAATTGGCTATTTCATTTTCATTTCCTCACATTTTGTGACATAAACACCATTCTCTCCATTCTCTCTCTTCCAACCATTCAAGAACACCAAGAACAAACACCATGAACTCCATCTTCTTTCTTTCTTAAACCATTCGGTCTCCGCTTCTAAATCCCACTTCCAAGCTTCAATGATTTTATACAACCTTAGATCTAGAACCTATACACAATCCTAATATACTTTGTAGTTAAGATCTTGGCGTAGTTCTATCATCTTCAACCTTGTTCTTCAAGTTAAAGATCAAAAAGCCCTTGCTTTGTTTCTTGAAGGAGCTCACAGCCTTACTCCATAAATCACCTTCCAAGTTTGTTTAATTTTAACTAACCATATTTCTTGAATCCTCACATTATTCTAAGACTCTTTGATGTTGAGACTTTGGTCTAAATCCATCATCTTCATGCTTGAATCTTGGATTTAAGTTTTAGGGTTTCAAGGTAAAAATCTTGAAACTTGGCTTTTTATTTGATTCCTAGAATCCTAAGACCATGTTTGATCTATGGTCATCTTAATCAAGCTTTAGATACTAATTTGTATGTGTTTGTTATGATTCTAAGATCTGTGTGGAGGTGAAAGATTGATACAAAGAGAGTTTTACAAAGAGATAGGAAACATCAACCTGGTAAGAGGGAGATTAACCTCATCGGCCATATGTGGCGGTGAAGGAATGGAATTGTTTGTGTTTGTGAGTGGAAAATCCATGTGAGGATTTATTCACTCGATTGTGTAATTATTGGTTTGTGTTTGTTAGATTATATTGTGTGATTGTTTTACTACTTTGGTAAGTATGCATGATTTGTATATGTGTTTGATATGCTTATAGTTTTGATAGTATATTTGCCTATGTGTGATTTGGAAAGCATGATAATTTTTGTGTAATTTAAGATGTGATTCACATGATGAGAAAATTTGTATGAGGACTCAAAAGAGTCTAGAGGTACACAGCCTTATCACTATCAAGAGGACTAAGGATTCTAAATTATTTTCCAAATTGAGGATTAAATGATTTTATGACAAGAAATCAATTAAGTAATTTTATAAAGATTAAAAGTGTTAAGAAATGATTTATATATGAATTTTGAAGCAATGTGTAAATTCGGCCAACATGCCAATTTTTGATGATCAAGATTCAAAATTATTTTACTAAGTGTAAACTTAGGTGTGTTAATGGTAAGAACTCAATTTGGTAAGTTTTCAAATTTAAATGAAAGTAATTTTAATTTTTAGAATTAAAATTGATCTAATCAAGCTATGTAGTAAAATAAGAGCCAATACTTGAAATTTACTGATGTATAGCTCACCCTATGGGTTTTGAAGCATGTTAGGAAATTTTGAGCTGTAATATCCCAAGTAACTTAAAGAAACATAATTTTCTGGGAAACAGTAGAAATACTAATTTTTAGAGGGACTATTTTGAAAATTATATTTTTAGAGGGACTATATTGAAAATATTCTTTAAAATTGGACTATATTACAAATATTATTTAAAAGAGGATTATTTTGAAAATATTATTTAATGAGGGACTATTATGTAATTATTATTTTATAGAAGGACTATTATGCAAATAATGAAAATAAAGTCAATTTTTGGTATTAAATAAGAAAAATCTTATTTTGGATTTAAAATATGTCAGAAATATCTTACGTGATTTAAAAATAGTAATTTTTAGCTACGCGATTGAGAAAACATTTTAAAATCACTACGCGATTGAGAAAATGTTAGAAAAACCTTTATGCGATTTGAAATCATAATAGAAGTGTTACACGATTGTGAAAACACGATAATATTACTACGCGATTGAAAGGAACAACGAGTTTTGCTGTAGAGCCAACATTTTGAACTAAATAATTTGTGAAACTGAAGTATTAGACCCGAGTGGATCTTTGGTATTATCGATTGTATGGGCGGTTATATAATACCATAGATACTAATGGTATTGGACAATCTGTATATATATGTGCGATTGCGTTAATA
The DNA here is from genome assembly GCA_029884595.1 of Ormosia semicastrata. Classification (NCBI taxonomy): domain Eukaryota; kingdom Viridiplantae; phylum Streptophyta; class Magnoliopsida; order Fabales; family Fabaceae; genus Ormosia; species Ormosia semicastrata. The sequence goes on from JAQQTO010000060.1 coordinate 73,245,715, forward strand.
TCATTGGGAACAGTATAACGATACTTTATTTTGAACAAAAGTGTTTTGAACATTATACGGTGATATTGCCATATGACGGCATGTGAATATGAGATACTGTGTGATCGATGATAATATATGTTTGAATCATTTATAATGTATACTATGTACAAATACTGTGTGATCAATGACAGTATTTGTTGTGGCGTTTTATGCCTAATGAATGAATGAGAACTTACAGGATAGTGGGAGGAATCTTGGGGGACGTCAGGGCGCGGTGATTCACTTGTTGACATTGAGTCAGTTGACATTGAGTATATATATATATATATATAATAAACCCCTGGCCGTGATCACCGATTACAACGCACTGACATCCCGACGAACATTATTGCTTTTCATTATCCAGCATAGACTGTCTTATTTCTTATTAAGGGGGACAGATCTTCTGGGCGTTCATCTCTGAACTTGAGTAAACTCTATGAAGAAGAAACTGATTATGTTGAGCATATGCATAGTTAGAATTTACACTGTTGTAATATATTATGATTGTGGTATTATCATTATGCTTGATACTGTGTTGCAAATTTATTAGATTGTTTATTTATTAAATGTCATAAATATATCTGCTAATTTTTATATAAGTGTATGAATTGTTTATATGGAATGACATTATTGTTCGTATTGTTTCTTTGCTGCCATATTGGTATGCGATGTAGGGGATCTCACCTTTTTGCTATTTTATTCTATCTGTTTCTATTTATGTCTACGTTTGTGAAAACTGTAATGGCGACAAGGAGGGATCAGCTAGATTTCTTTAGGCTCCAGTTTCTTGAAGGCGCTGCTGCCTGGCGTGTTCATTAGGACACAGGGCACATAGAATATTGTGGTGACATTACTCTATCAGTAAGTAGGACTCGCCATGGGATCGTTACTTCATTTTATACGGTTTCTTATGTAGAGGTTATTATACCTATTAGGGAGTTGTGGAATGAATTTCACTATACTCCTAGAGAGAACTTCGATATATCCTTGGGACGAATTTCTATCGGTCGAGACATTCCCAGCTAGGGAATTTGTCTTCTAGCAAGGGCTCATGTTTTAAGTGTTATGTTTTTGGGTATGTAAAGATAATGAATGTATAGTTGTTGTAAACTCTGTTTATATGAAAAGTATGTTATTTAGTTATTACATTTTAAGTTACTTTAATTTGATTAATTGATGTTTTCTGTAACACCCCAACTTTTGGGTTAAGTACGATATTGTCATAAATGTATTGTTCTGTATTTTCTGTGAGTTATAAATTGAATTTGACTGTTTCGTGATTGTATTTGACTATTGTGTGTGATTTGCTCTGAGTCAAGAAAATAATAATTTTTTGGCCAAAAAAATCTTATTTTAATTATTCGGAGCTGGGAAATCTTACTAAACCCAATTCCGAGTGATATGTATACTAAACTTTTAATTTTTAGGATTTAACTGTGCAATAAAATAATTTTATATTATAATAATATTATTTTATTTAACAGTACCCACTATCTCAAAAATAGTAAAAATCTACTCCAAAATGACCATGGACCCGGAAAAGTCTGTGGGACCCGTGTTTAGAGAAGCAGTCAACGTTTCTGGCTAGACTAAATCCTAAGCCAATGGGAACTAGTCAACAATAGTGGCTTGAAAATTTTATACTAATAAGAAGCTAGTCCACAAAAGTGGTTAGACTTGTTAGTTTATGACTAGAAAACTTAACCAAGTTAGCTTAAGCCTAACTAAGTTAGTATAGGAAGCTTATGTAGTAACTAAATGGAGTGAACCTAGTTAGCTATCTATTTAAGTTCTAGTTAGAGAAGGTTCTAAAAATATCAAGACAGAAGCCTAGTTATCCTAAAGTAACTAGATAGTTAGGCAAATAACTAAGCAAACTAATCAAATGCACTTAAGTGTAACTAGATTTCATAAAAGAACACAAACCTAGTTACTCTCTCTTGGAGCAATTTGGTTAGAGCTTTTCAAGAAGGATCAAGAAGGTTTTTCTACACCAATTAGAAACAAGCTTGGAGCCAAAGCCTTAGACATCATCCATTGATCTAATCTAAGGTTGTTAGGAGTTAGGAGAAGTCAACAAAGGAGGCCACCTCCTTTGGAGCTCCACGGCCAAGTGCTTAGAGTTAGGAGGTGATTTTCATTTCATCTTCATCTTACTATCGCTAAAAATCTCTTTTCTCTCTCTACCAAAAACCAAAAATCACCATTGTTGCTCTTTGAGAGCCACACGGCCAACACCCTCATCTCACACCTCCACTCTTCTAAATTTTCATCTAACCCAACTTCTCAAATCCAAACAACATTCTAAGAACATCTCTAGTTAGGAGTTTCTCCAAAATCTTTCATCTTAAGCTTGGAAAATCATTTTGAAGATTTTTCCTACAAGGTGAAAATCCTTGTTTCTTATTTCTAACTTGATTTCTTAGGTTCTAAGCCATGATTGATCCATGGTTTATGTTTTTCTCCTATAGTTATGACTCTTTAAAGTTTGTTTGAGCATGTTAGGTTTTCTTGGGACCCACACAAAAATCATAGGAGGAGAGTAGAAGGAGTTGTCTTCCTTTAAGGTAAGAGGGAGATTTAATCTCATCAACCTTGTGTGGTGATGAGAAAATGGATTGTATGTGTAGTGAAGAATCTATAAGGATTCACTTATTTGGTTGTTTAATGCTTTCCTATTTGTGATTGATTTTAATTGTGAGCATGTCTATAGCTTTAAAAATATATTGCATATGTTTGTAAATGTATGAATATTATTGTAGGATGTGAATAACATGTAAGGATTGCATGAGTGTTCTAAAGAATGGCAAGGAAGCTCATGGCTTCTCTAAGAAAAAGAGAACCAAAATGTTCTCAACCATTTTCTAAAACAATGATTTAAGGAATTTAGGTAAAACAATGAATCTGAAAGTGATTTAGAAGATAGAAAATGAATTATTGATTATTTGTGAGGGGGATGTTGAATTCGGCCAACATGCCATTCAATGTATATTTGAGTTCCCAAAATTATTTTCTAAGGTAGATTAAGTAGCTAATCTACAAAAGAATTAAATTTCAATGAATCTTTGGGAAATTAAATGAATGAACTTAGTTTTAGAATTCTAAATTAGGAGAATTTGTTATAAGTAAGAAATAAAGAAAACACTTGAAAAATACTAACGTAGAGCTCACTCTTTGAGTTTTGAAGCGCGTCAGCAAGTTTCAAGGTGTAAATAATGGTTAAGGTTAAAATATATAGCATTTGAAGAAAAACATAGAAAATATCATTTAATAGATTTTCTAGACAAAATGCTGTCAAATTTTACTAAAATCGGACAAATACAAGAGAAGGTTGCATAATATGTTTATAATGTAAGGAAAATATTCTATGTAGTTTAAAAGTACTAGAAATAGCTTACATATATTTAAAATAATGATTTTTTAGCTATATGGTTAAGAAAATGATTTAAAAATCTTACGCGATTGAGAAAATGATTTAAAAATATTACACGATTTGAGAACGTTTGTAAAAGTGACGCGATTGTGAAAACGAGATAAAATTTCTACGCGACTAAATGGAACAGTGAGTTTTACTATTAGGCCAAAGTGGTGGACCCGGACATGTTGATATATAGTACTGTCAAGTGGAGACATACAATATTTGGAATAGTAAGACTGAGGGTATTTTTGTAATTATAATTCTTAATCATGCATTGAGAGTTGTGTCAATTTGGTTGAAAATTGGCGGTTGATTGACGAGATGAATTACACCATGTTGTGGGTGTGATAGGCGTAGTGTGGTTCATTAATTGAACTTGGAGGCATTAGTGTGCAGAGAATTCCACATGCAGACTGTTGGTAGCTCCTCTAGGACGTGGTAACGGGCAACGCACTAATGATCTTGACAAACACTATTTTTAATCAAGATCTTGTGGAGACTATTTGGTACAATGCCTGTAGTGCACGACGTATTTGGACAGTGTACTACTACGCGATGTTTTGGACAGTGGGCTATAGACACGATGTTAGACAGTGTAATAGTTTGGTTGGGCAGCCTGAGGTACTGATAGATCTTTTTGGATCATTCTCTCTAATGTCTGTGTTTAGCTCCATGGTGTAGGAACGAGTCGGTATGCATTAGCATCTATGATTTACATTTCAATGTTTACTATAACCTATGATAGTATGTATGACGTGTTAATTTGAGGTACTGTATATGATGTGATGGTATGCATTATTGTGATACTTGTTTGTGTTGTCATTTTCTTTATTGCCATACTTGTAATGATGTAGATTGTCTCACCTCTTTGTATGCATTTCTGTATTATTGTCATTATATTCTGTAAAGAGTTTGAGGAAGAGGAGCAGCCTGTAGAGATTCAGTACCCTGAGGAGCAATAGCTAAGCGATCAGTTCGAGGAAGGCGAGCTGCTAGATCACCCTTACCATCTAGATTCTTTGGTTTTGTGAGACTTGATTTTCATGGAGGCTCGAAAGCCTGGCAAGAACGTCAGGATAGAGGATTGGTAGTCTATGTGGGATGTTTGACTGTGTCTCTGCGTAGAGAGTTTGACGGGGAGCTTATTTTTACTACTACTCTGTATTTACATCTTGAGTTGCCTTTAACTCTTAGGCGTTATTGGGGAGGAATTTTCCATACGCCTAGCAAGCTTAGTAGTGTGTCGACAGCACAAACTCACGTCTGTTGAGTTGTGAGGCATCCAGGATTTCTGCTATCCGATGATCTCTCTGAGAGTGATCCTTCAGAGGGTTAGGAATCTTTGATGTGCACTTGGGCATGTTATGCTGTATTATGCTGACTCTTTACTGTTTTATTAAATAGTTGTATTACCAAGTGGCCTCAATACTCAAGAGGGGGGTGAATTGAGTAAGTAAGACAAGTTTGCAAATCTTTCGCAAATCGTTTGATAAATAATTTTCGTTGAAGCTATTTGATGATTATAACTGATTGGATAAATGGAATAAATACTTTTACTTATAAATGCAATAATCAATAAGAACAATATTCAAGCTATTCAATGAAATAGTGCTTAATGTAAAGAGAAGGGTTTAGAGAGAACAAACACAGTGATTTATCCTGGTTCGATCACCAATCCACTTGTGATCTATGTCCAGTCCCCAAGCAACAACTTGAGATTTTCCACTATATCTTCAAGCTTCAATGGGTACTTGACAACCACTACAACCTTGAGCACTCAACACAATGGGATACTTCACCCTAATGCTTGAGCCTCTATTTTCAAAGGGATACCTCACCCTTACAATACTTGAGGGATACCTCACCCTCTTTAAACAGATTGTATAAGATTTAAATGGAAGAAACTCTCTCTAGAGCAAGTATTACAAATTGAGGAACTATGGTATTTGAGATTCACACAAATTCAAGCTCAAAACAGAGGATTTTGTAGAATGATGAGAAAAACTTGTTTAAAACTCAATAGTAATTTTCAGAATGATAGACTCAGTTTTTCTAACCCACCAACGAAGCCCAACTTCCAAATATATAGGTAAGTGTTATTCAATGCCGTTGGAAGTGGTTGTGAGCAATTAATGCTCATCAATATAGCCGTTACGGGCTTCTTCTTATTTTTCCAGAACAAAGGCTAATCGGTTAGCCAAGTATCATAACCGGTTAGGGGCTCATTTAGGCTTATTCAGAATTGTTCTGGTTTGATAACTAACTGGTTAAGAATGTGTCCTAATTGGTTAGGACCTCACGAAAATGAGTTCTGGGAAGGATGCTAACCGGTTGGACCTGCAGGCTAATCGGTTAGGACATGGTCAGAATAGTTTCTGAGTTGATGAATAACCGGTTAGGTCTTCTACCTAATCGGTTAGGACAAAAAATTTTTGGCTTCTGAGTTATAGAATAACCGATTAGGCCATCTACCTAATCGGTTAGGACAGGATTAAAATGGTTTCTGAGTTTATGAATAACCGGTTAGGTCTTCTACCTAATCGGTTAGGACAAAACATTTTTGGCTTCTGGAAGTGAGACTAACCGGTTAGGTCTCTCACCTAATCGGTTAGGACAAACATATTTTGGCCTCTGAGTTATTAAATAACCGATTAGCTACTTTGCCTAATTGGTTAGGCATGTTATAAAAAATGAGACAAAGCTTTTGTTTGAACTAACTAACCGGTTAGGAGCTGGTCCTAATCGGTTAGGGGCCTTGAAATTTTGGCTCCTAATGTTTATCAAGAGGCTGGTAAGTATCCAAAAAAGGCTTAGGATATTAGATTTGAAAGAGTTGTTGCATAAAACCTTTTTGATCCTAACTTGAAAAACCATTTTGCAAATATATTTTAAGGAAGCCATTTGAGCTTGAGGTGAATCTTTAATATACCTTTACACTAGATCTATAACCTACATGCTAAGCTTAAGTTCCTTGTGACTTGATCATTGTGTTCCCATTGCTTTCTTGTTTATCGACATCAAAACATTTACATCTAGTCTATGTCAATCACATTCTCCCCCTTTTTGATGATGACAAACACTTATTGAGAAAGAGATTAGTTCAAATGATAATTGGAATTCATAATAGAATTTGGAGCCTTACTCCCCCTCTTTTGTTCAAGAGGTGCTTGAATCAGAGATGTACAGCTCCCCCTTTGTTTTGGGATTCCAGGACCATTAACAAACACAATACATTATCATAACACATTCAATTACTTTTCTCAATAAATAGAAAGACCCTTATCCTTCTCCCCCTTTTGGCATAATCAAAAAGGAATTCAGTAACCTAGGTTATTTGAAACCAAGCATGCAAAACAGAAACTGATTAATAAGATTAAGCATAGTGTCAGGAAACTCATAAGCAGTCACACAGAGACGCATATGCAGGCATACCATACTTAAATATATCCAAGATTCAAAATAAGAGTCAAAGATCACTATTGAGATAGTCATGCCAATTACCAAAATAAATCAAGGAAAAACAATCATTAGACATGCTAAATAATTCTCCCAAAATATCCAAAATAAGATAATTAAGCAAAGTCAAAATAGAGTTCAGAGACAATTAGTGCAGCAACACAACTATGATAAAAACAGAGAGTCCATGCCTAAGCCCCAGGGTCCTCGGGTGCTGGAAAGCGACGCTCGATCCTATCCAAGCGGTCTTCCATGGCACTCAACCGATCAAAGATGACTGAGATACTATGTTCTTGGTAGGTGCGTAGATCCGTGATGGCTGCAAGAATGCGAGCTTCACTGGTGGATTCGGAGACGCTACTCATATCTGGTGCCTCCTCCATAGGGACATCAGCTGTGTTAATAGGAATTTCTTCTGGTGGCGCTCCTCCCACTCGTGCATGACCATAAGTCCATTCACCATTGACGTTCTTCATGTGCATTCTATTAAAAGAGGCAAGACCAAATTTATGAGGGCCGGCAGTGTTTAAAATGCCATCGTCCAATAGGGGAACCTTTTGATGGTCTAGGATTCGAGCAACCAGAAGAGCGTACGGAAGATCCATAGCTGCCTTGTTTTTAGCTTTCATCATAGTGTGTATAATGTAGAAAGGCCAGTTGATCTTTATGCGTTCCTTGAGAAGCCACATCAGGAAGATGTCTTCCTCTTCAACCAGGGCATAATTACTTGCCATTGGTGCGAGAATATGAGTGATGATGAAATGAAGAAGACGATCATGTATCTTCAGAAGCCCGGTAGTGAAAGTTCCTTTTGGCATTGGAGCTCCAGGTTGAAGCATGCCCATTGTAGCGTCATCTCTCTTATAATTTTCCCACTGACCATGTTTTTCCAGTCTGAGCTTTTCACCGGAGTGAGGAAGATCAAACAAAGGGACCCACTCACTGGGATTCATAACAATCTTATGCTTCTTAACTTCAGAAATTAAAGTTCCACCTTTAATAGATAAATTGCAGAAGAAGACTTTAGTGGGTTCAAGATAGAAGTACCCCGGATTTGTGGTGACGAGGGTTCTCAACCCATGGAATTCAAGAAGCTCTGTGAGAGGAGTGAATCCTTCTTAGATGAAAAACTCCCAGTCCATCCATTTGGGTGAGATGATACGCCTTGCATGAAATTCCAGCTAGTACTTCTTCATCTGAGCAGGGTCAGTGAAGTATCTTCCAAGGTTCAAAGTGACTGAGAAATCTGGGTCAGTGTCAATAGGGGTTGTTTCCTTTGAGACATTGGGGTTTTTTGTTCGTGTTCTTTTGGGGAAGGAGGAGCTGCTGGCCATGGTGGAAATGGAGGCTTAGGGCACAGTGGTGGAGAGAGAGTGTGTGAGGGAGATTGAAATGAAGGTTTAATTGAAGAAGGATGATGGAAGATGATGGAATGTGAGAGAAATGGGGTTTGAAGACCAAATTTAGGGTGGATTTATGGTGAGGGATGAAGGTGAGGGAGTGGGCGTGAGAGAGCTTGAGAGAATGAAGATGAAAATGGAGGTAGGGTGCGTGAATGGAGGGAACCACGCTGTTGATGGGTGTTTAATTAGAGTGACCTAACCGGTTAGGAAGGGTGGGTAACCGGTTAGGGAAATTGGAAATAGCCACTGAGTTTTCCAATAATCGGTTAGGATTGGTAGCTAACTGGTTATTGTGTTAAGTCAGAACGCACAAACTGGTTTCCAAAGACAGGGTAACCGGTTAGGAATCATCCCTAACCGATTATTTGGCCACGGTAGAGAGCCCATCAGGATCCCAAAAGACTTCTAGATCTCAAACGAAATTTTATTTTTCTTCTTTTTCTTGATCATTTCACTGATAGCACTATAACAAACTCATGGGAATAATCCTTGACAAGTATCAGTAGGAACAATCTCATTTCACTTCCAGTATTCCAAATCACTTGAGGTTTATTTTGGCTTGACTCCATTTTCATTTAGAAACAAAATTTCTCCCAATATTAGTAGGAACTTTGAGCTTTCAGATTGGGGGACTTAAGCATGAACTGAGCTCCTGTAAAACAAAGTAAGGGGACACTCCGACGCTCAAGTTAGTGTTGGATTCAAATATGATTAATAGCTTAGAAATTTTGCAGTAAAATGTCAATTTATGCATGATTGATCCAAGATACCAAGCTCATTTCTAATATAGAAAAATGCTTTTTTTGCTAAGGGTTTGGTGAAAATGTCAGCTAGTTGCTTAGTTGTTTCAACAAATTCAAGTATGCAATCACCCTTTTGAACATGATCTTTAATGAAATGATATCTTATTTCAATATGTTTAGTCCTAGAATGCAAAATGAGATTTTTTGACAAGTTAATTGCACTAGTATTATCACATCTTATGGGGATATGATCAAGCTCAAGACCATAGTCCAAGAGTTGTTGTTTCATCCAAAGGATTTGAGAACAACAACTCCCATTACGCAACATATTCAGCTTCAAATTTGTAGACAATGCCACACTATTTTGTTTCTTGCTATGCCAAGAAACTAGTGAGCTTCCAAGCAAGTGGCATGTCCCACTAGTGCTCTTTTGATCCATTTTGCATCCAGCGAAATCAAAATCAGAATACCAAATAAGGCTACAAAAGGCACCTTTAGGGTACCATAAACCCATTTGTGATGTGCCTATTAGATATTTCATTATTCTTTTAACAGCACTTAGGTGTGATTCTTCAGGATTAGCTTGATATCTAGCACACATGCATACGCTAAACATTATATCAGGCCTACTTGCAGTGAGATAAAGGAGTGAGCCAATCATACCTCTATATTTCGTAATTTCTACTGATTTACCTCCTTCATCCTTGTCCAAATAGCAAGAAGTGCCCATAGGAGTAGCCATATGCTTGGCATTGTCCATTCCGAACTTCTTGAGTAGCTCCTTGCAATACTTGGATTGGCTTATGAACGTTCCTTCTCTTGTTTGCTTGATTTGGAGACCAAGGAAGAAGTTGAGTTCACCCATCATGGACATTTCAAACTCACTTTGCATAGTATTTGAAAATTCTTTACAAAGAGAGTTGTTAGTAGCTCCAAATATAATGTCATCAACATAGATTTGAACTAGAAGTATGTCATGCATTTTGTGTTTTATGAAAAGGGTAGTGCCAACCTTGCCTCTAGAAAAACCTTTTTCTAAAAGAAATTTGCTCAACCTTTCATACCAAGCTGTAGGAGCTTGTTTCAAGCCATACAAGGCCTTTTTCAGTTTAAAAACATGGTTGGGCAATTCAAAGTCTTCAAAACCAGGAGGTTGTTCCACATATACCTCTTCTTGTATAAAACCATTTAGAAAGGCACTTTTGACGTCCATTTGATAAAGTTTGAAATCTATGATGCAAGCATATGCAAGTAACATTCTAATGGCCTCCAACATAGCTACAGGAGCATAAGTTTCTTCATAGTCTATGCCTTCTTCTTGATTATATCCTTTAGCTACAAGCCTAACTTTATTTCTTATTATTAAACCCGTTTCATCAAGTTTGTTCCTAAATACCCATTTGGTGCTAATTATAGGATGATCATTGGGCCTCGGAACTAATTCCTAAACTTGATTCCTCTCAAATTGGTTTAGTTCTTCTTGTATGGCCAAGATCCAATGCTCATCATTAATGGCCTCATTTATATCTTTAGGTTCAACTTGAGAGACAAAGGCTAGGTGATTACATGCATCTCTAAGTGAGTTTCAAGTGATTACCCCTTTTGATACATCACCTATCACCTTGTCGAGAGGATGATATCTTAAAGTCCTCCATTCCTTGGGTAGATCCAAGATTTCTGAATCTTTTTGTCATAAGTGATTAAGGAGACTTTCTTCTTGCTTTTTGGACTCTTTCTCTTGATTTTCCAAGTGCGTTTTTGCCAAGATTTCTGAAACATCATCAACAAGCTCCTTTCTCGGCTCATTTGGGTTAGTTTCATCAAATGCAACATGTATGGACTCTTCTATGGTCATAGTTCGTTTATTATAGACTCTAAAGGCCTTACTATGAATAGAATAACCAATGAATATTCCCTCATCAGATTTTGCATCAAACTTCCCCAAGTTATCTTTTCCATTATTCAAAACAAAGCATTTACATCCAAACACATGAAAATATGACACATTTGGCTTCCTTCCTTTATACAATTCATATGGGGTTTTCTTTAAAATTGGCCTTATTAGGGCTTTATTCATGACATAACAAGCGGTGTTAACTGCATCCGCCCAAAAGTACTTAGGAAGGTTGGCCTCATTGAGCATAGTTCTTGCCATTTCCTCTAAAGATCGAATTTTCCTTTCTACAACACCATTTTGTTGTAGTGTTCTAGGGGCAGAAAAATTATGCTCAATGCCATGTTCATCACAAAAAGTTTCAAATTCATGATTTTCAAATTCACCACCATGGTCACTTCTTATGGATGCAATACAAAAACTTTTTTCGTTTTGGATAATTTTGGCAAGCTTTCTAAATGATTGAAAAGCATCATTTTTGTGGGCCAAGAATAAGGTCCATGTAAACCTAGAAAAATCATCCACAATCACTAATGCATAGTAATTCCCACCAAAGCTTATAGTTCTAAAGGGACCAAAAAGATCCATGTGCAAAAGTTGTAAAGGTCTAGAAGTTGAAACTATGTTTTTAGCTTTAAAAGAGACCTTTACTTGTTTTCCCTTTTGACATGCATCACAAAGTTTTTCTTTTTCAAATTTGAGCTTTGGAAGACCAATTACTAGTTCTTTAGAAACCAATTTGTTTAAGTGATCCATGTGAATGTGAGCAATTCTTCTATGCCATAACCATGAATCATTTTCTTTACTCATAAAGCATTTAGCATCATTTGAGGAGATATCATCAAGACTAATCATATATATATTATTGACCCTATGGCCAACAAACTTAACTTGCTTATCATCCTTTCCCTCAATTATGCAACAAGAGGAATCAAATATAACTCTATTGCCTTTATCACATAATTGACTAATACTAAGCAAATTATGTTTAAGTCCTTCAACAAGCAAAACATTATCAATAGATGATGAAGGGATCTTACCAACTTTGCCAATTCCAAGAATCTTCCCTTTGTTATTATCACCATATGTGACATGACCATGTTTCTTGTGGGTAAGGGAGGAGAACTTAGAGCCATCACCGGTCATGTGCTTGGAGCAACCACTATCAAGATACCAACTTGAGCTCTTGGTCTTCAAGCACACCTACAACACACATTCAAGATTTAACCTTTGGTACCCAAATTGTTTTGGGTCCTTGTGTGTTAGAATTAGGTATGGTGTCTTTAGGGACCCAAACCCTTTTAATTCCAACCTTGGTGTTTATGTTCTTTCTAACATTGCAAGTGGATGCACTATGCCCTTTCCTACCACAATGAAAACATTTAACAAAGAGACTACTTGAAGTTTTTGAGGAAACAAAGAAGTTCTTATAAGACTTTTGATGGTTGTTTGGATTAAATCCCAAACCGGCTTTTTGAAAAGCACATTTTTGTCTCCCTAACAACACATTCAAGTTGTCTCTTCCAAAAGTGAATTTTGCAAGAGTGTTGTTCAAGTCTTCAATTTCTTTTTCAAAAGCTTTACATGATAAACAAGGTAATGATATAGATGCATTATCATGTGAGGAACAAGTCATACATAATGAATTAGCATCTATGAGTCCTAAGGTCTCATTTTCAATTTTAAGTTCATTTAACTCCTTAGTTAAGGTAGAAACTTTGTTTGTCAATAGGGAGATTGTTTTATTGGAAGTCAAAATCATTTTTGTGAGCCTCAAAGATTCATTATGCAATTCTTGAAAGGCATCTTGTAATTCATCATAAGAAGGTGGAGGTTCTAGGCTAGAAGAAGTTACCTCGGTATCGCTTTCTCCACTTTCCTCTCCTTGAGCCATGAGGCAAAGATGGGCTTCTTCATTTTCCGAATCGTCAGAAGAGCTTAAGTCATTGTCCTCCCAAGCTATATATGCTCTTCTTCCTTTCTTTTCCTTGGAGGGTCTTTTCTCAAACTTCTCCATCTTCTTGAGATATATAGGACACTCCATTTTCATGTGCCCCAATTTTTCGCATTCGTAGCATTTTGGAGGAGTAGATGATCCTTCTCCTTTGTGATAAGCTTTCTTTTGAGGAAAGGGTGGTCTTCTTTGAAATCCCTTTTTCTTTAAGAATCTTCCGAACTTTCTCACAAGGAGACTAAGATTCTCCTCACTTAGCTCAATATTTTCAGCATCCTCTTCACCATCTTCATCATCATCTTCAAGTATGGAATATGTGGCTTTGAGTGCAATTCCCTTCTTCTTTTTATCATGTTCTTCACTTTGATTAAGCCTATTTAGTTCCAGCTCATGTTCTTGAAGCTTTCCGAATAGGATGGCTAGAGACATTATTGATAAATCTCTTGATTCCGCAATAGCCATTACTTTGGGTTGCCAATTCCTGCTTAGACATCTCAAGACTTTGTTAATAAGATCCTCATTAGGAAATGTCTTTCCCAATGAGATGAGATGATTAACAATGTGAGTAAATCTCTTTTGTATATCTTGAATGCTCTCACCTTGGTTCATTCTAAACAATTCATATTCATGAGTAAGAGTGTTTATTCGAGATCGTTTTACCTCACTAGTACCTTCATGAGTTACTTGTAGGGTATCCCACATTTCTTTTGCGGTCTTACAATTTGACACCCTAAAGAATTCATCATACCCCAAGGATGTGGTGATGATGTTCTTGGCTCTCAAATTGTATTGAACCTTCTTTTTATCATCATCGGTCCATTCACTTCTAGGTGTATTAATTGTCACACCATCTTTAGCTTGTGTTGGGACAAAAGCACCATTTTCAATGGCGTCCCACACATCTAAGTCAATAGCTTCAATGAAAATTTTTATTCTTTCTTTCTAATAAGCATAACCATCCCCATTGAAATAAGGAGGTCTATTTATAGAAGAACCTTCATTTGAAAAACCATTTGAAGCCATCACTTCTCTTGAAGCTGCTAAGCTCTTTATACAAGAGTCTAGCTCTGATACCACTTGTTACCAAGTGGCCTCAATACTCAAGAGGGGGGGTGAATTGAGTAAGTAAGACAAGTTCGCAAATCTTTCGCAAATCGTTTAATAAACAATTTTTGTTGAAGCTATTTGATTATTATAACTGATTAGATAAATGGAATAAATACTTTTACTTATAAATGCAATAATTAAGAAGAATAATATTCAAGCTATTCAATGAAACAGTGCTTAATGTAAAGAGAAGGGTTTAGAGAGAACAAACACAGCGATTTATCCTGGTTCGATCACCAATCCACTTATGATCTACGTCCAGTCCCCAAGCAACAACTTGAGATTTTCCACTATATCTTCAAGCTTCAATGGGTGCTTGACAACCACTATAACCTTGAGCACTCAACACAATGGGATACCTCACCCTAATGCTTGAGCCTCTATTTTCAAAGGGATACCTCACCCTCTCTAAACAGATTGTATAAGATTTAAATGGAAGAAACTCTCTCTAGAGCAAGTATTACAAATTGAGGAACTATGGTATTTGAGATTCACACAAATTCAAGCTCAAAACAGAGGATTTTGTAGAATGATGAGAAAAACTTGTTTAAAGCTCAATAGTAATTTTCAGAATGATAGACTCAGTTTTTCTAACCCACCAACGAAGCCCAACTTCCAAATATATAGGTAAGTGTTATTCAATGCCGTTGGAAGTGGTTGTGAGCAATTAATGCTCATCAATATAGCCGTTACGGGCTTCTTCTTATTTTTCCAGAACAAAGGCTAATCGGTTAGCCAAGTATCATAACCGGTTAGGGGCTCATTTAGGCTTATTCAGAATTGTTCTGGTTTGATAACTAATCAGTTAGGAATGTGTCCTAATCGGTTAGGACCTCACGAAAATGAGTTCTGGGAAGGATGCTAACCGGTTAGACCTACAGGCTAATCGGTTAGGACATGGTCAGAATAGTTTCTGAGTTGATGAATAACCAGTTAGGTCTTCTACCTAATCGGTTAGGACAAAACGTTTTTGGCTTCTGAGTTATAGAATAACTGGTTAGGCCATCTACCTAATCGGTTAAGACAGGATTAAAATGGTTTCTGAGTTTATGAATAACCGGTTAGGTCTTCTACCTAATCGGTTAGGACAAAACATTTTTAGCTTCTGGAAGTGAGACTAACTGATTAGGTCTCTCACCTAATCGGTTAGGACAAACATATTTTGGCCTCTGAGTTATTAAATAACTGATTAGCTACTTTGCCTAATCGGTTAGGCATGTTATAAAAAATGAGGCAAAGCTTTTGTTTGAATTAACTAACCGGTTAGGAGCTGGTCCTAATTGGTTACGGGCCTTGAAATTTTGGCTCCTAATGTTTATCAAGAGGCTGGTAAGTATCCAAAAAAGGCTTAGGATATTAGATTTGAAAGAGTTGTTACATAAAACCTTTTTGATCCTAACTTGAAAAACCATTTTGAAAATACATTTTAAGGAAGCCATTTGAGCTTGAGGTGAATCTTTAATATACCTTTACACTAGATCTATAACCTACATGCTAAGCTTGAGTTCCTTGTGACTTGATCATTGTGTTCCCATTGCTTTCTTGTTTGTCGACATCAAAACATTTGCATCTAGTCCATGTCAATCACAAGTTGTAGTTGTAAATTATTTGTATACTTAAGACAAAATCATATGTATATTATGGTGTGTGATTATGTTTTGCCTTATTTTGTGTTTTGTGTTATTTTGTTTAATGTTATTATGTATAAAAAGGAAAAATTTTACAACTCATATTATTTATGTACCAAATGTTTTATAACTTGGGTAAGATTTTATTTTATTGCATTAAAAATGTGACATCCCCACAAGAGTGTTACATTAGTTGGTATCAGAGCCCAAGTTAGAGTCTTTTGGGGTTACGGTTGGGTCTGTTTTTGCTTGTGTTGTGTGATTCTCTGTGATTTGTTTCCGAAAGGTTACATATGACCTTGTTTTGTCTTGTTGAAGAAAGAAGATGTCTGGTGGAAGAAGAACTAGTGCGAACGTGGAACGTAATGTGGACCCAATGACTGTAGCTGCTGAAGCTATGCAGCGAATGGCGGAAGTAATTACTCTACAAAACCAACGAGCAGCTCAACTGCTGATGCTCTAAATTTGTCTGAATTTAGGCGTAATAACCCGCCACAGTTTAGAGGCAAGTTTGACCCTGAGAAGGCAAGTCTCCGGATCTAAGACTTGGAAAGGGTGTTTGAAGGAATGGGGTGCGCAGATTATAGAAAGGTGACATATGCTACTTTCATGTTGAGAGGAGATGGAAAAAATTGGTGGAGAGGAACCCGCCGATTGTTACAAGCTGAAGGGACTGAAATTACTTGGGAGGTGTTTAGTGAAGTATTTCTGGAGAAGTACTTTCCTGCCAGTGCCCGACGTGCCAAGGAGATGCAATTTCTTGGTTTGCGTCAGGGTAACATGACTGATGGGGAGTATGCTGCTAAGTTTGAGAGCTTGTCACAGTTCTCAAGGTACTTTCAAATTCAACCTGATAAGGCATAGAAGTGCCGTAAGTTTGAGAATGGGCTGAGGGTAGAACTGAAGCGAGGAGTACTACCTATGAGGATGAATGAATTTCCTGCTTTGATGGATACCTATCGACGACTTGAGGAGTTGGAGCCGTCTCGAGATCTTAGAAATCGTAACTTTGGACTGGCTAGGTTCCAAAGAGGAGGCAATAACAGCAATAACTGGTTTCAACGCAAGCCTTATTCGAGACCACCGGGAAGTCAGCCTCAACGTCCATTTGCTGGGGGAAGTTCTAGTGGTAACAGAGTTGGTCAAAATGTGGCGTTTATGCTGGGATGTTTTAAGTGTGGAAAGAGTGGCCATATATCTACGGATTGTTCAATCAGAGGAATGATCTGTTTCAATTGCAGAAAACCTGGACATGTTTCTAGGGATTGCACTCAGCCGGAGAGGAAGCCTGCTGTGAGTAATGTTTGTGCTAGTCAACCGCGATCTGGAGGGCGAGTATATATGATGACTGGAACTGAAGCTTCTCAGTCTGAAGATTTCATTCAGGGGGAATGTGTCATTGAAGGTAATCTCTTGACTGTGTTATATGATTCGGGTGCAACATATTCATTTATTGCAAATGATTATGTGGAACGATTGAAACTGCTTGTGTCTTCTCTGAGTTTTCAATTGATTATTTCTACGCCAACTGCCAAACCTGTTGTTACATCCAAAATATATCTGAATTGTCCTATCATTATAAAGGATCGTGTATTTTTGGTCAATTTAATTTGTTTATCTTTTGTTGAGATAGACGTAATATTAAGAATGGATTAGTTATCTTCTAACCATATCCTGATAGACTGTGCAAACAAAACCATAGTTTTTCCTAAGGAAGAAAGTTCTGGATTCTTGACTGCTGTTAAAGTCAAATCATTGTTGAGAGATAGAGCTCAGGGATATATGTTACTATCTTCTTTAGAAGTTAAAAGTGAGAAAGATGTGAACACTATTCCTATCGTTAATAAGTTTCCAGAGATCTTTCCTGATGATGTACCCAATTTGCCACTGGAAAGGGAGATCGAGTTCTTTATTGATTTGGTGCCGGGAGCAGGTCCTATTTCCATTGCACCATATCGAATGTCGCCAGCAGAGTTGGTAGAATTGAAGAAGCAATTGGAGGAACTGTTGGAGAAATAATTTGTGCGACCTAATATTTCACCGTGGGGAGCACCAGTGCTACTAGTCAAGAAGAAGTATGGAACTTCTCGTCTTTGTGTAGATTATCATCAGTTGAACAAGGTTACGATAAAGAATAAGTATCCACTTTCGAGAATTGATGATTTGATGGATCAGTTGAAGGGAGCAGCTATTTTCTCTAAGATAGATCTGCGATCAGGTTATCATCAGATTCGTGTCAAGGTAGATGATGTACCTAAGATAACTTTTCGAACCCGTTATGGACATTATGAGTATCAAGTGATGCCATTCGGCGTGACGAATGCTCCTGCAATATTCATGGATTATATGAATAGGATTTTTTGTCCGTACCTAGACAGATTTGTCGTTGTTTTTATCAATGACATTCTGATCTACTCTCAAAGTTAAGAAGAGCATGTTGAACATCTCAGTATAGTTCTCCAGATTTTGAAAGAGAAGAAGATGTATGCGAAGTTGGCAAAATGTGAATTTTGGTTGGAAGAGGTTCAATTTCTAGGCTATGTGATTTCCAAGGAAGGTATTGCGGTAGACCCATCGAAGGTGGAGACCATTTTGCAATGGGAAAGGCCTAAGACAGTGACGGAGGTCCGGAGTTTTGTTGGATTGGCCGGATATTATCGAAGGTTTATTGAAGGTTTTTCTAAAATAGCTGGCCCACTTACACAACTCACAAGGAAGAGTCAAGCTTTTGATTGGACGAAGGAACGTGAAGCAAGTTTCCAAGAGTTGAAGAAGAGATTGACGACTACACCAGTGCTAATTTTACCGGATCCTAACAAATCTTTTGAGGTGTATTGTGATGCTTCTTACCAAGGGTTAGGATGTGTATTAATGCAAAATAGGAATGTGGTAGCTTATACTTCAAGACAGTTGAAGGTCCATGAGAGGAACTACCCAACGCACGATTTGGAACTAGCCGCAGTGGTCTTTGCGTTGAAAGTGTGGAGGCATTTTCTGTATAGAGCTATGTTCAATGTCTTTAGCGATCACAAAAGTTTGAAATACTTGTTTAATCAAAAGGAATTGAACATGAGGCAGCGGCGATGGTAAGAATTCTTGAAGGACTATGATTTTCAACTTCAATATCATATAGGAAAGGCGAATGTGGTGGCGAATGCCTTGAGTAGAAAAGTGGTTAATGTTTCTACCATGATGATAAAGGAGGAGGAGCTGATTAATCAATTTAGAGATCTATGGTTGTCAGTGGAATTAGTACCAGGAAAGATTCATCTAAGTAAGGTTATGATTTTGAATGACTTGCTGGAAGTAATCCGAGAAAAACAGGATGAGGATTCGTTTTTACAGAATGAAAAGGAATTTTTGAAACAAGGTCATAAGGCGACGGTGGAGGAAGGATCTAATGGAATCTTAAGATTTGAAGGAAGAATTTGTATACCTGATCCCGATCTTAAGAAAGCAATTTCGGATGAAGCTTATACTAGTAATTTGAGTATGCATCCGGGGATGACTAAGATGTATCAAGACTTAAAGCGGATGTTTTGGTGGCCAAGAATGAAGAGAGATGTAGCGGAACATGTGACATCTTGTCTCGTTTGTCAAAAGGCCAAAGTGGAACATCAAAGGCCTGCCGGTATGTTACAACCTTTAACTATTCCAGAATGGAAATGGAATAGTATCTCGATGGATTTTGTTACCGGATTACCAAGAATGAGGAAGGGTCATGATTCTATATGGGTTATAGTTGATAGGCGTACGAAGTCAGCCCACTTCTTGCCGATCAATATTAAGTATTCGTTAGAATGATTAACCCAGATGTACATCAGCAAAGTTGTTAGACTCCACGGTGTACCCACAAGTATAGTTTCTGATAGAGATTTGAAGTTTACATCAAGGTTCTGGCGAAGTTTGCAAGAAGCCATGGGAACTAAACTGCAATCAAGTTTTGCTTATCATCCGCAGGCTAATGGTCAAATGGAGAGAACAATTCAGTCATTGGAAGACTTGTTGTGTGCTTGTGTGTTGGAACAACAAGGGAGTTGGGATGAATTTCTGTCTTTGATAGAATTCACCTACAACAATAGTTATCACTCAAGTATAGGGATGGCACCTTATGAAGCCCTATATGGACAACAATGCCGAACACCTTTGTGTAGGTATCAGGATGGGGAAAGTATGACCATTAGGCCTGATCTTGTGCAACAAACTACGAAAAAAGTGAAAATGATTCAAGAGAAAATGCAGACGACTCAGAGCCGACAGAAGAGTTATGCTAATAAGCGAAGGTGACCTCTTGAATTCGAGGAGGGTGAGCATGTGTTCTTGCGAGTAACACCTATGATTAGTGTCGGAAGGGTTATCAAATCCAAAAAACTCACTCCTAAATTCATAGGGCCTTATCAAATTATTCATCGGATAGGTCCTGTAGCCTACCAAATAGCTTTACCATCTTTTCTATCTAATCTACATAATGTGTTCCATGTGTCTCAACTGAGGAAATATATCCCAGATGCAACGCATGTCATACAGCCAGATGAAGTGCAACTGAAGGACAAGTTGACGTATGAAACACTTTCTGTTAAGATTGAGGACAAGAGAGTGAAGCAGCTTTGAGGGAAGATGATTGAGCTGGTAAAGGTAATATGGAATAATGTAAGGGGAGATGCTACTTGGGAGCTAGAAGATAAGATGAGGGAGCCATACCCTCAACTGTTCTAAGGAACGATAAATTTCGGGGATGAAATTTTATTAGTAGGGGAGAGTTGTACACCCCAACTTTTGGGTTAAGTATGATATTGTCCAAATTGTACTGTTTTGTATTTTCTGTGAGTTATAAATTGAATTTGACTATTTTGTGATTGTATTTGACTGTTGTGTGTGATTTGCTCCGAGTCAAGAAAATAATAATTTTTTAGCTGGAAAAATCTTATTTTAATTATTCAGAGTTGGGGGATCTTACTAAACCCAATTCCGAGTGATATGTATACTAATCTTTTAATTTTTAAGATTTAATTGTGTAATAAAATAATTTTATATTATTATAATATTATTTTATTTGACAATACCCACTGTCTTAAAAAAAGTAGAAATCTACTCCAAAATGACCATGAACCCGAAAAAGTCTGTGGGACCCACGTTTAGAGAAGCAGTCAACGTTTCTAGCTAGACTAAATCCTAAGCCAATGGGAACTAGTCAACAATAATGGCTTAAAAATTTTAGACCAATAAGAAGCTAGTCCACAAAAGTGGTTAGACTTGTTAGTTTATGACTAGAAAACTTAACCAAGTTAGCTTAAGCCTAACTAAGTTAGTATAGGAAGCTTATGTAGTAACTAAATGGAGTGAACCTAGTTAGCTATCTATTTAAGTTCTAGTTAAAGAAGGTTCTAAAAATATCAAGACAAAAGCTTAGTTATCCTAAAGTAACTAGATAGTTAGGCAAGTAACTAAGCAAACTAATCAAATGCACTTAAGTGTAACTAGATTTCATAAAAGAACACAAACCTAGTTACTCTCTCTTAGAGTAATTTGGTTAGAGCTCTTCAAGAAGGATCAAGAAGGTTTTTCTACACCAATTAGAAACAAGCTTGGATCCAAAGCCTTTGATATCATCCATTGATCTAATCTAAGGTTGTTAGGAGTTAGGAGAAGTCAACAAAGGAGGCCACCTCCTTTGGAGCTCCACGGCCAAGTGCTTAGAGTTAGGAGGTGATTTTCATTTCATCTTCATCTTACTATCTCTAAAAACCTCTTTTCTCTCTCTACCAAAAACCAAAAATCACCATTGTTGCTCTTTGAGAGCCACACAGCCAACACCCTCATCTCACACCTCCACTCTTCTAAATTTTCATCTAACCCAACTTCTCAAATCCAAACAACATTCTAAGAACATCTCTAGTTAGGAGTTTCTGCAAAATCTTTCATCTTAAGCTTGGAAAATCATTTTGAAGATTTTTCCTACAAGGTGAAAATCCTTGTTTCTTATTTCTAACTTGATTTCTTAGGTTCTAAGCCATGATTGATCCATGGTTTATGTTTTTCTCCTATAGTTATGACTCTTTAAAGTTTGTTTAAGCATGTAAGGTTTTCTTGGGGGCCACACGAAAATCATAGGAGGAGAGTAGAAGGAGTTGTCTTCCTTTAAGGTAAGAGGGAGATTTACTCTCATTAACCTTGTGTGGTGATGAGAAAATGGATTGTATGTGTAGTGAAGAATCCATAAGGATTCACTTATTTGGTTGTTTAATGCTTTCCTATTTGTGATTGATTTTAATTGTGAGCATGTCTATAGCTTTAAAAATATATTACATGTGTTTGTAAATGTATGAATATTATTGTAGGATGTGAATAACATGTAAGGATTGCATGAGTGTTCCAAAGAACACCAAGGAAGCTCACGAATTCTCCAAGAAAAAGAAAACCAAAATGTTCTCAACCATTTTCTAAAATAATGATTTAAGGAATTTAGGTAAAATAATGAATCTGAAAGTGATTTAGAAGATAGAAAATGAATTATTGATTATTTGTGAGAGGTATGTTGAATTCGGCCAACATGCCATTCAATGTATATTTAAGTTCCCAAAATTATTTTCTAAGGTAGGTTAAGTAGCTAATCTACAAAAGAATTAAATTTCAATGAATCTTTGGGAAATAAAATGAATGAACTTAGTTTCAGAATTCTAAATTAGGAGAATTTGTTATTAGTAAGAAATAAAGAAAACACTCAAAAAACACTAACGTAGAGCTCACTCTTTGAGTTTTGAAGCATGTTAGCAAGTTTCAAGGTGTAAATAATGGTTAAGGTTAAAATATATAGTATTTGAGGAAAAACATAGAAAATATCATTTAATGGATTTTCTAAACAAAATGCTGTCAAATTTTACTAAAATCGGACAAATACAAGAGAAGGTTCCATAATATGTTTATAACATAAGGAAAATATTGTACGTAGTTTAAAAGTACTAGAAATAGCTTACACATATTTAAAATAATGATTTTTAAGCTATATGGTTAAGAAAATGATTTAAAAATCTTACGCGATTGAGAAAATGATTTAAAAACATTACGCGATTTGAGAACGTTTGTAAAAGTGATGCAATTGTGAAAATGCGATAAAATTTCTATGCGACTAAATGGAACAGTGAGTTTTACTGTCAGGCCAAAGTGGTGGACCCAGACATGTTGAGATATAGTACTATCAAGTGGAGATATACATTGAGAGTTATGTCAATTTGGTTGATAATTGGTGATTGATTGATAAGATGAATTACATCGTGTTGTGGGTGTGATAGGCATAGTGTGGTTCATTAATTGAACTTGGAGGCATTAGTGTGCAGAGAATTCCAAATGCAGATAATTGGTAGCTCCTCTAGGTCGTGGTAACAGGCAACACACTAATGATCTCGACAAACACTATTCTTAATCAAGATCTTGTGGAGACTATTCGGTACAATGCCTGTAGTGTACTACGTATTTGGACAGTGTACTACTACACGATGTTTTGGACTGTGGGCTATAGACACGATGTTGGACAGTGTAATAGTTTGGTTGGGCAGCCTGAGGTACTAATAGATCTTTTCGGATCATTCTCTCTAATGTCTGTGTTTAGCTCCATGGAGTAGGAGCGAGTCGGTATGCATTAGCATCTATGATTTGCATGTCAATGTTTACTATAACTTATGATAGTATGTATGATGTGTTAATTTGAGGTACTGTATATGATGTGATGGTATGTATTATTGTGATACTTGTTTTGTATTTTCGTTTTCTTTATTACCATGCTGGTAATGATGTAGATTGTCTCACCTCTTTGTATGCATTTCTGTATTATTGTCATTATATTCTGTAAAGAGTTTGAGGAAGAGGAGCAGCCTCTAGAGATTCAGTACCCTGAGGAGCAACAGCCAAGCGATCAGTTCGAGGAAGGCAAGCCGCTAGATCACCTTTACCGTCTGGATTGATCTTGTGATCATGACGTTGCTTGGATTCTTTGGTTTTATGAGACTTGATTTTCATGGAGGCTCGTAAGCCTGGCGACTGCGTGAGGATAGAGGATTGGTAGTCTACGTGGGACGTCTGACTGTGTCTCTACGTAGAGAGTTTGACGGAGAGCTTATTTTTACTACTACTAATCTGTATTTACATCTTGAGTTGCCTTTAACTCTTAGTAGTGTGTCGACAGCACGGACTCATGCCTGTAGAGCTGCGAGGTATCCGGGATTTCTGTTATCCGATGATATCTCTGAGAGTGATCCTTCGGAGGGTTAGGAATCTTTGATGTGCACTTGGGCATGTTATGCTTTAGTATTATGCTCACTCTTTACTATTTTATTAAATAGTTATAGTTGTAAATTATTCATATACTTAAGACAAAATCATATGTATATTATGGTGTGTGATTGTGTTTTACCTTATTTTGTATTCTGTGTTATTTTGTTTAACGTTATTATGTATAAAAGGGAAAAATTTTACAACTCATATTATTTATGTATATAATGTTTTATAACTTGGGTAAGATTTTATTTTATTGCATTAAAAATGTGTCATCCCCACAAGGGTGTTACATTTTTCGCAAGAAAGAAATTTTGAAACCCGTATTTAAATAAGATTAAATATTTTATAACTTGGGAAATGAATCAATTAAATGGAGTTAGTATGAATGTGATGCCTTTCGGAGGGGGTGTTACAATATGCTTCAAGACATAAGCATTCACAGTTTTGGCTCTCCATAATTATTTGTTTAAATGTTATGAGTTAGTTTGATGTTTAAGTTAGAAGTAGCATAGCTAATACTGTTTATCCTGGTATATATCATATGTACTAGGGTGGCAATATTAGGATGTTACGAGGAACAGGCCCTGTTTCAATAGCACCCTATAGAATGTCCCCATTAGAGTTAAATGAACTTAAGAAACAAATAGAGGAACTCCTAGCCAAAAAATTTATTCGGCCTAGTGTGTCACCCTGGGGAGCCCCTACGCTGTTTATAAAGAAAAAGGATGAAAGTTTATGGTTGTGTGTGGATTACATACAATTGAAGAAAGTGACCATTAAAAATAAATACTCACTTCCGAGAATTGATGACCTATTGGATCAATATTCTCTAAGATAGATTTGAGATTAGGATATCAACAAATTAGAATCAAGTCAAAAGATATTTCTAAAACTGCTTTTAGAACTAGATATGGACACTTTGAATATCTACTTATGCTTTTTGGACTAATCAATGCCCTAACAGTATTTATGGATTATATGAATCACATTTTTCGACCTTATTTGGACCATTTTGTGGTTGTTTTCATAGATGATGTTCTTATATTTGACATGTGATTCATGATTATTTTATATACATTGATATTACAATTTCAACTCATCTTTCTATTAATTTTTAATCTTTATATAATAAACTTACTAGCTTCTCTCACTTTTAACTTCATTCTCTTCCCTTTTTTAAAATTTATATATATAAAACTTTATTTTATTCATGAATCTTGATGTAAAGAACAACTACTATTGTGATGCATTTAATATCTAATACAAATATTTTCTTTACTATTTTCACTTTATTCATAAATCTTCCTAAATCTTCCTAAATCTAATATAAATACTCTTCTAAAGTGAGCAAATAAGAATATATTTACCCTTAATTTAAAATAGTATATTTTGATCTTAACCCACTAAATAATTTAAAGGTAAATACATCTTTATTTACTAACTTTAAATCTTCTTTCTATATTTAATAATATGATTTATGATTTTCGGCCCCTTCAATGAATATTTTCTATATCTATCCCCGGATATATGGGATACTTCAATAGGAACCATGACATTCCATCGCATGTCAAAGTGATGTATGGGATACTTTGATAAGGATCATGACATTTCAACATCATCATCATAATACATTTCATAAACATCAACATTAATCATTTCATGAGCATTAACACATGATTGCATATTTCGATGATGTTTATTTGTATATGGAATAATAATGAGATTATTGCGGTATGTGTGATGCTACTGAGAATTTTTGAATTCTCACCCCCTTTATTGTAAAATAAGCAGTATATTTCAGGATAAAGTATATTAAGCATGCCACTTTCTAAAATGCATAAAAACAAAATCCATAATAACTTGTGTAGTCATTATAGAGAGCCACGAAGATGAAAAAGATCATATATATACATCACTGGCTAACAAGCCATACTGTAATACATAAACTTTTACAAACTATTCAACAAAGTAAATAAAAACAAGCCAATGCACAAAGAAATAAAGTAAGTAAACTAAGCCTTATGCTTCTTCTTTTTCTTGACCTTTTCATTTGGAGGGACTTCACCTGAATTTACATGAAACACACAGGGATGAAAAATCACAATTTCTTAGTATACGCATACCAAGACTAGCAGTTAATCATTTAAAACAAATAAATCAATTGTAGTCATACATACACACAATGTAACCAATTATACGATAATCAATAATATTAAAGAATCACCCATACAATCCTAAGATACTATCGAACAAGCAATCAATCAATCAACTGAGACAATTGCCCATACAATTGTCAACAATGCAATGATTTATGTTACGAGGTATGATTATGCTCAAACAACATCCTAATGTTATGATTATGCAATGCCAATGCAGGTTTTAAATTTTTAAAACACAAGTTACTTACTTATTTCTCATAAACCTTAGTTTCTTGTATATATAAAATAGGATAAGCCTAAAAGCCTAAACCCACTTGGTAATAGGTAAACACTTTCCGCTCACCAATGCAAGAGTACTATTTCCACCCCCATACCGATAATCTTGACCAAACGAGCATAAATACAAGGAGAATTTAGATCCAACACCTCATTCTCAGGTCATATGGTTATGCACACCATCAAAAGTCACAATACATAGGAAATTAGCAAATACCAAGTTTGAAAACCAAATATCCAAGCCACATTTTAAATACTAGTCTTTAGGAATCTTAGCCTCACTTATCCAACAAAGTTAGCAAGATTCACATTACTAGCTAAACAGTATCTAGAAAACCACACAATCACCTCACAAGTGATTTAGAAATTGATCTCATGTTGATTAAGGTTTTAAACACTAACCTAGGCATTCTGTCACACTTTGAATGTCTAAGAATTTTCCAAACTTTCCACATAACTAAGTTAATAATTCTCTCTTAGAAATATCCCCAAAAGTGTCTTTTTACACCCTACAACCCTTGCACAAATGATCCCATCGACTAGAGAATTTAATTAGCATCGCAATGCTAATAACATAATTCTACCCTGTCTCAGTGCTTGAGCGCGTAAACATGAGCGCTTGAGCGTGCGAACACTATCAGGTGCAACTCTCTGGGTGATAGGTGCTTGAGCACGCAGCCACAAGTGCTTGAGCATTGAACGGCCAGAGGCAAATCTGCAGAATTTTATAGATTTGAGAACTATTCCATTAGTGCCAAATACGAAATTTGATCACTTCAAAATGGTTTCTAGGTGATTTTAAGTCCCTAACAAGTTCACTAACATGAAAGAATCATAAAACACCAATTCATTTCATCAAAAATGGATCCAAAAACCAAACCACTCATCCAAACCCCAAAATCTACACTTTGAGCATTTTAAGTCCAAATGGAGAGTTTTCAATTTCTAATCCAAACTCTTAACATGAACAAGTTAGAAACTACACTTAAAACTTATCTAAGCAAGAAAATCACTCAAAACACCTCAAGATCTCATTTTGGCATATTAAACCTCAAACAAGCTAAAGATGAAAATGAGTAAGAAGTAAGACTTTGAGCTTAAGAGAAAGACTTGAAATATCATGAAAGAAAAGCCCACAAAAGAGGTTGAAAATCGTGGAGAGTTAAATGCCTTAAGTTATAACATTGATACTTCATGATCTACTAAAAACACTTAGATTTAGCTAAATCAAGTTTTTCAAGCTTCAACAACTTTAAAATAAATACTAATATTCATTAAAAAAAGTCATTTCACCAGTATTATATTTTTTCATATCTATAACTAGTCAATCCAGCATTAAAACACACAACCAGTATGCCTAAAAATACCAAACTAACTCCGATTATTCTCAAAGTTTAGCCACATCACAGAATATATATTTTTGACTTAGAAATAAATTATCCATATGTATTTCCATTAGCTAAGCCATTTATGCTAATATTTAGGTCATTTTAAGCAACTTTTCATGTTTCAGGCAGTAGCAAAGTGCCTAAACTAACTCAGATTGTCACAAAATTAAAAAAGCATGTTAAGTAACTATTAAGCTACCTCTATAACTTTTTACAAGTCTAACATGTTGAAGAGGATGTTACAGAAAGCATTTGAAGAGATATTTTTAATTACAGTCGAAAGGGAATGAGTTATTTTCAAAAAGTATGAGGAACTGATTTTCAATGAAAGGTCGAAGGCTAAGTTGCGTACGAGAACTTAGTCGAAGGCTAAAGTTGCATGAACCGTGACATTCCATCGCATGTCTAAGTGATGTACAAGATACTTCAATAAGAACAATTGACACTCCATCGCATATCAAAGTGATGTATAGGATACTTCGATAAGGATCATGACATTTCAACATCATCATCATAAAACATTTTAGAAACGTCAAAATTAATCATTTCATGAGCACCAACACATGATTGCATATTTCGATGATGTGTTACCAAGTGGCTTCTAGTACTCAAGAGGGGGGTGAATTGAGTTAAAAAACTTTTCACAAATACTTTAAAAAAAACACAAGTATAGAAGCTGTTAAATAAAAGGAGAAATTGCGAGATGAAGAAAAAGAGCTTCAAGAAAAATAAGTAAATAAATATGGAATAAAATTAAATTACATTAAATAAAGAGATAAGAGAAGAAGAGCAGGCACAATATTTATCCTGGTTCGACCACTAACCCACTTGTGGTCTACGTCCAGTCCTCGAAAAAACTATCCGAGATTTTTCACTAAGTATACAAGCTTCAATAGATGCTTGCTACCGTTATAAAATAGAGTACTTTTCCCACACAGGGAAACTCTACCCTTGTGCTAAAGTCTCAGCCAGCAGGGATACCTCACCCTTATACAAACCTTTGAGGGATACCTCACCCCCATTATAATAGAGTAGAAAAATAGATGAAAAGAAACTCTCTTTAAGAGTAAATAAAACAAGTTGAAGTGCTAATGGAGCTCACACAGAATATCTCAAAGTTTTGATCGAAAAGGAGCGTAGAAATAATTCACGAGTTAGTGCAAGTAGAAAATAATTTAGAATGTTAGGCCAATTTCAGAGAAGACCCACGGTCTCTATTTATAGAGCAATTCAATCAAAATAGCCATTGGGTGTAATAAATGCTCATTATGAAGACGTATACAAGCTTTTGATTCTATTTCAGAAACAGGGGTTATTCAAATAACCTTCATGTTATTCGAATAACACATTCTCATGGAAAACACTTTTAAAAGAGGTTATTCGAATAACATATATGTTATTCAAATAACACAGATAAAAACTGTGATATGTGAAATTAGGTCTATTTGAAAAACCTTGTGTTATTCAAATAGCTTTCTTATAAAAGCTTTTCTGAAAGACCTTGTTATTCGAATAGCTAATGTGCTATTCGAATAGCACTTTGAAGAACAGAGGCACGTAGGGAAGATTTAAAAACTCTATTCCAATAACTCAGTGTTATTCAAATAGTTCTGTTGCAAACAAAAAGATCTTGGCCTACTTTATTCGAATAACGTTGCCTTTATTCGAATAACTATATTTGAAAAATAGTTTTAAACTTTCTAAAATCTTTCAGATTTATTTTTTAAATCATTAAAAGCAATTTTCTTTTTTCTTGCAAAACCAGTGAGATACTAAGAGAGCTTCGTATACAAAGACTCTAAGTCCTAAAACTATTCCTAAAAGATCTTGGACTTGGTCTTCCCATCATCTTTATTTTGGTCTTTATGTTTGTTATCATCAAAATCATTCTTCAAAGACATATGTTCAATTACATTCTCCCTTTTTTTAATGATGACAAACTAGCAATGAGAAAAGAATTAGTTCTTATAATTGGAATTCACAAAGAGGTATTAAAAGCTTACTCCCCCTCTTTAATTATAAAAGGTAACGTATATCAGAGATGTGTGCAGCTCCCCCTTTCATTTGGAATCCAATATCTCTTTTTAATTTTTACCTGTCTTTTCTCAAATAAATTCAAATTTTTCTCCCCATTTTGTCATAAGCAAAAATAAGGGGTAAGTACCATAGATAAATATCCAAATATAAGTACAGGGAATAAATCAAATGAAGAACTGTAAAGCACATTTAGATAGGTCACAAAAACATCATATATTCATTAATCAAAGGTGATACAAGTACAATGGCAAATAAAACAGAGCAAAAACAAAGATCCTAAGATCTACAGCTCCTAGAAATAAGCATCTGGAGGCGGAGGCAGAGAATCAGGTGCAGGAGCAAGTGATGCAGCTCGTAAAGCAATAACCTCACGTTCAACACCTTCTATTCTATAAAAAAGAATAGAGAAGGTGTGTTCCATATAAACATGGTTATCATGCAAGGTAGCCATGATCTGCTCCAAAGTGACTAGAGCAGGGGCAGCAACAGGTGCATCAACAGGGGCAGCAAGGTCCTCTGGATCAAACTCATCATCAGCAACCTCATCTGGGTACACCCAACCTTCATCAGTCTTGATCATCTTCATTTTGCGTAAAGTGTTGGCTCCGAAGACATTGTGATGAGTCAATGCGACAGCGTGCTCAGTCTCCATCACTTGAGGATACTTGCTAAGCAAGGTAGTGATGAGAATGCCATAAGGCAATTCAGATTTTTCCTTACCCTTGGCCTTCATCATATGTTTCATAATGAACATAGGCTAGTTGATCTTATGACCACTCTTCAGGATCTAGAGCATAAAGATGTCATCTTCACCAAGATAGGCATAATTCTCGCCACGTGGAGCCAGGATATATGCATAAGCATAATGCAGGAGCCTGTCTTGGCTTTTCAGTATCCCTCCTTTAAGGCCCTTGTCTGGCAAGGCAAGACCAAGCTTTAGCAAGTCTTCAATTGCCTGATTTCTGTCAAACTCACGAATAAGAGGGTTGTCATCTTCTTCAATGGGCATGCCAGCGAACTGCAACCTAAACATTGTCTCCCAGTCCTGCGGAGTGATGATGATATTCTAATCGCAGACTTCAGAGAGAAGGTCCTGGCCAACAATTATCAGATTGCAGTAGAACATCTTGACCAAAGCAAGGTAGAGGACATCCTGGTGAGAACAGAGCTGCAGAACACCCTGATTTTGCAGCAGGGTCAAAAAATCAAAGCCTTCGTTCTGTTGGAAGAAAAAGAGCTGAAGGTATTTGGGCTGGACAAGATTTCACTCCCAAAAGTGTGTGATGAAGCGGCCACAATGTTCTTCATTGGTGGAGAGCCTTTGCAAGTCGAGTGGATTATTGCAGGGGGCATTCTTCGTGCGAGGACGCTTTCCCCAAGGGGAGGAGGAGGCCATGGTGATCGGAGGTTTGGAAGAGAGAGAGAGAGAAAGACAATGATAGTGGAGGTGAGCAAAGAGATGGTGGCGGCGTGGGCAGGGGAGAAATGAGCAGAAAGAAGAAACAGAGAGAAAGGGAGAATGAAACAACTTGAATGCGCGGTGTGGGCTTTAAATAGGAGGCCCGAAATTATTCGAATAACTAAGGGGGTAATTCGAATAACCCTTTATGGAAACTCAAAAGTCATGGGATTCCAGCTAGGGTTTATTCAAATAGCTAATGATCTATTCGAATAGAGAGGCAGGGAAAGCCAAACGTTATGGCTTTTTATCAGGTTTTATTTGAATAAAGCTAGTGTTATTCGAATAGGGTAGAGAGCAGTCACTAAGAGCTGCACAAATAATTTACAGTTTATTCGAATAAGCTAAGCTTTATTCGAATAAAGCTGAAACTATAGCATATAGAAAACTGACATGGAAGTCAGTTTATTTGAATAAGCTAAGCTTTATTCGAATAATACAGAGACCAAATTAAAGAATTGTAGTTGCTAAACCTCAATTTATTAGAATAAATGAAGTGTTACTTGAATAACACTGATACACAACACCGTTTTTGAGCAGCTGACTGATTTTTATTCAAATAAACTTAGATTTATTCGAATAAATCTTATCAGAAAAATAGTAAAACACACGTCCATAAATGAAATTCAAGAGACAAAAACTTACCCAATGATAAAGTACCTACAGAACAAGATTTGGGATATCTCCAACGCTCAAGTCAGTAATAATTCAAGAATGATAAATCCATAATTAAGCAATAATTACAAACATTTATATGTTGGATTGATCAATTATGCCCAATTCTCCTCTAATATAAAAGAATGCTTCTTTTGCTAGGGGTTTAGTGAAAATAGTTGCAAGTTGCTTAGATGTTTCAACAAATTCAAGAATGCAATCCCCTTTTTGGACGTGATCTCTGATAAAATGATGTCTTATCTTTATATGCTTTGTTCTAGAATGCAAAATGGGATTCTTAGAGAGATTTATTGCACTAGTGTTGTCACATCTTATCGGGAGGTGATCAAGTTAAAGACCATAGTCTAGAAGTTGTTGCTTCTTCCATAGGATTTGAGCACAACAACTCCTGGCTGCAATATATTTAGCCTCAGTTGTAGACAAAGCTACACTATTTTGTTTCTTGCTATGCCAAGAAACTAAAGACCTACCAAGCAAGTGGTATGTCTCACTAGTACTTTTCCTATCCATTTTGCATCCTGCAAAATCAGAGTCGGAATAGCCTATTAGGCTATATGAGGCACCCTTAGGGTACCACAAGCCCATTTTTGAAGTGCCTACTAGGTACTTCATTATACGTTTAACAGCACTTAGATGAGATTCCTTAGGGTTAGCCTGATATCTAGCACACATGCATACACTAAACATAATATCTGGCCTACTAGCAGTAAGATAGAGAAGAGATCTAATCATACCTCTATATTTCATTATTTCTACGGATTTACCTCCTTCATCTTTGTCCAAATAGCAAGAAGTGCCCATTGGAGTAGCCATGTGTTTAGCACTGTTCATTTCAAACTTTTTGAGTAGTTCCTTGCAGTATTTGGTTTGACTTATGAAGGTCCCTTCCTTTGTTTGTTGATTTGAAGTCCGAGGAAGAAATTAAGCTCTCCCATCATCGACATTTCAAATTCATTCTGCATTATCTTAGCAAATTCCTTGCAAATGGATTCATTAGTAGCACCAAAAATAATATCATCCATATATACTTGTACAAGAAGAATATCATGCTTTTTATTTTTAATAAAAAGGGTAGTATCGACTTTTCTTCTTGAAAAATCATTTTCTACAAGAAACTTACTCAACCTTTCATACCAAGCTCTAGGAGATTGTTTTAAGTCATACAAGGCCTTTTTGAGTTTAAAAACATGGTTGGGTAGTTCATGATTTTCAAAACCTGGAGGTTGTTCAACGTATACCTCCTCTTGAATAAAATCATTTAGAAAGCACTTTTAACATCCATTTGATATAATTTAAAATCCATAATGCAAGCATATGCAAGTAACATTCTAATAGCTTCTAATCTAGCTACAGGTGCATAGGTTTCTTCATAATCTATTCCTTCTTCTTGATTATAACTTTTAGCGACCAACCTAGCTTTGTTTCTTATTGTTAATCCATTTTCATCAAGTTTATTTCTAAAAACCTATTTAGTGCCAATTATTGGGTGATCGTTAGGCCTAGGAACTAATTCCCAAATTTAATTTCTTTCAAATTGATTTAATTTCTCTTGTATAGCTAAAATCCAATGTTCATCATCAAAAGCTTCAATTATATCTTTAGGTTAAATTTGAGAAATAAAGGCTAAGTGATTACATACATTTCTAAGGGAATTGCTAGTACTTACACCTTTAGACACATCACCTATAATTTGATCAAGAGAATAATATTTTGAAGTCCGCCATTCTTTGGGAAGGTCCAAGACTTGTGAATCCTCTTGTCTTTACTTATCTTCTTGAGTTTCCTCTTGCTCATTGACTTCTCTTTCTTTGCTGTCCAAATGTGTTTCTGCCAAGATTTCTGCAACATCATCAACAAATTTCTTTCTCGACCCATTTGGATTAGTTTCATCAAAGGCAACATGAATAGACTCTTCAATAATCATAGTTCTTTTATTATAAATACGAAAAGCCTTACTGTGATTGGAATAACCAAGAAATATACCCTCGTTAGACTTAACATCAAACTTTCCCAAGCTATCCTTTCCATTATTTAAAATAAAACATTTACATCCAAAAACATGAAAATGTGAAATGTTTGACTTTCTTCCTTTGTACAATTCATATGGGATTTTCTTTAAAATTGGCCTTATCAGGGCCCTATTCATTACATAACATGCGGTATTAACCGCATCAGCCCAGAAATACTTAGGAAAAGAAGTTTCATTGAACATAGTTCTTGCCATTTCTTCTAAAGATCGATTTTTCCTTTCTAGAACTCCATTTTGTTGTGGAGTTCTAGGAGCAGAAAAATTATGCTCAATGCCATGTTCATCACAAAAGTTTTCAAAAACATTATTTTCAAACTCACCACCATGGTCACTTCTTATAGATGTAATTGAAAAACCTTTTTCATTTTGGATAACTTTGGCAAGTTTTTTAAAGGCTAGAAATGCATCACTTTTATGAGAAAGAAATAAAGTCTATGTAAACCTAGAAAAATCATTCACAATCACCAAAGCATATTAATTCCCAAAGCTCATAGTTCTAGATGGTCCAAAAAGATTCATGTGCAAAAGTTGTAAGGGTCTAGAAGTTGAAATAACATTTTTAGCTTTAAAAGAGACCTTTACTTGTTTTCCTTTTAGACATGCATCACATAATTTATCTTTATAAAATTGAGCTTGGATAGTCCAATTACTAACTCTTTAGAGACCAATTTTTTTAGATGATCCATATGAATGTGTGCAATTCTCCTATGCCATAACCATGATTCATCTTCTTTACTTAAAAGGTATTTCGCATCATTTGAGGATATATCATCAAGGCTAATCATATAAATATTATTGACTCTATGACCCACAAATTTAACATGCTTATCACTTTTACCTTCGATAATGCAACAATTTGAATAAAAAATTACTCTATTTCCTTTATCACATAATTGGCTAATACTAAGCAAGTTATGTTTCAAACCTTCAACAAGCAACATATTATCAATAGAGGAATTAGGATTCTTACCGACTTTACCGAATCCAAGAATATTTCCTTTGTTGTTATCTCCATAAGTTACATGCCCATGAGTTTTGGGAACAAGGAATGAGAATTTGGAGTCGTCTCCGGTCATGTGCTTGGAGCAGCCACTATCAAGATACCAATTTGAGTTCTTGACCTTTCAAGCACACCTACAACGCAAATTCAAATTTTAACTTTTGTTACCCAAATTTTCTTAGGTCATTGTGTGGCAGTTTTGGTATAGTACCCTTGGGAACCCAAACCATTTTTGTTCCAATTTTAGTGTTAATGTTTTTCCTAGCATTACATGTTGATGCACTGTGTCCTTTCTTTTCATAATAGAAATATTTAATAAAAGGACTACTTGAAGTACTTGAATGCATAAAGAAATTTTTATATAATTTTTGTTGATTTTTCAGGTTATAACCTATCCCAGCGTTTTGAAAAATCACTCTTTGTTTTTCTAATAAAATATTTAAGTTGTCCCTTCCAAAGGTGAATTTAGAAAGAATATTCTTTAAATCTTCAATTTATTTTTCAAGCATATGACATGAAGAACAAGATGAAGATGTAGAAGCATGTGAAGAATGAGTAGTGTATGCATTAATAATTCCCAAAGTTTTATTTTCAATTTTTAATTCTTCAATTTCTTTATTTAAAAAAAGAATTTAGTTTTCTAAAGACGAAATCGTTTTCATAGATGAAGAAATTAATTTAGTGAGCTTTAAATATTCGTCATGCAATTCTTCAAAGGCATCTTGTAATTCATCGTAAGAAGGCAATCAGGTAGTATTAGAGCTTAGCTCATTTTCGCTTTCTTCTTCTTCTCCTTTGGCCATAAGACATAGATGGGCTTCCTCGCTATCTGAGCTATCAATTGAGTCCATATCGTTGTCGTCCCATGCTATGTAGGCTTTTCTTCCTTTTCTTTCCTTGAAGGATTTCTTTTCAAATTTCTCCATCTTCTTTTGGTAAACTGGGCACTCCATTTTCATGTGACCCGATTTGCCACATTCATAGCAAGTTAGAGTTAACGATGCTCCTTCCCCTTTGTGATGGGTTTTTTTTTTGAGGAAAATGAGGTCTTCTTTGTGTTTCCTTCTTCTTGAGAAATTTTCTAAATTTTTTAACTAAAAGACTAAGGTTTTCTTCATTTACCTTGATGTTTTCTGAGCCTTCTTCATCTTCTTCATCATCAATTATTAAGGAAGTGGCTTTGAGCACTATCCCTTTTTCCTTTTTATCGTGCTCTTCACTTTGACTTAATCTGCTTAGTTCCAGTTCGTGCTCATGAAGTTTTCCAAAGAGGGTAGCTAGTGTCATTGTCGACAAATCCCTCAATTCTGATATAGCTGTTACCTTGGGTTGCCAAATCCTGCTTAGACATCTTAGAACTTTGATAATCAAATCTTCATTAGAAAAACTCTTACCTAATGATGCAAGATGATTTACGATGTGGGTGAACCTCTTTTGCATTTCCTGAATGCTTTCTCCTTGATTTATTCTGAATAATTCATATTCACGAGTTTGAGAATTAATTCTCGACCTCTTTACTTCACTAGTACCCTCATGGGTAACTTGTAAAGTGTCTGACATTTCTTTAGCAGTTTTACAATTTGAAATTCTAAAAAACTCATCATATCCCAAAGCAGTGGTAATAATGTTTTTGGCTTTTAAATTATGTTGAACTTTCTTTTATCCTCATCAGACCATTTACTCCTTGGTGTTTTGGTCCTTACACCACCGACCTCATGCGTAGGTATAAATGTGCCATTTTCGACAGCATCCCATACATCTAGATCAATAACTTTGATGAAGATTTCCATTCTTTCCTTCCAATATGCATAATCATCCCCATTGAAAAAGGGTGGTCGGTTTATGGAAGATCCTTCTGAAAAACCATTTGAAGAAGCCATGTTCTCTTGAAGCTGCTAAGCTCTTTATACAAGAGTCTAGCTCTGATACCACTTGTTACTATGTGGCTTCCAGTACTCAAGAGGGGGTGAATTGAGTTGAAAAACTTTTCATAAATACTTTAAAAAAAACACAAGTATAAAAGGTATTAAATAAAATGAGAAATTGCGAGATGAAGTAGAAGAGCTTTAAGAAAAACAAGTAAATAAATATGTAATAAAATTAAATTGTGTTAAATAAAGAGATAAAGAGAAGAAGAGCAGGCACAATATTTATCCTGGTTCGACCACTAACCCACTTGTGGTCTACATCCAGTTCTCGAAAAAACTATCCGAGATTTTTCACTAAGTATACAAGCTTCAATAGGTGCTTGCTACCATTACAAAATAGAGCACTTTTCACACACAAGGAAACTCTACCCTTGTGCTAAAGTCTCAGTCTGTAGGGATACCTCACCCTTATACAAACTTTTGAGGGATACCTCACCCCATTTACAATAGAGCACAAAAATAGATGAAAAGAAACTCTCTTTAAGAGTAAATAAAACAAGTTGAAGTGCTAATAGAGCTCACACAGAATATCTCAAAGTTTTGATCGAAAAGGAGCGTAGAAATAATTCACGAGTTAGTGCAAGTAGAAAATAATTCAGAATGTTAGGCTAATTTTAGAGAAGACCCACGGTCTCTATTTATTGAGCAATTCAATCAAAATAGTTGTTGGGTGTAATAAATGCTCATTATGAATATGTATACGAGCTTCAGATTCTATTTCAGAAACAAGGGTTATTCGAATAACCTTCATGTTATTCGAATAACACATTCTCGTGGAAAACACTTTTAAAAGAGGTTATTTGAATAACATATATGTTATTCAAATAACACAGATAAAAATTATGTTCTGTAAAAATAGGTCTATTCGAATAACCTTGTGTTATTCAAATAGCTTTCTTATAAAAGCTTTTCTGAAAGACCTTGTTATTTGAATAGCTAATGTGCTATTCGAATAGCATTTTTGAAGAACAGAGGCGCGTAAGGAAGATTTAAAAACTCTATTCCAATAACTCAGTGTTATTCGAATAGTTCTATTATAAACAAAAAGATCTTAGTCTGCTTTATTCGAATAATGTTGCCTTTATTCGAATAACTATGTTTGAAAAATAGTTTTAAACTTTCTAAAAACTTTCAGATTTATTTGTTAAATCATTAAAACTATTTTATCTTTTCTTGCAAAACCAGTGAGATACTAAGAGAGCTCTATATACAAAGACTCTAAGTCCAAAAACTATTCTTAAAAGATCGTGGACTTGGTCCTCCCATGATCTTCATTTTTGTCTTCATGTTTGTTATCATCAAAATTATTCTTCAAAGACGCATGTTCA
This sequence comes from Ormosia semicastrata, assembly GCA_029884595.1. Lineage (NCBI taxonomy): Eukaryota > Viridiplantae > Streptophyta > Magnoliopsida > Fabales > Fabaceae > Ormosia > Ormosia semicastrata. The sequence continues at coordinate 73,283,892 of JAQQTO010000060.1, forward strand.
ATCACATGATGTTTATTTGTATATGGAATAGTAATGAGATTATTATTTCTGTATGATGCTACAGAGAATTTTTTAATTCTCACCCCCTTTTTTTATTGTATGTTATAATACAGATCGAGATCAAAATATTTCAAAGAAGAAGATGTGAAGACAACTGTTTCAAGTAGAATAGTGTTTTCGACTTATGTAAACTTTATTTTCGATAAAGAATCGAAATTGTGTAATGTACAAAATCAAAATTATCAGTTATATAATATTAAAGTTGAGTTAGATTACTTTCGTTTCAAGGCTCTATTTCCAATTGTATTCAAATGTTTATTTTCGATACTTATAGTTATTTCAAAGATTTTATGATGTTTAAAAGTAGAAAGTAACAAGTCTAATCCTATTTACAAAGTATATTTTGAATATACTGCAGTAACTCGAATTAGGATGTTACATTATGGTATCAAAGCAGTTCATCCTATTAAGCCTGGGTATGGACTGACTATGCTTTTGGGCGTGTTTACTAGTTTCTATTTTATGTTGTGCATTTTTTTGTCTCGAAGTGAGATGAATGAGTAGAAATTGCATGACAGCCTTAGGTATGATTGTTAGAGGTTACTGTCACACAGTTTGTATGATATTGAGACTGATCAACTCGATATGTATGTTTCTGTGTGCCAGAAGCCAATAGCATCCACAAGGCGTACTTCTGCCAATAATGAAATGGAAAAACTCAGGTGAACCCTTAGGAAAGTGGTTGAAATCTATAAGCATGAAGGAGTAATATGGATCTATTAAGTTTGTTTAAGCATGTATAGGATAAGTGTTACCAAGTTATGATGGATTATGAAATTGAGTTAGTAGGATGATCAATTAGGTGAATGAATTAGAATGAAAGTTCCAAGGACATGGAAGAATTATAGTAAAGAGTGAATAAGTTCTGTCAGATAGAAATTAGAAATGATAAGTTAGAAACAATCAAGAAAAGTAAACTTCCTTTGAGTATGATGGTTAAGAGAGATTCTAGAACTTTTGATATTAGGTAATCAAATTTTGGGGACAAAATTTTAAAAAGGAGGGGAGAATGTAACATCCTTCAAAATTTGTTAGTGGTATTTTGAGGATTTAGATATATAACAATGTTAATATGAGTTAGATAGTCATTTTCGACTAACATGGGAGGTTAAAATGTCTAAATAAAAATAGATTACCCCAAAGTCAATTGATATTATCCTTTAAGCCTTATTTTTCATCTTCTTTGACTTTAAGATAAATATCTCACCTTCTCTCTTTTTACATGGCTCTTAGCAGTATAAAAGAGAGGAAAAACTAGAGATAAGAACAGAATAAGCAAAGAGAGAAACAGAATGTGAAACAAAGAAAGGAAAGAAGAAAAATGAAGAATGTGCAATAGAAAGTCAGAGGAGGAAGAAGGAAGAACCAGAAAGAGGGTCGAACACCATCCAAGAGAGTTGAGGTATGGGGTGTTTATGTTTTAATATGTTATATCCTTTCTTGCTAGATGAAGATCCGGAAAGGAATGGACAGCATGGAGTTTGCCATGAAACTCAAGAAAGTTATGGTGTAATATCATGTATTGAGATAAAAACATATATGTATATTGGATGATAATTTGATTTCATTGAATGATTAATTTGATTTATGAGATTGGTGCACACATGTGTTTGTATATGCATAAGTGAGCTAATTGAGTAGACTTAGTTTGTTATTTGATTAGTAAGGTTTTGATTATAAATGAAAGAATTATGTTAGTATTGAAATGAATATTTTTTATGATGATATCCACACGAACTTAATGATTTTTCTAGAGATTTATATGATTTATGATATAAATTAATGTTTTGATGAATCAGGAAGCATGTTTGAAGTGTTCTGTTCAAATAGACCAAGAGGCTACTTGAAGTGAACCTTACAGAATGTTCTAATTTTGATGTGTTAGTAAATCAAATTAATTGATTTTCAAGGTTGAACTAATAAGTTGTGAGAGCTATTCGAAATGCTATATTTTGAAAGTTTATAAAGTATTTGAAGAGATATGTTTTATTACAATTAAAAGGGAATATTTTGAAAGTTCATGGAATAAAGAAAGCATTTGAAGAGATATTTTCAATTATAGTCGAAAGGGAATGAGTTATTTTCATAAAGTATGAGGAACAAATTTTCAATAAAAGGTCAAAGGCTAAGTTGCGTGCAAGCACAGTCGAAGGCTAAAGTTGCATGAACCATCACATTCCAATGCATGTTGAAGTGATGTACGAGATACATCGATAAGAACCATGACATTCCATCGCATATCAAAGTGATGTATAGGATACTTCGATAAGGATCATGACATTTCAACATCATCATCATAATACATTTTAGAAACATCAAAATTAATCATTTCATGAGCATCAACACCTGATTGCATATTTTGATGATGTTTATTTGTACATGGAATAGTAATGAGATTATTACTATATGTATAATGCTACTAAGAATTTTTTGATTCTCACCCCTTTGTTTGTTGTATGTTATAATATAGATCGAAATCAAAATCTTTTCAAGAAGAAGATGTGAAGACAATTGTTTCGAGTAGAATAATGTTTTCGACTTGTGCAAGCTTTATTTTCGATAAAGAATTGAATAAGTGTAATGTACAGAATCAAAATTATCAGTTGTATAATATTAAAATTAAGTTAGATTAATTTCGTTTCGAGACTTTATTCCTAATTGTATTCGAATGTTTATTTTTTATACTTATGATTATTTCAAAGATTTTATGATGTTTAAAAGTAGAAAGTAATAAGTTTAACCCAGTTTATAAAGTATATTTTGAATATAATGTAGTAACTCGAATTAGGATGTTACATTATGGTATCAAAGCAGTTCATCAAATTGAGCCGAGGTAAGATTGACTATGCTTTCAGGTATGTTTACTAGTTTCTATTTTATGTTATGCATTTTCTTGTCTTGAAGTGAGATGAAATGGTAGAAAATGCATGACAGCCTTAGGTGTGATTGTTAGAGGTTACTGTCACACAATTTACATGATATTAAGATTGATTAACACAATATGTATGGTTTTGTGTGCTAGATGCCAATAGCATCCACCAGGCGTACTTTTGCCAATAATGAAATGGCAAAACTTAGGGGAACCCTTAGGAAAATGGTTAAAATCTATAAACATGAAGGACTAATGTGGATCTGTTAAGTTTGTTTAAGCATGTATAGGATAAGTGTTACCAGGATATGATGGATTATGAAAATGAGTTAGTAGGATGATCAATTAGATGAATTGATTGGAATGAAAGTTTCGAGGACATGGAAGAATTATAGTAAAGAGTGAATAAGTTTTGTCAGATAGAAATTAGAAATGATAAGTTAGAAACATCTTTTGAGTATGATGTTTAAAAGAGATTCCAGAACTTTTGGTATTAGGAGATCAAATTTTGGGGACAAAATTTTAAAAAGGAGGGGAGAAGTAACATCTTTTGAAATCTATTAGTGGTAATTTGAGGATTTAGATTTATAGTAATGTTAATATGAGTTAGTTAGTAATTTTCAACTAACATGGGAGGGCTAAAATGTCTAAAGAGAAGTAGATTACCCAAAAGTCAATTCATATGATCCCTTAATCCTTATTTTCCACCATCTTTGACTTTAATATAAATATCCCACTTTCACTCTTTTTACATGGCTCTTAGCAGTATAAATGAGAGGAAAAACTAGAGATAGGAACAAAATAAGTAAAGAGAGAAACAGAACGTGAAATAGAGAAAGGAAAGAAGAAAAAGCAAGAAAGTGTAGCAAAAAATCAGAATAGGAAGAAGGAAGAACCAAAAAAGAAAGTCAAACACCATCCAAGAGAGTTGAGGTAGAGGGTGTTTGTGTTTTGATATATTGTATCATTTCTTGCAAGATAAAGATCCGGCAAAGAATGGACAACATGGAGTTTGCCATGAAGCTCGAGAAAGTTCAGGTGTGATGTCATGTATTGAGATATAAATATATACGTATATTGGACGAGGATTTGATTTCATTGAATGATTAGTTTGATTCATGAGATTGGTGCATACATGTGTTTCTATATGCATAAGTGAGCTAATCGAGTAGGCTCGGTGTGCTATTCGATTGGTAATATTTTAATGATAATCGAAAGAATTATGTTAGTATTTGAAATGAATATTTTTTATGATGATATGCACGACAACTTAATGTTTTTTCTAGAGATTTACATTAGTTTTTTATATAAATTAATGTTTTGATGATTCAGGAAGCATGTCTGAAGTGTTCTACTTGAATAGGTCAAGAGGCTACTTGAAGAGAACATTACAGAATGTTTCAATTTTGATGTGTCAGTAAATCAAGTTGATTGATTTTTCCAGTTGAACTAATAAGCTGTGAGAGCTATTCGAAATGGTATATTTTGAAAGTTTACAAAGTATTTGAAGAGATTTTTTCAATTATAATCGAAAGGGAATATTTTGAAAGTTATGGAATATAGAAAGCATTTGAAGAGATTTTTTTTATTACAATCCAAAGGGAATGATTATTTTCATAGAGTATGAGGAACTATTTTTTTATGAAAGGTCGAAGGCTAAGTTGCATACGGGCACTTAGTCGAAGGCTAAAGTTGCATGCACCATGACAATCCATTGCATGTAGAAGTAATGTATAAAATACTTCGATAAGAACCAAGACATTCCATTGCATGTCAAAGTGATGTATGGGATACTTCGATAAGGATTATGACATTTCAACGTCATCATCATAATACATTTTAGAAACATCAGAATTAATCATTTCATAAGCATCATCACATGATTGGAAATTTCGATGATGTTTATTTGTATATGGAATAGTAATGAGATTATTGTTGTATGTATGATGCTACTTACAACTTTTTAATTCTCACCCCCTTTGTTTGTTGTATATTATAATACAGATCGAGATCGAAATCTTTCCAAGAAGAAGATGTAAAGATAGTTGTTTTGAGTAGAATAGTGTTTTCGACTTAGGTAAACTTTATTTTTGATAAAGAATCAAAGTTGTGTAATGTACAGAAACAAAATTATCAGTTGTATAATATTAAAGTTGAGTTAGATTACTTTCGTTTCAAGGCTATTTATCCAATTGTATTCGAATGTTTATTTTTTATACTTATGGTTATTTCAAAGATTTTATGATGTTTAAAAGTAGAAAGTAACAAGTCTAATCCTATTTACAAAGTATATTTCGAATATGTTATAGTAACTCGAATTAGGATATTACATTATGGTATCAAAGCAGTTCATTTTATTGAGTTGGTGTATGGACTGATTATACTTTTGGGTATGTTTAGTAGGTTTTATTTTATATTGTGCATTTTCTTGTCTCGAAGTGAGATGTATGAGTAGAAATTGCATGATAGCCTTAGGTGTGATTATTAGAGGTTACTGTCACTTAATTTGCATGATATTGAGACTGATCAACTCAATATTTATGTTTCTGTGTGCTAGAAGCAATTAGCATCGACCTGGCATACTTCTGCCAATAATGAAATAGCAAAACTTAGGGGAACCCTTAGGAAAATGGTTAAAATCTATAAGCATGAATGAATAATGTGGATCTATTAAGTTTGTTTAATCATGTGTAGGATAAGTGTTACCAGGTTATGATGGATTATGAAATTGAGTTAGTAAGATGACCAATTAGATGAATGGATTGGAATGAAAGTTTCGAGGACATGTGTAACACCCCAAATTTTAGACTACATTACAGAATTGACAGAATTATACTGTTTTGTATTTTCTGTGCAATATAAAAATAATTTGATTATTTTGATACTGTTTTTGATTATTTTGTGTGATTTGCTCCTGGTCAAGAAAATAATAATTTTTGGGCCGGGAAAATTCTTATCTGATTTATTTGGAGACGGGGGATCTTACTTAACCCGAATCTGAGTAACACAGAAAAGAATCTCTTAATATTTAGAATTTATCTGTAAAATAATTCTATTTTATTGATAAATATCTGTTGCTTTATTCATAGCTGCTATTGCAATGAATTATTTGACCTGACTATAATTTACCATTATAATCAACCGACCAAAAAACTGAATATAAGTCAACCAAATTCGACATATTTTTCCAAACCTCATTATGTTCTAAAAGAAAGCATTTGGCCAGTTTAGAAAGCATTTGGCCAGGAATCCCAATCCGACGGACGACCAAAATTCTGGAAAATCCCCAATCCGACTAAAATTCTGGAATCCCAACCTGACCAAAGTTCCTTAAGAATTTCCCTAATTGTTTTCATTTCAAGTCTATTTTTGACAAATCTAGTTCGACAAACAAAACTATAATTTTATGAATACATTCTCGTTGATACTGATTCGGTCTCTCTCAAGCCTTATAGGGACCCAAAGGACCAATCTCACATAACTCGTTCGACAATCCAAATTTTTGAAGATCTCGACACCGACAGAATTTGGACAAGATCCAAACACTTGAAGAAATTTTCCTAACATTTTGATCCCGTCAGATTTAATTACTGAATGCAAGCATAAGTTAAATAGTGAGCTGAATTTGACACCTCCAGAGCATTTTCCCAACAACATCAACCGGTAGTTCGACAGAAACCAAAATTTAGAAGTCAAAGATTTTGGCTATTATTACTGTCTCTTCTGACAAAGACCATCTCTTCCGACCAAGACCATCTATTTCGACGAAGACTATCTATTCAAAACAAGGAAGACGTTCTTAGATTCGACAAAACGATGGACGTTGCTGTTAGCAGAGAATCAGTCAATAAAACAATCTGGTTCTCCTTTTCTCTCAATCTTGTCGGACGATTCTGTAAATCAAAATGAAGATGACTGCTATGTAATCGATCTAACTGATGATGAATAGTACTACTATTCGTTGTCGAACACGACTCCATGTCGAAGGTTGCTCATTGTTGGACAAACATTTATCGTCGAATTTGATCTTCTGACCATTTAGGACAGTGTTAATATCTGTCGAATTTGATCCTTTGATCATTTAGGAGAATGTCAATATCCGTTGAGTTAGAATGTTAATGTTCATCGAGTGAGATGCTAATGTTCGTCGAGTAAGAATTTCTGACCATTTAGTATAGAAGCTTCTCTAAAGTCAAAATTCATCGAATTAGAATTTTGACCATATAGTACTTTCGTCGATTCGACAATTGGAAGATTTCTCCAACGTTAACAACCGTCCGTCGAATTAGGATTTTTGTTGATCTTCTAAGTTTATTCGACAGTTTTTGATCTCCATTCGATAGAATTCTTATCCGACAGAACTTAATTTTTTTAGGTATTCTTGGGAAATAATGTTCTCCCATCTTACATCATTCTGTCATGTTGAGTTTCGTCAAAAATTGGCCCTTGAAACTCACCGCCATGCAACAGCTTGGAGGAGGTTCTACATAATTCTTGAACAATCCAAAAGCCTTGAAAGTCAAGTGAATGACGTAAGCCATGTGGAATAGCAGGTGCACTCAGAATAGGATATTTTACTTCAAGTAAATCCTAATTTTTCCTGTGCTTATCCCACGGCAGCCGCCTCATAATTTCACTCTCACAAATTACATTTTCTCTCACATCAAAAAGCATTCATCTTTTTCTCTCAAAAATCCCACGAACCTGAGCATCATTTTTCTTCCTTTTCTCTTCATTGGTTCGGCCAAGCACCCTACAAACACTATCCATCACCTGTAATTTTCACTTTCATCACTTCCTAAAGTTAAACACCATTCTAAACACTTTCCATTTAGAAAGTTTTCCCAAAATCTCACTCTAAGTACTTTAAAATCCCATTTCTATCTTACTTCCTTGGAGGTAAACTTTGATTTCTATGGTTTAAATTCATGTTTATGATTTTCAAAGCCATGTTTGTTCCATGGTTTATTATTATTGAGCTTTGTTTGTGATTTTACTAATTGTTTTAGAATTGTTAGGAATTGTTTGTGGCTTGTACGAGAACAAGGAGAAGGAGAGGAGTTTGGAAAGCTTGTCTTCAAGAGGTAAGAGGGAGATTTTACCTCACCAACCATATTTTGGTGGTGTGGGGATGGTTGTGTATAGTGAAAAACCCATAAGGGTTTATTCCCTGATTTGTTAATGTCTCTTTGTTGTGATTTTGGTGTTTATGGTTTCATAATTGTGTTTGCATGTGTGATATTATGTTGATTGCTTGATGTATGTTTGTATGTATGAAATTGAAGGCATGAAAATGTATGAGTAAAGTAAGATGTGAATGACATATGGAAACAAATTTATGAGAGCTCCAAAGAGCTTGATGGCTCACGGCCTTAACATGAAAAAGAGGACCAAAGTCCTGAAAATAAGAGATTCAATTGAGAATGAAGGATTTAAATGGAAAAGAAATGAGTTTGAACAAGTTTGAAAATTGTGGGAAAATAATCAGATATAAATAAATTGATGAATTAAAAATGAGAATTGAGAGATTTAAATAAATTTGGAACAAATTTGAGTACAGCAAAATAAAATGATTTTTGGGAACAAAAGATTTTAAACATTTTACTAATTTTGAGTTTTAGAAAAAGAAAGGGTAACAAGTTAATGATTTTGAGGATTTGCAAAGAAAGTGGACAAGGAAATGAACAAAGATTTTTATGATAAAGGTATTTATAATTTCCGGCTAATATGCCAAGGATTGGTAAGTTGAGAGTTCTTATGAATGGTAAAATTGGATGATTAGAAAGAAAAAGGAAGAGAAAAGATATTATGTTTTCAATGACCATGTAGTTATGGTTTTAAGGGTTTGAAATGATTTTACTTTATGTAAAACTTTGATTTAGAAACGAAAAATAAATTGATTCAGTACAAGAGATGGATAAAAAGAATTTAAGAAATGAAAGAGAAATACTTTATCACTTGAGAGATGAAGATTTCATTTATGAAAAAAAAAGAGAGGTTGAAGTGTTTGAACCTCTATTTATTTTTGGAGAGGAATGATTTTAGAATTGATTTGGGATTATGGAGAAATACGTTCATGACTTGAAATTTACTAACGTACAACTCACCCGTTAGGTTTTGAGGCACGTTAGGAAATATTAAGTTGAAATAATTGATTTTGAAAGAAAGTTGATTTTGAATGGAAATGAGGAAAGATATTACGTAGAAGATTTTTAAGTGAAAAATACGAGGGAAAAATGAAGTTGGAAATGGTATTGAGTTTTGAAAATCCAAAACGATGTTTGGAATGTTGAGAAGTATCTTACAAATTTGAAAAACGATGAAAAAGGGTTTACGTGACTTAAAAGTATGATTTTTCTAAGTTACGCAATTTTGAAAATGCGTTAAAATGATACGCAATTGAAAATTCGGTAAAAAAATACTGTAAAGAACGGATGTACTGAAAAGGAACCTTTTTGTATGATGAAATTGAAAGATATGCATTAAGTCTTATGATGAATTGAAACTTACATTGAGATATTCGTACATTGAACGGAATATAGCTGATAGCTATTATGACCCTTGTGGTCGAAGAGGGAATGAGAATTGAAAAGTGAGATCTATGATGGATCTTGGGGGCGTCAAGGCGCGGCAGTCGATCCAGTGGGCAAAGGCAAGTACTTTGTGCCACGTGGCGACGTAGTCCGTTGCAACGCATTGATGATACCCGACAAGAACACGATTCTTTTCGAAAACTGGAGATTGTCTATGGGCTAAGGCTGGACAATTAACCAGAGCATTCTTCTCGAAATTGTGAAAACCTCCATGGAGTAGGAAATTGAGTCTAGGTGTATATGCAGAGATACTGAGGGTATTATTGTAAATATTATTTATGATAATTGAAATATTGAATAGTTGAATATTGGAAATGGCATGATTGTAATTGTTGGTTATTACTTGTGATATGATGATGAATGATGTGATGGCATAATTGTAATTATGTATGATATGTTGGTATGAGATATTGTATGTGTTTATCTCTATTGCTACTATACTGGTATTGGCGTAGGTGATCTCACCTCTTTCTATGTCTATTCTATATTGTATTAATAATTTTCAAGACATTGAGCAAGAACCCGAGCGAGAAGCTAAGGAAGAGTAGATTCCGGTAGAGGATGCTGAGTTTTGAAGTGATGGAGGAGTCTCGTCTCCTTGTGTATATGAGATTGAGTAGATTACATCTTGGACATTAGTGTGAATATTAATACTTAGAGTTCCCATTGTCAATTAGACAGTATTGGGAAGTATACTATCGTACTCTGAGTACGATTAACATAGTGTTGTTTGCGCGGACACCTGTCTGTAAGACTTCGCGTCAAGTCAGACTTCTATCTTTTGAGGAGTCTGAGGAGGACCCGTCTGAGGGTTCTGCTGTGTAGTAATACTTGGGCAGTGTATTAGTTTAAATTAAAGTTTAAATATTTTGAGAGTCTAATTTGTAAATATTAGAATATGACAATACTATGACTTGTGCATATATGATGTAAATAATTTATGAGGTTGTTGTAATGTTTTTATTTTCCGTTAGGTTCATCTTATTAATATCAAGAAATTTTACAACTCGTATTTATGTTACAAGCACGTTTTCTAAATAAAGAAAGGGTAATTTGGTAATTAAGTAACAAGAAGTGTGGCACCCTAAGGTGGGTGTTACAACATGGAAGAATTATAGTAAAGAGTGAATAAGTTTTGTCAAATAGAAATTAGAAATGATAAGTTAGAAACAATCAAGAAAAGTAAACTTGCTTCAAGTATGATGGTTAAGAGAGATTCCAAAACTTTTGATATTAGGTAATCAAATTTTGGGGACAAAATTTTAAAAAGGAGGGAAGAATGTAATATCCTTCAAAATTTGTTAGTGGTGATTTGAGGATTTAGATTTATAGTAATGTTAATATGAGTTAGTTAGTCATTTTTCACTTACGTGGGAAGGCTATAATGTCTAAAGAGATGTAAATTACCCCAAGGTCAATTGATATTATCCTTTAAGCCTTATTTTTCTATCATTTTTTACTTGAAGATAAATATCCCACTTTCTCTCTTTTTACATAGCTCTTAGCAGTATAAAAGAGAGGAAAAACTAGAGATAGGAACAGAATAAGGAAAGAGAGAAGCAGAACGTGAAAACGGAGATAGAAAAGAAGAATAAGGACGAAAGTGTAGTAGAAAGTCAGAGGAGGAAGAAAGAAGAACCAGAAAAGAGAGTCAAACACTATCCTAGAGAGTTGAGGTAAATGGTGTTTGTATTTTGATATGTTGTATCCTTTCTTGATGGACGAAGATCTGGCAAGGAATGGATAGCATGGAGTTTGCCATGAACCTCAAGAAAGTTAAGGTGTGATATAGTATATTAAGATAAAAATATCTATGTATATTGGATGAGGATTTGATTTCGTTGAATGATTGGTTTGATTTATGAAATTGGTGCATACTTGTGTTTGTATATGCATTAGTGAGCTAATCGAGTTGACTTAGTGTGCTATTCAATTGGTAAGATTTTGATGATAATTGAAAGAATTATGTTAGTAGTGAAATGAATATTTTTTATGATGATATCTACAAGAACTTAATGATTTTTCCATAGATTTATATGATTTATGATATAAATTAATGTTTTGATGAAACAGGAAGCTTGTTTGAAGTGTTCTGTTCAAATAGACCAAGAGCCTACTCGAAGAGAACATTAGAGAATGTTCTAATTTTGATGTGTCAGTAAATCGAATTGATTGATTTTCAAGGTTGAACTAATAAGTTATGAAAGCTATTTGAAATGGTTTATTTTGAAAGTTTAAAAAGTATTTGAAGACATATTTTTGATTACAATCGAAACGGAATATTTTGAAAGTTCATGGAATAAAGAAAGCATTTGACGAGATATTTTCAATTACAGTCGAAAGGGAATGAGTTATTTTCATAAAGTATAAGGTACTGATTTTCAATGAAAGGTCAAAGGTTAAGTTGCGTACGGGCACTTAGTCGAAGGCTAAAGTTGCATGAATGATGACATTCCATCACATGTCAAAGTGACATACGAGATACTTTGATAAGAACCATGACATTTATAACATCCCAATATTGTTATCTTGATATATCCGACAAATATAAGAATAACCAATATTAGCCATGCTACTACAACAACAAAACACAAACTAAACCCTTAACATTTATATAAATAATTATGGAGATCCACGATAACCAAAAGTTATATATATACATCATTGCCTCAAAAGGGCGTACTGTCACACATAACTTTAAGCAGCTAAACAAATATAAAATATTTACAAGCTTGGCCTAAAAGAGCTTTTATACTATGCGTCTTCAAATGACTTCCTCTTTCCTTTTGATATGTTTCCACCTAGATTTACATAAAAACACAGTCGGGGTTAGAAATCACAATTTCTCAGTATAAGTAGTTCAAAACTAGCATTTATCCATTCACAATGAATAAACCAATAGTTACATCAGGAATAAGTTCACAACAGGTGTAAGAATCACTACTTACTACCAAAAAAAAAAAAAAAAAACTCACATAGCAACCCTATGTAGTATTCTCAAGCAAACCATATTTCTAAACCTGCATTAAAAGAAAACTATCAACAATATTATACAACCGCCATATAATAGTAAATATCTTTGATTAAGGTAACTACCCATACAATTACCATGCAAATGCAATACTTGTTATATCGTATGTTTATGCCTAACATGTCCTAAGACAATGGCTATGCAATGAGATTAAATAGTATTGGTGCAATGTCATGAGACTCGACTATTCCCAGGAACTTCATTCCTTGTATTTCCCTGAGTAGTATGGCTTCGACCATTTAATACTATCTGGAAATAAATGAACTATTCCATCTCACAACAATGAGCATACTATTACCATCTCATATACCATTCATGTAACACCCCAACTATTGGCTATGTTACAATAATGACTGAATTTCACTATTTTGTGTTTTCTGTGTGTTATAAAATTAATTTGACTGTTTTGAGACTATTTTTATCATTGTGCGAGATTTGCTCCGGGTCAGGAAAATAATAATTTTTGGGTCGGGGAAAATCTTATTTGATTTATTCGGAGACGGGGGATCTTACTAAACCCGAATCTGAGAGACACAGAAATGAATTTTTTAATTTTTAAAATTTATCTGTGAAATAAAAATATTTCACTAAAAATAATATGTTGTTTTATTTATAATAGCTTCTGCTATAAATTATGGGACCCGATATACTTTAATTGACAGAAAATGTACTTTGAATATTTTCTGTAACCTAATTATTTATGAACCAATAGAAACAAGTCAAAAATGATGGTTGGACTTTTCTAACTAATAAGAAATGGTCCAAGTTGAAATGTTTGACTAGTTACAAAGTAACTAAATAAACCTAATTTAGTTACCTAAATTGCCTAATTAAGGAACTAAATGAACTAACCTAGTTACTAATTAGTTAGGATCTAGTTACTAACTAAATATCCTAATTTCATCTAGAAGTCATGACTAGGCATGACATAGGCAATAACCTATTTAACTAGTTAGCTATGTAACTAGATAGTTAATCAAGTAACTAGAAAAGCTAATCTAGTTAGTGGTTATTTAATTAAAGTGTAATTAGAATTAAAATAGAAACAAACTAAGTTAGCCTTTCCTAGAGGGCCACATGGCCAAGAGGCTTCTCAAGCCTTCTCGAATGGTCTTTTATGACCATTGCATGACACTTTGATGACCAAGCCATGTGCCTTTGCATGTGAACACAAAGTGTGATATTTTATTTCAAGTTTATCTCCTAATTTTTCCTACACTACTCACACGGCTGCACCCTTTCTCTTCACTCTCAATTTTTATTTTCTCTCACCTAAAAGCTAAGCCTTCATCTTTTCTCTCCAAATTATCAAGAACACCAAGAACTTTTCCCTTTTGTTTTCTTCCTTCGAGAATTCGACCATACCACCCAAATCCTACTTTCAATCTCCTATAATTTTTCTTCTCTACATTTCCTAAACCTAGACCATATTCTAAACACTTTTCTTTTAGAAAGTTTTGTCAAAAACCTACTCCAAGTATCTCAAAATTCAAGCTTTAGCTTACTTCCCTAAAGGTAAACTTTTGATTTTATGGTTCTAAGTTGATTTTTTTATTTTCTAGACCATGATTATTTCATGGTTCTTTGTTATTAAGCCTTGATTATGACTTTGGTAATTGTTTAAGAATTTTTAGGGTTTTTGTTTAGTTCACACGAAAATCAAGAGGAGAAGGGAACTTGAATATTCTTGTCTTCCTTAAGGTAAGAGGGAGATTTACCTCACCAACTAAGTGTTGGTGGTGAGGAGATGGTTTTGTGTGGTAAAAAACCCATAAAGGTTTATTCACTTGTTGTTTGATGCTTCTTTGTTTGTGATTGTGGTGTTTATGATTTTGTGTTTATGATTGCATGTGTGATGGTATGACTATAGCTTTGAATATGCTTGTATGTATAATTTTGGAAGCATGCAAATGTATGTGTAATCTAGGATGTGAACAACATGTTGGAAAGATTACATGAGAGCTCCAATGAGCTTAGAGGCACACGGCCTCACTAGGTTCAAGAGGACCAAGAGTTCTAAAATGATGATTTCAAATTGAAGATTAAAGGTTCCATGACACTAAAATTAATTAAGATGTTTTACAAGGATTTAGAGTGTTAGAAAATGAATTACAATGAGTTTTGAAGCAAGAATGAAAATTTGGCCAACATGCCATTTTTCATAATGTAAAACTAAATTATTTTATTAAGTGTAGATTTAAAGGTTTAATTGAGAAGGAAAGTATTTTGATAGAGCTTGGATTTAGTAGCAAGCAAAATACTTTTTAGAAAATAAAATGATGTAATTAAATAATTAGGTTATGAAATAAAAATAGATGCCAATACTTGAAGTTTTCTAACATATAGCTCACTCTATGGGTTTGGAAGCGCGTTAGGAAAATTTGAGCTGTAATATCTAATGTTAAGCAAAGAATTACCATTTTCTGGGAAATAGTAGAAATACTAATTTTTAGAGGGCTATATTACAATTATTATTTTTAGAGGGGCTATACTGCAATTATTTTCTAAAGAGGGGTTATATTACAAATATTTTCTAAAAGAGGGACTATCTTGTAAATATTATTTTATGAGAGACTATTATGAAATTATTATTTAAATGAGGATTATAACGTAAATATTATTTTATAGAGGGACTATTATGCAAATACTGAAAATAAAGTCATTTTTTAGTATTAAATGAGAAAATCGTATTTTTGATTTAAAACGTGTGAGAAATATTTTACGCAATTGAGATTACGTTGAGAAATCAATACGCGATTTGAAAATGTGACAGAATTGTTGCGCGATTGAGAAAATGCGAAAATATGATTATGCGATGAAAATACAATGAAGATACTGTTGGGTCAATGTGTGAACCCATGAGATAATGAATTTGAACTGTGAATGGTGCATTGTACATGCATTGAAAAGGTCCAATGGACTATATGAGGCTAATTGCCTAGGAGAAAATACACCTCTTGAGTGGGTGCGATATGCGTAGTGTAAGTCACTCATTGACTTTGGGGGCATTGGGGTGTGGGTTGCCTACAATGGGCAGTTGGTAGCTCTTCTGTACCGTGGGTTTGATCGATGCAACACACCGATGATCCTGACCGAGATACTATTCTTAATCAAGATCTGATAAAGATTGTTGTGTATATGCTAAATGTGCAAATTATAGCACGTGGTCTGAGGCATGTTGGTATAGACAGATCTTTTTGATCACTCTCTCCGACCTGAGTTTTAGCTCCATGGAGTAAGAAATTGAGTTTATGTGCACATGCATAATTATTGATTATTTATATCGGTGTGATATTTGAACTGTTGAATGATTGAGAAATGTTGAGGGCATTATCGTAATTATTGTTTATTTCATATATTGTTGTGGTAAATAATGTGGATGACATGATTGTAATTATGGAAGGATGTATCTGTATGATATATTGTATGTGTTTATCTCCATGCTACCATGCTGGTATTGGCGTAGGTGATCTCACCTCTTTGTATGCCTATTTTGTAATGTATTTATATTTATAAAGACGTTGAGCAAGGACTTGAGCAAGAAGGTGAAGAAGAGCAGATTCTTGTGGAGGAAGTCGAATTGTGAGAAGATGGCGATGCCTAGTTTCCTAGGGTATATAAGGTTGCAGTTGTAACACCCCTTGATGTAGCAACCGGAGCATAATCGTCATTATACCTCAGTTTCTAAATCCAAGTGTGTCACAGTCATAATAACAGTAATTTAAATTCTCAAGAGTCTATATATATATATATGTATATATTTTTTTTTTCTTTTGCATAAGTAGAAAATATGAGCCTCAAATGAAATATAAATATATTTAACCCATAATACAACCATTGAAATAAGATCATATTACTCACATATACATATTTTATGGTCATTTTACACCAATTACTAATGACATAGAATATAACAATTACTGAGAGTCCAATCAAATACAGCGGAGATAAAATACTAAAGGGGAAAAGTAGTAACCCAGGGATGGGCACTACCAAAGCGGAGACAAAACCGCACCCCATATGTACATAACGCATAGTGTCCCAGTTGACACGATGGCATCAATGCCTCCACGCGGCTACACTCTTACGTAGTCGAAGAAATCTTATCCAGATGCTCAAGCCAATCAACCAAGGTGTGGTCTCTCTTTATCTTCCTCACGATCTCTTATCAAATATAAATATAAAAAGTAAATGCACAAATATAGGAAAGAGGTGAGACACCCATCCTTCATTACCATTATTGGCAGTAAGAAAACAGCAGACAACGGCAGCAAAGCGCCCACCAAGCAATACATGGTTCATATATTCATTAAGTAATAGTAAAATTTATAATAAAATCAATTCAATTCTAAGCAAATATCAGAGTCAATAATAATAGTGATATTTATAGTAAAGGTAGAACAACAGTAAGCAATAGCAAGCAGATCACAATAGTATTTCCAAGAATCAACACAATAATAAGATAATCATTTACAGAAATACAACAGTTATCTTCACATTCACAAGTGTTCATGCTCAACAGTTTATGAGACCGACCATGAACGATGCACAATGCATGATGACACCACAATTCCTACTCCATGGAGCTAGACATAAACAGTCGGAGAGAAAGATCAGGAGACATGTACTGTATCTCGGCTGCCGAGGCCTTGTGCTATATAAACATATATATATATTTTCCACGTGCACATCATGGCATTGTACAGACAGTCTGCGCTCGATCGCGATATAGGACAGTGTCTCGGTCCGGATCATCGGTGCGTTTGCATCGGTCTACCCCACAGGCAGAAGAGCTACCAACCGCCTATTGCGAGGAACCCGCACCCCGACGCCCCCAAGGTCATTAAAGACCTACACTAGTCTATTCGTACCTGCACAAAAGGTGTGTTCAATCTCCTAGGCAACTTGGCCTTACAATGTCCATAGGACATTTCAATGCATAAAATATTATGCGTCATGATGATAATTCAAAATATGATAATCATCACATAATATGCCATGATTGGCCAATATAAGCATCAATATACAAATGGTCACTCACATGGACCCATAACATCAGAATACGAGGATCAAGTCAATTGATGCGTCATTAGGTTCATTATGAATCCTAACTTAGTATTTGTTTCCATTTTCAAGGTTCATGTTCAAAATCAATTCTTAAAATCAATTTAACATTCCAAGGCTATTCAATTTCCCAAAACTTGCAATTTATGTAAGCTCTTAGGCCTCACACTCTCATGTTCTTCACTCACTTAGAATTACCTTAAATTTTATGATGCTTTCATTCTTAGTCCTTTAAGATCTATGAAGTCTTGATTTTATTAAATCCTTCCAACTCATTAATTATCCATTTCATTACATAGGTTCCTAATTTCTTAATTCCTTATGATTCCAATTTATCAAAATCACATACTTACACTCAAAAATACCTTAGAGGCTGTGGCCTCACAATGGCTCAAATCTCAAATCCATTCAAGTCATCATCTACATGTCATCCCTCTAATTTATTTAAGTTATTCACTTGTTAAATTCACTTGTTAAATTAACTCACCAAGAACCCTAAATTTCTTGACCTAACTTTAAATTGAAACTGGGAACATACTGTATGTGGGAAAATTCTGAAATTTTTATCACATGAAGCCTCATGTCTTAGATTTCAAATGGCACTGGTTTCATGTCCATACGACATCGGAGCAAGAAATTATGCAATCTGGTTTACTGACTGCCAGAATACCTTTTTCTGCAGAATCTGCCGTAGGTTCAAACAGAAACTGGTATTGATTGGCTTGCTCTAAAATTCTGAAATTTTTAATACATGAAGCCTTATGTCTTAGCTTTCAAATGGCTCTAGAATCAGGTCATTCCGATATCGGTAGCTCGAGTTATGCAGCAAACATCGCTGACTGCTCACTGGATTCTGCAGAATCCGAAAATGGTCCTTTTGAAACAATTCTCAATTTCAATCATTCAAGATCATTTTCTATGTGATTTTAATTTTCTAACTAGTTCATTAACACTTAGGAAACACTAATCACTAACTTAAACCTCTTGATTTGAATCAAACCCAAAATTACTCTCTTAGTTGTTCATGACCTAGGTTCAAACTCAAGAACCAACTAGCTCCAATCTATGGATAAATCCATATATTTTATTCTCAATAAGCTAAATTCCACCCCAAAACTATGGCACTCCAAGAGAGTTCCCAAATATTTTTCTTCCATTTCTAATCACGTAATCCAATTCCAATCACGTAATCAAATCCAACATACCATTATATACAACAAACCAATATTCACCCCTAATTTCTAATCAAAACCGTGGCACCATGTTAAGGTAGGAAACTCCAAATTTTCCATTTAGCAACCTCAACATGATCAAGCACAATTAATACATCAAACACATTCAAGAACATAATCAAGTATCAATCAAATTCAATAGCATAATCAAGTGTCAATCAAATTCAAGAATACCAATTCATTCACAATTTATAATTCAAGCAAGCATACAAATTGTATACAAGGATGGATTTCTCCATCAACACACATACAAGGTCTCCTCACCACCATAAGTGGTTGAAGTGAGTAGTCTCCCTCTTACCTAGAAGAGACAATGCAAGAAAACAACTCCTTGGTTCCTTGATTTTCAATTTTCGGATTCCACCTTCAAGAGAACCATAAAGTGGTCAAATTCTCATATTTATAAACTAAAGCTTGAAAAGAATGATCCTTGGTCACATAGGTAACCAAGGAAAACGAAAATGAGAAGAAAATGGAGAGAAATCAAGAGAAACACCAAGAAATCTCCTTTGCAAATTTTCGGATTTGCACCCCCAAGAACCCTAGAAATTCCAACTTTGTTAAATCAATTCCAATGCTTAAAAAATGAAGCATGGATGACCAACATATAGACCATAACCACGAAAATGAAGACAAGGGAAGAGTGGTCTTGAAACTTACCCAAAATGTTCAAAGTTGGAGCTTGGAGATAATGGTGAAAATGGAGGATTTTCAAGAAACTTCAAGAAGAAAAGGTGTTTAGAATGGGGAGGGATTAAGAAAATGTAATTAGAAGAAATTTTTGTGAAGATTAGGGAAGAAGAAGGAGGGCTGGCCGTAGCAATGGTGGAGAGAAGGGAGAGAAAATGTTGAAGAAGGAAGAAGAAGAAAGAATGAGAGAGAAAGTGTTTTTTTTTTTTTGGTTAATTATGAATTTGTGAGATGAATGGAATTAATGAAGTGAATTAATTTCCCTTGCCCAAGGGCTGTTGCTTCCAGCCGTGTAGAGAGAAAAGAGAGGGGAGAAATTGGCTTCCAAGGGAAGCTAAGGGCATTTGGGTCATTATTTGGTCAAAGCTTCTCAATGGTCAAAGCTTCTCAAAGAAGCTTTGATTATTTAATATTAAATTTGAATTAAAGTGAATGGATTAGACATAAAGTAGATTGCATTAGGATAATGTGATAGGATTTCTAATGCATGCTATTATCCAATGGATAATAGTTATGATCACATTAAGTCAGTATTTATTTATCGACAGATGAAATTTACACAAGTATTTTATTATTCGACCGCTAAATTTCTTGAAAAAAAGTGAAACCTCGCAAATCTGTGTCCAGCCTCGGGTTTAGTAAGATCCCCGTCGACAAGTCCATAGTTCAAGGTTCTCGGAGAAAACATCTTGTTTCTCCGGCTCGCTCAGTGTGCACGTAAAACGAGAAATATATTAAAATATTCAACATTTTCGAAAAAATCTCAGAAAATTCTCAAAAATTACAAATATTATAAAACGACTATTCGTCTTATTATTTTCAAATTTTTGAAGTATTACAATCGTTTTCCCCGACTCTGCTCAATACGAACGCAAAACGAGGAATATATTAAAATATTCGTCATTTCCGAAAAATTCTGAAAGAATTCACATAAATCATAATTATTAGAAAATAACTATTCGTAATAAAATTTTCCAACTTTGGGAGCGTTACAGTCGTTTTGCCAACTCTGCCCAGTGTGCACGCAAAATGAGGAATAATATTAAAATATTCCACTTTTTCAGAAAAATCCAGAAAATTCCAGAAAATCTCAAATATTGTAAAATGATTATTTGTCCTAAAATTATTAATTTTCGGGATGTTACAACACTCCCCTTCAAATAGAAATTTCATCCTCGAAATTTTCATCCCTTAGATCAAACGTTAACGTGTTTATTCATCTTATTTTCTTATCCTCAGATTGTGTCTTTAGTTACGTCTATTTAGATCACCCTTACCAACGTAATCTCTATATCTTTGTGTTGCTTTATTCTTCTATTCTCAATCTTCACGAGAAGTTTCTCATAGATCAGATTCTCTCTGAATTACACCAGGTTTAGTTTGATGACGTGGCTGGATTGGTGACATACTTTCGCGATCGTGACATATGGAAGATATCATGGAGATTTAGAAAGAAAGGATGACAAAATCTGTTGACAAGCTATTGAACCAAACCCGAAACGAAATTTGATATAGTCCAAAGAATTTTGGAATGGGTTTATTAGTGACCTAGACAGGACGACACTGAAACTAAACGTCATACTCCTTCAAAAACTCTAATCACCTTTCCTGTCTCATGTTCAGCCCATTTTTATCGAATGGATACTTCAGGTCCTTGTGATTGCTAAAGGCGTTGATCATAGCAAATGTCTCCATATTCTCGGAGCGATTTTTAACTACGGCTAGCACCAGACCGTGAGTTAGGCAATTCCCAATGTGTCCTCAACTACCTTGAGGTGTAAATCACAACTTTCCCAACCTTGCATGAACACATATCCTAGATTTTACTGTGAAGCATAAAATTCTCTAAACAGTTCCCTGGGATTAGGTAGAACCAAATCTAACAAGTATTCAAATGTCTCCTCGACCTTTAAAATCTTTCTTCACACTCGTTAGTCCATAAAAGTTTTGATTCTCTTCTCGTAAACTGAGCAAAATATTCGGCTATCTTGGAGGATCCATTGACACTCCTTCAATCTATGTGTCTTCTTCGATAAAACTAACTAATTCCGCCAGCTATGTGTCTCTTTTACGGTCTCCGATCTTTCCTTTTGAAGAACTGCTCCAATCTCTTAGGAATTCACAATAATCCCTCCGTTTGGAATTTCATAATCCAAAACTGAACCTTCTCAATTAAGAATCCGTACTCTGATATTTTGGCATTTACTCTCTCTCCTTTAAAGTCAGGAAAACTATGCCGAGATGTCCAACGTGTATCTCCATATTTTCGAGAATAGATCAGAATGTCATCATTAATGACAATGACAATTCTGTTCTAGGTAAGGACAAAAGATACAATTCATGTCACTCATGAATACGACAAGAGGATTTGTTACATCCGAATGGCATCACGAGACACCTATAATGCCCATAGTGCATTCAAAATCATTTCGGGGACATTCTCAATCTCCCGCGAACTTAATGATGACCAAGACGTTCATCTTTCTCTGAGGATACTCACCCTTGATCGTAATCTCGTTCGTTTGACGATGGTGCTCATCTCACTGAGATGTTCCATTCTTCTCCTTAACTGACAGTACTGTAGTTCATCACGAGAAACTTACTGACTACAATGGTGACAGTCATATTCCTTTTTCTTTTGTCCTCTACAAAAGGTAACACGTATCCTTGGATTTCTTTTCCCTCACAACGCTTCAACTTTGTTGGCTGTTACGAACTCAAAAGCCTTAGTTTTCGAAAATCACTAAGGTTCTTATCGGAATGCTCTAGCAGATAATGACCAGAAAACAACTGATCAATCTCTGAAATCATGAAATCTAATAGGTATGATTCTTGGTAAGCAAGATAGATCAACAAAAGGTTCAATCTTTAGCAGAAATAGGATAGATTAAACAAACTTAAGTGTCAATGATAAGTCTTAGTAACAGAAATGGAAACAACTACGTCGAAGATAAGAAAGACACAGATGAATCCAAATGATCCATACAGATCACAAATTGTATAAGGAAAGAGTTACCCCCAGAATTATACAAGCACGATTATCGGATCGTCATTTGAGCGTAACTTCCCTTGTTTAGATCTCCAAATGTTGAGGTCTGATTGGATCTACTACTACTAGCACCTTCCCTACGGGTTGGGCGTTGTTGTTACTTTCTTGGCACTCGTGAACGTAGTTCCCATTTAAACTTATTGACTTTTCCATTATTTCTCCTCTGGAATCTAGGCAGTCCATGATCATCCCAAGTTTGACTTTCCTTCAATAGATTTTAAACCACAACTTTCAATTCTCATTACTGTACGGTCCTCTGATCTTGGTGAATTGTCACATTAGTTATCCTTCATATTTCTCCTACGATCATAGCCATACTTTGACGGTCTTATCCTACGCTCATATGTGTATGTCTGCCACGAGCTAGTGTCTTTCTCCGAAGACGAGCCAAACATAACACAATAAAACAAACGTAATTATTTCAAACAATATTGCCTCCTTTTGGAAGTCAAACACAAAGATTCACACAATGCACACCATTCAAGCAAGATAAGCTAATTTACGAATCTTAATAGCTTTCAGTAGAACTTCTTCATTCTGCCTCCACGGCTTAATCTCTCGTAAGTGTCAACTTCTAAACTGCTTCACTAACCTAATTTACACCAGCTATTTCTTTCTCCAGAAGATCGATTTTCCAAAATCCTTTGATCTCCTCACAAAATAATTCTTATTTTCCCAACACAATACGCCTAGGAGAAGTCATAGTTTCCTGTACACACACAGAACATTACATATTGAGTGGATCAATCCTCAATATCATGCAACTGTATAACAGTAGCTATTAACATTCAACCTACGGCAAGTCATGCATTCCTTTCCCATCATCTCAATCAAGAGACAAGGAAGTGCACAAAAGACCAAGTTCTAATATGCCTAAACATAGCAAGTCCATACCCCTAGGCTCAACAGATGAAGCGCTACGATACCACCTAATGTAACACCCCTTGATGTAGCAATAGGAGCATAATCGTCATTATACCTCGGTTTCTAAATCCAAGTGTGTCATATCATAATAATGATAATTTAAATTCTCAAGAGTCTATATATATATATATGTATATATTTTTTTTTTTTTTCTTTTGCATAAGTAGAAAATATGAGCCTCAAATGAAATATAAATATATTTAACCCATAATACAACCATTGAAATAAGATCATATTACTCACATATACATATTTTATGGTCATTTTACACCAACTACTAATGACATAGAATATAACAATTACAGAGTCCAATCAAATACAAGCGGAGATAAAATACTAAAGGGAAAAGTAGTAACCAGGGATGGGCACTACCAAGCAGACAAAACCGCAACCCCATATGTACATAACGCATAGTGTCCCAGTTGACACGACGGCATCAATGCCTCCACGCGGCTACACTCTTACGTAGTCGAAGAAATCTTATCCAGATGCTCAAGCCAATCAACCAAGGTGTGGTCTCTCTTTATCTTCCTCACGATCTCTTATCAAATATAAATATAAAAAGAAATGCACAAATATAGGAAAGAGGTGAGACACCCATCCTTCATTACCATTATTGGCGGTAAGAAAAAACAAGACCACGGCGCAAAGCGCCTACCAAGCAATACAGTTCATATATTCATTAACAGTAATAGTAAAATTTATAATAAAATCAATTCAATTCTAAGCAAATATCAGAGTCAATAATAATAGTGATATTTATAGTAAAGGTAGAACAACAGTAAGCAATAGCAAGCAGATCACAATAGTATTTCCAAGAATCAACACAATAATAAGATAATCATTTACGAGAAATACAAGAGTTATCTTCACATTCACAAGTGTTCATGCTCAACAGTTTATGAGACCGACCATGAACGATGCACAATGCATGATGACACCACAATTCCTACTCCATGGAGCTAGACATAAACGGATCGGAGAGAAAGATCGGGAGACATGTACTTGTATCTCATTTGCCGAGGCCTTGTGCTATATAAACATATATATATATTTTCCACGTGCACATCATGGCATTGTACGAGACGTCTGCGCTCGATCGCGATATAGGAAGTGTCTCGGTCCGGATCATCGGTGCGTTTGCATCGGTCTACCCCCTGGCGGAAGAGCTACCAACCGCCTATTGCGAGGAACCCGCACCCCGACGCCCCCAAGGTCATTAAAGACCTACACTAGTCTATTCGTACCTGCACAAAAGGTGTGTTCAATCTCCTAGGCAACTTGGCCTTACAACAGTCCATAGGACATTTCAATGCATAAAATATTATGCGTCATGATGATAATTCAAAATATGATAATCATCACATAATATGCCATGATTGGCCAATATAAGCATCAATATACAAATGGTCACTCACATGGACCCATAACATCAGAATACGAGGATCAAGTCAATTGATGCGTCATTAAGTTCATTATGAATCCTAACTTAGTATTTGTTTCCATTTTCAAGGTTCATGTTCAAAATCAATTCTTAAAATCAATTTAACATTTCAAGGCTATTCAATTTCCCAAAACTTGCAATTTATGTAAGCTCTTAGGCCTCACACTCTCATGTTCTTCACTCACTTAGAATTACCTTAAATTTTATGATGCTTTCATTCTTAGTCCTTTAAGATCTATGAAGTCTTGATTTTATTAAATCCTTCCAACTCATTAATTATCCATTTCATTACATAGGTTCCTAATTTCTTAATTCCTTATGATTCCAATTTATCAAAATCACATACTTACACTCAAAAATACCTTAGAGGCTGTGGCCTCACAATGGCTCAAATCTCAAATCCATTCAAGTCATCATCTACATGTCATCCCTCTAATTTATTTAAGTTATTCACTTGTTAAATTAACTCACCAAGAACCCTAAATTTCTTGACCTAACTTTAAATTGAAACTGGGAACATACTGTATGTGGGAAAATTCTGAAATTTTTATCACATGAAGCCTCATGTCTTAGATTTCAAATGGCACTGGTTTCATGTCCATACGACATCGGAGCAAGAAATTATGCAATCTGGTTTACTGACTGCCAGAATACCTTTTTCTGCAGAATCTGCCGTAGGTTCAAACAGAAACTGGTATTGATTGGCTTGCTCTAAAATTCTGAAATTTTTAATACATGAAGCCTTATGTCTTAGCTTTCAAATGGCTCTAGAATCAGGTCATTCCGATATCGGTAGCTCGAGTTATGCAGCAAACATCGCTGACTGCTCACTGGATTCTGCAGAATCCGAAAATGGTCCTTTTGAAACAATTCTCAATTTCAATCATTCAAGATCATTTTCTATGTGATTTTAATTTCCTAACTAGTTCATTAACACTTAGAAAACACTAATCACTAACTTAAACCTCTTGATTTGAATCAAACCCAAAAATTACTCTCTTAGTTGTTCATGACCTAGGTTCAAACTCAAGAACCAACTAGTTCCAATCTATGGATAAATCCATATATTTTATTCTCAATAAGCTAAATTCCACCCCAAAACTATGGCACTCCAAGAGAGATTCCCAAATATTTTTCTTCCATTTCTAATCACGTAATCCAATTCCAATCACGTAATCAAATCCAACATACCATTATATACAACAAACCAATATTCACCCCTAATTTCTAATCAAAACCGTGGCACCATGTTAAGGTAGGAAACTCCAAATTTTCCATTTAGCAACCTCAACATGATCAAGCACAATTAATACATCAAACACATTCAAGAACATAATCAAGTATCAATCAAATTCAATAGCATAATCAACTGTCAATCAAATTCAAGAATACCAATTCATTCACAATTTATAATTCAAGCAAGCATACAAATTGTATACAAGGATGGATTTCTCCATCAACACACATACAAGGTCTCCTCACCACCATAAGTGGTTGAAGTGAGTAGTCTCCTCTTACCTAGAAGAGACAATGCAAGAAAACAACTCCTTGGTTCCTTGATTTTCAATTTTCGGATTCCACCTTCAAGAGAACCATAAAGTGGTCAAATTCTCATATTTATAAACTAAAGCTTGAAAAGAATGATCCTTGGTCACATAGGTAACCAAGGAAAACGAAAATGAGAAGAAAATGGAGAGAAATCAAGAGAAACACCAAGAAATCTCCTTTGCAAATTTTCGGATTTGCACCCCCAAGAACCCTAGAAATTCCAACTTTGTTAAATCAATTCCAATGCTTAAAAATGAAGCATGGATGACCAACATATAGACCATAACCACGAAAATGAAGAGAAGGGAAGAGTGGTCTTGAAACTTACCCAAAATGTTCAAAGTTGGAGCTTGGAGATAATGGTGAAAATGGAGGATTTTCAAGAAACTTCAAGAAGAAAAGGTGTTTAGAATGGGGAGGGGATTAAGAAAATGTAATTAGAAGAAATTTTTGTGAAGATTAGGGAAGAAGAAGGAGGGCTGGCCGTAGCAATGGTGGAGAGAAGGGAGAGAAAATGTTGAAGAAGGAAGAAGAAGAAAGAATGAGAGAGAAAGTGTTTTTTTTTTTGGTTAATTATGAATTTGTGAGATGAATGGAATTAATGAAGTGAATTAATTTCCCTTGCCCAAGGGCTGCTGCTTCCAGCCGTGTAGAGAGAAAAGAGAGGGGGAGAAATTGGCTTCCAAGGGAAGCTAAGGGCATTTGGGTCATTATTTGGTCAAAGCTTCTCAATGGTCAAAGCTTCTCAAAGAAGTTTTGATTATTTAATATTAAATTTGAATTAAAGTGAATGGATTAGACATAAAGTAGATTGCATTAGGATAATGTGATAGGATTTCTAATGCATGCTATTATCCAATGGATAATAGTTACAGTCGACATAAGTCAGTATTAATTTATCTGACAGATGAAATTTACACAGTATTTTATTATTCCGACTGCTAAATTTCTTGAAAAAAAAGTGAAACCTCGCAAACTGTGTCCAGCCTCGGGTTTAGTAAGATCCCCCGTCGACAAGTCCATAGTTCAAGGTTCTCGGAGAAAACATCTTGTTTCTCCGGCTCCGCTCAGTGCACACGTAAAACGAGAAATATATTAAAATATTCGACGTTTTCGAAAAAATCTCAAAAAAATCTCAAAAATTACAAATATTATAAAATGACTATTCGTCTTATTATTTTCAAATTTTTGAAGTATTACAATCGTTTTCCCCGACTCTGCTCAATACGAAAGCAAAACGAGGAATATATTAAAATATTCGTCGTTTCCGAAAATTTCTGAAAGAATTCACATAAATCATAAATATTAGAAAATAACTATTCGTAATAAAATTTTCCAACTTTGGGAGCGTTACAGTCGTTTTGCCAACTCGCCAGTGTGCACGCAAAATGAGGAATAATATTAAAATATTCCACTTTTTCAGAAAAATCCAAAAAATTCCAGAAAATCCCAAATATTGTAAAATGATTATTTGTCCTAAAATTATTAATTTTCGGGATGTTACAGCAGTTTCGTGGAGGACCAAAAGCGTGGGACGTGGACTTAGATAGAGCGTGTGTTTACTATATAGGAGACTTAAATATTATCCTAAGTAGGCTTTATCATGGGAACCCTTATTTTAGTGTAAATATTAATGTACACTTAGAGTTTCCATTGTCCATTAGGTAGTACTGGGGAGCTTACTACCGTACTCCTAGTGCGATTAGTATCGTGTCGTCTGCGCGGACACCTATCCATAGGACTTTGCGTCAGTTTGGATTCCTACCTGTTGAGGAATCTGAGGAGGACCCGTCTGAGGGTTCTGCTGTTTAGTAATACTTGAGCAGTATGTTAGTTTAATATAATGTTTAAATACTTTAAGAACTTGGTCTGTAAAATTTAAGTATGACAGTACTAAGACTTGTGTATATATGATGTAAATTATTTGTAATGATGTTGTAATGTTTTTATTTTCCGCTAAGTTTATCTTATTGATATAAAGAAATTTTACAACTCGTATTTGCACTACAAAGCATTATTATCTAAAAGGGGTAATTTGGTAATTAAGTAACATAAATGTGATACCCTACGGTGGGTGTTACATTAGTTGGTATCAGAGCCCAAGTTAAAGTCTTTTTGGATTTGTGGTTAGGTCTGTCTTGTTTAAGTTATGTGATTATCTGTGTTTGTTTTCTGAAAGAAAACAATATTGTTTGAAGTTTGACTTTAACTCTTCCTTGTGTTATTTAGCTTGATTTAAGGAAACGTAATGGCTGGACGAGGAAGAGGATGCGTGAATACTAGAGCAAGATTTGGAGATATTGGCAATGATAACCAAAACATGGATGCAGCTGTAGCAGCAATGCAGCGGATGGCTGAAGTTGTTGTTCAACAAACCAAAGAGCAACTGAGGATGCTCACAGTTTGTCGGAATTTCGTAGAAACAATCCATCGAAGTTTCATGGAGAATTTGACCCAAAGAAAACTGATCTGTGGATCAAAGAACTAGAAAAGATATTTGAAGGTATGGGTTGTACTGATGAGCGGAAGCTTACTTTTGCAACATTTGTGTTAGTAGGAGATAGAGAAGCTTGGTGGGCAGGAGCACGGAGATTGATTCAAGCTGAGGGGAGAGTTGTGATGTGGCAGCTCTTAAAGTAGAAATTTCTGGGAAAGTATTTTCCAGTTAGTGTTCGTCATGCTAAGGAGATGGAATTCCTTAGTTTGAGGCAAGGGTGATGTCTGTAAGTGAATATGCTGCAAAATTTGAAAGCTTGTCTAAGTTTTTGAGGTATTTTCAGATGCACCCGAATGAGGAATGGAAGTGTAGGAAATTTGAAGAGGGGCTAAGACTTGACATTAAGCGAGCTATGGCAACCATGGATATTGACCAGTTTCCAAAATTGTTGGACAAGTGTCGAAAGGTTGAAGAAATTGATCAACAACGTGAGGCAAGGAATAAGAACTTTGGACCTACATGGCTCCAAAGAGGAAAGGGTAGCGGTGGCAACCGTTATCAGCAGAAACCATATACCAAACCAGCAGGAGGTCAGAATCGACAATAATCTTTTGGAGGAAGTTCTAGTGGCAGTAGAGCGAGTCAAGCTGGAACTTCTACACTTAAATGCTTCAAGTGTGGGAAGAATCATCTCACCCAAGATAGTCAACATAAAGGGGTGATCTGTTATAGATGTGGAAAGCCTGGACATTTTTCCAGAGAATGTGATCGGCTGAAGGCGGAACCATCAGTGGGAAGTGGTCGTACTGCGAGGCCACAGGCGGATGGTTGTGTATATACCATGAGCGGGGAAGAAGTCACGAAATCTGAGGACTTAATTATGGAGGAGTGTGCTATCGCAGGTAATCCTTTAACAGTGTTATATGATTCGGGAGCAACACATTCTTTCATTGCATGTGATCGTGTGGAGCGTTTGGGATTGACTGTGACTACATTGCCTTGTGATTTGAGTGTCGCTACTCCTACTAATAAGCCTGTGATAACTACAAAAGTATGTTTGAATTGCCCTGTATGTGTTAGGGATAGAATCTTTTATGTGGACTTGATTTGTTTGCCTCTTTCCAAGATTAATGTAATCTTAGGAATGGATTAGTTGTCTTCTAACCATATCCTGATAGACTGTTCCAGTAAGACGTTAGTTTTTCCTGAGGTTAAGGATTCTAGATTCCTAACGGCTACTCAAGTTGAAGCTTGTTTGAAGGAAGGAGATCAAGGGTACTTGTTGATGTCATCTTTGGAGGCTCACTATGAAGATGTTTTGAAGGATATTTTCATAGTTAATGAATTTCCTGAGGTATTTCCTGAAGATATACTTGAACTACCACCGGAAAGAGAAATTGAGTTTTCTATTGATTTAGTACCTAGAGTTGGACCTATATCTATGGCACCTTACAGGATGTCGCTAGTAAAGTTGGCAGAGCTTAAGAGACAGCTGGAGGATTTGTTGGAAAAGCAATTTGTGAGACCAAATGTATCACCATGGGGAGCTCCAGTATTGTTGGTAAAGAAGAAGGATAGGACTTCTCGTCTATGTGTAGACTACCGACAATTGAATAAGATTATGATTAAGAACAAAGATCCGCTTCCAAGAACCGATGATCTGATGGACTAATTGCGAGGACCCGTAATATTTTCTAAGATTGACTTACGTTCTGGATATCACCAGATACATGTGAAAGCAGAGGATATTCCCAAAACTACATTTTAGACACGTTATGGGCATTATGAATATCAAGTGATGTCGTTTGGTGTGACTAATGCACCTGTCATATTTATGGACTTTATGAACAGGATTTTTCGTTCATACTTGGATAAGTTTATTGTTGTCTTTATTGATGACATTTCGATTTATTTTCGAAGTCAGGAGGAACATATTGGGCATCTCAGAGTGATTCTCCAGATTCTGAAGGAGAATAAGTTGTATGCCAAGCTGTACAAATGTGAATTTTGGTTAAGCGAAGTTCAATTTTTTGGGACACGTTATATCGGAAGAAGGAATTGAAGTTGATGCTTCAAAGGTGGAAACAATTATGGAATGAGAAAGGCCGAAGACTGTATTGGAGATCCGTAGTTTTATCGGATTAGTTAGTTACTATCAACGGTTTATTGAGGGGTTTTTGAAGACAGCAAGACCTCTTACCTAACTTACACGAAAGAATCAATTGTTTGTATGGACTGATGCATGCGAAAAAAGTTTCCAAGAGTTAAAAAGGCGACTGACTACTTCACCAATTTTGATTATACCTGATCCGAATGAATCTTTCAAGGTATATTGTGATGCTTCGTACCAAGGATTGGGTTGTGTACTTATGCAGAATCGTAAGGTTGTAGCATATGCGTCGAGGCAGTTGAAAGTGCATGAGAGGAATTATCTGACTCATGATTTGGAGTTGGCAGCTGTAGTGTTTGCGTTGAAAGTGTGGAGACACATTCTTTATGGGGCAACGTTCACTATTTTTAGTGATCATGAAAGTTTGAAGTATCTGTTTGACCAAAAAGAGTTGAACATGAGACAAAGGCGTTGGCTAGAGTTTCTGAAGGACTATGACTTTCGGTTACAGTATCATCCCGGAAAGGCGAATGTTGTAGCGGATGCTTTAAGTAGGAAAATGCTTAATGCTTCTATTATGATGATTAAGGAGAAGGAACTGATAGAATAATTTCAGGATATGCGTCTATCTGTGAATTTGACACCAGGGAAGATGTGTTTAAACATGATCACCATTTCAAATGATTTAATGGATAGAATACGAATAGGACAAAACAGTGATAAGTATTTGCAAGAATCAAAGGAAGCAAAGAGTCAAGGAGTAGTATTGGAATTTAGTGAAGGTGCTGATGGAATTCTGAAGTTTAAAGGAAGAGTTTATGTGCTAAATGATCCGGAAATTAGGAAATTGATTTTGGATGAAGCTCACCGGAGTAAGTTGAGTATGCATCCAGGAGCCACAAAGATGTATCAATACTTGAAATAGCTGTATTGGTGGCAAGGAATAAAGAGGAATGTCACTGAATATGTATCATCCTATTTAGTTTGTCAAAAGGCTAAGGTGGAATATCAAAGACCATCGGGAATGATGCAACCTTTGCCTATTCCTGAGTGGAAATGGGATGACATAGCAATGGATTTTGTAACAGGACTACCAAAGACTCGGAAAGGTCACGATTCTATTTGGGTAATTGTTGATCGGCTTACAAAGTCAACACACTTTTTGCCAATTAATATTAAATACTCAATGAAAAAGTTGGCCCAAGTGTACATCAATGAAATTGTTAGGCTTCATGGTGTACCATCTAGTATTATTTTTGATCGAGATCCACGATTTACATCGAGATTTTGGAATAGTTTGCAAGAAGCGATAGGAACAAAGCTATGTCTAAGTTCTGCTTACCATCCACAAACTGATGGTCAGTCAGAAAGGACGATTCAGTCATTAGAAGACTTGTTGAGAGCTTGTGTTCTAGAACAAACTGGTTGTTCGGATGCATTTTTGCCATTGATAGTGTTTACATACAACAACAGTTTTCATTCGAGCATAGGGATGGCACCCTATGAGGCATTGTATGGGAGACGATGCAGAACGCCATTATATTGGTATCAAGATGGTGAAAGTGCCGTTGTAGGGCCAGAATTTGTACAATAGACAACTGAGAAAGTGAAGATGATTCAAGACAAGATGAGGATAACTCAAACTCGGCAAAAGAGTTATGCTGATAAAAGACGAAGATCGCTTGAATTTGAAGAAGGTGACCATGTGTTTCTACGTGTGACACCTATGACTGGAGTTGGACGAGTGATTAAGTCAAGGAAACTCACTCCAAAGTTTATCGGGCCGTATCAGATACTCCATCGGGTAGGTCTGATAGCTTATCAGATTGCATTACCACCTCTACTATCAAATCTTCACAATGTATTTCGCGTATCATAACTACGAAAATATATTTCTGATCCTACTCATGTTAACGAACCAGACACTGTACAACTGAAGGAAAACTTAACCTATGAAACATTTCCAGTTAAGATTGAAGATCAAAGGACAAAGCAACTTCGAGGTAAGGAAATTGCATTGGTTAAAGTGGTTTGGAATGATGTAAGTGGTGAAGCTACGTGGGAGTTGGAAGATAAGATAAATGAGCAATACCCATTTATTTTATGGGTGTGAGATCAAGTTTTGAGGACAAAACTTCTTTTTAGAGGGAGAGAGTTGTAACACCCCAACTTTTGGCTATGTTACAATAATGACTGAATTTCACTGTTTTGTATTTTTTTTGTGTTATAAAATTAATTTGACTGCTCTGAGACTATTTTTGATCATTGTACGAGATTTGCTTTGGGTCAGGAAAATAATAATTTTTGGGCTGGGGAAAATCTTATTTGATTTATACGGAGACGGAGGATCTTACTAAACCCGAATCTGAGAGACACAGAAATGAATCTTTTAATTTTTAGAATTTATTTGTGAAATAAAAATATTTCACTGAAAATAATCTGCTATTTTATATATAGCAGCTTCTACTATAAATTATGGGACCCGATATATTTTATTTGATAGAAAATGTACTTAGAATATTTTCTGTAACCTAATTATTTATGAACCAATAGAAACAAGTCAAAAATGATGGTTAGACTTTTCTAACCAATAAGAAATGGTCTAAGTTGAAATGTTTGACTAGTTACAAAGTAACTAAATAAACCTAATTTAGTTACCTAAATTGCCTAATTAAGGAACTAAATGAACTAACCTAGTTACTAATTAGTTAGGATCTAGTTACTAACTAAATATCTTAATTTCATCAAGAAGCCATGACTAGGCATGACATAGGCAATGACCTATTTAACTAGTTAGCTATGTAACTAGATAGGTAATCAAGTAACTAGAAAACCTAATCTAGTTAGTGGTTATTTGATTAAAGTGTAACTAGAATATAGAAACAAACTAAGTTAGCCTTTCCTAGAGGGCCACACGGCCAAAAGGCTTCTCAAGCCTTCTTGAATGGTCTTTTATGACCATTGCATGACACTTTGATGACCAAGTCGTGTGCCTTTGCATGTGAACACAAAGTGTGATATTTTATTTCAAGTTTATCTCCTAATTTTTCCTACACTACTCACACAGTTGCACTATTCTATTTCACTCTCAAATTTCATTTTTTCTCACCTAAAGCAAAGACATCATCTTTTCTCTCCAAATTATCAAGAACACCAAGAACTTTTCCCTTTCTTTTTCTTCCTTGGAGGATTCGGCCATATCACCCAAATCCTACTTCTAATCTCCTATAATTTTTCTTCTCTACATTTCTTAAACCTAAACCACATTCTAAACACTTTTCTTTTAGAAAGTTTTGTCAAAAACCTACTCCAAGTATCTCAAAATTCAAGCTTTAGCTTACTTCCCTAAAGGTAAACTTTTGATTTTATGGTTCTAAGTTGAGTTTTTGATTTTCTAGACCATGATTATTCCATGGTTCTTTGTTTTTAAGACTTGATTATGACTTTGGTAATTGTTTACGAATTTTTAGGGCTTTGTTTGGTTCACACGAAAATCAAGAGGATGAGGGAACTTGAAGATTCTTGTCTTCCTTAAGGTAAGAGGGATATTTACCTCACCAACTAAGTGTTGATGGTGAGGAGATGGTTTTGTGTGGTGAAAAACACATAAAGGTTTATTCACTTGTTGTTTGATGCTTCTTTGTTTGTGAATGTGGTGTTTATGATTGCATATGTGATGGTATGACTATAGCTTTGAATATGCTTGTATGTATAATTTTGGAAGCATGCAAATGTATGTGTAATCTAGGATGTGAACAACATGTTAGAAAGATTACATGAGAGCTCCAAAGAGCTTAGAGGCACATGGCCTCACTAGGTTCAAGAGGACCAAGAGTTCTAAAATGATGATTTCAAATTGAGGATTAAAGGTTCCATGACACTAAAATTAATTAAGATGTTTTAAAAGGATTTAGAGTGTTAGAAAATGAATTACAATGAGTTTTGAAGCAAGAATGAAAATTTGGCCAACATACCATTTTTCATAATGTATAACTAAATTATTTTATTAAGTGTAGATTTAAAGGTTTAATTGAGAAGGCAAGCATTTTGAAAGAGTTTGGATTTAGTAACAAGCAAAATACTTTTTAGAAAATAAAATGATGTAATTAAATAATTAGATTATGAAATAAAAATAGATGTCAATACTTGAAATTTTCTAACGTATAGCTCACCCTATGGGTTTGGAAGCGCGTTAGGAAAATTTGAGCTGTAATATCTTATGTTAAGCAAAGAATTACCATTTTCTGGGAAACAATAGAAATACTAATTTTTAGAGGGGCTATATTACAATTATTATTTTTAGAGGGGCTATATTACAATTATTTTCTAAAGAGGGGTTATATTACAAATATTTTCTAAAAGAGAGACTATCTTGTAAATATTATTTTATGAGGGACTATTATGAAATTATTATTTAAATGAGGATTATAACGTAAATATTATTTTTTAGAGGGACTATTATGTAAATATTGAAGATAAAGTCAATTTTTAGTATTAAATGAGAAAAATCGTATTTTTGATTTAAAACGTGTGAGAAATATTTTACGCAATTGAGATTACGTTGAGAAATCAATATGCGATTTGAAAATGTGACAGAATTGTTGCGCGATTGAGAAAATGCAAAAATATGATTATGCGATGAAAATACAGTAAAGATACTGTTGGGTCAATGTGTGAACCCATGAGATAATGAATTTGAACTGTGAATGGTGCACTATACATGCATTGAAAAGGTCCAATGGACTGTATGAGGTTAATTGCCTAGGAGAGATTACACCTCTTGAGTGGGTGGGATATGCGTAGTGTTAGTCACTCGTTGACTTTAGGGGCATTGGGGTGCGGGTTGCCTACAATGGGTAGTTGGTAGCTCTTCTGTACCGTGGGTTTGATCGATGCAACACACCGATGATCCTGACCAAGACACTATTCTTAATCAAGATCTGATAAAGATTGTCGTGTATATGCTAGATATGTAAATTATAGCACGTGGTCTGAGGCATGTTGGTACAGACAGATCTTTTCGATCACTCTCTCTGACCTGAGTTTTAGCTCCATGGAGTAGGAAATTGAGTTTATGTGCACATGCATAATTATTGATTATTTATATCGGTGTGATATTTGAACTGTTGAATGATTGAGAAATGTTGAGGGCATTATCGTAATTATTGTTTATTTCATATATTGTGATGATAAATAATGTGGATGACATGATTGTAATTATGGTAGGATGTATCTGTATGATATATTGTATGTGTTTATCTCCATGCTACCATGCTAGTATTGGCGTAGGTGATCTCACCTCTTTGTATGCCTATTTTGTACTATATTTATATCTGTAAAGACGTTGAGCAAGGACTTGAACAAGAAGGTGAAGAAGAGCAGATTCCTGTGGAGGAAGCCGAATTCTGAGAAGATGACGATGCCTAGTTTCCTAGGGTATATGAGGTTACAATTTCATGGAGGACCGGAAGCGTGGAACGTGGACTTAGATAGAGCATGTATTTACTATATAGGAGACTCAAATATTATCCTAAGTAGGCATTATCATGGGAACCCTTATTTTAGTGTAAATATTAAAGTACACTTAGAGTTTTCGTTATCCATTAGGCAGTACTAGGGAGCTTACTACCGTACTCCTAGTGGGATTAGTATTGTGTCGTCTATGCGGACACCTGTCCATTAGACTTCGCGTCAGTTTGCATTCTTACCTGCTGAGGAATCTGAGGAGGACCCGTCTGAGGGTTCTGTTGTTTAGTAATACTTGGGCAGTATGTTAGTTTAATATAATGTTTAAATACTTTAAGAACTTGGTCTGTAAATATTTAAGTATGACAATACTGAGACTTGTGTATATATGATGTAAATTATTTGTGATGATGTTGTAATATTTTTATTTTCTGCTAAGTTTATCTTATTGATATAAAGAAATTTTACAACTTGTATTTGCACTACGAAGCATTATTATCTAAAATGGATAATTTAGTAATTAAGTAACATAAATGTGATACCCTACGGTGGGTGTTACAATTCACAGATACTTGGGAATAACAAGTGTGTGAGAAAACATGCAAAGTGATATTTAACACACATTCAACGCCACATTGGATACTCTCTTACACGAGTTCTTAACCAATGTTGTAACGCCCCTTTTTGGGAGGGAACGTTACATTGTCATTTACAATGCGGAATATAAAAATGAAGTTAAGACCCAGTTCTTATTCTCGTTTTAATTTCATTTGTTTGATTAAAGTTGCATAAGTAAAATGGCGACTATTTTTTTTTTGTTATAATTAATAAAATATAGTGACGAAACATAAATGGCATAAAAGGGCAAGACAGAAGTAAAGCATACATTTGATCAATATTGCATATTCATATATATACATATATAATTATATCAGATCTGTTTAATTACAAACCCGATGTACAAAAAGCAAAACTATACATGCCCAAAGGATCATACATATATAGCCCACCAAAATAATAAAACATCAGGCCCCAAAAATAAACACTGATAGCCATTAGTAGCTAACAATAGTATTAGTCCCTGAGATGAGGAGGAATCATGTCAGGATCCTCCTCGGGATCCTTCTCGGGATCTTCCTCATCCAAGGAAACCTCCATAGGAGCCGCCGAGCTACGAGCCGGAGCTCGAGCAGTGGAATCAAAAGAATCCTCCTGTGGGGTGTAATAACGATCACCCCATATCTCCCTAATGGGCAGATAAAACTCCAAACGTAAGCTGACGCAGCATGTAAATATTAGTGATTCATGACGTCTCCAAGCCAGTGAGATTGACACGTCTCCCAAGTAGACACAGTGATCAAAATTTAGGTTGATGTGTCAGTAGTCTGGCCCTCCAAGGAAGGTCAAACGCACATCTCCTAAAAACCCGCGTGAGCGTGCCGCCATGATCCAACAGTACGTGCTAATCGCGATCAGGCCAGAAGCCGGGGAAATCGAGAGCTTCACCCTCCTTGCCGACATCTTCGATGGGACACAATATACAGATAGAAAATAATAGAAATACAGGAAAGAGGTAAGACATCATACCATCATTACCAATTATTATAGTAGCAAGAAACAAAACGGCAGAAAGTGCCCACAAAGCATTTCAAAATACTAATAATAAGCATTAAATAGCAGCGATAGACAATTAACTAGTTCCAGGCAGTTATATATATCAGTAATACAATAGTGCAATTATAATAATAAATAGATGCCAGATAATACATGGACTCACTATGCACATGCATACAAGGTAAAAATCCTACTCCATAGAGCTAGACACAAATAGTCGGAGAGAAAGATCAGGAGATACGTCTGCAACTCGGCTGCCGCGGCCAAAGTGCTATAACTCATCAGTTTATCCTCGTGCACATCAAGGCATTGTACAGACAGTCTATGCTAGATCACGATATAGGACAGTGTCATATCTGGATCGTCGGTGCGTTCGTATCGGTTTATCTCACGGCCCAGTCGGGCTACTAACTGTCCACTGTGAGATGCCCGCGCCCCGACGCCCCCAAGGTCAACAGTATGACCTACACTAGTCTACTCGCACATGCACAAAGGTGTGTTCAATCTCCTAGACAACATGGCCTTAACAACAATCTAACGGACTTTCACAATGCATGACAACTCATTGCATAAACATGTATGTTTATCATTATATACTTTTCCACAATATGCCACAATTGGCCAAAGTAAGCATCATAATATTATTGGTCCCACACTTAGACCCACATTAAATAATCTAAAGCCTTCCAATGGTACATTACATTTTTGGTACATTATAGAATTATTTAGTGTTCTCACTTACACTCATGTCCTTACTTTAATTGAAAATCATTCTAAGTCTTTTAGGTAAAGTTCCACTCTTAGTCTTTTCTATTTTATGAAATCCTAATTAATTCCTAATTATCCAATTTAGTTAAGTTCCACTTCAATGTAATGTCTCTTATGAAATTCTTTTCATAATTAGGTCCCTTACTTTAAACTTAGTCTTATTCAGTTAAAGAATTATTTCTAAGTCTTATCAATGTCTCACACATCCTTATTTGTTCTTTATGTCTAAAGAATTCCTTTAGGTTACTAAATTTGTTTCCTTCCATTACCTAATCCTCTTATTTATTTACTTGATTAATTAAATGCCATAGTTGTATGAAATCATATGGTCGAGCTATTTTTAGCCATGAAGGCCGTGAGCCTCTCTAGGTTTTAGGATTCCAATTTTTCAATCCCTTAATTACATGTTGTCCACTTGATTAGTTATGTCTTTCACTTATTGTAAATTTTCACCAAGAGCCCTAATTTTGGGCCCCAAAATCGTGAGCCCCCCTAGAGGAAGTCTAGGTCATTTTCTTCCATCTCAAGTGTTCCAATCCATTCAAGTATATCAACATACATAACCAATCCATCAAATAGCTCAAACAAATTAAAGACAATATGTAAATATACAAATCATGCAAACAAAGAATAACCCTCAATAGAGTTTTCTCACAATCAATTACAACACAATGTTCCTTACTACCAATAGAGGTTGAGGAGGAGTATCTTCCTCTTACCAAAGAGAAGAAAACAAGAGAACCCTATTAGAACTCCTTGCAAATTTCGGATTTGCACCCAACCAAACCCTAGAAATTTCAATCTCATCAAAATAACACCAATGCTTGAAAAATAAGGTATAGATGGTCACAAAGGAGACCATAAAAATGAAAATGGGTAAAAGAGAGTGAAGAATCAAGAATCTTACCCAAAAACCCTAAGCTTGAAGCTTGAAGAAAGTGGTCAAGATGAAAGCTTTTTCAAGAATAACCAACTAGAGAAGTGTTTAGTTTATGGAGGGGATCAAGAAAATGGGGTTAGTTGGAATTTTTGTGATGGTGGGGTGCTTGAGGGGCTACTGGCCGTGAGCTTCTCCTAGAGAGAAGGAGGAGAAAATGCAAATGAAGAAGAAGGTAGAGAGAGAAAGTACATAGGAAAATGAAAGGTGCTTTTAGGTTTTTGAAATTAATGTGATATAATTAAATTTGTGAAACACAAATTTTTCCCTCCTAATTTGGTGCAGCAGCTGTGAGTGAGAGGGAGGAGAGAAGAAGTGAGTAGCTTCCTTGGGAAGCTTAGGAGGAAATTTCCTAGAAGCTTCCTTGAGGCTTCCTTGAGAAGCTTCACACGTTTCTCTGTAAAGTGTAAAGTAAAGTTGTCTCCTTAATTAAACACTCTAGGACAGATGATTAATTACTCTGCTAGAATTATTTTTCAGTGAACAAAAGTTACAGTTAACGAAAATGGTATTTACTATTCATCAAAAAAAATTTTGGTACAGTGATTTTATTTATCAGATAAAACCTCAAAAAACGCAAACCTCACAAATTGTGCCCGGCATCGGGTT
The DNA here is from genome assembly GCA_029884595.1 of Ormosia semicastrata. Taxonomy (NCBI): domain Eukaryota; kingdom Viridiplantae; phylum Streptophyta; class Magnoliopsida; order Fabales; family Fabaceae; genus Ormosia; species Ormosia semicastrata. Next base: position 73,324,337 of record JAQQTO010000060.1, read on the forward strand.
TAGTAAGATCCCCAGTTAACATATCGATAGTTCAAGGTTTACCAGCCTCAGGGAAAATATTTCGTTATCCCGGCTCTGCTCAGTGCGTATGCAAAACGAGAAATATACTAAAATATTTGACATTTTAAAAAAAATTCCACAAAATTTCTTAAAAATCATAAATATTAAAAAATGGATATTTGTCCTGAAATAAATAATTTTCCAGGGCATTTCGCTAACTCGGCTCAGTGTGCATGCAAAATGAAAAATATATTAAAATATTTAGCATTTTTGAAAAATTCTAGAAAAATCTACAAAAATCACGAATATTAGGAAATGACTATTCATTATGAAACAAATCATTTTCGGGGTGTTACACTGAATCTGGTCAGTGTGCACACAAAATGAAAAATATATTAAAATATTTGACGTTTCCAAAAAATTCCAGAAAAATTTCTAAAAATCATAAATATTATAAAATGATTATATATGATGAAATAAATAATTTTCGGGGTGTTACAACTCTCCCCTTCTAAAAAGAAATTTGGTCCTCAAAATTTTCATACCTTAGAATAGTTGTGGGTGTTGCTCCTTCATTTTGTCTTCCAGCTCCCATGTTGCATCTCCAGTTGTTTCGTTCCAGATTACCTTCACCAATGAGATCTCCTTGCCTCTTAGTTGCTTTATCCTTCTATCCTCAATTCTTATAGGAGGTGCCTCATAGGTTAAGTTCTCTTTTAATTGTACTGTATCTAGTGCTATGACATGACTTAGGTCAGGAAGGTATTTTCGCAGTTGTGACACATGGAAGATATTGTGAATGTTTGAGAGGAAAGGGGGTAAGACTATTTGATAGGCTACTGGACCTACTCGGCGAACAATCTGGTATGGTCTAAGAAATTTTGGAGCGAGTTTTCTAGATTTCAAGGCCTAGCCTACCGCAGTCATAAGTGTGACTTTCAGAAATATATGCTCGCCTTCCTCAAACTCAAGAGGTTTTCTTCTTTTGTCTGCATAACTCTTTTGTTGGCTTTGAGCTGTCCTCATCTTCTCCTGAATCATCTTACTTTTTCAGTCGTCTACTGTATGACATCTGGTCCAATAGTAAGGTGCGAGCCATCTTGGTACCAACATAAAGGCGTCCGACACCACCGTCCATACAGAGCCTTATAGGGTGCCATCCCTATGCTTGAATGATAACTATTGTTGTAGATGAATTCTATCAACGGTAGAACGTCATCCTAACTTCCAGTCTGTTCTATGGTGCAAGCTCTAAGCAAATCTTCCAATGATTGGATCGTCCTCTCCGATTGGCCATCGATCTGTGGGTGATAAGCAGAACTTAGACGTAACTTTGTCCCTAATGCCTCCTGTAGACTCTGCCAGAGCTTTGAAGTAAATCTCGAATCCCTATCCGACATAATACTTGTAGGCACACCGTGCAGTCTAACAATTTCTACAATGTACAACTGGGTCAGTTTCTCCAGTTTGTACCTTATGTTGATCGGGAGGAAATGCGTTGATTTCATGAGTCGATCCACAATTACCCAAATCGAGTCATGTCCTTTTCTTGTCCTTGGCAAACCCACCACAAAATCCATTGCAATGTTGTCCCACTTCCATTCAGGAATAGACAATGGTTGCAGTAATCCTGCTGGTCTTTGATGTTCTACTTTAGCTTTCTGACAAACTAGATAAGTCGATACACATCTAGTGACGTCACTCTTCTTTCCATGCCACCAAAACAACTTCTTCAAGTCTTGATACATTTTTGTTATGCCCAGATGCATATTCAGCTGACTTGTGTGAGCATGGTCGAGAATATACTCTCTAAGCTCTTGGTCACAGGGAATACAGACTCTACCTCGGAATCTCAGAATTTCGTCTGTTCCTTCTGTAAATGCTGTTTCGTTGCCTTGCTTCACTAGCTCTCTCATCTTCTTGCAAGAACTTGTCAACCTTCTGCTTTTCCTGTATGTCCTCCATCAGCTCACTTGAGATGGTGACCATGTTCATACAAATTTTTCCTGGTTCTAGTTCCACAAAAGACCATACATCTCTGAACTGCTCTATTAGATCCTTTTCCTTGATCATCAGGGTAGAGACACTGATCATCTTCCTACTCAAGGCATCTGCCACGACGTTTGCCTTACCGGGGTGATACAGAAGTTAGAAATCATAGTCCTTCAGGAATTCCAGCCACCTCCGCTGCCTCATGTTCAACTCCTTCTGATCATATAAATTTTTAAACTCTTGTGATCACTAAAGATGTTGAACGTTACTCCATAGAGAAAATGCCTCTATATCTTCAGAGCGAAAACCACAGCCGCTAACTCCAAGTCATGCATCGGGTAATTCTTCTCATGCACTCGCAATTGCCTTGAAACATAAGCCACTACTCTTCCATGTTGCATAAGCACAGATCCTAGTCATTGGTCTGAAGCGTCACAATACACCTCGAAGGGCTCATTCGGATCAGGTAGCACTAACACTGATAAAGGTAGTTAGCCGATTCTTCAACTCTTGGAAACTCTGTTCACAGCTGTCGGTCCACTCAAAAGCTTAGTTCTTTAAGCTTAGTTCTTTCTCGTGAGTTGAGTAAGAGGTCCTACAATCTTGGAGAATCCCTCAATGAACCTCTGGTAATTTCTGGCCAAACCCACGAAGCTACGAATCTCCGTCACTGACTTAGGCATTTCCCATTGTAGCACTGCCTCCACTTTTGATGGATCCACCGTAATCCCATCCTTCGAAATTACATGACCTAGAAATTTAACTTCTTCTAGCCAAAATTCATATTTTGATAGTTTAGCATACAGTTCTTTCTCCTTCAGAATCTAGAGAACTATACTGAGATGTTCAGCATGATCCTCCTGATTTTGAGAATAGATCAGGATGTCATCGATAAAAACAACAAACCTGTCCAAGTAAGGACGAAAGATCCTATTCATGTAGTCCATGAAGATAGCAGGCACATTCGTTACACCAAACGGCATCACGAGGTACTCGTAATGGCCGTATTGGGTACGAAAAGCAATCTTGGGTATATCCTCCGTCTTCACTCGTATCTGATGATACCCAAATCGCAGGTCAATTTTTGAAAACACCGTTGCTCCCTTCAGTTGGTCCATTAAGTCATCAATTCTTAAGAGTGGATATTTATTCTTGATTGTCACTTTGTTTAGCTGTCTGTAGTCCACACACAACCTTGATGAATCGTCCTTCTTTTGAACTAACAGTACTGGTGCTCCCCAGGGGGATACACTCGGTCTGACGAATTATTTTTCCAAAAGCTCCTCTAGCTGCTTCTTAAGTTTAGCTAATTCTGTTGGTGCCATCCTATAAAGTGTTATAGACACGGGACCAGCTCCCGATACAAGGTCAATAGCAAATTATATTTCTCGTGTCGGTGGTAAGCCAGGTACATCCTCAAGAAAGACTTCAGGAAACTCATTCACCACTGGAATTGTGTTCATATCAACCTCACTCTCGACTTTCAAAGAAGATAGTAGCATGTATCCGTGAGCTCTTTCTTTCAAGAGAGCTTGAACTTGGTTGACCGTCAAGTATCTAGAATCCTCATCCATAGGGAAAACTATGATTTTTCTTAAACAATCTAATAGAACATGGTTGGAAGATAACCAGACTATCCCTAAAATTATATCTAGTTAAGAAAAGGGCAAACAGATCAAATTGACAGAAAAGATTCGACCTTCAATAATCAATGGACAATTTAAATAGACTTTGGTAGTAACTAGCGGTTTATCAGTGGAGGTAGAAACAGTCAGATCAAAAGGTAAGGATGACACAGGTAGACCAAGTCTTTGCACACAGTCATATGATATGAAAGAATGGGTTGCCCTAGAGTCATACAGTACAGTTAAAAGGTTACCTTATATGGTGCCTTCTCCTTGAATCAAGTCTTCTGACTCGGAGGCTTCAGCTCCGCTCATGGTATAGACTCGTTCTCCTGTTTTCGGTTTGTTAGCCCTTACAGCATTGACTGAAGGTTCAGCCTTTGCTTGGTTGCAGTCTCGGGATACGTGGCCAGGCTTGCCACATCTGAAGCAGATAATCCCCTTTATAGTGCAGTCCCTCGTGAGATGATTTTTTCCACACTTCAGGCATTTTGAGGGATACGCCACATTTTGGCCAGTCCAGTTCCCAGTAGAACCTCCACCAGAACTTCCACCCGCTGTCTGTTGCTGGTTCCCCATCAGTCGGGAATAGGGCTTCTTTTGGAAGCGGTTAGAACTGTTGCCACCGCCCCTTTGGAAACTTGTAGGTCAAAAGTTCCTGCTCCTAGTATCTCTAGCTTGCTCTAGAGCTTCCACTTCACAGCACGTATCTAGCAGCTCTGAGAATTCATAGATTTTCAGTGTGATCACAGCTCTCTTCACTTCATATCTCAGTCCTTCTGTAAACTTCCAACACTTCTAGGCTTCATTCGATTGGTTCTAAAAGTACATTAAAAACTGTGACAAGTTTTCGAATCTCGCTGCATACTCACTCATAGTCATGTTCCCCTGCCTTAGGTTGAGGAACTCCATCTCCTTCGTGTGCCTCGCGCTCACAGGAAAATACTTATCCAAGAATTTGTCCTTGAATAAATCCCAAGTGATCTTGCGATTTTCAACCTCCAACATTCTTTGCACCCCGTTCCACCAGTTCTCAGCATTGCCAACCAATATAAAGGCAGCATAGGTCACATTCTTATTCTCAGCGCAATTCATGCCTCGGAAGACTTTCTCTAACTCTTTGATCAATAGACTAGCTTTGTCCAGATCAAACTCTCCTTTGAATTGGGGAGGATTGTGGTGACAAAACTCCGCTAAATTCTGAGCGTCAGTAGTAGCTTTAAGCTGTTGAGCAGCCCTTTCTTGTTGTTGAGCAACTCTCTCTTGCTGTTGAGTAGCCTGCTCAGTTTGTTGCGCAATGACTTCAGCCATCCTCTGCATTGCCTCTATAGCAGCTGCCATGTCTCGGCGTCATGCCATTTCCTTCCTTAATTCAGATTAGCTGAAAAACACAAGGAAAGTCAATTGTATCCACTAGGAATACCAAATACAGAGATTCACACAGCACAAACAAGACAGACTCAATCACAAGACCCAAAGAAACATAAACCGGGGCTCTGATACCAACTTAATGTAATTCCCTTTTTTGGGAGGGAACGTTACATTGTCATTTACAATGCGGAATATAAAAATGAAGTTAAGACCTACTTCTTATTCTCGTTTTAATTTCATTTGTCTGATTAAAGTTGCATAAGTAAAATGGTGACTATTTTTTTTGTTATAATTAATAAAATATAGTGACGAAACATAAATAGCATAAAAGGGCAAGACAGAAGTAAAGCAAACATTTGATCAACATTACATATTCATATATATATATATATATATATATATAATTATATCATATCTGTTTAATTACAAGCCCGATGTACAAAAAGAAAAACTATACCTGCCCAAAGGATCATACATATATAGCCCACCAAAATAATAAAACATCAGGCCCCAAAAATAAACACTGATAGCCATCAGGAGCTACCAATAGTATCAGTCCCTGAGATGAGGAGGAATCGTGTCAGGATCCTCCTCGGGATCTTCTTCATCCGAGGAAACCTCTATAGGAGCCGCCGAGCTATGAGCCGGAGCTCGAGCAGTGGAATCAAAAGAATCCTCCTGTGGGGTGTAATAACGATCACCCCACATCTCCTTGATGGGCAGATATAACTCCAAATGTAAGCTGACGCAGCAAGTAAAGATCGGCGATTCATGACGCCTCTAAGCCAGTGAGATCGACACGTCTCCCTGGTAGACACAGTGATCAGAATTTAGGTTAATGTGCCAATAGTCTGGCCCTCCAAGGAAGGTCAAATGCACATCACCTAAAAACCCGTGTGAGCGTGCCGCCATGATCCAACAGTAGGTGCTAATCGCGATCGGGCCAGAAGCCGGGGAAATCGGGAGCTTCACCCTCCTTGTCGACGTCTTCGATGGGACACAATATACAGATAGAAAATAATAGAAATATAAGAAAGAGGTAAGACATCCTACCATCATTATTAATTATAGCAGCAAGAAACAAAATGGCGGAAAGCGCCCACAAAGCATTTCAAAATACTAATAATAAGCATTAAATAGCAGCGATAGACAATTAAGTAGTTCCACGCAGTTATATATATCAGTAATACAATAGTTCTAATTATAATAATAAATAGATGCCAGATAATACATGGACTCACTATGCACATGCATACAAAGTAAAAATCCTACTCCATAGAGCTAGACACAAACAGTGGGAGAGAAAGATCAGGAGACACGTCTGCAACTTGGCTGCCGCGATCAAAGTGCTATAACTCATCAGTTTATCCTCGTGCACATCAAGGCATTGTACAGACAGTATACACTAGATCACGATATAGGACAGTGTCACGTCCGAATCGTCAGTGCGTTTGCATCGGTTTATCTCACGGCCCAATAGGGCTACCAACTGTCCACTATGAGATGCCCGCGCCCCGAGGCCCCTAAGGTCAACAGTATGACCTACACTAGTCTACTCGCACCCGCACAAAGGTGTGTTCAATCTCCTAGGCAGCATGGCCTTAACCACAGTCCAACGGACTTTCACAATGCATGACGACTCATTGCATAAACATGTATGTTTATCATTATATACTTTTCCACAATATGCCACAATTGGCCAAAGCAAGCATCAAAATATTATTGGTCCCACACTTGGACCCTCATTAAATAATCTAAAGCCTTCCAATGGTACATTACATTTTTGGTACATTATGGAATTATTTAGTGTACTCACTTACGCTCATATCCTTACTTTAATTGAAAATCATTCTAAGTCTTTTAGGTAAAGTTCCACTCTTGGTCTTTTCTATTTTATGAAATCCTAATTAATTCCTAGTTGTCCAATTTAGTTAAGTTCCACTTCAATGTAACGTCTCTTATGAAATTCTTTTCATAATTAGGTCCCTTACTTTAAACTTAGTCTTATTCACTTAAAGAATTATTTCTAAGTCTTATCAATGTCTCACATATCCTTATTTGTTCTTAATGTCTATAGAATTCCTTTAGGTTACTAAATTTGTTTCCTTCCATTACCTAATCCTCTTATTTATTTACTTGATTAATTAAATGCCCTAGTTGTATGAAATCATATGGTTGAGCCATTTTTAGCCATGAAGGCCGTGAGCCTCTCTAGGTTTTAGGATTCCAATTTTTCAATCCCTTAATTACATGTTGTCCACTTGATTAGTTATGTTTTCCACTTGTTATAAATTTTCACCAAGAACCCTAATTTTGGGCCCCAAAACCATGAGCCCCCCTAGAGGAAGTCTAGGTCATTTTCTTCCATCTCAAGTGTTCCAATCCATTCAAGTATATCAACATACATAACCAATCCATCAAATAGCTCAAACAAATTAAAGACAATATGTAAATATACAAATCATGCAAATAAAGAATAACCCTAAATAGGGTTTTCTCACAATCAATCACAACACAATGTTCCTTACTACCAATAGAGGTTGAGGAGGAGTATCTTCCTCTTACCAAAGAGAAGAAAACAAGAGAACCCTCCTAGAGCTCCTTGCAATTTTCGGATTTGCACCCAACCAAACCCTAGAAATTTCAATCTCATCAAAATAACACCAATGCTTGAAAAATAAGGTATAGATGGTCACAAAGGAGACCATAAAAACAAAAATGGGTAAAAGAGAGTGAAGAATCAAGAATCTTACCCAAAAACCCTAAGCTTGAAGCTTGAAGAAAGTGGTCAAGATGAAAGCTTTTTCAAGAATCACCAACTATAGAAGTGTTTAGATGATGGAGGGGATCAAGAAAATGGGGTTGGTTGAAATTTTTGTGATAGTGGGGTGCTTGAGGGGCTGCTGGTCGTGAGCTTCTCCTAGAGAGAAGGAGGAGAAAATGCAAATGAAAAAGAAGGTAAAGAGAGAAAGTGCATAGGAAAATGAAAGGTGCTTTTAGGTTTTTGAAATTAATGTGATATAATTAAATTTGTGAAACACAAATTTTTCCCTCCTAATTTGGTGTAGCAGCCGTGAGTGAGAGGGAGGAGAGAGGAAGTGAGTAGCTTCCTTGGGAAGCGTGGGAGAAAATTTCTTAGAAGCTTCCTTAAGGCTTCCTTGAGAAGCTTCGCACGTTTCTCGATAAAGTGTAAAGTAAAGTTGTCTCCTTAATTAAACACTCTAGGACAGATGATTAATTACTTTGCTAGAATTATTTTCCAGTGAACAAAAGTTACAGTTAACGAAAATGGTATTTACTATTCATCAAAAAAAAATTCGGTACAGTGATTTTATTTATCAGATAAAATCTCAAAAAATGCAAACCTCGCAAACTATGCCCAGCCTCAGGTTTAGTAAGATCCTCCGTCGACACGTCCACAGTTCAAGGTTTACTAGCCTCAGGGAAAACATTTCGTTATCCCGGCTCTGCTCAGTGCGCACGCAAAATGAGAAATATACTAAAATATTTGACATTTTCAAAAAAAACCCACAAAATTTCTTACAAATCACAAATATTAGAAAATGGATATTTGTCATGAAATAAACAATTTTCCAGGGCGTTTCACTGACTCTGCTCAGTATGCATGAAAAACAAAAAATATATTAAAATATTCAGCATTTCTAAAAAATTCCAAAAAAATCTCCAAAAATCACGAATATTGGAAAATAACTATTCATGATGAAACAAATCATTTTCGGGGTGTTACACTGACTCTGGTCAGTGTGCACACAAAATTAGGAATATATTAAAATATTCGACATTTCTGAAAAATTTCAAAAAAATTCCTAAAAATCATAAATATTATAAAATGATTATTTATGAAGAAATAAATAATTTTCGGGGTATTACAAATGCCCTTAAATGTGTCTATCCTCCTCCACGAGATTTTTCAACTATTGTAACACCCACCATAGGGTATCACATTTATGTTACTTAATTACCAAATTACCCTTTCTCAATCTATATTTTGCTTTGTAATGTAAATACGAGTTGTAAAATTTCTTAATAACAATAAGATAAACTTAGCGGAAAATAAAAATATTACAACATCATCACAAATAATTTACATCATATACACCGTCTTAGTACTGTCATACTTAAATATATACAGACTAGGTTCTCAAAATATTTAAAGATTACCTAAAACTAACATACTGCCCAAGTACTACTAAACAGCAGAACCCTCAGATGGGTCCTCCTCAGATTCCTCAGCAGGTAGGAATCTGGACTGATGAGAATTCCTACGGACAGGTGTCCGTGCATACGACACGATACTAATCGCACTAGGAGTACGGTGGTAAGCTCCCCAGTATTGCCTAATAGACAATGGAAGCTCTAAGTGCACATTAATATTTACAGTAAAATAAGGATGTCCATGATAAAGCCTACTTAAGACAATATTTAAGTCTCCTATGTAATAAATACACACTCTATCTAAATCAACGTGCCTCGCCTCCCATCCTCCACGAAACGTCAATCTCATATATCCTAAGAAACTGGGCATCTCCATTTTCTCAGAATTCAGCTTCCTCCGAAGGAATCTGCTCCTCCTCTCTTTCTTGCTCAAGTCCTTACTCAACGTCTTTACAAACATAAATACAGTACAAAATAGGCATGCAAAGAGGTGAGATCACCTACGCCAATACCAGTATGGTAGCATGGAGATAAACACATACAAGATATCATACAGATACATCATATCATAATTATAATTATGCCATCAACATATCATCACAATACATTTAATAAATAATAATTACGATCATGCCCTCAATATTTTCAAATATTCAATAGTTCAAATATCACATCAGTATCAATACTCAATAATTATGCATGCACACTTAGACTCAATTTCCTACTCCATGGAGCTAAAACTCAGATCGGAGAGAGTGATCGAAAAGATCTATCTGTACCAACATGCCTCACACCACGTGCTATCATTTGCACATCTAGCATATACACGACAGTCTTTATCAGATCTTGATTAAGAATAGTGTCTCAGTCAGGATCATCGGCGTGTTGCGTTAGTCAAACCTACGGTCTAGAAGAGCTACCAACTGCCCACTGTAGGCAACCCACACCTCAACGCCTCCAAAACTCAACAAGTGACTTACACTACGCATATCGCACCCACTCAAGAGGTGTATTCTCTCCTAGGCAATTAACCTCGTATGGTCCATCGAACTTTTCCAATGCATGTACAATGCACCATTCACAATTCAATTTTATCATCTCATATTCAGGTTTCACACACTGATTTGACAGTATCTTTACTGTATCTTCATCGTGAAATCATATTTTCACATTTCTCAATCGCGCAACATTTTTGTCGCCTTTTTAAATCGCGTAAAATATTTCTAATATATTTTAAATCAAAATACGAATTTTCTCATTTAATACCAAAAATTGACCTAACTTTTGATATTTGCATAATAGTCCCTCTATAACATAATATTTACATTATAGTCCTTGTTTAAATAATATTTTCATAATAGTCCCTCATAAAATAATATTTATAAGATAGTCCCTCTTTTATAAAATATTTGCAATATAACCCCTCTAAAAATAATAATTACAATATAGCCACTCTAAAAATAATAATTACAATATAGCCCCTCTAAAAATTAGTATTTCTACTGTTTCTCAGAAAATGGTAATTCTTTCCTTTGCTTAAAATAATACAGCTCAAATTTTCCTAACGCGTTTCCAAACCCATAGGGTGAGCTATACGTTTGGAAACTTCAAGTATTGGCATCTATTTCATAACCTAAGTATTTAATTACATCATTTTATTTTCCAAAAAGTATTTTGCTTACTACTAGATCCAAACTCTTTCAAAATGCTTTCTTTCTCAATTAAACCTTTAAATCTACACTTGATAAAATAATTTGGTTCTACATTATGAAAAATGGCATGTTGGCCAAATTTTCATTCTTGCTTCAAAACTCATTGTAATTCATTTTTCTAACACTTTAAATCCTTGTAAAACACCTTAATTCATTTTAGTGTCATGGAACCTTTAATCCTCAATTTAAAATCATCATTTTAGGACTCTTGGTCCTCTTTAAACTAGTGAGGCCGTGTGCCTCTAAGCTCTTTGGAGCTCTCATGTAATCTTTCCATCATGTTGTTCACATTCTAATTTACATATACATTTTCATGCTTCCAAAATTATACATACAAGCATTTTATCAAAACTATAACCATACTATCACACATGCAATCACAAACACAAAATCATAAACAACACAATCACAATCAAAGAAGCATTAAACAACAAGTGAATAAACCCTTATGGGTTTTTCACCATACACAACCATCTCCTCACCACCAACACTTGGTTGGTGAGGTTAAATCTCCCTCTTACCTTAAGGAAGACCAAATCCTCAAGTTCCCTCCTTCTCTTGATTTTATGTGAACCCAATTAAAATCCCTTTAAAATCTTAAACAATTACTAAATAATAACAAAGAACCATGGAATAATCATGGTATAGAAAATCAAAAACTTAATTTAAATCCATAAAATCAAAAGTTTACCTTTAGGGAAGTAAATCAAAGTTTGGATTTCGAAGCACTAGGAGTAGGATTTTGACAAAACCTTCTAAATGAAAAGTATTTAGAATAGGGTTTAGGTTTGGAAAGTGTAGAGAAGTAAAATTATAGAAGATTGGAAGTGGTATTTAGGTAGCTTGGCCGAAACTCAAAGAAGAAAAAAAGAAAGGAAAAGTGTTCTTGTGATCTTGGGATTTTTGAGAGAAAATGAAGGCTTAGCTTTTAGGTGAGAGAAAAGATGAAAATGGATAGTAACAAGTGAGTGTGTGCAGCTGTGAGGTAGTGTAGGAAAATAGGAGACCAATTATGATATCAAAATATCACATTTGTGTTCACATGGAAGATCACATGGCCTATGCCATCTCATGGTCACCAAAGTGTCATATAGATGAACCTAGAACATTATCGAACATGGTAGAAATGGCCCTCTTGGCCATGGAACTCTAGGGGAATTAATGACTAGGTTTGACTTCAATTAAAGCTTAATTACTTGCTAATTAGATGGCAAGTTAATTAGGTTAGGTTACTTAGTTACAATTTAGACTATTTAAAGTAACTTAGTTAATTATCCTAGTTAATTGACAATTAGTCCAACCACTTTTATTGACCATTTTATATTGGTCTAGAGAAAGTCTAACCACTTTTATTGACCCAATCCTATTGGTTCATTTTAAATTAGGTTATAGAAAATATTCTAAATCCATTTTTGTTAAATAAATTATATCAGGTCAAATAAATTATAGCAGAAGCTGCTATAAATAAAATAGCAGATATTTTTCATGAAATATTTTTATTTCACAGATAAATTCTAAAAATTAAAAGATTCTTTTCTATATCTCTCATATTCGGGTTTAGTAAGATTCCCCGTCTCCGAATAAATCAAATAAGATTTTTCCCGACCTAAAAATTATTATTTTCCTGACCCAAAGCAAATCACACAAAACAATCAAAAACAATCTCAGAACAGTCAAATTAATTTTATAACACACAGAAAACACAAAACAGTGAAATTCTATTATTACTATTAACACAGTCAGAATTTGGGGTGTTACAACTATCAATTTAGGAATACTCACATGCTCACTCTATGTGTCATTCCCATCACATATCAGCATCACAAGTGATAACAAAAACAATCCTATATGGATCAAGAGTCTAAGTGTTAACTTATAGCATTCCCAATCCATTGGTTGGCTAAGGTTTCACACTTTCCTCACATATATTTGATATTAATTTCCTCCTTGAAATACTTCCATTGGTGCCTCAACATAATAAAAAAGGCATATATGAATGATCCCAGCTGGTAGAGAACTCTATTTCACCAAGATAAAAATATTGTGAAATCCTAGAATGGGCGTTCAGGCGCTCCACCTAGGGCGCTTAGGCGCTCGAGTGGTAGAGTGTCTCCCCTGTTCATCCTAGTGATGGGTGCTCAGGCCCTCTTACATAGGGTGCTTAGGTGCTACCCGCACAGCATCACGTGAAGCCTCTCTAGGCTGAGGGCGCTCAGGCGCTCCCCTCTAGGTGTTAGTTACCCAGAATAGAATTTACAGAATTCTGTAGAAGCTGTTACTATACCATTAAGGAGCAAAATGAGATTTAGCCTCTCATGACTAGATTCTAGATGATTTCTAACCCCTAACATGCTCTCTAACATGTTGGAATCATAAATCACTAACTCAACTCATCAAACATGGATTTAAACTAAATCAAGCCATAGAATCATCCAAAACCTAAAAGCTCCACAAATAGGCATGTGATCATCAAGCAAAACAAGCTACCATGGTTTCCAATGAGTTGAAAACACTCTAACTCAACTCTTGGGATCAAGAACTAAGTTAAGAGCAAGGATTTGGCTCACCAAACCAAAAATTCACCCAAGAACCCTAATATCATACAAGATGAACAAAAAAGGCTCAATCGATAGAAAACCCCCTACCTTTTGTATCAAAGATGATGAAGATGATGAAGCCTTGGTTTTCCCCTTGCTTTTCCTTTCCTCCTCTTCCTCATTATTTGCTTGGTTCTCCTCTTCCTCTCCTTTAGCAGCTGCAACAGAGAGAGAAGATGAGAGAAAAGAGTGAAAATGAGATAAAAATATCTCATCTCAAGCCTTAATATCAAGCCTTCAGCACATGGCCGTGAGTGACTTTGGTCACTTAAGTGACCATGTGTTGATTCCCGATCTGCAAAGAATACTTAGATTTCACCAAATCAGGTTTTCTAACTTCCAATAAGTTTAAAATAAATCATAGGATTCATAAAAAATCTTGTTGCACCAAAACCACCATTTTCCATATCAGTTGTTAGTCTAACCAGCATTAAAACACACAACTAGTATGCTTAAAAATACTAATCTAGCTTTGATTATCCTTAGACTTTAATTGTAGCACAATTCACATATTTGTGACCTAGAAACAAATTCTCTACATTTATTTCCATTAATTGAGCACTTTAAGCCATTTTCAGAGCTAATAACAGCTATTTCTCACTAACAATGTTACAGCAAAGCAACCAAACATGCTCAGAAAGACACAAAATTCAACAAACATGCTAAGCAAGTAGTAGGCTACCTCTGTAACTAATTATAAGTCTAACATATTTTTTCCAAGGTATTACAACATTCTATTGCATATTGAAGTGATGTACAGGATACTTCGATAAGGATCATAACATTTCAACATCATCATCATAATACATTTCAGAAACATCAAAATTAATCATTTCATAAGCATCAACACATGATTGCATATTTTGATGATGTTTATTTCTATATGGAATAGTAATGACATTATTGCTGTATGTATGATACTATTAAGAATATTTTAATTCTCACCCCCTTTGTTTGTTGTATGTTATAAAACAGATCGAGATCAAAATCCTTCCAAGAAGAAGATGTGAAGACAATTATTTTGAGTAGAATAGTGTTTTCGACTTATGTAAACTTTGTTTTCAATAAAGAATCGAAGTTGCGTAATGTACAGAATCAAAATTATCAGTTGTATAATATTAAAGTTGAGTTATATTACTTTTGTTTCGAGGCTCTATTTCCAATTGTATTCGAATGTTTATTTTCAATACTTATGGTTATTTGAAAGATTTTATGATGTTTAAATTAGAAAGTAACAAGTCTAATCCTGTTTACAAAGTATATTTCAAATATACTGTAGTAACTTGAATTAGGAAGTTATATTATGGTATCAAAGTAGTTCATCTTATTGAGCCGGGGTATAGACTGACTATGCTTTTGGGCATGTTTAGTAGTTTCTGTTTTATGTTGTGCATTTTCTTATCTTAAAGTGAGATGTATGAGTAGAAATTGCATGACAACCTATGGCATGATTGTTAGAGGTTACTGTCACACAGTTTGCATGATATTGAGACTGATCAACTCAATATGTATGGTTTTGTTTGCTAGAAGCCAATAGCATCTGCCAGACATACTTCTGCCAATAATGAAATGGCAAAACCTAGGGGAACCCTTAGGAAAGTGGTTAAAATCTATAAGCATGAAGGAGTAATGTGGATCTACTGAGTTTGTTTAAGCATGTATAGGATAAGTGTTACCAAGATATGATGAATTATGAAATTGAGTTAGTAGGATGATCAATTAGATGAATGGATTGGAATGAAAGTTTCGAGGACATGGAAGAACTATAGTAAAGAGTGAATAAGTTTTGTCAGATAGAAATTAGAAATGATAAGTTAGAAATAATCAAGAAAGGTAAACTTCCTTCAAGTATGATGGTTAACAGAGATTCCAGAACTTTTAATATTAGGTAATTAAATTTTGGGGACAAAATTTTAAAAAGGATGGGAGAATGTAACATCCTTTGAAATTTGTTAGTGGTAATTTGAGGATTTAGATTTATAGTAATGTTAATATGAGTTAGATAGTCATTTTTTACTAACATAGGAAGGCTAAAATGTCTAAAGAGATGTAGATTACCCTAAAGTCAATTGATATTATCCCTTAAGCCTTATTTTCCACCGTCTTTGACTTTAAGATAAATATCCCACTTTCTCTCTTTTTACATGACTCTTAGCAGTATAAATGAGAGGAAAAACTAGAGATAGGAACAGAATAAGGAAAGAGAGAATCAGAATATGAAATAGAGAAAATAAAGAAGAAAAAGGAAGAAAGTGCAACAGAAAGTCAGAGGAGGAGATAGGAAGAACTAGAAAAGAGAGTCGAACACTGTATCACCCTCCATAGGGCATCACATTTTTGACTACAAGCTCATAATCTGAAAATGATTTCATAAATGTTTTGAGTTATAAAACATGGCTTTTAAAATTTCTTTTTCGCGAAAACATAAACTTACAGAAATTTATAGGTAATACTGAAAAATAGATTTAAACTAATTAATATACATTATTGACACCACATAATATTTGACAATTATTTAGGAAGTAAAACTTACAGACTCAATTCTAAATAGTAGCAAACCCCATTACGGGTTCTACTTAATAGCACGATAAAATACTAACGAGAAAAATTCAACATACTTATTCCATCTTGTATCCCTCTTGATGCATCATATATTTGTTCATTCTCAAAACTGCACACCAACCAATCCGGGGTGGTCACTCCTCGATGTTATCACCAAACTCAGAATATTTGCCTCTAGTCACGTCTAAGAAACTCATTCCATCTACTATAGATAATTTTAACAACACAAGCACAATAAAACAATATAACAAAGAGGTGAAATCCCCTTTCATCAATACCAAAGTGGTAACAAGGAATGAAACGAATGACAAGGTCATTCCATACGCACAGATATCACAGTTTCATTCATGTTATCAATTCATCACAAATATCATACTTTGTTATCAATTCATCATACTTCGTTATCATTTCATCACAATTCCAGTAAACATATATCTCAGTTACATCACCAGTACCAATTTCATCATAACAGATATCCTCAGTATATAAAATGATGATGTCACATCATATCAACATTTCTCATGCCATAACAATATGTGTTCTGACTAGTGTGTATGCATACTAGACCAATTTCCCCCCTTCATGAAGGTTTTCACAATTTCAAGAAGAATGCTCTGGTTAATTGTCCAGTCTTAGCCCACAGACAATCTCCACTCTTCGAAAAGAGTCGTGTTCTTGTCGGGTATCATCAATGCGTTACAACGGACTGCATCGCCATGTGGCACAAGGTACTTACCTCTGCCCACTGGATCGACCGCCACGCCTTGAAGCCCCCATGATCCATCATAGATCTCACTTTTCTATTCTCATTCCCTCTTCAACCACAAGGGCCATAATAGCTATCAGCTATATTTCGTTCAATGCATGAATATCTCAATGCAAGTTCTGTTTAGTGCACAAATAACTTAATGTATGTCTCAATTTCATCATATGCCTCAATGCATATCTTTCAATTTTATCATTAAAAAGGTTCCCTTTCAGTACATCCGTTCTTTACAGTATCTTTACTATATTTTCAATCTCGTAATATATTTAATGCATTTTCACAATCGCGTAACACTTTTGTTACATTTTCAAATCTCATAACCATTTTCCATCGTTTTTCAACTTCGTAAAATATTTCTCAATATTCCAAACATCGTTTTGGATTTTCAAAACTCAATACCATTTCCAACTTCATTTTCCACGCATTCTTCACTTAAAAATCTTCTACGTAATATTTTTCATTATTTCCACTCAAAATGAATATTCCTTCAAAATCAATTATTCCAACTTAAAATTTCCTAACGCGCCTCAAACCCAATAGGTGAGCTATATGTTAGTAAATTTCAAGTCACCAACGTATTCTCCATAATTCTAAATCAATTCTAAAATCAGTCCTCTCCAAAATAAGTGGAGGTTCAAACACTTCCAACCTCTCTTTTTCTTTCATCAACGAAATCTTCATCTCTCAAGTGACAAAGTATTTTTCTTCCATTTCTTAAATCCTTTTATAAATTTCTTGTACTAATTCAATTAACTTTTCATTTCTAAATAAAAACCATTTCAAACTCACAAAATCGTAACTACATGGTCATTGAAACCATCATATATTTTATTTTCCTTTTTCCTTCTAATCATCCAATTTTACCATTCATGAAACTCTTAATTTACCAATCCTTGGCATATTAGCCGAAAATCATAAATATGCTCATCATAAAAATCTTTGTTCATTTCCTTGTCCACTTTCTTTGTAAATCCTCAAAATTATCAACTTATTACCCTTTTATCTAAAACTCATAATTAGTAAAATACTTAGAATCTTTTGCTCCCAAAAATTAATTTGAGGCCGTGTGCCTCCATGGTTCTTTGGAACCAAAATATTTTCCTTTGTCATGTAATTCACATCTTAAAACATACACAATTCATCATGCATCATAAACACATACTAAAGCATGTTATCAAAACAATAAACATCTCAATCACTAAACAACCATAAATATGGAAAGCTCTTAAACAAACAAGTGAAATAATCCTTATGGATTTTTCACCACACACACATCCATTCCTCACCACCAACACATGGTTGATAAGGGTAATCTCCCTCTTATCTCTTGAAGAACCTCCCAAGCTCTTTGGTTTGCTCCTTGAGTAAGTGATTCACCACCAAATAGATCTTAGAATCACAACAAACACATACAAATTAGTATCTAAAGCTTGATTAAGATGACCATAGATCAAACATGGTCTTAGGATTCTAAAAATCAAATAAAAAGCCAAGTTTCAAGATTTTTACCTTGAAACCCTAGAACTTAAATCCAAGATTCAAGCATGAAGAGGATGGATTTAGACCAAAGTCTCAACATCAAAAAGTCTTAGAATAAGGTGGGGATTCAAGAAGTATGGTTGGTTAAAATTAAACAAACTTGGAAGATGGTTTTATGAAGTGAAATCGTGAGCTTCTTCAAGAAACAAAACAAAGGCTTTTTGATCTTTAACTTGAAGAACAAGGTTGAAGATGACAGAACTAGGCTTAGATCTCAACTACAAAGTATCTTAGGATTGTGTATAGGTTCTAGATCTAAGGTTGTATAAAATTATTGAAGCTTGGAAGTGAGATTTAGAAGTGGTGACCGAATTCCTCAAGAAGAAAGAATATGAGCTTTTGTGTTCTTGACTTGATATGATGATGAAGATGAATGAATTTTGAGAAATTCCTAACATGAAAGTGTTTTGGATTGATGAGAAGATTCAAGTTATGTAGTTAGATAAAATTATAGAAGATTGGAGATAGGTTTAGGAGTGGAGACCGAATCCTTCAAAGAAAAGAGAAGATGGTGTTTGTTCTTGGTATTCTTAAATAATTGGAAGAGAGAGAAGAGAGAAAATGGTTCTAGTCTTAAAGTTGATAGGAAATGAAATGAAATAAGCCATTTCTCTAAGTGTGTAGTCATGTGAATGGGTGTGTAGGAGAAATAGAAGACTAATAATGATGGTACAAATATCATCTTGTGTTAACATGCAAAAGCACATGGCCTGTGTCACTTGGTGTCATCCAAAGGTCACAAAAGACCATTCAAGAAGCCTTGAGAAGCCCACTTGGCTGTGTGGCTCTATGGTGCTTAGAACTAAATTGGTTTTATTTTAATTCCTTAGTTACACCTTAATTAAATAGTTAATTCATCTAGTTTCTATTAAACTAGTTTAGTTAGGATTTCTAATTACTTTATAATTAATTAGTTACATTATTATGTCATTATATAGGTCATGATTAAATCATGTTTCTAAATAATTAGATATTTATTTAGTAACTAACTTCTAATTATTTAGCAACCAAATTAGTTCATTTAGTTACTAATTAGACTATTAGGGTAACTAAGTATCTAGTTACTTAGTAACTAATCTAGCCACTTTTATTGACTAAATCCTAACCATTAAAATCAACTTCATCTCCTAACCATTAATTGAATCTAAGGTTGATACCATAAGCTTCTTGATCAAGATTGTTTGCACACCATTGATTAGATCAACGGTGAGGATCTAAGGCTTTTCCATTAAGTTTTCATCCAACGGTTCCTAACAAAGTCCAGTCACCATGTTTGACCAATTCCTACTAGTTGTCATAAAGCTTAGTAATAATGGTTCATCATTACTCTTAGATATTTAACTTAGATATTTTTAGTTTTCATGATTACACTTGAGATATTTTATCAAGATATTTTCTCCGGTAGATATTTATTCCTAGATATTTATCCTTAGATATTTACTAGGTGAGTCATCATAGAATTTTCTAGAATAGTTGAGTCAGTATGGTGAGTCGGCTGAGACATCAAGATATTTTCTTAACAGATATTACCCAATGGATAACAACTGCTGCTATTATTACACAATGGATAATAGAAAACTCAGATATAGAAAATTTCTGTCAACTATTCCCAATTTCGAATTTAGTAAGATCACCCGATTCTGCCTTGACAATCTTGACTTTCTGGTCCAGGAAAAAAAATTTATTTTTTGGGCCCGCCTCGGGCCCACACACAACTCAAAATAACACTAAAATAATCAAAAACTCAGAAAGTTCTACAAAAATTCACAAAAATCATAAAAATTATAAAACTCATATATTTTCAGAAAAAAATGAAATTCGAACATATAATTTTTAAAATAATATTAAAATATCAAAATAATATTAAAATATTTAAAATAATTAAAAATTCCCAAAAATTCATAAATATTCATAAATATTATAAAACTCATTTATTTCAAGAAAAATAAAAAATCAGGGTGTTACAATTCTCCCCCTCTAAAAAAAATTTCGTCCTCGAAATTTCTCTTACATTACATACAAAAAGTTATTACTCCTATATTTTGTCTTCAATTTCCACGTAACATCTCCAGTTATATCGTTGCAGATGAACCTTCTACTTTTCTTGGATTTCCTCCATTAGATTACTCGAATATTAATCGTAGCCCCTTTGGAAATTTTTAGCTATCATCCCTTCTTTGTATCAGACTCTTCTTGATCGAACAGGTACTCCAAGCTCATGTAATCACCGTAGACATTGTAGAAAAGAAACATATTTAGATCTTCAACATAAAACAGCCATTGTAAAATCTAAAACATAAATTCAGATAATTCTTCTCACACGATTTCCTTGCCTTGAAACATACGTCACTACCACTTCTTTAATCAAAATTCGCACTTGAACAGCTTCGCGTATAACTTCTTTTTCTTCATAAATTTGAAGAACTGCATCCAGATATTTAGCATGCTCATTCAAACCTCGAGAATAGATCAAGATATCGCCAACAAGGACAATGATAAAACTGCCTTAAAACATTTTCTTCTTTCATGTAAATCTAATAATAATCAAAACTTAAATCGATCTTTGGAGACAACGGCTTCCTTCGTTTGATCTTCTAGTTTCCATGTTGTATCTCCCATCGCACTATTCTAGATTTCCTTCTCCAAGGTAAGTTGTTTCATTTGCCTATCTTTAATCTTAACAGAAAATGTCTCATAGGTCAAGTTCTCTTCTAATTGTACTGCATTTGATACTATGACATGGTTTAAATCAAAAATAATTTCCTCAATTAGGATTCATGGAAGACATTATGAATATTAGAAAAAATGATAAGACTATGTGGTAGATTACCGGATTTATCCAACAAAAAAATTTGATATGGTTTGATAGATTTAGAAATGAACATGGTCCAATAAGTTTAGAAATGAACTTTCTGGATTCAATCTCTGGATTCAAATCCAAAAATCTTAGTTCAAGGAAACACTAAAGTTTCATTGAAACAATCTAGTAGGATATAGTTGGAAAATAACTAATCCATTTATAAAGTCAAGCTCTCAAATAAATGTGATTTTAGATAAGCAAATCAAATCAACAGAAAATATTTGATCTTTAACATAAACAGGATAAATTTAGAAAACTTGAGTATAAACAACAAGTTTAACAAAAAGAGTAGAAATACTCAAATCAAACGATAACAAAGACATGGATAACTCAAATTGATTTACTCAATCTATTTGTGAAAGAAGTAGACAAATCAAACCAACAGAAAAGTTCCAATCGAGGATAACAATAGGATAGTTTTAAACAGGCTGAGTAGTAATAATAAGTTTAGAAGTTGAAGTAGTACTATAAAAAGAAATAAAACACAGATAACCCCAAAAGAGTTACACAGTCACAGACCGCAAGAAAATGGGTTACTTTACAAGTTATACAGCATAGTTTTAAGGTCACTCTCTATGGTACAGCTTCTTTGTTTCTTAAGTCTTTATATTTGAACGCTTCCATCAACTCTTTCTTCTTCTTGAGATTTTAAAACACGTGTATTACTAACGAAAGGTTCCATCTTCAGTTGACCACAATCCTTTGAGACATAACTAGATTTCCCACATTTAAAGCTAATTATACCCCTTATTGTGCAGTTTCTCATTTTATGACTATTTCCACACTTCAAACACTTCATTGACGATGCCACAGTCTAACCAAATTCGTTGCCACTAGTACTTCCTCCCTTTGCTCGTTGTGGTTTCCACGGTGGTCATACATACGGCTTTTGCTGAAATCGACTGACCTTACATTTCCGTCTTTTTTGGATTATCGTAAGTTCTAAGTTATAGCTTCTTACATCCTAAGACTGCTCTGGTCCTAACAAGCTGTAAAGTTCAGTTATCAGTTCCTGCTGTACTGTCACGTCAATTATCCTCCGCATTGCTCCCATAGTTACAACTGTATTATTAGTGTCACGTTTCGCTTCCACACACGTACGTATACCATGAGCCATTTCTTTTTTTCCTAGACAGACAAATCAAAATACAATGGAAACCAAATGTACCCATTTCAAACAACATTGTTTCCTTTCAAAAATCAAACACACAGAGAACACAACACAAGCAAAACAGACCTAACTACAAACTCCAAAAGACTCAAACTGTGCTCTGATACCAACTAATGTAGCACCCTCCATAGGGCATCACATTTCCGACTACAAGCTCATAATCTGAAAATGATTTCATAAAAGGTTTGAGTTATAAAACATGGGTTTTAAAATTTCTTTTCGCGAAAACATAAACTTACAGAAATTTATAGGTAATACTAAAAAATAGATTTAAACAGATTAATATACATTATTGACACCACATAATATTTAACAATTACTTAGGAAACATAAAACTTATAGACTCAATTCTAAACAGTAGCAAACCCCATTACAGGTTCTACTCAATAGCACGGTAAAATACTAACAAGAAAAATTTAACATACTTATTCCATCTTGTATCCCTCTTGATGCGCCATATATTTATTCATCCTCAAAACTGCACACCAACCAATCCGGGGTGGTCACTCCTCGATGTTATCACTAAACTCAGAATATTTGCCTCCAGTCACGTCTAAGAAATTCCTTCCATCTACTATATATAATTTTAACAACACAAGCACAACAAAACAATATAACAAAGAGGTGAGATCCCCTTTCATCAATACCAAAGTGGTAACAACGAATGATACAAATGACAAGGTCATTCCATATGCACAGATATCACAGTTTCATTCATGTTATCTATTCATCACAAATATCATACTCCGTTATCAATTCATCATACTTCGTTATCATTTCATCACAATTCCAATAAACATATATCTCAGTTAAATCACCAGTACCAATTTCATCATAATAGATATCCTTAGTATATAAAATGATAATGTCATATCATATGAACATTACTCATGCCACAACAATATGTGTTCTGACTCATGTGTATGCATATTAGACCAATTTTCCCCCTTCATGAAGGTTTTCACAATTTCGAGAAGAATGCTCTGGTTAATTGTCCAGTCTTAGCCCACAGACAATCTCTAGTCTTCGAAAAGAATCGTGTTCTTGTCGGGTATCGTCCATGCGTTGCAACGGACTGCATCGCCATGTGGCACAAGGTACTTACCTCTGCCCACTGGATCGACCGCCGCGCCTTGACGCCCCCAAGATCCATCATAGATCTCACTTTTCAATTCTCATTCCCTCTTCAACTACAAGGGCCATCATAGCTATCAGCTATATTCCGTTCAATGCACGAATATCTCAATGCAAGTTCTATTTAGTGCACAAATAACTCAATGTATGTCTCAATTTCATCATATGCCTCAATGCATATCTTTCAATTTCATCATATACCTCAATGCATATCTTTCAATGTCATCAATTAAAAGGTTCCCTTTCAGTACATCCATTCTTTACAGTATCTTTACTGTATTTTCAATTGCATATCATTTTTAACGCGTTTTCACAATCACGTAACACTTTTGTTACATTTTCAAATCTCATAACCATTTTCCATCGTTTTTCAACTTCGTAAAATATTTCTCAATATTCCAAACATCGTTTTGGATTTTCAAAACTCAATACCATTTCCAACTTCATTTTCCACGTATTCTTCACTTAAAAATCTTCTACGTAATATTTTTCATCATTTCCACTCAAAATCAATATTCCTTCAAAATCAATTATTCCAACTTAAAATTTCCTAGCGTGCCTCAAACCCAACGGGTGAGCTATACATTTGTAAATTTCAAGTCACCAACGTATTCTCCATAATTCTAAATCAATTCTAAAATCAGTCCTCTCCAAAATAAGTGGAGGTTCAAACACTTCTAACCCCTCTTTTTCTTTCATCAATGAAATCTTCGTCTCTCAAGTGACAAAGTATTTCTCTTCCATTTCTTAAATCCTTTTATAAATTTCTTGTACTAATTCAATTAACTTTTCATTTCTAAATTAAAACCATTTCAAACTCACAAAACCGTAACTACATGGTCATTGAAACCATCATATCTTTTATTTTCCTTTTTCCTTCTAATCATCCAATTTTACCATTCATGAAACTCTTAATTTACCAATCCTTGGCATATTAGCCGAAAATCATAAATACCTTTATGATAAAAATCTTTGTTCATTTCCATGTCCACTTTCTTTGCAAATCCTCAAAATCATCAACTTATTACCATTTTATCTAAAACTCATAATTAGTAAAATACTTAAAATCTTTTGCTCCCAAAATTTAATTTGAGGCCGTGTGCCTCTATGGTTCTTTGGAACCAAAATATTTTCCTTTGTCATGTAATTCACATCTTAAAACATACACAATTCATCATGCATCATAAACACATACTAAAGCATGTTATCAAAACAATAAACATCTCAATCACCAAACAACCATAAATATGGAAAACTCTTAAATAAACAAGTGAAATAATCCTTATGGATTTTTTACCACACACACATCCATTCCTCACCTCCAACACATGGTTGATAAGGGTAATCTCCCTCTTACCTCTTGAAAAACCTCCTAATCTCCTTGGTTTGCTCCTTGAGTAAGTGATTCACCACCAAATAGATCTTAGAATCACAACAAACACATACAAATTAGTATCTAAAGCTTGATTAAGATGACCATAGATCAAACATGGTCTTAGGATTCTAAAAATCAAATAAAAAGCCAAGTTTCAAGATTTTTACCTTGAAACCCTAGAACTTAAATCCAAGATTCAAGCATGAAGAGGATGGATTTAGACCAAAGTCTCAACATCAAAAAGTCTTAGAATAAGGTGAGGATTCAAGAAGTATGGTTGGTTAAAATTAAACAAACTTGGAAGATGGTTTTATGGAGTGAAACTGTGAGCTCCTTCAAGAAACAAAGCAAAGGCTTTTTGATCTTTAACTTGAAGAACAAGGTTGAAGATGATAGAACTAGGCTTAGATCTCAACTACAAAGTATCTTAGGATTGTGTATAGGTTCTAGATCTAAGGTTGTATAAAATTATCGAAGCTTGGAAGTGAGATTTAGAAGTGGAGACCGAATTCCTCAAGAAGAAAGAATATGAACTTTTGTGTTCTTGGCTTGATATGATGATGAAGATGAATGAATTTTGAGAAATTCCTAACATGAAAGTGTTTTGGATTGATGAGAAGATTCAAGATATGTAGTTAGATAAAATTATAGAAGATTGGAGATGGGTTTAGGAGTAGAGATCGAATCCTTCAAAGAAAGGAGAAGATGGTGTTTTTTCTTAGTGTTCTTGAATAATTGGAAGAGAGAGAAGAGAGAAAATGGTTCTAGTGTTAAAGTTAATAGGAAATGAAATGAAATAAGCCATTTCTCTAAGTGTGCAGCCGTGTGAATGGGTGTGTAGGAGAAATTGAAGACTAATAATGATGGTACAAATATCATCTTGTGTTCACATGCAAAAGCACATGGCCTATGTCACTTGGTGTCATCCAATGGTCCCAAAAGACCATTCAAGAAGCCTTGAGAAGCCCACTTGGCTATGTGGCTCTATGGTGCTTGGAACTAAATTGGTTTTATTTTAATTCCTTAGTTACACCTTAATTAAATAGTTTATTCATCTGGTTTCTATTAAACTAGTTTAGTTAGGATTTCTAAGTACTTTATAATTAATTAGTTACATTATTATGTCATTATATAGGTCATGATTAAATCATGTTTCTAAATAATTAGATATTTATTTATTAACTAACTTCTAATTATTTAGTAACCAAATTAGTTCATTTAGTTACTAATTAGACTATTAGGGTAACTAAGTATCTAGTTACTTAGTAACTAATCTAGCCACTTTTATTGACTAAATCCTAACCATTAAAATCAACTTCACCTCCTAACCATTGATTAAATCTAAGGTTGATATCATAAGCTTCTTGATCAAGATTGTTTGCACACCATTGATTAGATCAATGGTAAGGATCTAAGGCTTTTCCATCAAGTTTTCATCCAATAGTTCTTGACAAAGTTCAACCACTATGTTTGACCAATTCCTACTGGTTATCATAAAGCTTAGTAATAATGGTTCATCATTGCTCTTAGATATTTAACTTAGATATTTTCAGTTTTCGTGATTACACTTGAGATATGTTATCAAGATATTTTCCCGGGTAGATATTTATTCCTAGATATTTATCCTTAGATATTTACTAGGTGAGTCATCATAGAATTTTCTAGAATAGCTGAGTCAGTATGGTGAGTCATAGTGCAGAATCACCGGTTGAGTCATCAAGATATTTCCTAACAGATATTACCCAATGGATAACAGCTACTGCTATTATTACACAATGGATAATAGAAAACTCAGATATAGAAAATCACGGTCAACTGTTCTCGGTTTTGAGTTTAGTAAGATCCTTCGATCCCGCCTTGACAGTCTGAAACTTTCTGGTTCTGGAAAAAAAATTTATTTTTCTGGGTCCATCCCGGGCCCACACACAACTCAAAATAATACTAAAATAATCAAAAACTCAGAAAGTTCTACAAAAATTCATAAAAATCATAAAAATTATAAAACTCATATATTTTCAGAAAAAATGAAATTCGGATAAACAATTTTCAAGATAATATTAAAATATCAAAATAATATTAAAATATTCAAAATAATTAAAAATTCCCAAAAAATCATAAAAATTCATAAATATTATAAAACTCATTTATTTCAAGAAAAACAAAAAATCAGGGTGTTACAAACACCATCCAAGAGAGTTGAGGTAGGTGGCGTTTGTTTTTTGATATGTTGTATCCTTTCTTGTTGGACAAAGATCCGGCAAAGAATGGACAGCATGGAGTTTGCCATGAAACTCGAGAAAGTTATGGTGTGATATCCTGTATTGAGATATAAACATATATGTATATTGGATGAGGATTTGATTTCTTTCTATGATTGGTTTGATTTATGAGATTGGTGCATACATGTGTTTGTATATGCATAATTGAGCTAATCGAGTAGACTTAGTGTGCTATTCGATTGGTAAGATTTTGATGATAATCGAAAGAATTATGCTAGTATTGAAATTAATTTTTTTGATGATGATATCCATAAGAACTTAATGATTTTTCTAGAGATTTACATGATTTATTATATAAATCCATGTTTTGATGAATCACGAAGCATATCTGAAGTGTTCTGTTCGAATAGGCCAAGAGGCTACTCGAAGAGAACATTATAAGATGTTTCAATTTTGATGTGTCAATAAATTGAGTTGATTGATTTTCGAGGTTGAACTAATAAGCTATGAGAGCTATTCGAAATGGTATATTTTGAAAGTTTATAAAGTATTTGAAGAGATATTTTCGATTACAATCGAAAGGGAATATTTTGAAAGTTCATGGAATAAATGAAGCATTTGAAGAGATATTTTTAATTATAGTCCAAAGGGAATGAGTTATTTTTATAAAGTATCAGGAATTGATTTTTGATGAAAAGTCGAAGGTTAAGTTGCGTACGGGCACTTAGTCAAAGGCTAAAGTTGCATAAACCATGACAATCCATTGCATGTCAAAGTGATGTACAGGATACTTCGATAAGAACCATAACATTCCATCGCATATCGAAGTGATATATGGGATACTTCGATAGGGATCATGACATTTCAACTTCATCATCATAATACATTTCATAAACATCAACATTAATCATTTCTTGAGCATCAACACATGATTGCATATTTCGACGATGTTTATTTGTATATGAAATAGTAATGAGATTATTGTTGTATGTGTCATGCTACTGAGAATTTTTGAATTCTCCTCAGCCCCTTTGTTTGTTGTATGTTATAATATAGATCAAAATCGAAATCTTTCCAAGAAGAAAATGTGAAGACAATTGTTTCGAGTAGAATAGTGTTTTTGACTTATTTAAACTTTATTTTGATAAAGAATCAAAGTTGTGTAATGTACAAAATCGAAATTATCAGTTGTATAATATTAAAGTTGAGTTAGATTACTTTCATTTCGAGGCTCTATTTCCAATTGTATTCAAATGTTTATTTTCGATACTTATGGTTATTTCAAAGATTTTATGATGTTTAAAAGTAGAAAGTAACAAGTCTAATCCTATTTACTAAGTATATTTCGAATATACTGTAGTAACTCGAATTAAGATGTTACAATAGTGGTCGAATTGGATGCACATTGTTCTGCTTTCTTTGGGTCCTTTGCTACTTTCAGACTTTCATTGTAGTATTTGCACATCGTCACTTAGTCTCCCTTGACCATGATAATCTCTTTATCTTTGTTCAAAAATTTCATGGCTAGGTGAGTAGTTGAAATAATGGCACAGAATGCGTTAAGCGAAGGACGACCTAATATAATATTGTAAGCGCAATCAACTGCTAAGAACTTGACCTTGATGGTTTTGAAGAGGGGATTCTTTTCCAAGGTCAGATGAGTTTCCAAGTACCCTGCTAGAGTGATTTTTTCACCAGTGAAGTTAATCAGCTCTCTGGTGTACGAGATGAGGTCTTTTTTGGAGAGCCTTAATTTCTTGTAGAGATCCATGAACATGATGTCTACTGAGCTTCCTTGGTCAATAAAGATATAACGGACCTCAGCATTTGTGATGACCCTTAAAATTACTAATGGGTCATCATGCTCTGGCATAAGATTTCCATAATCCTTATTAGAGAAGGAAATTGGTGGGGCCTTCCACGTTCTAGATCTCACATTGGAGATTGAATAGGATGCCATACTTAAGATAGCATGAAGGGCTTTCTTCCTAGCATTGCTCAATTCTCCGCCACCTGCAAATGGACTTGATATTGTATTGATTATTTGATTGAATTTAGCATGATGACAATCATCGTTCTAGGGAGTCAGATTCCAAGAAATTCTATCATCTCGATTTTGTTTATCATCTAGGGGTGAGTCTTCTATTTAGCATTCATTCGTTATCGAAGATCTCCTTCTCTAGTAAGAGGAGGGGCTTCTCCCTTGACTGTAACTCCTTTTCCTATAATTTCGGGATTTGCGTTGATTGTCGTTCTGAGATTAGTAGATATAATGCCCCAAATGGCCATCTCGGATAAGAAATTCAATCGCATCTTAGAGGTAAACATAGTCCTTTGTGTTGTGTCTATAGCCATTGAGGAATTTACAATGCTTAGACTTATCTTTATGCATGTGCTTCTTAAGTAGGGGAGGTTTAGGACCATCTAAGAATTCAGTGTTCATTACCTCCCGATAGATCTAAACTCGGGGAGCGTTGAGTGTAACATCCTAAAACTAACACTAATGATATATCTAGATTTATGCATTAGTAATTATATTTAGGCACGTCACTTAGCCTAATTTCAATCTTTATAAAACACGTATAAGATATATTTAAAATATGAGCTTGAAGCGGATATACATAATACATAATTCCATAAATGAAGTCTATACAAGGGTGTACATCATTGTACTGCATATACATAACTTGCCACTGAGGCACAAAAATGTATACAACCAAGTACAAATATCAATACAAAAAGAAATAAAGTATCTCTAAGTCCATATCCTTCTTCTTGAATGTCTACAAGTGGTTATCTTGGCATCATTATGGATATTTAAGCAGATGGGGAGAGAATCTCAAAATTCTCAATAGTTTAAAAATAAAATCCATGTCATTATACTAATTCCAACAGTTTTGGGGAAAAAATCACTTGAATTCAAATAAAATATATATAATAGAAAGTGGCAAAGCCAAATCGAGTCCTTTCTCTTTCCGAAACAGAGATTCATTTTGTATCATTTATCAAAATCTTTTGTATAATGAAATGAATCATCAATTCTAATTATCTTCTCAAAACCGTATCAAGAATTTAATCAAAGATAAGCTCAATGATAAAGCTAATCTTATATTCATCTTTCATCATTAATCATCATTTATCATTCATTAAAATGGTATGGAGGGAGCGTCCATCCTCGCATTACCGTTCACTTAGTAGTAATCTGCTTTCAGGTTGGTGAACTTCAAGCTATTTGTAACAGTCTTTCTTGTTACACAGAACTACTCTAAGTAACCCAATTCACCTCTAATAAGGGAATGTCAGTCCTTGTAACATCCTCTAAAACATGTTATGTGGAAATAAGTTTGCCCCAAATGGTTTTATATGTTAAGTTTTGATGATAACAAATACAAGACAAAAAGAATACTTTGCATATGTTCTTTGTTGTATCCTATATAGAGCATATCCATTAGTAATTGATAAATATCTTATTTGGATGTGTCTATGAAAGTCTTATATACATGTTAAACTAACTAGAGTTATACATTTATGAATCATGCATTTGAAGATATTGAATTGTGAATTTGGACTAACTATGCTTGTTTAAGTGAGCAATACTTTGTAGGATAGTCCAAGTACCAAGAGTGAGCATTGCAACAAGAAAGCAAAAGATCTATATTAAGCTCAACACAAGGAGAATGTGAATGCCTATCTCATGAAGGTATTGATAACATCAAAGTCATGTCAAAGACCAAGTCCAAAGGAAGATTAAATGGTATAGCTTTTAGGACTTAGGGTCTTTATGTAAGAAGCCTTATGGATATCTCAAATATGTTTTTCAAATCTTTACAAATGGTTTTCGCATGATAAAATGTCCAACAAACAAGTTTTGAAAAGCTAGTTATGGTAATAGTTCAAATCTATGAAAAATAGCAAAGTTTGAGTTTTGTAAAACTGACCTTTGGTCACTCTTTTGATCATATCTTTCAACATACTTTGAGTTTTGTTTTGAAATATTTCATTTGAAAATAGACTCAAAGATCTTTCCAATGACTGGTCATTTGCTTTAAACGAATAAGAAATGAAGAAATTATGACCATTTAAAGTCAGTTTTCAAAATCAGAAAGGTGTATTCGAATACAGCATGTGGTATTCGAATACCATAGCCCAGAAAACGTTACTAAACGAGTTTTTTAAAGGAGTATTCGAATACAAGATATGGTATTTGAATACCACAGCCCAAAAAACGTTCCTGAACAAGTTTTTTAAAGGAGTATTCGAATACAGCATGTGGTATTCGAATACCACAGCCCAGAAAATGTTCCAAAACGTGTTTCTGAAGATGTATTTAAATAACCAAAGGGGTATTCGAATACACACGCCCAAAATCATGCAACGGCTATTTTCAAAGGCTTTTAATGTGATATTAATTTATACCCAATGGCTCTTTTTTTTAGAACACTATAAATACATATTTTTGGGACATCTTTTAACCCCACCCATTTATCTGAAATAATTCTTTCTTACTTTATTTTGTGATACATATTTTACCAAATTTATGTGCTCTTTTTTGCCAAAATTTGAGATATCCTTAAAGAGCTTCATAGAGTTTCAAATTGTATTATTTGCTCTGAGTGAGAGTTTCTCTTCATCTATATTTTTGTTCTTCTATATTGAGGGTGAGATATCCTTCAAGATTTGTTTAAGGGTGAGGCATCCCTTCAAGGTTTGTATAAAGGTGAGGTATCCTTATAGGCTGAGACTTTAGCACAAGGGTAGAGTTTTCCTGTGTGTGAAAAGTACTCTTTTATGTAACGGTTGCAAGTACCTATTGAAGCTTGTATACATAGTGAAAAATCTCGAATTGTTTTCGAGGACTGGACGTAGACCACAAGTGGGTTAGTGGTCGAACCAGGATAAATATCGTGCCTGCTTCTCTCTTCTCAATATCTTTATTTTACGTAATTTTATATTATTGCACATTTATTTATTTGCTGTTCTTAAAGCTTTTATTCTTCATCTCGCAATTCCTTTTCTTTTATTTAATAGCTTAAATATTTGTGTTTATTTTAAGAGCATTTGTGAAAAGTTTTTAATACCCAATTCACCCCCCTCTTGGGTAATGGTTGCCATGACTAACAAGTGGTATCAGAGCTTCGTGCTCTGGTGAAAGCTTAACCGCTTAGAGTTAAAGATCCTTACTTGTTGGCAACCTTGAAAGTTTTTCAAAATGAAAGGTTTTGAAATTGATAAACCACAATTCTTTGATGGTGTGCATTTTGTTTATTGGAAAACTAGAATAGAGTTTTATATGCAATTTGTTGATTTGGATTTATGGGATGTTGTGTTAAATGGATTTATTTGCAAACCAAAACAAACTTGGAATGCCTATGACAAGAAATGTTTTTCTTTAAACATTAGAGCTATGCAAATTTTGAGAAGTAGTTTGAATGATGATGCTTATGCTACAATTAAAAATTGCTCTAGTGCTAAAGATATATGGGATGTTCTTAATGCTATTTATCTTGCTAACAATGATTTTGTGTATAAAGTTGTATATAGAAAGCAAGAAGAGCAAATGCCATTGAAGGAAGCTTGTCATAAAAAATATCCTCAAAGAGATACTCAAACTATTGAAGGGAGCAAAATGCCACTTGGTGACAATGATGCTCAATTTGAAGAAGAGGCAAAGCAAAACAAAATTGATGAGGAAGAATGTGATTCTCTTAAAGAGGCAAGTACCCTAGAAATTGAAACTACTTCTTATATGGCTAAAAAGGACTTTGAGGTAAATAATTCTAAACTATATTATAGTCCTCCCTATGATGAGTTGCAAATTGCATATAATGAATTGTATGATGGTTTATTAAATTTAAAAAAGAAAAACTTATCGCGTTTGGAAAATATTTCCTTTATTGAAAATGAAATTAAAACTTTGAAAAATAAAAATATTTTTATTGATGGGGAAATATCTTTAAAATGTAAAATCTCAACTTCTTGTGAAAAGTGCAGTAATTTAAAAAATCGAGTTGAGGACTTATATTCTAAATTTGCCAAAGCTAATGATTGTAATTGCTTAAATTCTATGCTTGTTAATAAAAATAAAAATAATGTTATTGCATGTAAAAATTCAAGCAAGGCTTATGACAAAAATAATTTAGAATATAAAAATAACAAAATGCTTAAGTTTTTCAAAGATGATCTTCAAAAGACCAAACCATCATTAAATTCAATTGTTTATAATTTTTGTGGTCATCTAAGACATATTTCTCATTTATGCAATTATAGAAGAAATCCTTATATGAGAAATTGGATGGTATGGGTTTCTAAAAATCCTAAAGGCCCTAATACTAACATTCAATGACCCAAAATGAAGTGGGTACCAAAGTATCCTCCTAGTGTTTCAATTATGCGGAATATTTCTCAAAATGATGGACAAATTGGTCAAAATAAAGAGGAATCGTCAAGGAGAATGCTTCCAAAGCCTAATGGTAGAAACTTTGGTCAAAAAAGGAAGATGACTTCAACCAAAGCTTCTCAAGTACAAAATGTAGAACTTGCAAAGTTCAAGACTCCAAAAGAGAAGCGATGGATAAGAAAAAGTATTTCCTTAATTACCAAGGCCAAGGTATCAAAAGCTTTTACCTCTTATGCACACTCACATGCAAAGTCAATAAATTTGAGGTATATTCCTTGTAGGCCTTAAGTGATTAATAGAAACATGTGTACTTGATAAAATTTAAATATTATGTTTAACACATGATTATGTTCATTCTTATCATAATTCATTAATTTGTTATATCTTAGTACATAAGAGTCTATAATGCCTATGTATGCTTTATATGCTTTAAAATTGTCTATATATCATAAAAGCAAACATGTTATCAGCTATGTGCTTATTGGTAATTGGTTATTTAATTTATTATGCTCAATTTATATACTATAAAAAATTAATCTTTATGAGAGCATAATATATTAATATTCAAAAACTAACACACAAGGACCCAAGAAAATTTGGGTACCAAAAGTCAAAAATTGAAGTGTGTTGTAGGTGTGCTTGAAGGCCAAGAACTCACATTGGCATCTTGAAAGTGGCTGCTCCAAATACAAATATCATAAATAATTCCAAGCTCTTTTCCCTGTCTTCATGAAGCTTGGACTTGTAATTCTTAGATAAGTGGAAACTTTTATTATGCTTTTCTAGCCTTATAATCTGAAAATATCTCTACATGTTAATATGATTGATGATAATATCCTTGAGCATGAGTTTTTGTTTAATCATGACTTAAAATGAGTATTTGTGTTAGATGGTTTTATCTTGTTTTATCCCTTTCTAACATAATCTTTGGTTGTTTCAAAATGCTGTTGTAAGAATCAAGAATTTGGTTTGATTATCATGAATGCAAGTTAAAATGAGTGCTAAATTGCTTGGTTATTTTTAATCTTTGCACTTACTGGTTTTAACCTGCTGCTGCTGCTGATATTTCTGCCCCTGCTTTATTTGAAAGGTTCTACTGCATTTGTTGCTATATATATTGCATAGCATTAATAATCAATATATGCTAAATTATTTGCTTGTTTTGTCTGAAAATATGCACTTAATGATATGTATGAAAAATGTAAATTTGTTATTATTTTGATGAATATATGTACTTGGCTAATTTGCTCAATGAAATATTTATTGCCCTTGTGAACTCATTTGTTGTTTTATTATTTTGAATGCTTATTTACTTATGAATTTGGCATAATGACTAACCTCTATGGATCCAAAGTTGATGGGTACCAAA
This sequence comes from Ormosia semicastrata, assembly GCA_029884595.1. NCBI lineage: Eukaryota > Viridiplantae > Streptophyta > Magnoliopsida > Fabales > Fabaceae > Ormosia > Ormosia semicastrata. The sequence continues at coordinate 73,359,202 of JAQQTO010000060.1, forward strand.
GAAAGTACTTTGAATTATTTTGTAGGGTGTCAACTACCTCAAGCAAGCATTTAAATGGAATAAGTTCATTTAACTTGAGGATAGTGAAGTTTAAAAGGACTCAACTTTTAAAGGGGTGCAAATAATTTCTATTCCTTCATGAAAGCTTGAAGCTTGGAAGTTAGTGGAAGTGAGAGTCATCTACGAAAATTCAAAGACCATCAGATTTTTACATACAAGCATATGTGAATAAATGAGAAAAGTTGAATCGAATTCAAATGAAGAGGAAGATAAAGAAGACTTTCTTCTAGTGCAATGGAATGGAGAATTCAAAGGAAGAAAGCTCAAAGTTAAAGGACCAATAAAGAAGGATCATCACTCTTTATCTATCTCAATAAGTATCTCTATCCCTAAGCTATTATGGTATTTTTTATGATATGGATTGTATGATATTTGTTGATAAATTGATCTTAAATTACTAGATGCTTTCCAAGGAATATATGACTTTTTATATAAAACATCTCTACCTTTCTAAAATGCTTTTGAAAATATAATGTGTTCTTATAAAATTCTTTTTGAAAGGGGAAGAAGTTTTAAAATGGTTTTTGTTTGTAGAGTTAAGAAGATGTATATTTGCCTTGCTTTTCTTTAAGGTGATGTGTTTACATGGTCTTCGCATACATATTTCCTTTATATATTATTTTGATAATATGCATATTTTGAGGGGGAGCCTAGCTCTTAAGTTGTTTATATCTCTTGCCTTACATCTTTATTTGATTACATAAAGTGTTTTACTACTATCATATGCGAAATGTTGACATACAAAAAATATAACATGCATTGCATGAATAATCTTCTATATCTTGAAAAATATGCTTATTTCATCTTTCTATTCTTGAATCATATGTAGAATCTATAAGGGGGAGAAAATATTTTCTCTCTAAGCCTTTTTGTTGATTTCAAATAGGGGGAGTAAAAATTGGAAAGAAAAATATATGCTTGATTTTCTTCATGTTTGATATGCTTACATGAATATCCATTCTTGAATATTGCTCATCAACATATTTTTTCTTTGGTGATTTGTCATCATCAAAAAGGGAGAGATTGTGGAAATAAGTTTGCCCTAAATGGTTTTATATGTTAAGTTTTGATGATGACAAATACAAGACAAAAAGAATACTTTGCATATGTTCTTTGTTGCATCCTATATAGAGCATATCCATTAGTAATTGATAAATATCTTATTTGGATGTGTCTATGAAAGTCTTATATGCATGTTAAACTAACTAGAGTTATACATTTATGAATCATGCATATGAAGATATTGAATTGTGAATTTGGACTAACTATGCTTGTTTAAGTGAGCAATACTTTGTAGGATAGTCCAAGTACCAAGAGTGAGCATTACAATAAGAAAACAAAAAATCTATATTAAGCTCAACACAAGGAGAATGTGAATGCCTATCTCATGAAGGTATTGATAACATCAAAGTCATGTCAAAGACCAAGTCCAAAGGAAGATTAAATGGTATAGCTTTTAGGACTTAGGGTCTTTATGTAAGAAGCCTTATAGATATCTCAAATATATTTTTCAAATCTTTACAAATGGTTTTCACCTGTTAAAATGTCCAACAAACAAGTTTTGAAAAGCTAGTTATGGTAATAGTTCAAATCTATGAAAAATAGCAAAGTTTAAGTTTTGTAAAACTAACCTTTGGTCACTCTTTTGATCATATCTTTCAAAATACTTTGAGTTTTGTTTTGAAACTTATTTCATTTGAAAATAGACTCAAAGATCTTTCCAATAACTGGTCATTTGCTTTAAACAGATAAGAAATGAAGAAATTATGACCATTTAAAGTCAGTTTTCAAAATCAGAAAGGTGTATTCGAATACAACATGTGGTATTCAAATACCACAGCCCACAAAACGTTCCTGAACGAGTTTTTTAAAGGAGTGTTCGAATACAGGATGTGGTATTCGAATACCACAGCCCAGAAAACGTTCCTGAATGAGTTTTTTAAAGGAGTATTTGAATACAACATGTGGTATTCGAATACCACAGCCCAGAAAACGTTCTAGAACGTGTTTCTGAAGATGTATTCGAATAACCAAAGGGGTATTCGAATACACACGCCCAAAATCACGCAACGGCTATTTTCAAAGGCTTTTAATGTGATATTAATTTATACCTAATGGCTCTTTTTCTTAGAACACTATAAATACATGTTTTTGAAACATCTTTTAACACCACCCATTTATCTGAAATAATTCTTTCTTACTTTATTTTGTGATACATATTTTACCAAATTTCTGTGCTCTTTTTTGCCAAAATTTGAGAAATCCTTAAAGAGCTTCATAGAGCTTCAAATTATATTATTTGCTCTGAGTGAGAGTTTCTCTTCATCTATATTTTTGTTCTTCTATATTGAGGGTGAGGTATCCTTCAAGATTTGTTTAAGGGTGAGGTATCCCTTCAAGGTTTGTATAAGGGTGAGGTATCCCTGCAGGCTAAGACTTTAGCACAAGGGTAGAGTTTCCCTGTGTATGAAAAATGCTCTTTTATGTAATGGTTGCAAGCACCTATTGAAGCTTGTATACATTGTGAAAATCTCGAATTGTTTTCGAGGACTAGACGTAGACCACAAGTGGGTTAGTGGTTGAACCAGGATAAATATCGTGACTGCTTCTCTCTTCTCAATCTCTTTATTTTACGCAATTTTATATTATTGCACATTTATTTATTTACTGTTCTTAAAGCTTTTATTCTTCATCTCGCAATTCCTTTTCTTTTATTTAATAGCTTAAATATTTGTGTTTATTTTAAGAGCATTTGTGAAAAGTTTTTAATACCCAATTCACCCCGCTCTTGGGTAATGGTTGCCATGACTAACATGTTAGACATGTAAATGATTATAGAGGTATCTTAATACTTACTTAACATGTCTGATTAATTTTGTGACAATCTGAATTAGTTTAGGCACTTTGCTGTAACCTGAAAGGTGAAAAGTAACTTAAAATGGCCCATATATCTGCATAAAAGGCTTAGCTAATGGAAATAAATGTGGATAATTTATTTCTATATCACAAATGTGTAGACTGTGACATGGTTAAAATTTGAGAATAATCAGAGTTAGTTTAGTATTTTTAAGCATACTGGGTGTGTGTTTTAATGTCGAATTGACTAGTCACAGATATGAAAAATTATGAAAATAGTGAAACAAGATTTTTGATGAATCCTACGATGTATTTTAAACTTGTTGAAAGTTAGGAAACTTGATTTGGAGAAATCTAAGTGTTCTTAACAGATATAATGCTTGTTGCAAAAATATCTTTTTGTCTTAAGTTTTTCCTTATGTTCTACAACCTTCCTATCTCCCATTTCATTGACTTTTCTCTCATTCTCATCACTCTCACATTCTACAAACTAGAGGCATCCAAGGGAGAAGAGAAACAGAGAGGAAAAGAATAGGAAAGGGAGAAGGGAGAAGGGAGAAAAGGGGAAGAGAAGGAAGGCTAAAGGCAAAGCAAAAGCTTGAATCCATCATCCATACTACAAGAGGTACAAGTTCTTATCTCTCTTTTCCAAACTCCATCTTTCTTCTCTTCATGTTGTTTGATGCATGTTGGGTTGTAGAAAAATTAGTTTTTTTGTGTTTTTCATGGTTTGGGATGTTGGAATTGGTTGAGGACTTGTTTGATGTCTCAAACTGAGTTAGAATGTGTTTGTTGGTCATTTGAAACTTGGTTGCGTCCTTGGAACCTCATATCCATGAAATGAGAAAATGGATATTGTGAATGGTTAGTTGAACCATTTGCTTTGAGGTGATGTGTGGATATGTTGTATGATAGTTTCTCTCAGCTTAGAGACCTCTAATGGTGTTGGAGGACTCTTAGAACCTGATTCTAAGTGTTAAAATCTAGTTTAGAAATCAATAGAACAGTGGGTGAAGTTTCAGGCACTGGATGCTTAATCACCCAGTTTTGGCCGCTTAATTGATGAAGGCCAGAGAGCTTTTGCGTATAAGGCGCTTAATCGCCCAGTTTGTGAGCGCCTAAGCGCCCGATGTCAGATGAAACAAGGGTGTGTTTCTGCTATAGGGCGCTTAGTCACTGAGAAAATGGGTGCCTAATCGCCCAAACACAGAAACCTCCAAAATGTTTATCTTGGGAAATTGAAGTTCCCTACTTGTTGGAATCCCTTATTTATGCATTTTTAAGTTTATTGAGACTCTAATAGGGATATTTCATGAATGAAATATCTACTTAGCATATATGGGATTTGTGAGAAACTTTGAGCATCCATGTGTGTTGGAATGCCTTAGGGTGGTACCTAGCACCGTATTCAGCTTAGGGCTGACTTTGAATTCACTTGTGGAGTGATGGTATGAGGTACTGGATACTAGAATGCCAGTGACTTGATTCTCCTTACTTTGTGTGATAAGTTAAGCTAGAATCTAAAGTTATTGGTATTATCTTTTCACTTGGTTATAGAGAATCTTGCGTTATGATAAATATGGAAATATCCTTGCATCTTTTTTTTAACTTGCTTTTCCTACGTATTGTAACCTTATATAGTGTGCACAACCATTTAGTCAGAGAATAAGGGTTATTCCTAAAGTCTCATAGGTAGAGAGCTATTATGGTTAGGGTTACCAGTACTTAGGGTGGTAGTAGTACTCTTACTTTGGTGAGGGGAATGAATCCACCGATGACCAGGTAGTGTAAAGGCTTCTTTGCCTATCCTACTGAGACAAATACAAAGGAATGTGATTCTTGGGAATTAAGTAAGTGTCATGGTTTTCTAAAACAAAAACTTGTACAAGCATTGCATAAGCAATTTTAATAGGACATTCTTTAGGCATATATTCATATGGCATTCTATATGTAACACCCTCCTTAGGGCGTCACACTTCACGTTACTCAATTACCAAATTACCCCTTCATTGGAAAATCGTGCTTTGTGATGTAAATACGAGTTATAAAATTTCTTGATGATAGTAAGATAAACTTAGCAGAAAATAAAAACATAACAATATTGTCACAAATTATTTACATCGTATATACACAAGTCATAGTATTGTCATATTTTAATATTTACAAACTAGACTCTCAAAATATTTAAACTTTAATTTAAACTAACATACTGCCCAAGTATTACTACACAGCAGAACCCTCAGACGGGTCCTTCTCAGACTCCTCAGAAGATAGAAGTCCGACTTGACGCGAAGTCCTACGGACAGGTGTCCGCACGACACTATACTAATCGCACTCGAGTACGATAGTATACTCCCCAATACTGTCTAATTGACAATGGGAACTCTAGGTGTACATTAATATTCACCCTAATATTCAAGATATAGCCTACTTAAAATAATGTTTAAGTCCCCTACGTAATAAATACGCTTGCTTTCCAGGTCGACGAGCCACGCCTCTAATCCTCCATGAAACGTCAATCTCGTATACCTGAGGAAACAAGGCACCTCCATTTTCTAGAACTCAGCGTCCTTTACCGGAATCTACTCTTCCTCAGCTTCTTGCTCAAGTTCTCGCTCAATGTCTTTAAAATTATAAATACAATATAGAATAAACATAGAAAGAGGTGAGATCACCTACGCCAATACCAGTATGGTAGCAATGAAGATAAGCACATACAATATCTCATACCAACATATCATACATAATTACAATTATACCACCAACATCATTCATCATCATATCACATGTAATCACCAACAATTATAATTATGCCATTATTAATGATCAAATATTCAATAAATCAATCATCATAAATCGTAATTATGATAATGCCCTCATTATCTACATGTATGCATACAGACTCAATTTCTTACTCCATGGAGCTAAAATTCATATCGAAAAGAGTGATCGAAAAGATCTGTCTGCACTAACATGCCTCAGACCACGTGCTCAATTTTTACACATCTAGCATATGCACCACAGTCTTTATCAAATCTTGATTAGGGATAGTGTCTCGGTCTGGATCATCGGTGTGTTGCATCGGTCTAACCTACGGTACAGAAGCTCTATTAACTGTCCATTGTAGGCAACCCGCACCCCGATGCCCCCAAGGTCAACGAGTGACCTACACTACGCATATCACACCCACTCAGGAGGTGTATTCTTTCCTAGGCAATCAGCCTTATTCAGTCCATCGGACTTTTCCAATGCATGTACTATGCACCTTTCACAATTTCAATTCATTATATCATATTCTTAATTCAATTTCTTTACCTCATATTTTTAATTTAATTTCTTTATCTCATATTCGGGGTCCTCATATAGGCCCAATAGTATCATTACTGTAATTTCATCGCGAAACCATATTTTCGCATTTTCTCAGTCGTGTAAAAATATTTTTCACACGTTTAAATCAAAAATACTAATTTTCTCATTTAACACCAAAATTTGACTTTATTTTCCATATTTGCATAATAACCCCTCAAAACATAATATTGATATTTTAGTCCTCTCTTAAATAATATTTTTACAATAGTCCCTCATAAAATTTATATTCACGAAATAATCCCTCATAAAATTCATATTTATGAAATCGTCCCTCATAAAATTTATATTTACAAAATAGTACTTCATAAAATTCATATTTACAAAATAGTCCTTCCAAAACATAATATTTATGATTTAGTCCTTTTTCAAATAATAATTTCATAATAGTTCCTCTTTTATAAAATATTTACAATATAGCCCCTCTAAAATCAATAATTTCAGTATGGCCCCATTAAAAATGAAAATTATAATATTGCCCCTCCAAAAATCATATTTATAATATTGCCCCTTTTAAAAATGAAAATTACAATATTGCCCCTTTTTAAAAACAAAAATTACAATATTGCCCCTCTAAAAATCGGTATTTGCATTATTTCCCCAAAAATGTTATTTCTTTCATTTACTTCACGTATTACAGCTCAAATTTTACAGACGCACCTCTAAACCCGTAGGGTGAGCCATACGTCAATAAACTTCAAGTATTGACACCCAAATTAATTTCATAACTCATTTATTAAATCAACTTGTTTTCTCAAAATCATTTTACTTTACTATACTCAAACTTTTCCAAATTCAATCCTTTTTCATTTCAATCTTTAATTCTCATTTAAATCCATCATTTTTCAGGACTTTGGTCCTCTTGACCCTAGTAAGGCCGTAAGCCTCAAGCTCTTTGGAGCTCTCATAAAATCGGTTCATCATATTATTCACATCCTAAATTACTCATACACTTGCATGCATTCAAAATTATCCATACAAGCATATTATCAAAGCTTTAGACATATTATCACACATGCAATCAAAAATATAAAATCATAAACATCAAAATCACAAACAAAGAGACATCAAACAATAAGTGAATAAACCCTAATGAGTTTTTCACCATACACAACCATCCCCACACCACCAAAACATGGTTGGTGAGGTAAAATCTCCCTCTTACCTCTTGAAGATAAGCTTTTCAAGCTCTCCTACTTCTCCTTAATTTTCGTGTGGCTCACAACAATTCCTAACAATTCTAAAATAATTAATAAAATCACAAACAAAGCTTAATAATAGCAAACCATGGAACAAACATGGTTTAGAAAATCATAAAAATGAATTTAAATCTTAGAAATCCAAGTTTACCTCTAGGGAAGTAAGGTAAAAGTGGAATTTTGAAGCACTTAGAGTGGGATTTTGGGAAAACTTTCCAAATGGAAAGTGTTTAGAATGATGTTTAGCTTTAGGAAATGATGAGAGTGAAAATTATAGGTGAGTGATAGTGTATTTAGGTGTGTTGGCCGAACCACTGAAGGAAAATGGAAGGAAATGGTTACTTGGTGTTCTTGAATTTTTTAGAGAAAAGATGAAAGCTTTTTGGGTGAGAGAGAAAATGAAATTTGTGAGAGTGAATTGGTGAGTGCTGCTGCTGTGGGATTGTAGAGAATTTTAGGATATTAGCATGAATAAAATATCTCATTTTGAGTGCACATGGAGTAGCACATGGCTTATGTCATTCACTTGACTTTCATGGCTAATTAGATGGTTCAAGAACCATGTAGATGCCTCCCCCAAGCTGCTGCATGGCTGTGAGTTTCAAGGGCAATTTGGGATTCAATTTGCTTTTAATTTAAGTCCAATTACTTGCTAAACAAATAGCTAATTAATTAGGTAATTAGTTAGGTTAAATTTCCTAATCAATCTTAATTAACATTCTAACTATATAACTAATTAATTAAACATATAATTACATATATTATAACCTCTAATTAATATTTGGATATCTAATTAAGAATTAAATTATAACCAATTAACAATTAAATTAGTTTACTTAACTTGTTAATTAGGCCATTAGATTAATCAAATTAGGTTTAATTAGTTACTAATCAAATTCAAGCCACTATTGTTGACTTTATCTTAGCCATTGAAATCAACTTGGTTTCTTATCCATTGATCTCATCTACGGTGGATATTACTTAGTGGTTTTATTAGGATTCGTTTTACACCATTGATCGGATCAACGGTTAAGATCAAAGCTTCTAAAACAAGCTTTACAATCTAATGGTTCACAAAGAAGTCTATGCTTCTTTTGTTGACTCATTCTAATTAGTTTAAAAAGTCAAGCCACCTATTTTGACTTGTTCTTATTGGTTCAAAATTCTATTCAGTCAGAATCGTTGACTGCTACACTAAACGTGGGCCCCACAAACTTTTTCGGGTCCACTAGCAGATTTTTTACTATTTTTAAGACAGTAGGTACTGTTAAATAAAATAATATTATAATAATATAAAATTATTTTATTACACAGTTAAATCTGAAAAATTATAAAATTAATATATATATCAATCAGAATTGGGTTTAGTAAGATCCTCCAGCTCCAATTAATTAAAATAAGAATTTTTCCGGTCCAAAAATTATTATTTTCCTGACCCGGAGCAAATCACACAAAACAATCAAAAACAATATCGAAATAATCAAATTATTTTTATATTGCACAGAAAACACAAAACTGTGTAATTCTGTCAGTTCTGTAACATAGTCTAAAATTTGGGGTGTTACAATACTCCCCCTCTAAAAAGAAGTTTCGTCCTCGAAACTTGACACACTTAAAATAAAAACGGATACTACTCTCTTATCTTATCTTCCAATTCCCATGTGGCTTCACCGCTTACATCGTTCCAAACCACTTAACCAATGCGATTTCTTTACCTCGAAGTTGCTTTGTCCTTCGATCTTCAATCTTGACTGGAAACGTCTCGTAGGTTGAATTCTCCTTCATTTGTACGATGTCCAACGGAGTATCCGATATGGTCCGATAAACTTCAGAGTGGGTTTCCTCGACTTAATCACTCGTCCAACTCTAGTCATAGGTGTCACACGTAGAGACACATGATCACCATCTTCACATTCAAACGGTCTTCGTCTTTTATCAGCATAACTCTTTTGTCGTGTCTGAGTTGTCCTTATCTTGCCTTGAATCGTCTTCACTTTCTCAGTAGTCTGCTGCACAAATTCTGGTTCTACCTCAGTACTTTCAGCATCATGATACTAACACAATGGCGTTCTACATCGTTTCCCATACAATGCCCCATAGGGTACCATCCCTATACTCGAACGAAAACTATTGTTGTATGTGAATTCTATCAATGGTAGAAATTCACCCCAACAACCAGCTTGTTCTAGAACACAATTTTCCAACAAGTCCTTTGAAAATTCTATCTATCGTCTCTTCCTTATATCCAAGCCCCTCTTGATTGTACAGGTACTTCAAGCCCTTGTAATTATTATAGACTTTATAAGAAAGAAAATGTCTTCAAATTTTCCTTGCAAACGACTATCGCATATCCTAAAATGTAAATTGAATAATTCTTCTCATACACGTTTCACTGCCTTGAAGTATATGCCACCACCTTTTTATTTGATCTCAACACTCAATCTAAATTCACGAGTTGAACTTCTAACAGAATTTGCATTTGACTAGTTTTACGCATAACTCCTTCTTAATTGAGATACATGAAAGACATTTTGAAGGTTATAAGGAAAAATAATAAGACTATTCGGTAGGTTACTAGATGAGTCCAACAAAGAATTTAAGATGGTCTAATGGATTTTCAAAATGAACATGGTCCAATAATTTTAGAAATGAACTTTCTAGATTCAAATCCAAAAATCTCAGGTCAAGGAAACACTAAAGTTACATTGTAACAATCTAGTAGGATATGGTTGGAAAATAACCAATCCATTTATAAAGTCAGGCTATCAAATAGATGTAATTTTAGATAAACAAATCAAATCAACAGAAAAGATTTGATATCCAATAGATATAGGGTAGAGTTAGAAAACTTGAGTATAAACAACAAGTTTAACAAGAAGAGTAGAAATACTCAGATCACATTATAACGAAGACATGGATAAGTCAAACTAATTTACTCAGTCTATTTGAGAAAAAAATAGACAAACCAGATCAACAGAAAAGTTTTCAAACTCCAATAATAATAGGATAGTTTCAAACAGACTCGAGTAGTAATAACAAGTTTAGAAGTTGAAGTAATATTATGAAAAGAACAAAACACAGATAATCCCAAAAGATTTACACAGTCACAGATCACAAGAGACTGGGTTACCTTACGCACTATACAGTACAGCTTTAAGATTACCCTCTATGGCACAATTTCCTTGCTCGTTAAGTTTTTGTATTTGAACATTCTCACTACACTCTCTGCACCGGCTCTTTCTTCTTCTTGAGATTTTGAAATACGTGTATCACTAATGGAAGGTTCCATCTTCAGTTGATCACAATCTCTAGAGAAATGTCCAGGCATCTCACATCCATAACAAATAATCCTCTTATGCTGACAATCTTTGGTGAGATGATTTTTCCCACACTTGAAACATTTCATTGATGATGCCACGGTCTGACCAAAATCGTTATCACTAGTACTTCTTCTCTTTGTTCGTTGTTACTTCCCCAGTGATCGTACACACGGCTTTTGCTGAACACAATTGACCTTACGCTTCCTTCCATCTTGGATTATCGAAGGCTCTAAATTACAGCTTCTCGCATCCAATGGCTGCTCCAATCCTAATAAGCTATGAAGTTCGATTATCAGTTCCTACTGCTGAATGATCATCTGTCTCTGTTGTACTGCTACTTCAATCATCTTTTGCATCACATTTCTAGCTGCGGCTACATGATCTTCATCACGTCTCATGTTCTTATACTCATGTTCGCTACGTTCCATTCTCTTCCTTCAAAGACGAACAAAATCAAAACACGACGAACTAAACGTAACTATTTCACACAACATCGTCTCCTTTCGGAAACCAAAATATATCTCTGTGTTCAATGTCAGAGATTCACACAGTACAAACAAGACAAACCTACCCACAAACCCAAAAGACTCTAACTTGGGCTCTGATACCAACTAATGTAACACCCTCCTTAGGGCGTCACACTTCATGTTACTCAATTACCAAATTACCCCTTCATTGGAAAATCGTGCTTTGTGATGTAAATACGAGTTATAAAATTTCTTGATGATAGTAAGATAAACTTAGCAGAAAATAAAAACATAACAATATTGTCACAAATTATTTACATCGTATATACATAAATCATAGTATTGTCATATTTTAATATTTACAAACTAGACTCTCAAAATATTTAAACTTTAATTTAAACTAACATACTGCCCAAGTATTACTACACAGCAGAACCCTCAGACGGGTCCTTCTCAGACTCCTCAGAAGATAGAAGTCCGACTTGACGCGAAGTCCTACGGACAGGTGTCCGCACAGACGACACTATACTAATCGCACTCGGAGTACGATAGTATACTCCCCAATACTGTCTAATTGACAATGGGAACTCTAGGTGTACATTAATATTCACCCTAATATTCAAGATATAGCCTACTTAAAATAATGTTTAAGTCCCCTACGTAATAAATACGCTTTCTTTCCAGGTCGACGAGCCACGCCTCTAATCCTCCACGAAACGTCAATCTCGTATACCCGAGGAAACAAGGCACCTCCATTTTCTAGAACTCAGCGTCCTTTATCGGAATCTACTCTTCCTCAACTTCTTGCTCAAGTTCTCGCTCAATGTCTTTAAAATTATAAATACAATGTAGAATAAACATAGAAAGAGGTGAGATCACCTACACCAATACCAGTATGGTAGCAATGAAGATAAACACATACAATATCTCATACTAACATATCATACATAATTACAATTATGCCACCAACATCATTCATCATCATATCACATGTAATCACCAATAATTACAATTATGCCATTATCAATGATCAAATATTTAATAAATCAATCATCATAAATCGTAATTACGATAATGCCCTCATTATCTACATGTATACATACAGACTCAATTTCCTACTCCATGGAGCTAAAATTCATATCGAAAAGAGTGATCGAAAAGATCTGTCAGCACTAACATGCCTCAGACCACGTGCTCAATTTTTGCACATCTAGCATATGCACCACAGTCTTTATCAAATATTGATTAGGGATAATGTCTCGGTCTAGATCATCGGTGTGTTGCATCGGTCTAACCTACGGTATAGAAGCTCTATTAACTGTCCATTGTAGGCAACCCGTACCCCGATGCCCCCAAGGTTAAGGAGTGACCTACACTACGCATATCACACCCACTCAGGACATGTATTCTTTCCTAGGCAATCAGCCTTATTCAGTCCATCGGACTTTTCCAATGCATGTACTATGCACCTTTCACAATTTCAATTCATTATATCATATTCTCAATTCAATTTCTTTATCTCATATTTTCAATTTAATTTCTTTATCTCATATTCGGGGTCCTCATATAGGCCCAACAGTATCATTACTGTAATTTCATCGCGAAACCATATTTTTGCTTTTTCTCAGTCGCGTAAAAATATTTTTCACACGTTTAAATCAAAAATACTGTTTTTCTCATTTAACACCAAAATTTGACTTTATTTTCCATATTTGCATAATAACCCCTCAAAACATAATATTGACATTTTAGTCCTTACTTAAATAATATTTTTACAACAGTCCCTCATAAAATTCATATTTACAAAATAGTCCCTCGTAAAATTCATATCTACGAAATCGTCCCTCATCAAATTCATATTTACAAAATAGTCCTTCATAAAATTCATATTTTACAAAATAGTCATTCCAAAACATAATATTTACGTTTTAGTCCTTTTTCAAATAATAATTTCCTAATAGTTCCTCTTTTATAAAATATTTACAATATAGCCCTTCTAAAATCAATAATTTTAATATGGCCCCATTAAAAATAAAAATTACAATATTGTCCCTCTAAAAATCATATTTACAATATTGCCCCTTTTAAAAATGAAAATTACAATATTGCCCCTCTAAAAATCATATTTTCAATATTGCCCCTTTTTAAAGATGAAAACTACAATATTGCCCCTCTAAAAATCGGTATTTACATTGTTTCCCCAAAAATGTTATTTCTTTCATTTACTTCACGTATTACAACTCAAATTTTACAGACGCACCTCTAAACCCGTAGGGTGAGCCATACGTCAATAAACTTCAAGTATTGACACCCAATTTAATTTCATAACTCATTTATTAAATCAAATTATTTTCTCGAAATCATTTTACTTTACTATACTCAAACTTTTCCAAATTCAATCCTTTTTCATTTCAATCTTTAATTCTCATTTAAATCCATCATTTTTCAGGACTTTGGTCCTCTTGACCCTAGTAAGGCCGTAAGCCTCAAGCTCTTTAGAGCTCTCATAAAATCGGTTCATCATATTATTCACATCCTAAATTACTCATACACTTGCATGCATTCAAAATTATCCATACAAGCATATTATCAAAGCTTTAGACATATTATCACACATGCAATCAAAAATATAAAACCATAAACATCAAAATCACAAACAAAGAGACATCAAACAATAAGTGAATAAACCCTTATGGGGTTTTTCACCATACACAACCATCCCCACACCACCAAAACATGGTTGGTGAGGTAAAATCTCCCTCTTACCTCTTGAAGACAAGCTTTTCAAGCTCTCCTCCTTCTCCTTAATTTTCGTGTGGCTCACAACAATTCCTAACAATTCTAAAATAATTAATAAAATCACAAACAAAGCTTAATAATAACAAACCATGGAACAAACATGGTTTAGAAAATCATAAAAATGAATTGAAATCATAGAAATCCAAGTTTACCTCTAGGGAAGTAAGGTAAAAGTGGGATTTTGAAGCACTTGGAGTGGGATTTTGGGAAAACTTTCTAAATGGAAAGTGTTTAGAATGGTGTTTAGCTTTAGGAAATGATGAGAGTGAAAATTATAGGTGAGTGATAGTGTATTTAGGTGTGTTGGCCGAACCACTCAAGGAAAATGGAAGGAAATGGTTACTTGGTGTTCTTCAATTTTTTTAGAGAAAAGATGAAAGCTTTTTGGGTGAGAGAGAAAATGAAATTTGTGAGAGTGAATTGGTGAGTGCTGCTGCCGTGGGATTGTAGAGAATTTTAGGATATTAGCATGAATAAAATATCTCATTTTGAGTGCACATGGAGTAGCACATGGCTTATGTCATTCACTTGACTTTCATGGCTAATTAGATGGTTCAAGAACCATGTAGATGCCTCCCCCAAGCTGCTGCATGGCCGTGAGTTTCAAGGGCAATTTGGGATTCAATTTACTTTTAATTTAAGTCCAATAACTTGCTAAACAAATAGCTAATTAATTAGGTAATTAGTTAGGTTAAATTTCCTAATCAATCTTAATTAACATTCTAACTATATAACTAATTAATTAAACATATAATTACATATATTATAACCTCTAATTAATATTTGGATATCTAATTAAGAATTAAATTATAACCAATTAATAATTAAATTAGTTTACTTAGCTTATTAATTAGGTCATTAGATTAATCAAATTAGGTTTAATTAGTTACTAATCAAATTCAAGCCACTATTGTTGACTTTATCTTAGCCATTGAAATCAACTTGGTTTCCTATCCATTGATCTCATCTACGGTGGATATTACTTAGTGGTTTTATTAGGACTCGTTTTACACCATTGATCGGATCAACGGTTAAGATCAAAGCTTCTAAAACAAGCTTTACAATCTAATGGTTCACAAAGAAGTCTATGCTTCTTTTGTTGACTCATTCTAATTGGTTTAAAAAGTCAAGCCACCTATTTTGACTTGTTCTTATTGGTTCAGAATTCTATTCATTCAAAATCGTTGACTGCTACACTAAACGTGGGCCCCATGAACTTTTTCGGGTCCATTAGCAGATTTTCTACTATTTTTAAGACAGAGGAAATCTTGTTGAATAAAATAATATTATAATAATATAAAATTATTTTATTACACGTTAAATCTAAAAATTATAAAATTAATATATATATCAATCAGAATTGGGTTTAGTAAGATCCCCCAGCTCCAATTAATTAAAATAAGAATTTTTCCAGCTCGAAAATTATTATTTTCCTGACCCGGAGCAAATCACACAAAACAATCAAAAATAGTATCGAAATAATCAAATTATTTTTATATTGTACAGAAAACACAAAATAGTGTAATTCTGTCAATTCTGTAACATAGTCTAAAATTTGGGGTGTTACACTATACATATCATTGTTGGACAATTTTATGGGCAGTTGTCTCTTTGGTTAGCAATAATTGTTGTTTTTGAGTTGATATATCTATGAATGCTGGTATTGGGATGCATATACTGAGAAATTGTGTATTCTCACCTCATTTGTGTTTCTATATAAATCCAGTTCGAGACCCTAAAAAGAGAAAGAAGAAAAAGAAGAAGCAAAATACTAAGAGTAGCTTATTTTGTTTCTATTGTCTTAAGCATGTATATATTTATATCCTTTGTTTCCTGTAAAGTTTGTATATGACAATGAGCCTGTTTGTGGCAAGTGATGTATATATTAACTTTTCATCCCTCTTGGCTCTCTTTGATAGCTTATATAGTTATTATAGAATACTTTATCTATGTGTTAAAGTGTAAGTGACATACTTGACTATTTTACTATAGTATATGTTAAATATACTGTTGTATTAGGGTTAGCGTGTTACAATCCTCAACTATTTTGATAGGAAGAGTATCATCCTTCCTCACACTATCAATAATCTAGGAACACCTCAAATAAAGAGGGAATGTCCATCCTCAACTACCTATCATCTAGGAAAGCCTAGGTAAAGAGAGAAGGAATGTCCATCCTCAACTTCAATAACTCTGGAATGTGATTCGCATTGACTAAAGCAATGGTTTTGATAATAACAAACAAAGAAAGGAATGAAAATGCAAAGATCAAGTCCCAAGGGGCTTCAAGTTTAGAATATAAGTCTTAGATCTTGTGTAACGATATTTTTAAGGTTCACACTAAGCTCATCAATTGGTTTTCTTACTCAACTTAAATAAGTTTGCAAAATCATGATTTATACTTGTGAAAATAGTGTTTAAGTTTGAGCAAAATGGTTTTAGAAAGATTGAAAAACTCTTTGGAAATCTTGCTTTCTTGACAAACCAATAACAGGTTATTATTGTTCACATAACAGGTTATTTGCCAAAACAGAAGCATGTCAAGGTTTTTTTTAAAGCTCCTAACCGATTAGGCCTTTCCTCTAATCGGTTATTGGGTAAGTCAGTAGCCAATTTTAAAAGCTCCTAACCGGTTAGGCCTTTCCTCCAATCAGTTATTGGGTAAGTTAGGAGCCAATTTTTAAGGCTCCTAACTGATTAGGACAATATCCTAATTGATTATTTGGGCAACCAAAAAACACGACCAATGACACTATTAAGAGCATTTAATGTTTTTATCTACCCCCAATGGCTCTTAATTGTATTTGGCTATAAATTTAAGTTGTTAGGCATTTATGAAGAGGTAAGGAAAATAATCTAAAAGTTATTCTTAAGCATTGAATATATGTTTTCACTATCCCTTCAATCATACTCTATTTTTGAGCTTTAAAAGTGTGAATCCTTTATACCATAAGCTTCAACTTGTATTATCCACTCTTGAGAAAGTTTCAATTCATCTATATCTTGTTTAATCTGTAAAGAGGGTGAGGTATCCCTTGAAAGTAGAAGCTCAAGCATAAAGGGTGAGGTATCCTACAGTGTTGAGTGCTCAAGTTTGTAAAGGTTGTTAAGCACCTGTTTGAAGCTTGAAGTTATAGTGGAAATCTCAAGTGTTTACTTAAGGACTGGACATAAGCCACAAGTAGATTGATGGCTTAACCAGGATGAAGCTCTATGTTTGATTTCTCTAAACTTTACTCTTTACTTTGTGCACTATTTTATTGAATAATTTGAATTCTATCTCTCTTAACTGATTCACTTGTAAGTGAAAGCTCTCTCTTCTCTATCCATTCATCTCTAACAAACAATAGCTTCAACAAAAATTGATAATCAAGGTTTTTGTGAAAGAATTGTGAAAATATCTTTAATACCTAATTCACCCCCTCTTGAGTATTAAGGCCACTTGGTAACAAGTGGTATCAAAGCTAGACTCTTATGTAAAAAGCTTAGCAGCTTCAAGAGAAGTGATGGTTTCAAATGGTTTTTCTAACGAATGTTCTTCTATAAATAGGCCTCCCTATTTCAATAGTGATGGTTATGCCTATTGGAAAGAAATGATGAAATTTTTTTATTAAAGCTATTGATATTGATGTGTGGGATGCCGTTGAAAATGGCACCTTTGTTCCCACACATATAGTTGATGGTATAAAAACTAATACACCTAGAAGTGAATAGACTGATGAAGACAAAAAGAAGGTTCAATACAATTTGAGAGCCAAGAACATCATTACCACATCCTTGGGGTATGATGAATTCTTTAGGGTGTTAAATTATAAGACCACCAAAGAAATGTGGGATACCCTACAAGTAACCCATGAGGGCACAAGTTATAAAGATCAAGAATAAACACTCTCACTCATGAATGTGAATTGTTTAGAATGAACTAAGGAGAAAGCATTCAAGAAATGCTAAAGAGATTTACACACATTATAAATCATCTTGCTTCATTGGGAAAGACTTTTCTTAATGAGAATCTTATTAACAAAGTCTTGGGGTGTTTGAGTAGGAATTGGCAACCCAAGGTAATGGCTATTGCGGAGTCAAGGAACTTATCAACAATGACATTGGCCACCTTAGGAAGCTCCAAGAAGAAGAATGGGATTGCACTTAAAGCCACCTCAGCTACAATTGAAAATGATGATGAAGATGGTGGAGATGGTATAGAAAATCTGGAGCTAAATAAGGAGAATCTTAGTCTCCTTATAAAGAAGTTTGGAAGATTCTTAAAGAAGAAGGGATTCCAAATAAGAGCACATTTTCCTCCAAAGAATAACTATCATAAAGGGGAATGAACCTCATCAACTCCAACATATTATGAATGTGGTAAACCAGGGCATATAAAGATCGAATGTCCTATATATCTGTTGCCAAGTGATCTCAATACTCAAGAGGAGGGTGAATTGAGTATATAAAATATTTTCGCAAATATTTCACAAAACACTTGATTATTAGTTTTCGTTGAAGCTATTGATTAGTTGAAGTGAATAGATGGATAAGATTGATCACTTCACTTACAAATAAATAAGTCAAGATAGAAAATATTCAAGAAGGCATGTAAGATTAAAGCACAAATGTAAAAAGATAAGTTTAGAATATCAAATACAAGATTTATCCTGGTTCAGCCACTAATCCACTTGTGGCCTATGTCCAGTCCTCAAGCAATCACCCGAGATTTTTCACTATGTCTTTAAGCTTCAACAGGTGCTTGACAACCTTTAAAACACAGAGCACTCACCATACCTTAGAATACCTCACCCTCTTTACAATCAAGGGATACCTCACTCTTTACAATTTTGAGAGATACCTCACTCTTTAAGGGATACCTCACCCTTTACAATCTTTGAGAGATACATCACTCTCTAAGGGGTACCTCACCCTTTACACTAGAGGGATACATCACCCTCTCTTCACAGATTATACAAAGATGTAGATGAATAAAAATTCTCTCAAAGAGTAGATAATACAACTTGAAGATCTATGGGTATCTAGGATTCACACTTAAGCTCAAAACAAAGGTTTTTGAGAAATGAGAGTAAAACACAAATTTAATGCTCAAGAAACTTGTTCAAATTGATTGTTGATAATCACATATTTGATACATTAATAAACCCTCAATTTTAGTCATTTACACTCTCTATGTACTTAATTGTTCGAGTTTGGTTATGTTTTGTAAGTTTGGACTCAAATTGGACTTAATTGATTTTTTTAGCATGATTTACATCTTACACTATTTCTGTATTTTGGCTATATCGTGAGTTCTAGATATCTACTAATTATGTATTTTATCTTGTTGGAAAGATAAGAGAGAGCTCTACAACTTTCATGAGAGCTCGAGATCAAAGTCGGACATCTAATGGAACTAATTAGGCTTGGAAGTCAGAATATGAGTTTTGTGATTGGAACCTGAATAGTGTGCAGTAATCAGAGCATAATTCGGGCTGTAATATCTGGATTGGGCTAAAATTTTGGTATAGTTAAGATCCATATCAACAACTTTCATGAAGAACACAAGACTCAAATTCGACTCCTTGGCGGTCATATTAGGCTTGGAAGTCAGAATAGAGGAGCTGTAACTAGGCCTAAACACTGTGTAATAATTAAGCCATATCTCGGGCTGTAGGTGGTCTTTTGAGGTGATTCTGGTGGCATTTGAAAGCTAAGATCTAGGCCTACAACTTTTATGAATACCACTTGGTGAAGAAATGATGAATACAATGACTTCAAAGCTAAATGATTTTAGAGACAAAGACTCTCTATAATTTTCCACTCATCAAAAGTCATTTGGCATTTTTCACTCATTTTCCACTCATCCACTCACTCATGACTCAGCCCCCTTATCATTTTGTATCCTTAATCCTCTATAAAAGGGAGCCTTGGCAGATCATTGAAGGTGTTAAGTGTTAGGTAGTAAAATGATACTATTTTGTTTCTTATTTTTCTTGTAGTAGTTTTCTTGTGTTCTAAATTGAAGTCATGTTCTTCTTCTTCTTCTTTTCTTTTTCTTTCTTCTTGTCTATGAGTAACTAAGTTTAATTTTACTTGGGTGAAAGGGTGAAGCTCTTGGTAATGAAATAAGGTTAGGTTCATTTCTTTCTTGTGCTTAAATGATATATTTTCAAGTGGTTATTATACGTGTTGTATTTTGTTTCCAATTAATTTAGAAACCCTCCTTATAAAGTGGAGATCTTGATTCATTGTAGACAAGAAGTTGGCACAATGAATGCTTGAGCCTATTTATAAGTGATGGTGTTAATAAATAATTAAATGAATCATAATATAATTACATATATAATTTTTAATGAACTTTGATTGTTATATTTTCCAATTGGAACCTCCATTATGTGTGGATTCTAATTGAGTTATAAAAAGAATTAATCTTGTCCTTATTTTATTTGCCAAGAGTAGATCTCCTAACACAAGTAAATCTTTTTTTTATTTGTAACCAAGTTTTATTACTTTTATTGTTGTGACAAAAATATTTTCCTTACGTCAAATAAATTTTTCTTCATCAATTCCCTGTAGATCGACCTCGGACTCCCGAGAATTTATTACTTGAAACAACCTACACTTGGGTTTGCAAGTTTTAATCCGCATTAAGTTTTTAGCGTCGTTGCTGGGAACTTGATTTGAAGAACAAATTTATGGTGTAAATATATATATATATATATATATATATATTTATATTTTTTCCTATGGATCTTGTATATATATATATATTTTACTTTTTTAATTTTTTTCTTTGTACTTACTAACGTACTAACTTAGTAGGGGAAACTCTCCCTAATCTCTCGGTAATCTTTAATCATTAATGAAATAATCTTTCTTCTTCTCTTCTCTCTCGCTGGAGTAAAAAATCTGCTCTGTCGATTCTCTGATTTTCATATTTTAAATTTACTTTCTGCACTTTAATTTCTGTACTTTACTTTTTGTATTTTATTTCTAACTTTCTAACTTATTAACCTACTAACCTTTTAATTTTCTTGCTTACTAACTTACTAACTATCTAACTTTTTCCTTTATCGGTTATCTAACTTTTTACTTTATCTGTTTCTAATTTTAATTTACTTGCTTTTAATATTTTAATTTATCTGCTTACTAACTTTTTAATTTTTCTGCTTATTAACTTATTTGGTGGTTAGTTTATACTACACCTTTGTTAATATTTATTTACAAAGTGTTAATATATATTTGGTGGCTGATTTATACCACATCTTTATTAATATTTAATGGATGGTTTATACAGCTAGCTTGTACATTTTATTTTATATTTTAAGTTACTTGTTTATGCTTAATTGGTATCGTGATTTAAATTCTGGTCATTTGGTTAAAGTTAATCCTAGTACTTTACATATTGATATGTCTGAATCACAATCACACATATCAAACACAATGGCTGAAAATGAAAGTGTGCATGATGAACAAGAAAATTGACTGTTGCGAACCATGCACGAGTGTTTGCAACCATCTCGAAATTCTAGTCTATCATGTTTTATCTTTCCACTCAATGCTAACAATTTTAGATTCAAGCCAGGTATGATTTCTTTACTTCCTAATTTCCATGGTTTAGAATCTGAAAACCCATATTTACATCTAAAAGAATTTAAGGAAGTATGTACTACTTTTCATGATCAAACTTGCACTGAAGAGGTTGTTAAGCTTAAATTGTTTCCTTTTTCTTTGAAAGATAAAGCAAAAACTTGGCTTAATGCTTTGAAACCAAGATCAATTGGCACATGGCAAGAAATGCAAGGTGAGTTTTTAAAGAAATTTTTTTCAACACATAAAACTAATGCTTTGAAAAGACAAATCCAAAATTTTTTCTAAAACTCAAATGAAGCATATTTTCAAAGTTGGGATCGTTTTAAAGATTTGTTGAATTCTTGCTCACATCATGGTTTTGAAAAATGACGCACTATAAGCTTCTTTTATGAAGGGTTAACACCCGAAACTAAACAATTTATGGAAACAATGTGCAATGGTGAGTTTCTTGATAAAGAACCTGAAGAAGCTTTAGACTATTTAGACCATTTGGCTAAAAATTCTCAATCTTGGCATGGTACTAATCCTTCTGAAAATTCAATTAGATATAACCTTGCAAATGCTAGTAAAGGAAAATATCATCTTAGTCAAGAAGAAGATCTAAATGCTAGGTTTGCTAGTTTAGCTAGAAAGGTTGAAGCTATGGAATTAGGGAAAGTAAAAGAAATCAAATCTGTGCAAAATGAAGAAATTTGTAGCATTTGTGATGAATTGGGACACTCAACAAATGAATGTTCAAAAATTTCAGTTTTTAAAGAAGTTGTGCATGAGCAAGTAAATGCAATGAATAATTTTAAAAAGCCATTCACTTCTTTTTTTCAGATATATATAATCTGGGATGGAGAAATCACCCGAACTTCAGATGGAGGACTAACAATCAGTCACAATTCATTCAACCATCACCTCCTCAAGCATAGCAGGATTTACAAAATTCTCAAGGATATGCACCTTATGTCCCACCATATAGGAAAAATCTTGAGGGAACATTGCATGCATTCATGGAAAAGCAAGAGGCCATTAATAACCAAAACACTCAAGCCATGATTGACATAAAAGACACTCTTGCTAAACTTTCTTCTGCACTTGCCATTCACGAGAAAGGAAAATTTCTCTCTCAACCTCAACCAAATCCCAATAGTCAGTATAGCCTAAATGAGGGTAGTTCAGAAAGTCAACAAATAGATCAAGTCAAGTCAGTGCTAGCTCTTAGGAGTGCAAAGGTTGTTGAAAAATAAATTCTCGAACCTTGTGAGAAAAATAATGAGTCAAGTCCCAAAGATGAGGAAGGAGTTGATAAGCCACCTAACCAAAAGGAGACCAAACCCTTGCCTTCACCCCCATATCCTCAAGCATTAAACAATTCAAGTAAAATGAACCATAACAGTGACATTTTTGAAATCCTTAAACAAGTGAAGGTCAATATTCCTTTGTTAGATGCTATCAAATAGATTCCTTGTTATGCCAAATTTTTGAAAGACTTGTGCATTGTTAAAAGGAAACATAATGTGAAAAAGAATGCCTTTTTTATTGAACAGGTAAGTTCCATTATTCATAACAATAATGCGTTAAAATATAAAGACCCTGGTTGTCCTACAGTTTCATGCATTATTGGTGAACATAAAATTGAATGAGCTTTACTTGATCTTGGTGCTAGTGTTAATTTACTTCCATATTCAGTTTATCAGCAACTCAACCTGGGTGAGTTAAAACTAACTTTTGTAACTCTTCTACTTACTAATAGATTAATTAAAATTCCAAAAGGAATAGTGGAAGATGTGTTGGTACAAGTTGATAAATTCATATATCCTATGGATTTTATTGTCTTGGAAACTGAACCTATGGAAAATAGTAGCAAGTCAATTCCTGTTATTTTAGGTCACCCATTTTTAGTAATATCTAATGCTTTGATAAATTACAGAAATGGAGTGGTGAAGTTAACATTTGAAAATATGACACTAGAGCTTAATGTTTTTAACATGTGCAAGCAACCACAGGAAGTTTATGATGGAAAGGAAGAAATTGAAGGGATTGAGGCCATTATAGATGATCATCTTCAAATCAGGAGTTCTTCTAATCCATTAGAAATTTGTTTAATTAATTCATTTGATTCAGCAACACAATTAGATGATGATGTTTCTGAAATATGTTCTTTGCTTGACTGTACACAGATAATGGAATACAAATGATGGAAGCTGAGATTCTAAGAGCTATAAACCATGAATGATGATACCTATGAAGAAGTACTCACATTGGAACTAAAGTCATTACCTGTTGGGTTGAAGTACATATTTTTCAGAGAAGAACAAAGCTTTCCAGTGGTAATTTCCTCATCCCTGACCAAAGAACAAGAATGTATCTTGATAGAAGTACTTAAAATGCATAAAAGTACAATTTGATGGACATTAAAGGATATAAAAGGCATTAATCTATTAATTTGTACACATAGAATACATTTAGAGGATAATGGTAAAACATCTCAACAACCTCAAAAAAGATTAAATCCACACATGAAAGAGGTAGTTAGAGCTGAAGTTCTTAAATTACTTAATATTGGAATTATCTATCCTATCTCTGATAGCTAGTGGGTAAGCTCTACACAAGTTGTGCCTAAGAAATCTGGAATAATAGTGGTTGAAAATGAAAAAGGTGAATTAATACCTACTCGAGTCTCATCTAGTTGGCGTATGTGTATTGATTTTAGAAAATTGAATGCAGCTAATAGGAAAGATCATTTTCCCTTGCCATTTCTTGATCAAATTTTGGAAAGAGTAGCAGGACATCCCTACTATTGTTTTCTTGATGGTTATTCAGGGTATAATCAAATACCAATTGCATTGGAGGATCAAGAAAAGACTACTTTTACTTGCCCCTTTGGCACTTTTGCATATAGAAGAATGTCTTTTGGTCTTTGTAATGCTCCGGTAACTTTTCAAAGATGCATGCTAAGTATTTTCAGTGACATGATTGAGCATTATTTAGAAGTTTTTGTGGATGACCTGACAGTTTCTAGAAATTCTTTTGAAAATTGTCTTGATAATTCAGAAAAAGTTCTTAAAAGATACGAAGAAAAAGGATTTGTGTTAAATTTGGAATAATGTCATTACATGGTTACCTCAGGAATAGTGTTAGGTCATGTGATATCTTCTAAAGAATTGAAGTTAATAAGGCTAAAGTTGAATTAATTGCTCATTTGCCTTCCCTAAAAACAGTCAGAGAAGTTCGTTGCTTTTTAGGACATGCAGGATTTTACAGAAGATTCGTAAAGGACTTTAGTACAATATCTAGACCATTATGTAATCTTCTAACGAAAGATGCACCATTTGATTGGACCCAAGATTGTTAGAAATCTTTTAAAAAATTAATTGGTATTTTTACATCTACTCCTATCATGCAATCCCCTGACTGGTCTTTGCCTTTTGAGTTGATGTGTGATGCTAGTGATTTTGCTATTAGCGCTGTTTTAGGCCAAAGAAAGGAAGGTAAGCCTCATGTAATTTATTACGCAAGTTGAACTTTGAATAGTGCACAAATGAATTACACCACTACTGAAAAATAACTACTTGCTGTAATTTTTGCATTGAGCAAATTTGGCTTTTTTACTAAACTACCACTGTTGGCAAAACTATTTATCGAAATGCCAATTTTTTTAAACTATATATCAAATTGCCATTTTTTTAAACTATTTACCAAAATGTCACTCTTTTGAAATAATATACCAAACTGTCACCCTTTTGTCCTACGTGGTATTTTTTAATATTTTCTGGTGGCGCAACCTACGTGGATGAGCCATCCTACTTGGTGCATCTTGGTTAGCCTTGACAAAGAAAACTCCAACAAGGGTGGCGTAACCAAGCCACTTGCGCCACCCTTGTTGGCGCAACATGTTTATATACGTGGCATTACTTCCATTTAGGTTTTATTTTTTACGACGAGAATTGAACACGAGTTGCATATGATTATCGGACATAAACCGCTTCGATAGATCTCAATTGAACCAATGTCTTTTCATATTATCACTAAATTTATTTTATGAAATATTGTGGCTGCTTAACATCAATTGTAATCAAGTTATACTAATCACTCTAAATTAGTAGACACAGTCCACAAGCGAAAAACCTTTTTTTTCTCGTCTTTTAACTACAGAGCAATTAAGGTAATCACTCAAGAAATAAAAAAAGACAAAATAATGAATCCAGATTTAACCCTCCAACCCCTTGTGATGGATCCTAAATTAACGCATGTGACAATACTGATCCGGATTGGCTAGATTGCACTTTTTAAATTGTTTGATTCTTATAATAGAACCAAATATAATTAAATGAGAAATGTCATGTTAGCACTTTCAAACAAATCAAGTGATTCACATTTTATTAGCTACACCATGCTATTATATATAAATGATTTTTGTCCATTGGGCCGCACCAAAGAGCATTATATATGGTAAGGTGACGTTCCGTGGAATAATTTGTTTCTAACTTCTAACATTTAGCTACGACAAAACATTTAATATAGCTTTGGATAGCTTTTTACCAAACTACCACTGTTGGCAAAATTATTTATTGAAATGCCATTTTTTTAAACTATTTATCAAATTGTCGCTCTTTTGAAGACAATGATAGGTATGTATGTTTTAAAAACACATTATGATTGAAGTTTATTTTTCTTTTTGTTGTGTATGTTACTACACATTATGATGTATGCTGTGTATGAAGACATTGTTTGAAACGTTTATTCAGTGAGTAGGATCTCAATCATCTCCCTCCCAATTTGCAATCATTTGAATTAGAGTGAAAAGTTTGACAGAGTTTCTCCTAAATATTGGACTTCCCCAGAAGCACATGTACCTGTTTAATTCACCAGTTACCAAGATCTTTAAAAAAAACTACAACTAAGCGCAAACATATTTAATCCAATAAGGGTACCAAAATCACAATAATCTATTATCAATAGTATTTTACACAAAACCACTAAATGGATGGGCCCGCATCAGAATGTGGTGGCCTGTGAGATGGATCAGAAGAAGGACTTGGCTGTGATGGGTATGGTGGGTAACCTGGTGGCGGGTAAGGATATGGTGGGTAACCATGCGGTGGGTAAGGATACGAGGGGTAATCCGGTGGCGGGTAAGGATATGGTGGGTATGGTGGGTGATATGTACCAGTGGTAGGAGGCTGAGTCGTGTGCTGGCTGGTAGAGCCGGAGTCCTCAAGATATCGAAGTCATGTCCGAGCACTCGCTAACCCTGTCTTTCGTCTATGCCGCATTCCCTGTTGACTGGACTCCTCGGGCGGCCCTAAAATGTCATCTGCTATTGGAGCTGGATGCAGATGTTCCATCGTAATGCGGTCATGCTCCCGCAATGAGTGTAAGATCTGTGTAGCAGCTTCTCGAGTGACAGTGTCAGTAGTTGAACAAAACAAATACTCTACAATGTTTGCCTAAGAAACAGATATAACTTATGTCATTATACTGAATACAACATACATATAGACACTAAAAAATTGGTAAAGAACTTACCGCATTCCCAATAGATGCACTAGTAGGAGCAATCCAGCATTTGGTAATTGTTTTATACCAACGCATGTACTCAGAACGCGAACTGAGGGGTGCGAGCAATGGGATTCCCCTAACTAGCTTCTCCCTCTGACTATCCCAGGTGGCTATGTAAACAACATGTGTAGCTGGCCAATCCTCATCATGCCTACCTACCAGTGTAACTGAATGTAAACTACCAATCTGGAATGGTCGCCGTGGTATGGGCTGGTCAAGACTGAAATGGCGCATCACGCGGTCAGGCTGGTGCCACTCAACAATGTGGAAACATATGAGAGGGACCACTGCCAGTGCTATGTCCCTACCAGCCACACAAAAAGGTGGCAGTGTTACCACCATCTCATCCGTGTATGGTTGCCATATAATCTAAAAAAATGAGATGCACACAACATTAAGACGACATATACATAAGTAAATAATTCAAACAAATGTAAAATAAGACATACCTCATCGTTCTTCATCTGATCGAAGAACTGGCAATAATATGCAAGGACGCCAATCACAGTATCACTCAAAACTTTATGCTTGCGCCACCTATTTGGTAAATGAAAGTACTATATACGCAAGTTATAAATATTAACAAAGTATGTCAACAAAGTAATGTAAAAAAATGATATGAAATAGAAACTTACTCCTATCCTAAGGGACGTAATTGACCACGATCAGCATAGTAAAACACATCAGGTTCAACATGGTTAGCTAGTGTAGGGGCAAGCTAAGGGAATTTGTATTGTGCCCAATACTGCAATAAGATGCATGCCCCTCCGATCTCACATGCATTGTAGTTCGTAGCTTTACAAAGCTCTCTATACAGGTACGCCAAGACTGCGGACCCCCAGCTATATGTCCCGACAATAGCAAAGTCCTACAACAATGGAAGGAACATCAGGTGCACAAACTTACCAAAATGGTCGGGACATAAGAAACCCCCAAGCAACCGAAGTATGTAATGTCGTGCACGCTGTTGTACATACTCATCATCATCATCCTCAGTGACTGCAATAACACTCGACTACCACAGGTATGTCATGTCAATGTGTGCCCTAACTATAAGCGAGGGAGTCTCATCAAGACCTAATAACTGAACACACAGACTGAGCCAATCAGTCTTATGGGTAAGGCCAGTGATTGCAGTGTCGTTAATAGGAAGACCTGATATTATACCGATATCCTCCAACGTGATGGTGCACCCTCCAGTAGGCATGTGAAATGTATGGGTCTCTGGGCGCCATCTCTCAACCAATGCAGAGATCAAGGAGTGATCAATGCTGCAATAGCCCATATGGGCAACCCCCAAGAAGCCAGCCTACTGTAGATACGGAAGAATCAGCACAGGGGGGTCCATATGTTTTATCTTTTGAGCACGTCTAACATGGTACTCTTGCAACTCCAAAATCGAGTCGTCCTCTGGTCTAGAGTTTACACGGAATGCCATCTGTCAGCTGTATGCTAAACAATAATAACAATTACTATCACAATATGGAAATAATCACAAAATATGATGTGACCATATGATTACTATACTAAAATATAATATGGAAGAAATGAAGTTAACACTGATAATCAACTAACATATATTAATAGTATTCGAATACAACATAATAGTTAGTGATATAAAACAATACAACTCCTAAATACACATAATTGCTAATACAAGATTCTGAACAATGAAAATATGTCCTAACTATTACTAGATGGCCCCACTCCATCATCCCTCAAGGAACTACTCTCACTGGCATGACATGTGCGAGAATTATGTCCAGGTTGATGGCATCTTGTACACGTTTGTCCTGGCCCTGCTTCATGCCAATCCATCTCATTCCTGAGTCAGGTTGATTTTGGTCGACCTTTAGATCTAAGCAATGCATGATCTGGCACCAAAGTTATGTCAGGACCTGTAGGCCACCATGGTTCAGCCTGAACCAGTTCGAAATCAAACTCGTAAGCTCTGTAAATGCTCTGCATCTTGTAAACCATATGCACAAATCAGAATGGGTCAATTGCTACAGAAGCACACGCAGCAATCGCATGAGGGCATGGATAATGCAATGTTTGAAACACCCCACAGTCACACCGGCCTTCTTCCAAGTTTAAAGTATATGAAAGTCCACCCTGTTGTGTTACAAGGCTAAATGCCTCCTCAACCATGAACCTTGTGTTCTCTCTATTGTATCGGCGAACTTGGTGTAAACTAGCCTTTTCCAGGTTGACTCCCCAGTGCTTCAATAAGTCATCACTCCATTCCTGCCCAAATGTCATCAATTTTGAATTTGCCTTGTCTTTTTGATTGACAAAGTATTCTACTAACTTCGTATATGTCAATTGAACCAATGCAGTTATAGGCAGATTTCTGCTACCTTTCAACACTCTGTTGATGCACTCTGACAAATTGGTAGTCATATGATCGAATCTGCGGCCACCATCATATGCCAAACTCCATTTTTCTTTTAGAATTCCATTAATCCAATTTGCCATCTCCGTTGTAACTGTCAGCTTCTCTAGCCTAGCATCAAACTTTATTGCGATTGGTTCATACCCTGATACAACAAATGAATTAGGTTGGTATTAGAACATAACTATTATTATCATATATTAGATTACAAGTTGAAAACTGGAGTTAAAATTAAGTACCTGTGTTAATCAACCATCTCTTCAACTCTTTATTCTGGAATTTAGAGTTTAAATTGGAACCAATGTGCTGTATGCAGAACACATGATACGCATTCGGCGGCTGCCATCCAAGATTTTCATTTGTCACTGATTGTAAGATGCTTCTGTGTCAATCAAAAATCAAACACAAGCCCTCCTGCTGTGTGATATGCAATCTCAAGTGGGCTAAGAACCAACTCCAAGCATCCTTGGTCTCCCCCTCCACAATGGAAAATGCAATTGGCAGAGGTTTTCTATCTCCATCTTGAGTTATTGCAATCAAAAACTTATGACGGTATTTTCCATACAAATAAGTGGTATCAATCTGAACAATGGGCTTACAATATCGGAAGCCAGCAACACATGGTCTAAATGTCTAGAATAATCGACAAAATACTCTTTTCGAACGATCAAGTCGATTATTGACAAAACATTCCTCGTCTTGCAACTCCACCACTATGCCTTCCATATCTCTTCTTATGACTGCTAGCCATCTGGGCAACACCTCGTAAGATTTGTCCCAATCCCCAAAAACATTCACAATGGCCAGTTGTTTTGCCTTCCAAGCTTTTTGATATGAAACTTGGTAACCGAATTGGCTTTGAATTCATTCAACAATTAAGGACACAGGTGCATCGGGTTTTGTTCTAACTAACTCCAAAATGCAAGAGTAGATCATACGACTATCCAACTTTCGATGATCTAATGACATAGTTGGGTTTACGCAACTGTGGGGTCCATTATATTTTGTAATCTACCACGTATTTGACCTCTTGCTTTGTATGGCTCTAACTCTCCAATTACAACCTTCATAAAAACTAGGGCACTTAGTAGTAAGTCTTCGTAAATCAGAATCTTCAATCTTGTACTCTTGATGCCTGTGAATCGTATATCGTTTGAGGGTCAACTTCACGGCATCTTTTGATGGAAATTGCAAGCCAACATAGAATTCATCATTGATGCTCTAAGTCCCACGACTATCTAATTCAGGCAAGTTATCAGGATTACTCAATGCATCCCAGTTGATTTGAGAAAACTGAGGGCATGGTGGCACAAACACAGACTCAGGTCCTCGAGGCATAAACATGGATTGAGGAGCAACCGACAATGGAACTTGTAAATTTTCTTCGGCATCAAAGTTTTCCACCTCTATGTCAGTGTCTGAATCATCGCCCTCAGCTACCTATTCTCCATTTTCACTTGTCTCCCATACTACATCTCTGACAAGTGGGTTATTAGCTTCAACCATTACACCACCAATAACAATCATATTGCATGGCTCAACTTGATTAGAAGGACCAACTTGAGCTTTGATTTCACCAGGAGCTTCAACATGCTCTTCCTGCCCACTTGTTTCTACCTCAACATACAACTCCATCGAGGCCATGTTCAGAGTTTGACAGAAGGAATCTATCATGTACTTTACATCATCATTATATTTTATTGGAAGACTTATCCATCTCCACGGATTGAAGCATTGCAGACACCGATAGACAACCTTTGACACATGTTGGTTTGCTTAGAGTCTCAACTTTGAATGGATCTATTTTTCAATCCATCCAAAGTCATATTGGCTATGATCACAATAGGCCTAGGAGGAGGACCTTGATACATGACACCCTCGTCACCATCATACATTATCCCATTGAAGTAAATGTGCACATTTAGCGATTTTGTCATGTTAATTCCACTTCTGAATAATAACAATTCAACACATATGTATTCAATATATTAAAAATCAATTACAATATTAATTGGACATATAACAATGTATTTATATTATTTTATGTATAAAAAACTTCCTAAACCCGGTTCATTTGAATTAAGCTACATTTACTAATTTAAAACATGTCACGTACTCAAGAAAAAATATATATCCTATTCGATTACGTACAAAATAATAATTCATACAATTCAGACAACATATCATACCACTCCATTATTTATTAGACAACGAAAACACTAATGTATAATTAACCCTAACATAATATATAATAACATTAATTTATAATTAACACTAACATAATAAAAAATCAATCAACAAATAATAACTAAAATATTTAAACATTGAAAGAGATACTTACATATAAGGAATACAATCTGAATTTGATCACAGATAGAGATCCAGACACCACTTGTAGTAAGAATTGAGTTCGTTTAGAGAGTTCAGAGCGTTTAGAGAGAAGAAATTTGTAGAAAGATAGTGAGAATTAAGAAAATGGAAGCAATGTCACGGATGGGGGAGGGGGCCTATATATATCATGGTTGCGCCAACAAGGGTGGCGCAAGTGGCTTGGTTACGCCACCCTTGTTGGAGTTTTCTTTGTCAAGGCCAACTAGGATGCACCAAATAGGATGGCACATCCACGTAGGTTGCGCCAAGCGTGTTGGCGCAACCTACATGGATGCGCCATCCTACTTGGCACATCCTAGTTGGCCAGAAAATATTTAAAAATGCCACGTAGGACAAAAGGGTGGCAGTTTGGTATATTATTTCAAAAGAGTGACATTTTGGTAAATAGTTTAAAAAATGGTAATTTGATAAATAGTTTTAAAAAATGGCATTTCGATAAATAGTTTTGCCAACAGTGGCAGCTTAGTAAAAAAGCCCAGTTTTGAGCTTATTTAATTAGTTCTTCCACTATTGTTTTCACCGATCATGCTGCTGCTACATATTTAATGTCTAAGCAGGATGCCAAACTTAGGTTGATACGGTGGATCTTGTTGCTTCAAGAATTCAACATCACAATAAAAGATAAGAAAGGAGCCGAAAAAGTTGTTGCAGATCATTTGTCCAAACTTACAATAGGCTCATCTTTTGATAGCACACCTATCAATGATTCTTTTCCCAATGAATTTTTATTTTCTGTCAATTCCATGCCTTAGTTTGCTAACATTGTCAATTTTCTTGTAACAAGTAAGATGCTGCCTTAATGGATGCACCAAGACAGAAAAAAATTTTGATTGAGGTGAAAATTTTCTATTGAGATGACCCATATTTGTTCAAATATTGTCTTAACTAAATTTTTTGAAGATGTGTACCCGACAATGAGGTAAGTAGTATCATTAAATTTTGTCATTCAGAAGCATGTGGAGGTCATTTTTCTTCAAAGAAAATAGCTGCAAAAATCTTGCAGTGTGGATTTTATTGGCCCACATTATTTAAGGACAACTATATTTTTTGCAAAAGTTGTGAAAGTTGTCAGAAATTTGGTTCCATTTCTAAAAGTGAGATGATGCCTTTGAACCCTATCATTGTCGTTGAAATTTTTTATTGTTGGAATTGATTTCATGGGTCCATTTCCATCATCATTTGGATTTGTGTATATTTTGGTTGTAGATGATTATGTCTCAAAATGGATTGAGGTGATTCCATGTCGACACAATGATCACAAAATAGTTCTTAAATTTTTAAAAGAAAATATTTTGAGTTGATTTGGAATCCCTCGAGCTATCGTCAGTGATAGGGGAAAACATTTTTGTAATAAACCATTTGAATCTTTAATGAAGAAATATGACATCACACAAAATTGCTATCCCTTATCACCCTTAAACAAGTGGACAAGTAGAATTAGCAAATAAGGAGATTAAACAACTTTTGGAAAAAATGGTTAACCCAAATCGTAAAGATTAGTCTTTAAGATTAAATGATGCACTTTGGGCTTACCGTACTACTTTCAAAACATCTTTAGGTATGCCACCCTATCGGTTAGTCTATGGAAAACCTTGTCACTTGCTTGTAGAATTGGAGCATAAAGCATTTTGGGTAATTAAAGCTTTCAATTCAAATCTTGATGATGCTTCCAAGTTATGCAAATTGCAATTGAGTGAACTTGAGGAATTGAGAAATGATGCATATGAAAACTCAAAGATTTATAAAGTTAGAACAAAAACTTTTCATGACAAATCAATTTTGAAAATTTTTTTTGAAATTGGTCAAAAATTTCTGCTTTATAATTCTCGTCTTCACCTATTCCCTGGAAAATTGAGATCTAGGTGGACTGGTCCTTTTATTGTCGAACATGTGTATCCTAATGGGGCCATAGACATTGAGAACCCTAGGAATGGTAATGTATTTAAGGTTAATGGACAAAGACTTAAACCATTTATGGAACATCAAGTTGTTGAGGTAGAATCCATATTTTTTTCTAATCCTTGTTATGAGTAGAATTCATTTTAATTTTGTTTCTTTCTTTTTATAGTTCTTTGTATTCCCGGTTAAGTGGTGGATAACGGTACTCCGTGACTCTCAAGTCGGTTTGTTTTTCAGTTTTCCATAATAACTGATTCCATCTCCTTCAAAATGGATGTCATTCTCTTAAATCTAAGAAAGCATTTCCCTTCTGTTCCTAGAAATGCTCTAACCAAAATCTATGAAGCTAGGTGTGAAAGACTGAGATTGTTAATGTACAAGGGCATCCCAGAAGATATATGCTGGATAATCGAAGCAAAGGTTCGTTTAGTTGGTGAATCTTCAGATTCATTTGTCCCATACATGCCGGGTCTCGGTAAAAGTTCATATTCAAAAATGAGAAGAGCAAAAAGAATGAAAGTTTGTTACAAATGTGTGCAATAGAATTGTAATACGCGATGTCATTTTTTGGGAATGGTTTCCGTAAACAGAGAAAATAAAATTTTCTTCATTAAGAATGGACTGAGTAAGGAGTCATTAGATAATATCTTATTGACTCTTGAGATGCATTCTTGTGGATATGTGCAGTGTGAACTTCTTAGTTTGTGGAATCTTTTTAGGGACGAGCAAGAGCATTACAGTCTTGGGAATCTGACTCAAAAAGACCCTGTTTGCCCATTTATAAGAAAATTGGATAGGAAGCTTATCCTTGACTCATAGAAGGCATTTAAGCCGTTTCTGGATGTGAAACCAGAGGAAGATGTGAGTTATAATTATAACAACTTGTATATATTATCTTGTACATTTCTTAAAAAAAAAAAAAAAAAAAAAGAAAAGAAAAAAGAAAAGAAAAAAATAAAAAAATAAAAAAAATAAAAGAAAGAAAGAAGGCGAACTTTTGTGTACTCTATCCTTAACTAAATAGAGAGCCCCTAACCTTAGGGCTTCAAATCAAATGGAGAGCACTTAACCTTAGGGCCTCAGATCAATTCCCTAAAGGTTAGACCCGTCATTGACTCAGGTGGACCTTCGCACGTCGGTCCGTAAATAAGGTTCGTGTGTCATGCTCTATAGAGAGTCGCGCAAGCATTCCCAAGTTTCAACCGTAAGCTCTGTTTGTTGATGGACAGATAGAAGCGTCCCGTACTTGCATTCTTGCGTGACAATGCCTCTGAGCTAGATCCTGTGATTTAATGCCATGGGCTCTCCAGCGACCTCTCATTGGTTGTGGCCATTAAGGGTGGCTATCAGATTTATGCATTTTAATTAGTTGCGTCGTAACTCAATCTAAAATATTCCACAAGCGGGAGGGAGAAGAATTCCCAGATTGGCTGAGCCGTCTTAGTATTACTGCACTCATGACGCGCATTATAAAGCTACGCCATGAAAACTATACATAAAAGGTATGCCATCATTTGTAGTTTTAATTTTATCTTTATTTGATTTTGTTGTATTTTGGTTTTGGACAGACGATCCTTTGGGCAGGGTCCTTCAGGGGTTTCTAGACTTCTT
This sequence comes from Ormosia semicastrata, assembly GCA_029884595.1. Taxonomy (NCBI): domain Eukaryota; kingdom Viridiplantae; phylum Streptophyta; class Magnoliopsida; order Fabales; family Fabaceae; genus Ormosia; species Ormosia semicastrata. The sequence goes on from JAQQTO010000060.1 coordinate 73,394,693, forward strand.
TACTTTGATAGTTTTCTTGAAGTCTAAAAAAAATAAAATTAAAATAAAAATAATTAAAAAATTAAAAAAAAAGTTTCTTAAATTCAAACTTTTCTGACAATAGCCAACCTACCCATATAGGAGCTATTATTACTTTTTTTATTCTCTTCCCTATTTAAACACTCTATTTTCTTCACTTTCCTGCAACTCATAATCATTCAAAGAGAGTGTGAGTGTAGAAATGAAGAGAGCTTCTTCTTCAATTCGTAGATTTATTAGTATTTGTGTATTTTGTGGGACAAGTTATGGAAAGAGTTTAGAGTTTGTAAACACAGCAAGCACTGTTAGTAGAACACTTGCTGCAAGGAACATTCGTGTTATATATGGGGGAGGTAGCATTGGGTTAATGGAGACTTTATCACTTTCTGCACATCTAAGAGGTGGTCAAGTTTTAGGTGTCATTCCTGAACCTTTAACTCGAAGGAACATCATTGGAAAGACAATTGGGCTGGAAATTCAAGTATCATTTATGCATGGACGAATGAGGACAATGCTTGAAAACTTTGATGCATTCATTGCTTTACTGGGTGGTTTTGATACTTTGGAAGAAGTTTTTCAAATTATCTCTTGGGCCTAACTGAACATCCACCATAAATCCATAGGTTTGTTGAATGTTAATAATTTCTTTGATAATTTGTTATCTTTTGTTGACCATGCTGTGGAACAGAGCTTTATCACACCTTTGGCAAGACGACTCTTTATATCTGCTTCTACTGTTGCTAAATTAATTGATAAATTATAAGATTTTGTTTATGAACCTGAACTAGTAATAGCTCAGATAGATTAGTCAGAAGGTAGCAGCAAGGGAGGCAGCAAAGAACAAGAGTGTGATACGGCACTTCATCTATAACTTTCCTTTATCTTTGGTTTTATTTATCGTACTTTATTTTTGTTTTAATTTGTGTAATGTTTCTCTTTTCAGTAATTGTAACAACAGGTACTATCTTCTATCCTTTACCTATCTATGTTTTGACATTGAGGACAATGTTGTGATCTGGTTAGGGGGAAGGATAGTTGTATAAAAAAACAAAAAAAAAATTAAGAAGTGTGTTTGTTAATATATTTATTGTGTTTACATGTTTGTCAGTAATTTATTAACAACAAAAGTAATTAGGGATGACAGAGTAAGGAGTAAATTATTTACTCTTGAGAAGCATCAAAATTGGTGGCAGAGTAAGGAGTAATTGGGTAGACAACTAGTTTGTATGGAAGTAGCAATTCAAATTTAAGAAAATTTGCATGATTGAGTAAATTGTCTTCTTTCTTAAAATTCATATGCTTGGTTATGGATGTTGAATTGGTGGACTGAGAATGATAGAATTATGCCTTGTGAAATTTTGAGCCTATTGATGAATGGATTGAACATTTGTACCATTCTCTTCTTTCTTGTGTGAATTTCACTCATGGAATTGTTACTCTAGAACTTGCTTTGATTCTTTTTGAGATTACATTTTCATATGCATACGTAAATATAATTGAGGCATTTTTCTTGAAATAGCTACTTTAATCAAATAGCCAGCCTTGCTTAGCAACATATTGTCTCAATATGATATCAAACACTCTTATGACTTGGAAATTCTCTGATTCCTAATATGATACCAAGCACTCTTATGACTTCTTAGAAATTCTCTGATTCCTACCAATGTAAAGCATTGAAAATGGCCTATTTCCCCTTGCTTAACCCCTTTGAGCTTATTTGACCATTCTTTGTTTCAAACTCATTATGTGCCTTAAATGAAAAACCATATTCTTACCTGGCCTTAGGGAATAAAAGAACATTAGCTTTGTCATTGGATGAGTTCTTGAATAAGTATGGGGGTGTGTGTATAGAATGGTTAAAAAAAAGTTGTTTAAATGTATATATTATGTTCATCTTTTAAATAAAAAATAAATAAAATAAAATAAAATAAAAACAAAAAAAAAACGAAAAAAGGGTTGTGTAAAGAAGGGACAACAAGGCAATAAAGGAAGAAAAAAATATGTAAAGGGAATTTGTATTAGATAGAGTTGGGATGAACTTTTATGCTTTTTAATTGAACTCAACTCTCATGCTCTTCTATTCTCTTTGGTATTTAACTTGTCATATCCATATTACATTCTCCTTTACCTTGACCCCATTACAACCTTGAATAAAGTCTTCATGATTTGTATGTGCATGTATTCTAAGTAGTGGAGAAGTAGAAGATAAGCAAGCTTATGGTAGTGTAATTTTCATGGGTTGAATTGAGTGAAATACCTACCTTCTAAACACTTAAGGCATTGAGAGTGAATCTTGTGAAGATCTATCATTCTTGACTCATGCTTTTCAATTGAAGTTTCCTTGCTTGTTGGTTTGAGATGTGAAGAAATATTACCTCATAAATGTTTTGATTACTTGAATGATTGGTTGCTCTTCATTCTTAAATATTATTAGAAATTGAGTCTTTTAGAGTGTTTAGCTTTTGAGTCTGTGTCTTTTTTTCCCTAGTTTTAGTCTTATGTGTTTTGTCTAGGAGTACAAAAAGCTAAGTGTGGGAGAATTTAATAATCACATATTTGATACATTAATAAACCCTCAATTTTAGTCATTTACACTCTCTATGTACTTAATTGATTTAGTTTAGTTATGTTTTGTAAGTTTAGACTCAAATTGGACTTAATTGATTTTTTTAGCATGATTTACATCTTACACTATTTTTGTATTTTGGTCATATCTTGAGTTTTAGATATCTAATAATTATATATTTTACCTTGTTGTAAAGATAAGAGAGAGCTCTATAACTTTCGTGAAGAGCTTGAGATCAAAGTCAGACATCTAGTGGAACTAATTGGGCTTGGAAATTAGAATACGAGTTTTGTGATTGGAACCTAAATAGTGTACAATAATCAGAGTATAACTCAGGATGTAAGATCTGGATTTGGTTGAAATTTTGGTATCTGTAATTTAAGACCCAAATAAACAACTTTTATGAAAAACACAAGACTCAAATCGGAATCCTTGGAGGTCATATTGGGCTTGGAAGTCAGAACAGAGGAGCTGTAACTAGGCCTAAATACTATGCAGTAATTAGGCCATATCTTGGGCTGTAGGTGGTCTTTTGTGGTGATTCTAGTGACATTTGAAATCTAAGATCTAGGCCTACAACTTTCATGAGGACTACTTGGTGAAAAAATGATGAATGCAATGACTTCAGAGCTGAATGATTTCAGAGACAAATAATCTCTATAATTTTTCACTCATCAAAAGTCATTTGGCATTTTCCACTCATCCACTCACTCATGACTCAGCCCCCTTGTCATTTTGTATCCCTAATCCTCTATAAAAGGGAGCCTTGGCAGATCATTGAAGGTGTTAGGTGTTAGGTAGCAAAATGATGTTATTTTGTTTCTTGTTTTTCTTGTAGTAGTTTTCTTGTGTTCTAAATTGAAGTCATATTCTTCTTCTTCTTCTTCTTCTTCTTCTTCTCTTTCTTTCTTCTTATCTATGAGTAACTAAGTTTAATTTTACTTAGGTGAAAGGGTGAAGCTCTTGGTAATGAAATAATATTAGGTTCATTTCTTTCTTGTGCTTAAATGATATATTTTCAAGTGGTTATTATACGTGTTGTATTTTGTTTCCAATTATTTTAGAAACCCTCCTTGTAAAGTGGAGATCTTGATTCATTATAGACAAGAGGGTGGCACAATGAATACTTGAGCCTATTTATAAGTGGTGGTGTTAATAAATAATTGAAGGAATCATAATATAATTACGTATATAATTTTTAATGAACTTTGATTGTTGTATTTTTCGATTGGAACCTCCATTATGTGTGAATTCTAATTAAGTTATAAAAAGAATTAATCTTGTTCTTATTTTATTTGCCAAGAGTAGATCTCCTAACCCAAGTAAATCTTTTTTTATTTGTGACCAAGTTTTATTACTTTTATTATTGTGACAAAAATATTTTCCTTACATCAAATAAATTTTTCTTCGTCAATTCCTTGTGGATCGACTTCGGACTCCCGAGAATTTATTACTTAAAATAACCTACACTTGAGTTTGCAACTTTTAATCCGCATTAATTGCCAACTTTTCTTTGATATCCAAACACTTTCATTTATAGCTCAAAGCAAATTAGAGTCGTTGGTGGTTGTTGGGGGCATTAAATGCTCCAAAAGAGCCATTGGGAAATGTTTTCTGCTATCCCAGATAACAGATTATTGGTTTCCAATAACAGATTATTTGGTTTCTCATAATAGATTATTAGTTTTACCTAACAGATTATTGGTTTTATCAGGAAATACTGTAGCACAAAAATAACAAATTATTTGGCAGCCCTAATCAGTTAGGAACATTTAAACAACAAAGAGGGAACGTTCCCAACATGCAAATAACCTATTATGGACTTTCCATAACAGATTATTCACTTTAAAACATCAATTGGAATGCCTCTGCCAAGATGAATAATCTGTTATGGATTTCAAATAATCTATTATTTGAAATCACATAATCAGTTATTATTCTCAGATAATCTGTTATACAAAACACCTAATCTGTTATTGGTTCACCAAGAAAAAAGATTTCTAAAGGATTTCATAACCAAACTTTCCCAAATCATTTTCAACCTTTCTAAAAATAATTTTCACATACTTGAAGAGTATTTTCACAAGTATGAAACATGGTTTTCTTTTTATCCTTTCTAAAAACATTTTGCTCAAACTTGATCAACATAAAACATGATTTTGCAAATAGATCAAAGTTGAATAGAAATAAAACATGAGCTAGTGTGATTCTTATTATCCTTAACATAAGATCTAAGTCCTATAAGCTATACTTGAATAACCTTGGGACTTGATCTTTGCACAACCATCACTTCTCTTGTTTGTTATCATCAAAACTATTGTCATTGCCAATGCTAATCACATTCTCCCCCTTTTTTTATGATAACAAACATCCATTAAGAAAAAGGTTAGTTCAGATAAACTGGAACTCACAAAAGGATAAAGACTTACTCCCCCTCTATTTTTCAAGAGGTGATTGGATTAGAGATGCATAGCCCCCCCTTAATTTTGGAATCCCAAGATCATTAGAAATATCATACCTTGTTGCATTTTGTGTTCCTTTTCTCAATGACATAAATACCCAAAAACTTCTCCCCCTTTTGTCATGATCAGAAAGATATGCAAAAATAGTGTTTGATAAAGAGAGAAGTAACAACATGTCCACAAAATCATTGCCATTTAACAAATATTCAAGAGTACGCCAGCAATATTATAATCAGATCAGAAGATATGCATAAATAGACTAGTCATGCCAAAACATTATCCAAGTCATACCAAAATATATCAAAGTCAGACTATGGTTCAGTAAGGTTATAAGCTAACAACATATTCAAAAGATAAATAATTAGATTAGCGTAAGCATAATAAAGAAACTGAAGTGATCCATGCCTAATCCTCAATATCCTCCGATGATGGATGACAATGCTCAAGCCTATCCAAGTGGTCTTCTATAGCACTTAAGTGATCAAAGATGATTGTGTTGCTATGCTCTTGATAAGCTCGAAGATCCGCAATGGCAGCAAGGATACGAGCTTCATTTGTTGTTGGAGCCTCTTGCATAATCACATCCTCAGGGGCAGCAAGCATTGCTTTTTCTGGTGCAGTTGCATCATACCCAACTCCATAGACCCAAGCACCATTAACCATCTTGTTATGCATTTGATTTATGCTAGCCTTGCCAAACTTGTGGGGACCAGTAAGAGGAAGGATTCCTGATAACTCCTTGAAATGTAGTTATTTCTGCCCCTATATGTGTGTGTTTTGATTGCTTAGTCCTTGTTTTGAGGCATGAATGGAAGACTTTGGTTTTATTTTCACTCAATTTTATGATTGATGTTTTCCGTTCTGCTTTTGAGAAAATCTTTCCAATTTATTGTTGAATTAAGTAGATTGTGCACATATGCTTAACTGGGTGAAATCTTAAATGTAGATAGGCTCAAAATGGATAATTTGATGCAAGTAAAGACCCAGCATAAGGTGGAAAAGCCTATGGAGCATCTCAGCATGGAGGGCCGCGGTGCACACACATGAGGGCCGCAGCGCTTGGTGCATTAGCAGCATTTCAGTACTTCAACCCGAGGCTTCAGGGCCGCGGTGCACATGTAGTGAGGGCCGCGGCCCCAGTGACCTATTTGAGGAGGGCCGCGGCGCGCAAAGATCAGGGCCGCGGCGCGCAGAAGTTAATTTCATCTATAAATATTGTTCCATTAGTTTTTCCTGGGGAGATTACTTAGAAATAGATTTCAGCTGCTAGGGTTACGATTTTTGGGTAGAAAAGAAGCAAAAATAACCAAGATTGGAGGCCTTCTTCACCTTGGTGGAGGATTGAAGCTTGAAGGATCATCTCCCTAAGCTTTGTTCTTCTTTTTTCTTCTCCTCTCTTATCTCTATCTCCATGACTATGATTAATCTTGTTGTATTTTCATTTGTCGTGGCTGGCTAGGCTGTTATAGGGTTTTTCTTTGGATCTTCCTATGGATGTTGATTAAACTTGTAATCCTTTGAGTTATATACATGATTTGGTCTCTGTTCAGTTATATAGTGCTTAATGCTTTGTTAGTCTGATCAGCTTTCAATTGAGTTATTTAAATCTAATGAACCTAGACATAGGAATTTGGGTTTAAGATCAAGTGTATGATTGATGCATGTTCTATTTCATTCAATTGGGTTGGATGCGATGATTTGTTAATAGGATAGGAATATACCTATTGACCATGCATAGTAATTAGTTGGGAATAGATCTTAATGAGTGGATTTACTCTAGTTCTCATGAAAACATAGTGAACTAGGAAATGGAAGCAGGTTAATTGACCTAGACATAGGCTTTTAACTAATTATGATTCCCAAGCTAACCTAGTCATTTCGTTTATATTGCTCATAAGGATTACTTGTTATCAATTAAAATAGGAAGTGAAAAAAGAATCCCTATTCTTGAATTATCAGCTCTCACATTAATCTCATAGTTTTAAGTTCTTTAAATTAACAAATACATGAACACTCCAATTTATAAGTCCTTGAATAGACGTACTTGAATTATTGGTTTATACTTAGCACTTAATTTAACATTTTTTCCTCGTGGGAACGATATCTGACTCCCAGCTAAACTATAAGTGCGACCCGTGCACTTGCGGTAAGCAAAGAGCGAACAATTCCCTCATCTTGTAAGCACAACTTATATTGACTGAGAACTTTAGCAATCAGCATTGCATATGGAAAATCCATCATCAACTTGTCTTTTGCTTTCTTCATATAATGCATGATATAGAGTGGCCAATTAATGTGCAGTCTTTGTTTCAGGGCCCAAAGTAGAAAGATATCTTCTTCCTCAAGCAAGACATAGTTGCTGGCTCTTGGAACTAAAATATGAGCCAACACATAGTGGAAAAGATGATCTTCCACTTTCAGGATCCCAAAAGTGAAGGATCCCCTTGGAATTCTATTGCCTGGTTGAATCATGTCCCTAACAGCATCATTTCTAACATAACCTTCCTAGTCTTTATAACTATTCTCAGTAAGAATTGCTCTAGCATGATTCAAACTAAAATACAAAGCCCAATCATTGGGTCTTACTATTATCCTATGTCTTTTGAGTTCATACACCAAATTCACTTCAGATATACTTAGATTGTAGTAAAATGCTTTGGTGAGTTCAAGATAATACTTACATTTTGCTGTGACGTTGGTCTTCAGTCCATGGTACTCCAGTAGGTCAGTGAAAAAGGTGAACCCATTGTTGGCGAAGTAATCCCAATCCATATACTTCGGTTGAATAAGATTTCGAGCTTGAAATTCGAGCCTATACTTGCCCATTTGAGCTTTATATGAGAAGTACCTCCATTGGTCCAAACTCAGAGGAAGATCAGGCTCAAGGTTTGGGTTAGGAGTTTTCTTTAGAATGGAGGGATTTTTGGTGCGTGATCTCTTAGGATGAGATAAGCTACTTGCCATGGTTGATAATGGAGGTTAGGTCACATTTTTAGAGAGAGAAAGGTTAAGTGGAGTAAGATTTTTGGAAGAATTTGTGAGTTTTAATCGGTGGAAAGTGGTGAAAAGTGATGGAAAATGATGGGAGGTCACGGTTTTTGTGTTTTATAGAGTACAATAACCGATTAGGTTCATCGGGTAACTGGTTATGGTAAGAAGAATTCACATAGGTGGCCACGAGTTGAGTGAATAACCAGTTAGAGGGTAAGGCTAATCGGTTATTCTCGTTTTGGAGTAAAAAATTGGAAGCCTCTGTGAGCTGGAATAATCGGTTAGGGGGTGAGGCTAATCGATTATTTGCGTGTTGGAACAGAAATAGGAAGCCTCTGTGAGTTGGAATAATCGGTTTGGGGGTGAGGCTAATCGATTATTTGCGTGTTGGAACAAAAATAGGAAGCCTCTGTGAGTTGGAATAATCGGTTAGGAAAGGTGGAAATTGGTTAGGGGGGAAGAGAAAAAACAAATGAGCAGCTCTTTTTCAGCCACAATAACTGATTAGGACTTGTGCCTAATTGGTTATTTTTGTGCTCCTCATCAAAGTTTTGCCATTTTTTTAATTACAGGTTAGGCAAAGCTCCTAACAGATTATTTTCGTGACCCACAATAGATCAAGTTTCTGTTTGCTTCAATAACAGATTAGGAAATGGTCCTAATTGGTTATTTGTGGTCTCTAGGAACTTCAAAATACCTTCATAATTGGTTAGAGAAGTCTTATAATTAGTTATCTTCATGGATTGAAAGACCATCATCCTCTGACTTTGTGAATAACAGCAATTATGAAATGGGAAACCTATTAATTGCCTTAATAGAAAGAAGTTTCATTGTGCCATACTCATTCCAAGTTCAAATAACAAATTATTTCCTTCTTCTAACTGGTTATTTCACTTCCAAAACCAGAAATTCTTCAAGACTTCAGCCCTTAAAACATAAACTTATTCCATCTTGAGGATCATCATGGCTTTGCCATATTTTCCATTCTCTCAAACCACCATAAATGCAACTCATAAGCTGATTTCTCTTCTTCAAAAGTACCAAGAAGCAATTTTCTTTATCAAGAACTTGAGATTAGTAATTTGTGGGACTTAAGCATGAATCAAGCACCTGCAAAACAATCTTGGGGGAAACTCTGACGTTTAAGTCAGTATTGGATTCAAAAATCACTAAAGCAAGATAATTATGCACGGAGTTCAACAATGTAACAAACTATCAAATTATGCTACAAAGTGACAAGTTATGCATCAAAATGACATATCATGCAGTAAATGATAGTTTATGCAACTAAATATCACATTATGCAATAACATGACAAATTATGCAGCAAAGTTATGATTTTTAGCAAGAGTCAGATGCATGATTGATCCAATATGCCTAGTTCAAAGATATTTTCATCAAATACGCTATTTCAAATAATAAGTGAACTTATCTAGCATATTATCATATGTAGAGATATTTTCAAGATATAAAGCTTGAAAAGTACTACTTTGAAGCAAGTTAAAGTATAAAACAAGTCTCCACTTATCCAAGGTTGCAAGTCCAAGCTTCTTGGAGACAAGGAAGAGAACTTGAAGTAATTTCTGAACTTGTGCTTACAGTAGCCATTTTTGAGATTCCAAAGTCAGTTCTTGGCTTTTAAGAACACCTACAACACACTTTAAATTTTGACTTTTAGTACCCAAATTTTCTTGGGTCCTTGTGTGTTAACTTTCGGTAAAGTGCCTTTGGGAACCCAAATCATTTTAGTCCCAACCTTAGTATTCAAGTTTTTCCTAATATTGCATATAGAAGCATTATGCCCATTCCTCCCACAATGAAAACATTTGATGAATGAGCTACTTGATGTACTTGAGGAAACAAAGAAATTCTTGAGAAACTTTTGTTAGTTATTAGGATTATACCCTAAACCAACCTTTTGAAAAACACATCTTTGTTTCCCTAGCAATACATTCAAGTTATCTCTTCCAAAGGTAAATTTTAAAAGAATGTTTTTCAAATCCTCAATACCAATTTCAAATGCTTTACATGATAAGCAAGATGAGGGTGTAGGTGCATTATCATGTAAAGAGCATATTATGCATGAAGAATTTGCATCAATCAACCCAAGAGTTTCATTTTCTAATTTTAATTCCTCAATTTCTTTGTTTAAAGTAGAAATTTGATTTTCAAATGAGGAAATTGTTTTCTTTGAACATGAAATCATTACAAGCCTCATAAATTCATTATGCAATTCTTCAAATGCATCTTGCAATTCATCATAGGAAGGGGAAGAGCTTGACTCAGAATTTGAGGATGTTACCTCCATGTCATCTTTATCTTCCTCTTCTCCTCTAGCCATGAAACATAGATTAGTTTTCTCATTATCCGATCTATCGGTTGAATCCATGTCATTATCATCCCAAGCTATATAGGCTCTTCTTTTTTTCTTCTTCTTTGAGGATCTTTTATTATATTTTTTCACTTTACTTTGATAAATTGGCACTCCATCTTCATGTGACCCAATTCTCCATATTCATAGCATTTAGAAGTGGATGAGGTTCCTTCCCCTTTGTGATAGATATTCTTTTGGGGAAAGGGAAGTCTTCTATGAGCTCTATTCTTCAGGAAGAATCTTTCGAATTTCTTTACTAGTAGAGCAAGATTTTTCTCATTTATTTCCAAGTCATCTTCATCATCATGATCATTGATTATGGAGGAAGTGGCCTTGAGAGCTATTCCCTTCTTTTTCTTGTCCAGCTCCTCATTTTAGTTGAGTCTATTCAACTCCAATTCATGTTCTTGGAGCTTACCAAAAAGTGTGGCCAAGGTCATGGTTGAAAGATTTCTTGACTCCGCAATAGTCGTCACTTTAGGTTGCCAGTGCCTGCTCAAACATCTCAATACTTTGTTAATAAGATCTTCATTAGGAAAGGTCTTTCCCAATGAAGTAAGATGATTTGTAATATGCATGAACTATTTTTGCATTTCTTGAATGCTTTCACCTTGGTTTATTCTAAAAAGCTCATACTCACGTGTAAGAGTATTAATCCTTGATCTTTTTTTCTTCACTAGTACCCTCATGGGTTACTTGTAAAGTGTCCTACATTTCTTAGGCAGATTTACAATTTGACACTCTAAAGAACTCATCATACCCTAAAGCGGTGGTAATGATGTTTTTGGCTACCAAATTGTATTGGACCTTCTTATCATCATTGGTCCATTCACTTCTTGGTGTATTAACTCTTACACCATTTACAACTTGTAGGGGGGACAAAAGGACCATTTTCAATAGTATCTCACACATCTAAGTCAATAGCTTTAATAAAAATTTTTATTCTTTCTTTCCAATAAGCATACTCATCCCCATTGAAAAAGGGAGGTCTATAGAGAGAAGATCTTTCTAAAAAACTATTTGAAGAGGCCATCATTTTCTCTTAAAGCTGCTAAGCTCTTTACACAAGAGCCTAGCTCTTATATCACTTGTTGCCAAGTGGCCTCAATACTCAAGAGGGGGGTGAATTGAGTATATAAAATATTTTTACAAATCTTTCACAAAACATTTTATTATTAATTTTCGTTGAAGCTATTGATTAGTTGAAGTGAATAGATAGATAAGATTGATCACTTCACTTATAAATAAATAAGTCAAGATAGAAAGTATTCAAGCAGGCATATCAGATTAAAGCACAAATGTAAAGAGATGAGTTTAGAAGATCAAACACAAGATTTATCCTGGTTCATCCACTAATCCACTTATAGCCTACATCTAGTCCTCAAGCAATCACTCGAGATTTTTCATTATGTTTTCAAGCTTCAACAGGTGCTTGACAACCTTTATAACACAGAGCACTCACCACACCTTGTGATACCTCACCCTTTGTGCTTGAGCCTCAAACAGGGATACCTTACCCTTTATAACCTTTGAGGGATACCTCACCCTCTTTACAATCAAGGGATAGCTCACCCTTTACAACTTTTGAGAGATACATCACTCTCTAAGGGATACCTCACCCTTTACAATCTTTGAGAGATACATCACTCTCTAAGGGATACCTCACCCTTTACACTAGAGGGATACCTCACCCTCTCTTTACAGATTATACAAAGATGTAGATGAATAGAAACTCTTTCAAAGAGTAGATAATACAACTTGAAACTCTATGGGTATCTAGGATTCACACTTAAGCTCAAAACAGAGGTTTTTGATAAATAAGAGTAAAACACGAATTTAATGCTCAAGAAACTTGTTCAAATTGATTACTAACTTTTCTTTGATGCCCAAACACTTTCATTTATAGCCCAAATAATATTAGAGTCGTTGGTGGTTGTTGGGGGCATTAAATGCTCCAAAAAAAGCAGTTGGCAAATGTTTTCTGCTATCCCATATAACAGATTATTGGTTTCCAATAACAAATTATTTAGTTTGAAAGAAATCTTTACTTGTTTACCCTTTTGACATGCATCACAAAGTTTATTTTTCTTAAATTTGTGCTTTAGAAGTCCAATCACCAAATCTATGGAAACAAGTTTGTTTAGGTGATCCATATGAATGTGGGCAATTCTCCTATGCCATCGCCATGAATCACTCTCTTTACTCATAAGACATTTGCATTTTGAGAGGTAATATCATCAAGGTTAATCATATATATGTTATCAATTCTATGACCAACAAACTTAACTTGCTTATCATCCTTGCCCTTAATTATGCAGTAATTTGAATAAAAAATAACTTTATTACCTTTATCACATAATTGACTAATGCTTAGCAAGTTGTGTTTGAGTCCTTCTATATACAAGACATTATCAATTGAAGTAGAGGAGTTCTTACTAACTTTTCCAATACCAAGGATCCTTCCTTTATTATTGTCCCCATATATGACATGTCCATGCTTCTTTGGTGCAAAGAAGGAGAACTTGGATCCATCACCCGTCATGTGCTTGGAGCAACTACTATCAAGATACCAATTTGAGCTTAGGAAGACTTGTTTCATTGAGCATAGTTCTTGCTAACTCTTCTAAAGACCTATTTCTCCTTTCAACCACTCCATTTTGTTGTGAAGTTCTAGGAGTAGAAAAATTATGCTCAATGCCATTTTCATTGCAAAATATTTCAAATTGATGATTTTTAAATTCCCCACCATGATCACTTCTTATGGATACAATGCTACAGTTCTTTCTGTTTTGAATAACCTTTGCAAGTTTTCTAAATGCATGAAAGGTATCATTCTTATGAGTAAGGAAAATAGTCTATGTGTATCTAGAGTAATCATCCACAATCACAAAAGCATAGTAGTTGCCCCTAAAGCTCATAGTTCTTTATGGTCCAAAAAGATCTATATGCAAAAGTTGTAAAGGTCTAATAAGATCTTTTTGGATATAGATCTTATTAGACCTTTACAACTTTTGCATATAGATCTTTTTGGACCATCAAGAACTATGAGCTTTAGGGGCAACTACTATGCTTTTGTGATTGTGGATGATTACTCTAGATACACATGGACTCTTTTCCTTACTCATAAGAATGATGCCTTTCATGCATTTAGAAAACTTGCAAAGGTTATTCAAAACAAAAAGAACTATAGCATTGTATCCATAAGAAGTGATCATGGTAGGGAATTTAAAAATCATGAATTTGAAATATTTTGCAATGAAAATGGCATTGAGCATAATTTTTCTACTCCTATAACTTCACAACAAAATAGAGTGGTTGAAAGGAGAAATAGGTCTTTAGAAGAGTTAGCAGGAACTATGCTCAATGAAACAAATCTTCCTGAGTATTTTTGGGCGGATCTGGTAAGTACTGCTTGTTATGTTATGAATAGGGTTCTAATAAGACCTATTTTAATGAAAACCCCTTATGAACTATACAAAGGAAGGAAACCAAAGATTTCTCACTTTCATGTCTTTAGTTGCAAGTGCTTTATTTTAAACAATGGAAAAGATAACCTAGACAAGTTTGATGCTAAATCCGATAAGGAAATATTTCTTGGTTACTCTCTTAATAGTAAATCCTTTAGAATTTATAATAAGAGAACAATGACCATTGAAGAATCAATTCATGTTGCATTTGATGAAACTAACCCAAATGATTCGAGAAAGGATTTAGTTGATGATGTTGTAGAAATCTTATCAAAAACTCACTTGGAGAATCAAGAAAAGGAGGTCAAGAAGCAAGAAGAAAGTTTATTTGATCCCCTAAGGCAAGAGGATTCACCTATCAAAGACCTTCCCAAGGAATGGAGAACATCAAGATATCATCCTCTTGACAAAGTGATAGGTGATGTATCAAAAGGGATAATCACTCGAAACTCTCTTAGAGATGCATGTAACCATATGGCTTTTGTCTCTCAAATTGAACTTAAAGACATAAATGAGGCCATTAATGATGAACATTTGAACTTGGCCATGCAAGATGAACTAAACCAATTTGAGAGAAATCAAGTTTGGGACTTAGTTCCAAGGCTCAATGATCATCCCATAATTGGCACCAAATGGGTCTTTAGGAACAAACTTGATGAAATAGGCTTAATAATAAGAAATAAAGCTAGGTTAGTTGTAAAAGGCTATAATCAAGAAGAATGAATAGATTATGAAGAAACATAGGCTCCTGTAGCTAGATTAGAAGCCATAAGAATGCTACTTGTATATGTATGCATCATGGATTTCAAACTTTTTCAAATGGATGTTAAAAGTGCCTTCTTACATGGTTTTATACAAGAAGAGGTGCATATAGATCAACCTCCTAATTTTGAAAATTTTGAACTGCCCAACTATGTCTTTAAATTGAAAAAGGCCTTGTATGGCTTAAAACAATCTCCTAGAGCCTGGTATGAAAGGTTGAGCAAGTTTCTTTTAGAAAAGGGCTTCTCTAGAGGCAAGGTTGACACTACTCTCTTCATCAAGCATAAAATGCATGACATACTTCTTGTTTAAATTTATATTGATGACATAATATTTAGTGCTACTAATAACTCTCTATGTAAGGAATTTTCTAATATTATGCAAAATGAGTTTAAGATGTCTATGATGGGTGAGGTCAACTTCTTCCTTAGTCTCCAAATCAAGCAAACAAGGGATGAGATTTTCATAAGTCAATCCAAGTATTACAAGGAACTGCTCAAGAAATTTGAAATGGACAATACCAAGTATATGGCTACACCAATGGGCACTTCTTGTTATTTGGATAAGGATGAAGGAGGTAAATCTATAGAAATCACAAAAATATAGAGGTATGATTGGCTCACTCTTTTATCTTATCGTAAGTAGGCCTGATATTATATTTAGTGTGTGCATGTGTGCTAGATTTTAAGCAAATCCTAAAGAATCACACCTAAGTACTGTAAAACAAAATTATGAAATATCTAATATACACTTCACAAATGGGCTTGTGATACCCTAAAAGTGCCTCATGTAGTCTAATTGGTTATTCCGATTCTGATTTTGCTGGATGCAAAATGGATAGGAAGAGCACTAGTGGGACATGCCACTTGCTTAGAAGCTCACTAGTTTCTTGGCATAGTAAGAAACAAAATAGTGTGACAATATCTACAACTGAAGCTGAATATGTTGCAGCTGAGAGTTGTTGTGCTCAAATCCTTTGGATGAAGCAACAACTTCTAGACTATGGTATTGAACTTGATTACATCCCTATAAGGTATGATAATACTAGTGCAATCAATTTGTCTAAAAATCCCATTTTGCACTCAAGAACAAAATACATAGAGATAAGGCACCATTTCATAAAGGATCATGTTCAAAAAAGGGATTGCATGCTTGAATTTGTTGAAACCACTAAACAACTAGCTGACATCTTCACTAAACCATTAAACAAAGAAGCATTCTTTTATATAAGAAGTGAACTTGGCATATTAGACCAATCATGCATCTAAACTCTTGCTACTCAAACAAGTTTGCTGCATAATCTGTCATTGTGTTGCATAAAACTAGTCATTTTACTATTGTGCAATTTTGGTGCAAAACTTGTCATGTTTAATATGCTATCTTGCTATTTGGGCTCACTGCATAGTTATATTTTTCTTTTACTTTTGAATCCAATACTGACTTAAGTGTCGGAGTTTCCCCTAAGTTTATTTTGCAAGTGCTTGATCCATGCTTAAGTCCCCCAATTTCCTTTAATCATGTTCCTACTGAAGAAAATTGTTTTCTGATTCTCTTAAAGAAGAAAATTCTGTGTTTGGGATGCTTTTATAGTGGTTAGTATTGATGAAAATGAAACCAAGTTAAGATGACACAAATTGGTGTCTTAAGGACTAATTTCTTGAAGAATTTTTGGTTTTAGAAGTGCAATATTCAGTTAGAAGAAGAAAAAACCTGTTATTTAGGTTTTTGGAATTACTTTGTCAAGGTGAAGTGCTCTCTGCCAAGCCAAATAACCAATTATGAAGCTTCACTAATCGATTATTAGGGAATTGGAGTATCCTGGTACTTTATGGAGCAAAACAATAACCGATTAGAGCCATTCTCTAACTAGTTATTTGATAAAAACAATGGCCATGCTTTTAACCCACATAACCGGTTACGCAACCCCTATAACCGGTTATTGGCCTTCAAAAACTCCCAATTGAGAACCCCCTCTTCATTCATGTGTGCCTCTCCTTCCTTCATTGTCATCTTCTTCCTCTTCTTCCCTCAAGCACCCACTCACCTAAACACCTCTCCCACTTTAAATCCAACCAAAATCCACCACTAAAACTCATTTTCCATCACTTTCTATCCATCAAAACTTCCATCTTTTTCCAAATTTTCACCTTCCCTCACATTTTCTCTCTCCAAAATCGAGCCTTAGCCTCTATTTTCAACCATGGCAAGCAGTTCATCTCACCCCAAGCGTTCTCACTCCAAAAATCCTAATGTACCCCTGCCAACACCCATTTCACCCACTGACCAAGACTTCTCCATCAACCTCTGTGGAAATAGGTTTGCCCCATGATTTAATATGTTAAGTTTTGATGATGATAAAAATAAGACAAAAAGAATGATAAAGATGTTCCAAGTAATTTGCAAGATTTGAAGAGAAGAAATTTGTGGAAGCTTGGATTACATCAAGAAACCTAAGGACTAGAATTGGTATATTTTTCTTTTAGGTTTTCTCCTATGTAAAGATAGAGATTTTACAAGAAAAGAGCTAAAATATGTTTTTAAAGCTTTAAAAATGGTTCTTACATGTTTAAATGCCCAACAAACTATTTTTGGAAAGTTAATCTTGGTGGTAGTTCAAACCTTTGAAAAATAGTCAAGTTTGTGTTTTGCAAAACTGACATTTGGCTACAATTTTGATCATAACTTTCAAATTACTTTGAGTTTTATTGTGAAACTTATTGAATATGAAAATAGACTCAAATATCTTTCCAATGAGTGGTTATTTGCTTTAAACGGATAATAAATGAAGAAGTTATGACTATTTAAAGTTAGTTTTCAAAAATAGTCAAGTTTGAGTTTTGAAAAGCTGACCTTTGATTACTCTTTTAATTATATCTTTCAACATACATTGAGTTTTGTTCTAAAACTTATTTTATTGAAAATATACTCAAAGATCTTTCCAATGAGTGTTATTCGCTTTAATCGGATAAGAAATAAAGAAGTTATGACCTTTTAAAGTCAGCTTTCAAAACCAGAAATGTTGTAATCGATTACACAAGTCCTGTAATTGATTACAACGTTGACAGAAGCCATGTAATCGATTACCAAAAGTGTGTAATCGATTACCAAGTGCCCAAAAATGTTCCCAACAGTTATGAATGGCTAGTTTTCATAAAAACTCATTTCTAAACACTACCAACGGCTATTTTATCACTTGGGCTCTATATATAAGTGTTGTATGAAACTTATACACCTCTTGAACACTTGATTTGATCCTTGAATCACCAAAATCATATTTTGAGCTCTTTATTATAAAATCTTTCTATTCCTTTATTCTTTAATTTGTATTATCCACTCTTAAGAGAGTTTTCTATCATCCATACTTTGTTCTTCAAGTTGTATATCTACTCTTGTGAGAGTTTCTATTCTTTCTATTCACCTTGAAATCATTGTAAAAGGGTGAGGTATCCCTCAAGAGAGAAAAGGGTGAGGTATCCCAAAGGTATTGTGAGTGCTCTTGATTGTAAAAGTCATCAAGCACCTATGAAGCTTGAAGAATTAGAGGCTCTAGCACATGGGTGAGGCATCCCAAGGTATGAGGAGTGCTCTTGTTTGTACAAAAGTTTTCCTAGCACCCGTGAAGTCTAGGAGATAGTGAAGAAAATCTCAAGTTAAGTTTGGGGACTGGATGTAGGCCATAAGTGGTTGGTGGCTGAACCAGGATAAATTCTTGAGTTTGATTCTCTCTTCCTTACACTTTTTAATTTCAGTATTTAGTGTAGTATATTTATCTATTGCATATCTTGTCATCTTAGTGATTTGATTTTATGAACTTGATATCTAGCTTATTTGCTTAATTCATCATATATCCCAAGTTGTATTTGAGTAATCTATAACAGTTGTACCTTTGTTGTGCATGTTCTGTTGCATTTATTACTTGAGTGATTCAAAATGATTAATTTCTCAAAGTTGCATTAAAATTTGTAATCACTTAATTCACCCCCCCCTCTTGAGTGATGGTTGCCATGGCTAACAAGTGGTATCAGAGTTTCGTGCTCTGGTAAAAGCTTAACCGCTTGAAGTTAAAGATCCTTATTTGTTGGCAATTAAAAGCTTTTCAAAATGAATGGTTTTGAAATTGATAAACCATCATTCTTTGATAGTGTAAATTTTGTTTATTGAAAAGTTAGAATGAAAATTTATATGCAATCTATTGATCTTGATTTATAGGATATTAT
Organism: Ormosia semicastrata; assembly: GCA_029884595.1. NCBI lineage: Eukaryota > Viridiplantae > Streptophyta > Magnoliopsida > Fabales > Fabaceae > Ormosia > Ormosia semicastrata. The sequence continues at coordinate 73,413,550 of JAQQTO010000060.1, forward strand.
ACTTGATGGATTTACATACAAACCAAAACCAAGTTGGAATGCTTATGACAAGAAATGCTTTTCTTTTAACATTAGAGCTATGCAAATTTTGAGAAGTGGTTTAAATGATGATGCTTATGCTAAAATTAAGAGTTGCTCTAGTGCTAAAGATATATGGGATGCTCTTGATTATATCTATCTTTTTAATGATGATCTTGTGTACAAAGTTGTATATAGAGAGCAAGAAGAGCAAAAGTCATTAAAGGAAGGTTGTCATGGAAAATGTCCTCAAGAAGATGTTCTTGAATCTTGGATGGACAACAATGAGGAAGATGGTGATTCCCTTAAAAAAGACTTTGAGGTCAATAATGCTAAACTAGATTATAGTCCTTCCTATGATGAGCTAAAATATGCATATGATGACTTATATGATGGTTTGTTGAATTTAGAAAAGAAAAAGTCATCTTGTTTGGAAAATATTTCTTCCATTGAAAATGAAATTGAAATCTTGAAAAATGAATATATTTTTCTTGATGAGGAAATGCCTTTGAAATGTGAAACCTCAACTTCTTATGAAAAGTGCATTAATTTAGAAAATCATGTTGAGGACTTATATTTAGAATTTGCCAAAGCTAATGATTCAAATTGCTTATATTCTATGCTTATTAATGAGAATAAAATTAATGTTATTCCACATGAAAATTCAAGCAAGGCTTATGGAAAAAATAGTTTGAATATAAAAAAAACAAAAGGCTTAAGTTTTTCAAAAATGATCTTCAAAGGACCAAGCCATCATTGAATTCAATTGTTTACAATTTTTGTGGTCATCTAGGACATATTTCTCATTTGTGCAATTATAGAAGAAATTCTTATATGAGAAATAATATGGTATGGGTTCCTAAAGATCTTAAATGCCCTAGTACTAACATTCAAGGACCCAAGATGAAGTGGGTAACAAAATGTTCTCCTAGTATTTCAATTATGCAGAAAATTTCTCAAAAGGATGGACAAATTGGTCAAGTGAAAAAGGAATCATCAAGGGGAATGCTTCCAAAGCTCATTAGTAGAAGTTTTGGTCAAAGAAGGAATATGGCTTCAACCAAAGCTTCTCAAGTACAAAATATGGAACTTACAAAGTTCAAAACACCAAAATAGAAGCAATGGGTAAGGAAAATAGTTTCCTTGATTACCAAGGCCAAGGTATCAAATGTTTTAACCTCTTATGCACATTCACTTAAAAAGATAATGAATATGAGGTATATTCCATGTAAGCCTTATGTAAAGGATAGAATCATGTGTACTTAGTAAAATTTGAATATTATGTTTAGCACATGATTTGTAACATAAGGTTCTAAAATGCCTAGGTATGATTGCATGATATTTGAAATTGCCTTAAGACATTTTGAAATCAATTTGAATGCTTTAAGATTAGCCCTTTACTGTCAAAAGTTCAAAAAAATTGAATTTTAGTAAACTAGTAATCAATTACAAGACCTTTGTAATCGATTACAAAGGTTATGTCAAGAGTGGTAATCGATTACACTAACCCTGTAATCGATTACAAGGTTCCCAAAAAGTTGGTAATCGATTACACCAAACATGTAATCGATTACATGGATTGTAGAGGACTGGTAATCGATTACAATGTGTGTAATCAATTACACAGGCTTTAAAAATGAGTTTCAGTGTGCAAAAAGTTATATTTCTTCTGTTACTCACCTTTTCTCTTGGTATGTGCTTAATGATCAATGAAATGAAATATCTTTTACCCTTGTGAACTCATTGTTTTTAATGCTTTTTGCTCATGAGTTTGGAATAATGATTAACCTCTATGGATCCAAAATTAGTGAATACCAAAGAAAGTTCTTTGAATTATGTTGTAGGGTGACTATTAACTCAAGCATGCATTGAAGTGAAATACAACTACGCCACTTGAGGTTGGACAAATTTGAAATGGTCCAAGTTCTCCAAGAATAATGAAAACATAAAAAGATGGCATGGAGAACCACAATATTCTCAAGGAGCCTTGATGTATATAAGTTGGAATTACCTACAAAAACTTAAAGAGTACACTTTTGGTGACATCAATCTCTTATCCTCATCTATACTTTAAATTGAATATCATGTGATATTTGGAGAAGTAGAGAGTGGTTTTTACATGCCTTACATGATCATTGTTTACCCCAAAATGCTTATATATGTTTTGATGATGATCATATCTTTCTTGACAAACTTGAATCTTGCTTTGAAAATGCTTAAACTATGCTTTTGGATTCAAGTGCATATGTTCTTCCTTTATTCTTGTAAGAGCTAACATTACATGGTTGATAATGTAGTACATATTTTACTTTGTATATCAACCTGAATTATGCTTGTAAATAAGTTTAAATGATATTTGATGCTAACCCATGTTTTAGAGAACTTTTGAAATATAGTCATCAAATATTGAAATGTCAAGCATATATGGATAAATGAGAAATGTTGAAGGATGAGGAACATGAGGAGACTTTCTTCAAGTGCAATGGAATAAAATACTCAATAGAAGAAAGTACAAACTCAAAAGATCTATAAATGAAGAACATTCTAAAGGAGCAGCACTTTCTATCTAACCCAATAAGTATCTTTATCCCTAAGCTATTATAGTATTCTATATGTTATGGATTATATGATACTTGTTGATAATTTGATCTTAAATTATTAGATGCTTTTCTTACATGAGAAGTATGCTTAGCATTGATAAAGTGCTTAATTGGATATTAACTTGCTAATTTTGCCATTACATATAGGGTGGATGATATTAGTTATGTACATACTTTGATCCCTATAGCATATTTCATCAATGTGAATATTTGATATATATGATTCTCTTAGTCTATAGTTTCTTAGTGATATAACACCTATGAGAATCATGCTCTTCTTTTGAAAAGATTTTCTTGGTTGAGTAAAAAAAAATTTTAAGGCAAAATCTCCTATCATATTTGAAAGAAGCTTTTAAAGTTCTATATCCTTGAGAATCCTTTGAACTTGTCTTAAGACCTTGAAAGTATTATCATCTCCTAATTGTCTTGAAAATTTAGAAATCTTTGGATATGTGTTATAAATGTAGTATTCTCCTTATTTGCTTGGAAAAGTCTTATTAAATCTTGAGAGAATGCTTAAAAAGTTTCTAAATAAATCTTTTGAAATGCTCTATAGAGCCCATCTTAATACTTCAAAAGATAAGCCTTATTTTTCAAAGTGTTTTATTCTCTCAAGGCTTTTGTTCAATGAAAAAGAGAGGAGATGTACTTTCAAATGCTCCTTTGACTTGAGTTTGATCACTTTCAAGGAACATGTGGTTTTAATATAAAACGTCTCTACCTTTCTAAATTTCTTTTGAAAATATAATGTGTTCTTGTAAAAAAAAAATTTAAAGGGGGAGATGTTTTAAAATGATTTTTGAATGATGGATTAAGAATATGTATCTTTGCCTTACTTCTCTTTATGGTAATGTGCTTACATGGTCTTGGCATACATATTTCCCTTTATTTATCTTGTGTTTCAATAATGGGGAGCTTATCTTACATATTCTTCTTCCATATCCTTGTTGACTAAGAACATATATATAACTATGTTAAACTATTATGTTTGATATTTTGATAATATGCATATTTTGAGGGGGAGCCTATTTCTTAAATTATTGCTTATATCTCTTGGCTTACATCCTTATTTGACATTAAGTGCTTTATTGTTAATACTATCAACATGTCAACAAAGATCATCTCTTATTGTCTTTCCTCTATCAATTAAAGAAGGTAAACATTCTTAAACTTTATATCTTTTGATTCTTTTATTGAGAAATGCTTGATATGTGACAAGTTGTATGATCTTTCATTTGAAAACCTCAAATCCATGATCTTACACGAATATTTTGTAACTCCTAACAAGTGATATCAAGTGGTACTTATTTATCATGTGGTATGCAAGATATTATATGCTAGACATAATTTCTTAAGCTCATTGCTATCATGTGCTAAATGTTGATGTACCAAAATATGATAAGCTTTGAATGAATAATTTTTTATATCTTGAAAGCATGCTTGTTTCATCTTTCTATTCTTAAATCATGTGTAGAATTAAATAAAGGGAGACAATTATGTTTTGATTAACTTGAAGAAGTTTTTGAAGTTTGATGATCCTACTTTTTTTGACAATATGAGTTTTATCTATAGGGGGAGAAAATATCACCTTTCCTTCCAAAGCCTTTTTGTTGATGTCAAATAGGGGGAGAGAGAATTAGAAAGAAAAATATGTTCCTTGTGCTTATTGTTTGATATGCTTACATGAATATCTATTCTTCTATATTGCTAAACATTTTTCTTTGGTGATTTGTCATCATCAAAAAGGGAGAGATTGTCGAAATAGGGTTGCCCTAATTATTTAATATGTTAAGTTTTGATAATGACAAATACAAGACAAAAAGAATGATAAAGATGTTCTAAGCAATTTGCAAGATTTGAAGAGAAGAAATTTGTGGAAGCTTGGATTACATCAAGAAGCCTAAGGACTAGAATTGGTATATTTTCCTTTTAGGTTTTCTCCTATGTAAAGATAGAGGTTTTATAAGAAAAGAGCTAAAATATGTTTTTAAGTCTTTAAAAATGGTTCTTACATGTTTAAATGCTCAACAAACTGTTTTTGGAAAATTAATCTTGGTGGTAGTTCAAACCTTTGAAAAATAGTCAAGTTTGTGTTTTGCAAAACTGACATTTGGTTACTATTTTGATCATAACTTTCAAATTACTTTGAGTTTTATTATGAAACTTATTGAATATGAAAATAGACTCAAATATTTTTCCAATGAGTGGTCATTTGCTTTAAACGGATAATAAATGAAGAAGTTATGACCATTTAAAGTCAGTTTTCAAAAATAGTCAAGTTTGAGTTTTGAAAAGCTGACCTTTGATTACTCTTTTAATTATATCTTTCAAAATGCTTTGAATTTTGTTCTAAAACTTATTTTATTTGAAAATAAACTCAAAGATCTTTCCAATGAGTATCATTCGCTTTAATCGGATAAGAAATGAAGAAGTTATGACCTTTTAAAGTCAGCTTTCAAAACCAGAAATGTTGTAATCGATTACACAAGTCCTGTAATCGATTACAACGTTGACAGAAGCCATGTAATCGATTACCAGAAGTGTGTAATCGATTATCAAGTGCCCATAAATATTCCCAATGGTTATAAATGGTAGTTTTCGTAAAAATATCATTTCTAAACACTACCAACGACTATTTTATCGCTTGGGCTCTATGTATTCGTGTTGTATGAAGCTTATACACCTCTTGAACACTTGATTTGATCCTTGAATCACCAAAATCATATTTTGAGCTCTTTATTGCAAAATCCTTCTATTCCTTTGTTCTTCAATTTGTATTATCCATTCTTAAGAGAGTTTTCTATCATCTATACTTTGTTCTTCAAGTTGTATATCTACTCTTGTGAGAGTTTCTATTCTTTCTATTCACCTTGAAATCATTGTAAGAGGGTGAGGTATCTCTCAAGAGAGAAAAGGGTGAGGTATCCCTTGTAATGAGACTCAAACACAAAGAGTGAGGTATCCCAAAGGTGTTATGAGTGCTCTTGATTGTAAAGGTTATCAAGCACCTGTGAAGCTTGAAGAATTGGAGGCTCTAGCATAAAGGTAAGGTATCCCAATGTGTGAGGAGTGCTCTTGTTTGTACAAAGGTTTTCCTAACACTCGTGAAGTCTAGGAGATAGTAAAGAAAATCTCAAGTTAAGTTTGGGGACTGGATGTAGGCCACAAGTGGTTGGTGGCTAAACCAGGATAAATTATTGAGTTTGATTCTCTCTTTCCTACACTCTTTAATTTCAGTATTTAGTATAGTATATTTATCTATTGCATATCTTGTCATCTTAGTGATTTAATTCTATGAACTTGATATCTAGCTTATTTGCTTAATTTATCATATATCTCAAGTTGTATTTGAGTAATCTATAATAGTTGTACCTTTGTTATACATGTTCCGTTGCATTTATTACTTGAGTGATTCAAAATGCTTAATTTCTCAAAGTTGCATTAAAATTTGTAATCACCCAATTCACCCCCCTCTTGAGTGATGGTTGTCATGGCTAACAACCTCAACATTGGAAGTTACTTCTCCTACAAAAAATTAGATAAAGCAATACACACTGTATTTTCACGCGCGATGCCTCATTCAGCCTAAATATATGGACTGGGACTTCTTCGTCAGAGAAGGATTCACGTCCCTCACAGAGCTCTTAGAATTCCATGGGTTGAAAACTCTTGTCACCATCAACCCCGGGTATTTCTATTGTTAGTGGAAATCTAATTTCTGAATTTAAGAGGCATAGAATCATTGTGTCACCGAGTCAGTGGACTCTCCTGTTTGGTCTCACTTATTCTGGAGACAAACTTCTTGTGGAAAATCATAGCTCATGGGAGGGATTTGATCGAGACTAAGCAGTAGCAAGTATGCTTCAATTGAGCATTCAAATGCCAAAAGGATCTTTCACTACTGGCCTTCTAAATCTACAGAATTATCTTCTGCACTTTGTAGTCACACATATCTTGGTACCAAGGGTGAGCAACTATTCCTTGGTTGAAGAAGAAGACATTTTCTTGTTGTAGGCACTTAAAAGACATATGAAAATCAATTGGCCTCATTACATCATGCATTACATGATAAAAGCTAAGGAAAAGGCAATGATGGATCTTCCTTACACCTTGTTGGTTACTAAAATTCTAGATCAATATAAGGTCAGCTTAGAGGACGATGGAGTTATTCACACTATTGGTCCCCACAAATTTAGAGTAACCTCTTTAAACCACATGCAAGTGAAGAAAGTGAATGGTGAATAGGTCTATGGTCGTGGACATGAGACAGCAACACAGCGAGGAGGAATTCTCGCTGCCTCTGCTGATGTGCCTATAGAAGAGGACCCTGCCACCAACGATGGCTGCATCTTGGAAGCCATTGAAAACATGCAAGTTAGTATCAAAGCCCGCATTGCAGATCTTAAAACTTATCAAGAACACAGTAACACAATTATCTATGATCGCTTGAGCACTATGGAAGATCACCTGGATAGGCTTGAGCATCACTATCCACCACTGGAGGACCATGGGGCTTAAGCATGGAATACTTATTTCAGTTATAGCTTCTTTATTGTGATTAAAGCTTATTTAACCATTGCAAGTTATCTTTTGGATATGATGTTCATTATCTTAAAGTCATGACATGCTTAACTATGATTAGTATGACTTGGATGTTTTTGAAGTAAGTGGACTGTTAAAATACTAATATACTTACATTGTTGCTGGATTATTACTAGATATTTGTTACATAGCAATGGTTATGTGGACCCTCTCTAAATATATATATATATATTATCATGACAAAAGGGGGAGAAGGTTTTTGGTTTTGAGAAAAGAAAGGTAAAATAGCATAAGGTATATTTTTCAATGGTCTTAGGATTCCAAAACAAATGGGGAGCTATGCATCTCTGATTCAATTGTCTCTTGAAAAATAGAGGGGGAGTAAGTCTCTAAAACCTTTTATGAATTCCAATATTTATTTGAACTAACCTTTTGTTAATGGTTATTTATCATCATCAAAAAGGGGGAGAATGTAATTAGCATTGACTAAAGAATTAGTTTCGATCATAACAAACAAAGAAATGATTGAAAATGCAAAGATAAAGTCCCAAGGAGCTTCAAGTTTAGAATATAAGTCTTAGATCTTGTGTAAAGGTATTTTTAGGATTCACACTAAGCTCATCAATTGATTTTCTTACTCAACTTAAATAAGTCTACGAAATCATGATTTATACTTATGAAAATGGTGTTTAAGTTTGAGCAAAATGGTTTTAGAAAAATTGAAAAACCCTTTGAAAATCTTGCTTTCTTGACAAACCAATAACAAGTTATTACTGTTCACATAACAGGTTATTTACCAAAACAGAAGCGCGTCAATGTATTTTTAAAGCTCTTAACCGATTAGGCCTTTCCTCTAATCGGTTATTGGGAAAGTCAGGAGCCAATTTTAAAAGCTTCTAACTGAGTAGGCCTTTCCTCTAATCAGTTATTCGGTAAGTCATGAGACAATTTTAAAAGTTCTTAACTGATTAGGCCTTTCCTCTAACGGTTATCGAGTATGTCAAGAGCCAATTTTTAAGGCTCCTAACTGATTAGGACAATCTCCTAATTGGTTATTTAGGCAACTAGAAAACACGACCAACAGCTCTATTAAGAGCATTTAATATTTTTATCTACCCCCAATGGCTCTTAATTGTATTTGGCTATAAATTTAAGTTGTTGGACAATTATGAAGAGGTAAGGAAAACAATCTAAAAATTTTTCTTAAGCATTGAATATGAGTTTTCACTATCCCTTCTGTAACACCCTTTGGGATGTCACATTTTGAGATAAATAATAATAATAAATATTACCCAAGTTATAAAATAAATATTATAATTAGTACGTATATTTTGTTTATAAAACGTATAAACTACCACACATCACCACATCTATACAACGTTACCATACATACCAAAACATTTACAACTCGCAAAAAAAAAAAAAAAAAACATAAGTTTTATATACAAGTACAACATCAAAAAGCAAAAAGTGCCCAAGTGCACATCATGGATATTTAGTTCACTGGGAATCATTCCTAGATAACTCTTCGGATGACATGAGATAACCGGGATGTCTCACGGCAGTTCTACGAAACAGAGATACGAAAGTGTGTTCTACGAACTCGGAGTCCGAGATGTAGACACTACACTATTTTCATTAGGAACATAGAAAAGTCCATTCCAATGACGTCGGATCTCCAAAGGCAACTCTAACTGTACATACAAGTCAAAAGTAACAACAGGATCAAGCATCATATTCGGACGCAAAGATAAAGTAATGATTCCGTATATACTACACCATTGCTTTCTTCACGAGTACGCCATGACCTTCTATTCCTCTATGGAACTCTATTCTTACAAAACCTAAGAATCTGGCGTAGTCATCTTCTTTGAGTCAATTCAACCGGGTACGGATGATCTGAAGGCTCCAAATATTCAGACTGGAAATCTGTAGATTGTGGCTCCTCCTCTATATGATATTCACTGCCTAATACTTGTTCTTCAATCTCTTCATTTTCGTCTATATATATATATAACACAATAATACAAACAATACATACAACAACAAAGAGGTAAGACAACCCAATATATCACAAGTGTGGCGCATAAGAAAACGACAATACAACAAAAATAGCAATTAATATCAACACAGATAATAAACATTAACAATAACTAATTATGGAAAAGAATAGAATCCATCACAATAAATTAACTAATTATGGAAAAGAATAGAATCCATCACAATAAATTATAAATACACGATAAATACGCCAAAACCATAAAATGACTCAGTCCTACTCCATGGAGCTACAACACACACAACGATATCGAGAGAATGATCTGAAAGTTCTAATATCTTGCTTGACCAACTATTGACTTGTCCACCCTTTGTGTCTATAGCTTGACTACCCCGACCAACCATTATTGCCTTGTCGGCAAGACTTTGTGTTTATAGCTTGGCTATCCCGACCACTATTGCATTGTCACAAGACTTTGTGTCTATAACTAATCGTTGTGATTGCTATTGCACTTGTCAATACTTTGTGTCTATAGCCCACGAAAACACCATGGCGTAATACACAGTCAAAACATCGTGTAACTACAGGCAGTAAAATAGACCTCTCAAACTTCAATTATTTACGAAAATACTCTCAAACTTCAAATATTTACAAAAATACCCCCTCAAAACTTTAAATATTTACAAAAATCAACCTCAAAATTCAAATATTTACAAAAATACCCTCAAACTTTAAATATTTACAAAAATGCCCTCAAAATTCAAATATTTATAAAAATGCCCTCAATGGCAAAAATAATTATGTAATTGCCCTTAATGGCACAAATCTCAAAATACAGTACGCTCCCACTTGGCGCACTATATTTTTCACATAACCAGGTTACAATACGCACCCACTTGGCGCACTATAACTTTCCACATATCCAGGGTCCACCATTTTGGCCCAACAAGTAAAATTCTGTTCTCATCAATCGTGTAAAATTTTTATTGCGTTTTTAAAATCTCGATATTTTCCTTAAATAAATAGTTTATTTTTCTAATGAGAAAAATTTATTAAATAGTTTAAAAGCGCTTAAAATATTTTTCAAGTAAGCGTAAAATATTTTTGCATTAATGTAAATACGAACAACATTTAAACATTATTAATTCCATTAAATACCCTTAAACACTCTTTGAAATTAATTTAAAAACATCCAAAATCCACTTTTCGAGGGTTATAACCGAACCTAGGGTGTTGTATTCTTTGGAATACTCATGCATTTCTAACATTATACTAATACATACAACATTATAAAAACTAGCAACATTATAAAATTAACAAATCAATTTAACAATACAAAACATACATGGAAAAATCATTACAATCAACATATAAATGAATCCTCATGGATTCTACAAACACACATCATTCCATTTTCTTACTACCACTCAAGAATAATTAGGTTATAGTCTTCCTCTTACTTTAAAATGAAGAAAATTCTTCTTTTATCCTTCCTTGGAATTTCGGTTTTTAGCTCCTTCAAATACCTAAGAAAATAAATAAAATTTTTTAAGAGTTACTACTAGAAAAGAAAACCATACCATGGATCAATCATGGCTTGGAAACTTCAAAATAAAAATAGAAAGGAAAAACAATGAGTTTCACCTTTAAGGAAGAAACTTCAAGATGAACATTCAAGCTTGCAAATGATGGAATTTGCAAAAACCTCCATCTAAAGATGAGTTTGGGTAGATGTTTAGAGTTAGAAAAACAAAGAAGGAAAATTTTTAAGTGAGTGGATGGTATATGGAGAAGCTTGGCCGAATAGAGTGGAAGAAAAAGAAGAAAAAAAAGTACATGGAGTCTTGGTATATTTGGAGAGAAAATGGAAGGCTTTCAACGTAAAGAAGAATGAAAATAAGAGTGAAAAGTGAATATCAAAGGCTGCTGCCGTGGGTGGCTTTGAGTGAGGCTAAAGGGATTAAATTTGCATGGAAGTCATCCTAGCCATCCATCCATTCAATAGCTAAGATAAGATCTTGTTGGTGTGCTCAAGAAGCTTTGTAAAGCTTATCCTACAAGCCTCCAAAGGCTGCTGCCCCAAACCGTGCTGCCCAAGACCAATTTAAGAATTCAATTTGTTTTATTTACATGTTAATCAATTAGGAAATTTATTTGGCTAAATATCCTAATTAAATCTTAATTAGCATTCTAATCGTATGACTAATATATCTAATATATACTAACATATATTATAACCTTTAATTAATATTAGGATATCTAATTAATATTTAGATTATAATTAGTTAAGAATTAAACTAGTTTACTTAATTATTTATCTAATTACATAACTAGTTAATTAGACAAATAATTACATATTTTATAATCTCTAAACAATATTAGCATATTTAATTAGTATTTAAATTATAATTATTTAATAACTAAACTAGTTTAATTAGTTTGCTAATTAAGTAATTAATCTAGTCAAACTAAGCTTAATTAGCTACTAACCAAAGTCAAGCCTACCAATTTTGACTTAATCCTAGCCATTGATTCTTCTTTAAATCTTAGCCATTGATCAAATCTATAGTCATCATCCAAGCTTGCTCACCAAGTTTCAATCCTAGCCATTCATCAAATCTATGGTCATCATTCAAGCTTGCTCACCAAGTTTCAATCCTAGCCATTCATCAAATCTATGGTCCAAAATGGTCAAGCCACTTTTGTTGACTTCTCTTTATTAGTTTGACTTCTAAGTGTCTTATTTCTATTGGCCCAAGTTTCTTATCTATCCATTGGTTACTTTATTTATACGTGGGTCCCGCACACACACAGTATCGGGTCCACTGTCAAAATTTATACTGAGTAATAAAATAATACTAAAAATTATTTTATCGCACTTGATTAAATTCTAAAAATTACTTAAACTAATATATATATCAATCGAATCGGGTTTAGTAAGATCTCCCAAATTTCTAATTAATTAAAATAATATTTTTTCGGCCAGAAAATTTTTATTTCCCTGACTCGGAGCAAATCACATACAATGATCAAATACACTCACGGAACAGTCAAATTCATTTTACTACTCACAGAAATTACAAAATAGTACATTTCAGGACAATATTGTAATTATCCCAAAAGTTGGGGTGTTACACCTTCAATCATACTCTATTTTTGGGCTTTAAAAGTGTGAATCCTTGATACCCATAAGCTTCAACTTGTATTATCTACTCTTGAGAGAGTTTCAATTCATCTATATCTTGTTTAATCTATAAAGAGGGTGAGGTATCCCTTAAAGGATTGTAAAGGGTGAGGTATCCCTTGAAAGTAGAGGCTCAAGCATAAAGGGTGAGGTATCACAAGGTGTTGAGTGCTCAAGTTTGTAAAGGGTTGTCAAGCACCTGTTTTAAGCTTGAAATTATAGTGAAAATCTTAGGTGTTTACTTGAGGACTGAACATAAGTTACAAGTGGATTTGTGGCTGAACCAGGATAAAGCTCTGTGTTTGATTTCTCTAAACTCTACTCTTTACTTTGTGTTGTTTTATTGAATTATTTGAATTCTATCTCTCTTAACTGATTCACTTGTAAGTGAAAGCTCTCTCTCTTCTCCATCCATTCACCTCTAACAAACAATAACTTCAACGAAAATTGATAATCAAGGTTTTTGTGAAAGAATTGCGAAAATATACTTAATACTCAATTCACCCCCCTCTTGAGTATTAAAACCGCTTGGTAACAAGTAGTATCAGAACTAGAATCTTGTGTAAATAGTTTAGCAACTTCAAGAGAAGTGATGACTTCAAATGATTTTTCTAGTGAAGGTTCTTCTATAAATAGACCTCCCTATTTCAATGGTGATAGTTATGCCTATTAGAAAGAAAGGATGAAATTTTGGTTGAAGCTATTGATATTGATGTGTGGGATGCGATTGAAAATGGTGCCTTTGTTCCCACACGTATAGCTGATGGTGTAAGAACTAAAACACCTAGAAGTGAATAGACCGATGAAGATAAAAAGAAGGTTCAACACAATTTGAGAGCCAAAAACATCATTACCACATCCTTGGGGTATGATGAATTCTTTAGGATGTCAAATTCTAAGACTGCCCAAGAAATGTGGGATACCCTACAAGTAACCTGTAACACCCCGAAAATTATTTATTTCATCGTAGATAATTATTTTATAATATTTATGATTTTTTAGAATTTCTGTGGATTTTTTCCCAGAAACGTTGAATATTTTAATATATTTTTCATTTTACGTGCACACTGAGCAGAGTCAGTGTAACACCTTGAAAATGATTTATTTCATCATGAATAGTCATTTCTCAATATTCGTGATTTTTGGAGATTTTTTTGAAATTTTCTAGAAATGTTGAATATTTTAATATATTTTTTATTTTACGTGCACACTGAACAGAGTCAGTGAAACGCCTTGGAAAATTGTTTGTTTCGTGACAAATACCCATTTTCTAATATTTGTGATTTTTAGGAATTTTTGTGGATTTTTCTAAAAATGTCAAATATTTTAGTATATTCTTCATTTTACGTACACACTAAGCGGAGCCGGGATAATGAAATGTTTTCAACGTAAGGTCAATCGTTTTCAGCGAAAGTCGTATGTACAACCATCGGGGAAGCAACAACGAACAAAGAAAGGAAGTACTAGTGGCAATGATTTTGGTTAGACTGTGGCATCACCAACGAAGTGCTTGGAGTGTGGAAAGAATCATATGACAAGAAACTACACGATTAAGAGTATAATTTGTTATAAATATGGAAAGCTTGGACACTTCTCCAAAGAATGTGATCAGCTGAAGATGGAAACTTCCATTAGTAATACACGTGTTTCAAAATCTCAAAAAGAAGAAAGAGCCGGTGCAAAGAGTGTAATGAGAACGTTCAAATACAAAAACTTAAGAAGCGAGAAAGTTGTGCCATAGAGGATAATCTTAAAACTATGCTGTATAATTCTTGAGGTAACCCATTCTCTTATGATCTGTGACTGTGTAAATCTTTTGGGAGTTATCTGTGTTTTACTTCTTTTCATAATGTTACTTTAACTTCTAAACTTATTATTACTAATTGAGCCTGTTTAAAACTATCCTATTATTATTGGAGTTTGAAACTTTTTATTGATCTAGTTTGCCTATTTCTTTCTCAAATAGACTGAGTAAATCAATTTGATTTATCTATGTCTTCGTTATAGTATGATCTGAGTATTTCTACTCTTCTTGTTGAATTTGTTGTTTATACTCAAATTTTCTAACTCTACCCAATGTCTATTGAACATCAAATCTTTTCTATTGATTTGATCTGTTTATCCAAAATCACATCTATTTAAGAGTCTGACTTTATAAACGGATTGGTTATTTTTCAACCATATCCTACTAGATTATTGTAATGCAACTTTAGTGTTTCCTCGACTTGAGATTTTTGGATTTGAATCCAGAAAGTTCATTTCTAAAATTATTGGACTATGTTCATTTCGAAATCTATTAGACTATCTCAAATTCTTTGTTGGACTAATCTAGCAACCTACTGAATAGTCTTATTACTTTTCCTTATGACCTTCATAGTGTCTTTCATGTATCTCAATTAAGAAGGATCATTCCTGATTCAACTTGTGTCATAATACCAAATATAGTACAATTGGAAGAAAACTTGATCTATGAGACATTTTCTGTTAAGATTAAAAATAGGCAAGTAGAACAACTTATCTTGATGAAGAAAATCTGGAATGATGTGACAATAAGAGAACTAGAAGACCAAATGAAGGAAATCACTGTTTGCTCCAAGATCGATTTGCATGCTGGTTATTATCAGATTCGCGTAAAGGTAGAGAATGTTCCAAGATAGTTTTTCAGATGCATTGCAGGCACTATGAATATTTAGTACTGCCATTCGAAGTAAGGAATGTTTTTGGCGATGTTCACGAATTATATAAAAGGGGCTTTCTTTCCCATCTAGGCAAATTTGTCATTATCCTTATTGGCAATATTTAGACCTAATCTCAAAATTCGAAGGAACATGCTAAAGATCTCAATGCAGTTCTTCAATTTCTGAAGAAGAAGAAGAAGGAGTTATGCGCGAAACTAGTCAAATGTAAATTCTGTTAGAAGAAGTTCAACTCGTGGATTTAGATTGAGTGTTGAGATTAAATAGAAAGGTGGTGACGTATACTTCAAGGTAGTGAAACGTGCATGAGAGGAATTATTCAATTTACGTTCTAGGATACGCGATAGTCACTTTGCAAGGAAAATCTGAAGACATCTTCTTTCCTATAAAATTCATAATAATTTGAAGGTCTTGAAGTACCTGTTCAATCAAGAGTGGCTTGGATATAAGGAAGAGACGATAGATAGAATTTTCAAAGGACTCGTTAAGAGCTTGTATTCCAGAACAAGCTGGTTGTTAGGGTGAATCTTTACCATTGATAGAGGTCACATACAACAATAGTTTTCGTTCGCGCATAGGGATGACACCCTATGAGGCATTATATGGGAGACGATGTAGAACGCCGTTGTGTTGGTATCATGCTGGTGAAAGTAATATTGTAGAAGGGACCCAAAAATTTGTGCAGCTAAGATAAGCGAGAAAGTGAAGACGATTCAACCAAGACAAGATGAGGACAAATTTTAGGGACGCGGCAAAAAGAGTTATGATGAAAAATAAAAATAAATAAAAGACGAAACCGCTTGAATTTGAAGAAGGTGATCATGTGTTTCTACATGTGACGCCATGATTACACCATAATATACATATGACTTGAAGTACGATTTACGATTAAGTCGAGGAAACTTACTCCGAAGTTTATCGGGTCGTATCAGATACTCCGTCAGGTAAGTTCGGTAGCTTATCAGATTGCACTACCACCATTCTTATCGAATCTTCACAGTGTATTTCACGTATCACAACTACGGAAATATATTTCTAATCTAATATATGTTATTGAACCAGACACCGTACAACTGAAGGAGAATTTAACCTATGAGACGTTTCCAATCAAGATTGAAGATCGAAGGATAAAGCAACTTCGAGGTAAAAAGATCGCATTAGTTAAAGGAGTTTGGAACGATGTAAGTGGTGGAGCCACATGAGAGCTAGAAAATAAGACGATGCATGAACACACACCGACTCGTTCCTACTCCATGGAGCTAAAGCAATAGAAACTAATAATACCTCACTATTGTTGCAGTCAAAACATCGTGGGTACAACAAATTTCGGGGATGAAATTCTTATTACTAGGGGAGAGTTGTAACACCCCAAATTTTAGACAATATGTATAAACTAAATTGGCACAACACTCTAAACATGATCTAAAATTACAAAAACAACCTTATAAACCAAATTTTCCATAATTTTACCAAAATTGCAATATAAAAATTATTTGACTATTCAACAAGATACTATTTTTGATTGTTTTGTGTGATTTCCTCGGGTTAGGAAAATAATAATTTTTTTTCGTAGGAATTTTATCGCATTTTCAAAAAAATTATTTTTAATTAATTGTAAACATATTTTGGACATTTTTAAACATCGATCTTTTAAACCCAATTAGGATTGATATATATATTAATCTTTTAATTTTTAAAATTTAAACTATGTAATAAAATAATTTTATATTATTATAATATTATTTTATTTGATAGTAAATTTTGGCTATTTTTGCCTTAAAAATAGTAGTAAATAACATTTTCCTTAAAATGATCATTTTGGACCCAAAAAGTGAAACTGTGGGGCCCAAAATTAATTTCGTTAGAATTAATTCGACTTAACTAATATTCGCGATTAAAATTTGGAATAAATTTTTGAACTAATAGGAATTATGTTGTCAATGAAAGTGACTTGAATTTTCTAAATCAATAAAAAGTTTGGTCTAAATGGCATGTTGGCATAATTAAAAACTTTAATTATTTTGTAGACCAAATTAATGAGAAATTTTGGCTTGATTAAGATGCCTCTTTTGATCATAATGCATTTCGTACATGATCTACTTTAAAATCAATAATTAGCACTTACAATTATGTGAAAGCAATTCTAGTTTAATCACTAAGCAAAAATATCCACCTTAGATAAAATCATGGGCATTTAAACAATAGGAATTAAAGTTAAAATCAAAAGTTGAGATTGAGTCACCAACAAGGTGATAAGCTTGACTTTACTTAGTAGACTAATTAAACCTAATTTAATTAATCTAATTATCTTATTAAGGAACTAAGTATACTAACCTAGTTATTGATTAGTTATAATCTAATTATTAATTAGATATCCTAATTTTATTTTGAGGCTATGATATATGCAATTATATATTTAATTAATTAGTTATGTAATTAGAATATTAGTTAAGTGTAATTAGGAAACTTAACCTAATTAATTAGCTATTTAATTAGCATATAATTAATCTTTAATTGAAAATAAATTAAGCCCCTAAATCTCCTTGAGTCCCACGGCCAAGGAGGCAAAATTATCAAGTTCCACAAGTTTCTTGAACCATCCAAGTGACATAAGCCATGTGCTTCAAGTGTGAACACAAATGGATATTTATTATCCAAGCTTATCACTCAATCTCTCCTACAAACTCACTCACGGCAGCCCCTCCATATTTCACTCTTGATATTCTCTTTTTCATTCACCTAAATCTAAGCCTTTTATTCTCTCAAAAATACCAAGAACCCAAGCATCTTTTCCTTTCTTTCTCTCTCTAGTATTTAGGCTCACACACCCAAATATACCATACATCTTCTATAATTTTTCTTCTTAGCTTTTCCTAAACCTAAACAATATCCTAAACACTTTTTGTTTAGAAGGTTTTGTCAAAAACCTACTCCTTCTACTTCAAAATCCAAGCTTTTGTTCACTTCCCTAAGGGTAAGCTTTTGATTTTATGGTTTAAAATTTGATTTGTGATTTTCTAAACCATGTTTGTTCCATGGTTATCCATTATGAAGCCTTGTATGTGATTTTGCTTATTGTTTAAGAATTTTAGGGATTTATTTTGAAAAGTTCACATGTATTCTAGTGTTACAAGGGCTACACGAAAATCCAAGGAGAGAAGGAGACTAAGAGATCCTTGTCTTCAAGAGGTAAGAGGGAGATTTAATCTCATCAACCTTATGTGGTGATGAGAAAATGGATTGTATGTGTGTGAAGAATCCATAAGCATTCATTTGTGTGGTTGTTTATTATTTTTCCTATTTGTGGTTGATTTTGTTTGCAAGCATGTTTATAGTTTTTAAAATATATGGCATGTGTTTATAGATATATGATTATTAATGTAGGATATGAATAACATGTAAGGAATCGTATGAGTGTTCCAAAGAACACAAAGGAGCTCACAACTTCTCCAAGAAAAAGAGAACCAAAATGTTCTCAACCATTTTCTAAAAATAATGATTTAATGAATCTAGGTGACACAATGAATTTAAAAATAATTTAGAAGTTAGAGAATAATTTAATAATTAGTGATGAAGGATAGGTTAATTATGGCCAACATGCCATTTAATGTACAATTGAATTTCAAAGTTATTTTCTAAGGTAGGTTAAGTAACTAATCTACAAAAGAAATTGATTCTAATGAATCTTTGAAAAATAAAATGAATGAAGTTAGTTTTAGAATTTTAGGTTAGAAGGATTTGTGATAAGCAAGAAATAAAAAGACGACACTTGAAAAATACTAACGTAGAGCTCACTCTCTGAGTTTTGAAGCGCGTTAGCAAGTTTCAAGGTGTAACTGACGAGTAAGGTTAAAATGAACAGTATTTAGAGGAAAACGTCAAAAATATCATATACTGATTTTATAGGCAAAATGTTGCCAAAATTTACTAAAATCAAACAAATAAAATGAAAAGATTCCATAATATATTTATAACGTAAGGAAAATATTCTATGTAGTTTGAAAGTACTAGAAATAATTTACACATATTTGAAATAATGATTTTTAAAGCTATATGGTTAAGAAAATGATTTAAAAATCTTACGCAATTGAGAAAATGATTTAAAAATATTACGCGATGTTTAAAACATCAAAATATATTTACGCGATTTAAAAATGTTTGTAAAAGTGACACGATTGTGAAAATGTGATAAAATTTCTATGCGACTAAATGGAACAGTGAGTTTTACTGTCGGGCCAAAGTGGTGGACCCGAACATGTTGTGAGGTAGTACTGTCAAGTGGAGACATACTATATTTTGGTATATTGAGACTGAAGGTATTTTCATAAATAAAGTAATATATTGAAACTAAGGGTATTTTTGTAATTTTTTATCATGCTTTGAGAGTTTTGTCAATTTGATTGATAATTGGCGATTGATTGACGAGATGAATTACACCGTGTTGTGGGTATGATAGGCGTAGTGTGGTTCATTATTTGAACTTGGAGGCATTAGTGTGCGGAGAATCCCATATGTGGACAGTTGGTAGCACCTCTGAGCCGTGGTAATGGGCAACACACTAATGATCTCGACAAGCACTATTCTTAATCGAGGTCTTGAGGAGACTATTATGTACAATGCTTGTAGTACACGATGTATTGGACTGTGTACTGCTACACGATGTTTTGGACTGTGGGCTATAAACACAACGTTGGACAGTGTAATAGTTTGGTTGGGCAGCCTGAGGTACTATTAGTTCTTTTCGGATCATTCTTTCTAATATCTGTGTTTAACTCCATGGAGTAGGAACGAGTCAGTGTGTGTTCATTCATTATCTGCATTTTAATGTTTACTATAATCTGTGATAGAATGTATGATGTGTTGATTTGATATATTGTATATGATATAATGGTATGTATTACTGTGATACTTATTTGTATTGTCATTTTCTTTATTGCCATACTGGTAATGATGTAGATTGTCTCACCTCTTTATTTTATTGTTCTGTCTATTTCTATTTTATGTTTATATCATCGAAGACTACAATGGCGGCAAGGAGAGGTCAATTAGGTTTCTTTAGACTACAGTTTCTCGAAGGCGTTGAGGCTTGGTATGTCCACTGAGACACAGGACACATAGAATACAGCGCTAACGTTACTTTATCAATAAGTAGGACTCAACATGGGATCGTTACTTCACTTTATACGGTTACTTTCGTACAGGTTATTTTACCTATTAGGGAGTTATAGAATGAATTTCACTACACTCCTAGAGAGAACTTCGATATATTTTTGGGTCGAATTTCTATCGGTCAAGACATTCCTAACTAGGGAATTTGTCTTCTGATAAGGGCTAATGTCTTAGGTGTTATGTTTTAGTATTATACTGACTTTTACTGCTTTATTAAATATTTGTAGTTGTAAATTATTTGTATACCTAAGACAAAATCATATGTATATTATGGTGTGATTATGTTTTGCATTATTCCGTGTTCTGTATTATTTTGTTTAACATTATCAAGTATAAAAAGGAAAAATTTTACAGCTCATATTATTAAGTATCAAATGTTTTATAACTTGGGCAAGAATTTTATTTTATTTTATTTTTTTGCATTAAAAATGTAACATCCCCATAAGGGTGTTACATAAGTGAGAACACTAAATAATTTCATAATGTACCAAAAGTGTAATGTACCATTGGAAGGCTTTAGACTATTTAATGTGGATCCATGTGTGGGACCAAGAATATTATGATGCTTACTTTGGCCAATTGTGGCGTATTATGGAAAAGTATGTAATGATAAACATACTTGTTATATGCATTGGATCATCATGCATTGTGAAAGTCCGTTGGACTGTTGTTAAGGCCATGTTGCCTAGGAGATTGAATACACCTTTATGCGGGTGCGAGTAGACTAGTGTAGGTCATTCTGTTGACCTTGGGGGCGTCGGAGCGCGGGCGTCTCACAGTGGACAGTTGGTAGCCCCATTGGGCCGTGAGATAAACCGATGCGAACGCACCGACAATCCGGACGTGACACTGTCCTATATCGTGATCTAGTGTAGAATGTCTGTACAATGCCTTGATGTACACGTGGATAAATTGATGAATTATAGCACTTTGGCCGCGGCAGCCAAGTTGCAGACATGTCTCCTGATCTTTCTCTCCGACTATTTGTGTCTAGCTCCATGGAGTAGGATTTTGGTGTTGTATGCATGTGCATAATGAGTCCATATATTATCTGGAATTTTAATTCTTATGATATATTGGAACTGTCGTTGTACTGATGTATAATTGCCTGGAACTGTTTAACTATTTATTGCTGTTATTTAATGTTTATTATTATTACCTTTTGAGATACTATGTGGGCGCTTTGCGCCGTTTTGTTTCTCTACTGCCATAATTGGTAATGATGGTAGGATATTTTACTTCTTTCTTGTATTGCTATTATTTTTGTTTGTATTTATGTTCCATCGAAGACGTTGGCGACAAAGGTGAATTTCCTGGCTTCTGGCCCGACCGTGACTAGCACCTATTGTTGGATCATGGCGGCACACTCATGCGAATTTTTAGGTGATGTGCGTTTGACCTTCCTTGGAGGGCCAGACTGCTGGCACATCAATCTAAATTTCGATCACTGTGTCTACCTAGGGGACGTGTCGATTTCACTGGCTTGGGGGCGTCATGAACCACCAATCTTCACTTGCAGCATCAGTTTACGTTTGGAGTTTTATCTACCCATCAGGGAGATGTGAGGTGATTGTTATTACACCCCACAAGAGGATTCTTTTGATTCCACTACTCGGGCTCCGGCCCATAACTCGGTGGCTCCTATGGAGGTTTCCTCAGATGAGGAAGATCTTGAGGAGGATCCCGAGGAGGATCCTGACACAGTTCCTCCTCATCTTAGGGATTGATACTGTCGATAGCTACTGATGGCTATCAGGGTATATTTTGGGGGCCTGATGTGTTATTATTTTGGTGGGCTATATATTTATGATCTCTTGGGGCATACATGTATAATTTTGCTTTTTGTATATTCAGGCGCTGTAATCAAACAAGTTTAATATAATGATATATCGTTATTCATGTATGTTGGTTTGATGTATGCTTTATTTCTATTTTACTATTCATTACAATTACATCTCATCACTATTTATATTAATTATAAAAAATATATATACTCGCTAATTTAATCACACGATTATAGCCAAGTAAATTTATATTCATAAAAAGAATCGGGTCTTAATTTACATTTTTATTTTCCACATTGTAAATGAAAATGTGACGCTCCCTCCCAAAAAGGGGAGTTACATAACCCATAAGGGCCCAAGTAAAGTAAAAAGATCAAGAATAAATACTCTCACTCATGAATATGAATTGTTTAGAATGAACGAAGGAGAAAGCATTCAAGAAATGCAAAAATGATATACACACATGATAAATCATCTTGCTTCATTGGGAAAGACTTTTCCTAAGGAGAATCTTAATAACAATGTCTTGGGGTGTTTGAGTAGAATTTGGCAACCCAAGATGACGGCTATTGCTGAGTCAAGGAACTTATCAATAATGACATTGGCCACCTTATTTAGGAAGCTCCAAGAGCATGAATTGGAGCTAAATAGGTTCAATCAAAATGAGGAGCATGACAAGAAGAAGAAGGGGATTGCACTCAAAGCCACCTCAGCTATAATTAAATATGATGATGAAGATGATGGAGATGGTATAGAAAATCTGGAGCTAAATGAGGAGAATCTTAGTCTCCTTATGAGGAAGTTTGGAATATTCTTAAAGAAGAAGGGATTCTAAAGAAGAGCACATTTTCCTCCAAAGAATACCTATCACAAAGGGGAAGGAACCTCATCAACTCCAAAATGTTATGAATATGGTAAACCGGGGCACATGAAGATGGAATGTCCCATATATCTTAAGAAATCTGAGAAGTTTGAGAAGAAACCCTTTAAAGAAAAGAAAGGAAGGAGAGCCTATATAGCATGGGAAGACAATGACATGGACTCCTCGGATAGTTCGAAAAATGAAGAAGCCCAACTATGTCTCATGGCAAGAGGTGAAGAAGAAGAAGAAAGTGACACAGAGGTAACATCTTCAAACCTAGATTCTTCACCTTCCTAAAGTGAATTACAAGATATTTTTCATGAATTGCATGATGAGTCCATGAGGCTCACAAAAATGGTTTTATCCTCCAACAAAACAATCTCTTTATTGATAAACATAGTTGCTATAACACCCACTGTAGGGTATCACATTTAAGACTAATCCTAATATAACTTAAACAAATTGTAAAATAATTAATATTGTAAAATCATTGATTTTTAAAATTTCATTTGCGGAATAAATTTAAATAAGTAAACTAAATAAAAATCATAATTACAACTTGTAACTAAAATCACACCCATATTATACATAATTACTGAAAGCCTTTTTTACAAAAAATTTACATAATATCCTTACACACCAAAAGATAAAATGTACAACAGACATTCCAGAACATAACTGCTAATACTTAAAACTCCTAAAAACTAACCTAAGGATTTAGGTCCTCAGAAGGATCCTCCGCCACTTCATCATTAAAGAACCCAGGCGGATATAACATTCGCCTCACAGGGGTCCTTGCAGAAGACACCACAGAGTCTTCACACGGTGTATACACAGTGCCACCCCAAAGTTCACGAATCGGCATCGTAAATTCTAGGCGCACAAACGCGTGTTGCGTCAAAACTGAAATCCCGTCGCGGGTTCCACTTAAGTTCAGAGTCAAGTCCCCTGTATATACAAACCGTTCATTGTCAAAATCAAACCTCCAAGCATCAGTCCCCCCATGGAACTGAACTTGGACAAAACCTAAAACTTGGCACCTCGCTGCCATCTAAACAAACAAAGAGTAATATCACTGATAGTAAAAAGAGTTATCAGCTCCTTCGTATTCCCGATCTTCATCAGACATACACAATAAAAAAAATATAACACAACAAAGAGGTGAGATCCCCTACATCAATACCAATATGACAGTATAGAAAATGACAATATATAAACAGAACATAAGATCAAAATGGTAGATCATTTTATCATATAACAGATAAAATATCAGATAAACATAATTATCATATTAATATGTTGACCAACTATGCATATGCATATAGACCCATTCCTACTCCATGGAGCTACACACAATATCTGAGAGAATGATCCAGAAGATATGTCTATAACCTCGGCTGCCGTGACCAAAAGTGCTATAATTTATTAATTTATCAACGTGCACATCAAGGCATTTATACAAGACATTCTACGCCAGATCGTGATATAGGACAGTGTCTCGGTCCGGATCGTCGGTGCGTTTGCATCAGTCTGCCTCACAAACAGAAGAGCTACCAACTGTCCATTGTAAGGAACCCGCACCCCAACGCCCCCAAGGTCAACAAGTGACCTACACTTGTCTACTCGCACCCGCACATAGGTGTGATTCATCTCCTAGGCATACAGCCTTAACCAAATAAGTCAACACGCTTTTCAATGCATGATGTATAATTCAAACACATATACAATCATTATTATTAAAGTATTTCACATACCCACGCCTTCTCTTGGCGGTATCACTTTTCAATGCATGATATATTATCGCATTTTCTTAATTGCGTAGCTAAAAATTACTATTTTTCAATCGCGTAAGAATTTTCTACGTATTTTCAATCGCATAAAATATTTCTAACATATTCTAAGCTCAAATTAAATATTTTCTCATTTATTTTCAAAATCTGGCTTTAATTCCAATATTTCATTAATAATACATCTATAAATAATAATTCTAATATTTTTTACTAAAAATAGTATTTTCTACTATTTTCCACAAAATAACATTTCTTTTATTTAAGTTGTGATATTATAGCTCAAAATTTCCTAACGCGCTTCAAAACTGAAAGGGTAAGCTATACGTCAGTAAATTTCAAGTTTGAACTTTTACTTCAATTAATAACCTAATCACACCAATTAAATAAAAAATTAGTTTACTTTCTTTTTAGGTCTAAAACCTATCAAATTAATTTTCTATCAATCAAATACTTAATACTACAATTAGTAAATTAATTTTGGATCTAGAATATTAAAAATAAGTATGTTGGCTGAATTCTACATTTTGCTTCGTCAATCATATATAATTATTTTCTAACACTTTATTCCTTGTAAAAACACTTAATTAAATTTCTTGTCATAAAATCATTTAATCCTTAAATAGGAAAGTAATTTAGAACACTTGGTTCCCTCGGTGGTGTTGAGGCCGTGAGCCTCTAGGTTCTTTGGAACCATCATACAATTTCCCATCATGTGAATCACATCCTACTTTACACAAGAAACAACATGCTTTCTAAATCACATATTCAAGCATACTTTTAGAGCTATAAACATACCAATCACAAATAAGGAAAGCTTAAACAATCAAGTGAATAAATCCTTATGGATTTTTCACCACAAACAATTCCATTTCCTCACCACCAACACATGGTTGATGAGGTTAATCTCCCTCTTACCTCTAGGAAGGCAAAAACTCTCCAAGTTCCTCCTCCTCTTGATTTCGTGAAGCACCAAAGAAAACCCTAACAATCTTAAACAAATCTTAAAGTCATAAACCAAGCTTAAAAACAAGAAACCATGGATCAATCATGGTTTAGAAATTCAAGAATCCATCTCAAGATCAAGAAATCAAGAAGTTACCTTAGGAGTAGAAAATCAAAGCTTGATTTTTGAAGCACTTAGAAGATGATTTAGACAAAACTCTCAAGATGAAAAGTGTTTAGGATTGTATCTATGTTTTGGAAACTAGGATTGGATAAAATTATGGAAGCTTGGAGGTTGGGTTTAGGTGTGGTAGCCGTGAGCTTCAAAGAAAAGAGAAGAATGGACTTTAGAGTGTTCTTGGTGCTCTTGAAGTGAGAGAAAAGATGAAGGAGATTTTCTTGTCACAAAGTGTAGTAAAATGAAATAGAATAGCTATTTTTCCAAGTCTTGGCTGTGTGGTGCATGGATAGAAAAGATCAAGGCTTAATCAACTTGATAGGAAATATCACATGGGTTCACATGGCCTATGTAATCCAATGGTCATCAAATGATCATAATAGATCATTCAAGAACCTCCTAGTACACAAAGTGGCCGTGTGGCTCAAAGGAGTGACTAACTTAGTTTGATTTCAACTAGTTTCTAGTTACACCTAGATTAGATAGTTA
The DNA here is from genome assembly GCA_029884595.1 of Ormosia semicastrata. Lineage (NCBI taxonomy): Eukaryota > Viridiplantae > Streptophyta > Magnoliopsida > Fabales > Fabaceae > Ormosia > Ormosia semicastrata. The sequence goes on from JAQQTO010000060.1 coordinate 73,439,803, forward strand.
GTTCACTTAAGCTAACTTAGTTAGGTTATTTAGTTACATAACTAACTTTTTAGTTACATGATTAAGCCATTGCATAGGTCATGCATTGGTCATTCCTTCTAGATGATTCTAGATCCATTTTATAACTAGGGTTCCTAAGTATTTAGTAACTAAGTTAGTTCCATCTAGTTACTAGTTAGGCTTTTAGGGTAACTTAGTTAGTTTATCTAGTTACTTAGTAACTGTTCCAACCACTTTTGTTGACTACTTCCTGTTGGTTAAGAAAAAGTCAAGCCATTAATGTTGACCATTTCTTAGTAGTTCAAAAAAATAAGTCACAATCTATTTTTCGACGGATAAAAGATACCGGGTCTATTACTCAATGAGCAGAAGCTATTGTTTCCAAAATAGCAGATATTATCCAACAGATAATAAAAAGTGAAATATTTTTATTTCACAAATAAATTCTAAAAATTAAAAGATTGGTTAAAGTGTCTCTCAGATTCGTCTTTAGTAAGATCCCCCGGCTCCGAATAAATCAGTAAAGATTTTATCTAGCCCAAAAATTATTATTTTCCTAACTCAGAGTAAATCACACACAGAGATCAAAAAAATTCACAGAACAATCAAAATAAATTTACAGCTCACAGAAAACATAAAACAGTACAATTCAAACATTATCATAAAATAGCAAATTTTGGGGTGTTACGTCTCTCCTCCTCTAAAAGAATTTCGTCCTCGAAATAAATCATACCTTAAAACAATTGAGGATATTGTTCCCTTATCTTATCTTCCATCTCCCATGTAGCATCTCTTGTCTTTTCGTTCCAGATTATTTTCACTAAAGGAATCATTTTCCCTCTGAGTTACTTCACCCTCCTGTCTTCAATCTTAACAGGAAGTGTCTCATACATCAAATTTTTTTTCAGTTGTACCTCATTGGGATGAATGACATGTGAGGGATCGGGAATATGCTTTCTCAATTGGCACACATGGAAAACATTATGGAGATTGGAAAGAAAATGCGGTAAAGCTATTTGGTAAGCGACTGGACCTATCCGACGAAGAATTTGATAGGGTCCAATGAATTTAGGAGTGAGTTTTCTGGATTTTATAACCCTTCCGACACTAGTCGTGGGTATGACTCGGAAAAACACATGCTCGCCTTCCTCAAATTCAAGAGGTCTTCTCCTTTTATCAACATAGCTTTTCTGTCTGCTCTGAGTTGCCCTCATTTTCTCTTGTATCATTTTTACCTTCTCTGTTGTCTGTTGCACCATCTCAAGGCCAATGGTCATACTTTCTCCATATTGATACTAACACAAAGGTGTTCGGTATCGTCATCCATATAGTGCTTCATAGGGTGCCATCCTTATACTTGAGTGAAAACTGTTATTATAGGTGAATTCTACCAAAGGCAAGAATTCATCCCAACTCCTTCTTTGTTCTAACACACAAGCTCTCAACAGATCTTCTAATGACTGAATAGTCCTCTTCGTTTGACCATCAGTTTACAGATGGTAAGCAGAACTCAAACGAAGTTTAGTCCCCATTGCTTCATGTAGACTTTGCCAAAATCTTAATGTAAACCTTGGATCTCTATCAGAAATGATACTATAGGGTACATCGTGAAGTCTTACGATTTCACCAATGTACACCTGGGTCAACTTCTCTATCGAATATCTGATATTGATTGGTAAGAAGTGAGCAGTCTTCGTAAGCTGATCAATAATGACCCATATAGAATCATAACCTTTCTTAGTTTTTGGCAATCCAGTAACAAAATCTATTGCAATACTATCCCATTTTCATTCTAGAATAGTTAGGGGTTGTAGCATACCTGCTAGTCTTTGATGTTCAACTTTCACCTTCTGACACAAAAGACAAGATGACACGTACTCAGCAACATCTCTCTTCATCGCAGGCCACCAAAATAATCGTTTTAGATCTTGATACATCTTGGTCATTCCTGGGTGTATACTCCGTTGGCTCGTATGAGCTTCATCAAGAGTTAACTTCCTCAGCTCTGGATCATTAGGCACACAAACTCTGCCTTCAAATCTTAGAATACCGTCGTGTTCTTCTTGAACCATTGACACAACATCTCGCTTTATCAGCTCCCTTTCAAATTGTAGAAACTCATTATCCTTCTGCTTCTCTCAGATTTCTTCCATTAAATCACTGGTGGTTGTAACCTTGTTTAAACAAATCTTTCCCGGCGTCAACTCCATGGAAACCCATAAATTTAGGAATTGTTCTATTAATTCTTCCACCTTGATCATCATCGCAGAGACACTAAGCATCTTCCTACTTAAAGCATCTGCCACAACATTCGCTTTTCCAAGATGATACTAGAGTTGAAAGTCGTAGTCTTTCAAGAATTCTAACCACCTATTTTGCCTCATATTCAGCTCATTTTGGTCGAACAAATACTTCAAACTCGTTGAATGTAGCTCCATACAGAAAATGTCTTCAAATCTTTAATACGAACACAACTATAGCTAGCTCCAAGTCATGCATTGGATAATTCCATTCATATACCTTCAGTTGTCTTGAAGCATACGCTACAACTCTTCTGTTCTGCATTAACACAAATTCCAATCCTTGGCAAGAAGCACCACAATATACTTTAAAAGATTCGTTTGGATCTAGTAGAATCAGCACTGGTGCAGTAGTCAATCTTTTCTTCAATTCTTGAAAACTCTTTTCGTATTCATCAGTCTAAACAAAAGCTTGATTCTTCCTTGTGAGTTGCGTAAGAGGTCCAGCTATCTTGGAAAAACCTTTAATAAATCTTCAGTAATATCCGGCTAATCCAATAAAACTCTGGATCTCAGTTATGGTCTTTAGCCTATCCCATTGAAGAACTGTCTCCACCTTTGTTGGATCCACTGCAATTCTATCCTTAGAAATCACATGACCCAAAAACTAAACTTCATCTAACCAAAATTCACCCCTTGACAGCTTCGCGTATAACTTTTTCTCCTTTAAAATCTGGAGAACTATGCTACGATGTTCAGCATGCTCTTCCTGATTTTGAGAATATATCAAAATGTCATCGATAAAAATAACGACAAATCTGTATAGGTATGGATGAAAAATCTTATTCATGTAATCCATGAATATCACAGGAGCATTCGTCACTCTGAACGGCATTACAAGATAGTCATAATGACCATAGTGCGTTCGAAAAGTAGTCTTTGGTATATCCTCTACCTTGACATGAATTTGATGATAACCTGATCGTAGATCTATCTTAGAGAAAACAGCTGCTCCATTCAGTTGGTCCATCAGATCATCAATCCTTGGAAGTGGATACTTATTCTTTATCGTCACTTTATTTAGATAATGGTAGTCCACACACAATCGTGACGTCCTATCCTTTTTCTTGACTAACAACACTAGAGCTCCCCAGGGTGAAACACTAGGTCTCACAAATTATTTTTCTATCAGCTCCTCCAATTGCTTCTTTAGTTCTGCTAGTTCTGATGATAACATCCGGTACGGTGTAATTGATATAGGACCCGCTCTTGGTACAAGATCGATAAAAAACTCTATCTTTCTTTTCGGTGGTAATCTTGGTACTTCGTCAGGAAAAACTTCAGGAAACTCATTTACAACAGAAATAGCATTCACATATTTCTCACTCTTAACTTCTAAAGAAGATAGCAGCATGTATCCTTGGGCTCTGTAACATCCCGAAAATTATTTATTTCATTATAAATAATTATTTTATAATATTTATGATTTTTAGGAATTTTTGTGGAATTTTCTAGAAACGTTGAATATTTTAATATATTCTTCATTTTGCGTGTGCACTAGGCAGAGCTGGGAAAAATGAAATATTTTCCCTGAGGCTGGTAAACTTTGAACTGTGGAGACGTCGACGGGGGATCTTACTAAACCCGAGGCCGAGCACAGTTTGTGAGGTTTGTGTTTTTCGAGGTTTTATCTGCTAGATAAAATCACTGTATCATAAAATTATCTGATGAATAATAAAATATTATTTCCATCAACTGTAACTTTTATTCACTAGAAAAATAATTCTAACAGTGTAATTAATCATCTGTCAAATGTATTTAAATGAGGAGACAAGCTTACTATGCACTTTATCGAGAAGCGCGCGAAGCTTCTCAAGGAAGCTTTGAGGGAAGCTTCTAGGAAGCTTCGTTCCCAACCACTTTTCTCTCTCCTCCTTTTTGGTGCTGCACGGTTGGCTAAGAGGGATATTACATTTTCATTCTCCCATTTTCTCTCATTCACGCTGGTCTCTCTTTCTCCCTCACGCAGCTCTCATTTCTCTTCCTCTTTTATTCCACCCACACACTCCATTGTTAAGCTTTCAAGCTTGAAGCTGCTCAAGCCAAACTTAAACCATTGTTTTCCTCACCATCTTCAAGCTTCTTCTTTGTGGAACTCACCTTGGCTCTTCCATTTTCGTGGTTGGCAGCCCAACATCAAAGCTTGGAGCTTTAAGGTAAAGCTCTCAACTTTCTTCTCCTTTCTCCCCATTTTCGTATTCCATGGTCACATTAGTGACTATGGATGTCATTCCCATTCTTTGATCTTGATTTTTATGAATTTGAACACCAATGTTTCTACGGTGGTGAAGCACGAAATTTCTAAGCAAAAGGAGCTTGCTTTCCTTGCTCTTCACTAAGGTAAGAGGAAGACACTCCTCCTCAACCTCTATTAGCATTCAGGAACCTTGTTTGTGAGTGATTGTGATAAAACCCTATTGAGGGTTATTCTCTGTTTGTATGTTTAGTATGTTTGCATGTTGTTTATAATGTATTGTGCTATTAGATTGTTTGTTTGGGTATATTGATCTATCTGAATGGATTGGAATGTATAACATGGAAGGAAATGATGTCAATTTGGTTTTTCGGATGGCCACGGTTTTGAGCCCAAAATTTGGGGATTCTTTGTGAACAATTGTAACAATTTAGACTTCTGACCATTAGTACAATGTCGACATCCGACGAGTTAGAGTTTCTGACCCTTTAGTAGAGAAACTTCTCCAATGTGAATATACGTCGAGTTAGAATGCCAATATCTATCGAGTAGAATTTCTGACCCTTTAGTAGAGAAACTTCTCCAATGTTAATATCCGTCGAGTTAGAATGTCAATATCCGTCGAGTAGAATTTCTGACCCTTTAGTAGAGAAACTTCTCCAATGTGAATATTCGTTGAGTTAGAATGTGAATATCTATCGAGTTAGAGTTTCTGACCATTTAGGAGAAACTTCTCCAGTGTTAATATCCGTCGAGTTAGAATGTCAATATCCGTCGAATTAGAATTTCTGACCATTTAGTACCTTCATCGGTTCAATACTTGGAAGATTTCACCAACGTCAACACCCATCCGTCGAATTAGGATTTCTCCTGACCTTCTAGTATATTCGATAATTTTTTATCTCCATTCGACAGAACCTTCATTCGATAGAAATTGATTTTTAGCCATTCTTGTCAAATAATATTTTTCTACCAACATTGCTTCTGTCATGTTATTTTTCGTCGAAAAGTAGCCTCAATTGTACACTAGAGACATTTCTTCATCGAATCCAAAAGTATAATTTATCACTTAACACCTAGTGGTTAAATTAATGATAATAGGATGCAAGAATTAGCAAATTGGAAATTAAATTATACCTTGAGATTCATAAATTTTAAAGAACCAAGAATGGAATTTTCATAAGACTTGGGATAATTTTAATTAGGGTAAGAACAAGAGAGTGTGAGACTTTGAGATCTTAGAATAACCTTCTAAGTGTATATGAATAAATTACCTAAGAGAATTTGATTAACTAAGAGAATTCCTGTAGAGACAAACATCGTAAGAAAAGCTAAACCTAAGCAAGAATTCATAATACACCTTAAAAATGCATTAATTCATTTAATTCTAATATTATGATATTGTGGATTCATGTGAGTGACCAATGATTTTGTTAATTCTTGCTTTGGCAAATTGTGGCATATTGTGGAATTGTATGTAATAATGATCATACATGTTTATGCATAGAGTCTGTATGCATTGTGATTGTCCGTTGGACTTTGTTAAGGCCTTTAGCCTAGGAGTTGAATTACACCTATGTGCGGGTGCGAATAGACATGTGTGGTCCTGTAGTTGACCTTGAGGGCGTCTCACAAGCGGGTGTCTCACAAAGGGCAGTGGTAGCCCCTCTGGACCATGGGACAAACCGATACACGCACGCCGACGATCCTAACCGTGGCACAGTCCTATATCATGATCTGTGTAGAATGCCTTGTAAAATGCCATGATGTGCACAAGGATAAATTGAGAATTATAGCACTTGAGGGCCTCGGCAGCCAAGAATACAGGCATACCTCCTGATCGTTCTCTCTGACTGTTTTGTGTCTAGCTCTATGGAGTAGGATTTTGACTTTGCAAGCATGTGCATAGTGGGTCCATGCATTATCTGGAATTCATTCGATATTATAATTTGGAATTATTGTCTTACTGTTATATATATATATATGCCTGGAACTGCTTGGTTGATTATTACTGCTGCTCATTGTTCATTATTTTTATTGCTATCAAATATGCTATGTGGGCGCTTAGCGCCGTTTTATTTCTGGCTGCTATAATTGGTAATGATGGTAGGATGTCTTGCCTCTTTCTTGTACTTTTCTTGTTCTATGTAATTCTTGGTTAAAACTGTATGTGGGAACAAGGTTGGATTCTTTTGGACTTTCTTGGTTTGACCCACTGTATCTGGTGATGTCGTCGCGAAGGGGGTGCTATTGGGTTCGTTTGAAATTATGTTCGCTGGTGGTGTTAACGCGTGGCAAATCGACTGGGTCGACAAGTGTATACATTATGTTGGGGATCTGACCTTGACCATGAAGAGGACTGTGATTAAAGACCTTATTCTGTATTTCTCACTACACCAGTGAGCCCGGAGTTGCATTACGCATTCGGGGTCCGATGGAGTGCCCAACTCCTTAGTCGTAGATATATTATGGGTAGTTTATATTTTATTTTGCATTACCTATATAAAGTGTATTTTGGGTATATGTATGTTTTAAGATGATTATCCAGTCTTACATGCTGTAATTTGAGTAAATATTATAATTCATATTTTAACTGGTTGTATATGTAACTACTCATTCGTGGCTCCTATTTTCTTCATATGTGAAATGTTTAATATTTTTGGGAAATTTGTTATTTGACAATTGTAGCATGCCGAAATTTAGTGACCGTGACATAATGACGATTGTGCCGTGGTTATTAAATCGAGGGGTGTTACAGGCTCCATCCCTCAATAAAGATTCAACTTGTTTGGCAGTTAAAAATCCAGAAATCTCATTAAGAAATACTAAGGTCTTTTTAGAACAATCTAATAGAATATGATTAGAAGATAACCAATCAATCCCTAGGATTAAATCAATATTGGTAAGAGGCAAACAAATTAAATTAATAGAAAAGACTCGATTACTGATAGTAATAGGACAATTTAGGCATATTTTAGTAGTACTAACAGGTTTGGCAGTAGGTGAAGAAACAACCAGTTGAAAGTTCAAAGACGACACAGGCAATCCCAAACGATCTACACAGTCATATGCAATAAATGAATAAGTTGCACCCGAATCATATAGTACAGTTAAAAAATTACCTGAGATGACACCGTCTCCTTGAATAAGATCTTCAGACTGAGAGGCCTCAGCTCCACTCATAGTATAAACTCGTCCACCAACTTATGGCTTAACAGCACGAACATTGCTCACTGAAGGCTCCATATTTGCTTGATCACAATCCTTAGAGACATGACTAGGCTTTTCACATCGAAAACAGATTATACCCTTGATCATAAAATCTCTCGTCAATTGGCTTTTTCTGCACTTCATGCAATTCATTGGCGATACCGCTATCTGATTAAACTGATTGCCACTTGAACCTCCTCCGCGTGGCTGCTATTGTTATTACTGATGACTTCCTGAGGGTCGAGAATATGGTTTCCGCTGAAACCAGTTGTTATTATTGTTGCCTCCCCTTGAGAACCTACAAGGTCCAAAATTACGGCTCCTTGTGTCTCTCGGTGGCTCCAATCCTTCGAGCCTACAACACATATCCATTCATGTTGAAAACTGGTTCATTCGCATGGGCAACACTCCTCTCTTCAATTCGATTCGTAAACCTTCTTTGAACTTGCAGCATTTCTAAACCTCGTCCGGCTGGATTTGGAGATACCGGGAGAACTTCGATAAGCTCTCGAACTTTCCAGCATATTCATTGACGATCATTCCACCTTGTCATAATCCCAGAAATTCCATCTCTTTAGCGTGCCTCGCAATATCCGAAAAATATTTCTCTAAAAATACTTCACATAATAGCTCCCATGTGATTGCTCTCCCTTCGGCTTGTAGTACCGTTCGAGTGGCTTTCCACCAATTCTCGCCATCTCCCATCAACATAAACGCAGTGTAAGTCACTCTATGATCATCTGTACATCCTATTCCTTCGAAGATCTTTTCTAGTTCTTAGATCCACAAATCCGCTTTCTCAAGATCAAACTCGCCTCTGAAATGTGGCGAATTGTTCCGATGAAATTCTGACAAATGCTGGACTTCTGCATTAGCTTCTTGTTGTTGTGCAGCTCTTTGATTTTGTTGTATGATTATTTCTGCCATTCGCTGCATTGCTTCGGCAGCAACAGTCATTGCGTCATCGTCACATCCTGTATTCGTACGCGTACCTCTTCCAAGAGATATAGTTTTCTTCACAAATAATCAAACACAATCCAAGAAGAGTCAGTTGTAATCTTTTAGAAATCAAACTCAGAGGATCACACAACACAAGCAAATCAGACCTAACCACAAAAACCCTAAAAGACTCTAGCCGGGAGCTCTGATACCAACTAATGTAACACCCACCGTAGGGTATCACATTTAAGACTAATCCTAATATAACTTAACCAAGTTGTAAAAGAATTATTCTTGTAAAATTATTGATTTTTAAAATTTCGTTTGCAGAATAAATTTAAATAAGTAAACTAAATAAAAATCATAATTATAACTTGTAACTGAAATCACACCTATATTATACATAATTACTGAAAGCCTTCTTTACAAATAATTTACATAATCCTTACACACCAAAAGATAAAATGTACAACAGACACTCCAGAATATAACTACTAATACTTAAAACTCCTAAAAACTAACCTAAGGATTTGGATCCTTAGAAGGATCCTCCTCCACTTCATCAGTAAAGAACCCAGGCGGATATAACACTTGCCTCACAGGGCGCCTTGCGGAAGACACCACAGAGTCTTCACGCGGTGTATACACAGTGCCACCCCAAAGTTCAGGAATCGGCATCGTAAATTCTAGGCGCACAGATGCGTGTTGCGTCAAAATAGAAATCCCATCGTGGGTTCCACTTAAGTTCAGAGTCAAGTCCCCCGTATATACAAACCGTTTATTGTCAAAATCAAACCTCCAAGTATCAGCCCCCCATGGAACTGAACTTGGACAAAACCTAAAACTTGGCGCCTCACCGCCATCTCAACAAACAAAGAGTAATATCACTGATAGTAACAAGAGTTATCAGCTCCTTCGTATTCCCAGTCTTCATCAAACATACACAGTAAAATAAATATAATACAACAAAGAGGTGAGATCCCTTACATCAATACCAGTATGGCAGTATAGAAAATGACAATAAATAAACAGAACATAATATCAAAACGGTAGATCATTTTATCACATAACAGATAAAATATCAGATAAACATAATTATCATATCAATATGTTGACCAACTATGCATATGCATATAGACTCATTCCTACTCCATAGAGCTACACACAATTTCTGAGAGAATGATCCAGAAGATATGTCTGTAACCTCGGCTACCGTGACCAAAAGTGCTATAATTTATCAATTTATCAATTCATCAATGTACACATCAAGGAATTTATACAAGACATTCTACGTCAGATCGTGATATAGGATAATGTCTCGGTCCGGATCATCGGTGCGTTTACATCGGTCTGCCTCACGGACAGAAGAGCTACCAACTGTCCATTGCGAGGAACCCGCACCCCGACGCCCCCAAGGTCAATAAGTGACCTACACTTGGCTACTCGCACCTGTACATAGGTGTGATTCATCTCCTAGACATACAGCCTTAACCAAATAAGTCAACATGCTTTTCAATGCATGATGTATGATTCAAATACACACACAATCATTATTATTAAAGTATTTCACATACCCACGCCTTCTCTTAGCGGTATCACTATTCAACATCACCGGGTCCACCACAACAGCCCACCAGTAAACTGCTGTTACTTTCAATCGCGTAGCGATATTATCGCATTTTCTTAATCACATAGACAAAAATTACTATTTTTAAATCACGTAAGAATTTTTCTACGTATTTTCAATCGCATAAAATATTTCTAACATATTCTAAGCTCAAATTAAATCATTTCTCATTTATTTTCAAAATCTGACTTTAATTCCAATATTTCTTTAATAATTCATCTATAAACAATAATTCCAATATTTTCTTACTAAAAATAGTATTTTCTACTATTTTCCACAAAATAACATTTCTTTGATTTAAGTTGTGATATTACAGCTCAAAATTTCCTAACACGCTTCAAAACCCAAAGGGTGAGCTATATGTCAGTAAATTTCAAGTTTGAACTTTTATTTCAATTAATAACCTAATCACACCAATTTAATTAAAAATTAGTTTACTTTCTTTTTAGGTCTAAAAACCTATCAAATTAATTTTCTATCAATCAAATACTTAATCCTACAATTAGTAAATTAATTTTGGATCTAGAATATTAAAAATAAGTATGTTGGCCAAATTCTACATTTTGCTTCATCAATCATATATAATTATTTTCTAACACTTTATTCCTTGTAAAAACACTTAATTAAATTTCTTGTCATAAAATCATTTAATCCTTAATTAGGAAAGTAATTTAGAACACTTGGTTCCCTTGGTGTTGTTGAGGCCGTGAGCTTCTAGGTTCTTTGGATCCATCATACAATTTCTCATCATGTGAATCACATCCTACTTTACACAAGAATCAATATGCTTTCTAAATCACATATTCAAGCATACTTTTAAAGCTATAAACTTATCAATCACAAATAAGGATAGCTTAAACAATCAAGTGAATAAATCCCTATGAATTTTTCACCACAAACAATTCCATTTCCTCACCACCAACACATGGTTGATGAGGTTAATCTCCCTCTTACCTCTAGGAAGACAAAAACTCTCCAAGTTCCTCCTCCTCTTGATTTCATGAAGCACCAAAGAAAACCCTAACAATCTTAAACAAATCTTAAAGTCAAAAACCAAGCTTAAAAACAAGAAATCATGGATCAATCATGGTTTAGAAATTCAAGAATTCATCTTAGGATCAAGAAATCAAGAAGTTACCTTAGGAGTAGAAAATCAAAACTTGATTTTAGAAGCACTTAGAAGATAATTTAGACAAAACTCTCATGATGAAAAGTGTTTAGGATTGGATAAAATTATGGAAGCTTGGAGGTTGGGCTTAGGTGTGGTAGCCGTGAGCTTCAAAGAAAAGAGAAGAATGGAGTTTAGAGTGTTCTTGGTGCCCTTGAAGTGAGAGAAAAGATGAAGGAGATTTTCTCGTCACAAAGTGTAGTAAAATGAAATAGAATAGCTATTTTTCCAAGTCTTGGTCGTGTGGTGCATAGATAGAAAAGATCAAGGCTTAATCAACTTGATAGGAAATATCACATGGCTTCACATGGCCTATGTAATCTAATGGTCATCAAATGATCATAATAGATCATTGAAGAACCTCCTAGTACACAAAGTGGTCGTGTGGCTCGAAGGAGTGACTAACTTAGTTTGATTTCAACTAGTTTCTAGTTACACCTAGATTAAGTAGTTAGTTCACTTAAGCTAACTTAGTTAGGTTATTTAGTTACATAACTAACTATTTAGTTATATGATTAAGTCATTGCATAGGTCATGCATTTGTCATTCCTTCTAGATGATTCTCGATCCATTTTATAACTAGGGTTCCTAAGTATTTAATAACTAAGTTAGTCCCATCTAGTTACTAGTTAGGCTTTCAGGATAACTTAGTTAGTTTATCTAGTTACTTAGTAACTAGTCCAACCACTTTTATTGACTACTTCCTATTGGTTAAGAAAAAGTCAAGCTATTAATGTTGACCACTTCTTATTAGTTCAAAAAAATAAGTCACGGTCTATTTTTCGACGGATAAAAGATACCAGGTCTATTACTCAATGAGCAAAAGCTACTTTTTCCAAAATAGCAGATATTATCCAATAGATAGTAAAACGTGAAATATTTTTATTTCACAGATAAATTCTAAAAATTAAAAGATTAGTTAAAGTGTCTCTCGGATTCGGGTTTAGTAAGATCCCCCAGTGTGATTGACTTTGACTAGATGCAAATGGTTTTGATGTCGACAAACAAGAAAGCAATGGATACACAACGATCAAGTCACACAGAATTCAAGATTAGCATATAGGTCATAGATCTTATGTAAAGGTATATTAAGGATTCACCTCAAGCTCAAATGGCTTCCTTAAAATGAATTTGAAAAATGGTTTTTTAAGTTAGGATCAAAAGGTTTTTGCAACACCTCTCTAAAATCTTACATCCTTTTTCAAGTAAATCTCCTTGTATGAGCCAAAATTGAAATAATCCTTTTTGGGAACTTACCAGTTTTTTAATAAACACAAAACTACTATCTGTCATGTTAGGAGCCAAAATTTTAAGGCCCCTAACCGATTAGGACCAGCTCCTAATCGGTTAGTTTGTTCAAACAGAGGCTTTGCCTCGTTTTCTATCAAATGCCTAACCGATTAGGCAAAGTGGCTAACCAGTTATTTAACAACTCAGAAGCCAAAATATTTTTGTCCTAACTGATTAGGTAGGAGACCTAGCCGGTTATTCTCTAACTCAGAAGCCATTTTGTTCTTGTCCTAACCGATTAGGTAGGAGACCTAACCTATTATTCTCTATTTCAGAAACCATTTTGATTGTACCCTAACCGATTAGCCTGGAGCTCTAACCGATTAGAAGCTTTCCTAGAAGCCTTTTTTTGTGTTGTCCTAACCGATTAGGACACTTTGCTAACCGGTTAGTCTGTATTCTGGAATAATAAAGAGAAGCTTGTAACGGCTATATTAATGAGCATTAATTGCTCACAACTACCTCCAACGGCACTAAATGGCCCTTAACTATAAATTTGGATGTTGGGCTTCAATGGAGGGTTAGAAAAATAGAAACTATCAATCTGAAAAATCACTACTGAGCATTAGAATAAGTTTTTCTCATCATTTCACAAAATCCTCTGTTTTAAGCTTGAACTTGTGTGAATCTCAAATACCATAGCTCTTCAATTTGTATTACTTACTCTAGAGAGAGTTTCTTCCATTTAAATCTTATACAATCTGCTTAGAGAGGGTGAGATATCCCTCAAGAATTGTAAGGGTGAGGTATCCCTTGGAAATAGAGGCTCAAGCATAAGGGTGAGGTATCCCAAAGTGTTGAGTGCTCAAGGTTATAAAGGTTGTCAAGCACCTATTGAAGCTTGAAGAAATAGTGGAAAATCTCTAGCGGTTGCTTGACGACTGGACATAGATCACAAGTGGATTGGTGATCGAACCAGGATAAATCATTGTGTTTGTTTTCTCTAAACCCTTCTCTTTACATTGAGCACTATTTTATTGAATTGCTTGAATATTGTTCCCTTTGGTTATTGCATTTATAAGTAAAAGTGTTTATCTCATATATCCAATCATTTCTAATCATCAAATAGCTTCAATGAAAATTGTTTATCTAATGATTTGTGAAAGATTTGCGAACTTGTCTTACATACACAATTCACCCTCCCTCTTGAGTATTGAGGTCACTTGGTAACAAGTAGTATCAGAGCTAGACTCTTGTATAAAGAGCTTAGCAGCTTCAAGAGAAGTGATGGCTTCAAATGATTTTTCAAATGAAGGTTCTTCTATAAACAAACCTCCTTATTTCAATGGGGATGGTTATGCCTATTGGAAAGAAAGGATGAAAATTTTCATTGAAGCTATTGACTTAGATGTATGGGACGCCGTTGAAAATGGTACTTTTGTTCCAACACAAACTAAAGATGGTGTGAAAATTAATACACCTAAAAATGAATGGACCGATGATGATAAAAAGAAGGTTCAATACAATTTGAGAGCCAAGAACATCATCACCACATCCTTGGGGTATGATGAATTCTTTAGGGTGTCAAATTGCAAGACCGCAAAAGAAATGTGGGATACCCTATAAGTAACTCATGAAAGTACTAGTGAGGTAAAACGATCTCGAATAAACACTCTTACTCATGAATACGAATTGTTTAGAATGAACCAAGGTGAGAGTATTCAAGATATGTAAAAGAGGTTTACTCATATTGTTAATCATCTTATCTTATTGGGAAAGACATTTCCTAATGAGGATTTTATTAACAAAGTCTTGAGATATCTAAGCAAGAATTGGCAACCCAAAGTAACGGCTATTGTGGAATCAAGAGATTTATCAACAATGTCTCTAGCCACCTTATTCGGAAAGCTTCAAGAACATGAGTTGGAACTAAATAGGCTCAATCAAAATGAAGAGCATGATAAAAAGAAGAAGGGAATCACACTCAAAGCCACCTCTTCTACAATTGAAGATGATGATGAAGATGGTGAAGAGGATGCTGAAAGTGTTGAGCTAAGTGAGGAGAATCTTAGTCTCCTTGTGAGAAAGTTTGGAAGATTCCTAAAGAAAAAGGGATTTCAAAGAAGACCACCCTTTCCTCAAAAGAAAGTATATCACAAAAGAGAAGGATCCTCTACTCCTCCAAAATGCTATGAATGTGGAAAATCGGGGCACATGAAAATGGAGTGTCCTATGTATCTCAAGAAGACGGAGAAGTTTGAGAAAAGGCCTTCCAAAGAAAAGAAAGGAAGGAGAGCATACATAGCTTGGGAGGACAATGACTTAAGCTCTTCCGATAGTTCAGAAAATGAAGAAGCTCATCTTTGTCTCATGGCTCAAGGAGAAGAAAGTGAAGAGAGCGACACCGAGGTAACTTCTTCTAACTCAGAATCTCTACCTTCATATGATGAATTGCAAGATGCTTTTCAAGAATTGCATGATGAATCTTTGAGGCTCACAAAAATGGTTTTGTCCTCTAATAAAATAATTTCCTTATTGGTAAACAAAGTTTCTATTTTAAGTAAGGAGATAAATGAGCTCAAGATTGAAAATGAGACCTTAGGACTTATTGATGCTAATTCATTATGCATGACTTGTTCCTCACATGATAATACATCCATATCATTACCTTGCTCATCATGCAAAGCCTTTGAAAAAGAAATTGAAGATTTGAACAACACTCTTGCAAAATTCACTTTTGGAAGAGACAACTTGAATGTGCTATTTGGGAAACAAAAATGTGTTTTTCAAAAAGCCGGTTTGGGATTTAATCCAAATAACCATTAAAAGTCTTATAAGAATTTCTTTGTTTCCTCAAATACTTCAAGTAGTCCCTTTGTTAAATGTTTTCACTGTGATAAGAAAGGGCATAGTGCATCCACTTACAATGTTAGAAAGAACATAAACACTAAAGTTGGAATAAAAAAGGTTTGGGCTCCTAAAGGCACCATGCCTAACTCTAACACACAAGGACCCAAGACAATTTGGTTACCAAAGGTTAAAACTTGAATGTGTGTTGTAGGTGTGCTTGAAGACCAAGAGCTCAAGTTGGTATCTTGATAGTGGTTGCTCCAAGCACATGACCGGTGATGGCTCTAAGTTCTCCTCCCTTACCCACAAGAAACATAGTCATATCACATATAGTGATAACAATAAAGGGAAGATTCTTGGAATTGGAAAAGTTAGTAAAATACCTTCATCATCTATTGATAATGTTTTACTTATTGAAGGACTTAAACATAATTTGCTTAACATTAGTCAATTATGTGATAAAGGCAATAGAGTTATATTTGATTCCTCTTGTTGCATAATTGAGGGAAAAGATGATAAGCAAGTTAAGTTTGTTGGTCATAGGTTCAATAATATATATATGATTAGTTTCGATGATATCTCCTCAAATGATGCTAAATGCTTTATGAGTAAAGAAAATGATTCATGGTTATGGCATAGAAGAATTGCTCACATTCACATAGATCACTTAAACAAATTGGTTTCTAAAGAACTAGTAATTGGTCTTCCAAAGCTCAAATTTGAAAAAGACAAACTTTGTGATGCATGTCAAAAGGGAAAACAAGTAAAGATCTCTTTTAAAGTTAAAAACATAGTTTCAACTTCTAGACCTTTACAACTTTTGCACATGGATCTTTTTAGTCCCTCTAGAACTATGAGCTTTGGTGGGAATTACTATGCATTGGTGATTATGGATGATTTTTCTAGGTTTACATGGACATTATTCTTGGCCCACAAAAATGATGCTTTTCAATCATTTAAAAAGCTTGCCAAAGTTATCCAAAACGAAAAAGGTTTTTGTATTGCATCCATAAGAAATGACCATGGTGGTGAATTTGAAAACCATGAAGTTGAGACTTTTTATGATGAACATGGCATTGAGCATAATTTTTCTGCCCCTAGAACACCACAATAGAATGGTGTTGTAGAAAGAAAAAATTGATCTTTAGAGGAAATGGAAAGAACTATGCTCAATGAGGCCAACCTTCCTAAGTATTTTTGGGCGGATACGGTTAACACCGCTTATTATGTTATGAATAGAGTCCTAATAAGGCCAATTTTAAAGAAAACCCCATATGAGTTATACAAAGGAAGGAAGCCAAATATGTCACATTTTCATGTCTTTGGATGTAAATATTTTGTTTTAAATAATGGAAAGGATAACTTGGGAAAATTTGATGCAAAATCTGATGAAGGAATATTCATTGGCTATTCTATACATAGTAAAGCCTTTAGAGTCTATAACAAATGAACTATGGTCATAGAAGAGTCTATACATATTGCATTTGATGAAACTAACCCAAATGAGCCGAGAAAGAAGCTTGTTGATGATGTTGCAGAAATCTTGGCAAAAACGCACTTGGAAAATCAAGAGAAAGAGTCCAAGAAGCAAGAAGAGAGACTCCTTGATCATTCATGACAAAAGGATTCAGAAATCATGGACCTACACAAAGAATGGAGGACATCAAGATATCACCCTCTCGACAAAGTGATAGGTGATGTATCAAAAGGGATAATCACGTGAAACTCACTTAGAGATGCATGTAATCACTTAGCCTTTGTCTCTCAAGTTGAACCTAAAGACATAAATGAGGCCATTAATGATGAGCATTGGATCTTGGTCATGCAAGAAGAACTAAACCAATTTGAGAGAAATCAAGTTTGGGAATTAGTTCCAAGGCCCAATGATCATCCAATAATTGGTACCAAATGGGTCTTTAGGAACAAACTTGATGAAACGGGCTTAATAATAAGAAATAAAGCTAGGCTTGTAGCTAAGGGTTATAATCAAGAAGAAGGTGTTAGCCATGGCAACCATTACCCAAGAGGGGGGTGAATTGGGTGATGACTAGTTTTAATACAACTTTGACAAATTATGCATTTTGAATAACTCAATTAATAAATGTAGCAGAATAAGTCTAATAAATGTACAACTATTGAGGATTACTTAAATACAACTTGGGATATATGATGAACTAAGTGAATAAGCTAGATATTAAGTTATAACAATCAAAACATCAAGATATGCAATAGATAAATATATTTCACCAAATACTGAATTTAAAGAGTGTAGGGAAGAGAGAATCAAACTCAAGAATTTATTCTGGTTCAGCCACCAACCACTTATGACCTACATCTAGTCCCCAAGCTTAACTTGAGATTTTCTTCACTATCTCCTACACTTCACGGGTGCTAGGAAAACCTTTGTACATATAAGAGCACTCCTTACACTTTGGGATACCTCACCCTTATGCTAGAGCCTCCAATTCTTCAAGCTTCACAGGTGCTTGATGACCTTTACAATTTTGAGCACTCAACACCTTGGGATACCTCACCCTTTGTGCTTGAGCCTCTACTTTCAAGGGATGCCTCACCCTTTACAATTCTTGAGGGATACCTCACCCTTTTACAATGATTTCAATATGAAGAGAAGGAATAGAAACTCTCACAAGAGTAGATATACAACTTGAAGAACAAAGTATGGATGATAAGAAAACTCTCTCAAGAGTGGATAATACAAGTTGAAGCTAAATGGGTATAAAAGATTCACACTTTAAAGCTCAAAATATGATTTTTATGATTCAAGGATCAATTCTAGTGTTCAAGAGGTGTATAAGCTTCATACAATACTTATATATAGAGCCCAAGTGATAAAATAGCCATTGGTAGTGTTTTATAATGATTTTCTATGAAAACTAGCCGTTTATAGCCGTTAGAAACGTTCCTGGGCACTTGGTAATCGATTACAAGCTTCATGTATTCAATTACAAGCTTTCTGGACACTTTGTAATCGATTACACACTTCCTGTAATCGATTACACGGCTTCTGTCAACGTTGTAATCGATTACATTGCCTGTGTAATCGATTACAGTATTTTCTAGTTTTGAAAACTGACTTTAAAAGGTCATAACTTCTTCATTTCTTATCCAATTAAAGCGAATGACCACTCATTCGAAAGATATTTGAGTCTATTTTTAAATGAAATAAGTTTCAAAACAAAACTCAAAGTATTTTGAAAGATATGATCAAAATAGTAACCAAAGGTCAGATTTTCAAAACTCAAATTTTAATTGGTCATAACTTTTTTGTTTCTTATCCGTTTAAAGTAAATGACTACTCATTAGAAAGATATTTGAGTCTATTTTCATATGAAATAAGTTTCAAAACAAAACTCAAATTAATTTGAAAGTTATGATCAAAAGAGTAACTAAATGTCAGTTTTACAAAATACAAACTTGACTAATTTCACAGATTTGAAATACCACCAAGGCTAGCTTTCCAAAAACATTTTGTTGGGCATTTAAACATTTTAGAAATACTTATAAAGATGTTTAAAACTTGTTTGAGCTTAGTGTGATTCCTTTTTATCTTTACACAAGATCTAAGTCCTATAAGCTATTCTTGAAGAACCTTGGGACTTAATCTTTGCACTTTCAATCCTTTGGCTTCTTGATGTATTCCAAGCTTTTGAAATTTTCTTCTCTTCATGTCTTGCACAAGCTTGGAACATCTTTATTATTTTCATCGTTCTTGAGTTGAGCATAGTTGTGATCTTTTTACTTTCTTGTTGCAATGCTCACTCTTTGTACTTGGACTATCCTACAAAATATTACTCACTTAAAACAAGCATAGTTAGTACAAATTCATAACTCAATATCTTTATATGCATGATTTATAAATGTATAACTATAGTTTGTCTAACATGCTTATAAAACTTTCATAGACACATTCAAATAAGATAGTTATCAATTACAAATAGATATGCCTATATAGGATGCAACAAAGAACACTTTACACATTTTTATCAAAATAGAATCAAATCCAATATTAATTCAATACAACTCATATAATGCATTATTGGGTATGTTATATGATGAATGTTACATATATCTCATTGCATGATTATTAAATGAAATATAACTAGATAAATTATATCATTATGCATGATATAATATATCTCATTAAGAACATCTATGTAACATGATCAATATTCTTTTGTGATGCATTTGACATCTATTAAGCACAACTATAAAGCATAAGCATCATTCTTTTTGTTTTGTATTTGTCATCATCAAAACCTAACATATTAAACCATTGGGGCAAACCTATTTCCACAATCTCCCCCTTTTTGATGATAACAAATCACCAAAGAAAAATATGTTTGGCAATATATAAGAATATATATTCATGTAAGCATATCAAACAATAAGCATAAGAACATATTTTTCTTTCCAATTTTCACTCCCCCTATTTGACATTAACAAAAAGGCTTAGGAAGGAAAGATAATATTTTTCCCTTTATAAATAAAACGCATATTGTCAAAAGGAGTAGGATAGAGGGAAAGAGAATAAGAGATAATCTTCGTTGACATGTTGATAGAATTAACAATAAAACATTTCATGTCAGACAAGGATGTAAGCCAAGAGATATAAGCAATGAATTAAGAACTAGGATCCCCCTCAAAATATGCATATTATCAAAATATCAAACATAATAGTTTAACATAGTTATGCATATATTCTTAGTCAATAACTACATGGAAGAAAAATATGTAAGATAAGTAAGATAAGTTCCCCCTTATTGAAGCACAAGATAGATAAAGGGAAATATACATGCCAACACCGTGTAAGCACATTACTATAAAGAAAGCAAGACAAAGATATATATTCTTAATCCATCAATAAAAAAAATATTTTAAAACTTCTCCCCCTTTCAAAAAGAATTTTATAATAACACATTACATTTCCAAAAGCATTTTAGAAAGGTAGAAGAGTTTTATATTGAAACCACATATTCCTTGAGAATGATCAAATCCAGATCAAAAGAATATTTGAAAGTACATCTTCTCTCTTTCTTATTAAACAATAGCCTTGAGAAAATAAAACACTTTAAAGAACAAGGCTTATCTCATATGTGTTATACTACTAAGAAATCATATATCAAAAGAATCATAGATATCAAACATTCACCATGATGGAATATGCTATAGGGATCAAAACATGTATAGAACTAATATCATTCACCCTATATGCAATGACAAAAATAGTAAGTTAATATCCAATTAAGCACTTTGTCAATGCTAAGCATACTTCTCATGTAAGAAAAGCATCTAATAATTTAAGATCAAATTATCAATAAGTATCATACAACACATACCATAATAACTTAGGGATAGAGATACTTATTGAGAGAGTGATGCTTTGTTAGAATATTCTTCGTTTATTGGATCTTTGAGTTTGGGCTTTCTTCCATTGAGTATTCCATTCCATTGTTCTTGAAGAAAGTATCTGCTTGTCTCTTTTCATCTAACTCTTCTCTTTGTCTACATATGCTTGACATTTCAATATTTGATGAGTATCTTTGAAGCACATAGAGATACTTGCAAAGCTAACTCTAAAAGTGCTCTAAAACATAAGTTAGCATCAAATATCATTTAAGCTCATTTACAAGCATAATTTAGGTTGATATATAATGTAAAACATGTACCACATTATCAACCATGAATTGTTAGCTCTAAAGAGAACAAAAGAATGATATATGTACTTGAATTCAAAAGCATAGTTTAAGCATTTTCAAGGCAAGATTCAAGTTTATCAAGAAACACATGATTAACATCAAAACTTATATAAGCATTTTGGGACAAACAATGATCATGTAAGGCATGTAATATTAAGTAAGGATTTCTAGTATGCTCACATGCCAATCAAGAACAAGAAGCCTCTTATTGTAATGAAAGAATTGGAAAACCGTGGAATTATAACTTTTGAAACCATTAATAATTCATTTCAAGATATACTTCATTGTAAAAAAAATATTGAAGTTCAAAGATAAGTTCAAGGAACAAAAAAAAAGAATCATTTACTTCTTGTTTTCAAGATATGAACATATCAAGCAATTTCAAACAAGAAGACAAATAACTTTTAACTATCCAATCTCCAAGTAAGCATATAAGCAAATTAAGCATCAAAGAGAAAGAATTAGAACTACTTATGAGCAAGTGAATTTACATATTTGAGCAAAGAGAATTGGTCACAAGCTCAAGAATAAAGATATTGTCATAACATGTCATTCCAAGCAAAATATGTGCATATTTAACATGTTAGCATATATAAAAATATTTTTGAAACATAGTGCTAGAAAAGCATAACTTAAGGCATGATAAGGCATAAAAACAAATCTCTACTTATCCAAATATCACATGATATTCAATTTAAAGTATAAGTAAGGATATGAAATTGATATCACCAAAGGTGTACTCTTTGAGTTTTTGTAGGTGACTCCAACTTCTATGCCTCAAGGCCCCTTGAGAATGTTGTGGTTCTCCGTGTCTTTCTTTTTATGTTTTTCATCACTTTTAGAGAACTTGGATCATTTCAAGTTTTCACTTCACTTTAGTGCATGCTTGAGCTAATAGTCACCCTACAACATAATTCAAAGCAATTTCTTTGGTATCCACCAATTATGGATCCATAGGGGTTAGTCATTGATCATTAATCCATTATGCTCTTATAGATATCAAATTTTCTATAGTATGTAATTTGAGCACAACAAATTAAATAATCAATTACCATTAAGCACATAACCAAAAGCAAGCTTACTTTCATGATATATAGATAATTCAAATCATAGCAAACATACCTAGGCATTGTAGAATCTCATGTACCAAGATATATAACAAATTAATGAGCTATGGTATAACAAGAATTAATATAATCATGTGCTAAACAAAATATTCAAGTTTTACTAAGCACACATGGTTCTATCCTTTACCTAAGGCCTATAAGGAATATACCTCAAATTCATTGACTTTATAAGTGAATGTGCATAAGAGGTAGAAACGTTTGATACCTTGGCCTTGGTAATCAAGGAAACTCTTTTCCTTACCCATTGCTTCACTTTTGGTGTTTTAAACTTTGCAAGTTTCACATTTTGTGCTTGAGAAGCTTTGGTTGAAGTTATCTTCCTTCTTTGATCAAAATTTCTACCAATGGGCTTTGGAAGCATTCCCCTTGATGATTCCTTCTTTACTTGACTAATTTATCCATCCTTTTGAGAAGTTTTCTGAATAATTAAAACACTAGGAGGACATTTTGGTACCCATTTCATCTTGGGTCCTTGAATGTTAGTATTAGGGCATTTAAGATCTTTAGGAACTCATACCATATTATTTCTCATATAAGAATTTCTTCTATAATTACATAAATGAGAAATATGTCCTAGATGACCACAAAAATTACAAATAATTGAATTTAATGATGGATTGGTCCTTTGAAGATCATCTTTGGAAAACTTAACATTTTTGTTGTTAATACATTCTATGTTATTTTTGCCACAAGCCTTACTTGAATTTTTATGTGAAATACCATCAATTGCATTCTTATTAACACACATGAATTGTAAGCAAATAGAATCATTAGCTTTAACAAATTCAAAAGATAATTTCTTAACTTGATTTTCTAAATCAATGCATTTTTCACAAGAAGTTGAGGTTTCACATTTCAAAGGCATTTTCTCATCAAGAAAAGCATATTCATTTTTTAAGTTTTCAATTTCATTTTCATTGGAGGAAATGCTTTCCAAACAAGATAAGTTTTTCATTTCTAAATTCAACAAACTATCATACAATTCATTATATGCACATTGTAGCTCATCATAGGAAGGACTATAATATGGTTTAACATTTTTTACCTCAAAGTCCTTTTTAAGGGAATTACCATCTTCCTCATTGTTGTCCATTAAGCATTCAAGAACATCTTCTTTCTCAATTTGTTTTGCTTTGCCTCTTCTTGCTCTCTATATACAACTTTATGCAAAGGATCATCATTAGCAAGATAGATAACATCAAGAACATTCCATATATCTTTAGCACTAGAGTAATTCTTAATTCTAGCATAAGCATTATCATTCAAACTACTTCTTAAGATTTGCATTGCTCTAATGTTCAAAGAAAAATATTTCTTATTATAGGCATTCCAAGTTTGTTTTGATTTACAAGTAAATCCATCAAGTATAATATCCCACAAATCAAGATCAATAGATTGCATATAAATTTCCATTCTAACTTTCTAATAAACAAAATTCACACCATCAAAGAATGGTGGTTTATTAATTTCAAAATAATTCATTTTGAAAAGCTTTCAATGGTTGCCAAACAAACAAGGATCTTTAACTCTAAGCAGTTAAACTTTCACCAGAGCACGAAGCTCTGATACCACTTGTTAGCCATGGCATCCATTACCCAAGAGGGGGGTGAATTGGGTGATGACTAGTTTTAATGCAACTTAGACAACTTATGCATTTTGAATAACTCAATTAATAAATGTAGTGGAATAAGTCTAATAAATGTTCAACTATTGAGGATTACTCAAATACAACTTGGGATATATGATGAACTAAGTGAATAAGCTAGATATCAAGTTATAACAATCAAAACATTAAGATATGCAATAGATAAATATATTTCACTAAATACTGAATTTAAAGAGTGTAGGGAAGAGAGAATCAAACTCAAGAATTTATTCTGGTTAAGCCATAAACCACTTGTGGCCTACATCCAGTCCCCAAGCTTAACTTGAGATTTTCTTCACTATCTCCTAGACTTCACGGGTGCTAGAAAAACCTTTGTACATACAAGAGCACTCCTCACACTTTGGGATACCTCACCCTTGTGCTAGAGCCTCCAATTCTTCAAGCTTCATAGGTGCTTGATGACCTTTATAATTTTGAGCACTCAACACCTTGGGATACCTCACCCTTTGTGCTTGAGCCTTTACCTTCAAGGGATGCCTCACCCTTTATAATTCTTGAGGGATACTTCACCCTCTTACAATGATTTCAAGATGAAGAGAAGGAATAGAAACTCTCACAAGAGTAGATATACAACTTGAAGAACAAAGTAT
Organism: Ormosia semicastrata; assembly: GCA_029884595.1. Taxonomy (NCBI): domain Eukaryota; kingdom Viridiplantae; phylum Streptophyta; class Magnoliopsida; order Fabales; family Fabaceae; genus Ormosia; species Ormosia semicastrata. The sequence continues at coordinate 73,464,421 of JAQQTO010000060.1, forward strand.
GGATAATAAGAAAACTCTCTCAAGAGTGGATAATACAAGTTGAAGCTAAATAGGTATAAAGGATTCACACTTTAAAGTTCAAAATATGATTTTTATGATTCAAGGATCAATTATAGTGTTCAAGAGGTGTATAAGCTTCATACAACACTTATATATAGAGCCCAAGTGATAAAATAGCCATTGGTAGTGTTTTATAATGATTTTCTATGAAAACTAGCCGTTTATAGCCGTTAGAAACGTTCCTGGGCACTTGGTAATTGATTACAAGCTTCATGTAATCGATTACAAGCTTTCTGGGCACTTTGTAATCGATTACACACTTCCTGTAATTGATTACACAGCTTCTGTCAACGTTGTAATCGATTACATGGCCTGTGTAATCGATTACAGCATTTTCTAGTTTTGAAAACTGACTTTAAAAGGTCATAACTTCTTCATTTCTCATCCGATTAAAGCGAATGACCATTCATTGGAAAGATATTTGAGTCTATTTTCAAATGAAAATAGTTTCAAAACCAAAATCAATGTAATTTGAAAGATATGATCAAAATAGTAACCAAAGGTCAGATTTTCAAAACTCAAACTTTAATTGGTCATAACTTTTTTGTTTCTTATCCGTTTAAAGCAAATGACCACTCATTGGAAAGATATTTGAGTCTATTTTCATATGAAATAAGTTTCAAAACAAAAATCAAAGTAATTTGAAAGTTATGATTAAAAGAGTAACTAAATATCAGTTTTACAAAATACAAACTTGACTAATTTTCACAGATTTGAAATACCACCAAGGCTAGCTTTCCAAAACCATTTTGTTGGGCATTTAAACATTTTAGAAACACTTATAAAGATGTTTAAAACTTGTTTGAGCTTAGTGTGCTTCCTTTTTACCTTTACACAAGATCTAAGTCCTATAAGCTATTCTTGAAGAACCTTGGGACTTAATCTTTGCACTTTCAATCCTTTGGCTTCTTGATGTATTTCAAGCTTCCAAAATTTTCTTCTCTTCATGTCTTGCACAAGCTTGGAACATCTTTATTATTTTCATCTTTCTTGAGTTAAGCATAGTTGTGATCTTTTTACTTTCTTATTGCAATGCTCACTCTTAGTACTTGGACTATCCTACAAAGTATTACTCACTTAAAACAAGCATAGTTAGTCTAAATTCATAACTCAATATCTTCATATGCATCATTTATAAATGTATAACTATAGTTAGTCTAACATGCATATAAGACTTTCATAGACACATTCAAATAAGATATTTATCAATTACAAATAGATATGCCTATATAGGATGCAACAAAGAACACTTTACACATTTTCATCAAAATAGAATCAAATCCAATATTAATTCAATACAACTCATATAATGCATTATTGGATATATTATATGATGACTGTTACATATATCTCATTGCATGATTATTAAATAAAATATAATTAGATAAATTACATCATCATGCATGATACAATATATCTCATTAAGCACATCTATGTAACATGATCAATATTCTTTTGTGATGCATTTGACATCTATTAAGCACAACTATAAAGCATAAGCATCATTCTTTTTGTTTTTTATTTGTCATCATCAAAATCTAACATATTAAACCATTGGGGCAAACCTATTTCCACAATCTCCCCCTTTTTTATGATGACAAATCACCAAAGAAAAATAAGTTTAGCAATATATAAGAATATATATTCATGTAAGTATATCAAATAATATGCATAAGAACATATTTTTCTTTTCAATTTTCACTCCCCTTATTTGACATCAAGAAAATGGCTTAGGAAGGAAAGATAATATTTTTCCCTTTATAAATAAAACGCATGTTGTCAAAAGGAGTAGGATAGAGGGAAAGAGAATAAGAGATAATCTTTGTTGACATGTTGATAGAATTAACGATAAAACATTTCATGTCAGACAAGGATGTAAGCCAAGAGATATAAGCAATGAATTAAGAACTAGGATCCCCCCCTCATATGCATATTATCAAAATATCAAACATAATAGTTTAACATAGTTATGCATATATTCTTAGTTAATAACTACATGGAAGAAAAATATGTAAGATAAGTAAGATAAGCTCTCCCTTATTGAAGCACAACATAGATAAAGGGAAATATACATGCCAAGACCGTGTAAGCACATTACCATAAAGAAAGCAAGACAAAGATATATATTCTTAATCCATCAATAAAAAAAATATTTTAAAACTTCTCCCCCTTTCAAAAAGAATTTTATAATAACACATTACATTTCCAAAAGCATTTTAGAAAGGTAGAAGGGTTTTATTTTGAAACCACATATTCCTTGAGAATGATCAAATCCAAATCAAAAGAATATTTGAAAGTACATCTTCTCTCTTTCTTATTAAACATGAGCCTTGAGAAAATAAAACACTTTAAAGAACAAGGCTTATCTCATATGTGTTATACTACTAAGAAACCATATATCAAGAAAATCATAGATATCAAACATTCACCATGATGGAATATGCTATAGGGATCAAAACATGTATAGAACTAATATCATTCACCCTATATGCAATGACAAAAATAGCAAGTTAATATCCAATTAAGCACTTTGTCAATGCTAAGCATACTTCTCATGTAAGGAAAGTATCTAATAATTTAATATCAAATTATCAACAAGTATCATACAACACATACCATAATAACTTAGGGATAGAGATACTTATTGAGAGAGTGATGCTTCGTTAGAATGTTCTTCGTTTATTGGATCTTTGAGTTTGGGCTTTCTTTCATTAAGTATTCCATTCCATTGTTCTTGAAGAAAGTCTCCGCTTGTCTCTTTTCATCCAACTCTTTTCTTTGTCCACATATGCTTGACATTTCAATATTTGATGACTATCTTTGAAGCACATAGAGACACTTGCAAAGCTAACTCTAAAAGTGCTCTAAAATATAGGTTAGCATCAAATATCATTTAAGCTCATTTACAAGCATAATTTAGGTTGATATATAATGTAAAACATGTACCATATTATCAACCATGAATTGTTAGCTCTAAAGAGAACAAAAGAATGATATATATACTTGAATCCAAAAGCATAGTTTAAGCATTTTCAAGGCAAGATTCAAGTTTATCAAGAAACACATGATCAACATCAAAACTTATATAAGCATTTTGGGGCAAACAATGATCATGTAAGGCATGTAATATCAAGTAAGAATTTCTAGTATGCACACATGCCAATCAAGAACAAGAAGTCTCTTATTGTAATGAAAGAATTTGAAAACCGTGGAACTATAACTTTTGAAACCATTCATGATTCATTTCAAGATATACTTCATTGTAAAAAAAATATTGAAGTTCAAAGATAAGTTTAAGGAACAAAAAAAAAGAATCATTTACTTCTTGTTTTCAAGATATGAATATATCAAACAATTTCAAACAAGAAGACAAATAACTTTTAACTATCCAATCTCCAAGTAAGCATATAAGCAAATTAAGCATCAAAGAGAAAGGATTAGAACTACTTATGAGGAAGTGATTTTACATATTTGAGCAAAGAGAATTGGTCACAAGCTCAAGAATAAAGATATTACTATAACATGTCATTCCAAGCAAAATGTATGCATATCTAACATGTTAGCATATATAAAAATATTTTTGAAACATAGTGCTAGAAAAGCACAACTTAAGGCATGATAAGGCATAAAAACAAATCTCTACTTATCCAAATATCACATGATATTCAATTTAAAGTATAAGTAAGGATAAGAGATTGATATCACTAATGGTGTACTCTTTGAATTTTTGTAGGTGACTCCAACTTCTATGCCTCAAGGCCCCTTGAGAATGTTGTGGTTCTCCATGTCTTTCTTTTTATGTTTTTCATCACTTTTAGAGAACTTGGATCATTTCAAGTTTTTACTTCACTTTAATGCATGCTTGAGCTAATAGTCACCCTACAACATAATTCAAAGCAATTTCTTTGGTATCCACCAATTATGGATCCATAGGGGTTAGTAATTGATCATTAATCCATTATGCTCTTATAGATATCAAATTTTCTATACTATGTAATTTGAGCACAACAAATTAAATAATCAATTACCATTAAGCACATAACCAAAAGCAAGCTTACTTTCATGATATATAGATAATTCAAATCATAGCAAACATACCTAGGCATTGTAGAATCTTATGTACCAAGATATATAACAAATTAATGAGCTATGGTACAATAAGAATTAATATAATCATGTGCTAAATAAAATATTCAAGTTTTACTAAGCACACATGGTTCAATCCTTTACCTAAGGCCTATAAGGAATATACCTCAAATTCATTGACTTTACAAGTGAATGTGCATAAGAGGTAGAAATGTTTGATACCTTGGCCTTGGTAATCAAGGAAACTCTTTTCCTTACCCATTGTCTACAACTGAAGCTGAATATGTTGCAGCTGGGAGTTGTTGTTCTCAAATCATTTGGATGAAACAACAATTCTTGGACTATGGTCTTGAGGTTGATCACATCCCCATAAGATGTGATAATACTAGTGCAATCAATTTATCCAAAAATCCCATTTTGCATTCTAGGACTAAACATATTGAAATAAGACATCATTTCATTAGAGACCATGTTCAAAAAGGTGATTGTATGCTTGAATTTATGGAAACCACTAAGCAATTAGCTGACATTTTCACTAAGCCCTTAGCAAAAAAAGCATTCTTCTATATAAGAAATGAACTCGGTATATTGGATCAATCATGCATAAGTTGATTACTTGCTGCATAACTTATCTTCTCTGATACCTATTTTTGCTCCTCTACTGCATAATATCATTGTTTCGCTGTGTAATTTTATAAGTTAATCTCTTTTAAATCCAATACTAACTTGAGCGTCGGAGTGTCCCCTTATTTTGTTTTGCAGGAGCTCAGTCCATGCTTAAGTCCCCCAATCTTAAAACTCAAGTTCCTACTGTGCAAAATGATCTCTGAAGTTCCTCTTACTTGATCTGATATTGGGATGAATTTTTTTTTAAAATGAAGTCAAGCCGAAGCGAACTTCAAGAAGACTTGAACTCATATGCTCAAGGATTATTCCCATGAAATTATTCTAGTTCCATCAGTGAAATGATCAAGTAAAAGAAGAAAATATCATTTCGTTTGGCCTCTGGAAGTGTTTGGAACTTTGAGGAGCTCTCTGTCAAGACAAAATAATCGGTTAAGCATGGCTTCTAATCAGTTACCCTGTATTTGGAAGCTATTTCATGCTCTCTGTCAAGTAAAATAATCGGTTAGTTGATTTTTCCTAACCGGTTAGCACAAACCGTGACATCCCAATTGGATTGCATAACCGGTTAGCACAAGGCACCTAACTGGTTACCCACCTTGCCTAACCGATTAGGACACCCCTCTTAAACATCCCCCAGCAGCGTAACTCTCTCCATTCATGCACCCTCACCCCCATTATCATCTTCATCCTCTCAAGCCCTCTCACACTCACTCCCTCACATTCATCACTTACCATAAAACCACCACAAATTCAGCCTTTAAACCCCATTTCTCTCACAATCCCTCACTTTCCATCATCTTTCTCAGATTAAAACTCCATTTTTCTTCTAAAATTTCCATCTCACTCATACTCTCTCTCTCCTCCACCATGCCCTAAGCCTCCATTCCCCACCATGGCCAGCAGCTTTTCCTTTCCCAAAAGGTCACGCACCAAAAATCCCAATATCCCAAAGGAAACACCTCCTACTGACACTGACCCAGATTTTTCAGTAGCTTTGAATCTTGAAAGATATTTCACTGACCCTGCTCAAATGAAGACATATCAGTTGGAATTTCATGCAAGACGCATCATTTCACCTAAATGGATGGACTGGGAGTTTTTCGTCCAAGAAGGATTCACTTCTCTTACAGAGCTGCTTGAATTCCATGGGTTGAGAACTCTTGTCACCACCAATCCAGGGTATTTCTATCTTGAACCTACTAAAGTCTTCTTCTGTAATTTATCTATTAAAGGTGGAAATTTGATTTCTGAAATCAAAAAGCACAAGATTGTTGTGAATCCCAGTGAGTGAGTTCCTTTGTTTGATCTTCCTCACTCCGGAGAAAAGCTCAAATTGGAAAAACATGGCTCATGGGAAAATTATAAGAGAGATCAAGCTGTCATAGGCATGCTTCAGCCTGGTATTCAAATGCCAAAGGGAACTTTTACTACCGGCCTTCTAAAGCTACATGATCGTCTTCTTCATTTCATTGTCACTCATATCCTAGCACCAAGGGCAAGTAACTATGCCCTGGTTGAAGAGGAAGACATCTTCCTGATGTGGCTTCTCAAGGAATGCATAAAGATCAACTGGCCTTTTTACATTATACATAATATGATGAAAGCTAAAAACAAGGCAGTTATGGATCTTCCGTATGCCCTTTTGGTTGCTCGAATCCTAGACCACCATAAGGTTCCCCTATTGGACGATGGCATTGTAAACACTGCAGGCCTTCATAAGTTTGGACTTGCCTCTCTTAATAGAATGCACATGAAGAACGTAAATGGCGAATGGACTTATGGTCATGCACGAGTGGCAGGAGCACCACCAGAAGAAATTCCCACTGATATGACTGATGTCCCTATGGAAGAGGAACCAGAAATGAGTAGCGTCTACGAAACCACAAGTGAAGCCTGTATTCTTGCAGCCATCGCGGATCTCCGAACCTACCAAAAGCATAGCAACTCAGTAATCTTTGATCAGTTGAGTGCTATGGAGGACCGCTTGGATAGGCTCGAGCGTCGCTTCCCAGCACCCGAAGACCCTGGGGCTTAGGCATGGACTCTCTGTTTCTATCATAGTTGTATTGCTGAACTAATTACTTCTTAGCTCTATTTTGACTATGCTTGGTTATCATATTTTGGATATTTTGGTAGACTTACTTGGCATGACTGATTATAAGTTTCTGGAAATTATGTTTAGTCTTAAAAGTTATCTTTGACCCATGATTTGAATCTTGAACATATTTAATTATGTTTTGAATGCTTGGTCTCGTATACCTTATCTATGTCTACCTGGTTTACTAGATCTTTTTTTATTATGACAAAAGGGGGAGAAGGATAGGGGCTTTCTATTTATTGAGAAAAGTAGGAAAAATAATTGTATGTGTTATGATAATGTGTTGTCTGTTAATGGTCCTGGATTCCCAAAACAAAGGGGGAGCTGTGCATCTCTGATTCAAGCACCTCTTGAATAAAAGAGTGGGAGTAAGTCTCCAAATCCTATTATGAATTCCAATTATCATTTGAACTAATCTTTTTCTCAATAAGTGTTTGTCATCATCAAAAAGGGGGAGAATGTGATTGATATTGACTAGATGCAAATGGTTTTGATGTCGACAAACAAGAAAGCAATGGATACATAACGATCAAGTCATAAGGAATTCAAGATTAGCATATAGGTCATAGATCTTATGTAAAGGTATATTAAGGATTCACCTCAAGCTCAAATGGCTTCCTTAAAATGAATTTGCAAATTGATTTTTTAAGTTAGGATCAAAAGGTTTTTGCAACACCTCTCTAAAATCTTACATCCTTTTTCAAGTAAATCTCCTTGCATGAGCCAAAATTGAAATAAGCCTTTTTGGGAACTTACCAGTTTTTTAATAAACACAAAACTGCTATCTGTCATTTTAGGAGCCAAAATTCTAAGGCCCCTAACCGATTAGGACCAGCTCCTAATCGGTTAGTTTGTTCAAACAGAGGCTTTGCCTCATTTTCTATTAAATGCCTAATTGATTAGGCAAAGTGGCTAACCGGTTATTTAACAACTCAGAAGCCAAAATGTTTTTGTCCTAACCGATTAGGTAGGAGACCTAACCAGTTATTCTCTAACTCAGAAGTCATTTTGTTCTTGTCCAAACCAATTAGGTAGGAGACCTAACCGGTTATTCTCTATCTCAGAAACCATTTTGATTGTGCCCTAACCGATTAGCCTGGAGCTCTAACCAGTTAGAAGCTTTCCCAGAAACCTTCTTTGTGTTGTCCTAACCGATTAGGACGCTTTGCTAACCGGTTAGTCTGTATTCTGGAATAATAAAGAGAAGCACGTAACAGCTATATTAATGAGCATTAATTGCTCACAACTACCTCCAACGGCACTAAATGGCCCTTAACTATAAATTTGGATGTTAGGCTTCAATGGAGGGTTAGAAAAATAGAAACTATCAATCTGAAAAATCACGACTGAGCATTAGAACAAGTTTTTCTCATCATTTCACAAAATCCTCTGTTTTAAGCTTGAACTTGTGTGAATCCCAAATACCATAGCTCTTCAATTTGTATTACTTGCTCTAGAGAGAGTTTCTTCCATTTAAATCTTATACAATCTGTTTAGAGAGGGTGAGGTATCCCTCAAGAATTGTAAGGGTAAGGTATCCCTTGGAAATAGAGGCTCAAGCATAAGGGTGAGGTATCCCAAAGTGTTGAGTGCTTAAGGTTGTAAAGGTTGTCAAACACCTATTGAAACTTGAAGAAATAGTGGAAAATCTCTAGCGGTTGCTTGAGGACTGGACGTAGATCACAAGTGGATTGGTGATCGAACTAGGATAAATCATTATGTTTATTTTCTCTAAACCCTTCTCTTTACATTGAGCACTGTTTTATTGAATTGCTTGAATATTGTTCCCTTTGGTTATTGCATTTATAAGTAAAAGTGTTTATCTCATATATCCAATCATTTCTAATCATCAAATAGCTTCAACGAAAATTGTTTATCTAACGATTTGCAAAAGATTTGCGAACTTGTCTTACATACTCAATTCACCCCCCCTCTTGAGTATTGAGGCCACTTGGTAACACCCAGCTCTGAATAAATCAGTAAAGATTTTCCCCAACTCAAAAATTATTATTTTCCTAACTCGAAGTAAATCATATACAGAGATCAAAAACATTCACAGAATAGTCAAAATAAATTTACGGCTCACAAAAAACATAAAACAGTACAATTCAAATAATATCATAAAATAGCAAATTTTGGGGTGTTACAATTCTCCCCCTCTAAAAGAATTTCATCCCCGAAATTAATCATACCTTAAAATAATTGAGGATATTGTTCCCTTATCTTATCTTCCATCTTCCATATAGCATCTTGTATCGTTTCATTCCAGATTACTTTCACAAACGGAATCATTTTCCCTCTGAGTTCCTTCACCATCATGTCTTCAATCTTAACAGGAAGCGTCTCATACGTCAAATCTTCTTTCAGTTGTACCTCGTCGGGATGAATGACATGTGAGGGATCGGGAATATACTTTCTCAATTGGCACACATGGAAAACATTATGGAGATTGGAAAGAAAAGGCGGTAAAGCTATTTGGTAAGCGACTGGACCTATCCGACGAAGAATTTGATAAGCGTCCAATGAATTTAGGAGTGAGTTTTCTGGATTTTATAACCCTTCAGACACCAGTCGTGGGTGTGACTCACAAAAACACATGCTCACCTTCCACAAATTCAAGAGGTCTTCTCCTTTTATCAACATAGCTTTTCTGTCAACTCTAAGTTGCCTTCATTTTCTCTTGTATCATTTTTACCTTCTCTGTTGTCTATTGCACCATCTCAGGTCCAATGGCTATACTTTCTCCATCTTCATACTAACACAAAGGTGTTCGGCATCATCGTCCATATAGTGCTTCATAGGGTGTCATCCCTATACTTGAGTGAAAACTGTTATTATAGGTGAATTCTACCAAAGGCAAGAATTCATCCCAACTCCTTCTTTGTTCTAACACACAAGCTCTCAACAGATCTTCTAACGACTAAATAGTCCTCTCTATTTGACCATCAGTTTGCGGATGGTAAGCAGAACTCAAACGAAGTTTAGTTCCCCTTGCTTCATGTAGACTTTGCCAAAATCTCGATGTAAACCTTGGATCTCGATCGGAAATGATACTAGAGGGTACACAGTGAAGTCTTACGATTTCACCAATGTACACCTGGGTCAACTTCTCCATCGAATATCTAATATTGATTGGCAAGAAGTGAGCAGTCTTCGTAAGCCGATCAACAATGACCCATATAGAATCATAACCTTTCTTAGTTTTTGGCAATCCAGTAACAAAATCCATTGCAATACTATCTCATTTCCATTCTGGAATAGTTAGGGGTTGTAGCATACCTGCTGGTCTTTGATGTTCAACTTTCGCCTTCTGACACACAAGACAAGATGACATGTGCTCAGCAACATCTCTCTTCATCCCAGGCTACCAAAATAATCGCTTCAGATCTTGATACATCTTGGTCATTCCTGGGTGTATACTCAGCTGGCTCGTATGAGCTTTATCAAGAATCAACTTCCTTAGCTCTGGATCATTAGGCACACAAACTCTGCCTTCAAATCTTAGAATACCATCGTGTCCTTCCTGAACCATTGACACAATATCTCGCTTCATCAGCTCACTTTTAGTTTATAGAAACTCGTCATCCTTCTGCTTCTCTCAGATTTCTTCCATTAAATCACTGATGATTGTAACCTTGTTTAAACAAATCTTTCCCAGCGTCAACTCCATGGACACCCACAAATTCTGAAATTATTCTATTAATTCTTCCTCCTTGATCATCATCGCAGAGACACTAAGCATCTTCCTGCTTAAAGCATCTACCACAACATTCGCCTTTCTAAGATGATACTAGAGTTGAAAGTCATAGTCTTTTAAGAATTCTAACCACCTCCTTTGCCTCATATTCAGCTCCTTTTGGTCGAACAAATACTTCAAACTTTTATGATCACTGAAGACGTTGAATGTAGCTCCATACAGAAAATATCTCCAAATCTTTAATGCGAACACAACTACAGCTAGCTCCAAGTCATGCGTTGGATAATTCCGTTCATGTACCTTCAGTTGTCTTGAAGCATACACTACAACTCTTCTATTCTGCATTAACATACATTCCAATCCTTGGTAAGAAGCATCACAGTATACTTCAAAAGATTCATTTGGATTTGGTAGAATCAGCACTAGTGCAGAAGTCAATCTTTTCTTCAATTCTTGGAAACTCTTTTTGCATCCATCAGTCCAAACAAAAGCTTGATTCTTCCTCGTGAGTTGCGTAAGAGGTCCAGCTATCATGGAAAAACCTTCAATAAATCTTCAGTAATATCCGGCTAATCCAACAAAACTCTGGATCTCAGTTACGGTCTTTGGCCTGTCCCATTGAAGAACCGTCTCCACCTTTGTTGGATCCACTGCAATTCCATCCTTAGAAATCACATGACCCAAAAACTGAACTTCATCCAACCCAAATTCGCCCCTTGATAGCTTCGCGTATAACTTTTTTTCTTTTAAAATCTGAAGAACTATGCTAAGATGTTCAGCATGCTCTTCCTGATTTTGAGAATAGATCAGAATGTCATCAATAAAAACAATGACAAATCTATCTAGGTATGGATGAAAAATCCTATTCATGTAATCCATGAATATCGCAAGAGCATTCGTCACTCCGAACGGCATTACAATATATTCATAATGACCATATCACGTTCAAAAGTAGTCTTTCGTATATCCTCTGCCTTGACATGAATTTGATGATAAACCTGATTGCAGATCTATCTTAGAGAAAACAGCTGCTCCTTTAAGTTAGTCCATCAGATCATCAATCCTTGGAAGTGGATACTTATTCTTTATTGTGACTTTATTTAGCTGATGGTAGTCCATACACAATCGTGACGTCCCATCCTTTTTCTTGACTAACAACACTAGAGATCCCCAGGGTGAAACACTAGGTCTCACAAACTATTTTTCTAACAGCTCCTCCAATTGCTTCTTTAGTTCTGCTAGTTTTGACGGTGACATTCGATACGGTGCAATTGATATAGGACCTGCTGTTGGTACAAGATCGATAGAAAACTCTATCTCTCTTTCCAATGATAATTCGGGTACTTTGTTAGGAAAAACTTCAAGAAACTCATTTACAACAGAAATAACATTCACATCTTTCTCACTCTTAACTTCTAAAGAAGATAGCAGCATGTATCCTTGGGCTCCATCCCTCAATAAAGATTCAACTTGTTTGGCAGTTAAAAATCTAAAAATCTCATCAGGAAATACTAAGGTCTTTTTAGAACAGTCTAATAGGATATGGTTAGAAGATAGCCAATCAATCCCTAAGATTATATCAATATTGGTAAAAGGCAAACAAATTAAATTAACAGAAAAGACTCGATTACTGATAGTAATAGGACAATTTAGGCATATTTTAGTAGTACTAACAGGTTTGGCAGTAGGTGTAGAAATAATCAGTTGAAAGTTCAAAGACGACACAGGCAATCCCAAACAATCCACACAGTCATATGCAATAAATGAATGAGTTGCTCCCGAATCATATAGTACAGTTAAAAGATTACCTGAGATGACATCTTCTCCCTGAATAAGACCTTCAGACTGAGAGGCCTCAACTCCACTCATAGTATAAACTCGTCCACTAACTTGTGGCTTAACAGCACGAACATTGCTCACTAAAGGCTCTATCTTTGCTTGATCACAATCCTTAGAGACATGACCAGGCTTTTCACATTGAAAACAGATTATACCCTTGATCGTGCAATCTCTCGTCAAATGGCCTTTTTCGCACTTCATGCATTTCATTGGCGATACCGCTGTCTGATTAAATTGATTGCCCCTTCAACCTCCTCCGCGTGGCTGCTGTTGTTATTGCTGCTGACTTCCCAAGGGTCGAGAATATGGTTTCCACTGAAACCGGTTGTTATTATTGTTGCCTCCCCTTTGGAACCTAAACGGTCCAAAATTGCGGCTCCTTGTGTCTCTTGGCGGCTCCAATCCTTCAAGCCTACAACACATATCCATTCATGTTGAAAACTGGTTCAGTCGCATGGGCAACACTCTTCTATTCAATTTGATTCATAAACCTTCTTCGAACTTGCGGCATTTCTAAACCTCGTACGGCTGGATTTGGAGATACCGGGAGAACTTCGATAAGCTCTCGAACTTTGCAGCATATTCATTGACAATCATTCCACCTTGTCGTAATCCCAGAAATTCCATCTCTTTAGCGTACCTCGCACTATCCGAAAAATATTTCTCTAAAAATACTTCGCAGAATAACTCCCATGTGATTGCTCTCCCTTCAGCTTGTAGTATCCTTCAAGTGGCTTTCCACCAATTCTCGCCATCTCCCATCAACATAAACGCAACGTAAGTCACTCTATGATCATCTGTACATCCTATTCCTTCGAAGATCTTCTCTAGTTCTTGGATCCACAAATCCGCTTTCTCAGGATCAAACTAGCCTCTGAAATGTGGTGGATTGTTCTGACAAAATTCTGACAAATGCTAGGCTTCTGCATTAGCTTCTTGTTGTTGTGCAACTCTTTGATTTTGTTGTATGATTACTTCTGCCATTCACTACATTGCTTCGGCAGCAACAGTCATTGCATCGTCGTCACGTCCTGTATTCGTACATGTACCTCTACCACGACATATAGTTTTCTTCACAAACAATCAAACACAATCCAAGAAGAGTCTGTTGTAATCTTTTAGAAATCAAACTCAGATGATCACATAACACAAGTAAATCAGACCTAACCACAAAAACCCCAAAAGACTCTAGCCGGGAGCTCTGATACCAACTAATGTAACACCCACCGTGGGGTATCACATTTAAGACTAATCCTAATATAACTTAACCAAGTTGTAAAAGAATTAATCTTGTAAAATCATTGATTTTTAAAATTTGGTTTACTGAATAAATTTAAATAAGTAAGCTAAGTAAAAATCATAATTAGAACTTGTAACTGAAATCACACCCACATTATACATAATTACTGAAAGCCTTTTGTACAAATAATTTACATAATATCCTTACACACCAAAAGATAAAATGTACAACAGACACTCTAGAACATAACTGCTAATACTTAAAACTCCTAAAAACTAACCTAAGGATTTGGATCCTCAGAAGGATCCTCCTCCACTTCATCATTAAAGAACCCAGGCGGATACAACATTCGCCTCACAAGGGTCCTTGCGGAAGACACCACAGAGTCTTCACGCGGTGTATACACAGTGCCACCCCAAAGTTCACAAATCGGCATCGTAAATTCTAGGAGCACAGACGCGTGTTGCGTCAAAATAGAAATCTCGTCGCGGGTTCCACTTAAGTTCAGAGTCAAGTCCCCCGTATATACAAACCGTTCTTTGTCAAAATCAAACCTCCAAGCATCAGTCCCCCCATGGAACTGAACTCGGACAAAACCAAAAACTTGGCGCCTCGCCGCCATCTCAACAAACAAAGAGTAATATCACTGATAGTAAAAAGAGTTATCAGCTCCTTGGCCTTCCCGGTCTTCATCAGACATACACAGTAAAACAAATATAATACAACAAAGAGGTGAGATTCCCTACATCAATACCAGTATGGCAGTATAAAAAATGACAATAAAAAAATAGAACATAATATCAAAATGGTAGATCATTTTATCACATAACAGATATAATATCAGATAAACATAATTATCAAATCAATATGTTGACCAACTATGCATATGCACACAAACCCATTCCTACTCCATGGAGCTACACACAATTTCGGAGAGAATGATCTAGAAGATATGTCTGTAACTTCGGCTGTCGTGGCCAAAAGTGCTATAATTTATCAATTTATCAACGTTCCAATCAAGGCATTCGTACAAGACATTCTACGCCAGATCGTGACATAGGACAATGTCTCAGTCCGGATCGTCAATGCATTTGCATCGGTCTGCCTCATGGACAGAGAGCTACCAACTGTCCATTGTGAGGTACTCGCACACCGACGCCCCCAAGGTCAACAAGTGACCTACACTTGTCTACTCGTACCCGCACATAGGTGTGATTCATCTCCTAGGCATACAGCCTTAACCAAATAAGTCGACACATTTTTCAATGCATGATGTACGATTCAAACACACACACAATCATTATTATTAAAGTATTTCACATACCCAAGCCTTCTCTTGGCGGTATCACTATTCAACATCACCGGGCCCACCACAACAGCCCGGCAGCAAACTGCTGTTACTTTCAATCGTGTAGCAATATTATTGCACTTTCTTAATCGCGTAGCCAAAAATTACTATTTTTAAATCACGTAAGAATTTTTTGCATATTTTCAATCGTGTAAAATATTTCTAACATATTCTAAGCTCAAATTAAATCTTTTCTCATTTATTTTTAAAATCTGACTTTAATTCCAATATTTCTTTAATAATTCATCTATAAATAATAATTCCAATATTTTCTTACTAAAAATAGTATTTTCTACTATTTTCCACAAAATAACATTTCTTTGATTTAAGTTGTGATATTACAGCTCAAAATTTCCTAACGCGCTTCAAAACCCAAAGGGTGAGCTATACGTCAGTAAATTTCAAGTTTGAGCTTTTATTTCAATTAATAACTTAATTACACTAATTTAATTAAAAATTAGTTTATTTTCTTTTTAGGTCTAAAAACCTATCAAATTAATTTTCTATCAATCAAATACTTAATCCTACAATTAGTAAATTAATTTTGGATCTAGAATATTAAAAACAAGTATGTTGGTCGAATTCCACATTTTGCTTCAACAATCATATATAATTATTTTCTAACACTTTATTCCTTGTAAAAACACTTAATTAAATTTCTTGTCATAAAATCATTTAATCCTTAAATAGGAAAGTAATTTAGAACACTTGGTTCCCTTGGTAGTGTTGAGGTCGTGAGCCTCTAGGTTCTTTGGAACCATCATACAATTTCCCATCATGTGAATCACATCCTACTTTACACAAGAATCAACAAGCTTTCTAAATCACATATTTAAGCATACTTTTAAAGTTATAAACATATCAATCACAAATAAGGAAAGCTAAAATAATCAAGTGAATAAATCCTTATGGATTTTTCACCACAAACAATTCTATTTCCTCACCACCAACACATGGTTGATGAGATTAATATCCCTTTTACCTCTAGGAAGAGAAAAAATCTCCAAGTTCCTCCTCCTCTTGATTTCGTGAAGCACCAAAGAAAAACCTAACAATCTTAAATAAATCTTAAAATCATAAACCAAGCTTAAAAACAAGAAACCATGGATCAATCATGGTTTAGAAATTCAATAATCCATCTTAGGATCAAGAAAACAAGAAGTTATCTTAGGAGTAGAAAATCAAAGCTTGATTTTTGAAGCACTTAGAAGATGATTTAGACAAAACTCACAAGATGAAAAGTGTTTAGGATATATCTAGGTTTAGAAAGTAGAATTGGATAAAATTATAGAAGCTCGGAGGTTGGGTTTAGGTGTGGTAGTCGTGAGCTTCAAAGAAAAGAGAATAATGGAGTTTAGAGTGTTCTTGGTGTTCTTGAAGTGAGAGAAAAGATGAAGGAGATTTTCTTGTCACAAAGTGTAGTAAAATGAAATAGAATAGCTATTTTTCCAAGTCTTGGCCGTGTGGTGCATGGATAGAAAAGATCAAGGCTTAATCAACTTGATAGGAAATATCACATGGCTTCACATGGCCTATGTAATCCAATGGTCATCAAATGATCCTAATAGATCATTCAAGAACCTCCTAGTACACAAAGTGGTCGTGTGGCTCAAAGGAGTGACTAACTTAGTTTAAATTCAACTAGTTTCTAGTTACACCTAGATTAGGTAGTTAGTTTACTTAAGCTAACTTAGTTAGGTTATTTAGTTACATAACTAACTATTTAGTTACATGATTAAGTCATTGCATAGGTCATGCATTGGTCATTCCTTCTAGATGATTCTAGATCCATTTTATAACTAGGATTCCTAAGTATTTGGTAACTAAGTTAGTTCCATCTAGTTACTAGTTAGGCTTTTAGGGTAACTTAGTTAGTTTATCTAGTTACTTAGTAACTAGTCCAACCACTTTTGTTGACTACTTCCTATTGGTTAAGAAAAAGTCAAGCCATTAATGTTGACCATTTCTTATTGGTTCACAAAAATAAGTCACAATCTATTTTTCGACGAATAAAAGATACCGGGTCTATTACTCAGTGAGCAAAAGCTACTATTTCCAAAACAGCAGATATTATTCGACAGATAATAAAATGTGAAATATTTTTTATTTCACAAATAAATTTTAAAAATTAAAAGATCGGTTAAAGTGTCTCTCGGATTCGGGTTTAGTAAGATCCCCTGGCTCCGAATAAATCAGTAAAGATTTTTCCCGGCCCGAAAATTATTATTTTCCTGACTCGAAGTAAATCACACACAGAGATCAAAAACATTCACAGAACAGTCAAAATAAATTTACAGCTCACAGAAAATATAAAACAGTACAATTCAGACATTATCATAAAATAGTAAATTTTGAGGTGTTACAATTGCCGTGTTAAACAAGGAGATTAATGAGCTAAAAATTAAAAATGAGACCTTAGGACTTATTGATGCTAACTCATTATGCATGACTTGCTCTTCACTTGATAATGCATTCATTCAATTACATTGCTCATCATGTAAAGCATTTGAAAAAGGAGGTTGAGGATTTGAAAAATACTTTTGTAAAATTTACCTTTGGAACAGACAATTTAAATGTGTTACTAGGGAAGCAAAAATATGTTTTTCAAAAAGCCAGTTTGGGATAAAATCCAAATAACCAACAAAAGTCTTATAAGAATATCTTTGCTTCCTCAAGTACATCAAGTAGCCCATTTATCAAATGCTTTTATTTTCGCAAGAAAGGGCATCGTGCATCAACATGTAATATAAAAAAGAACATCAACACCAAGGTTGGAACTAAGACGGTTTGGGTTCCTAAGGGCACCTTGCCCAATGCTAACACACAAGGACCCAAGAGAATTTGGGTATCAAAGGTTAAAACTTGAATGTGTGTTGTAAGCGTGCTTGAAAACTAAAAGCTCAAGTTGGTATCTTAATAGTGGTTGCTCCAAGCACATGATGGGTGGTGGATCCAAGTTTTCCTTCCTTGCACTAAAGAACCATGGACATGTCACATGTAGGGACAATAATAAAGGAAGGATCCATGGTATTGGAAAAGTTGGTAAGAACTCTTCCACTTCAATTGATAATGTCTTGTATATAGAAGGACTCAAACACAATTTGTTAAGCATTAGTCAATTATGTGATGAAGGTAACAGAGTTATTTTTTATTTAAATTGTTGCATGATTGAGCGCAAGGATGATAAGCAAGTTAAGTTTGTTGGTCATAGAATTGATAACACATATATATAATTAACCTTGATGGTATTACCTGTCAAAATGCAAGACATCTTATGAGTAAAGAGATTATTTGTAGCTATGGTATAGGAGAATTGCCCACATTCATATGGATCACCTAAACAAACTTGTTTCCAAAGATTTGGTAATTGGTCTTCCAAAACTCAAATTTGAGAAAAATAAACTTTGTGATGCATGTCAAAAGAGTAAATAAGTAAAGGTTTCTTTCAAAGCAAAAAATGTTGTTACGTCTACTAGGCCTTTACAACTTTTGCATATGGATCTTTTGGACCATAAAAAACTATGAGTTTTGGGGGCAACTACTATGCTTTTGTGATTGTGGATTATTACTCTAGATACAGATGGACTCTTTTCCTTACTCATAAGAATGATGCCTTTCATGCATTTAGAAAACTTGCAATGGTTATTCAAAATGAAAAGAACTGTAGCATTGTATCTATAAGAAGTGATCATGGTGGGGAATTTAAAAATCATGAATTTGAAATATTTTGCAATGAAAATGGCATTGAGCATAATTTTTCTGCTCCTAGAACTCCACAACAAAATAGAGTGGTTGAAATAGAAAATAGGACTTTAGAAGAGTTAGCAAGAACTATGCTCAATGAAACAAGTCTTCCTAAGTATTTTTGGGCGGATGTGGTAAGTACCACTTGTTATGTTATGAATAGGGTTCTAATAAGACCCATTTTAACGAAAACCCCCTATGAACTATACAAATGAAGGAAACCAAACATTTCTCACTTTCATGTCTTTGGTTATAAGTGCTTTATTTTAAACAATGGAAAAGATATTTAGGTAAGTTTGATGCTAAATCTAATGAGGGAATATTTCTTGATTACTCTATTAGCAATAAATCATTTAGAATTTATAATAAGAGAACAATGACCATTGAAGAATCAATTCATGTTGCATTTGATGAAACTAACCCAAATGATCTGAGAAAGGATTTAGTTGATGATGTTGTAGAAATCTTGTCAAAAAGTCACTTGGAGAATCAAGAGAAGGAGGCCAAGAAGCAAGAAGAAAGTTCATTTCATCCCCCAAGGCAAAAGGATTCACCTATCATAGACCTTCCCAAGGAATGGAGGACATCAAGATATCATCCTCTTGACAAAGTGATAGGTGATGTATCAAAAGGGATAATCACTCGAAACTCTCTTAGAGATGCATGTAACCATATGACTTTTGTCTCTCAAGTTGAACCGAAAGATATAAATGAGGCCATTAATGATAAACATTGGATCTTGGCCATGCAAGATGAACTAAACCAATTTGAGAGAAATCAAGTTTGGGACTTAGTTCCAAGGCTTAATGATCATCCCATAATTGGCACCAAATTGGTCTTTAGGAACAAACTTGATAAAACAGACTTAATAATAAGAAATAAAGTTAGGTTGTTTACAAAAGGCTATAATCAAGAAGAATGAATAAATTATGAAGAAACATAGGCTCTTGTAACTAAATTAGAAGCCATAAGAATGCTACTTGCATATGCATGCATCATGAATTTTAAACTTTTTCAAATGGATGTTAAAAGCGCACTTTTAAATGATTTTATACAAGAAGATGTGTAAGTAGATCAACCTCCTGATTTTGAAAACTTTGAATTGTCCAACTGTGTCTTTAAATTGAAAAAGGCCTTGTATGGCTTAAAACAAGCTCCTAGAGCTTGGTATGAAAGGTTGAGCAAGTTTCTTTTTAAAAAAAGCTTCTCTAGAGGCAAGGTTGACACTATTCTCTTCATCAAGCATAAAATGCATGACATACTTGTTGTTCAAATTTATGTTGATGACATAATATTTGGTGCTACTAATAACTCTCTATGTAAGGAATTTACCAATATTATGCAAAATGAGTTTAAGTTGTCTATGATGGGTGAGCTCAACTTCTTCATTGGTCTCCAAATCAAGCAAACAAGGGATGGGACTTTCATAAGTCAATCCAAGTATTGCAATGAGCTACTTAAGAAATTTGGAATAGACAATACCAAGCATATGGCTACACCAATAGGCACTTCTTGTTATTTGGACAAGGATGAAGGAGGTAAATCTGTAGAAATTACAAAAATATAAAGGTATGATTGGCTCATTCCTTTATTTTATTGCAAGTAGGCCTGATATTACATTTAGTGTGCACATGTGTGCTAAATTTCAAGCAAATTCTAATGAATCACACCTAAGTATTGTAAAAAGAATTATGAAATATCTAATATGCACTTCACAAATGGGCTTGTGGTACCCTAAAGGTGCCTCATGTAGTCTAATTGATTATTCTAATTCTGATTTTACTGGATGCAAAATGGATAGGAAGAGCACTAGTGGAACATGCCATTTGCTTAAAAGCTCGCTAGTTTCTTGGCATAGTAAGAAACAAAATAGTGTGGCATTGTCTACAGCTGAAGTTGAATATGTTGCAGCTGGGAGTTGTTGTGCTCAAATCCTTTGGATGAAGCAACAACTTCTAGACTATGGTATTGAACTTGATCACATCCCTATAAGGTGTGACAATACTAGTGCAATCAATTTGTCTAAAAATCTCATTTTGCACTCAAGAACAAAACACATAGAGATAAGGCACCATTTCATAAGGGATCATATTCAAAAAGGGGATTGCATGCTTGAATTTGTTGAAACCACTAAACAACTAGCTGACATCTTCACTAAACCATTAAACAAAGAAGCATTCTTTTATATAAGAAGTGAACTTGGCATATTAGACCAATCATGCATCTAAACTCTTGCTGCTCAAACAAATTTGCTGCATAATCTGTCATTGTGTTGCATAACACTGGTCATTTTACTATTGTGCAATTTTGGTGCAAAACTTGTCATGTTTAATATGCTATCTTGCTGCATATTTGGGCTCACTGCATAGTTATATATATTTTTTACTTTTGAATCCAATACATACTTGAGCATTGGAGTTTCCCCTAAGTTTGTTTTGCAGGTGCTTGATCCATGCTTAAGTCCCCCAATTTCCTCTAATCATGTTCCTGCTAAAGAAAATTGTTTTCTGATTCTCTTGAAGAAGAAAATTTTGTGTTTGGGATGCTTTTATAGTGGTTAGTGTTGATGAAAATGAAACGAAGTTAAGATGACACAAATTGGTGTTTTAAGGATTGATTTCTTGAATAATTTTTGGTTTTGGAAGTGCAATATGCAGTTAGAAGAAGAAAATAACCTATTATTTGGGTTTTTGGAATTAATTTGTCAAGGTGAAGTGCTCTCTGCCAAGCCAAATAACCAAATATGAAGCTTCACTAATCGATTATTGGGGAATTGGAGTATCCTGGTACTCTCTGGAACAAAACAATAACCGATTAGAGTCATTCTCTAACTGATTATTTGATAAAAACAAAGGCCATGCTTTTAACCCACATAACCAGTTACGCAACCCCTATAACCAGTTATTGACCTTCACAAACTCCCAACCGAGAACCCCTCTCATTCACGTGTGCCTCCCCTTCCTCCATTGTCATCTTCTTCCCTCAAGCACCCACTCACTCAAACACCTCTCCCACTCCAAATTCAACCAAAATCCACCACTAAAACTCACTTTCCATCACTTTCCACTAATCAAAACTTCTATCTTTTTCCAAATTTTCACCTTTCCTTATATTTTCTCTCTCCTAAATTGAGCCCTAGCCTCCATTTTCAACCATGGCAAGCAATTCATCTCACCCCAAGCGTTCTCGCTCCAAAAATCCTAATGTACCCCTACCAACACCTATTTCACCTACTAACCAAGACTTCTCCATTAACCTCAACATTGGAAGGTACTTCTCCCACAAAAATCAGATGAAGCAATACACACTACATTTTCATGTGCGACACCTGATTCAGCCCAAATATATGGACTGGGACTACTTCGTCAGAGAATGATTCACGTCCCTCACAGAGCTCTTAGAATATTATGGGTTGAAAATTCTCATCACCACCAACCCCAACTACTTCTATCTTGAACCCACAAAAGTTTATTTCTACAATTTAAACATTGTTAGTGGAAATATGATTTCTGAATTTAAGAGGCATAGAATCATTGTGTCACCGAGTCAGTGGACTCCCCTGTTTGGTCTCACTTATTTTGGAGATAAACTTCTTGTGGAAAATCACAGCTCATGGAAGGGATTTGATCGAGACCAAGCAGTAGCAAGCATGCTTCAACTAGCATTCAAATGCCAAAAGGATCTTTCACTACCGGCCTTCTGAATCTACAGGATCATCTTCTGCACTTTTTAGTCACACATATCTTGGTACCAAGGGCAAGCAACTATTCCTTGGTTGAAGAAGAAGACATTTTCCTATTGTGGGCACTTAAAAGACGCATGAAAATCAATTGGCCTCATTACATCATGCATTACATGATAAAATCTAAGGAAAAGGCAATGATGGATCTTCCTTACACCTTGTTAGTTACTAAAATTCTAGATCAATATAAGGTCAACTTAGAGGACGATGGAGTTATTTACACTATCGGTCCCCACAAATTTGGAGTTGCCTCTCTAAACCGCATGCAAGTGAAGAAAGTGAATGGTGAATGGGTCTACAGTCATGGACGTGAGACAGCAGCACAGCAAGGAGGAATTCTTGCTGCCTCTGCTGACGTGCCTATGGAAAAGGACCCTGCCACCAATGATGGCCACATTTTGGAAGCCATTGCAAACATGCAAGTTAGTATTGAAGCCTGTATTGCAGATCTTAAAACTTATCAAGAACACAGCAACACAATTATCTATGATTGCTTGAGCGCTATGGAAGATCACCTGGATAGGCTTGAGCGTCGCTATCCACCACCGGAGGATCATAGGGCTTAGGCATAGAATACTTATTTCAGTTATAGCTTCTTTATTATGATTAAAGCTTATTTAACCATTATAAGTTATCTTTTGGATATGATGTTCATTATCTTAAAGTCATGACATGCTTAACTATGATTAGTATAACTTGGATGTTTTTGAAGTAAATGGATTGTTAAAATGCTAATATGTTTACATTATTGTTGGATTATTACTGGATATTTGTTACATAGCAATGGTTATGTGGACCCTATATATATATATATATATATATATCATGACAAAAGGGGGAGAAGGTTTATGGTTTTGAGAAAAGAAAGATAAAATAACAGAAGGTATATTTTTCAATGGTCTTAGGATTCCAAAATAAAAGGGGAGCTGTGCATCTCTGATTCAATCATCTTTAGAAAAATAGAGATGGAGTAAGTCTCTAAAACCTTTTGTGAATTTGAATATTTATTTGAACTAACATTTTCTCAATAGTTGTTTGTCATCATCAAAAAGGGGGAGAATGTGATTAGCATTGACTAAAGCAATGGTTTTGATGATAACAAACAAAGAAAGGAATGAAAATGCAAAGATCAAGTCCCAAGGTGCTTTAAGTTTAGAATATAAGTCTTAGATCTAGTGTAAAGGTATTTTTAGGGTTCACACTAAGCTCATCAATTGGTTTTCTTACTCAACTTACATAAGTTTACAAAATCATGATTTATACATGTGAAAATGGTGTTTAAGTTTAAGCAAAGTGGTTTTAGAAAGATTGAAAAATCCTTTAGAAATCTTGCTTTCTTGACAAACCAATAACAGGTTATTACTGTTCACATAACAAGTTATTTGCTAAAACAGAAGTGTGTCAAGGTTTTTTTTTAAAACTCCTAACCGATTAGGCCTTTCCTCTAATCGGTTATTAGGTAAGTCAGGAGCCAATTTAAAAGATCCTAACCGATTAGGCATTTCCTCTAATCGGTTATTAGGTAAGTCAAGAGCCAATTTTAAAAGCTCCTAACCGATTAGGCCTTTCCTCTAATCGGTTATTGGGTAAGTCAGGAGCCAATTTTTAAGGCTCCTAACCGATTAGGACAATCTCCTAATTGGTTATTTGGGCAACTAGAAAACACGACCAACGGTTCTATTAAGAGCATTTAATGTTTCTATCTACCCCCAATGGCTCTTAATTGTATTTGGCTATAAATTTAAGTTGTTGGGCATTTATGAAGAGGTAAGGCAAATAATTTGAAAATTATTCTTAAGCATTGAATATGTGTTTTCACTATCCCTTCAATCATACTCTATTTTTGAGCTTTAAAAGTGTGAATCCTTGATACCATAAACTTTAACTTGTATTATCCACTCTTAATAGAGTTTCAATTTATCTATATCTTATTTAATCTTTAAAGAGGGTGAGGTATCTCTCAAAGGATTATAAAGGGTGAGATATCCTTTGAAAGTAGAGGCTCAAGCATAAAGGGTGAGGTATCCCAAGATGTTGAGTGCTCAAGTTTGTAAAGGTTGTCAAGCTCCTGTTTGAAACTTGAAGTTATAGTGGAAATCTCAGGTGTTTACTTGAGGACTGGACGTAAGCCACAAGTGGATTGGTGGCCGAACTAGGATAAAGCTTTGTGTTTGATTTCTCAAAACTCTACTCTTTACTTTGTGTACTGTTTTATTGAATTATTTGAATTCTATCTCTCTTAACTGATTCACTTGTAAGTGAAAGCTCTCTCTCTTCTCCATCCATTCACCTCTAACAAATAATAGCTTCAATGAAAATTGATAATCAAGGTTTTCATAAAAGAATTGCGAAAATATCTTTAATACTCAATTCATCTCTCATCTTGAGTATTGAGGCCACTTAGTAACATGGAAAAGAGGGAATGTCGCATCCTCTCATACTTGTCCAAGTCTTACCCTACGTACGAGGATAATTTCCTAGATATTGGGTTACGCTTGAAAATTAAATATTATTTCTTGGTTGTTCATCTCAACCATCAATCTCATCATGCATGCAATAAGATACTCTATTATATCTTTTCACATTATAGTATAATACAATTCGTAATCTAGCTTCCATAATTTCAATGTGCACCTTAAGATCATTAAATCATTTAACAATTCCAAATATGTGTGTTTAAATAGGATAATCGATTAGCACCCAGTTCTAATCAACTATCACTTGCTAAACAGGTCATTTTTCAAGTCCATAATCGATTACCATTGTTGGTTAATCGATTATGAACTTCTCATGACATTCTATTAAAGACTAATAATTGATTACCATCCTTGGGTAACCAGTTATTGCTTTGCTATATCATTCTATCACACACAAATAATCGATTAGGCCTTGGCTCTAACCGGTTATTGCCTAACGTGACATTCTGTGATGCTCTAATAATCAGTTAGGCCTCAATCATAACCGGTTATTCTAATATTAGGATATTATGTTACACGCAGATAATTGGTTATGCCCTGGCCATAATCGGTTATCTAGGATATTTTTAGCAAAAATCAGAGTTTCAAACAAAAACAACCCAAATCAATCACATATATACCAAATATAACAAAATACTTCATAGATATCCAACCCAATCAATCATAAAATGATATAGCAAATATGGGTAAGCCTCACACTAGTTTATTTATCTTCTTCAAAATCTTAAATCCTTAGAGTTTCAA
The DNA here is from genome assembly GCA_029884595.1 of Ormosia semicastrata. Classification (NCBI taxonomy): domain Eukaryota; kingdom Viridiplantae; phylum Streptophyta; class Magnoliopsida; order Fabales; family Fabaceae; genus Ormosia; species Ormosia semicastrata. Next base: position 73,490,123 of record JAQQTO010000060.1, read on the forward strand.
ATCTAAAAGAAATAAACTTAAACCCACAAGAATAACACAAGAATATCATTCCAAATTCATAAACTTCATAATTCAAAACTTATCATTCAATCAAAGTTTTCATTCAAAACTCTAAGAAATCAAGTTAAGGCAGGAAAAGTTTAAGTAAACAATTCCCGACCTAGCTTGTGGACACTTTCTTCTTCCCTTTCTTATCTTTCTTTTCTTCTTCTTCTTGCCTCCTTCTTCCCTTTTGATTCTTCCTTTTTCTTTGTTTTCTTTTCTTCCTTCTTCTAGGTAACGAGAGAATGAGATAATGGAGAAAGTGAGAAAAGTGAGAGAAAAGAAAGTCAACAATGAGATAAGGATGAGAGAGTGAGGCGATGGAGGAAGAAAATAAGAGAGAAAAATGAAATCTAACTGGAAACATTATATTTGTTAAGAATACTTTAATCCTCCAACACTAAATTTTCTAACCTTCATAGGTATTATAGAAATTTCTAGGATTTCATTCTATTCTCTATTTCATCATTCAACAATTTTCCTTATACTTCTTTATCAGTCACTAAGCTTCATTATTCTTTTCTAGGTTAAATTAAACCTATGGAATTGAACTAAGAAGCTTTCAGATGTCCATTTTAATCTATTTTCATTCTCAAATTAATCTACATCCTCTATTTGACATTAGTTCATAATCTTATAATCTTCTAAGCTACTTTTCTTTCTAATTTGGCCTTTAAACACTTACTTAGTGTCATTCAAAATGTCAAATTAATTCATTTAAGCCTCCAAAATTTACTATAGCTCATTCCAATCATTCATAACTTAGAAATAAATCCCTCATATTTATTTCTATCTTCTCAGCTATTTAAGAAAAAATCTAAGTTTATATGAATTATTTCTCACATTCAATGTTATAGATTTATACTCAAACTAATCCAGATAGTTACCGAAATTAACGGGTGACCTATATCAGTATTATTGAGCTTTTATAACCCTGATTAGGACTATTAGGTTAGAGAGAATGTTACATTGAGAGGCATATAGACTGGATACCTCCCCTTTGGTGGTGGCTTCAGGTTCCGTGGTTATGAGGGGGCCTAGGCTAGCTTTGGTCGTGATTCCTTACCTTTCTCTAGGTTTTTCCTTGCTTTGATAACATCCTCCGCATTGATGTATTTTTAACCCTTTTATATGAACTCATCCATCATGAGGGCTTCTCTTTTGGTTAGGGAGTGGAATAATGGTCCTTGGTGGAGTCGCTCCCTGATTTAGTGTAGGGCTAATCTTTGGTCCCAATCCTCAATGTTCAGGGATTCCTTGTTGAACCTAGCTATGTAGTCTCAGAGGCATTCATCTTTCCCTTGTTTGAATTAGGCTAAGCATGAAATGGATTTCGGCTGCACTTTGTTAGTGGTGAAGTGCAGCAGAAAATCTCGAGGACAAGTCATTATAGTCAACCACGGACTTCAGAGGAAGGGTAGTGAACCATCTCAAAATGACTTTCTTCAGAGAGAGGGGAAAAGCCTAGTACATAAAGGGGTCATTACCTCCTACGAACATCAAGGCTGAGACATAGGCGTCTGAATGCTCTTGAGGGTCCGTTGTACTATCATAGGCCTCAATGTTCATTGGTTACTTAAACCTTCTGGGTATCTTGAATGCCATCAATTCATCAGATAAAGGTTGCCCTTGTAAAGCGAGGGTTCCCTGCCTACCAAACTCCACTGCCTTTGAACTTTCAGCATCACGGTTATCGGCACATGCTGGTTCCCTACGTTGATCACGCTCCCTTCTCAGAGGGTGGGTTTTGTCTTCCCTCTCCACGTAGACTGGTCTCTCTAACTCTGCCAAACACTAACCTTGTTCCCGTAGTCTTTCGTCTTGATGCCAAATAAAGTTTGCCATATCTCGGTGGGATAGCTTCTGGGGCATGGATTCTTGCTAGTGTGAATCGAGGTCTTACTCACATGCCCCTAAGTGCTACAACGTCAGTACCTGCTCTCCAATCACTCTTGAAGGTGTTGCACGAGAGCCTAGACGTTGTCTAGTCTAAATCCATGATGGGAGAGGACAAGGGCTTCATTAGAGAGAGGCCTCCTCCCCATCTCGCTTAGATTCTGGGTTGACCGCTATTGGTTAGTTGCAGATTGTGGTGGACACATGGTGCTAGCTGTAACGTCCTAATTTGAGTTACTACAGTATATTCGTAATATACTTAGTAAACAAGAATAGACTCATTATTTAGTACTTTTAAACATTATAAAAACCTTGTAATACGTTTCAAAAATACACATTCAAATATAATAAAAAAATAGATCCTCGAAGAGAAACAATTCGAACTAAACATTAACGACATAACTGAGTTTTCGATTTTGAACAGTTCATAATTTTGATTACTTCATTGTATCAAATATGTACATAATACATAAGTATTCAATTACAAACTAGGCCTTCATGGCCTATATACACCATATACATAAAATCAAAAGAAACTACACTAATCAAAGATATAACTTCATTTTCCCTACTTTGAAGGGTCCCGATTTCGATATAACATACAAATAGACAAACAGGGTGAGAATTCAAAAATTCTTAGTAGCATAACTCAATTAGTGACAATTCAATACAATTCCATATATTGATAACATCGCAATGCAATTATGTATTGATGCATATAAAATGATCAATGATGATATTTATGAAATGTATTACGATGATGTTTGTGAAATGTTATGTCTTCTGTCAAAGTGTCCTGTTCACCACTTTGACATGCTATGATATGTCATGTTCTTTGACAAAGTGCCCCATCCACTACTTTGACATGTCTTCGACAGAGTGCCCCATACGCTACTTTTCCCTTTCCATCAACATTGAAAAATAGTTCCTTAGCTTTAATCATTAGCTCATTGCCTTTTCGACTATAATCGAAATCATGTATAAACGTTTAATATAGCCTTCTTGAATAACTTCCTTAGCTTATTCGATTATCATCAAAAATATTTGTTCAAAAATAACTATCATAATCTTTTATCAATATTGAAATCTTACTTGACATCAAAATCTTACCAATCAAATAACACACATAGTCTACTTGATTAGCACTAACAGTGCCCTTTCTGAATTATGTTGATCGAATAGCTCTCCTAATCTATTCGATTAGCCTCGAAAGTCATGTCATTTGAATTGCTCACTTAATAACTTAGTTTAACATCGAAATCATGCAAATTCGAATAGCTAATACTAAAACTAAAACATTTTGTAATGTTCTAATCAAGTATCCTCTTGCCTATTCGAACAAAACACTGCAAAAATATTTTCTGGTGCATTAGTACATCACTTTTATATTCATAAATCATGTAGTAAAACTGAAGAAAAGCTATCAAATTCTTATGGATGTATTTATGCTTATGCATGTTCAAACACATGTATGTTCAAATCTCATCAATCAAATAAATCAATAAACAGAATCATGTCTCATCAAATAAACAACTCAGTACAATACATAGAACCATGACTTTTTCAAATTTCATGGTAAACTCCATGTTGTCCATTCCTTGCCAGTTTCCAACTAGTAGAAAAGGATATAGTATAGTAACAAACACAAACACCTCCTACCTCAAATTCCTAAAGATAGTGTTTGATCCTTCTTTATGTTCCTTCATTTGGTTCTTCTTCCTCTTCTTTCGATTATGCTCTCTTTATTCCTACTACTCTTTCTTTTTTCTGCTTTCTCTTCCTTCCTAATGCTCTTTCTTTCTTCTTTTCTCTATTTCATGTTCTGTTTGTCTTTTCTCTCTTTCTTATCTCTTCTTCTATTTTTCTTATTTCATTCCTATCTTTAACTTTTCCTCTCTTTCTATTGTTACAGTCGTGTGAAATGAGAGAAAATGAGAGATATTTATCCTTAAGGTCAAAGACGATGGATAGAAGAATCTAGAGATAAACTTATTTGACTTTTAGGGTAAATTAAACCTCTTAAGACATTTTAGTCCTTTATGTTGGTCAAAAATGGCTAACTAACTCATACTAATATTACTATAAATCTATAACCTCAAACTACAACTAATATATTTGGGAGGATGTTACACTAGCTAGCAGTAGGTTGATCATAAGCAACGGAGGCATGGTGTTGGCTGGTGGCGGGTTAGTTTTGTGCTGTAGAAGCACGTTGTTGTCTTATGCTTACCATGGTGGTGGTAGAGGGAGTAGGAGTTTAAGGTTCTCATAGACGGCTTCAATGTTCAGAACAAGTTCAAGAGGGTCACCTAGAAGCATTCTAGGTAGACTAGGTATAATGGTCCTACTTAACATAGTGGCAGCTACAGTGGAGCAGAGGGCGGGCAAAAAGATACTCTGACACTCAAGTGCACTAGGAGAGTAGTGTATAATGCCTAGAGAGTTACCTGAGTAGCTTAGCCCAATACTTATAGTTGAGTGGTGCTTAGTTGTTAAGCTAGATAGGAGGAAAAATCTCATTTGAATTGAATATTAATGAGTGATTGTAGTTGATATAACAATTCCCCAAATTGAGGGATTCACCAGAGATTGGCTCCCAATTTGTTGGAGCCGTTACTACCATGGCCAAGTGGATTTGGATCTGGGGCCCGTCTTCGTGTTGCTGGGTTGCTCCTAGTTGGGCTTGATCTCGTATCCTAGTCCAAAACAGTAACTACCCACATTCAGGCATGGGACCCGCCACATACTTGTCATCAGCTTGCTAATCGCTTCTTGTCAAACATAAGGTTTAACATCAACATGTTTTTAGTTACCTAACTTCGTCAAGGGATCAGTGTAACTTTGCCTCCGAGACTTTGTAATTTTGCTAAGTATGCTTTCCTTTATCGAATTACTTATCTAATTGAGTGTGCATGATTCTCCAAGTAGTTAACTTTTGTCAAACCCTTCCACTTGTCAATGAGATCTCTCTCGAACCTCATAACCTTTATTGAGTTGGCTATCAGAATGCCTTTGATATTGGTTGACTACTTTGTCGACCACTACTTTCGATAAGCTCTTGAAATTTAATATTTTTTGTAACATATTACTACTTGATCAAGCGTGGGGGAATGCTCATCATTTTATTGCCAGTAAACTTGAGTTGGTGAAGGATGTGTCCTTAAATTTTAATAGGGAGGTCTTTGGGAATATCTTCAGGAGGAAGCATCATTTAGAAGCTAAATTAAGGGGTATTCAGCAGTAACTTGAAACGTTGCATTCTTCTAACCTTTTTCTTTTTGAAAGAAATTTTCAAAAGGACTGTCAAGAGGTTTTGAGACAAGAAAAGTTGTTATGGTACCAAAAATCTTGTAAAAAATGGGTAAAGTTTGGCGACTACAACATGAAGTTTTTTCATGCTCAAACTATTATCTAGAGACGTCGAAATTGTATTAGTGGTCTTTTCATTGATGATAATTGGTGTTCTGATGATGAAACTCTAAAAAATGAAGCTCATGGTTATTTCAAATCTCTTTTTTGCTCAAATGATAGTTGTCAGCCAAATGCTTTGAAGCTTACTCTTATTCCTCATCTTAGCTCTCCTGCTTGCAATAATTTACTGAAGCCATTCACTAAGAAGGAGGCCTTTGATGCTTTATCTAGTATGGACTCTTATAAGGCTCTGGGTCCAGATGGGTTTCAGCCTTTTTTCTTTAAACAATGTTGGGATGTCTCAAGGATGCTTTTGTCACAATTTCTTTTGATGTGGTGTTCAAATTAATGACCAAGGTCCTGGTTAATAGATTGCGCCCATTCTTGAATGAGGTTATTGGTCCCCTCCAGAGTAGTTTTATCCCAAGAAGAGGAACATCTAAGAATGTCATTATTGCCCAAGAAGTCATACACTATATGCAGCGTGCCAAAGATAAAAAAGGTACTCTTCTTTTTAAAATGGATCTTGAAAAAGCTTATGATAGAATTAAATGGGACTTCCTACGTATCACCTTGCATGAGTTTGGTTTTCCTAATGCTAGTATTAGCTCAATTGTAACGCCCCTTTTCTGGAGGGAACGTCACATTGTCAAATAAAATAAAATGCGGAAATTAAATAATTAATCACTTAAGACCCGGTTTAAATAATTAAAGGTTGAATTACCTGATACTTTAATATGTAAAAATAGCAGTATATTTTTTTTCTTATAATAATGATGACAATGCGGAATGTTAATTACCATAAAATAAAACAATAAATGAAATTTCACCTGAATAACATACATACATATACTTAAATATAACGGTGTTTTAGTTACAAGCCTGGAATCAATCCAAAAAGCAAAACTATACATGCCTATGGATTTACATATCAACACTACTCCCGAGAATAACAAAATATACAACCCATAAGACAAAAATACCATCAGGCCCCCAAAATAAAAGACGCAGCCATCAGTAGCTACCAGTGGTGTCAATCCCTCATGTGAGGAGGAATCGTGTCAGGATCCTCTTCAGGGTCCTCTTCGGGGTCGTCCTCAGGGACTTCCTCGGGATCTTCCTCAGGATCTTCCTCATCATCAGAGGAAATCACCATAGGAATAGCAGAGACACGGGACGGGGCCCGAGCTGTAGAATCAAATGAGTCTTCACGCGGGTTGTGGAAACGAGAACCCCACATCTCATGAATGGGTAGATAGAACTCCAGACGTAGTCGAATATGGCAGGTGAGAACCGGCATCTCGTGTCGCCTCCAGGCTAGAGCAATAGACACGTCGCCGAGGTACACACAGCGATCGGAGCTGAGGTTGATGTGCCAGCATTCTGGCCCTCCCAAAAAGGTCAGACGCACGTCGCCCAGAAGTCCGTGCATGCGCGCCTCCATCTCCAAGCAAATGCTAGTTGAGGTACGGCCACCCGCTCGAAGGTTCAGTAGCACCGACCTCCTTGCCGTCGTCTTCGACAAATATAAAGTATATACAAATAGTGCACAATAGCAATACAGAAAAGAGGTAAGATATCCTACCATCAATACCAATACAGCAACCAAGAACCGAACGGCGCATAGCGCCCACGTAGCATGTAAAGGCAATAAATAAATTTCTAAACAGATAACCAGTCAGGCAGTCATCGACAGGGATAATGAATAAATCATAATAAGCAGTTGAATCCAGGCAGTTAAATCCAGACAGTTAAATCCAGGCAGTTAAATCCAGACAGTTAAATCCAGACAGTTAAATCCAGGCAGTTAAATCCAGACAGTTAAATCCAGGCAGTTAAATCCAGACAGTTAAATCCAGGCAGTTAAATCCAGACAGTTAAATCCAGGAGTTAAATCCAGACGAGTTAAATCCAGCGGTTAAATCCAGCGAGTCCATAATAATAAGAAGCGATCAACCATTCATAGTATACAAAACAAAGCATCAATAAATAAATGTATGATAATGTGATGCATATGCATGGACGCCCAATATCCTACTCCATGGGAATAAATCCAAAGTACATCCAGGACTCGATCGTCAACGAGATGTTTCCCAAAGTACATCACGACTCAATCGTCAACCAGATGTTTCTCAAAGTACATCCGACTCAATCGTCAACCAGATGTTTCTCAAAGTACATCCGACTCAATCGTCAACCAGATGTTTCTCAAAGTACATTTTAGGTTCATTATGGATTTCCCAAACTCTCCAAGTTTCACACTCTCTTGTGCTTTTCTTCTAGTAACCTCAAGTCTTATAATAATTATCTCATTGGCTCATTAAGGTTTATGAAACCCTTAATTTCTTGTACTCTTTAAATACTTGTAATTCAAGTTATGGGTTATGGAATTTTAGCCCAAATCTCACTTAGAGGCCGTGGCCTTCCCAAGGTCTCAATTAAGTCATATTCACATGATTAGTCCCATTTAAGTGTTACTTGATCCAATTTATTTAATCACTATGATTACCTTGCAATTCTTGCTTATTTCCTAAGTCTTAACCATAATTCATTATGAAAATTAATGTTACAAATTATCTTCTATTAAGCTTTACTTAATTTCTTGATTAACTCAAGTCTTAGTATCTCACAATTTTAGTCATCATTTCCCTCATTCAAGCCCTCATAATAGTGACACTCAAGGGGTTACTAGATTACCATTTTCTTTTCATTAACTTGTCCTTCCTTTACTCAATTCACCTAGCATCATTCTTGACATAAATTCCATCCAAATTCAGCCCACAAAGCCCCAAGAACCATGGAACTTCTAGCCAAAATTTTTAGATTTTAGTTCACCTAACTTGCCCTTAATTCCTTGTCTTGATTAAGCTTTACATTGATCAAAATTCTAACTTAATTTCCCCACATTTTCCAGCCCAAAACCGTGACACACTTAGGATCACACAACCAGAATTTTACTCCACTTAAACCCACATTAACCACTTGATTAAATTAAGCATGTATTGATAAAAAATTAAGCATCATTCATCATGCATTTTCCAAGCCAAAACAGCCCCAAAACCGTGACACACTTAGGATCACACAACCAGAATTTTACTCCACTTAAACCCACATTAACCACTTGATTAAATTAAGCATGTATTGATAAAAAATTAAGCATCATTCATCATGCATTTTCCAAGCCAAAACAGCCCCAAAACCATGACACACTTAGGATCACACAACCAGAATTTTACTCCACTTAAACCCACATTAACCACTTGATTAAATTAAGCATGCATTGAAAAATTAAGCATCATTCATCATGCATTTTCCAAGCCAAAACAGCCCCAAAACCGTGGCACACCATGGATGTCCAGCAACCAGAATTTTCAGCAAGCCAACATGGATTCCAATCACAAGCATACATGATTAAACAACCATTCAATCCATTTCTCAAAGCTAAACTAAGATAGCAAGCAAGTAAGCAAATTTACAAGCACATTCAAGAATAACCACTATGTGGTTTTTCTTCCAAAAATCAAATACAAGGTCCCTAGTTGCTAAAGAGGTTGAGGGGGATTAATCTTCCTCTTACCAAGAAGAAGAACCAAGAACACTTCCAAGAACCCCTTTGATTTTCGGATTTTGGCTCCAAAAACCCTAGAAAATGCAACATGAATTAGGACAAGGTAATGGTGTGAAAATGAAGAAGAGAATAGCTATAAAATCAAGGTGAAAATGGAAAACGAAAATGGTGTTAAATTCTGAAAATTTTCAGCCATGGAAGCTTACCTTCAAAGCTTGAAAAGAGGTTGAAGATGATGGCTTTCTTGAAAACTCCAAGCACAAATGTTGAAGAGAATGAGTAGGAGATTAAGAAAGTATGATCAAGTATTATTTTTGTGATGGTTGGGGAATGGGAGAGAGGCTGCCTTGTGTGGTGAGTGAGTGGGAGAGAAAAGAAAGAAATGTTGAAGAAGGAAATGGAAGAGGAAGAACGTAAATGAGATAGGAAAATAGGTGTTTTGGGTGATAATGATGTAATTCTAATATTTGGTTTATTGAAACCAATTAATTCCCTTCCCAAACAGCAGCAGCAGACGTGAGAGGGGAGAGAGTGATCAGAATTTTTGGCTTCCAAAGGAAGTTAAGGGCATTTGGGTCATTATTTGGTCAAAGCTTCTCAAAGAAGCTTTGATTATTTAATATTAAATTTGAATTAAAGTGAATGGATTAGACATAAAGTAGATTGCATTAGGATAATGTGATAGGATTTTTATTACACACTATTATCCCATAGATAATAGTTACAGTTGATAGAAATCGAAATTTAATTAATCGACAGATGAATTTTTTTTTGTATTAATTTATTTTATCTGTTAAGATTTCTCGAAAAATGGTGCGAACCTCGTAAAAGCTGTGTCAAGTCTCGGGTTTAGTAAGATCCCCGTCGACTTATCCATAGTCCAAGATTCACAGAGAAAATGTCGCATTTTCTCGATTCGCATGATATACGCACGCAAAAGCGAGGAATATATTAAAATATTCATCGTTTAGAAAAATTCCCAAAAAATTCTCAAAAATTGCAAATATTGTAAAACGATTATTCGTCATGTTATTTTCCAGTTTTTGAAACGTTACGATCGTTTTCACGACTCGTTCGTATTCACAAAACGAGGAATATATTAAAATATTCATCATTTAGTAAAATTTCGAGAAAAATTCCCATAAATCACAAATATTAGAAAATGACTATTGATGATGAAACAATCAATTTTCGGAGTGTTACACTGGTCTCAGAAATTTTCAGCCCAGTGTACACGCAAAACGAGGAATATATTAAAATATTCGACGTTTAGTAAAATTCTAGAAAAATTCCTAAAAATCAAGAATATTATAAAATGACATTTTATAAATGAATGAACAGTTTTCGGGATGTTACAACACTCCCCAACTAAAAGAAATTTTGTCCTCGAAATTTACATACCTCAAAACAATTCGGGATGTTGCTCCTTCATCTTGTCTTCTAATTCCCAAGTAGCATCACCGGTTGCTTCATTCCAGATCACCTTCACTAATGGAATTTCCTTGCCTCGAAGTTGCTTTATCCGTCGATCCTCGATTCTCACGGGAGGTGCCTCATAGGTTAAGTTCTCTTTCAAGCATGCGTGTGTCGGTGCTATCACATGACTTAGATCGAGGCAAATACTTACGAATCGTGACACATGGAAAACATTGTGTATGTTTGAAAGAATGGGAGGTAAGGCTATTTGGTAAGCTCTTGGACCTACACGGCGAAGTTGGTAAGGTCCAAGGAATTTTGGAGTGAGTTTTCTAGATTTCAAAGCCGCCGGCCCGGTCGTAGGTGTGACTTTCAAGAATACGTGCTCACCTTCTTCGAACTCAAGAGGTTTCCTTCTCTTATCGGCATAACTCTTTTTTCGGCTCTCCGAGCGATCTTCATCTTTTCTTGAATCATCTTAACTTTCTCGGTCGTCTGTTGAATGATATACGGCCCAATCGTAAGACGCTCTCCGTCTTGGTACCAACACAATGGTGTTCGACACCGTCTTCCATATAGAGCTTCATAGGGTGCCATCCCTATACTCGAATGGTAACTGTTATTATAAGTGAACTCTATTAATGGTAAGATCGATCCCAACCTCCAGTCTGTTCAATGGCACAAGCTCTAAGCAAATCTTCTAGAGATTGGATCGTTCTTTCCGATTGACCATCGGTTTGCGGATGATACGCCGAGCTTAGGCGCAATTTCGTTCCCAATGATGCTTGCAAACTCTGCCAAAGCTTTGAAGTAAACCTCGGATCTCTATCCAGAAACTATACTCGTAGGTATACCATGCAGTCGACGATTTCTCCAATATACGGTCGGGTCGGTTCTCCAAGCTGTACCTTATGTTAATCGGGAGGAAATGAAGCGAGACTTTGTAAATCGGTCAACTATTACCCATATCGAGTCATGTCCTATTCTTGTCTTAGGTAACCCCACAACGAAATCCATTGCAATCTTTGTCCCATTTCCATTCGGGAATAGACAATGGTTGCGGCAATCAGCCAGGTCGTTGGTGTTCCACTTTTGCTTTACGACGGACTAGGCAAGTCGATACACATCTAGTAACGTCACTTTTCGGTCCGTGCCACCAAAACAACTTCTTCAAATCTGGTACATCTTTGTTATGCCGGGTGCATATTCAACTTGCTCGTGTGAGCGTGATCCACAATATATTGTCTAAGCTCTTGGTCACGAGGAATACAAATTCTTTCCCGAAATCTTAGAATTCCATCCGTTCCTTCTTTGAACTCTGTTTCTTTGCCTTGCTTTATCAGCTCTCGCACTTCTTGCAAAAATTCATCGGCTTTCTGCTTTTCCCGGATATCTTCCATCAGCTCGCTTGAGATGGTAACCATATTCATGCGAGATTTCTCCCGGTTTCAACTTTACAAACGACCACACATCTCTAAATTGTTCGATGAGCTCCTTTTCCTTGATCATCAAAGCGGTAAACAACGATAGTCTTTCTACTTAAGGCGTCGGCCACGACATTTGCCTTGCCGAGGATGATACAACAAGCGAAAGTCGTAATCCTTCGAGAATTCTAGCCATCTCCGTTGTCTCATATTCAGCTCCTTCGATCATATAAGTATTTCAAGCTCTTGTGGTCACTTGAAGACGTTGAACGTTGCTCCATAAAGGAAATGTCTCCATATCTTTAGAGCAAAGACCACATTTTGCCAACTCTAAATCGTGTGTCGGGTAGTTCTTCTCGTGCACTCGCAGCAAGCTGTCGCGAAGCATAGGCCACCACTTTTTTACGTGTTGCATAAGGACAGATCCCAATCCTTGATACGAAGCATCACTGATACACCTCGAATGGCTCATTCGGATCGGGTAATACCAATCTTGGTGAAGTAGTGAGTCGTTCCTTCAATTCTTGGAAACTCGCTCGCGCACTATCGGTCCATTCAAAAGTCGATTCTTCTTTGTCAAGCGGGTGAGTGGTCCGGCAATTTTGGAAAATCCTTCAATGAATCTCTGTAATATCGGCTAAGCCCACGAAGCTACGAACCTCCGTTCTGGACTTTGGTGTTCCCATTGTAACTTGCTTCTACTTTTGACGGATCTACCGCGATTCCTTCCTTTGAGATCACATGGCCCAAAAACTTCACTTCGTCAAGCCAAAACTCACACTTCGATAGTTTTGCATACGGCTCTTTCTCCTTCAAAATTTGAAGAACTATCTTTGAGATGTTCGAGCATGATCCTCGATTACGAGAATATATCGGGATGTCATCAATGAAGACGACAACAAACCTATCCAAGTACGGACGAAAGATGCGGTTCATGTAGTCCATGAAGATAGCAGTGCATTCGTCACGCCAAACGGCATCACAAGATACTCGTAATGACCACCGTATCGGGTGAAAAGCAGTCTTGGGTACATCCTCTGTTTTCACTCTTATCTGATGATACCCAGATCTCAAATCGATCTTCGAAAACACCGCTGCTCCCTTCAGTTGGTCCATCAAATCGTCAATTCTCGGGAGAGGATACTTGTTCTTGATCGTCAACTTGTTCAATTGCCTGTAGTCCACGCACAATCTTGAAGTACCGTCCTTTTTCCTAACTAATAACACAGGCGCTCCCCAAGGTGATACACTTGGTCGGACGAACTGCTTCTCCAAAAGCTCTTCCAGCTGTTTCTTAAGCTCTGCCAGTTCCGTTGGTGACATCCGATAGGGTGCTATAGACACAGGACCAGCTCCGTGCGGATCAATAGCAAACTCTATCTCACGAGTTGGTGGTAATCCAGGCACTTCTTCTGGAAAGACTTCAGAGAATTCCCTCACTACAGGAATAGTGCTCAAGTCAGCCTCAATCTCGATTCTCAAAGAAGATAGCAGCATGTATCCCTGAGCTCCTTCTTTCAATAGAGCTCGCGCTTGGTTGGCCGTCAAGTATCTAGAATTCTCATCCACAGGAAAGACTATGGTTTTTCTAGAACAGTCTAACAGAACATGATTGGAAGATAACCAGTCCATTCCTAAGATTATATCTAACTGTGTTAAAGGTAGACAGATTAGATCAACAGAAAAGACGCGACCTTCAACAATCAGGGGACATTTTAGACAGAATTTGGTAGTAACTACAGGTTTATCAGTAGGGGTTGAAACAGTCAACTCAAAAGGTAGTTCAGACACAGACAAGCCAAGTCGTAGCACACAGTCATAAGATATGAAAGAATGGGTTGCCCCAGAGTCATACAGTACTTTTAAAAGATTACCTTCTATGGTGCCTTCCCCTTGAATCAAGTCTTCGGATTCAGAAGCTTCGGCTCCGCTCATAGTGTAAACTCGACCTCCGGCTTGCGGTTTCTTGGCTCGAGTCGCATTGACTGATGGTTCAGCCTTCGTTTGATTGCAGTCTCTAGATATGTGACCTGGTTTGCCACATCGGAAACAGATGACTCCTTTGATGGTGCACTCCCTCGTAGGATGATCTTTTCCGCACTTCAGGCACTTAGAAGAACGTGTCATATTCTGACCAGATCGGTTCCCAGTAGAACCTCCACCAAATTGTTGCTGATTTCCCGCCGGTCGGGAATAAGGTTTCTTCTGAAAGCGGTTTGAACCACTGCCTCCACCTCTTTGGAACCTAGTAGGTCCGAAGTTCTTGTTTCTCGAGTCTTTAGCCCGTTCCAAGGCTTCAACTTCACAGCACGTGTCTAGCAATTCTGAGAATACCTTCATCTTCAGAGTGATGACGGCTTTCTTCACCTCATATCTCAGTCCTTCGGTGAATTTCCAACACTTCCAGACTTCATCGGTTTGGTGTTGGTAGTGTGTAGAAAATTGCTCCAAGCTCTCAAATTTAGCTGCATACTCGCTGACGGTCATACCTCCTTGTCGCAAGTTGAGGAATTCCAGCTCCTTTGCATGTCTCGCGTTTTCAGGAAAATACTTGTCCAAAAACTTGTTCTTGAACATTTCCCAGGTGATATCAGTTCCTGCGGCTTCCAATGCTTTCGAGCTCGTTCCACCGGTTTTCGGCATTGCCGTAAGCATGAAAGTAGCATAATTCACCTTCTTGTCTTCGGCACAGTTCATGCCACGAAAGACCTTTTCCAGCTCCTTGATCCATAGACTAGCTTTGTCAGGATCAAATTCTCCCTTAAATTGCGGAGGGTTGTGACGACGAAATTCTGCTAAATTCTGCGCATCCGCAGTCGCCTCATGTTGTTGAGTAGATTGTTCTTGTTGTTGAACAGCACGCTCATTTTGCTTGCGCAATAAGTTATGCCATCCATCTGCATCGCTTCTACTGCAGCTGCAATATCTCCACTTCTCGCCATTTCACTTTCTCTTAAGTTATGTAAGCTGAAACATATAGAGAGAGTTAAATGTATTCACTCAGAATGCCAATCACAGAGATTTCACACAGCACAAACAAGACAGACTCACACACAAGACCCAAAGAAAACATGGGGGCTCACGATACCAACCTAATGTAACGCCCTTTTTCGGAGGGAACGTCACATTGTCAAATAAAATAAAATGCGGAAATTAAATAATTAATCACTTAAGACCCGGTTTAAATAATTAAAGGTTGAATTACCTGATACTTTAATATGTAAAAATAGCAGTATATATTTTTTTTTTCTTATAATAATGATGACAATGCGGAATGTTAATTACCATAAAATAAAACAATAAATGAAATTTCACTGAATAACATACATACATATACTTAAATATAACGGTGTTTTAGTTACAAGCACGGAATCAATCCAAAAAGCAAAACTATACCGCCTATGGATTTACATATCAACACTACTCGAGAATAACAAAATATACAACCCATAAGACAAAAATACCATCGGCCCCCAAAATAAAAGACTGGCAGACCATCAGTAGCTACCAGTGGTGTCAATCCCTCATGTGAGGAGGAATCGTGTCAGGATCCTCTTCAGGGTCCTCTTCGGGGTCGTCCTCAGGGACTTCCTCGGGATCTTCCTCAGGATCTTCCTCATCATCAGAGGAAATCACCATAGGAATAGCAGAGACACGGGACGGGGCCCGAGCCGTAGAATCAAATGAGTCTTCACGCGGGTTGTGGAAACGAGAACCCCACATCTCATGAATGGGTAGATAGAACTCCAGACGTAGTCGAATATGGCAGGTGAGAACCGGCATCTCATGTCGCCTCCAGGCTAGAGCAATAGACACGTCGCCGAGGTACACACAGCGATCGGAGCTGAGGTTGATGTGCCGCATTGCAGCCCTCCCAAAAGGTCGGACGCACGTCGCCCGAGAAGTCGTGCATGCGCGCCTCCATCTCCAAGCAAATGCTAGTTGAGGTACGGCCACCCGCTCGAAGGTTCGGTAGCACCGACCTCCTTGCCGTCGTCTTCGACAAATATAAAGTATATACAAATAGTGCACAATAGCAATACGAGAAAAGAGGTAAGATATCCTACCATCAATACCAATACAAAGCAACCAAGAAGCGAAGCGCGCATAGCGCCCACGTAGCATGTAAAGGCAATAAATAAATTTCTAAACAGATAACCGGTCGGGCGGTCATCGACGGGGATAATGAATAAGTCATAATATCCAGACGAGTTAAATCCGAGTGAGTTAAATCCAGGCGTTAAATCCCGAGTTAAATCGAGCGGTTAAATCCAGTTAAATCCAGTTAAATCCAGGCAGTTAAATCCAGGCAGTTAAATCCAGGCAGTCCATAATAATAAGAGCAGTCAACCATTCATAGTATACAAAACAGCATCAATAAATAAATGTATGATAATGTGATGCATATGCATGGACGCCCAATATCCTACTCCATGGGAATAAATCCAAAGTACATCCGACTCGATCGTCAACCAGATGTTTCCCAAAGTACATCCGACTCAATCGACTCAATCGTCAACGAGATGTTTCTCAAAAAGTACATCCGACTCAATCGTCAACCAGATGTTTCTCAAAGTACATCCGACTCAATCGTCAACCAGATGTTTCTCAAAGTACATTTTAGGTTCATTATGGATTTCCCAAACTCTCCAAGTTTCACACTCTCTTGTGCTTTTCTTCTAGTAACCTCAAGTCTTATAATAATTATCTCATTGGCTCATTAAGGTTTATGAAACCCTTAATTTCTTGTACTCTTTAAATACTTGTAATTCAAGTTATGGGTTATGGAATTTTAGCCCAAATCTCACTTAGAGGCCGTGGCCTTCCCAAGGTCTCAATTAAGTCATATTCACATGATTAGTCCCATTTAAGTGTTACTTGATCCAATTTATTTAATCACTATGATTACCTTGCAATTCTTGCTTATTTCCTAAGTCTTAACCATAATTCATTATGAAAATTAATGTTACAAATTATCTTCTATTAAGCTTTACTTAATTTCTTGATTAACTCAAGTCTTAGTATCTCACAATTTTAGTCATCATTTCCCTCATTCAAGCCCTCATAACCGTGACACTCAAGGGGTTACTAGATTACCATTTTCTTTTCATTAACTTGTCCTTCCTTTACTCAATTCACCTAGCATCATTCTTGACATAAATTCCATCCAAATTCAGCCCACAAAACAGCCCCAAGAACCATGGAACTTCTAGCCAAAATTTTTAGATTTTAGTTCACCTAACTTGCCCTTAATTCCTTGTCTTGATTAAGCTTTACATTGATCAAAATTCTAACTTAATTTCCCCACATTTTCCAGCCCAAAACCGTGACACACTTAGGATCACACAACCAGAATTTTACTCCACTTAAACCCACATTAACCACTTGATTAAATTAAGCATGTATTGATAAAAAATTAAGCATCATTCATCATGCATTTTCCAAGCCAAAACAGCCCCAAAACCGTGACACACTTAGGATCACACAACCAGAATTTTACTCCACTTAAACCCACATTAACCACTTGATTAAATTAAGCATGTATTGATAAAAAATTAAGCATCATTCATCATGCATTTTCCAAGCCAAAACAGCCCCAAAACCATGACACACTTAGGATCACACAACCAGAATTTTACTCCACTTAAACCCACATTAACCACTTGATTAAATTAAGCATGCATTGATAAAAAATTAAGCATCATTCATCATGCATTTTCCAAGCCAAAACAGCCCCAAAACCGTGGCACACCATGGATGTCCAGCAACCAGAATTTTCAGCAAGCCAACATGGATTCCAATCACAAGCATACATGATTAAACAACCATTCAATCCATTTCTCAAAGCTAAACTAAGATAGCAAGCAAGTAAGCAAATTTACAAGCACATTCAAGAATAACCACTATGTGGTTTTTCTTCCAAAAATCAAATACAAGGTCCCTAGTTGCTAAAGAGGTTGAGGGGATTAATCTTCCTCTTACCAAGAAGAAGAACCAAGAACACTTCCAAGAACCCCTTTGATTTTCGGATTTTGGCTCCAAAAACCCTAGAAAATGCAACATGAATTAGGACAAGGTAATGGTGTGAAAATGAAGAAGAGAATAGCTATAAAATCAAGGTGAAAATGGAAAACGAAAATGGAGTTAAATTCTGAAAATTTTCAGCCATGGAAGCTTACCTTCAAAGCTTGAAAAGAGGTTGAAGATGATGGCTTTCTTGAAAACTCCAAGCACAAATGTTGAAGAGAATGAGTAGGAGATTAAGAAAGTATGATCAAGTATTATTTTTGTGATGGTTGGGGAATGGGAGAGTGGGCTTCTTTGTGTGGTGAGTGGAGAGAAAAGAAAGAAATGTTGAAGAAGGAAATGGAAGAGGAAGAACGTAAATGAGATAGGAAAATAGGCTTTTGGGTGATAATGATGTAATTCTAATATTTGGTTTATTGAAACCAATTAATTCCCTTCCCAAACAGCAGCAGCACGTGAGAGGGGAGAGAGTGATCAGAATTTTTGGCTTCCAAAGGAAGCTAAGGGCATTGGGTCATTATTTGGTCAAAGCTTCTCAAAGAAGCTTTGATTATTTAATATTAAATTTGAATTAAAGTGAATGGATTAGACATAAAGTAGATTGCATTAGGATAATGTGATAGGATTTTTATTACACACTATTATCCCATAGATAATAGTTACAGTTGATAGAAATCGAAATTTAATTAATCGACAGATGAATTTTTCGCTGTATTAATTTATTTTATCTGTTAAGATTTCTCAAAAAATGGTGCGAACCTCGTAAACTGTGTCAAGTCTCGGGTTTAGTAAGATCCCCCGTCGACTTATCCATAGTCCAAGATTCACAGAGAAAATGTCGCATTTTCTCGATTCATGATGATACGCAAAGCGAGAATATATTAAAATATTCATCATTTCGAAAAATTCCCAAAAAATTCTCAAAAATTGCAAATATTGTAAAACGATTATTCGTCATGTTATTTTCCAGTTTTTGAAACGTTAAGATCGTTTTCACGACGACATTCGTATTCACGCCAAAAGCGAGAATATATTAAAATATTCGTCATTTAGTAAAATTCGAGAAAAATTCCCATAAATCACAAATATTAGAAAATGACTATTGATGATGAAATAATCAATTTTCGGAGTGTTACACTTTGGTCTCAGAAATTTTCAGCCCTAGTGTACACGTAAAACGAGAATATATTAAAATATTCGACGTTTAGTAAAATTCTAGAAAAATTCCTAAAAATCAAGAATATTATAAAATGACATTTTATAAATGAATGAACAGTTTTTTTTATGCATGGAGAAACTCGCTCTTTCAATATCTGAGAAAGTTAATTCTGGTTATTGGCTACTGGTGAAAATATCAAAAAGGGGCCCGTAATTTCTCATTTATTTTTTGCTGATGACTGCTTACTGTTTCTTAAGGCTAAAGCTTCACAAGTTCAGCATGTCACATATGCCCTTCGTGAGTTTTGCCTTGCTTCTGGTCTTAAAGTTAATCCTGATAAGTCCAAAGCTATGAGTTCTAGGAATGTGTCTAGAAGAAAGTGTGAAAAATTCATAGCCTTCTCGTCTATCCGGTTTACCACAAATCTTGGAAAGTACCTTGGTTTCCCTCTATTGACAGGTAGAGTTAAGAAGCAGGACTTTGCTTATATTGTTGAGAAGTTGAACTCTAGATTGGCGAGCTGGAAGAGTCGGTTATTAAATAAGGTTGGCCGTCTCACTTTGATTAATTCGGTTCTTACCGTAGTTCCTAGATATTTGATGCAAATCATGTGGTTTCCTAGATGTATTTGTGATACTATTGATGCTAGGTTCGCAAATTCCTCTGGCAAAAGAATACAGATCAAGCTCGTAGCTTTCCTTTGGTGAAGTGGGATATGGTTACTCAGCCTAAGAGTATGGGGGGTCTAGGCATTTGAAGAGCTCGGCTTTGTAATCTTGCTATGGTAGGCAAGCTAGTTTGGAGTCTTACTTGCAGGAAAGATAAATAGTGGGTTCAAATTCTCTCTAATAAATATCTCAGAGGCTCTTCCTTTCTATTAGCTGTGGGTAGGAATGGAGATTCTTACACTTTGAGATCTATTATCAAGACAATGGGTGTTTTCAAGGATGGTTATTGGTATAAAGTTGGACACGGGTTCATCTCTTTCTAGTTATTGATGAGGATCGTTCTTGTGATCAAGTTCCCTTTGTTGATATTCAAGATCCTCATTTTCTGATTTCTTACATGTATGATAACCAGGCTTGGCAGTTAAATAAGTTAGCTACAGTTATTCCTCCTAATCTTGCTCTTTAATCCAAGCAACTCCAATGGTTCTTAATTGTAGCATCCAGGATTTAATTGTTTGGGCTACAGAAACTTCTAGCATGTATACAGTGAAGTCTAGTTATTCTTGGCTTCTTAACCATGATAACATTCATCACACTGAGCATGAAAATTGGATTTGGTTGTGGGGGATTCCTGCTCCAAAGAAGTTGTGTTTTTTTTCTTTGGTTGGTCTGGCATGACACTCTCCCCACAAATGCCATGAGAGCTAGAAGGAAGTTGACACTTGACCTTTCATATGGTCATTGTGCTTGCCCCCTTGAAGATGTGTTACACTGCCTTCGTGATTGTCCAAAAGCCAAAAGGATCTGGGATTGATTGGGTCTTTCTATAGCAGGCCATTTCTTTTCCTCTAATATAAGTGAGTGGATTCTCTCCTTTATTCATGGCTCCTCTTCTAGAACTTTCCATGCTGGTATTTGGTAGATTTGGCGATCCCGTAATGAGGCGCTTTTATCTTCTAATATTTGGATCGAGTATGAGCTTATCAAGAAAATATACATGATGATGGAGGATATGTGCATTTGTAGCTCCGGTTTCAACCATCCCCGCAATATACGCCTTGTTTGTTGGGAAAAACTTCCTTATAGATTTTTCAAACTAAATGTTGATGGTAGTTCGCTAGGTAATCTGGGTAGAGCTGGTTGCGGTGGGTTAATCAGAAATAGTGATGGAGAATGGATCTGCGGTTTCTCTAGCTTTATTGGCACCACTACAAACCTTCAAGCCGAACTGCTTGCAATCTTTAAAGGTTTCCGTCTAGCTTGGAAACAGGGGTGTAGATTGTTGGTTTGTCACTCATATTCTCAAGAAGTTCTTAATTTGATATCTAACAAAACATTTTTATTCCATAAATATGCTTGCATAATCGAAGATATTAAACTCTTATTATCCAACAATTAGTTTGTAAAGATGGAGCATACCTTGAAGGAAGGTAATTCTTGCACTGATTATTTTGCTAAGAATGATTTAAAGAATGATTATACCTTCAAGATCTGAACGCTGCCTCCACAAGAGATAAATCATATGCTTCTTACTAATGATATGAGTATTCCCTTCATTAGAGATTAGCCTTGTTTTTTAGTTTTTTCTCAATTGTACCAAAAAAAAAATACTCCTCAAAAAATATTGGTGATCGAGTAATGCCCAAGAATTGCGCATGCCTTAAACATTAAACTTTGGTAAATTTAATTCGTACCACCGCCGTTGCCATCGATCATTGGTCAAACTGAAACATCAAGCCATCAAAATCAGAACCAAATACGTCACCGTTCACACAATTTTAATTCAAAAGAAAGCACCCAAAAGCATAAGTCCCTTCTTCGTCTCCTCAAACTTTTCAGCTGCGTTGGTGCTATTCTATTCCTGTAGCTCCCATCCATTCTCCAATCCCACGTGGAGCACCGGATCCGACCAATAACCCGCCTTTTTTCGGCGACTTCACGCTCCCCTTCGCTTCCCCGATATGAATCCCGAGTAGTACGTTCCTCTTCCTTCTTCATCTTCTTATTTTTCGAGCATGCAGTTTGAATTTTTCGCACTCGTTGTTGAATCGCGTTTGGTTTTCGAGAAATTCAATTCCTGTTCTGGATTTTCGTTGTTGTTTCTCAAAAGGGTCATTTTGGTTGTGGTTAATTTGCGTCGATTTTTCGTGTTTAATAACCCTAGATTGGATCAGCTTTATGAAATATGATATGACCAATTGATTTTTGAATTGAAATTTACAATACTTTTTTTTTTCAAAACGTGGATTTCATGGAAATAGCCATGTTTTTGTTTTTATAATTTTATTGATTGATTGGTTTCGAAGGTGCACAATTACCTCGATCTTGTCCCATATTGGTTTCAATGAGTAACTTGAGCATGTATGTCTGTTTTCCTTGCTTCTTGTCTCTCACAAGGATTCGATCCCCAATATCGTAATGTTTAAATGAATTGAAAAATAAAGTGCCAATATTCTCTAATGACCGGAAAAAACAATAAAATAGATTCATGGTTTGAATAATTTGAACTGGAATTTCATTCTGGAAATCATCAGACTATGATAAATCTACCCTTTATATTTTAATTAAATGGGACACGTGAGCCTCATGTGACCATTTTAAAAAGTCACATGTATTTATGTTCTAATCTTGACCATTCATATAAGATCTAATGGTCAAGATTCGCTCCTCTCACCTCTCACAATAAACACTCCTCTCATCTAATACACATCCTATATATATATATATAGGGAGTATATTTGGTGAGAGGAGTGTTTATTGTAAGAAGTGAGAGGAGTGAATCTTGACCATTGGATCTTACATGAATAGTCAAGATTAGAATATAAATACATGTGACTTTTTAAAGTGGTCACATGACTTTTAAGTAACTTTTAATCTTGACTATCCATATATGGTTATATGGTCAAGATTTACTCCTCTCACCCTCTCACAATAAAATACCCTCTCACAATAAAATGAGAGGAGATTTTATTGTAAGAAGATAAGAGGAGTAAATCTTGATCATATAATCATACATGGATAGTCAAGATTAGAAGTTACTTAAAAGTCATGTGACCACTTTAAAAAGTCATATGTATTTATATTCTAATCTTGACCATTCACGTAAGATTCAATGGTCAAGATTCGCTCCTCTCACCTCTTACAATAAACACTCCTCTCTATATATACACTATATATATCAGCAAAGAGATCATGATCAGGAGGAACCAATAATAACAAAGCCATAAGTCCTCATCACAGTACCTCATAAGCTAAGTCAGTTTACAAAATCCGAATTCTGAAATTTGGTATGATAAAATGTACAAATGAAGGTGTCAAAGTATACTTGAATGGAGAAGCTCCCTTGACAATATATCAGATATCCCTGGACTTTGTCCAGTTCATCTACGCCAATCAATAAGAAGAAAGATGGTGATTGCTTAAGTTTTGTTTATTTATAGATCTTTAAGATTCATGACTTCTCAGTTTTCATCCTTGTCTTAATACATGTATATTTGTATCTGTGTCTGAAATGGTTGTGATTGCTCTTTAAGCTAAGTTTCTAAGGCCAATTCTCAGTCTATTTTAAGTGAGAAACTTAATGTGCTGCGGTTATCCTTTGCAGTGATTATCTGTTCAAGCTCCTTCTTATTGGAGATTCAGGTGTTGGCAAATCATGTCTTCTTCTGAGATTTGCTGTAAGCTATCTACTGCATTTTATGATAGACAAGATATTGTCTATGACTACTTGTAGGTTTTATATCCTATATTGTAGTTTTGTATTTTTGTATTCTTTCCTTCTACCAGTTTACCATGTTTTTCCTCTCTTTTATACGTCTTACTTAAAAATAGTTACTTGATTTATTCTTTGTTCTTTTTTTCTTTTGGTAGTCTGACCAAGTTGTGTCTAGATTTATTTATGATTTCTGATGTGCAAATATAGACTAATGTTAGGATGCTCATTGAACTGCTTCACGGTAACACTGATTTAGGCATTAAAGCAGGATGCTTAGATAGAGAGAAAACTTTGTAATTGCTTGAGAACATTGGTAATGACCCAATAATTTCTGTCTTGTTGTAGTTATCCATTTAAATTGACATTTGTCACTCTTCAAAAGCACAAATTAAAACCAATAGCCCAATGGATTTTGTGTTTCATCTAAATGATTAACATTAACATTCTAAAATGAGTGCTTGTGCCCCAGATATACTTTCAGTTTCCCTGTTGGGTTGTCTTGCCTTGCTGTCATTGTTGGTCTTTCTGATTGCAAATATGATGCTTAGCAAATCATCTTGGAAGCGATCTTAATGCAATAAAAGCTCATGTCTAGCGTCATTAGATATGTCTTTTTAATGTATGTTGTGTGGTTAAGTAATTATGTAAGTTCCTAATTTAAATGCCTTCACTCTCCATGTTGGTTGATCATGGAGATGGTACACCGCTGCTCAATACAGTAATTTAAATTATTAACGTCATGATAATTTCTATGTTATGCTACAGGATGATTCATACATTGAGAGCTACATAAGCACCATTGGAGTTGATTTTGTGAGTACAACTTTGCAAATTTTTAGCTTGACCTCATTTGAAAATGTGTCTCAACTTATCATTTCATGTTATTTTGTGCAGAAAATACGCACTGTTGAGCAGGATGGGAAGACAATTAAACTACAGATTGTACGTATCTGATTGGCTTGTTTTGCTTCTTTATTTGCTAATATTATATTTTCAATAAGCTTGAGATATATGTTAATCTTTCGTAGGACATGTATTTTCCTTTGCAGTGTTTGTTGTTCATTTCTATTTTAATTTTTAAGACCTTCCTCTTTGAAGCTGTCATTTTCCTAGACTATGTGGGTCATTGAAATTCATGGTTGTATTGACAGATTGTTTCTTGCCTTGGTTTACAATCTGTTCTTGTAGTGGGATACCGCCGGGCAAGAACGATTTAGGACAATAACCAGTAGCTACTATCGCGGGGCACATGGAATCATTGTGGGTGATGATTTTCTTGGCATAAGATTTTAAATATAGAAGATTCCCTGCCTTTGTGGGGATCTCTTTGCATGCTTACTGACTGGTTCCTCTGGCAGATTGTTTATGATGTCACAGATGAAGAGAGCTTCAATAATGTGAAGCAGTGGCTCAGTGAAATCGACCGCTATGCCAGTGATAATGTTAACAAACTTTTGGTTGGAAACAAGAGTGATCTGACAGCAAATAGAGTTGTCTCATATGATACAGCTAAAGTATAGCTTTGACATATGTCACCTAATTTTCTGTTCATTTCTTATTAAGGAAATAGATTCAAGTGTGTGTTCATGTGTACTGCTTTTGGGATGATAATGTTCATGTTCCTGCTCCAGCACCCCTCACCCCAACTTTTTATTTTTATCTCCGATTCCAGGAATTTGCAGATGAAATTGGCATACCTTTTATGGAAACAAGTGCAAAAGATGCTACAAATGTGGAACAGGCATTCATGGCCATGGCTGCTGCCATCAAGAATAGGTACCAATTTCTATTTATAGTTGAATGGAAGATATTAAAGAAAGTCACTTAAGTTCAATGAAACTTGGGCTTGGAACCAAAGCCAGGCAAAAATTAGTTTCTAACTTCCAGAAAGAATAATTAGACTTTAGTGTACCAATATTCTTTAATTCAAGTCTATTTGATGTTGTCAATTTCCATAGCTGGGAAAAGTCAATTGCAAATGAAGTATAAATGTCAAATTTTGTTCTCTCTTTATTTTCCATTTCTTGTGCTTTTATTCATAAGAGTTAAGAATGCGAGCATAGGATATGTTACTAGATTTTGTTTTAATGACTGTTGATTTGTGAAATTGGATGTGCGAAAGGTAACAAAGTTCTTTAGAACAAATAAAGTACCAAATTCATCTCATAGATGAAATGCTAATGTGTTCATAGAACTGCCAAATTACCAAATATAGCCATCTTTTTACACCTTGATGGCAATGTTGGTCAACCTGCAGTTGGTCAAGCTACTCCATCACTTGGAAATTTGATGATTTTCATTGTTGGATGGTTTTGATAATGAATAATTACTTAATGACTAATTCTTTATTGAACATTTTGTTTTGGCATTGATTCCTTCCAAGCATGTTATCTGATGCTAACTTTATCCTGAATGAAGAATGGTAAGCCAACCAGCCGCAAATAATGCAAGGCCTCCAACAGTGCAAATCAGAGGACAGCCAGTTGGGCAGAAAAGTGGGTGTTGCTCTTCCTAATCGGACGTTATTCAGATCCATTTCACTTGGTCTGCCGCTTGCCCGTTGCATGTAAGATTTGTTATTTCACTAAATAGTGGACCAATGTCGCATAATTCGTCCGGTGGTTTGGCAACTGGCCTAGATGATCCCATTCTTTTCATATACTTAAATTGTATGCTTGTGCTAAGTTTAGTACTCGTTAATGATAAATCTATATACCTGCTCATATCTATTTTTACTAAGATGACTCTACTAGTTTTCTTCTACTTGATTACTTCGAAAAATGTGCTCTCATGGAACTGTAAATTTAAGCACAATATGTTCCCTGTAATAAATGTTGATCAAGTTCTGGTGTCACTCCATGACTGACATAAAACAACAGAACAAAAAGATTGTGAGCAATGACTAATGGCAAACAATCATCGAGAACAAAGGCATTATTTGCAGCATCAATTTCACTGTGTATCAGTGTTCTTCCTGTGCCTTTTCACCGGATTGTGCTGGATGTTCCTATTTTCAGGTCAGCCATAAATGTCGGACCAAGACCTCAGTTGTTGGGACACGACGCCGTAAGTAACGAATGCGCTTACAGACTTATTATCGCCATTCGGCATAGGCATAAACAAAATAATTAATCACATTTCAGTCAGCTGGCTTTCCCTCCAATAATGGACCATAATGGGGTATGTAAATTTAGTAAGCCTTATTGAATATGACCATTATTTTTCTTCTAGGCTCATTCCTGCTAACTTCCAAAATTCTTAGACAGACAATATTTCTTAATTTCTTCTACCACAGAAAAATTACAGACCAAAAAATTTAATATAATTTGTCATTTGAAATCCTTTTTGAAACACCTGTTTGTGGACAAATAACAAAGCTAATTAATCATAGCGTATAATTAAAATAAAATTTGGCTGGCTCAGAGTTTACTTTTGAATTTACAAATGAAATCAGTTATTTCGATAAAATATAAGGGAATATATATGAATTGTCAGTAATTATATATCTTTCCAAATTTCTTGGTTTCGAATAACGAAAGATCGTGACTCTGTTCATTACAAATATATTACACCCAAAACACGATATAGAAAGTTATATTCTTCCTCCTTGATTTCATTATATTTTTGTTTAATCTTTTGATTTGTTTGCTAAGCAAGCTTAAAAAGTTAAAAGCAAGAAGTTGAACGATAAGGTCTTGTAAGATGACAAAAACAAAACATAAAAAAGATAAAGGTTCCTTTTTAAAAAATAAAAATAAAAACGGGGCATCAAGCCCTTTGATAAAAGTTCATATGCTTAGAATTATTTGCTTGAAATTGTCTAGATTCAAGGTTTGTAATTAGACAGGTAAAAGTAGTAGAGATAAGTAGAGATCACTTATCGATCATCTAAAGGTTAAAAAAATGTCAAATTATTTTAGCAATAATATTATTGCTATCTATTCCAATAAACATTTGTTTTTCGCTGCATCATTTTAGATAGGTAGACTTTGTTATACCCAGCATTCTGAACTCAATATCCTGCCTAAGCGAGGTGAAAACAATTCTTTAAAAATAAAAAATTTTCAAGTGAAGTAAGACACAATCTTGGATAGTGTGGCAGATTTTGATCAATTCGTAAAGAATAACTTCATATATAATACGAAAATAAATAAAAAACATGCGCATAAAAGAAATGAAACTTCAAGACAGAGCTACCTCTTTGTTAAAAGAATTATATTTTTGAGGTAGAAGTCTTAGAACGATGACAATACAAGTACAGGCTTGTTGGCTTGTATACTCTTTTTTAATTACATCAAGAGTGTACACACATCCGATTAAGTAAGTGATATGAAATGTTTAGGCAATTTACTTAAAAGTCGTAAATTCAAATTTCCTCGTACAAAAATCAAGGAAAAATGTCAACTGTGATCTGAATTCATTTACTATCAACTGTCAAATTGTCTAACGTACGCAGGTATCAAGAGCCTCAGCTCAAGTTGCAGAGATACTCATTTTCAACGCCTTAAAATTTTAGTTCTTTGAAACCGGCAAAGCATTTTCAACAACGCGACAAGTCAAAGAACGAAAAAATCACCACTGAAAAATTATCTTTAATATTTTGCACACGGTTTACATTTAAGGGGTGCCAAGCAAGCACTGGCTCTATGGTAACAAGACACGTCTCCACAAACTAAGGCTCGGTAGAGACCAGACCCATAAAACAAATGGAAGCAGATATCTAGGGCATTTCCACTTGGATTTAACTTGTTCTTGACTAGGGTATAGAGGATATATGAACCCAAGTTTTAAAGAAAAACTGAGAATTCAATTCAATCTATAAATAAAAGGAAACTCAACAACATTTATGTCTTATCCGCCACCATCCCCCCAAAATGTCAAACACAGTAAAAGCAAAACATAACAACAGAGGAAAAGGCTATAAGGACCGTATGAAGAACAACCTAAATTTACATTTTAAGGCACAAAAGTTAAATAACCCTTCTAATTCAGGAAATCCAATTACCAGTTCTTTTCCTGCTTAGACTCAAATCAGAGAACCCAAAATTGAAGAAAAGGACAGGGAAATGTCACAAGGGTTCTGGAAAATCTCACTTGCCACCCAAGGTTGGGAACTGCCCAGGATCCTCAATTGATGGAGCTGGTATATTGCTGCTTGCATTTCCACTGTAACCACCTCTGGAACCACGGCCACGTCCCCGACCGCGCCCACCTGGGTTATAATACCTTTCTCCTTCAGCAGGCTTCAGAAACTCATTAATGCTGACAGACTAAGAATATGAAATCCAATACACGAAACAAACTTAGTTAGGAGAAAAAGCAACAAATGAGCAAAAAAAATTGGGATTGCCAAATAAACCAAGACATGAAGAATGACAATTCAATCTTTATAATCCTGCTAAAAAGAAACAAACAAAATAATTTGCCTGTCATAAAACCAACGTTACAAGCTGATACAAGAGTAAAGATAGATTTACTGAGCATGACCAAGAATATTAAACAATGGAAACCAGGCCATATAGAAACAAATAATTATCAAATATAAAGATTTCATATCACAATGACTACTTGAGTTCTGATCTTTAATTCCCATACTCCAGAGAATAAATCTCGGATAGATTAAAAGCAGTTTAATTACAAAGTGACAAAGAAGAATCGTACAGAGCATAACAAATTCAGTACATGGAAAAATGGAATTTTCATTCAAATGTAAAAAGCCAAACCACATTTATCATTCAGTTCATTCGCAATAATAAATTACAAAAACAAATTAAGATTAAAACATCGTCCAGATGGATAATAGTCTTAAGGAAGCCAATCTCAACACACAATATATTTAGGTGAATGCACAAAACTAGAGAAAATGACGAGAATTTATACTAATAACATAAGAACTAACTCCAGAGTCCAGTGATTATCAAGGAATACAGTAAACACACATTGCACAGAAAACTAGAAAAACAATAAAAGTAAAGTAATGGTAAAAATAAACAAAGCATCCCATCTACAAAATAAAACATTGCGTGCATGTCATAACAACACATGGATTTTTTAAAAAAAATGGAAATGTAAAGTTGGATAATAATTGATTAATTGTTATAAGAACCTCTTCACTATAAAATGACCAAAACTGCCACAACAATCACAAGAAAAAGCAAATTAGGACCATGGAGATCAACAAGCAAGATAAAGAAAGAACAGCATGTGCATGTCAAGGAACTTCTAATGTAGAAAGAAATACCATCGTTGCTTAAGGGATAGAAAAGTTAAAAAACCAATTTTCATATTCCTAAACAACTGCATGTTTTTCCTCACTTTCTGTCATCTGTATAACAGTTTATCATCAACTATTATGACATTTTCCAAATACTGTAAATCATCAAAATAAGCATTAAAAGATTTTACACTGCAAATTTGGTGTGTTGGAATGTTAGTTACTAAATAGCTGTTCATCAGGCTACCCAAAAATGGTAAAAAATTAGACTAGAAGCAACTAATAATCTTTTAAACTAAAGTATTGGAGGAAGAGGCAGGCAATTTTAAAAAATTGAGCAGGAGAAAATGGCCTCTCATAGAGCTTCAAATACAGAGCAATCAAAGACAAACAAAAGCCACAAAGTCACACCTTCTTGGATTTCTCCTCCTTCTCAAAAGCATCTTTGCGCTTATCCTTGTCAGATCCCTGGAAAGAAAATTAACGAGTCAAAAGATATCTAAAGGAATCACTAATATAATATGAACTACAAATTAGAAGAGCAAAATAGGGGCCAAAAATTGTCACCAATTTAATGAAGATATCATCATTGTCTTTCTTGCTTGAGAGTGGCTGCATGGATTCAAACTCCTTAATATCCACCTTTCTCTCTTCAGTCTTGAGTGTTTGCAAGGCCTTCCTTTTCTCTTCCAGCAGTTTCTCATATTCCTCCAGTGTCATTTCCTATCACACATTATAAACTCTATTTAGCAATGAACGAACAACAGCCTATAGAATAATAAATATCAAATATAACCCACTAAAATCAGAAAGCATATGTTTAAAACAGCAGGAATAATAAATGCACCCCAAGTCCCAACTCCCAACAATTTCAAACACATTTCCAAAGGTAAACCAATATTGGATGAAAACATCAATTCATAATCAAGGAAAGACACAAAGGGAGACTTTCTTCTAAGTAAATAAAGCAGCCCATACAATTCAGTGAGATGCACTTAACAGACAACCTAAGCTGAACTTGAATGATTATCATTCATTCATAAGACACATATCTTCTGTTTGTCTCCTGACAATGAAACGCAAAATATTTAGAAGATGCAGCAGCAGATTGAGGAAAAATGGAGAAAGCTTTAATTGAGCTGGACATTCACCTTATCCTCGGGCTCCTTTTCTTCAGTTTCATTAGCAGGACTCTCCTTGTTTCCATCTACTGGATCTTCCTCGCCTGCAGGCTTCTCATTACCCAAATTCTTTTCAGTTTCATTCACCACTTCCTCAGTCACCCTGTAAATTTAATATCAAAAGGAAAGAACATATAAACAATAACTACCAATTGAAAGCAAAAAACCTTCTACTGAAATCATGCACTGAACTTTATTAAATTTATGAGAACAAAGAATTGCTTACTGAACAATTTCATCAGTCTGAGTTCCCCAGTTCCCTCGTCCAGCGCCTTCGCGTTTGATTTCATTTCTGCAAATAGAACAATTCATATCAATATTGATAGAAACAAAAGTTGAAAAAAGAAATAAGTAGTTAGTGTTACTGTCACCCGCGTCCAGTCCCACTGCGGCGTTCAAATGCTCTTTGTGGGCGTCCTTCTTCACCATTGCTGAAACCTCCCCGACGACTGCCACGATAAGGCCCACGAGGTCCACCGTAACCACGTCTTTCTGAGGGCTTCCCAGCATCTCCTTCTTCAAAAGCACCTTGATTAGCTGGGGCTCCGGTGGTAGGGAATGAGTTCTCATCATTGGAAGAGTTACGGCTAAAGACACTGCCACCACGACCACGTTCATATCCACGTCCACCTCCTCGGCCACCTCCACAACCACCACGAGAAGTTTCATTTTTTGCCTCCCTCACTATCAATAAGATAGAAAAGAAAAAAACCACGCAAGGAGCAAATAAGAAAAAATATAAACTTAACTGACACAAAAAATATACTGATAAGGAACAAATTCATCTTTCAATCCCGGTCATACCCAATCACATTACAAATAAGAACAAGAGATCAATTAGAAAATAAATAAATGAAGGGGTGCACTTGAACTGATTTCTTACTGAAGCATGCGTTTGAACAGTAACTTCTATCGAATTACATCCTTCACAGCCTCAATAGGTATCCAACGCATTATACAACTAAGAATAGACAAGCTTACAGGCTGACTTAGACAACATTGTTATCACTATAAAAAAAACTGCATGTAGAAGATGTTACTATTATTGCCATTCAATAAAGAAATCTGACTTTACACAGACATTAGTAGACTAAAGGAAAACATCAACTTTTTTGGTATCAAACACAGAACAATTAAAGTATGTTCAACCGAAAATTAAATGTAAATGCAGAACATTCATCAGATTCCCAATAATCTCTCATACACTACCAAAAATTTAAAAAAAAGTAATACACGTAACTTTCAAACAAAATAAAAAGCTGATGACGTGTTTCAATTTCATATACTCATGTCATCATGTGAACATTCATGCAGAGCGTATATCTGATGACATATTTTCTAACCTATAAGCATGCCACTAATGACTGAGCAAGACATAAAAATTGAAAAAGAAAAAAGTCCAAACAACCGACCAGACTCATGCGTCCAATATTATAGGAGCAACCAAAACCTCAAAGGAACACATGTCAAGCAAGACATAGTACAGTAACAAACAAACAAGCAAACTTAAAACCAAAACCCAAATTTTTTCAAACAAGAAACGGATAAATCTCATTACTCCATTGAAATCCATCAACAAAAGCCACAACTTTCATAATCCAAACAAAAACTTTCAATTGTAACTCTAATAACAAACAAAAAAAAGGGAAATGAATGAATCAGAAGCTCACCAGCCTGAGACGGAGGGAGCGGCTTGGAAGGCAACTGAGCCGGCTTGTTCTGCTGAGCCTGACCACCAAGAGCTCCTGACTTGCCCTGCTCCTTAACCGAACCCTTCTTTGGAGCCGCCGCCGCCACAGCCTTCAGCTGCTCAGCTGCAATCAGCTGCGATGGGTCCTCGGCGTCGTCACCCAACAAATCAAAAGGGTTCATGGTCGCCATTTCCAACACGCACCGACACGAAAGCCCACCGCCCACTACTTGTTCTTCTTCTTAGCAGAGACTTTGCTTGCACCCAAAGCCTTAACTCAACAACGACTCCATCGTGATACTACAGTGAACACGGATTCGCACAACACAGATCGCAGGGAGTGAAAATGAAGAAGATAGAAGGGAAGAGAAAGAAAAACACTGAAAAACCCTAGCCGCAAGAGAAGAAAGAGAGCGTAGGTAGAGAGAGTGAACACTGAAAAGAGACGGCAACCTAATCTACAAACCCTGAATTTATGTGTGTTTTGGGACTTGGGTAATGCTTGCTTAGAAGAGCTCGTGTAATGCGACAATTATATTATTTATTATTTGTAAGTATCCGTGCAATTTACTTGTTGTTTTAAATTCAGTGAAAATTTTAAATAAAATGTAAATTGAGAAAGCTTAATAATTGAAAGATAATTTGAATTTGACATTAAAAAAAATTAAAAATAACATATATCATTCTTTTAAAAATAGTAAAACTAAGAATAACACTTGTCATTTTATATGCGAGATTAGAACAAGAGATTAATCCACTTATAAGTAATATACTCTAACTATCAAGTATCCTAAGTATTACATAAACCTTTTTTTTTTGTGTGAACTTCGAATTTTATAAACTAGGAAAATCAGAGTTCAACAAAAGGAAAAATGAAGTGTGGTGGATCCTCAAGCCACAAACAAGAGCCAACATGTATGGCATAGTTATCTAAGGAACCCACCACTACATTACATAAGCGAGGAATAGCCATACAATCAAAAGCATGAAACCAAGATGCAAAACACCATATATCCTGTAAAGTAGAACCCGTATATGATAAGTCTGAAGTGCTATCCAGAATACTCCTGTAAGATTATGTTTGGTACACATAATAGTATAGTATAAGATAAGATGATAGGATAGTATAAAATATAATAGTATAATTAATAGGATAAGACATAATCCTATCTTTTGTTTGATAACAAAAGAATAAATTAGTTGATTGTATAATATTTTTTTAAGACCAAAATATCCTTTAGCATAAAAGTTAAAATAATTAAAAAATAATAATAAAAAGTTTTATGGTGGTGGTAGTGGTGGTGGTAGTGGTAGTGGTGGTGGTGGTGTGGTGGTGGTGGTGGTGGGTGGCGGTGGTGGTGGTGGTGGCGACGGTGGTGGAGGTGGTGATAGTGGTGGTAGTGGTGGTGGTGGCGGCGGCGGTGGTGGTGGTGGTCGGTGGCGGTGGCGGTGGATGGCGGTGGGACGACAGCGGTAGTAGTGGTGGTGGCGAGCCGGTGGTGGTGGTGGTGGTGGTGGCGGCGGATGGTGGTGGCGGCGGCGGTGGTGGTGGTAGCGGTAGTGGTGGTGGTGGCGACGCAGCCGGTCGATGGTGGCGATGGTGGTGGTGGTGGTGATGGTGGCGGTGGTGGTGGCGGCGGTAGTGGTGGTGGCGGCGGTGGTGGTGGGCGGCAGTGGTGGTGGCGGCGGTGGTGGTGGCTGCGGCGGTCGATGGTGGCGGTGGCGGTGGTGGTGATAGCGGTGGTGGCGGTGGTGGAGGTGGTGGTGATGGTGGTGGTGGTGGCGCAAGGAGAGGAGTGAAAAAAATGAAATTGAGGATAAGATTGGAATAGAAATCCATCATGTCTTATCGTGTCTTGCAGGGGAGGATAGAGTTATCACCTTAGAATAGGATAAAATGATTTGACATGATTTCATTATACTATCAGTTGAATGCACCAAACATTGAATAAGACTTGATAGTATTAGCTTATACTATCATGTCTTCTTTATATGATGCACCAAACGTAGCCTAAACCTCTTGAGCATCACCTTCAAGGATAATGCACTTGCATCTAATCTCCCAAGCAAACGCAAAACCCTCTTTGGTTGCGAGAAATCCTCCCATATTTGCTTATATGCTCTCAGATCTCAGGCACAATTTAGCTGCAACAAAATTATCATTCTAATCCTGTATCACCAAACCATGCTTGTAAACATGACCTTCTTTCACAGCCACATCAACATTAAACTTAAACATGTTGGGAGGAGGTTGTTTAGTCCATGTTTTTCGGATGGAAATTTGTGACCCCCAACTATCAATAGAACCATCTCTAGCACTTATAAAAGCCTCAGCATGAGCTAGAGCAACACAAGACACTTGTTGGGCACCTTTTGGTGATTTTCCTTGCCACCTAAGATTATGTTCATATCTCCAATTCTCCACAAAGTACCCATTTCCTAAACTTTTCTACCTTCCATAATACTATGCCAAGTGAAAGAAGGATTAGCGCCATATGAGCCTCCAGAAAGACTCTCTAGGAAAATACCTTGCTTTTAGGACCCTTGCCATAAGAGAATCTAGATTACAGAGGATATGCCAACCGTGTTTGGTAGCATAGCCAAATTAAAGGTATGAAGATCCTTGAAGCTTAGACCCCCATACCCTTTTGGCCAGCACATGTATTCCCAACTAAGCTAATGAATCTTCTTTGAGTCTGTCTGATCATCCCACCAAA
This sequence comes from Ormosia semicastrata, assembly GCA_029884595.1. Classification (NCBI taxonomy): domain Eukaryota; kingdom Viridiplantae; phylum Streptophyta; class Magnoliopsida; order Fabales; family Fabaceae; genus Ormosia; species Ormosia semicastrata. The sequence goes on from JAQQTO010000060.1 coordinate 73,525,251, forward strand.
ACCTACTCATATGTTGCTTAAGTTCATGATATAAGGACATAGGAACCTTGAAGCAACTCATAGAGTAAGTTGGTATGGCCTGCGCTACCACTCAGATGAGAATGTTTTTTCCCCCCGATGATAGAAGTTTCTCCTTCCACCCTTGAATTTGTTTCCACACCTTATTTTTCAAAGACTGAAAACTGTAATTCTTTGATCTACTACCATTGATGGAAGATCCAGAAATTTCTCATTAAATGGCACATTCTGAATACCACACAACTCCATAATCTCAACTTTGACTAAATGGTCAATTTGGTCCCTCATTAAAATGAGATTAGTCATTTTAATCCCTAACTCAAGGATATTCACCAAAAAGTCCCTCACTCAGCAAATCACCAGTCAAGTTAGTCCAACTATTTGCTAGCCTTTGTTAACGCTAACAGAGACGCTAATGTGGCACGTTAAGTGCTTAGCTAGATGCATACGTGGAAACCCACACCCTTCTCCTCTTTCCTAAATGCAAAAATGACGTCGTTTTCTTCTCACCATCTTCCTTAAATTTCCTCTCCTTAAACCCTAATTCCCAAATCTAAAAGCCTTAACCCCAAATTTCTCCCTAGCTTCCCATTGTAACAGAGACTAAAAAAAGACATTGAGAGATGATGCGTCGTGGAAATCTTCATTTCATGAATCGAAAACACCAAAGAGCCTTAATGTTCAAAGGTAGCTGGAGTGCGAGCACGACTACAGGTTCGATGGGTAATGGTCCCCATTACAAGGGAGGTGATGTGAGGTTCTACAATTGTGGGATGAAAGCTATTGTCTAAACCTCTAGGACCGTAAGGAATCCTAGTAGACCTTTCTATCCATGCTCACTTCTAAAGGTAGGTAGTGGTATCGATGTGCTTTGTATTTCCTTATTAGTTGCTTACCTATTAACATCCAAGTGCCTTGTTTGTAAGATAATGAGAACAATTGTCAATATTTTGCTTAGGTTGATAACAGAGGATGAATCTTAAGTGGAAGATTAGAAGTTTAGAGGTTTTCAAAGTGAAGTTAGGAGTTTAAGATTGATTGTAAAAATAATGTGTTATGATGATGGTTTTTATGATAATTTAGGGGTTTGTTCTTTTCTTGAACTAGTTGCAAGGGTATTAGCATTAGGATATGTGTAGTTGAGAAGGTTTGACATTAGGATGAGTATTTCATGTAATGGTTTGGTGGCTGGTGAGAGTTTTGAATTATAATGCTTTTGGCATCAATGAAACTATATTTTGGTAAATGTTGTTATTGGTTTATGTTCAGTAATAGGATGCATTGAATTTAAATGGTGACTGATTAACTTAAGTAAGTAAAATGATAATAATAGGAACAAAAACTTAAGTTAAGTAAATTGAAATGGTGACTGATCATTCATTGCAAATTGACTTGGAAGTCTTACAATCAAGATCCAACAGATACATGTAACCAAAACTCCATGAGGAGCATTTACAAAGAAGACATTTTCAATACTACCTAAACCCTTAACTATACTGCAGTCCTATGAGTGCAGAACCCTTAACATCTCCATGAAAAGCATTTACAAAAAGACATTAAGAGTGTACTTTTGTTCCATAATTGTCATATGTACAAAAAATGAACTATACTTGTATCTATTTCACAAAAGAACAATAAATCCAGCACCATAAAATTATTATCCTAGATACATTATCCAAAATACTTCACAACCATTGTTGCATATGTTGTCACCTCATAGCCATTGCTACACATGTTGTCACAATTAGGCCATTCATTGAAGTATGCCTTGTTCCATGAGTGTTCAGACCATTTGACCAGATAGGCTCATGCCTTCTCATTTTGTATTTTCACTCTCTCCATAGTAGTTCTAAACTAAGTTAGAGTAGTTGCTCTTGCACACTCCCATACAACATTCCTTAACTCCTTGTCCTTGAACGATTTTATAAAATTCCTCCATAGGTGCAAAACACAGAACCTGTGATGTGCTCTAGGTTTCACTTCTTGCATAGTTGGTATAATACCTACAAAACACATGCATAAATAATTATATTACTCCTTGATAGTGCAATAAATAATTCATATTAGTCCCTGTTAGAGGAATAACTAATTCAAATTAGTCCTCACAAATTACCTTCTACTTATCTGAGATAAAGTTCCAACCAGGTTTCCTGTGGTTCCCTAAGTCCTCTTTAAGCAATGTTAGAAACCACCTCCAGTTGTCTATATTCTCAATGTTAATAATGGCATATGCAATCACAAATAATGTGATTGTTAGCATCATGTCCTACAGCAGACAATAACTAGCCCCCATAATACCCCATAATCCAAATCTTTCTTAGGCACTAACCAATAGAAGTTCTCAATCATGTGATAACCATGAATCTTGCACAAGTCTTTGACAGTAAAGTCACTCATTTTGTCTATATCACATTTGGGCCAATAGTCTATTTCGCCTCCTTCATAATCAAGTTTCCCTCTAGCATCATACACAAACTTACTACCATAGTGAAACACAAGAGTTACTTGATACCATATCTATACAAATACACACAACACTAATTAAAAAGTTATAAAAAATGCACAATTTTGCCTTGGTGCATATGTGTCATGCAACAAAAAATAGAGATAAATTTGATTAAGGGACACAGCACCATAAGCATCAAGCACAAGGAACAACAAAACTTTAATAGAAAATTCGTACTAGGGACCACACACACCACACTAAGGAGACATGGACCATGTAACATCCTCCCTACCTAATAGTCCTAATCAAAGTTATAGAAGCTCAGAATGACTAGTAAGAATTATATATTAATTCAGATAATTTTCTGAACTCATTTGAGTGTAATTCTACAACAATGAATACAATAGAATAATTAAAGTATTTGCTGAATCAGTTGATATGATGAAAATAAATATGAAAAAATTTATTTCCTAGCTAAGAATAATTGATAAGAGTTGTGAAAAATTTTGGAGGAACAATAGAGCAAGTTTGGTATTTTTAAAGATATTGCTGAAAAATAGCCAAGATAGTTAAACAGCTCAAAAAATTATGAAATTTCATAGAAATGACAAGTAAAATATGAAAAATATGTTGGTATAAAATACCAACAAAAACAAGCATCAGTAAGCATAATTACTTAATCTGTGATTTAATTTAACTTGAGACTGAATAATAAAGCTTAATTGATAAATAACACTATAAGAAAAGTTATGGAAAAATAGATCTGAGGACTAAGATGAGTCTTAAAATTTTCTATAATATTTATGACACTTAAAAATATAATTTTAAAAAATTAAAATGTACGTATCAGATATAAAAGTTTCTGCATAATCCTTTTAATTCTTATTATATTTCTCCACCGCCCCCACGTCTCCAAAACTTTCCCATTCAACTTTTCTTCATTTATCACTTTTCTTCCTCCTATTCTCTCTCTTGTACGTTTATAGCAGAGACCAAAAAGAAGAGAAGATAAATTATTTATGTCACTCTCTCACCAACAAAAGCTTTGAAACACCCCGATTTTTCATTTTCTTGATATAAATATGTTTTAATAATTTTTGTGAGTTTTTGATAATTTTTTATTATTTTAATTATTTTAATATTATTTTTAGTTGTATGCTCAAAGTTCATTTTTTTCTAAATATATATGAGTTTTATAATTTTTATGATTTTTGTGAATTTTTATGGAATTTTTTGAGTTTTTGATTATTTTAATATTATTTTGAACTGTATGTGTGTTTGAGGCGGACTCGGAAAAATAAAAATTTTTCCTGGACCAAAAAGTTTCGGATTGTTAATGCGGGGCCTGAGGAACTTACTAAACTCGAAACCAGAAATAGTTAATGAAAATTTTTTGTATCTGAGTTTTTTTATTATCCATTGAGTAATGCTTGTATTCATTGTGTAATGTTATTATCTATTGGACAATAATTAACAGTAGCTATTATCTATTGGGTAATAGTTTTTGAAAAATATCTTTTGGAAATATCTTTTGGAAAATATCTTTTGAAAAATATCTTTCAAAAAATATCTTTTGAAAAATATCTTTAGGAAAATATCTTGAGATTAATCAACAAAGAGGGCATGGACTTTGGTTTGAACCATTGGATGGCAAGAGTTGGAGGAGAAGCTTTACATATCTATCATTGATCTAATCAATGGATGTGATGAGCAAACTTAATGAAGAAGCTTTGGATGATCATCATTGATCTCATCAACGGTTGTCAGAGTAAGCTTAATGTAGAAGTCTTGGATATCCACCATTGATCAAATCAATGGTTTAGGAAGCAACTTGTAGGAGAAGAATTTAATTCCCTCCTTTGGATGAAGCTCACGGCCATGAAGCTTCCAAAGTGGCTAAAATTAATTTTTCTATCACATTTCCTAAAGCCTTCATCTTTTCATTCAAGCTTGAACATAAAAATTCTCTCTTCCACTTTCTTTCTCCTATCTCACGGCCAAGTACCTCTCAAATTGCCTAAGTCTTCATTTTCCATTTCATTCAAGAAAGCTATTATCTTTCTCTCAAAAACCTTAACACTTTTTCTCTCATTTTTCTCTCCTCTAGCTCACGGCCTTGGTGCCTAAAATCACTTTCCAATCACTCATAATTCAAACCAACCATACTTCTTGATCCTAAACATCATTCTAAGCATCTTTCATGTTGTGATTAAGATTTGATTTCATCATCTTCAAGCTTGATTTTTGGATTCAAATTCTAGGGTTCTAAGGTGATGATCATGGTTTTTCATTTCTTATTTGATTCTTGAAATTCTAAGACCATATTTGATCTATGGTCATTTTAATCAAGCCTTGGATATTAATTTTTGTATGTTTACTTTGATTTTCAAGAGTTACTTGGTAGAGAAAGTTGATGCAAAGAGCTATACAAGGAGCTTAGGAAGTTACACCTAAGGTAAGAGGGAGATTAACCTCATCAACCACTTATGGTAGTGAGGAACAAATTTGTATAAAGGTGGTGAATCCATGTGAGGATTTATTCACCATGTTTGTATAATTTTGTGGTTTGTATTTATATGCTTTGTGTGATTTTATTGCTTTGATATTATGTATGAATTTGATATAGTAGAATTACGATGTTTTATGCATGTTGTATGATATAAATTGTCATTGAGAGGAAAAGAATTTTTGGTTCCAAAGACCACGAGGCTCACGGCCACTTTGCTCATAAATGGGTAATTTTATGCAAAAATGACTTAACCTAGATGATTAAGGGACTAAATAAGGTTTAAGAATTTTGCAAGTTAAAAAGTTGATGAACAAACTTTATTATTCATAAAGGAATTGATTTTCGAATTCAATTATAGAAATAAGTTAGAAAGATGATTTGAAATTTGAAGCATTTTATTTAATAGAGATTTTAGTTGGAATGATGAAAATGATTTTTTTAATTGGGAATTTAGTTGTTTATTAATAATTAATTTGATTAAGGAATTACAAAATTTAAAATAGAAATGAAAATATTTTTATCACTAATTAAGAAGTGATTTTCGGCTATTATAGTGAATTTAGGACTAATGAGTAATTTTGGGATTTCAAGTATTTTAGTTAAATGGATTTTTTATAAATTAAATGGAAAAGGATTTGATTTAAAATTAAAATAATATAGATTTTGAGAATAATGTAAGTTTTGGAAAAATATTAGAAATTATTATTCAAAAGAGTTTTAGCAAGAAAATAATTTCTAAGGACAGTTTGGAGTTTAAAATATTTTATTTAATAAAGTTCTATTTAGAGTAATGAACAAAAATTCGAGACATCTTGAATTAATTTAAATGATATAAGTTTTTGTGAAAAATATTAGGAAATATTATTTGGTGGAGGTTTAGTGAGAAAATGTTAGAAATATTATTTAAAGGTGATTTATTAAGGAAATATTAGAATTAAAACCCAATTTTGATATTAAATAAGAAAAGTTTTAATTTAAGCTTAGAATGTGATTAAAATGTTTTACGCGATTGAAAATATGCAGAAAAACTCTTACGCAATTTAAAAATGGTGATTTTTGGTCACGCAATTAAGCAAACGTTTTAAAATCTTTACGCAATTGAGAAAACGTTGAAAAATCATTACGCGATTTGAAAATGTAACAGAAGTTTTCCGCGATTGTGAAAATGCAATAAAAACGCTACGCGATTGAGAGTAACAAGAAGTTTTGGATGTATTGGACCCAAGTGGATCAATGGAATTATGTAATTGTATGAGTGGTTATATAATATCATTGATACTAATGGTATTAGAAAATTATATGGGCAGTTGCTTTAATATCATTGGGAATAGTCCATCAGTGGTTTGATTTTATGGATCATGCATTTGAGCATTATACAGTCGGTGGCTATTGTGGCTTTTGTGCCTAGGAGTGAACAAGAATTTGGATAGTGTGATCTATGATGAATCTTAGGGGGTGTCAGGGCGAGGTGATTCACTTAGTGATCTGTTATCACATTATATACCTCTGGCTATGAAAAACCATTGCAAAGCACTGACAAAGACTCGACAAACACTATTATTTTCGTGGTCCGACGTAGACTGTCATTGAGGATGACAGATCTTCTGGAACGTTCATATCTGAGTTTGTGTTTAGCTCCATGGAGTAGGAAATGGGTACATTGTGCATAAGGATAGTTAGTATACACATTGTGTATGTGCATAGTAAGTGTACATATTGTTGTGGCATAGTTAGTATGTTTATTTTGTGGTATGGTTAGTTTTTATATATCATGAAATATATATACTGATAAATTATCTGTTAGTTGATAACATGATTATACCTGTTATTATGTGATATTACTGTATGTGAATGGCATTATTGTTTCTATGCTGCGATGATGGTATTGATGTAGGGGATCTCACCTCTTTCTTATATTATTTTGTTTATATGTATGTGTGATAAAGATTGTGAAGAGCAAGAGGTAGGAACACCTCCTTTCTATTGTGTTGATTTTATCTGTGTACTGAGATGGCATCAAGACCTAGTTCTCTTGGTTATGTGAGAGTACAGCTTCGAGGAGGCACTGATGCCTGGCGCTATGATGTTGATGTTGAGCGTGTTGTTTATTTTGGGGATACTGTTCTCTCTCTTGATGCTTGTGTGCATTTGGAGTTCTCTATGCCTATTAGAGATACGTGGAGTGATCTTTATGACACTCATAGTGAGGACTCTAATGTGTCGACTGTTCAGACTTCGTAGTAACATGCTCCGTCTAGGGAGTTTGTCTATTAGAGATCCCGAGGAGGATCTGGAGGAAGATCGGGTGCAGGACCTTACTCTTCTAGTGTTTGGATATGGGCTGGGTTCAGTTTTTTTATATGGTAATTACTTATTATTTAAAGTACGTAAGTTTTTTCTATTTAAAATTCTACTAATCTATGTTATGTACGTGAGATGTATATTATTCAGTTCTTGTGTCTTGTGTTTCTAAAATTCGGTAAGTTTATGTTATCCATGAAAAAGAAATTTTGAAACCTGCATTAAGATAATATTAAATACTTTACAACTTGGGTAAAGAATTGAAAAGAGTTGGTTTGAAATATAATGCCCTAAGGAGGGTGTTACGTTAGTTGGTATCAGAGCCCAAGTTCGAGTCTTTCGGGTTTGTGGGTAGGTTTGTTTTGTTTGTGCTATGTGTTTCTCTGACACCAAACACAGAGATATATTGTTTGGTTTCCGAAAGAAGACAACCTTGTTTGAAATGGTTACATTTAGTTTTTGTTGTATTATGGTTAGTTTGACGTTGAAGAAAGGAAATGGTTCGTGGTAGACATACGCATGTGGCTCGTGGTAAACAAACGAAGGTGGATGCAAGATGTGACAATGATGATATAGCTGCAGCTACGATAGTAATGCAAAAGATAGCTGCGATAGCAATGCAAAAGACGGCTGGTATGATTGTACAACAAAATCAAAGGGCTGCTAAGCAGTAGGAAGCGATAGCCGAGGTTCAAAATCTGTTAGAGTTGAATCAATCTCAGAGTACAAGACTCCGTAACTTTGGACCAACTAGGTTCCAAAAGGGGAGGAAATGTAAGGTCAATCGATCCCAGTGAAAATTGTACTTACAATTATCGGGGAATCAACAGCAACAACGAACAAATGGAGAAAGTACTGGTGGCAATAGTTCTAAGTAGACCATAAAGTTTTTACCATATTGTAAGAAGTATGGAAGCGGCCATTTGACGAAGGAATATAAGAGTAAGGAAATAATTTGTTTCAAGTATAGGAAGCTCGAACACGTTGCCAGAGATTGTACTAAATCAAAATGGAACCTTCCATGAGAAATGTACGTGCGACAAGATCTCAAGCTGGAGGAAGAGTCAATACGTTAAGTAAAGCAGAAGCCTCCCAATCTGAAGATCTTATTGAGGGAGATTGTGCCATAGAGAGTAATCCTTTAACTGTGCTGTATAACTCGGGGGGCAATCCATTCTTTTATTGCTTGTGACTGTGTGAACCATTTGGGTTTATCTGTGTTTTCATTTCCTTTTGACTTGAATATTGCTACTTCTACTGCTAAACTTGTTATTACTACTCAAGCCTGTTTAAAACTATCTTATTATTATTCGAGATTGGAACTTTTCTGTTGATCTGATTTGTCTACTTATTTTACAAATAGACAAAATCTTAGGGAAGGATTGGTTACTTTCTAACCATATCCTGTTATATTGTTTCAATAAAACTTTAGTGTTCCCTGAGACTAAGATTTTTGGATTTGAATCAAGAAAGTTCACTTCTAAATTTATTGGACCTTATCAAATTCTTTATTGGATAGGTCCGATAATCTACCGAATAGCCTTATCACTTTTCTTTTTAACCTTCATAGTGTCTTTCATATATCTCAATTGAGAAAATATATTCCTGATTCAACCCATGTCATAGCACCAAATACAGTACAATTAAAAAGAGAACTTGATCTAGAAGACATTTACTGTTCAGATTAAGGATAGACGAGTGAAACAACTTACCTTGGTGAAGGTAATTTGGAACGATGTGATGGGAGATACAACATGGGAACTAGAAGACCAAATGAAGGGAGCCACTATTTTCTCCAAGATCGATTTGCGTTCTAGTTATCATTAGATTCGCATGAAAGTAAAAGATGTTCCAAGATAGTTTTTTAGACGCGTTATGGGCATTACGAGTATTTAGTAATACTGTTCGGGGTAATGAATGCTTCTACGATGTTCACGAATTACATGAATAGGATCTTTCATCCCTATTTAGATAGATTTGTCATTGTCCTTATTGAAGACATCTTGATCTATTCTTGAAGTCCGGAGGAACATGTTGAACATCTCAATGTGAATCTTCAAATTCTGAAGAAGAAGAAGAAGAAGAAGAAGAAGTTATATGCGAAGCTATCCAAGTGTGAATTCTGGTTAAAGGAAGTTCAACTTTTGGGTTTAGGTTGTGTGTTGATGCAAAATAGAAATGTTATGGCTTATGCTTCGAGACAGTTGAAAGTGCATGAGAAAAATTATCCGACTCACATTTTGGAATTGGTGGCAGTGGTGTTTGCATTGAAGGTTTGGAGACATTTTCTTTATGGAGCAACCTACAATATTTATAATGATCACAAGAGCTTGAAGTACCTGTTCGATCAAAAGCAGTCGAATATGAGGCAGAGACGATGGTTAGAATTTTTTAAAGACTACGATTTTCAACTTCTGTGTCATTCCGGAAAGGCGAATATTGTGGCGGATGCCTTGAGTACAAAAGTACTTAGTATATCTGCTATGATGATCAAGGAGAGTGAATTAATAAAACAATTCAGGGATATGCAGTTGTTTGTGGATTTGACACTAGGGAAAATTTTGTTTTAATACAAGTACTGTTTCGAATAAGTCTGATGGAAGAAATTCGAGAGAAGCAGAAAGGTAATCTGGAATGACGTAACTGGAGGTGCTACATGGGAGCTTGAAGACAAGATAAAGGAGCAATATCCTATTTTGTTTTAAATGTAAGAGAAATTTCGAGGACGAAATTTCTTTTAGAGGGGGAGAGTTGTAACACCCCGATTTTTTGTTTTCTTGATATAAATAGTTTTAATAATTTTTGTGAGTTTCTAGGAATTTTTAATTATTTTAATTATTTTAATATTATTTTGAGTTGTATGCTCAAAGTTCATTTTTTTTCTAAATATATATGAGTTTTATAAGTTTTATAATTTTTGTGAATTTTTGTGGAATTTTATGAGTTTTTGATTATTTTAATATTATTTTGAGTTGTATGTGTGTTTAAGGTGGGCCTAGAAAAATAAAATATTTTCCTGGATTAGAAAGTTTCGGACTGTTAATGCGGGGCCGAGGGAACTTACTAAACCCGAAACCGAAAATAGTTGATGGAAATTTTCTGTATCTGAGTTTTTTATTATCCATTGAGTAATGCTTGTATTCATTATGTAATGTTATTATCCATTGGATAATAACTAGCAGTAGTTATTATCTATTGGGTAATAGTTTTTGAAAAATATCTTTTGGAAAATATCTTGAGATTAGTCAACAAAGAGAGCATGGACTTTGGTTTGAACCATTGGATGACAAGACTTGGAGGAGAAGCTTTACATATCTATCAGTGATCTAATCAATGGATGTGAAGAGCAAACTTAATGAAGAAACTTTGAATGATCACCATTGATCTCATCAACAATTGTCAGAGTAAGCTTAATGTAGAAGTCTTGGATATCCACCATTGATCAAATTAATGGTTTATGAAGCAACTTGTAGGAGAAGGATTTAATTCCCTCCTTTGGATGAAGCTCATAGCCATGAAGCTTCCAAAGTGGCTAAAATTGATTTTTCTATCACATTTCCTAAAGCCTTCATATTTTCATTCAAGCTTGAACACAAAAATTCTCTCTTCCACTTTCTTTCTCCTATTTCACGGCCAAGTACCTCTCAAATTGGCTAAGTCTTCATTTTCCATTTCATTCAAGAAAGCTATTATCTTTCTCTCAAAAACCTTAACACTTTTTCTCTCATTTTTCTCTCCTCTAGCTCACGGCCTTGGTGCCTAAAATCACTTTCCAATCACTCATAATTCAAACCAACTATACTTCTTGATCCTAAACATCATTCTAAGCATCTTTCATATTGTGATCAAGACTTGATTCCATCATCTACAAGCTTGATTTTGGAATCAAGTTCTAGGGTTCTAAGGTGATGATCATGGTTTTTCATTTCTTATTTGATTCTTGAAATTCTAAGACCATATTTGATCTATGGTCATCTTAATCAAGCCTTGGATATTAATTTTTGTATGTTTACTTTGATTTTCAAGAGTTACTTGGTAGAGAAAGTTGATGCAAAGAGCTATACAAGGAGCTTAGGAAGCTACACCTAAGGTAAGAGGGAGATTAACCTCATCAACCACTTATGGTAGTGAAGGACGAATTTGTATGAAGGTGATGAATTCATGTGAGGATTTATTTACCATGTTTGTATAATTTTGTGATTTGTGTTTATATGCTTTGTATGATTTTATTGCTTTGATATTATGCATGAATTTGATATAGTAGGATTGTGATGTTTTATGCATATTGTATGATATAAATTGTCATTGAGAGGAAAGGAATTTTTGGTTCCAAAGACCACGAGGCTCACGGCCACTTTGCCCATAAATGGGTAATTTTATGCAAAAATGACTTAACCTAGATGATTAAGGGACTAAATAAGGTTTAAGGATTTTGAAAGTTAAAAAGTTGATGAACAAACTTTATTATTCATAAAGGAATTGATTTTCGGCTTCAATTATAGAAATAAGTTAGAAAGATGATTTGAAATTTGAAGCATTTTATTTAATAGAGTTTTTAGTTGGAATGATGAAAATGATTTTTTTAATTGTGAATTTAGTTGTTTATTGATAATTAATTTGATTAAGGAATTACAAAATTTAAAATAGAAATGAAAATATTTTTATCACTAATTAAGAAGTGATTTTCGGCTATTATAGTGAATTTAGGACTAGGGAGTAATTTTGGGATTTTAAGTATTTTAGTTAAATAGATTTTTTATAAATTAAATGGAAAAGGATTTGATTTAAAATTAAAATAATATAGATTTTGATAATAATGTAAGTTTTGGAAAAATATTAGAAATTATTATTCAAAAGAGTTTTAATAAGAAAATAATTTCTAAGGATAGTTTGGAGTTTAAAATATTTTATTTAATAAAGTTCTATTTAGAGTAATGAAAAATTTTTTTTTTGCGACATTTTGAATTAATTTAAATGATATAAGTTTTTGTGGAAAACGTTAGGAAATATTATTTGGTGGAGGTTTAGTGAGAAAATATTAGAAATATTATTTAAAGGTGATTTATTAAGGAAATATTGGAATTAAATCCTAATTTTGATATTAAATGAGAAAAGTTTTAATTTAATCTTAGAATATGATTAAAATATTTTACGCGATTGAAAATATGCATAAAAATTCTTACACGATTTAAAAATGGTGATTTTTAGTCACACGATTAAGAAAACGTATTAAAATCTTTACGTGATTGAGAGGAACAACAAGTTTTGGATGTATTGGACCCGAGTGGATTAGTGGTATTATGTAATTGTATGGGCAGTTATATAATATCATTAATACTAATGGTATTAGACAATTGTATAGGTAGTTGCTTTAATATCATTGGGAACAGTCCATCGGTGGTTTGATTTTATGGATCATGCATTTAAGCATTATACAATCAGTGGCTGTTATGGCTTTTGTGCTTAGGAGTGAACGAGAATTTGGATAGTATGATCTATGATGGATCTCAGGAGGTGTCAGGGCGAGGTGATTCACTTAGTGATCTGTTATCACATTATATACTTCTGGCTGTGAAAAACCATTGCAACACACTGACAAGGACCTGACAGACATTATTCTTTTCGTGGTCCGGCATAGACTGTCATTGAGGGTGGCAGATCTTCTGGAACGTTCATCTCTGAGTTTGTGTTTAGCTCCATGGAGTAGGAAATGGGTGCATTGTGCATAAAGATAGTTAGTATATACATTGTACATGTGCATAGTAAGTGTACATATTGTTATGGTATAGTTAGTATGTTTATTTTGTGGTATGGTTAGTTTTTATATATCGTGAAATATATATATTGATAAATTATCTGTTAGTTGATAACATGATTATACCTGTTATTCTGTGATATTGCTGTATGTGAATGACATTATTGTTTCTATACTGCCATGATGGTATTGATGTAGGGGATCTCACCTCTTTGTTGTATTATTTTGTTTATACGTATATGTGATAAAAATTGTGAAGAGCAAGAGGCAAGAACACCTCTTTTCTATTGTGTTGATTTTATCTGTGTACTGAGATGGCGTCAAAACCTGGTTTTCTTTGTTACGTGAGAGTGCAGTTTCGAGGAGGAACTGATGTCTGGCGCTATGATGCTGATGTTGAGTGTGTTGTTTATTTTGGGGATACTGTTCTCTCTCTTGATGCTTGTGTGCATTTGGAGTTCTCTATACCTATTAGAGATATGTGGACTGATTTTTTTGACACTCATAGTAAGGACTCTGATGTGTCGATTGCTCGGACTCCTGTCCGTAGTAACATGCTCCGTCTGAGGAGTTTGTCTGTTAGGGATCCCGAGGAGGATCTAGAGGAAGATCAGGTGCAGGATCCCGCTCTTCTAGTGTTTGGACTTGGGTTGGGTTTAGTTTTTTTATATGGGAATTACTTATTATTTAAAGTACGTAAGTTTTATGTATTTAAAATTCTACTAATCTATGTTATGTACGTGAGATATATATTATTCAGTTCTTGTGTCTTGTGTTTCTAAAATTCAGTAAGTTTATGTTATCCATGAAAAAGAAATTTTGAAACTTGTATTAAGATAGTATTAAATACTTTATAACTTCGGTAAATAATCGAAAGGAGTTAGTCTGAAATGTAATGCCCTAAGGAGGGTGTTACAGGCTTCATCTTTATCATTGTTTATTTGACATTTTCCTTCACAATTTGGGCTTCATTTTCACATCAATTGAAGTAGAAACAAAGTAGAAGATACGGCAGTTGAGAGGAGAGAAATTTGGTTCCTATTTGTCAATAAATCTTGGTCTTCCACCGTCCAAAAAGTCTAGATAATTCTATATTATTCTTTTCATCTTTTCTCCACTCATCTTTCGTCTCACACTTCTCTCTTCCTCTCTGTTTTCTTCTAAACATGAAACAGCCCCAAAAAGGAGAAAATCCACAAGGCAAATCAAGAAGAAAACAAGAAATAAGAGCAAGAAACTAAAGGCAAGAAAAGGAAGGAAGTGGTGACAAGCTAAAGAACTTGAGGTAGAGGCTGTGTTCTCTTGTTCTTCCATGTTTCTTGGATTAAAAAATTATATTTTTCTCTATGGTAGCCCATAGTTTGGGCTTGATTTTGTGTGGGTGGTCTTTGGTTCCAACTTGTATTTCTTTTTCCATTGATTATTGTGATGAATTTGAGGTATTGTGAAGTAAAAATTTTGAAACCTTGAAGCTAGGGCTCACGGCCATAACCTAGGAAGAATACTAATCTTGTTGATTTATTTAACTCCTTGGATTATTACATTAGTTGGTAATTGAATTGATTATAGAAATGATGATTTGAGAATAAATTTGTGAATATGGCAATTAAAATCAACTATTGCCGTGACTTGATCTTGGATGTGTATACTTCAATTTGTATATGGATTTGATATGTAAAGCCATGACTTGTTTTCATTTCCTTGGTTGTATAAAGTAACTTGAATATGAATTGTCATGTTGATAATGATTATTTGATCTTGTGAAGGCCATCTGGGCCGAATTGGAAAGCAAATGGAGATGTGGAAATCTCTATGTAGCATTGATGTATATGAAGATGGATTGTATTTGTGAGAAGGTGTCACGACAGGATTGTTTCCTTGGGTGACTAGTATTGTTGGCATTTTTATACATGGAATTATGATTTAAAAATGTGAATGAAACTTAAAGATGAAGGCTAGTATGATAGTATCACAACTTGAGTTTGCTATGTTAATAGAGTTTTGGTTGATTGAGAATGTTGGTTTGGAATGAGCATAATGCTCACGGTTAAATGTGTGCCATTATGCAAAGTATTTGAATTATGTATTGTACTTGAATGGTATTGAGAATTTGGAATTTGAATTGCTCCCTGAAGTCATTAAGGTTAAGCTAGTATTTGGAATTGTAATTTGAGAATATAGTATTGTACTTTGGTTATGTACTAAAGAATTTATTACTCCTTGAATTATCAAGTTGAACTTGAATTTGGAACTGTGAATTGAGAATATGCTCCATTGAATTAAAAAACGGTTGAGCTAGAATGATATTGAATGAATGTATGAATGATCAGTGCTCGAAGAATCAGAATTTGAATTTGAATTGAGAATGAGAATTGAGCAATTATCCTTGAATGGGGAGGTAATTGTCCATATTTTTCCACTCAATATCCTTCAGTATATGTGAACCATTAGTTCACTTAGTATAGTGGATTCGGAGATGATCCTGTATGAGGGCAGGGTATTCAAGATTCCATTTGAACCATGGAGATGACCTCCTGTGAAGAAGGGGGATCCTGTGTTCTGGTATAAATTCCTCACAATATTAGTATCAGTATCGGTATTAGTATTAGTATATTTCTCACGTATTAATTATCTCATAGGATACTAGTGGTAGTGTGAGGCCCTAAATCACTCCCTACCATGAGTATATAGAACCCAAACTATATGAGGTGGCTCCCACCCTTGTGGTGCTCGAGATATGGGGTCTGTGGGATAGCGAGTAATTAGAATGAGCACTGAGATCTGAATTGTATTTATATATCATGATATAACTTGAAAGTGTATTCAAATATTTGAATGAGATTGGTACTACAAAATTGGTATTTGGAGACAAATTTCTCGAAGTTATTTGTGATTGAAATTTGTATTGAATTTGAACATGAATGTTTGTATGCTTGGTACATTATGAATACAAATATTTGTACGAAATTGATATTATGGTAGTTGTGTTTGGTACAGTTACTAGAATTACATATGTTTAGAATTTGTATTGTTGACAAAGAATATTTTTGAAAATTATTAAATAGAATTCTGTTTCGGGAAGAGAAAAGACAGATTTGGTATTTTACCACCCTTCTAACTATAATAATATGTATATGTATTGAAAAATTGAATTTCAAAGAAATATATTTTTTCCCGAAACAACTGGAATTATTATGATGAAACATTTTCATAATAGAACTATTGAGAATTAGTATTTTCACCCCATTATATGTATGTATTCCATGATAATTCCAAGTTCAGAATTTGCAGCGCAAAGGCACGGATAAAGGAAGATATTTGCTTTGGATTTAGATTTTGTATAATAAATGTATGGAAAATGCCTTGAGGGTATGATATGTATATGTACTATAATGTATACTTTGTATAGCCCTTCAGTACATGTAAATTATTATGACACCCTGTCCAGACTCATATTTTTGTATATTAAAGAAAAGTATATTCAAATTTTTTATAGTAAATATGTAAGTGATGTGCTTACTATTGTTGCTATGGTGTAAATCTGAATACACTAATAGTAATAATAGTAAGGGCATTACATTTTGGTATCAGAGCAGTTCATCCTGTTGAGCCGGAGTATGGACTAGCTATGCTTTGTTATGCCTTTGTCTTGTGTTAATGATGAGATGCATAGGTAGAATTGCATAACAGCCTTGAGTTTGTATGTTATGGCTAATTGTCACATTGTTACATAATATTGAGTCTGGCCAACTCAATATATAATGTGCAGTGTGTGCAGGTGATTATAACATCGACCAGGCGAACCAGAAATGGTAGAACCCCTGCTGGCAATAATGAGCTAGACATGTTAAAAACTTTTAAAATTATAGCTGACGCTATGAGAAAAACAGACAGTTATGACTATTAAAAAGTTGGAGAAGATAATTGTAGCGATGTGATGCACAGGAGATCCAAAGGCATTAATTGTTGTTTAAATGTTAAAAGAAGAAGTTGAGCATTGGTGGACTAGTATCTGAAGTTTAAAGGAAAATACCGAGATTGAGATAACATGGCTTGGACTAATATTCTCCAAAGAAGTTGCAAGAAGAGAAAGAGCCGACATTCCTAGAGCTTAAGTAGGGGAATATGACCGTGAAGTAGTACGAAGCAAAGTTTGAGAGACTGTTTAAATTTTCTTCATATGTTTGATTCCCTTAAGTTTATGATAGGGTACAATGACGTCGTTTGATCCATGTAGCCAACGCCACCTAGTGGAAAAAAGCTTGGTTGTTGTTGTTGTTATATGTTTGATTCCCTTAAGTTATGTTTGAATAGATTAAAAAGATGTATGAGGATTACAAGATGCTTAGGGATTATGGTTGAATGTTCATGGCAGCACATGCCTTGTTGTGATTAGAATTTTGATCTTTTGTTGCTTAAAATTGTGACTAAACGGTGATGAATACTTATGGATGGATGTTATCCATTGGTGGCCAAGATTTTGAGGTGTTATATATATAAAAACTATGTCTTGGTTGAGGCATGAAGGCCACGACAGTAACTTCTATGTATTAATGATGCATTTAGTTCCAAAAATCATGCTTAGTTGAGGTATAATAGGTCAAAATGTGATTTTGAGGTATTTCGAGTATTTTCTTGCTTGAATGTGTTTTCAATGGTTATTTATGACTTGTTCATGATGGGAGTTTGAGTTAGAAACTTGGAACTCTTCTTCATTTGGACCCTTGATGCACCAAAATGAGAAAATGATATTTCCTTACTTGATTGAGTTTAAATTTATGATTGATGAGTTGAATTTAGTGTTTAATGATCCTAATATGATTAGAGACCATGATTTGGGTTGAGAAACACATAAAATCCATGATTTGAAGATTAGAACTTGGTTAGAAACCAAAATTATGCAAAACATGAATTATGCAGAAACAGGACAACATCGAGTAGTCTATGATGTTTATTGTATAACTTGAGCTACATACATCGTATTGACTTGATTCTAGATCCATTTGAAAGCTGAGACATAAGGCTTCATGTAATAAAAATTTCAGAATTATTGAGCAATCCAATTAGTTCCAATTTTGATTGGAAACCGACCCAAATTCTGCAGAAAAAATAATCTGGCACCTGTTAAACCAGATTGCATAATATCTTGCTCTGATGTTGTATTTACATGAAACTAGTAGTATTTGAAAGCTAACACATAAGGCTATTTGACTGCTAAATTTCATAATTTTTGAATTCTTAGTTTGTTCCCAGTTTCATTTCAAATTCAGGTCATTTTCAGGTAAAACAGAGAATACCCTATTTTAGCTTCTGCATAATGTCATATAACTTTGGTTACATTTATCCAAATGAGGTGAAGTTTGTGGCATTTGAAAGATAGGAGGGAAGGCTATATGACTGTAAAATCTCATAATTTCTAAAGTTAGTATATGCATTTGGTGCATTCTTGAAAAACCATCCTTTTTAGGCTACTAAAACAGAAAATGCCAAGACATGTGAGATTCTTTGATGCATCCCCTAATCGAAAATGCCTTAGAAAAGTATTTAAAATCATGATCAACTTAGAGTTGCATAAGATGTCACATGAGATGTGATGATGGGGTGTGTAAGACCCACTGTTCTAATTTTCATTGGCATGATTTGTCTATCTTTATGGATAAGTTACTTCTTTAAGTTGAGTAGAACTAAAGGTGCAAGTATAAGGTTTTATTCTTTTGATAATCAAGATAAAGTTAAAAAGGTAAACAAAGAAATACAAAGTGATAAAGAATTACAAAATGAGTACTATGGGTAACCTATTATCTATGATTATCCTCATGACCTGGGTGAGACTTGAGGAATGGTGGTTAAGGATGGTATTTCCCTTATCACTAGAGTTATTAAGGTTGATGATAGTATTTTCCTCCCTCTTTACCTAAGTCTTCTCCCTAGGTGAAAGGTAGTCGAGGATGGGTTTTCCCTTTTCTACTGGAGGTAATCTTGGATTGAGTATAGAATGAGAAAATGATCCTCACTCTGGTTAGAATGAAAGATTAAGGATGATATTTCCCTTCCTTCCAAAGTAGTGGAGGATTGAGGATGAATGATGCCCTCTCCCTCTTCACTCTAATTCTTTCTAGTTAGTAGAGGCGATCCTGGTATGCATGGTATTGTGAGGATGGTATTTCCCTCACTTACCAAGCATATATATGAGAATGAAATGATAGTGTGAGGATGATATTTCTCTCCCTATCATAGTATGTGAGGATGGTATTTCCCTCACATCCACAACCTTGGAAATGAGGATGGTATTTTCCTCATAGGTTGTGGTTTCGGTTACCTTAAATATGGAGAAGCTCTGTATGACATACCTAATAGTATCACAAATAGGTTGAAGTACATCAACTTGAAAGTGGAATATTACCAAGAGAATGTGAATGAGAATAGGATGGTACTGTGAGGAAGTACATTCTCTCCATACTTTCTGAATAAGGATAAGAAATATCAAAGAAAAAGATATGATGAATATGAAGAAATGAAACATGGTTAAACACGAGGCATTTGATTTATAATGTGAGAGATATGAAGAGTATTATGTGGAATTAAGGAACTTGAAGAATGAAGTAATGTGTTGAATATGGGATTGATGAGATATAAAAAGATATTATGGAAAATGAATGAATATGATGGATATAAGATATGATGAAATATATAACTTGAGAAAAAGGGTGAAAGATGATGATAAAGAGTATCCTACCACAATCTGGAATTAGTAGCAGTGCTTTATGCATTGAAGACTTAGAGATGCATTGAAGATTTAGAGACATTATCTGTAAGATGTTAAGTTTAAAGTCTTTAGTGACCATAAAAGTTTAAAATATTTGTTTGATTAAAAGGAATTGAATATGAGGTAAAAGAAATGGATTGAGTTTTTGAGAGATTACAATTGTGAATTGAGGTGTCATCTGGATAAGGCCAATGTAGTGGTCAATACACTAAGAAGAAAACTTCTGCAAGTATTCTATATGATGATGTAAGAAATGAGATTATTAGAAAGTTATAGAAACTTGAGTTTAGCAATGACTATGTTACCCCATAGTCTTGGTTTGAATAGATTGGTGATTCAAAATAATCGAGAACTTAAATCAAAGCTGCACAAGAAAAAGCCCATAAAAGCAAGTATACCATCCATTTTGGAGCGACACAGATGTATCATGACCTCAATAAGATGTTTTGGTGGTCAAGTATGAAAAATGACATAACAGAATATATGTCCAAATGTCTTATATATATATCAAAAGGTTAAGGTAGAGTATCAATGGCCATCTAGACCTTGGCAACTCTTAGAAATCTTAGAATGGAAATGGAAGAGTATTTTTGGGAATTTTACAATAGGATTGCAAAGTTCAGAAGATCTTGGATGGGGTAGTGAGAGACTCTAGAAGAAAATAAATCCCTCAAGTGAAGGGGTTATGGAGTAATAATGACTTAAATTCAATATAATTTGAAGTTGTTTAGAGCTTTTATATAAGGCAAGCAAATTTTGAGGACAAAATTTATAAAGAGGGGAAGAATTGTAACAACCTCCCTACCTAATAGCTCTAATCAAAGTTATAGAAGCTCAGTATGACTAGTAAGAATTATCTATTAATTCAGATAATTTTCTGAACTCGTTTGAGCGTAATTCTACAACAATGAATATAATAGAATAATTAAAGTATCTGCTGAATCAGTTGATATGATGGAAATAAATATGAAAAAAGTTATTTCCTAGCTAAGAATAATTGAGAAGAGTTGTGAAAATTTTTGGAGGAACAACAGAGCAAGTTTGATATTTTTAAGGATATTACTGAAAAATAGCCAAGATAGTTAAACAATTCAGAAAATTATGAAATTTTATGGAAATGACAAGTAAAATATGAAAAATATGTTGGTATAAAATACTAACTAAAACAAGCATCAGTAAGCATAATTACTCAATCCGCGATTTAATTTAACTTGAGACTGAGTAATAAAGCTTAACTGATAAATAACACTATAAGAAAAGTTATGGAAAAATGGATCTAAGGACTAAGATGAGTCTTAAAAATCTCTATAATATTTATGGACACTTAAAAATATAATTTTGAAAAATTAAAGTGTACGTATCAGATATAAAAGTTTCTGCATAATCCTTTTGATTCTTACTATATTTCTCCACCGCCTCCACGTCTCCAGAACTTTCCTATTCAACTTTTCTTTATTTATCACTTTTCTTCCTCCTATTCTCTCTCTTGTAAGTGAACAACAGAGACCAAAAAGAAGAGAAGATAAATTATTTATGTCACTCTCTCACCAACAAAGGCTTCATTTTTATCTTTGTTTATTTGACATTTTCCTTTACAATTTGGGCTTCATTTTCATGTCTATTGAAGCAGAAACAGAGTAGAAGATACGACAGTTGAGAGGAGAGAAATTTGGTTCCTATTTGTCAATAAATCTTGGTCATCTACCATCCAAAAAGTCTAGACAATTTTGTATTGGGCAATTATCCTTGAATAGGGAGGTAATTGTCCATGCTTTCCCGCTCAGTATCCTTCAGTATATATGAACCCTTGGTTCACTTAGTATAGTGGATTCAGAGATGATCCTATATGAGGGCAGGGTATTCAAGATTCCATTTGAACCATGGAGATGACCTCTTGTGAGGAAGGGGGATCCTGTGTTCTGGTATAAATTCCTCACAGTATTAGTATCAGTATATTCCTCATGTATTAATTCCCTCATAGGATACAAGTGGTAGTGTGAGGCTCTGAATCACTCCCTACCATGAGTATATAGAACCCAAGCTATGTGAGGTGGCTCCTACCCTTGTGTTGCTCGAGATATGGGGTCTGTAGGATAGCGAGTAATTGGAATGAGCATTGAGATCTGAATTGTATTTATATATCATGATATGACTTGAAAGTGTATTCGAATATTTGAATGAGATTGGTACTACAAAATTGGTATTTGGAGACAAATTTCTCGAAGTTATTTGTGATTGAAATTTGTATTGGATTTGAACATGAATGTTTGTATGCTTGGTACATTATGAATACGAATATTTGTACGAAATTGATATTATGGTACTTGTGTTTGGTACAATTACTGGAATTACATATGTTTGGAATTTGTATTGCTGATAAAGAATATTTTTGAAAATTATTAAATAGAATTCTGTTTCAGGAAGAGAAAGGACATATTTGGTATTTTGTCACCTTTCTAACTATAATAATATGTATATGTATTGAAAAATTGAATTTCAAAGAAATATATTTTCCCCAAAACAGCTAGAATTATTATGATGACACGTTTTCATAATAGAACTACTGAGAATTAGTATTCTCACCCCATTATATGTATGTATTCCATGATAATTCCAAGTTCAGAATTTGCAGCGCAAAGGCACGGACAAAGGAAGATATTTGCTTTGGATTTAGATTTTGTATAATAAATGTATGGAAAATGCCTTGAGGGCATATGATATGTATATGTACTATAATGTATACTTTGTATAGCCAACCTTCAGTACATGTAAATTATTATGACACCCTGTCCAAGCTCATATTTTTGTATATTAAAGAAAAGTATAATCGAATTTTTTATAGTAAATATGTAAGTGATGTGCTTACTATTGTTGCTATGGTGCAAATTTGAATACACTAATAGTAATAATAGTAAGGGCATTACAGACCACACCACAAAGCACAAAATAGAGAGCATATTTTAGGAAAAAAGATGCACCTGTGCAAGCTTGATAAAGATAAACAAAACGAATAGAATAAATTTTTGGGGATGAATGTAGGTTGGATTTTGAGAGAGTGGATGAGGTTCTGTCAATGTCTTAGTTTGAGTCTCTATTACAATGGGAAGCAAGGGAGAAATTGGGGGTTAAGGCTTTCAGATTTGGGAATTTGGGGTTAGGGAGGGGAAATTTGGGGAAGATGGTGAGAAGAAATGACATTATTCCACTTAGGAAGGGGAAATGATGTCACTTTCACATTTAGGAAAGGGGAGAAAGGAGTAGGTTGCTATGTATGCATCCATCTTGGCACTCAATGTGCCATATCAGTGTCTCCATTAGCATTAACAGAGGCTAGCTAATAGTTAGACTAACTTAACCAATGATTTACTGAGTGAGGGACTTTTTAGTTAATTTCCTTGAGCCAGAGACTAAAATATCCAACCCCATTTTAATGAAGGATCAAAATGACCATTTTGTCTTGAGTTTTCCTCCCTCCAAGAACATTTGGACTGAAAAGGATTGCTGACTTATCAAAATTTATTATTTTGACTCGAGGCACATCCATAAAGAATCAGAATATCATGGATTATCAAACAGTCTACTATACCAGCTTTGTAGAAGATGATGATGTCATCGGCAAAAAAAAGATAAGGCACCATGGGAGCAGCTCTACATACTCTCAATCCAACCAAAGACTAGTTGATCTTGGTTTGATAGAGCAAAGAGGATAAAACTTTAGCACAAATGACAAACAATTAAGGGGATAAAGGGTCACCCTGCCTAAGCCCCCTCTAAGGTTGAAACTGAATGCCTAGTACCCCATTAGTTAAAACTGAATATGAAACAGAAGTAACTTACTGCATTACTAACTCAATCCATCTATCAGAAAAACTTAAACAATCCAAAGTTGCCTTTAGAAATGGCCATTCCACTCGATCATAAGCCCTACCATGTCCAACTTCATTGGCAGGTATCCTTCCTTACTAAATCTCTTGTTCTTTCAGGCATGAATAATGTAACACACCAATAACTAATACTATAGTATATCTGAAATATACATAAGTAAATAGGATTAGGCACGTCACCATTAACATATAAGCATCATTCTAGCCTAATAGTAACTATTTCATGATATTATATAGAGCCTTGAGAGGGAAATGTAACCTGTATATGAATTTTATACATATGAAAAGTCTATTCTTTACTGATATAACAAGTTCAACTAACTAGTACATCAGTGTATGAAAATATACAAACTAAGCCTCAAAGGCATATATATAATGTTACCAAGTGACCTCAATACTCAAGAGGGGGTGAATTGAGTTTATAAAATATTTTTACAAATCTTTCGCAAAACACTTTATTATCAATTTTCGTTGAAGCTATTGATTGATAGAGATAAATAGATAGAGAAGATAGAATATTTTTCACTCACTAATGAATCAGCTAAGCAAGATAGTATTCAAGCAAGTAAATAAAAACTAATGCACAAAAGTATAAGAGTAGAGTTTAGAAGATCAAACATAAGATTTATCCTGGTTCAACCACTCCTTGTGACCTACGTTCAGTCCTCAAGTAATCACCTGAGATTTTTCACTAAAACTTCAAGCTTGAATAGGTACTTGCTACCTTCACAAACTAGAGCACTCAATAACACATTGGGATACCTCACCCTTTGTGCTTAAGCCTCAACTTTAAGGGATACCTTGTAATGTCCCAAATACTATTACTAATACAGTACTCGGTTTACGTATCAGTAATTAACAGTTAGTACATTACTTATGAATATCACAATTTTAAAAAATACACAGTTTAAGTAATTATTAAAATATGAGCCATTCGCGAAGCGTAATATACATACATAGTGAAGAGAAGAGTTATACAAAATGTACGACATAGAGATCAGTATACATATATTGCCACATGGCACCAAAAACCAAACTAAAAGTACTACAAAGATCTAGACTATTGTCTTCTAGTAAAAACTCCATCCTGGTCCACCGCTTGATCTCTATCTGGAATTATCATGGAAATGCATAAAGAATAGGGGTGAGAATTAAGAAATTCTCAGTAGTTTAACTCAAAAACTGTGTCATCACAATAATTCTAGTCATTTTGGGGAAAAACTTATTATATAAACAATTTCTATATCTAGAAAGGTGGCAAAATGCCAAAACAAGTCCTTTCTCTTCCCAAAATAGACATCCTATTTTCCATTATTACGAAAAATAGTTAACCATTCAAGTCATAAATCATTTTATGATTAAAGCCTCATGACAATTCACAAATCATAACTCAATTCATGAAAACTCATGGTGGAAATAAATGATATTATCCAATATCAATACATATAAAAAATTCTCATTTCACATGACCACCTAATTCAATCAATGCTAGCATTTAAAACCATTTACTTGGTAGTAGTCTACTTTTAGGTTAGTGCACTTCAACCTCTTTGTGACTCACTTCATCACACAGAACTACTCTGGGTAATTGGACCCATGTCTCATTCAATCTAGGAGAGAGGACGCTTACTAACCCTCATTCAATCCACATGAATAGACCACGACCTCATGTCGCTTTGGATACCAGGATACGCCGCCCTAGCTGTCCCGGGTTTAGGATCACCCCAAGTGGGAGGGGAACGTCCATTCTCAACCACTAATGACTAGGGAAGCTCAGGTAAAGGAGAAGAACACATCTTAATCCCAATTACTCTGGTATAAAGATATTCTTTATTCTCTTTTACCATTAACCAAGCATTACCCAAGTGCAAGGTAATCCAAAACCACACTCAGTCCAGTTCCACAAAGGGATACCCATGAGAAAAACTAATTTTTCATTTCTATAATGCCCTTTTGATCAATATCTCAACAATTATGCAACACATGCATTTACAAGGTTTCTCTTCATAGGTATTTCATCTCATCAAGGTGAGTCATCCTCTTCATACATTTCATATGTTTTTCTTTGCTTTAAACACATGCATATAGCATTGGAAATCAATTCATCAATTTAAAAACATCACAAAACATTTCTGTTTCTGGCAGCAGAACACAAAGTTTGACCTTTGTACAGTAAAACATGCATAACTTGAGCTATAGAGGTCGAAACGAGGTGATTCCAATGGCATTGGAAAGATAAGAGAAAGAGATACAACTTTCATGAAGACCATAAGAGCTCATTCTTATTACAGAGGGAGATATGACTCGTGTTTTTAGACACAGGCCCCTCGTGTTTTCCTCTGTGAGCGCTGTTCATGAATTTTTTAACTAGCAAAGAGGAACACGACCCCCCCGGGTGTCTTCGGACACGGGCCGTGTTTCTGGGCCAGAAACTCTGCAATTCAATTTGAAGAGTTGTGACACTATTAGATTTTGGCCACTTCAATCCAACCTTTAGGTGATTTTAAGTCCCAAACAAGTTTATAAACATAAAGGAAACTTAAAACACCAATTTATTTCATCAAAAATGGATCAAAACACTAAATCACTCATCCAAAATTACAAATTAAAAGTGGGTTTCTTGCTCATCTTCAAAAACTCATAGAGTTTCAAGAACACTATTAAAGCCTGAACTGTTAACATGTATTCAAAGCATAAAAGCATATATTTTACTCAAGAGTCCACAAATCTCAACAAAGTTCATCAAAACTCTATTTTTTCAAAAAGTAAAAGATGAACAAAGTGGGTAAAGCTTTAGAAATCCCCCTACCTCAGGATGAAATCACCCTTCTCTTGCCTTTCCTAGCTTTTTCTTCTTGATTCTTACTTGGATCCTTGATTTCTCCCTTGCTAGCACCTTCTTGAAGTCACAAAATGGGAGGGAGAGCAGAGAAACGAGAGAGAGTGAGCGTGAAAAAAGAGAGAAAATGTGAATGAAGAGAGAGAAAAGATGATAAGGTATTTGTGGTTAGGAAAAATAGGATGAATAGTAAAAGTTACCTTCAACTAATAATATTTTATCTGCTATGAACACTTTAAAACCCCCTTAATGAATTCTCTCACCTTCACATACATTATTGAGAAATTCTAAAATTTCACTTACTATTCAACTATATTTTTCTATAAATATTTTGTACACATATCTCAATGTCACTAAAAATACTAGATTGATCTAATTCAACTTCTAAAATTTTTTGTAGCTTGTTCCACCTCAAAAGGACAAGGAAATAAAGGTCTCATATTTATTTCCATTTTCTTGCTATTTTAGCTATTTTATGAGCTTTTATGAATAATTTCTCACTTTCAGTATTATAGATTTATGCTTAAATAAATCCACATAATTACTAAAATTTACCAAGAAATTTGTTATAGTCTCCTTGAGCCACTATAATCTTAATTGTGACTTATGTTTGGCAGAATGTTATATACCTCACCCTTACAACTTTGAGGGATACCTCACCTTCTTTACAAGATAATCAGAGTATGAATGAAATGAAACTCTTTCAAGAGTGAATAATATAAGTTGAAGCTTAATGAGTATATGGATTCACACTTTGAAGCTCAAAACAGAGGATTTAATGAAATGGTTGTGAAAGCTCATATTAATGCTCAATAAAGATTTTTAGATTGATTTTCTAACCTTTTTTAATGCCCAACAACTTGTATTTATAGCCCATTAAAGATTAGAGCCATTGGGGGTTGGTTAGAGCATTAATTGCTTTAAACTAGCTGTTATTTCTTTTTCTTGAAAATGCATTTATTAGAATAACAATATTGTTATTTTAATAAAGCTTCAAATAGCACATTATTTCTTTTGTCTCTAGAACGTGTTATTCGAATAACACTTGTGTTATTCGAATAAGTCATTCATAACTTGTTTATGGAAAAATGTGTTATGAGAATAACACAAGTGTTATTCGAATAAACCATTAAAAATTGGTTTCTAGAAAAACACATTATTCAAATAACAAGTATGTTATTCGAATAAAACTGAAGCGCCAAGGCATATTTTAAACGTTTATTTGAATAAAGCAGGGCTTTATTCAAATAAAGTTTATCCAGATGGAATTCTTGGTTTCTGTGACTTTGATTTTTCGAATAAGGGATCCTTTATTCAAATAAACCAGTTAGAAAAACATTCCATACAACTTTTAAACATTGCCAATTGATTCCAAATGATCTAATAAGCTTTTGGACTTTAGTGGTTATTTCTTTGGAAACCAAAAACCATTTTGAAGCCTTGAAAACAAGTATGCTATTTGGGTTCTTTGAAAAACAATTTTTAGAGCATTAGTGTGAACCTCTTTATAACTTTACACAATGATCTAAGTCCTGAAGCTATTCTTGAAAGTCTTGGACTTGATCTTGCAACATCTTTATGTTTGTTATCATCAAAACAAAGTATTCAAAAGTCAATAGCCTATTACATTCTCTCCCTTTTTAATGATGACAAACAAACATTGAGAAAAGAGTTAGATTCATAAATTGGAATTCACAAGATCATTAGAGAGACTTACTTCCCATCTTTTTATCATAAGAAGTGAATTTAATTTAGAGATATGCGCAGCTCCTCCTTACTTTTGGAATCCCAAGATCCAGTTTATATTATCCTATCTTTTCTTAAAAACATTCTCAAAATGTGAGAACTCTAGCTTTTTTTTCCCCTTTTGTCATGATAAAAAAGATGGTGCAAGAGAAAGTCAAAGCATAAGCAATTGATATACATTTAAGTCCAGTGTTTTACTTTAAACAATTCTTAGCAATATATGTTTAATTATAATAGGCTAGAATAGCAAAGGAACTAAATTGCATATGAGACACAAGATAATGTAGAAACATAGTCATTTCATTCATCAATTATATCAAGGCTGCCAATTACATATACATTTACATTTCATAACAAAACAGCCAGCACAAAAAAGGTCAAACAAGGATCCTAAGAACTATAAATCCTAAAAGTATGCGTCCGGTGGTGGAGGAAGGGACTTTGGTGCTTGAGCTGTCCACAAAGCCAGCAAGTCCACCACCTCACGTTCAACACCTTGTATCCTATCAAACAAAATAAAAAATGTGTTCTCCATATATGCACAGTTGTCCAGTAGAGTTACCATTATCTGCTCCATTGTGATTGGACCAGCAGCACCATCAGCAGGAGCTTCTTCAGCCTCCTTATCAGCTCCAACCTCTTCCAGCACATCTAAGTACACTCGGTCACTTTCATCATCTTGAACCATCTTCAATTTTCTCAAAGTGTAGGACTCAAATATGTTGAAAGGAGTCAGCTTGACTAGTCACTCGGTCTCCTCAACGAGTGAGCATTTCTTGAGAAAGGCAGATATCATGACAGCATAAGGCAGGTCAGAATTTTCTTTGCTTTTAGCCTTCATCATGTGCTTCTCGATGAAGTTAGGTCAGTTGATCCTCTAACCCTTTCGCAGGACCCATACCATGAAGATATCATCTTCTGTTAGATAGGAATAATTGCCATCACGAGGGGCAAGAATATGCGCATATGCATAATGCAGCAGCCTATCTTGACTCTTGAGCATCCCACCCTTCAAGCCAACCTTAGGCAATGCCATCCTAAGTTTCATAATTAGAGGAAGAGCATCATCCTTCTTATAGTCCTTGACATATGGCTTACTGTCTTTTTCAATGGCAGTGCCAGTAGCACTTTAGCCGAACATTTCTAACTAGTCAACAGGAGTGATCACTATCTGTTAATCTTTGATTTCAAAGATAATGTTAGGATCCTCTAACCTCAAGTTGCAGTAGAACATTTTCATGAGGTCCGAAAATATGGTGTCTTTGTAGCAACATAGTTTGAGTACTCCTTGGTGATTCAGGAGGTTCAGAAAATCAAACCCTCCTACCTTTTTGAAGAATACCATATCAATGTGCTTTGGTTGCATAAGATCTTTGTCCCAAAATTGGGTCTTGAAATGATATAGATCTTCCTCATTAGAGGAGAGTCTTCGAAGGTCCAACGAGTTGTTAAGGAGTGGTTTTGGTTCTAGGTCTTTTGGAAGAGGAAGCCATGGGTAAAGTTTGGAGTGTTTGGGTATGGTGTTTGGGGCGTGAGGATGGTGGTTTGGAGAAAAAGAGGGAGAGAGAGATGTAGAAAGAAACGCAAGGTGCAAAAATGGAGGCTTTGGCTGAAAGATGGTTGTTGGGTAGAGGAAGTGCGAAGAGAAGAGAATAGAGGAAGATGAGAAAGCTGAGAAATGAGGGAGAGAATGCGCAGCCAACCTTTTATAACCCATGTTTTATTCGAATAAAAATGTGGTAGCTCAAACGTCTTGACTTTCTGCTAAGTGTTATTCAAATAACAATGCTGTTATTCGAAAAGCAAAGCACCCATACTTGGCTTTCTGTCAAGGTTTATTCGAATAATCATATGGTTATTCAAATAACACAGAAAAGATAAAAAATTTGAGAACGCTTCTGTCAAGCATTATTCAAATAAGGTATGCCTTATTCAAATAAAACATACAAACCAACAAATAATGGGGGCTATTGGGATACATTATTCAAATAAGAAAAGTCTTATTCGAATAAGGCTAACTCAAAAACACCAATAAGCACGTTTAAAACAGTAATTTGAGAGGAGGAAACTTACCCAATGATGGAGTACCTGCAAAATGAATTTTAGGATACCTTCGATGCTCAAGTCAATAATAATTCAAGAGGAATAAATCAGTGATAAAGCAATAAATACAAGCATTCATTCATATGTATGATTAATCAATTATGCCTAATTCTCTTCTAATGTAAAAGAATACTTCTTTTGCCAAAGACTTAGTAAAGATATCTGCAAGTTGTTTAGTTGTTTCCACAAATTTAAGCATTCAATCTCCTTTTTGAACATGGTCTCTAATGAAGTGGTGCCTTATTTTTATGTGCTTTGTTCTTGAGTGCAAAATGGGATTTTTAGACAATTTGATTGCACTAATGTTATCACATCTTATAGGGATGTGATCAAACTCAAGTCCATAGTCTAGAAGTCGTTACTTCATCCAAAGGATTTGAGCACAACAACTTCTAACTACAACATATTCAGCTTCAGTTGTAGACAATGTCACTTTATTTTACTTTTTGCTATGCTAAGAAACTAGTGAGCTTCCAAGTGTAACGTCCTAATATTGAAATCTCGATATATACAGCATACAAAAAAAGATAAATAGTACTACAATGTCAATATTTACATAAAAACATAATAGTATATCCATAATCACCACAGGGAAGTCATTATAGAGAACCTTATGAAATATGAAAACATGTATACATATATATACAACAAAAGCCTCTTAAAGGCATAGAGTGATACATAACTCTTTAGAATTACAAAATAAGTATAAATAGATACAAGGTTTGTAATAAAAGCAACTAAAACTAGAACTAATCTAATCCTTTAGATTTCTTTTTCTTCTTCTTCTTTGAAAAGCTTTCACATGGAATTACATGGCAACACAGCGGGGTGAGAATCAATAATTCTCAATATAAGTAAACCAAAACTAGTCATACATAACATAATCTTACATATGCTATAATAAGATATGTTTAAATTCTTTACAAGATTTAACTTTAATAACTAGATAAACCAAGTTAAACATTCATACAATTATACTTACATACTTAGCTCATTTAAAGCCCAAGCATGTTTTACTAGGAACTCTGGTTTCTTATGTTTACTTATTGTAGAGAAGAAAAATTATAACCTCATACTACATGTAACCCTAGCTCTTGGACAAGAATGACTTGTTCTCTTAGGAACTTCTGATTATTTCCTTTTGGCCAAATGACATCACATCATGTAAGGTCATATTCATAGGAAAAACACTACCAATCCATCCTAGTCTACTTGCATATATTACACCACATTATCACACCTCAAGTGATATCTAAGCAACACTAAGTTGCCAAAGGTGTTAGATACCTACCTAAGGCAATCCACCACTTTTGGTAGCTTAAAACCCTAAAGTTTCTTGTCTATGCTAAGTGGTTATTTCTATCATGAAATATCCCTAATAGAATCTTAACATACTCATAAAAGCATGTATAAGGAATCCCAACAAGTAGGAAACTCAAATTCTTCAAGATAAAAATCCTGGTGCTCACTGCCTTTGGGCGCTTAGGCACCCACTTTCTCAGCGCTTAGGTGTTGCATGACAAAAAACACTGCCTTGTTACTTCTATCACTGGGCGCTTAATTGCCCAAACTCTGAGTGCTTAATCTCTCAGCTCCAGATGTAACACCCCAACTTTTGAGATAAATACGATATTATCCTAAATGTATTGTTTTGTAATTTCTGTGAGTAGTAAATTGAATTTGACTATTTCGTGACTGTATTTGACTGTTGTGTGTGATTTGCTCCGAGTTAAGAAAATAAAAATTTTTGGGCCGAAAAAATCTTATTTTAATTATTTGGAGTTGGGGATCTTACTAAACTCAATTCCGATTGATATATATATTAATCTTTTAATTTTTAGGATTTAACTGTGTAATAAAATAATTTTATATTATTATAATATTATTTTAATTAACAGTAACTATTGTCTCAAAAACAGTAGAAATCTGCTTCAAAATGACCATGGACCCTGAAAAGTTTATGGGACCCGCGTTTAGAGTAGCAGTCAACGATTCTGACTGGACTAAATTTTGAACCAATAGGAATCAGTTAACGAAAGCGGCTTAAAGATTCTAAACCAATAAGAATTGGTCAAATAAAGAAGCAAAGACTTCTTTGTGGACCATTAGATGTAAAGCTTGTTTTAGATGCCTTTAATCGTAACCGTTGATCAAATTAATGGTGTGAGAGCAATCCTAATTAAATCACTAAGTGATATCCACCTTAGATTAGATCAATGGATAGGAAACAAAGTTAAATTCAATAGCTAGGATTGAGTCAAATATAGTGGCTTGACTTTCACTTAGTAGCTAATTAAACCTAATTTGGTTAATCTAATTACCTAATTAAGGAACTAAGTAGACTAACCTAGTTATTGATTAGTTATAATCTAATTATTAATTAGATATCCTAATTTTATTTAGAGGCTATGATATATGTAATTAAATATTTAATTAATTAGTTATGTAATTAGAATGCTAATTAAGTGTAATTAGGAAACTTAACCTAATTAATTATCTATTTAATTAGTATGTATTTAGCCTTTAAGTGAAATCAAATTAAGCCCCTAATCCCCTTGAGTCCCACGGCCAAGGAGGCTAAATTACCAAGTTCCACAAGCTTCTTGAACCATCCAAGTGACCATTAGGTGACCACTTGGTGACATAGGCCATGTGCCATTCAAATGTGAACACAAATGGATGTTTACTATCCAAGTTTATCACGCAATCTCTCCTACAAGCTACCTCACGGCAGCCCCCTCTCATTTCACACTTAATATTCACTTTTCATTTACCTAAAGACTTTACTTCATTTTCTGTCAAATTCCCAAGAACACCAAGCATCTTTTCTCTTCTATTTTCTCTCTAGATTTCGGCTCACACACCCAAACGCACCATACATCTTCTATAAATTTTCTTCTTAGCTTTTCCTAAACCCAAACAACATCCTAAACACTTTTTGTTTAGAAGGTTTTGTCAAAAACCTACTCCTTCTACTTCAAAATCCAAGCTTTTGTTTACTTCCCTAAAGGTAAATTTTGGTTTTTATGGTTTAAAATTTAGTTTGTGATTTTCTAAACCATGTTTGCTCCATAGTTCTTCAATATGAAGCCTTGTATGTGATTTTGCTTATTGTTTAAGAATTTTAGGGATTTATTTTGAGGGCTACACGAAAATCAAAGGAGAGGAGGAGACTAGGAGATCTTTGTCTTCAAGAGGTAAGAGGGAGATTTAATCTCATCACCCTTGTGTGGTGATGAGAAAATGGATTTGTATGTGTGTGAAGAATCCATAAGGATTCATTTGTGTGGTTTTTTGTTTTTCCTATTTGTGGTTGATTTTATTTGCAAGCATGTCTATAGTTTTAAAAATATATTACATGTGTTTATAAATGTATGATTATTAAAGTAGGATGTGAATAACATGTAAGGATTGCATGAGTGTTCCAAAGAATACAAAAGAGGCTCACGGCTTCTCCAAGAAAAAGAGAACCAAAATGTTCTCAACCATTTCCTAAAACAATGATTTAATGAATTTAGGTAAATTAATGAATTTGAAAATGATTTAGGTTAATTATGGCCAACATGCCAATTAGTGTACATTTGAATTCCAAAGTTATTTTCTAAGGTAGGTTAAGTAGCTAATCAGAATTCTTAATTAAAAGAATTTATTTTAAGTAAGAATTAAAGCAAACGCTTGAAAAATACTAATGTAGAGCTCACTCTATGAGTTTTGAAGTGCGTTAGCAAGTTTCAAGGTGTAACTGTTGGGTAAGTTTAAAATGAGCAGCATTTAGAGAAAAATGTCAAAAATACCATATACTGATTTTCTAGGCAAAATGCTACCAAAATTTACTAAAATCAGACAAATAAAATGAAAAGATTCCATAATATATTTATAACGTAAGGAAAATATTATACGTAGTTTAAAAGTACTAAATAAAGCTTATGCATTGTTAAAATAAAAACTTTAAGCTATATGGTTAAGAAAATGATTTAAAAATCTTACGCGATTGAGAAAATGATTTAAAAACATTATGCGATGTTCAAAATGTCAAAATATATTTACGCAATTTAAAAATATTTGTAAAAGCGATGTGATTGTGAAAACGCAATAAAATTTTTACGCGACTAAATGCAATAGTGAGTTTTACTGCCGGGCCAGAGTGGTGGATCCGGACATGTTATGAGATAGTACTGTTAAGTGGAGACATACTATATTTTAGTATATTGAGACTGAGGGTATTTTCATAAATATAGTAATATATTGAAACTAATGGTATTTTGGTAATTCTTGATCATGCTTAGAGAGTTGTGTCAATTTGGTTGATAATTGGCGATTGGTTGACGAGACGAATTACACCGTATTGTGGGTGTGATAGGCGTAGTGTGGTTCATTATATGAACTTGGAGGCATTAGTGTGCGGAGAATTCCACATATGGATAGTGGGTTGCTCCTCTGGGCCGTGGTAACGAGCAACACACTAATGATCTCGACAAGCGCTATTCTTAATCGAGATCTTGTGGAGACTATTTAGTACAATGCCTGTAGTGCATGATGTATTGGACTGTGGACTATAGACACGATGTTAGACAATGTAATAGTTTGGTTGGGCAGCCTGAGGTACTATTAGTTCTTTTCGGATCATTCTCTCAGATATCTGTGTTTAGCTCCATGGAGTAGGAACGAGTCAACGCGTGTTATCATTCATTATCTGCATTTTAATGTTTACTACAGTCTGTGATAGTATGTATGATGTATTAACTTGATATATTAGTATGTATTACTGTGATATTTGTTTGTATTGTCGTTTTCTTTATTGCTATGATGGTAATGATATAGATTGTCTCACATCTCTATATGTATTTCTCTATATTATTATTATATTCTGTAAAGAGTTTGAGGAAGAGGGAGAGGAACAGCCTCTTGAGATTCAGTATCCGGACGAGCGCCAGCCAAGTGAGCAGTGCGAGGACGGCGAGCTGTTAGGTCTCCCCTACCATCTGAATTGATTATGTTATCATGGTGTTGCTGAGATTCTTCGATTTTGTGAGACTTGATCTTCATGGAGGTTCAGAGGCCTGGCGACTGCATGAGGATAGAGGATCAATAGTCTACGTGGGACGTCTGACTGTGTCCCCGAGTAGAGAGTTTGATGGGGAGATTATATTTACTACTACTTTGTATTTACATCTTGAGTTGCCTTTGACTCTTAGGCGTTAATGGGGAGGGATTTTCCATGCGCCTAGTGAGCTTAGTAGTGAGTCGACAGCACGGACTCAGGTCCGTAGAGCTGTGGGACCTCCAAGATTTCTGTCATTCGATGATCTCTTTGAAGATGATCCATCGGAGGGTTAGAAAATCTTTGAGATACACTTGGGCAATGTTATGTTTTAATATTATGCTAACTTTTTACTGCTTTGCTAAATATTTGTAATTGTAAATTATTTGTATACTTAAGACAAAAATCATATGTATATTATGGTGTGATTATGTTTTGTCTTATTTTGTGTTTTGTGTTATTTTATTTAACGTTATAAATATAAAAAGGAAAAAATTTTACCACTAATATTATTTGTGCACCAAACGTTTTACAACTTGGGTAAGAATTTTATTTTATTTTATTTTATGCATTTTAAAATGTGACATCCCCACAAGGGTGTTACATTTGTTGGTATCAGAGCCCATGTTAGAGTCTTTTGGGGTTGTGGTTGGGTCTATTTTTGCTTGTGTTGTGTGATTCTTTGTGATTTGTTTCCGAAAGGTTACATCTGACCTTGTTTTGTCTTGTTGAAGAAAGAGGATGTCTGGTGGAAGAAGAGCGCGTGTGAATATGGAATGTAATGTGGACCCAATGACTGCAGCTGTTGAGGCTATGCAGCGAATGGCAGAGGTGATTACCCAACAAAATCAATGAGCAGCTCAACAGCAAGATGCAACAACTGATGCTCTGAATTTATCTAAGTTTAGGCGCAATAACCCGCCGTAGTTTAGAAGTGAGTTTGACCCCGAGAAGGCAAGTCTTTGGATTCAAGACTTGGAAAAGGGTATTTGAAGGAATGGGATGCGCAGAGAATAGGAAGGTGACGTATGCTACTTTTATGTTGAGGGGAGATGCTAAAAATTGGTGGAGAGGAACCCGCCAATTGTTGTGAGCTGAAGGGACTGAGATCACTTGGGAGGTGTTTAATGAAGTATTTCTGGAGAAGTACTTTCCTGGTAATGCCCGATATGCCAAGGAGATGGAATTTCTTGGTTTGCGTCAAGGTAACATGACTGTTAGGGAGTATGCTGCTAAGTTTGAGAGCTTGTCATAGTTCTCAAGGTATTTCCAAATTCAACCTGATGAGATATGGAAATCCCGTAAGTTTGAAGATGGACTGAGGGTAGAACTGAGGCGAGCAGTGCTACCTATGAGAATGAGGGAATTTCCTATTTTGATGGATACTTGTCGACGACTCGAGGAGTTGGAGCCGTCCGGAGATCCCAGAAATCGTAACTTTGGACCGACCAGGTTCCAAAGAGGAGGCAATAACAGCAATAATCAGTTTCAGCGTAAGCCTTATTCGAGACCATCTGGAAGTCAGCCTCAGCGTCCGTCTTCTAGGGGAAGTTCTAGTGGTAACAGAACTGGTCAAAATGTGGCGTTTACACCAAAATGTTTTAAGTGTGGAAAGAGTGGCCATATATCTACGGATTGTTCGATCAGAGGAACGATCTGCTTCAAATGCAAAAAACATGGACATGTTTCTAGGGATTGCACTCAGCCAGAAAGGAAACCTGCTGTGAGTAACGTTCGTGCTACTCTGCCGCGATCAGGAGGGCGAGTATATACAATGACTGGAATCGAAGCTTCTCAATCTGAAGATCTCATTCAAGGGGAAGGTGTCATTGAAGGTAATCACCTGACTTTGCTATATGATTCGGGTGCAACACACTCATTTATTGCATATGATTGTGTGGAACGATTGAAACTACCTGTGTCTTCTCTGAGTTTTCAATTGATTGTTTCTACGCCGACTACCAAGCCTATTGTTACATCCAAAATATGTATGAACTGTCCTATAATTATAAAGGATCGTGTGTTTTCGGTCAATTTAATTTGTTTACCTCTTGTTGAGATAGACGTAATATTAGGAATTGATTAGTTATCTTCTAACCATATCCTGATAGATTGTGCAAGCAAAACCATAGTTTTTCCTAAGGAGGAAAGTTCTGGATTCTTGACTGCTGTTAAAGTCAAGTCATTATTGAGGGATGGAGCTCAGGGATTTATGTTGCTATCTTCTTTAGAAGTCAATAGTGAGAAAGATGTGAGTGCTATTCCTGTCGTTAATGAGTTTCCAGAGATTTTTCCTGATGATATACCCGATTTGCCATCGGAAAGGGAGATTGAGTTCTCTATCGATTTAGTGCCGGGAGCAAGTCCTATTTCGATTGCACCATATCGAATGTTGCCTGCGGAGTTGGTAGAATTGAAGAAGTAATTGGAGGAACTGGTGGAGAAACAGTTTGTGCGACCTAGTGTTTCGCCATGGGGAGCACCAGTACTACTAGTCAAGAAGAAGGATGGAACCTCTCGACTTTGTGTAGATTATCGTCAGCTGAGCAAGGTTATGATAAAGAATAAGTATCCACTTCCGAGGATTGATGATTTGATGGACCAGTTGAAGGGAGCCGCTATTTTCTCTAAGATAGATCTGCGATTAGGTTATCATCAGATTCGTGTCAAGGTAGATGATGTACCTAAGACAGCTTTCTGAACTCGTTATGGACATTATGAGTATCAAGTGATGCCATTCAGAGTGACGAATGCTCCTGCAATATTCATGGATTATATGAATAGGATTTTTCGTTTGTACCTAGACAGATTTATCGTTGTCTTTATCAATGACATTCTAATCTACTCTCAAAGTCAAGAAGAGCATGCTGAACATCTCAGTATAGTTCTCCAGATTTTGAAAGAGAAGAAGCTATATGCGAAATTGGAAAAATGCGAGTTTTGGTTAGAAGAGGTTCAATTCCTAGGCCATGTGATTTCCAAGGAGGGTATTGCGGTAGACCTATCAAAGGTGGAGACCGTTTTACAATGGGAAAGGCCTAATACAGTGACTGAGGTCCAGAGTTTTGTTGGACTGGCCGGATATTACCGAAGGTTTATTGAAGATTTTTCCAAGATAGCTGGACCACTTACACAACTCACAAGGAAGAGTCAAGCTTTTGATTGGACGGAGGAACGTGAAGCAAGTTTCCAAGAATTGAAGAAGAGATTGACAACTGCACCAGTGTTAATTTTACCAGATCCTAACAAATCTTTTGAGGTGTATTGTGACGCTTCTTATCAGGGGTTGGGATGTGCGTTGATGCAGAACCGGAATGTAGTAGCTTATGCTTCAAGACAATTGAAGGTCCATGAGAGGAACTACCCAACGCACGATTTGGAACTAGCCGTAGTAGTCTTTGCGTTGAAAGTGTGGAGGCATTTTCTGTATTGAGCTATGTTCAATGTCTTTAGCGATCATAAGAGTTTGAAATACTTGTTTGATCAAAAGGAATTGAACATAAGGCAGAGGCGATGGTTGGAATTTTTGAAGGACTATGATTTTCAGCTTCAATACCATCCAGGAAAGGCGAATGTGGTGGCAGATGCCTTGAGCAGAAAGGTGGTTAGTGTTTCTACCATGATGATAAAGGAGGAGGAGCTGATTAATCAATTCAGAGATTTATGGTGGTCAGTGGAATTGGTACCCGGAAAGATTCATCTAAGTAACGTAGTGGTTTTGAATGACTTGCTGGAAGTAATCCGAGAGAAACAGGATGAAGATTTATTTTTACAGAATGAAAAGGAATTTTTGAAGCAAGGTTATAAGGCGTTGGTGGTGGAAGGATCTGATGGAATCTTAAGATTTGAAGGAAGAGTTTGTATACCTAATGATCCTGATCTTAAGAAAGCAATTTTGGATGAAGCTCATACTAGTAATTTGAGTATGCATCCGGGGATGACTAGGATGTATCAAGATTTAAAGCGGATATTTTGGTGGTCAAGAATGAAGAGAGATGTAGCAGAACGTGTGACATCTTGTCTCATTTGTCAGAAGGCAAAAGTGGAACATCAACGACCTGTCGGTATGTTACAACCTTTAACTATTCCCAAGTGAAAATGGGATAGTATCTCGATGGATTTTGTTACCAGATTGCCAAGGACGAGGAAGGGTCATGATTCTATATGGGTTATAGTTGATAGGCTTATGAAGTCAGCACACTTCTTACCGATCAATATTAAGTATTCGTTGGAATGATTAACCCAGATGTACATCAGCGAAATTGTTAGACTTCATGGTGTACCCGCAAGTATAGTTTCTGATAGAGATCTGAGGTTTACGCCAAGGTTCTGGCAAAGTTTGCAAGAAGCCATGGGAACTAAACTGTGATTGAGTTCTGCATATCATCTGTAGACTAATAGTCAAACGGAGAGAACGATTCAGTCGTTGGAAGATTTGTTACATGCTTGTGTGTTAGAACAACAAGGGAGTTGGGATAAATTCCTGTCTTTGATAGAATTCACCTACAATAATAGTTTTCACTCGAGCATAGGGATGGCACCCTATGAAGCCCTTTATGGACGACGATGCCGAACACCTTTGTGTTGGTATCAGGATTGGGAAAGTATAACTATTGGGCCTGATCTTATGCAGCAGACTACGAAAAAAGTGAAGATGATTCAGGAGAAGATGCGAACGACTCAGAGCTGACAGAAGAGCTATGCGGATAAGCGAAGGCGACCTCTCGAATTTGAGACAGGTGAGCATGTATTCTTAAGAGTAATGCCTACGACTGGTGTCGAGAGAGTTATTAAATCTAGAAAACTTACTCCTAAATTCATAGGGCCTTATCAAATCATTCGTCGGATAGGTCCTGTAGCCTACCAGATAGCTTAATCACCTTTTCTATCCAATGTACATAATGTATTCCATGTGTCTCAGGTGAGGAAATACATTCCAGATCCAACACATGTTATACAGCCAGATGAAGTGCAACTGAAGGATAATTTGACGTATGAAACACTTCCTATTAAGATCGAGAACAGGAGAGTGAAACAACTTCGAGGGAAGATGATTGAGCTGGTAAAGGTGATATAGAATTATGTGACGGGAGATGCTACATGGGAGTTAGAAGATAAGATGAGGGAGCAATACCCTCACCTATTCTGAGGTATGACGAATTTCGGGGACGAAATTCTTATTAGTAGAGGAGAGTTGTAACACCCCAACTTTTGGGATAAATATGATATTGTCCTGAATGTACTATTTTGTAATTTTTGTGAATAGTAAATTGAATTTGAGTGTTTTGTGACTGTATTTGACTGTTGTGTGTGATTTGCTCCGAGTCAAGAAAATAAAAATTTTTGGGCTGTAAAAATCTTATTTTAATTATTCGGAGCTAAGGGATCTTACTAAACCCAATTTCGATTGATATATATATTAATCTTTTAATTTTTAAGATTTAACTGTGCAATAAAATAATTTTATATTATTATAATATTATTTTAATTGACAGTAACTACTATCTCAAAAACAGTAGAAATCTGCTTCAAAATGACCATGGACCCTGAAAAGTCGGTGGGACCCGCGTTTAGAGTAGCAGTCAACGATTCTGACTGGACTAAATTTTGAACCAATAGGAATCAGTCAACGAAAGTGGCTTGAAAATTCTAAACTAATAAGAATTGGTCAAATAAAGAGGCAAAGACTTCTTTGTGGACCATTAGACGTAAAGCTTATTTTAGATGCCTTTAATCATAACCGTTGATCAAATCAATGGTGTGAGAGCAATCCTAATTAAATCACTAAATGATATCCACCTTAGATTAGATCAATGGATAGGAAACAAAGTTAAATTCAACGGCTAGGATTGAGTCAAATATAGTGGCTTGACTTTCACTTAGTAGCTAATTAAACCTAATTTGGTTAATCTAATTACCTAATTAAGGAACTAAGTAGACTAACCTAGTTATTGATTAGTTATAATCTAATTATTAATTAGATATCCTAATTTTATTTAGAGGCTATGATATATGTAATTATATATTTAATTAATTAGTTATGTAATTAGAATGCTAATTAAGTGTAATTAGAAAATTTAACCTAATTAATTAGCTATTTAATTAGTATGTAATTAGCCTTTAAGTGAAATCAAATTAAGCCCCTAATCCCCTTGAGTCCCACAGCCAAGGAGGCTAAATTACCAAGTTCCACAAGCTTCTTGAACCATCCAAGTGACCATTAGGTGACCACTTGGTGACATAGGCCATGTGCCATTCAAATATGAACACAAATGGATATTTACTATCCAAGTTTATCACTCAATCTCTCCTACAAGCTACGTCACGGCAGCCCCCTCTCATTTCACACTCAATATTCACTTTTCATTTACCTGAAGACTTTACTTCATTTTCTGTCAAATTCCCAAGAACACCAAGCATATTTTCTCTTCTATTTTCTCTCTAGATTTCGGCTCACACACCCAAACACACCATACATCTTCTATAATTTTTCTTCTTAGCTTTTCTTAAACCTAAACAATATCCTAAACACTTTTTGTTTAGAAGGTTTTGTCAAAAACCTACTCCTTCTACTTCAAAATCCAAGCTTTTGTTTACTTTCCTAAAGGTAAACTTTGGTTTTCATGGTTTAAAATTTAGTTTGTGATTTTCTAAACCATGTTTGTTCCATGGTTCTTCAATATGAAGCCTTGTATGTGATTTTGCTTATTGTTTAAGAATTTTAGAGATTTATTTTGAGGGCTACACGAAAATCAAAAGAGAGGAGGAGACTAGGAGATCTTTGTCTTCAAGAGGTAAGAGGGAGATTTAATCTCATCAACCTTGTGTGGTGATGAGAAAATGGAATTGTATGTGTGTGAAGAATCTATAAGGATTCATTTGTGTGGTTGTTTATTGTTTTTCTTATTTGTGGTTGATTTTATTTGCAAGCATGTCTATAGTTTTTAAAATATATTGCATGTGTTTATAAATGTATGATTATTAAAGTAGGATGTGAATAACATGTAAGGATTGCATGAGTGTTCCAAAGAACACAAAAGAGGCTCATGGCTTCTCCAAGAAAAAGAGAACCAAAATGTTCTCAACCATTTTCTAAGACAA
This sequence comes from Ormosia semicastrata, assembly GCA_029884595.1. Taxonomy (NCBI): domain Eukaryota; kingdom Viridiplantae; phylum Streptophyta; class Magnoliopsida; order Fabales; family Fabaceae; genus Ormosia; species Ormosia semicastrata. Next base: position 73,567,760 of record JAQQTO010000060.1, read on the forward strand.
TGATTTAATGAATTTAGGTAAATTAATGAATTTGAAAATGATTTAGGTTAATTATGGCTAACATGCCAATCAGTGTACATTTGAATTCCAAAGTTATTTTCTAAGGTAGGTTAAGTAGCTAATCAGAATTCTTAATCAAAAGAATTTATTTTAAGTAAGAATTAAAGCAAACGCTTGAAAAATACTAACATAGAGCTCACTCTATGAGTTTTGAAGCGCGTTAGCAAGTTTCAAGGTGTAACTGTTGGGTAAACTTAAAATGAGCAGTATTTAGAGAAAAACGTCAAAAATATCATATACTGATTTTCTAGGCAAAATGCTGCCAAAATTTACTAAAATCAGACAAATAAAATGAAAAGATTCCATAATATATTTATAACGTAAGGAAAATATTCTACGTAGTTTAAAAGTACTAAATAAAGCCTATGCATTGTTAAAATAAAGACTTTAAGCTATATGGTTAAGAAAATAATTTAAAAATCTTACGCGATTAAGAAAATGCTTTAAAAACATTACGCGATGTTCAAAAATGTCAAAATATATTTACGCAATTTAAAAACATTTGTAAAAGCGATGCGATTGTGAAAACGTGATAAAATTTCTAAGCGACTAAATGCAACAGTGAGTTTTACTGCCGGGCCAAAGTGGTAGACCCAGACATGTTGTGAGATAGTACTGTCAAGTGGAGACATACTATATTTTGGTATATTGAGACTGAGGGTATTTTCATAAATATGGTAATATATTGAAACTAACGGTATTTTGGTAATTCTTGATCATGCTTAGAGAGTTGTGTCAATTTGGTTGATAATTAGCGATTGGTTGACTAGACGAATTACACCGTGTTGTGGGTATGATAGGCGTAGTGTAGTTCATTATATGAACTTGGAGACATTAGTGTGCGAAGAATTCCACATATGGACAGTGGGTTGCTCCTCTGGGCCGTGGTAATGAGCAACACACTAATGATCTCGACAAGCGCTATTCTTAATCGAGATCTTGTGAAGACTATTTAGTACAATGCTTGTAGTGCACGATGTATTAGATTGTGAATTGTTACACGATGTTTTGGACTATGGACTATAGACATGACGTTGGACAGTGTAATAGTTTGGTTGGGCAGCCTGAGGTACTATTAGTTCTTTTCGGATCATTCTCTCATATATCTGTGTTTAGCTCCATGGAGTAGGAATGAGTCAGCGTGTGTTATCATTCATTATCTGTATTTTAATGTTTACTACAGTTTGTGATAGAATGTATGATGTATTAACTTGATATATTGGTATGTATTATTGTGATATTTGTTTGTATTATCTTTTTCTTCATTGCCATGCTGGTAATGATGTAGATTGTCTCACCTCTCTATATGTATTTCTCTGTATTATTATTATATTCTGTAAAGAGTTTGAGGAAGAGGGAGAGGAATAGCATCTTGAGATTCAGTATCCGGACGAGCGCCAGCCGAGCGAGCAGTGCAAGGATGGCGAGCCGTTAGGTCACCCCTACCATCTGAATTGATTCTGTGATCATGGCATTGCTGGGATTCTTTAGTTTTGTGATACTTGATTTTCATGGAGGTTCAGAGGCCTGGTGACTGCGTGAGGATAGAGGATCAGTAGTCTACGTGGGACATCTGACTGTGTCCCTGAGTAGAGAGCTTGATGGGGAGATTATATTTACTACTACTTTGTATTTATATCTTGAGTTGCCTTTGACTCTTAGGCGTTATTGAGGAGGGATTTTCCATGCACCTAGTGAGCTTAGTTGTGAGTCGACAGCACAGACTCAGGTCCGTAGAGTTGTGGGACCTCTAAGATTTCTGTCATTCGATGATCTCTTTGAAGATGATCCATCGGAGGGTTAGAAAATCTTTGAGGTGCACTTGGGCAATGTTATGTTTTAATATTATGCTAACTTTTTACTACTTTGCTAAATATTTGTAGTTGTAACTTATTTGTATACTTAAGACAAAAATCATATGTATATTATGGTATGATTATGTTTTGTCTTATTTTGTGTTCTGTGTTATTTTATTTAATGTTATAAATATAAAAAGGAAAAAAATTTACCACTAATATTATTTGTGTACCAAACGTTTTACAACTTAGGTAAGAACTTTATTTTATTTTATTTTATGCATTTTAAAATGTGACATCCCCATAAGGGTGTTACACCAGAGCCCTCTAAAATAGCACGCTTAGGCACTCATTTTTTGAGTGCTTAATCACTGGCTTCCAGAACTCAATTACGAGCTCTTTGGCGTTGGGTGCTTAAGTAGCCAAAAATTGGGTGCTTAAGCGGCCAAAAACTAGGAGCTTAGTCGCCAGGCATTTGAAACTTCAATTACTATTCCATTGGTTTTCAAACCAGCTTCAAACCTCTAAACTTAAGTTCTAAGAGATTTTCAACCCTAAGTATGGTCCCTAAGCATGCTAAATCCTCATGCTCAACTTCAACTCATCTAGCATGGAATCATGACCTAGAAAACAAAGAACTTTCTACCCATTTCTCAACTTTGAACTCGAGCATTCAAATGGATTTCTCTAAGTTTTCAATCATTAACCATGCATAGATTAATCTAAAAACAGACCAACACAACCATTAGAAGCATTAACCAAGCAAGGAACAACTTAAACCTTTCAAAAACCCATTTTTCATCTATTAACAAAAACATGAAGAAAAGATGAAGTTATAGAGAAAAGAAGTTCATAAACATAACCACCCCTACTTCTTGTAGTGCAGCTGATCTTTACACTTTGGATTTCCCCTTGGCCTTTCTCTTTTCCTCCTATTCTACCTCTTGCTTTTCCTCTTCTTTTTTACTCTTCTCCTCTTTTCTTTTCTTTCTTCCATTTTCTGTTTCCCCTTCTCCTATAAGGGAGACGTGAAAAAGTGGAGAAAATGAGATAGAAAGTCAAAGAAAGAGATAGGTATCAAGCCACTTGAGTTTCTATACTAAAACTTTATATCTAATAGGAATACTTTGATTTTACCAAATCAAGTTTTCTAACTTCCATAGGTATCAGAATAAATCTTAAGATTCATCTAAATACTCAATTCATCTAAGCAATTGTGACTACATCTTGTTTCATAAATTTGTGACCTAAAAATAAATTATTCATATTTATTTCCCTTATCTAAGCAATTTTTATCATTATCTGAGTCATTTTAAGCTATTTTTCACTTTCGGTGTTGTAGTAAATTGCCTAAACTAACTCAGTTTATAAAAAATTAAACATATATGTCAAGTAAGTAATATGCTACCTCTGTAATCATATACTAGTCTAATATGTTTAAGAGGATATTACATTTCACCCCTCCTTTTTTTAAAATTTTGACCCAAAAATTATGTACCTCAACTGAACAACTCTGGGTAGTCCTACTACATATAGGATTCTAGATCCCAAGTAGCCTCCTCAGTGACAAAGCCACCGCATATAACCCTTCACTAGAGGAATGTGCTTACCTCTAAGCTCTTTGACCCATCTGCCCACGATCCTTACTGGTTATACATCATAAGACAAATCATCTCTTAACTATATTGATTCATGTTCTATGATATGCGAAGGATCTGGATTATATTTTCTTAACTAAGACACATGGAAAACAGCATGAAGGTTAAACAAATTGGGAGGAAGGGTTATCTGGTAAGCTACGGGTTTAACTTTCTTCAGAATTTGGTAGAGACCAAGAAAACGAGGATTTAACAAATCCCTGTTGTAGGAGTAACTATTAAGAAAACATGCTCTCCTTCATTAAACTCAAGAGGTCTCATTCTCTTGTCAGCATAACTCTTTTGCTGACTTTGAGCAGTAAACAACCTATCATTAACCATTTTGATTTGCTCTATGGTCTGATGGACCAACTCTAGACCTAGGATGGTTCTCTCACTTACCTCATGCCAACATAGAGGCGATCTACACTTCCTTCTGTATAAAGCCTCATAACGTGTCATACCTATGCTGGTGTGATAGCTATTGTTATAGGAAAACTCCACTAACAGTAAAAACTTATCCCAACTACCCTGTTGTTCTAAAACACATGCTTTAAGCATATCCCTAAGGGTTTGGATAGTTATCTCTATTTGTCCATCTGTCTGCCAGTGATAAGCCGTGCTAAGGATCAACTTAGTCTCGAATGCCTTTTGCAAGCTCCTAAGAATCTAGATGTAAATCTAGGACTTCTATCTAAAACTATGCTTACGGGGACTTCATACAATCTAACTATCTAATTCAGATATATCTGAGCTAATTTATTTAGAGAATAGCTAGCTCTCATTGGTAAAAAGTGGGAAAATTTAGTTAATCTATCTACTATGACCCAAACTACATCATATCCTGACTAAGCCTTGGGTAGACCCATAACACAGTCTATGAAGATCTTATCCCATTTCCACTCAGGGATCCCTAAAGACTGTAAAGGTCCTACAGGTTTCTGGTGTTCAATCTTTACTTTTTGGCAAGTTAAATACCTAGACATATATTCTGTTATGTCTCTTTTCATTCCAGGCCTCCAAAACAGTTTCCTTAAATCTTGGTACATCTTAGTGGCTCCGAGATGGATGGTATACTTACTTTTGTGAGCTTCTTCTAGAATCCTCTCTTTGATTTATGACTCTTTTGGAACACAAAGTCTGTCTCTAAACTGTATCATTCCACCATTAGTCACATCAAAATATTTTTGAGTTCCTAAAAAGATCTGCTCACTAATGTCCCTTAGAGCTTCATCCTCTTTTTAAGCTTCTAAAATTTGAATCCTTAAGTCATTTACTATGTTCACTCTGCTCACAAAGAGACTATGTGGCATCACAGTCATCGCGAGACTGAAATTCTTGAAACTCTCAAGAAGTTCACTCTCTTGAACTATCTTTTGGGACACATGTAGGGATTTCCTACTCAGTGCATCAGCTACTACATTGGCTTTATCCGGGTGATATTTTAACTCAAAGTTATAATCCTTTAAGAATTCCATCCATCTTCTTTGTCTCATGTTCAGTTTCTTCTGATTAAACAAGTACTTTAAACTCTTATGATCACTGAACACCTCAAATTGGACTCCATAGAGATAATGCCTCTAAATCTTTAAGGCAAACACTACAGCTGCTAAGTCCAAATCATGCGTAGGGTAGTTTTCTTCATGTGGCCTTAACTGCCTTGATGCATAGGCAACTACTTTCTTATTTTGTATCAGAACACACCCTAGACCCATCTTTGAAGTATCACAAAATACTTCAAAGTTCTCATGGGAATCTGGAATTACCAAAACTGGCGTAGTGGTTAACCTCTTCTTAAGCTCTTAGAAAATATTCTCACAGTCTTGAGTCCACTCAAAAGTACTACTATTCCTAGTCAACTTAGTCAATAGTAGCGCTAATTGAGAAAATCCTTTAATAAACCTTCTATAGTACCTAAGTAGGCCTATAAAGTTTCTAATCTCGGTCACAGTGGTGGGTCTTTCCCACTGTAACACTGACTCAACTTTACTGGGGTCCACCGAAATTCCTTCTTGAGAAATTACATGGCCCAAAACTGAACTTTCATTAGCCAAAACTTACACTTGGATAGTTTGGCAAATAACTGTTACCGAGTGGCTTCCAGTACTCAAGAGGGGGGTGAATTGAGTAGAAAAACTTTTCGCAAACACTTCTAAAAATAAATATAAATATAGAAGCTATTAAATAAAAAGAGAAAATACGAGATGAAGAAGAAGAAAAATTATGAAATACAAATAAATAAATATGGAATAAAATTAAATTTGCGTTAAATAAAGAGATAAAGAGAAGAAGAGTAGGCACGATATTTATCCTGGTTCGACCACCAACTACTTGTGGCCTACGTCCAGTTCCCGAAACACAATTCGAGATTTTTCACTATGTATATAAGCTTCAATAGGTACTTGCTACCGTTACAAAATAGAGCACTTTTCACACACAGAAAAACTCCACCCTTGTGCTAAAGCCTCAGCCTGCAGGGATACCTCACCCTTATACAAACCTTGAGGGATACCTCACCCTCGATATAGAAGAGCAGGAATAGATGAAGAGAAATTCTCACTCAGAGCAAATAATACAAATTGAAGTGCTAAAGGAGCTCACACAAAATATCTCACAGTTTTTGATCGAAAAGGAGCGTAGAAAATATAGTTCACGAGTTAGAGCAAGTAGAAAATTATTCAAAAGGTTAGGCAATTTTAGAAATGATTCGATGTCTATATTTATAGAGAAATTCAATCAAAATAGTCGTCGGGTGTAATAAATGCTCATTATGAAGACGTATACGAGCTTCTGATTCTATTTCAGAAACAGGGGTTATTCGAATAACCTTCGTGTTATTCGAATAACACGTTCTCGTGAAAAACATTTTTAAAAGAGGTTATTCGAATAACATATGTGTTATTCGAATAACACAGATAAAAACTATATTTTGTGAAAACAGGTCTATTCGAATAACTTTGTGTTATTCGAATAGCTTTCATATAAAAGCTTTTCTGAAAGACTTAGTTATTCAAATAGCTAATGTGTTATTCGAATAGCACTTTTAAAAACAGAGGCACGTAGAAGAGATTTTAAAACTCTATTCGAATAACTCAATGTTATTCGAATAATTCTATTGCAAACAAACAGATCTTGGCTTACTTTATTCGAATAACGTTACCATTATTCAAATAACTACGTTTGAAAAATAGTTTTAAACCTTCTAAAAACTTTCAGATTTATTTGTTAATTTATTAAAACCATTTTTCTCTTTTCTTGCAAAAATAGTGAGATACTAAGAGAGCTCCGTATACAAAGACTCTAAGTCCTAAAGTTATTCTTAAAAGATCTTGGACTTGGTCTTCCCATCATCTTCATTTTGTCTTCATGTTTGCTATCATAAAAAACGTTCTTCAAAGACATATGTTCAATCACATTCTCCCCTTTTTTGATGATGACAAACTAGCAATGAGAAAAGAATTAGTGCATATAATTGGAATTCATAAAGAGGTATTAAAAGCTTACTTCCCCTCTTTACTTAAGAGGTAACGTATATCAGAGATGTGCGCAACTCCCCCTTTCTTTTGGAATGCAATTTCTCTTGTTAATTTTACCTGTCTTTTCTTAAATAAATTCACAAAATTTTCTCCCCCTTTTGTCATGAGCAAAAATGAAGGGTTAATCCCGTAAAATCATGAAATTTATAATGCAGGGACAATAATAATGAACTGTAAATGACATTGAATAGGCACAAGAACATCATTTATTCATTTATCAATGGTGATGCAAGTACACAGGCAATTAAAAAAGACAAAGCAAAAGTAAAGATCCTAAAAGATAAGCATCTGGTGGCAGAGGTGGAGAAGCAGGTGCAAGAGCAGGTGATGCAGCACGCAAGGCAGCAACCTCATGTTCAACACCTTCTATTCTGTCAAAAAGAATAGAGAAGGTGTGTTCCATATAAGCACGATTATCGTGCAAAGTAGCCATGATCTACTCCAAAGTAACAGGGGCAGCAACAGGTGCATCAGCAAGAGCAGCAGGGTCCGCTGGATCGAACTCATCATCAACCTCATCTGGGTACACCCAGCCTTCATCAGTCTTGATCATCTTCATTTTGCGCAAAGTGTGGGCTCCGAAGACATTGTGATGAGTCAAGGCAATAGCACGCTCAGTCTCCAACACCTGAGGATACTTGCTGAGCAAGGTAGTGATGAGAATACCATAAGGCAATTCAGATTTTTCCTTGCCCTTGGCCTTCATCATATACTTCATGATGAACGTAGGCTAGTTGATTTTATGACCACTCTTCAGGATCTAGAGCATGAAGATATCATCTTCACCAATATAGGCATAATTCCCGCCACGTGGAGCCAGGATATGTGCATAAGCATAATGCAGGAGCCTATCTTGGCTTTTCAGCATTCCTCCCTTAAGGCCCTTGTCTGGCAAGGCAAGACCAGGCTTCAACAAGTCTTCAATTGTCTGATTTCTATCGAACTCAAGGAGAAGAAGGTTGTCATCTTCTTCAATGGGTGTGCCAGCAAACTGTAACCCAAACATTATCTGCCAGTCCTGTGGAGTAATGATGATGTTCTGATCGCAGACTTCAGAAAGAAGTTCCTGACTAACAATGGCCAGATTGCAGTAAAACATCTTGACCAGAGCAGGGTAGAGGATAGCCTGATGAGAACAGAGCTGTAGGACTCCCTGATTTTGCAACAAGGTTAGAAAATCAAAACCTCCATTCTGGTAGAAGAAAGAGAGCTGAAGGTATTTGGGCTGGACAAGATTTCTCTCCCAAAAGTGTGTGATGAAGCGGCCACGTTGTTCTTCATTAGTGGAAAGCCTTCGCAAGTCGAGTGGATTGTTGCAGGGGGCATTCTTCGTGCAAGGATGTTTTCCACAAAAGGAAGAGGAGGCTATGGTGACTTGGAGGTTTGGAAGAAAAATGAGAGAGAGAGAGAGAACAAGGGTGGAGGTGAGCAAGGAGATGGTGGCGGCGTGGGCAAGGGAGAGAACCAGAGAGAAGAAACAAAGAGAAAAGAAGAATGAAGTAGCTTGAATGCGCTGTAGGCTTTAAATAGAAGGCTCGATATTATTCGAATAACTAATGGGGTTATTCGAATAACCCTTCGTGGAACTCAAAAGTCATGGCATTCCAGCTAGGGTTTATTCGAATAGTTAAAGATTTATTCAAATAGATGAGCAGGGAAAGCCAAACGTTGTGGCTTTTTATCAGATTTTATTCGAATAAAGATAATATTATTCGAATAAAGCATAAAGCAGGCACAAAGAATAGCACAAGCAGGTTACAGTTTATTCGAATAACCTAAGCTTTATTTGAATAAAGCTGAAACTACAGCATATAGAAAACTGACATGGAAGTTAGTTTATTCGAATAAGTAAAATATTATTTGAATAACACAGAGACAAAAAGAAAGAACTGTAGTTGCTATTTATCAGTTTATTCGAATAAATGAAGTGTTATTTGAATAACACTGATACACAACACATTTTGAGCAGCTGACTGATTTTTTTATTCGAATAAACTTAGATTTATTCAAATAAATCTATCAAAAAATCAGTAAAACACACGACTATGAATGAAAAATAAGAGAGGAAAACTTACCCAATGATAAAATACTTGCAAAAACAAGATTTGGGATATCTCCAACGCTCAAGTTAGTAATAATTTGAGAGAGATAAAATCATAAATAAGCAATAATTACAAACATTTATATATTGGATTGATCAATTATACCTAATTCTCCTCTAATATAAAAGAATGCTTCTTTTGCTAGGAGTTTAGTGAAAATATCTGCAAGTTGCTTAGATGTTTCAACAAATTCAAGAATGTAATCACCTTTTTGGACATGATCTCTGATAAAATGATGTCTGATCACTATATGCTTTGTTCTAGAATGCAAAATGGGATTGTTTGAGAGATTTATTGCACTAGTGTTATCACATCTTATCGGGATGTGATTAAGCTGAAGACCATAGTCTAGAAGTTGTTGCTTCATCCATAAGATTTGAGCACAACAACTCCTGGCTGCAACGTATTCAGCCTCAGTAGTAGACAAAGTCACACTATTTTGTTTCTTGCTATGCCAAGAAACTAAAGAACTACCAAGAAAGTGGTATGTCCCACTAGTACTCTTCTTATCCAATTTGCATCTTGTAAAATCAGAGTCGGAATAGCCTATTAGGCTACATGAGGCACCCTTAGGGTACCACAAGCCCATTTGTGAAGTGCCTATTAGGTACTTCATTATTCGTTTAACAGCACTTAGATGAGATTCCTTAGGGTTTACCTGATATCTAGCACACATACATACACTAAATGTAACACCCCAAATTTCCTATCTCTTAAATAATAATTTTGACAGCTAACAGAATTTTACTGTTTAGTAATTTCTGGATGCTGTGAAATTATTTTGTTTATTCCGTCAGCGTATTTGATCGTTTTGAGTAATTTACTCCGTGTCAGGAAAATAATAATTTTCAGACCGGGAAAAATCTTTCTATATTTATTTCTCTTGACTGTTAATTATTTTTAACAATCTGACTTGATTTTCATATGTTTTCTAATTTTTGTGATTTTATGTGTGATTTTGATTTTTTTCTGTTTGTGGACCCCACGAGGTGTTTGTGGGCCCAAGTGGGTCCCGCAAAGTGAAAAATTTTTCTACGCATAGAAAAATTTGTACTGTTTAGACGGAGACAGAGGATCTTACTAAACCTGAATCCGGAAACAGTTTTAGAAAATTTGTTTTGTACTGTATTTATTTATCAGAAGATAAAAATACAGTAAATATATTCTTTCGTGGGATTTTTAGTAGATAAAAATAGAAATTATATTGCTTAAGTCAATACTAGTGGTTTGGATATCTACCATTGATTCAATTAACGGTTAAGAAATAAATTTAATAAAGAAACATAAGATAATCATCATTGATTTAATCAATGGTGTGAGAATAAACTTAATTAAGCAAGCTTCAATATCAACCGTAGATTTAATCAACGGTGTAAAATTGATTATATAAAGTGACCATTTACAACCATTGGATTTAGAATTGATCAAGGGTGGAGATTTGGTCTTGTAAAGTAACAAGGACCATTTATGACCATTGGATGAAGAATTGATCAAAGGTGGAGATTTGGTCTTCTAAAAAGGTTATGACTAATTATAACCCTTGGATTTAAAGTTTGAAGGAGCAATCTTGACCCTTTATTTTGGAGACACATCTAATGGTTAGAATTTAAAGGAGAAGGATCCAATGGCTTAGATTTAGTCTTCTAAAAATCAAAAGTCTACCTAAATCCTAACCATTGAATTAATCAATGGCTAGAAATGCTTCAAATAATGGCCTAATTAACAAGCCAAGTAAACTAAATTAAATGTTAAATTGTTATAATCTAATTCTTAATTAGATATCCTAATTTTAATTAGAGATTATAATATATGAAATAATATGTCTAATTAATTAGTTATGTAATTAGAAAATTAGTTAAGATTGATTAGGAAACTTAATCTAATGAATTAACTAATCAATTAGCAAGTAATTATGACAACTTTGGAGTGCATGATGAAGAGGGGGACGGTTGGAGAAGCAAGAAAGAAGAAGAGACATGTTGAGACATATTGGAGTAGCCTTTTTAGGCCAAAGAAAAAGATGACAAAGTGGAAGACTTTGTGCATCATGTGATAGCCTTCAATTATGCCAAATGAATTCATATCTCTCCATTCTTTCACTCCCACAGCAGCAGCACCTTTGGTTACACTCTCCATTCATTTTTCTACTTCACCAAAAAGCCTTCATCAAATTCTCTCAAAGTTCCAAGAACACAAAACAACCATTTTCCTTCCTTTTCTCACCTTATGATTCGGCCAAGCAACCCACAAACACCATTACTCACCTATAATTTTCACTCACATTATTTCCTAAAGCTAAACACCATTCTAAACACTTTTCATTTAGAAAGTTTTCCCAAAATCCCACTCTAAGTGCTTCAAAATCCCACTTTTACCTTACTTTCCTAGAGGTAAACTTTGATTTTTATGGTTTAAATTCATGTTTATGATTTTCTAAACCATGATTGTTTCATGGTTTGTTTAATTTAATCCAACCATAGATCTTGAATCTACATGATATTCTAAGCAACTTTCATGTTGGAGATTTTCTTTAAATCATTCATCTTCATGGACTTTCTTCAAGAGCCAAGTTATTGAGTTTTTAAGGTGAAGTGTAAGAAGACTTCAATTCTTATCTCTTTTTCATGATCTAAATCATGTTTTATCCATGGTTCCTCTTAATCAAGCTTAGTATACTAATTTCTATGTATTTTGTTTTGAATTTGAGAAGCCCTTGGTGGTGAAGGACTTGGAAAGAGAAGCAAAATCAAGAAGCTTTGAGGATCTTAAAGAGGTAAGAGGGAAATCCATCTCACCAACCAATTATGGTGGTAGGAGATGGTCTTATATTTGATGGATTGTGAATTCATGTGAGAATTCCAATCCATGGTCATGTAATAATTAATTGTGTGTTTATGAGCTTTGCTTTATTTTCTTGTGCTTTGATTATTTTTGTCTATGCTTAATATGCTTTGCATGATTTTATGGCTTTGATAGTATACTTATAATATGCATGATGAGTATATGGCATGTTTGTGATATTTATGATGAAATATATATATGTATGCCATGATGTGTGGATGGAAAGAAAATTGATTTTAGTTCCAATTGCCAAGGAAGAACTACGGTTTTGATGCCCTTGATTTGGGTAAATGTTGAAATTTTTCAAGAACAAGGAAATTAAATTTTGATCCCTAGAACAATGAAAATTTCAGCCAAGACACCTCAAAATAGGTGTTTACAAATTAATATGTTTATGGAAGAATAAAATTGGATTGATTTGAGGAGTATGGAAAATGAACTAAAGGTTTGTTTTTTTTTTTTTAAGAAAACATGAACACAAATTTTAGAATGAAATTTTATTGATTTATTTTGTGTAGAAACAAGAATGGAATTTATTTAAGTTAGAAGAAAAATATTTCATGGTTCCAATGACCATCTATAAGGTTTTGATAATTTAAAAAATGTTTTGATGCTATGAAATACAAGAATTTTCAAATAAGGATTTTTGAAAAAGGAATTAAGTGTTATAAATTAAGTGAAGTGGAATTTTCATAAATAAAAGAAAAAGAAGATTGAAAGTATTGAACTTCAAATTAATTTAAAAAGAATCAATTTTTAGAAGTGATTTAGAAATATAAAAGAAAATGTTTGTAACTTAAATTTACTCACGAAGAATTTATTTGGGTTTTGGAAAACGTTAAGAAATTTAAAGTTAAGAAACAATAATTAAAACAACTCAATATGATTTTGTAGGACTAGATCAATAAAAAGTGATTTTGAGAAAATATATATTAAGAAAAAGATTTTTGACTAAGAATGAAAAAGGATTTGTAAAGAAAGTGAAAATGAATTTGAACAAATGGGTTTGGTTTTTATAACCATCGGTACTTCGGTTTTGAAAATAAAATTTTAATGGTTTTGTTTGTGTAAAACCATGTCAATTTAGAAGGAAAAATATTTAATGATTTCAATAGTCATGTCCACGTTTTTGAAGGCTTGTAATGCCTTGATTTTTATGAACAAAGTGATTTTCAAAGTGGAAACATAACTTGAGTTAATACAAGAATTTGGAAATGGAATTAGAGCATTTATCACTTGAGAAATTAAGTTTTTGTAAACGAAAATGTTTTCAAACTTCAATTTATTTTGAAGAAGGTTGTGTTTGGAAATGCTTTGAGAAAAATGGAGAATATAATGGTGATTTGAGAATTTACTAAAGTATAACTTATTTTCAAGTTTTGAAGTACGTGTGAAAATTTTAAGATTTGAAACATTGATTTATATCAATGAAAAAGTAATTTTGTGGATTATATTTGAAAAAGAATTTCTTGAGTAAAGAAACGGGATAAAAGATTTTCTTGAGTAAGAAAATGTGTTAAAAATGATATTGACTTATTTGAAAGTCCAAAATAATGTTTGGAATATTGAGGAATATTTTACATGATTGTAAAATGGTGAAAAATGATTTACGTATCTTAAAAATGATACTTCTACGCAATTTGAAATATGTTAAAATATTTCACGTGATTTGAATTACGTTTAAATATTTTATGTAAGTTTAAATATTTTATGTGATTTGAAATACAGTTAAAAAATCACTATGTGATTAAATAATGATAGAATATTTTTATGTAATTATGAAAAATGGTAGAAAATTGTTATGAGATTTGGGAAGCGTTTAAATATTTTACACTATTGAAAATATTATTGAAAAATATACGCAATTTTGAAACAGTGAAAAAATATGCGATTTGAGAAATGTATATTTTTATGCGATTGAGAAAGACATTGAAAAATTAATACGTGATTTAAAAGTGCAACAGAAGAGCTGCGGCATTTTGAAAATATAACAAAAGTGTTACAGTATTGGGAAAATATAATAAACGTTTAATTTTGAAAATGTAACAGAAACATTTTGGAATTGTGAAAACATAATGGAAATGTTATGCAATTTTGTGAAAACACGGCAAAAGTATTTTATAACTATGAAAACATGATAACATGATTTTGTGTTGAAAATATAGTATAATTACTGTTGAACCAGTGTATGGACACTGTATGAGAAAATGACATGTTTTGCCTATGATTGGCATTTGGTGCATTATACATGCATTGGAAAGATATGTCGTGATTGGATTTGGTGCATTATACGTGCATTGAAAAAAATATCGTTGAAGCATATGATTACATTGAACAAATGAAATTGAAAAGATTTGGCCCTTTGGGGTTAGACTTGCACTGATATATTCGTGCATTGTATAAAATATAGCTAATAGCTATTATGGCCCTTGTGGTTGAAGAGGGAATGAGAATTGATAGTGAGGTCTATGATGGATCTTGGGAAGCGCGAGTATGCGGTCGACCAGTGGATGGGACAGTGGCGAGTACCCTGTGCCACTTGGCGATGCAGTCTGTTGCAACGCATTGACGATACCCGACAAGAATACGTTCTTTTCAACGACTTGGAGATTGTCTTTGGGCAAAGGCTGACAATTGACCAGAGCATTCTTCTCGAAATTGTGAAAACCTCCATGGAGTTGTTTTTGAAAAACTGAGCCTTTGTGCATATGCATAATCTGAACATTTATATCTGTGTGATATATTAATTGAGGAATATTGGATATAATGATTGTTATGAATACTTGGATGATGATGATGATAATGCTGATAACATGATTATGGTATGATCTATCTGTATGATATTGTTGGCTGTGTGTTATCTCTGTGCTGCCATATTGGTATTGATGTAGGTGATCTCACCTCTTTGTTATGTTATTTTGCTGTGTTTGTATTGTTAAAATCAAATAATAGAAAGATCGAGTTGTCTTAGACATAACGGGCGATGGATACTCTGAGATTGGTGACAACAATAAGGAGTGGACATTCAAGACTCGAAGGTGTGCAGTGTTGACAAAGAAACAGATGTCTGATGCATCAAGATGGACAGAAAATGGAATAAGTATGTTAAAGTTTTCCGTTAGTGTTGTATCGTGCTATTAAGTAGGACCCGTCATGGGGTTTGCGACTGTAAAAAAAAAATAAGTCTGTTAATTTTATATTTCTCTTTAAATTGTGATATTAATTGGTGTCAATATTGTATAATGAATAGTTGAAATATGATTTTCAATATTACCTAATATTTTCAGTAAATTTACGTTTCAGTAAAAGAAGGAATTTTAAAACCCATCTTTTATAACTCAAACTTTGTGCGAACTTATTTTCAGATTATGAGTCGAAAATCAGAAATGTGATGCCCTAGCTAGGTTGTTACATTAGTTGGTATCAGAGCTAGGGTGTTACACTAAACATAATATCTGGCCTTCTAACAGTAAGATGGAGGAGAGATCCAATCATACCTCTGTATTTTGTTATTTCTATTGATTTACCTCCTTCATCTTTGTCCAAATAGCAAGAAGTGCCCATTAGAGTGGCCATGTGTTTAGCGTTGTCCATTTCGAACCTCTTGAGCAATTCCTTGCAGTATTTGGTTTGACTTATGAAAGTCCCTTCCTTTGTTTGTTTGATTTGAAGTCCGAGGAAGAAATTAAGCTCTCCCATTATCGACATTTCAAATTCATTCTGCATTGTCTTAGCAAATTCTTAGCAAAGGGATTCATTAGTAGCACCAAAAATAATGTCATCCACATATACTTGTACAAGAAGAATATCATGCTTTTTATTTTTAATGAAAAGGGTTGTATCAACTTTTCCTCTTGAAAAACCATTTTTTAAAAGAAACTTACTCAACCTTTCATATCAAGCTCTGGGAGCTTGTTTTAAGCCATACAAGGCCTTTTTGAGTTTAAAAACATGGTTGGGTAGTTCATGATTTTCAAAACCTGTAGTTTGTTCAACGTATACCTCCTCTTGAATAAAACCATTTAGAAAAGTACTTTTAACATCCATTTGATATAATTTAAAATCCATGATGCAAGCATATGCAAGTGACATTCTAATAGCTTCTAATCTTGTTACAGGTGCATAGGTTTCTTCATAATCCATTCCTTTTTCTTGATTATAACCTTTAGCGACCAACTAAGCTTTGTTTCTAGTTATTAATCCATTTTCATCAAGTTTATTTCTAAAAACCTATTTAGTGCCAATTATAGGATGATTGATAGGCTTAGGAACTAATTCACAAACTTGATTTCTTTCAAATTGATTTAATTCTTCTTGCATAGCTAAAAACTAATGTTCATCATCAAAGGCTTCAATTATATCTTTAGGTTCAATTTGAGAATCAAATGCTAAGTGATTACATACATTTCTAAGGGAATTGCGAGTACTTACACCTTTAGACACATCACCTATAATTTGATCAAGAGAATGATATTTTGAAGTCTGCTATTCTTTGGGAAGGTCCAAGACTTGTGATTCCTCTTGTCTTTGCTTATCTTCTTGAGTTTCTTCTTGCTCCTTGACTTCTCTTTCTTTGCTGTCCAAATATGTTTCCGCCAAGATTTTGACTTTGCTGATTCAAAGATTTTTTCCTTTGTTATTATCACTATATGTAACGTGTCCATGATTCTTGGGAATAAGCAAAGTGAATTTTGAGTCGTCCTCGGTCATGTGCTTGGAGCAGCCGCTATTGAGATACCAATTTGAGCTCCTGGATTTCAAGCACATCTACAACACAAGTTCAATTTTTAACTTTTGGTACTCAAATTTTCTTGGGTCCTTGTGTGTCAGTTTTGGGTATAGTACCCTTGGGAACCCAAACCATCTTCGTTCTGATTTTTGTATTAATGTTTTTCCTTGCATTACATATTGATGCACTATGTCCTTTCTTTCCACAGTAAAAACATTTAATAAAAGGACTACTTGAAGTACTTGAATGCACAAAGAAATTTTTATATAATTTTTGTTGATTTTTCGAGTTATAACTTATCTCGGCCTTTTGAAAAACTACTCTTTGTTTTCCTTATAAAATATTTAAATTGTCCCTTCCACAGGTGAATTTAGAAAGAGTAATCTTTAGATTTTTAATTTCTTTTTCAAGCAAATGGCATGAAGAGCAAGATGAAGATGTAGAAACATGTGAAGAATGATTTATGCATACATCAATAATTCCCAAAGTTTCATTCTCAATTTTCAATTCTTCTATTTCTCTGTTTAGAACAAGAATTTGATTTTCTAGAGAAGATATTGTTTTCTTAGAAGAATAAATTAATTTTGTGAGTTTTAAAGATTCGTCATGCGATTCTTCAAAGGCATCTTGTAACTCATCGTAAGAAGGCAATAAAGTAGTATTAGAACTTACCTTATTTTCGCTTTCTTCTTCTTCTCCTTTGGCCATGAGACATAGATGGGCTTCCTCGCTATCTGAGTTGTCAGTTGAATCCATGTCATTTTCATCTTATGCGATATAGGCTTTTCTTCTTTTTTTTTCTTTGAAGGGTTTCTTTTCAAATTTCTCCTTCTTCTTTTGGTTGATTGGGCACTCCATTTTCATATGACCTGGTTTATCGTATTCATAGCAAGTTGGAGTTGACGATGTTCCTTCCCCTTTGTGATGGGTTTTCTTTAGAGGAAAAGGAGGTCTTCTTTATGTTCCTTTCTTCCTGAGAAAATTTCTAAATTTTTTAACTAAAAGACTGAGATTTTCTTCATTTACCTCTATGTTTTCTAAGCCTTCTTCATCATCTTCATCATCATTGTCAATTGTTGAGGAAGTGGCTTTGAGTGCTATCCCCTTTTTCTTTTTGTCGTTCTCTTCACTTTGACTTAATCTGCTTAGTTCCAGTTCATGCTCATGAAGTTTTTCAAAAAGGGTAGCTAGTGTCATTGTCGATAAATCCCTTGATTCTGATATGGCTGTTACATTGGGTTACCAAATCCTGTTAAGACATCTCAACACTTTGTTAATCAAATCTTCATTAGAAAAATTATTACCTAATGATGCAAGATGATTTACGATGTGGGTGAACCTCTTTTACATTTCCTGAATGCTTTCTCCATGGTTCATTCTGGATAATTCATATTCATGAGTTAGAGAATTAATTCTCGACCTCTTCACTTCACTAGTACCCTCATGGGTAACTTGTAAAGTGTCCCACATCTCTTTAGCAGTTTTACAATTTGAAATTCTAAAATACTCATCATATCCCAAAGCAGTGGTAATAATATTTTTGGTTTTTAAATTATATTGAACTTTTCTTTTATCCTCATCAGACCATTTATTCCCTGGTGTTTCGGTCCTTACACCATCGACCTCATGCGTAGGTATAAATGCCCCGTTTTCGACAGCATCCCACACATCTAGATCAATAGCTTCGATGAAGATTTTCATTCTTTCCTTCCAATATGCATAACCATCCCCATTGAAAAAGGGTGGTCAATTTATGGAAGATCCTTCTGAAAAACTATTTGAAGAAGTCATGTTCTCTTGAAGCTGCTAAGCTCTTTATACAAGAGTCTAGCTTTGA
Source organism: Ormosia semicastrata (assembly GCA_029884595.1). Taxonomy (NCBI): domain Eukaryota; kingdom Viridiplantae; phylum Streptophyta; class Magnoliopsida; order Fabales; family Fabaceae; genus Ormosia; species Ormosia semicastrata. Next base: position 73,586,298 of record JAQQTO010000060.1, read on the forward strand.
TACCACTTGTTACCAAGTGGCTTCCAGTACTCAAGAGGGGGGGTAAATTGAGTAGAAAAACTTTTCGCAAACACTTTTAAAAATAAATACTAATATAGAAGCTATTAAATAAAAAGAGAAAATACGAGATGAAGAAGAAGAAAAATTAAGAAACGCAAATAAATAAATGTGGAATAAAATTAAATTTGTGTTAAATAAAGAGATAAAGAGAAGAAGAGTATGCACGATATTTATCCTGATTCGACTACCAACTACTTGTGGTCTACATCTAGTCCCTGAAACACAATTCGAGATTTTTCACTATGTATACAAGCTTCAATAGGTGTTTGCTACTGTTACAAAATAGAGCACTTTTCACACACAGGGAAACTATACCCTTGTGCTAAAGCCTCAGCCTGCAGGGATACCTCACACTTATACAAACCTTGAGGGATACCTCACCCTCGATACAGAAGAGCAGGAATAGATGAAGAAAAACTCTCATTCAGAGCAAATAATACAAATTGAAGTGCTAAAGGAGCTTACACAGAATATCTCACAGTTTTTGATCGAAAAGGAGCGTAGAAAATATAGTTCACGAGTTAGAGTAAGTAGAAAATTATTCAGAAGGTTAGGCAATTTTAGAAATGATCCAAAGTCTGCATTTATAGAGAAATTCAATCAAAATAGCCATTGGGTGTAATAAATGCTCATTATGAAGACGTATACGAGCTTCTGATTCTATTTCAGAAACAGAAGTTATTCGAATAACCTTCGTGTTATTCGAATAACACGTTCTCGTGAAAAACATTTTTAAAAGAGGTTATTTGAATAACATATGTGTTATTCGAATAACACAGATAAAAACTGTGTTCTGTGAAAATAGGTCTATTCGAATAACCTTGTGTTATTCGAATAGCTTTCATATAAAAGCTTTTCTGAAAGACTTAGTTATTCGAATAGCTAATGTGCTATTCGAATAGCACTTTTAAAAATAGAGGCGCGTAGAAGAGATTTTAAAACTCTATTCGAATAACTCAATGTTATTCGAATAATTCTGTTGCAAACAAACAAATCTTAGCTTGCTTTATTCGAATAATGTTACCATTATTCGAATAACTATGTTTGAAAAACAATTTTAAACCTTCTAAAAACTTTTAGATTTATTTGTTAATTTATTAAAACCATTTTTCTCTTTTCTTGCAAAAACAGTGAGATACTAAGAGAGCTCCATATACAAAGACTCTAAGTCCTAAAGCTAATCTTAAAAGATCTTGGACTTGGTCATCCCATCATCTTCATTTTATCTTCATGTTTGTTATCATAAAAAACGTTCTTCAAAGACATAAGTTCAATCACAGCAACTTCTTCTCTTTAAGGATTTCTAAAACTATCCTGACATACTGCTCATGTTCTTCTGTTGTCTTAGAATAGATAACGATGTCAACAATAAACACTACCACAAACCTATCTAGCTAGGGTCTAAAAACTTTGTTCATGTAATCCACGAACACTGTTGGTGTGATCATCAACCCAAAGGACATCACAAGATACTCATAATGTCTATACCTAGTTCTAAAAGTAGTTTTAGGGATATCATTTTCCCTAACCCTGATTTGATGATATCCAGATCTTATATCAATCTTGGAGAACACTAAAGCTCCTTTTAATTGATCCATCAGATCATCTATCATAGGCAACAAATACTTGTTCTTGATGGTTAGCTTGTTCAACTGTCTAAAGTCAACACTAACCTCATGGTACCATCTTTCTTCTTCACTAGTAATGCAGGTGCTCCCCACGGAAAAATACTAGACCTAATGAATCGCTTGTCCAACAAATCCTCTATTTGTTTCTTGAGGTCTGCTAACTCTAAAGGTGTCATCCTATAGGGTGCTATAGATATAGATCCTGTACTTGGCACTAAATTTATAGAAAACTCTTTTTCTCTCTCTAGTGGCAACTCAACTACGTCACTTAGAAATACTTCTGGGTATTCCCTCATCACAGGTATACTATATAGGTTCTGCTCAACCTCTGCGTCTAATGAGAAAATAAGAACATATCCTAGAGCTCCTTATACTAAATAGTGATTGACCTGGTTAGCATTGAGATAAACAGACTCAAAAGAAGCAACTCTGATAGGTATATCAGACAGAAAAACTAAAGTCTTATCTGAGTAGTTTAAGACTACATGATTGGACGACAACTAATCCATACCAAGAATGACATCTATGTCCACAAGGGGTAAACAAATAAGATTTATAAAGAAAACTCTATCTTATACTCTTATACAACAATCAAGATATACTTTTGAAGTTATGACTAGTTTACCGGTAGGTGTGAAAATAGATAAGTCATATGGTAACTTTGATATAGGAAAATCCAACATCTTTACACAATCATAAGAAATAAAAGAGTAGGATGCTCCTAAATCATACATGACATTTAAAAGATGATTATGAATTATGCCTTTACCTTGGATAAGGTCAGAAGACTGGGCCACCTCTTTTTCGCCTAGAGTATACACTCTCCCTTTGACTAGCGAATTTGGGGTAGACACATCTTCCTTATTTTGAGGACAATCTCTGGAAAAATGTCTTGGCTGCTCACATGTGTAACACACAGACTGGCCCGCCAAGCACTGTGAATGCTTATGTCTTGAAGCATATCAAATGAGTTTTTGATTATAACAAAAGAAAAAGAGAAGATCAAGAATATCTCAAATATATACAAAAACAGAGCACTTGATGATTCAAAGATGATTCTCGGATTATAGTGATTGAAATATATTTCTCAGTTGTTGTTCAACCACAAATGATGCCCTAAGATGTGTATTTATACGTTTTTAGATCAAAGGAGGTGTTGGGTGCTTTAATGGGCATCATTACATGCTGATAAAATAGCCATTGGGCACTGTCAAACCACTGGTAATCAATTACATAATCAATGTAATCGATTACATGGCTGTTCCAACGTGTTCTTGGCTTTCTGGGTACTTGGTAATCGATTACCAGCTTAGTGTAATTGATTACAGGGCCTCTGACTTTCTTGTAATCGATTACCATTTCTCTGTAATCGATTACAAGCCTTCTTAAACGTGTTCTTACCTTTTTGGGCTCATTGTAATTTGAAGGCTTTGAGATTGATCCTTTACTGTTTAGAATGCAAAAATTGAGCTTTAGTAGTCTGGTAATCGATTACAGGACCATTGTAATCGATTACAAAGGCTCTGTTAAGCATTCCAAGCCAAATCAGAATGCGTGTAATCGATTACACAAACTTTGTAATCGATTACAAGGAAAACAGAACGCGTGTAATCAATTACAATAAAAGTGTAATCGATTACAAAACCTTATTTTTATAATTTTGCTTAATCTTGATGTTTTGTTCTTTCATGATGCTTTCCTTATGCTTAATCTTTATCTAACCCCATATTGCTCTTGTATATGACTCTGATTTCTATTAGCATAAATGATAAATACTATCTAAGATGTTCTTCATATGCATTTGCTATTGGTATCACATCTTGATGTGCTAAACGGTTTATACTCTGATATTGATCCTGCTAGGATAAAATGATTATATCCAATCTGAATGCTTATGTCTTCTTTTTTATAATGTCAACGGGGGAGAGATTAGTGAAATATATAGCATATGTACGGGGGAGTTTTGCACTTTCACATATTCTATCTCATGCATACATTATAGGGGAGAGTTGCGCTTAAATATCTGATAATTAAATAAATGCAAATATTTCTCCTTTTGTTGAATGTTTAGTTTGTCATCATCAAAAAGGGGGAGAATGTGAATGCTTATGTCTTGAAGCATATCAAATGGGTTTTTTATGATAACAAAAGAAAAAAAGAAGATCAAAAGCCAAAGATGAAGATCAAGATCAAAAGAGAAGACTAAGATCAAAAGATGTATATTAAATATAGGTCTTAGAACATCAATGTGAAATACTCTCAAGGTATCTTAATTATATTCAAATGATTTTTCAAGATCTTTTAAATCAACTTGATATTCAAAGTTCATATTTTAAAGAAATGTTGATTTCAATCTTGGATTTTGTAAAACATTAGTTAATCTTTTCCAATCCAAGTTTCTATAAGTAAGAAATGGCATGAACCCTAAATTGGGCTTGAAAAATGTGTTCAAAGGCTAAGGTAATCGATTACATGATGTTTGTGATCGATTACATAGCAAACAGAGGCCTTGTAATCGATTACATGTTCATTGTAATTTATTACAAGCAAGTCAGAGGCCTTGTAATCGATTACACCAAACTGGTAATCAATTACAATGAGCCCAGAAAGGCAAGAACACATTCAAGAAGGCTTGTAATCGATTACAAAGAAATGGTAATCGATTACACCAAGCTGGTAATCGATTACCAAGTGCCCAGAAAGCCAAGAACACGTTGGAACAGCCATGTAATCGATTACATTGATTGTGTAATCGATTACCAGTGGTCTGACAGTGCCCAACGGCTATTTTATCAGCATTTAATGATGCCCATTAAAGCACCCAATGGCTCCTTTGATCTAAAAACGTATAAATACACATCTTGGGGCATCATTTGTGGTTGAACAACAACTGAGAAACATATTTCAATCACTAAAATCTGAGAATCATCTTTGAATCATCAAGTACTCTATTTTTGTATATATTTGAGATATTCTTGAAGAGCATTGCTAGAACTTCAAGGGGAAAAAGTCAAATGTCTCACATTTTCATATTGTTGGTTGCAAATGTTTTGTTTTAAATAATGGAAAAGATAACTTAGGCAAGTTTCATGCTAAGTCTGATGAAGGTATATTTCTTGGTTACTCTAACCATAGTAAGGCTTTTCATATATATAATAAAAGAACTATGATTATCGAAGAATCTATTCATATTGCATTTAATGAAACTGACCCAAATGGATCGAGAAAGGATCTTGTTATTGATGATGTTATAGAAATTTTGGCGGAAACTCATTTGGGCAGCAAAGAAAAAGAAGTCAAGGAGCAAGAAGATAAACAAAGACAAGAAGATCCATAAGTCTTGGAACTTCCCAAAGAATGGCGGACTTCAAAATATCATTCCCTTGATCAAATAATAGGTGATGTGTCTAAAAGTGTAAGTACTCGAAATTCCCTTAGAAATGCATGTAATCACTTAGCCTTTGTTTCTCAAATTAAACCTAAAGATATAATTGAAGCCTTTGATGATGAACATTGGATCTTAGCTATGCATGAGGAATTAAATCAATTTGAAAGAAATCAAGTTTGGGAATTAGTTGCTAGACCTAATGATCATCCTATAATTGGCACAAAATGGGTTTTTAGAAACAAACTTGATGAAAATGGATTAATAACTAGAAACGAAGCTAGATTGGTTGCTAAAGGTTATAATCAAGAAGAAGGAATAGACTATGAAGAAACCTATGCACCAGTAGCTAGATTAGAAGCTATTAGAATGTTACTTGTATATGTTTGCATCATGGATTTCAAATTATATCAAATGGATGTCAAAAGTGCTTTTCTAAATGGCCTTATTCAAGATAAGGTATATGTTGAACAACCTCTAGGTTTTGAAAATCATGAACTATCCAACCATGTTTTTAAACTTAAAAAGGCTTTATATGGCTTAAAGCAAGCTCCTAGAGCTTGGTATGAAAGGTTGAGTAAGTTTCTTTTAGAAAATGATTTTTCAAGAGGAAAAGTTGATGCTACCCTCTTTATTAAAAATAAAAAGCATGATATTCTTCTTGTGCAAGTATATGTGGATGATATTATCTTTGGTGCTACTAATGAATCCCTTTGCAAAGAATTTGCTAAGACAATGCAGAATGAATTTGAAATGTCAATGATGGGAGAGTTGAATTTTTTTCCTCAGACATCAAATCAAACAAACAAATGAAGGGGCATTCATAAGTCAAACCAAATACTGCAAGGAATTGCTCAAAAGGTTCGAAATGGAAAATGCTAAACACATGGCCACTCCAATGGGCACTTCTTGCTATTTGGACAAAGATGAAGGAGGTAAATCAGTAGAAATAATGAAATACATAGGTATGATTGGATCTCTCCTTTATCTTACTGCTAGTAGGCCAGATGTTATGTTTAGTATATGCATGTGTGCTAGATATCAGGCAAACCCTAAGGAATCTCATCTATGTGCTGTTAAACGAATAATGAAGTACCTAGTAGGCACTTCACAAATGGGCTTATGGTACCCTAAGGGTGCCTCATGTAGCTTAATAGGCTATTACGACTCTGATTTTGCTGGGTGCAAATTGGATAGGAAGAGTACTAGTGGGACATGCTATTTAATTGGTAGTTCTTTAGTTTCTTGGCATAGCAAGAAACAAAATAGTGTGGCTTTGTCTACCGCTGAGGCTGAATATGCTGCAGTTGGAAGTTGTTGTGCTCAAATCCTATGGATGAAGCAATAACTTTTAAACTACGGTCTCCAGCTTGATCACATCCCGATAAGATGTGATAACACTAGTGCAATAAATCTTTCTAAGAATCTCATTCTGCATTCCAAAACAAAGCATATAGAGATAAGACATCACTTTATCAGAGATCATGTACAAAAAGGTGATTACATTCTTGAGTTTGTTGAAACAACTAAGCAACTTGCAGATATTTTCACTAAACCCTTAGCAAAAGAAGCATTCTTTTATATTAGAGGAGAATTGGGCATAATTGATCAATCCAACATATAATTATTTGAATTTATTGCTTAAATATTACTTTTATCTCCCTTGAATCTTTTACTGACTTAAGCTTCAGAGATATCCCAAATCTTGTTTTGCAGGTATTTTATATTTGGGTAAGTTTTTCTCTTTTAAATCACATTCTGAACGTATGCTTTACTATGTCTTTTGATTGCTTTATTTGAATAAATCTAGGTTTATTCGAATAAACTGACTTCTATGTCAGCTCTGTGTTTGTTGTGCTCTCTGTCTATTTGAATAAATTTCAGATCATTCGAATAACCAGAAACTTGTTTTATCAGTCATTTACTTTTGCTCTCTGTCTATTCGAATAAAATCAAGCTTATTCGAATAATTAGAGACTTAGTTTATCAGCCTTGTTTGGCTACTTTATGTCTATTCGAATAACCCCTAGGTTATTCGAATAAAACCTGTTAAAAGGCCACAACGCCTAGCCTTCCCTGACCCTTTATTCGAATAAGATCCTCCTCTATTCGAATAAAACCTAGCAGACATCCTGACCTTTGAGTTTTCTACAAGGGTTTATTTGAATAAACCTCCTAGTTATTCGAATAAACACGTGCCTCTCTTTAAAAGGCCCCTGCGCGCCCATCCGTCTCACTCCCTGCTCTTCTCCTTCACTGCCTGCGCCTCCATCTTTTCTCTGCTCACATCCACCTTTGTTCCTATCTCTTTCTCTCTCTCCCCCCTACCATCTCTTTACCATCTCTCTCTCTTCCAAACCTCCAAACACCATGGCCTCCTCCTCTGGAAAGTGTCCTCGCACAAAGACTGCACCTTGCAACAATCCACTTGACTTGTGAAGGCTCTCTTCCAATGAAGAGCATCGTGGCCGCTTCATTACGCACTTCTGGGAGTGTAACCTTGTCTAGCCCAAATACCTTGACCTCTCCTTGACCTCTCATTCTTTTAGCAAAACAGAGGCTTCAACTTTCTGACCCTGTTGCAAAACCAGGGGGTTGTACAGCTTTGTTCTCACCGGGCTACTCTCTACCCAGCTCTTGTGAAGATGTTTTTCTGCAATCTAGCATTTGATGGCCAAAACCTCCTCTCTGAAGTCTGCGATCAAAACATCGTAATCACTCTACAGGACTGGAAGACTCTGTTTGGGTTGTAGTTCGCTGGCACACTCGTTGAAGATGATGACAACCCCTTTCTTAAGGAGTTCAACAGGATTCAGGCGATAGAGGACCTGCTGAGACCTGGTCTAGCCTTGCCTGACAAGGGCCTCAAGGGTGGCATGCTGAAGAGCCAAGATAGGCTTTTACATTATGCCTTTGCTCACATCCTGGCTCCCCGCGGTGAGAATTACGCCTACCTCTGTGAAGATGACATCTTCATGCTCTGGATCCTGAAGAATGGTCATCAGATTAACTGGCCTGTGTTTATCATGAAACACATGATGAAGGCCAAGGGTAAGGAAAAATCTGACTTGCCTTATGGTATTCTCATCATTACCTTGCTCAGCAAGTATCCTCAGGCGTTGGAAACTAAGCGCGCCATCGCCTTGACTCATCACAATGTCTTCGGCTCCCACACCTTGTGTAAAATGAAGATGATCGAGACTGATGAAGGCTGGGTGTACCCAGATGAGGTTGATGATAAGTTTGACCCTGCTGATGCCCCTATTGTCCCTGCTGTCCCTACTGATGCCCCTGCTACTGCCCCTACTCCAGTCACTTTGGAGCAAATCATGGCTACCTTGCATGATAATCGTGCTTATATGGAACACACTTTCTCTATTATTTTTGATAGAATAGAAGGTGTTGAACGTGAGGTTGCTACCTTACGAGCTGCATCACCTGCCCCTACACCTGCTTCTTCACCTCCGCCACCAAATGCTATTTCTAGGAGCTTTAGTTCTTAGGATCTTTGTTTTGCCTGTGTTTTATTTATTTCTGGCTCTTGTAATTGCATTCTTTTTTATTAATGAATAAATAAAGTTTTTGATGATCTATTCATCTTGCATTGATATGAGTATGCTTTTCAGCTATTTGGTTCTTTTTATGCACTTATACTTGAATATCTGTTTATGGGACTTACCCCTCCTTTTTGCTCATGACAAAAGGGGGAGAAATTTTTGAATTTAATTAAGAAAAGACAGGTAAAATTAAAAAGAGTTTGGATTCCACATGAAAGGGGGAGCTGCGCACATCTCTGATAAACGTTACCTCTTATAATTAAAGAGGGGGAGTAAGCTTTTAATACCTCTTTGTGAATTCCAATTATATTCACTAACTCTTTTCTCATTGATAGTTTGTCATCATCAAAAAAAGGGAGAATGTGTTTGGACATATGCCTTTGAAGACTTGTTTTGATGATAACAAACGTGAAGACAAAAATGAAGATGATGGAAAGACCAAGTCTAAGATCTTATAAGAATAGTTTTAGGACTTAGAGTCTTTTTGTACGGAGCTCACCTTAATATCTCACTATTTTGAAAGAAAAGATAAAATTGGCCTTAAAAGGAAACTTAAGTGTTTTTTAAATGATTTCTTCAAAACTGGTTTTTTATTACTTTATTCGAATAAAGCTTGCTCTATCCGAATAAACCATGCTACAAGTTTGAAGTTTTTAATTTGCTATTCGAATAGCAGGTTAACTATTCGAATAAATGAGCTTCTCAGAAATGTTTTTCTCAAAACATTATTCGAATAACCCAGCTGTTATTCGAATAATCCTTCTCTTTTGAAACTCTAGTTTTAAAGTGTTAATCAAATAAACTTGGTATTATTCGAATAACCCATATCAGTTTGATTTTCACGATGATGTTATGAACAGTGTTATTCGAATAACCATTTACTCTATTTGAATTAACACGGTCTTTCACGTACTGATATAGAAATAAGTTTTGGAATTTATGAGTTTTAATCATACCCAACGGCTATTTCTTTGAAATTTCTCTATAAATAGAAGTCTCGGGTCACTTCTAAAATTGCCTAACACTCTGAATTATTTTCTACTTGCACTAACTCTTGAATTTTTTTCTACGCTCTATTTTCAACCAAAACTTTGAGATATTCTGTAAGAGCTCCATTAGTACTTCAATTTGTATAATTTGCTCTGAGTGAGAGTTTTTCTTCATCTATTTTCTACTATACTGTAAAGGGGGTAAGGTATCCTTCTAAGGTTTGTGTAAGGGTGAGGTATCCCTGTAGGCTGAGACTTTAGCACAAGGGTAGAGTTTCCCTGTGTGTGAAAAGTGCTCTTTTGTATAACGATTATAAGCACCTATTGAAGCTTGTATACATAGTGAAAAATCTCGGCTATTGTTTCGAGGACTGGACGTAGACCACAAGTGGGTTAGTGGTCGAATCAGGATAAATATTGTGCCTACTTCTTTTTTCTTAATCTCTTTATTTTACGTAGCTTTATTTTATTACATCTTTATCCTTTGCTGTTTCTTTTTTTTAAAAGCTTTTCTTCTACATCTTGTTATTTCTGTGCTTTTATTTAATAGTTTTAATATTTGTGTTTTCTCTAAAAGAGGTTTGCGAAAAGTTTTTATACTCAATTCACCCCCTTCTTGAGTACTGGAAGCCACTTGGTAACAATATGCATTCCTTATGAGCAACATAAATGATAGGATTAAGTTAGCTTGAGAAACTTAACTAGTTAAAGACCTATGTCTAGGTCAATCAACCATTGCTTCATTTGCCCCTCAACTATTACTATGCATGGCTAAGAGGTATATGTCTATCTTTTTAGCTAATCAATTCATCCAATCATTTAGAATGAAATTAAACATGCATCAATCATACTTATGATCTTAAATCCAAATTCCTATGTTTAGGTTCATTAGATTTCATCAGATCACTCAAAAGTTGATTAAACATTCAAGAGCTTTAAGGGATATGTGATTGAACATAAACCATTCATTTATATATACTCAAAGGAATACAAATCATTCAATATTCATAAGGGGATACAAAGAAATCCCTAAATACAGCTTAGCTACACATGATACATGAAAATCTATCACCAATAATCATGTTCATGGATGAGTAATAGAGAAAAGTAGAAGAAGAGGGAGAATAGAGCTCAATAGAGATGATCCTTAAGCTTGATCTTCCTCTAAGATGAAGAAAGCCTCCAATCTTGGCTACTTCTGCTTCCTTTTTACCCAAAATCGCAAACCCTAGCAGCTGTGGTCTAAAAAAGATCACTCTTCTGAAAAAACTAATAGAACAGTATTTATAGCCAAAATTAACAGCTGCGCGCCGCGACCCTCGTCTTTTTGTGTCGTGACCCTCTTCAATTAGGTCATTGGGGCTACGACTTTCACTACTTATGCACCACGACCCTCTAGCCACGGGTTGAAGTAATGGGTGCTGCTGATGCACCAAACGCCATGGCCTTCATAAGTGTGTGCCGTGGCCCTCTAAGCTGGGATACTCTATAGGCTTTTCCACCCTATGCTGGGCCTTTACTTGCATCAAATTATCCATTTTGAGCCTACCTACATTTAAGATTTCACCCAGTCAAACACAAGTACACAATCTACTTAATTCATCAAGGAATTGAAAAGATTTTCTCAAAAGTAGAATGGAAGACATCAATCATGAAATTGAATGAAAATAAAGCCAAAGTCTTCAATTCATGCCTCAAAACAAGGACTAAGCAATCCATAAAACACACATATAGGAGGCATAAATAACGACATTTCATGGAGTTATCACCTTGTTGTAACAGCTGTCTACTCCCTCATGGCATCTATAACATCCCTAATGGCATGCTATACTTGTATATAGTTATAGTGGTAACATAGTACTTGTTTGACATGCTTGTTTAATTTTGTGACAAACTAAGTTAGTTTAGACACTTTCCTGCACCACAGAAAGTGAAAAGTAGCTTAAAATAATGCAGATATTAGCATAAATGGTTTAGCTAATGGAATTAAATATGAAGAATTTATTTTCTAGTCACAAATGTTTGTTAAGAGCTGTAGTTAAAATTTGAGAATTTACTGAGTTCATTTGGTATTTTTGAGTACACTAAGAATGCGTTTTAATACTGGATCGACTAGTAACAGATATGAAAACTTATCTAAGTGGTGAAACAAGATTTTTAATGAATCTTAAGATTTATTCTAAATTTGTTGGAAGTTAAGAAACTTGATTTTGAGAAATCTAAGTATTCTTAACAGATAAGTAAGTTTTAGTGAAATATCTTAAGTGGTTTGAGGTCACATGTTTCCTATCTTATTTCTTGACTTCTCTCTCTCTCTCTCTCTCTCTCTTTTTGCTCATTCTCTCATGTTGAAGCTCCAGAAACAGGAAAAAAAGAGAAACGAAAGGAGAGAAAGAGAAGGGAAAAAGAAGGGAGAAAAGGAAAGCTCAAGGAGCAAAGCTAGGATTTGGAGATTCATCATCTTGGCTTCAAGAGGTAGGGGGTTTTCTTTCTCACTTCTTCATCTTCTCCTCTTATATTTCGAAATCTGAGAAACTAGATGAGCTTTATTGAGATTTTGACTTGATGATGAAAGATTTATGTTTTTATGTTTTGAATATGGATAAACCTTTAAACTTTGCTCTTAATATCTTGATAGGTTGAGATTTGAAAAGGGGGTGGAAAACCCTCATTGATCTTTGTTTTAAATGGATTTTGGATGCTTGTGTATGAGAAACTTGTTTATATGGTGAGATTTTGAGTTGATGATGGAAGATGCATGTTGTATGCCTTGGCCATGGTTAAAAAGGGGCAAATTTAGGGTATGTTTATGAGAAATCTGGGGAACCCAGATTTTTGAGGGAGAGTCGTGGCACACTTTTGGGATAGCCATCACACTCCACTCTTTGGAATGTAGATACTGCGACATAGAGAGCAGGGAGTCGCGACACTAAATTCCCACAAGCTGCGGCACAAATATGAAAACATAGGGAGCCGTGGCACTCTTGGAGAGTGAAGTCATGACACAACCCCAAAATTTCTCCCCAAACTTGTCTTTGTGTGATAAAGAGGGTGTTAGTTGCTTTAAGTGATAGAGTTGAACCATTAACGGTTGTCTAGGTGTATAAATGTTCTTTCACGGGTGAGGTTGAGCTAGTTGCATGAGTGAGACAATTACTTTTCTATTTACTAAGTTTGGAAAATAGGGAGTATTAGGTACATGATCTTACCCCCTTTGTGTGATAAGGATGTGCAGGGTGGAGTGTTTGCTAGTTTCCTTCCTCACTTGGTTATATGAATCTTGTGATGTGCGTAAGTGATTACTAAAATACCTTGCTTGCTTTGCTTTCAAACTTGCTATTTGCTTTATTCCTATATATTGTAACCTTAGATGGTGTGCACAACCATATGGCCGGAGAATGAGGTGTTGTGGGGTTTGTATTAGCACCCTTACCTTGTGAGGGAAACGAGTTCACACATCACCAGGTAGTATTAGGGCTTTGTGCTTATCTTACCCAATATATACAAGGGAATGTGGTTCTTGAGAATGAGAAAGTATCATGGTTTTTTTCTTACCCAAAAACTTGTACTAGCATTGCATAAACATAACTTTAGGACATCCATCCAGCATATTCATATGGCATATTACGCATTGCATTACTTGACAATTGTGTGAGTAATTTTCTCTCTCTTTCTCTCTTGTTGGTTCTGATGGATGATAATGTGTTGATTTATATCATAAGTATATTCATATTTTCAGTTTTGAGTGGAGACTCTATATATCTATTGTGAATATGTTTTGATACTTGTGGTTTTGTTTATTTATGATGAATAAATAAACACTAGTTTAGGAATACTTATACTGAGGATTTGTAAATTCTCATCTCGTGTGTTGCCTTGTAAATCCAGGTCAAGATCCCTCAAAGGGGAAGGAGAAAAAGAAGAACAAGAAAAAGGCTTCACGTAGCTTCTTTTGGTTCTTTTGGATCTTGTTTTGTATAGGTTGCTATTGCCTATTCTTTTGAGTAAAGTTTGTATATAACAGGGAGCCCTTTTGTGGCCAATGATGTAATTATACAATCTTTTCTTCTTTCGTGGCTCTCTATGATATCTTTTGTAGTTATTTATAGATTTTATGTTTTATGCATCTTCATAAAGTAGCATGCTTGATACTAGTTATCTTTTAATATCCATGTTATATTGAGATAATTGTATTAAGGTGTTACATTATGGTATCAGAGCAGTTCATCCTGTTGAGCCGGGGTATGGACTGACTATGCTTAGGCATGTTTAATTGTGTTGTGCATTTCTGTCTCTTGCTTGAAGTGTTTGAATGGAATTGCATGACTTGCCTTGTGTTTGTGTGTTATTAGCTACTGTTGAACAATTATATGATATTGAGACTGATTAACTCAATATATATTGTTCTATGCGTACAAGAAACTATGACACCACCAAGGCGAGCTAGAGGATCTGGAAGCACTTCTAGTGTGGGCTCTAATATGGCTGAAGCAATTATGGCTATGACAAATGCCATGAGAGAGCAGACAACTACGACCACAGATGCTATTAGGGAGCAGACAGTAGCCACTGCTAGGATGTTTGAGAGAATGCAAGCAAATCAACCGCAACCGCCTACACCACCAAATCAACCGGAGCAACCAAACCAGGGGGCACCTGCGAGAAGGAATCAAAACTTCCAAGACCTCTCGAAGTTCAAGAAATCTAATCTGTCATCCTTCAAGAGGGAGTACGACCCGGTTAGGGTGGAAGGTTGGCTAAAGGAGATGGAGAAGATTTTCACTGTAATGGTTTGCTCGGACAAGCAAAGAGTGCTCTTTGCCTCTTACATGTTGGAGGGCAAGGCAAAAGACTGGTGGAGGGATGCCAAGGGTGTGTTTGATGCGTCGGGGACCCTTGTCATATGGGAAATCTTCAAGAAGTATTTTCCACAAAATCTACAAAATGCAAAAAAGATGGAATTTCTAAGGTTAGAGCAAGGCGACATGTTTGTTGGTCAGTATGTGGCCAAATTCAACAAGCTATCGAAGTTCTCATCCTGCATTAAACTTAACCCAAATGAAGCTTGGAAGTGTTTTAAGTTTGAGGAAGAATTGAGGGAGAATATTTGGAAGGCCATTCAATCGTTTGAGATCCAAGACTTTGCCATCTTGGTGAACAAATGTCGAATAATAGAAGGGCATGATGGGAAACCTTCTAAGGAGCAAAAATCACCTAGCTTTCAGAAGAGGAAGTGGGATGATGAAAAGTTCAAGAAAGGGTCTTCCAAACTTAGCTTTCCTAAGGGTAAGGGCAAGCAGGTTCAGAAAGAGTTTGTCGGGGCCAAGTGTCTCAAGTGTGGGAAATAGCACAGAGATCGACCTTGTTCGGTATGCTTTGTGTACGGGCAGCTGGGGCATTTTTTCAGGGAGTGTCCTCAAAAGAAGGAAGCTGCGTCCATCCCGAGACCTTAAGCCACAAGAAGAGTTTACAGTCTAAGTGGTAAAGAGGCGACCCAGTTTTCAGACCTTATCCAAGGTAAATACATCATTTATGATCATCCTTTAACTATGTTGTATGATTCGGGAGCATCTTACTCCTTTGTTTCTAATGATTGTGTGAATATGTTGGATTTACTTGTTTCTGAACTTTCATATGACTTGTCTGTGTCTACACCCATCGGTAAACTAGTTACAACATCCAAAGTCTGTCTTGACTATTGTGTGAAAGTAGAAGATAGAGTTTTCTTCATAAACCTTATCTGTTTACCTCTTGTAGATATTGATATCATTCTTGGCATGGATTGGTTGTCCACTAACCATGTAGTTTTGAATTGTTGAAATAAATCCCTTATTTTCTTGTTAGATACACCTACCAAAGTTGTTCCTTCCAAGTTAGTGTATCTCAATGCAAATCAAGTGAATCTCTGTTTGGAAGAGGGAGCTTTAGGAAATGTTCTCTTATTTTCTCTGAGTGTTGAGGTTGAACAGAGCTAAGATGATATTCCCGTGGTGAAAGAATATCCTAAGGTTTTCCCGATCGATGTAGTGGAGTTGCCACCTGAGCAAAAAATAAAGTTTACTATAGACTTAGTGCCTGGGACGGGACCTACATCTATAACACCCCTATAGGATGGCAACACTAGAACTAGCAAAACTCAAGAAGCAGATACAAGGCATAAAGTGATACATAACTCTTTAGAATTACAAAATGAAGTATAAATATATACAAGGTTTGTAATAAAAGCAACTAAAACTAGAACTAATCTAATCCCTTAGATTTTTTTTCTTCTTTTTCTTTGAAGAGCTTTCACCTAGAATTACATGGCAACACAGTGAGGTGAGAATAAACAATTCTCAGTATGAGTAAACCGAAACCATTCATACATAACATAATCTTGCACATGCTATAATAAGATATGTTTAAATTCTTTACAAGGTTTAACTTTAATAATTAGATAAACCAAGTTAAACATTCATACAATTATACTTACATACTTAGCTAATTTAAGGCCCAAGCATGTTTTACTAGGAACTCTGGTTTATTATGTTTACCTATTGTAGTGAGGAAAAATGTAACCTCATACTACATGTAACCTTAGCTCTTGGACATGAATGACTTGTTCTCTTAGGAACTTCTGATTCCCTTCATTTTGGCCAAATGACATTACATCATGTAAGGTCACATTCATAGAAAAAAATACTACTAATCCATCCTAGTCTACTTGCATCTATTACACCACATTATCACATCTCAAGTGATATCTAAGCAACACTAAGTTGCCAAAGGTGTTAGATACCTACCTAAGGCAATCCACCACTTTTGGTAGCTTAAAAGCCTAAAGTTTCTTGTCTATGCTAAGTGGTTATTTCTATCATGAAATGTCCCTAATAGCATCTTAACATACTCTAAAAAGCATGTATAAGGAATCCCAATAAGTAAGAAACTCAAATTCTTCAAGATAAAAATCTTGGTGCTCACTACCTTAGGTGCCCACTTTCTCAACGCCTAGGCGCCCACTTTCTCTGCATGACAGAAAACATTACCCTGTTACTTCTGTCCTTGGGTGCTTAATCGCCCAAACTTTGAGCGCTTAATTGTTGGCTTCCAGAACTCAATTACAAGCTTTCTGGCCTTAGGAGCTTAAGCGGTCAAAAACTGGGAGCTTAATCGTCAGGCATCTGAAACTTCAATTACTATTCCATTGGTTTTTGAAACAGCTTCAAACCTCTAAACTCAGGTTCTAAGTGATTTTCAACCTTTAGTATAGTCCCTAAGCATGCTAAATCCTCATGCTCAACTTCAACTCATCTAGCATGGAATCATGACTTAGAAAACAGAGAACTTTCTACCTATTTCTTAACTTTGAACTTAAGCATTCAAATGAATTTATGTAAGTTTCCAATCATTAACCATGCATAGATTAAGCTAAAAACATACCAACACAACCATTAGAAGCATTAACCAAGCAAAGAACAACATAAACCCTTCAAAAATCCATTTTTCATCCATGATAAAAAATATGAAGAAAAGATGAAGTTATGGAGAAAAGAAGTTCATAAACATAACCACCCCTACCTCTTGTAGTGCAACTGATCTTTACACTTTGGATTTCCCTTTGGCCTTTCTCTTTTCTTCATTTTCTTCATCTTTCTTTTCCTCTTCTCCTCTTTTCTCTTCTTTCTTTCATTTTCTGTTTCCCCTTCTACTGTAAGAGAGACATGAAAGAATGGAGAAAATGAGATAGAAAGTCAAAGAAAGAGATAGGTAGCAGGCCACTTGAGTTTCTATACTGAAACTATATATCTACTAGGAATACTTTGATCTTACCAAATCAAGTTTCCTAACTTCCATAGGTATTAGAAAAAATCCTGAGATTCTTCTAAATACTCAATTCATCATTTACATAAGTTTTCACATCTGCTACAAATCAATCCAGTATTAAAACACACAACCAGTGTACTTAAAAATACCAAACTTACTTAGTTTATCTTTAAACTTTAACTACATCTTGTTTTATACATTTATGACTTAGAAATAAATTATCCATATTTATTTCCCTCATCTAAGAAATTTATGTCATTATCTGAATCATTTTAAACTACTTTTCACCTTCAGTGTTGCAATAAAGTGTCTAAACTAACTTAGTTTGTCACAAAATTAAATATACATGTCAAGCAAGTAATATGCTACATTTGTAACTATATACAAGTTTAACATGTTTAAGAGGATATTACACCAAGAAAGTGGCATGTCCCACTAGTGCTCTTCCAATTCATTTTGCATCCAGCAAAATCAAAATCAGAATAACCAATGAGGCTGGCACCCTTAGGGTACCACAAACCCATTTGTGAAGTGCCTATTAGGTATTTCATAATTCTTTTTACAGCACACAAGTGTGATTCTTTAGGATTTACTTGAAATCTAGCACACATGCATACACTAAACATAATGTCTGGCCTACTTGCAGTAAGATAAAGGAGTGAGCTAATCATACCTCTATATTTTGAGATTTCTATAGATTTACCTCTTTCATCATTGTCCAAATAATAAGAAGTGCCCATAGGTGTATCCATATACTTGGTGTTGTCTATTCCAAACTTTTTGAGCAGCTCCTTGCAATATTTGGATTGACTTATGAAAGTCTCATACCTTGTTTGCTTGATTTGGAGTCCAAGGAAGAAGTTGAGCTCACCTTTCATAGACATGTCAAACTCATTTTGCATAATGTTAGCAAACTCTTACAAAGAGACTCCTTAGTAGCACCAAAATTTATGTCATCAACATATATTTGAACAAGAAGTATATCACGCTTGTTATGCTTGATGAAGAAAGTAGTGTCAACCTTTCCTCTAGAGAACCCTTTTTCCAAAAGAAACTTGCTCAACCTTTCATACCAAGCTCTAGGAGCTTGTTTTAAGCCATACAAGGCCTTTTTCAATTTAAAAACATGGTTGCATAGTTCAAAGTTTTCAAAACCAAGAGGTTGTTCCACACACACCTCTTCTTGTATAAAACCATTTAAGAAAGCACTTTTGACATCCATTTGATAAAGTATGAAATCCACTATGCATGCTTATGCAAGTAGCATTCTTATGGCCTATAATATAGCTATGGATGCATATGTTTCCTCATAATCTATGCATTCTTCTTGATTATATCCTTTAACTACAAGCCTATCTTTGTTTCTTATTATTAAGCCTGTTTTATCAAGTTTGTTCCTAAAGGCCCATTGATGCGCGAGGATATAGTGAATAAAATTCAGATAAAAATCAGTTGTCAGGCCCACCAGAAAATAAAAACCTTACAACTAGTTGTAGGTAGTAAGGATCGATCCACGGAGAACCAATTAAATTAACACTATCAAGTAATTCCCAATTTAAACTCTGATTAACAATAAATAATAAATAGGGTGGTTTTGGAGTTTTGATGAACAATGAACAGCTTCAAAGACAATAACAATAAATAAACTGAAATCAACAATATAAGAAAATTGGTTAAGAGATTGAATCCACCACTAGATTTATATGATGATGTAAATCCATATATCTTTTTATTCCAACATGCTCAATTATGTTTTTATGCAATTATGAGAGTAAATCTCTGTTTTCCTTACGTGTTGGCCAATTCAGTAACTGCTCAAATCAACTCCTAATTACTGATTAGTTATAAAGCAACCGCTCTTACAACTATCCAACAATTGCATTAAGATTTAGAAAACCAATTACACTAAGATCTAATCACACATCGGGATTAAATTACTTAGAACATATATTTCTCTAGATCAATTACTGCAACCGCGCATAATAAACCTAGATCTACCACTTTTATAACTGGCAAATAGCACAAAGATAATTATACTCACATGAACATCATATATTTAACTAGATCTACTACTGCAACCGCGCATAATAAACCCAGATCTACCACTTTTAAAGTGGGAACAAGTACAAAAACCTTCATACCAACAATAGATTCAGAAATATATGATTAAAGACATAACTGTGTTGAAATAATCAAATATGAAAGATTCACAACATCAATACTAGTGGTTTCATCACCTCCTTAACCAAGGGAGGTTTAGTTACACATAGCTAGAAAATCACAAGAAAAACTGAGAAAGAACAACATGAGAAACAAAGTGCAGAAGAAAAACTAAAGCAAACGAGTTTCTGAGGATTGGGGATGATGAATCTCTGATTGCTCGAACCCGAGACTCCAATATTTGATCCAAGACTCCCTTCTCCTTCTCCAAGGAGTTGTAGTTGCTCTCCTAGGTCAGAACTCCCTTCAAAACGTACCAAGAGTGTCAATATATAGGCCCCCAACACAAACTTCGCGCAGAAGTTTCAATAATTGAGTTTCTGGAGTGAATACACGGCCGTGTACACGGCCTAGGCCGTGTATGACACTGAGTTAGGGGTCCAAAATTCACTATTTCAAATTCAAAGTCAGAGGCATACATGGCCTAGGCCGTGTATTCTCACACGGCCGTGTATTTTTACGCAATCTAGGCCCTGTATTCTGACGCAGACCCTGCATTTTGACTCTGGCCCTATAATCTGACTTCCAAGCTTAATATGACCCACTAGACCTCCAAATCTGGAAAGGTATTCAACATGAAAGTTGTAGATTTGGATCTTAATTATCAACCATCAAAATTTCAGCTTATTTGACAACTTGTAACTTGAGATATGTCATGAACAGTATGCAAAGGTCAAGCTATCAGGATCAGCACCTTAGTTCTTGCATCAACTCTAATTTGAGTTATCCAAACGTGTGATTGGGCCTTTGAGGTCTGCATGAAAGTAGTAGAGAATTGTCTTAGCTTTCCTACAAGACCAAAATCACATCAATCAGATATTTGAAACTCAAATTATAGCTAGTTTACTGAACATTGTCAAAGAGATAAATTAGGGCTAATTCATGCAATAATTCCTTCAATGATCCAATTAGGCTCAATATCATAAAATGTGTCAAAACCAACTTAATTAAACCTAATTGAACCTTAAGAAACCCAGTGACTGAAAAACATAATTCAATTATGAGTACTAATGAACACATTTAAGTAAAGTTTCACAGTAATGTTCCAATTAGGGTTTGATATCAGAAACTAAGCTAAATGATGACAATTAAGCACAAATGGAGTTCAATGAATCAATTACAAGGCGATTAAAATATAGGAATAATCAACAGATCAATTACCCCCACACTTAGCCTTTTGCACTCCTGGGCAAAAATATACAGTTCAATACAGTTTCACAACAAGCCAAGCAAATGTAGAATAATGAGCAAAGACCTTTGTGCATTTAGTTTTCAAAGCATTTAAACAATTCAAAATTCCCTTTCTTAGCAATCCAAGTTGACAAGCAAAATCAATCAAATTTCAGGGTTCAATCAGCATAATAAATCCTCACTGATATGCTCTCTCACTCAAGTGTTTCAGGGTTGTGTTTTCACTCAACCAACTCATGAGAAAATGCTTTACCATAGGCTTGTCAAGCCTCTACTTCTCCACTACTCAGACCACATGCAAACAGAGATCAAAAGGACTTTATTTAGGTTGTAATGGGGTCAGGGTTAAGGTAGGATACATCAAAGATAGACAAAGTTAGACCATAGGAACTAGAAGAGCAAAATGGAGAGATATTCAATCATTACACATAATTTCCCAATAATCTTCAAATTCAAATTCCTATTATGTACCTTATCCTTTTTCTGACTTCTCTTTTTCTTTTTCCTTTTTTTTTCTTTTTTTTAATATATATATATACACCTTGCATTCAATTCACAATGATATTTTGCCAGCATGAGACTTTTATATACAAACATAGCTAGGCAAATACATCATTAATTCACACCCCCACACTTATTCAAAAGCCACTTTCCAATGCAATCCTTAAGCTCTTCTACTCCCTAAGGTAGGGTAGTAAAATAGTTCTTTCACTTTTAGGTTTAAATTGAGCTTAGATAGAAGGAAATTGTGTCAATTAGGCTCAAAGGGGTTAATCAATGGATAAAATGCAAGGATGACTATTTGGCTAGTAATTATTTAAAAGAAAAATGCCTTTATCATTTCAAATGCATGCAGTGGTCATTAGCAGCTTAAAAGAGAACCAAGACAAGTTCTGAAAAACACAATAATCATGAGTGGAATCACACAATCAAGGATCCAAAATGGCCTAAAGTTAGCCATTTACAACAAAGCCTAAAAACTCACTAGGTTTCGATTCATCATTTTCAATTAAACCCTTTAATTTTTTGAATTTCACCCGACAAAATCGATAACCAGAAAGTTTATTCAATCATGCTCAAAATTTTATTATTATTATTTTTTTTTTCAAATTTTTTTTTCCGGTCAATTGCTCACTAATCACATCACTTGAAAGCTTATCAAAAACTTAAAAAGCCCAATGGAGAAGTATCACAAGAAGAACAACACCATCAAGATCAAATACACTCACCCCAAGAAAGTTCAATAAGTCATTCAAATCTCAGGAGAACAATTCAGAATATCAACAGTATTCACAATAGAGCATCAAAGTATCCACACCCCCACACTTAAACTAAGCATTGTCCTCAATGCTACACACATTCAGAAAAGGAAAATAAATGACAAAGAGAATGCTACACACATCCAGAAAAGGAAAATAAGCAAAAACATTGACTATACCACAACCGAAAGCAAAAACAAATCAACTATGAATGAAACAAGCAAATCAATAGTGCAAATCAAATCCCAAATGTACACAATACAAGAGAATGAAAATACAATGGAAACTAAGGGGGTACATTTACTCATCATTCTTGAGGGAATGTCAAAAATCTACGAAGTTCATAAGGCACAAGTTCATATGAATGCGTCTCAAGAGTATAACTCTTTACTCAGTCCATTCATCATGAACTTAAAATTTAACTTCTCACTTGAATGAAACCATTCCCAAAGAATATAGTTAAGCATTCAGAAGAACAAAATAACAATTTATAAATGAACTAATTCCTATAGTTTCGCTTGGTTTCCACTGTACTTAATCCACACAAATATCAAACAAACAATCCATGCAAACACACAATTAATCAAACCAAACACAAGGTTCTTTAAAGGTTCAAATGCTTACAATCAACAAACAGATAAAAACAAAATCTAAGAAACTAATAAAAACACAAAATAAAAAGGATAAAGAAAGCAAATCTGGTTGGGTTGCTTCCCAATGAGCGCTTAGTTTATTGTCCTCAGCCTGACATTATGACACTTTCAATGCTCCTCATATTGTGGAAGGATGAGGGTAATCACTTCCATCTCTACACTGTCAGGAGGTTCATGATAAGATTTGAAACGATGACCATTTACCTTAAATGCTTTGCCTGAAATTTCACTCCTGATCTCAACTGCACCAAAAGGAAAGACATTAGTTACCACAAATGGCCCAATCCACTTAGAACGCAGTTTACCTGGAAACAATTTGAGTCTTGATTGGAATAGCAGAACTTTTTGTCCTCTATGAAATTTCTTTCTGGAAATCAATTAGTCGTGGAATGCCTTAGCTTTAGTCTTATAAATCAGGGCATTCTCGAAGGCCTCATTTCTTAGTTCTTCCAGTTCCTGTAACTGGAACTTCCTTTGCTTTCCAGCAACTTCCAATTCCATATTTATTTATTTAATGGCCCAGTAAGAGCGATGTTGCAGCTCAACGGGCAAATGACAGGGCTTTCCATACACCAACCGAAATGGTGACATGCCAATGGGAGTCTTATAGGCAGTCCTATAAGGCCATAAAGCATCTTCAAGTCGAGTGCTCCAATTCTTTCTTGAAAGATTCACTGTCTTTTCAAGGATTGATTTAATCTCCCGGTTGGACACTTCAGTTTGCCCATTCGTCTGTGGATGGTAAGGAGTGAAAATTCTGTGCATTACTCCATATTTCTTCAATAGAGCATCAAAGGTTCCGTTGCAAAAATAGGTCCCTTGGTCACTAATGATAGCCCTTGGGGTCCCGAACCTGGAGAAAATATGTGTTTTAACAAAATCTGCAACAGTTTTAGAATCATTAGATCAGGTGGCTTTTGCTTCCACCCACTTAGACACATAATCAACAGATAAGAGAATGTATGTGAAACCAAATGAAGGAGGGAATGGTCCCATGAAATCAATACCCCACACATCAAAGACTTCCACAAAAATGATTGGAGTCTGAGGCATTTGATTACAAGGACCAATGTTACCTGTTCTCTGACAACGGTCACAAGACTTACAGAAGTTGTAAGCGTCTTTGAAAATTATGGGCCAATAGAAACCACTGTCAAGCACTTTGTTGCCTGTCCTTTTACTGCCAAAGTGTCCTCCACATGCATAGGTGTGACAGAAGGAGAGGATGGAGTGTGTCTTAGAATTAGGAATACACCTCCTAATGACTTGATCTGCACAATGCTTCCATAGGTACGGGTCATCCCAGATATAGTATTTACAATCACTCCTTAATTTATCTCTTTGGGCCTTGTTCAAACCCTCCGGAAAGTCCTTAGTAACCAAGTAGTTAACAATGTCAGCATACCAAGGGATTATGGCATTGACAACCATCAAATATTCATCCGAAAAAGTCTCTATGATAGGCATTTCTTCCTCTTCAGTTACCAACCTACTCAAGTGATCGGCCACTAAGTTCTCACTCCCTTTCTTGTCTTTAATCTCCAAGTCAAATTCCTGGAGCAATAAAATCCATTGGAGCAATCTAGGCTTTGCTTCTTTCTTTGTTAGGAGATACTTCAAAGCTGCATGATCTGAAAACACAATTACTTTAGAACCAATTAGATATGATCTAAATTTTTCCAAAGCAAATACAACAGCTAGAAGTTCTTTTTCTATGGTTGAATAATTAAGTTGAGCATCATTTAGAGTCCTTGATGCATAGTAAATGGCATAAGGAACCCTATCAACTCGCTGTCCTAAGACAGCCCCTACTGCGAAGTCACTGGCATCACACATTAGTTCAAACAGTAACTCCCAATTGGGTGGCTTGATGATAGGCGCAACAGTTAACAACTTCTTAAGTTTATTGAAAGTTTCCATACATTTCTCATCAAAGTTAAAATTGACATCTTTTTGAAGAAGTCTGCAATGGGGCAATGAGACTTTAGAGAAGTCTTTAATGAATCTTCGGTAGAAACCTGCATGACCAATAAAAGAACGAATCTCCCGCACACTAGTGGGTGAGGGCAAAGAATGCATGAGTTCTACCTTAGCTTTATCTACTTCAATTCCCCTAGTAGAAATTACATGACCTAACACAATACCTTCCTTTACCATGAAATGACATTTTTCCCAATTCAGTACCAGGTTAATGTCAATGCATCTTTTAAGCACCAATGTTAAAGGTTCCAGACAATTTTCAAAACCATTTCCAAAGACACTAAAGTCATCCATAAAAACCTCAATCATATTTTCAATGTAATCAGAAAATAAACTCATCATGCATCTCTGGAAAGTTCCTGGTGCATTGCAGAGTCCAAAAGGCATTCTCCTATATGCAAAGGTACCAAATGGACAAGTGAATGTAGTCTTGTCTTGGTCTTCTGGAGCTATGGCAATCTGATTGTAACCTGAGAAACCATCCAAAAAATAATAATGAGAATGACCAGCTAATCTCTCTAACATTTGATCAATGAAAGGTAAAGGAAAGTGGTCTTTTCTCGTGACGGCATTCAACTTCCTGTAATCAATACAAACACGCCACCCTGTCTGTAACCTAGTGGGAATAAGCTCATTTTCAACATTTCTTACCACAGTAATTCCAGATTTCTTTGGTACTACCTGGATTGGGCTTACCCACTTGCTGTCAGAAATGGGGTAGATCACCCCCACACTTAGGAGCTTCAGTATCTCCTTTTTCACAACCTCTATCATGGGAGGATTTAACCTCCGCTAAGGGTCTTTCATAGGTTTAGTATCCTCCTCCATTAATATCCTGTGTATACAAATGGAAGGACTAATACCCTTGATATCAGCTATTGACCAACCAATGGCTGTCTTATGTTCTTGCAAAACAGCTACTAGTTTCTCTTCTTGCTCTTGGGTGAGTGACTTTGCAATTATTACTGGAAGGGTGTCCTTCTCCCCCAAGAAGATGTATTTAAGATGATCAGGCAGTGCTTTCAGTTCCAATTCAGGTGCCTGCACAACGGAAGGTTGAGGTATATCAGTAGTAACAGGTAAATCAACAAAAGTTACCTCATGCTCTTCTGGAGTGGAAGAGAGCTCTTGTAAGGCAGCAACAATTTCATCAATGTCTTTACTCCATGGCTCTTCTTCATTCTTCTTCTTTTCCTCTTGTACATCTAAGCTATGAGTTAGATTATATCAAGAGCATCAAAATGGTCAGTATCAAAAGCTGCACAAATTAAAGAATCAAAAGGATCAAAAGAATCAATTAAGCAAGCAGAGTGCATATCACTTGGGTATCTCATAGCTTCAAAAATATTGAATCTAATTAATTCCCCATCAAATTCCATTGTTAGAGTTCCTGAGTGCACATTAATTTTTATCCGCGCAGTCTTCAAAAATGGTCTCCCTAACAAGATAGGAGCAGATTTGGGAGACTCATCCTTTCCATGTCCAAAACATAGAAGTCTTAGGAAACACTAATTCATTCACCTGCACCAAAACATCTTCAACCACACCCTTAGGGTATGCATTAGATCTATCAGCCAATTGAATAATAACACCAGTAGGTTCCAAGGGACCCAAGTATAAAGATGCATAAATAGAATATGGCATGACATTTATAGATGCACCTAAATCAAGCATTGCCCTTTCAAACCTTGTGTTACCTATAGTGCATGGAATAGTGAATGTGTCAGGGTCCTTACATTTGGTTGGGAGTTTCTTTTTAATTACAGCTGAAACATTTTCTCCTACTTGGACCTTTTTATTTCCTTTTAGCTTCCTCTTGTTAGTGCATAATTCTTTCAGAAATTTTGCATATCTAGATACCTGCTTAATGGCATCTAACAAAGGGATATTAACCTCTACCTTCCTAAAAGTTTTAAGTATTTCTTTTTCTGCTTCTTCTTTCTTGGTTTTACCTAACCTACTAGGAAAATGAGCTTTAGTGACATATTTAGGAAGGGGTTCAGAATTACTTACTTTAGGGGCTTTGGAATTTTGCCCCTTATCATTTGCTTCTTTGGGTGGTTCATCTTTCTCTTGAGTGATTGGTGGAAGAGATGTAGGCTCATCCATCGTCTTTCCGCTTCTCAATGTGACAGCACTAGCATTTTCCCTCGGATTCACTTCTAGCTATGAGGGTAGTTTCCCTGAAGCTTGGCTTTGAAACTTGTTGAATTCTATGGACAATTGCCCTATCTGATTCTGTAAGTTATTGATTACAATCCTTGTTTCTTGTTTGAACTGCAAATTATCAGTGGCCATTTGTTTCACTAGCTCCTCTAGTGGAGGTTCAGGTTGCTTAGGAGCTTGAACTTGTTGTTGTCTCTGAGGGAAATGTGCTTGCCTTTGTTGGAATCCTGGAGGTCCATAAGCTGGAGGTTGATTTTGAGGTTGCTTTGCATAGCTGAAATTAGGATGATCCCTCCAACCCGGATTATATGTGTTTGAGTAGGGGTTGTAATTTTTTGAAAGTCCAGCATATCTCCCTACTGCTCTTACCTCCTCATTAGTGTCCTCTTGGAGAGTGGGACACATATCAGTGGAATGTCCAGATGAATAACAGATCCCATAAGCATGAACTGGTGCTTTGCCTGTATCCATTAATCGCTGAACCATAGCAGTCAATTGAGTCATTTGCTGCTGTAGAGTGGTTGTCTCTACTTCTTTCACTGCTCTCACTCTAGTGTCATTTCTAGAGTAGAATTGTTGACTATTGGCAACCATTCTTGAGATCAAGTTTCTAGCTTCTTGAGGAGTTTTATCAACCAATGCTCCTCCGCTAGCAGCATCAATCATGTTGCGATCCATCACTTGTAACCCTTCATAGAAATACTGAATTAAGAGCTGCTCACTTATTTGATGATGAGGGCAGCTGAAACATAGCTTCTTAAATCTCTCTCAGTAGTCATGGAGTGATTCCCCATGCCTTTGTTGAATACCACAGATTTCTTTTTTGATTGTTGCAGCTTTTGAGGCAGGGAAGTACCTGTCTAGGAAAGTTCGGGCCATGTTTTGCCATGACTGGATGGATCCGGGTGGCAAGTAGTAAAGCCACTCCTTAGCTGAGTCTTTCAATGAGAATGGAAAAGCTCTCAACTTGACTTGCTCTACATGAATTCCTGCAGGCTTCATGCTAGAACATACCACATGAATTTCCTTCAAGTGTTTATTGGGGTCCTCTCCGGGTAAACCATTGAAAGATGGCAAGAGATGGATTAAGTCAGATTTCAATTCAAATGCCTCTTCATTTTTAAGAATGTCTATGCATAGAGGCTGTTGATCTAGATTTGGAGCACCCAATGCCCTTAAAGTGTTTTCTGCCATTGTCACTTCTTCAGATATTTCAGATGGCTCAAATGTCTCTGAACTCGATAGATCAATGTAACGGGCAGCTTCAATGTCAGCAAGTATGAGTTGGAAGTTAGCAAGATGGAAGGGAAATTAAGGATGTGAGTTGAGTTGATCAATATAGTTCCTCAAATTTAGCAATCCCTCGTCTACCCCTTCAATGGACATCAACACCTACAAAACACTCAGAAAGAAAGATTAAAAACTAAAAATAAAATAAAAACAAAAATAAAAATAGAGTAAAAATAGAAAATAAATTAACAATGTAATTAAAAAATTGGTTCCCCGGCAACGGCGCCAAAATTCTGATGCGTGAGGATATAGTGAATAAAATTCAGATAAAAATCAGTTATCAGGCCTACCAGAAAATAAAAACCTTACAACTAGTTGTAGGTGGTAAGGGTCGATCCACAGAGAACCAATTCAATTAACACTATCAAGTAATTCCCAATTTAAACTCTGATTAACAATAAATAGTAAATAGGGGGTTTTGGAGTTTTGATGAACAATGAACAGCTTCAAAGACAATAACAATAAATAAACTGAAATCAACAATATAAGAAAATTGGTTAAGAGATTGAATCCACCATTAGATTTATATGATGATGTAAATCCACATATCCTTTTATTCCAACATGCTCAATTATGTTTTTATGCAATTGTAAGAGTAAATCTCTGTTTTCCTTACGTGTTGGCCAATTCAGCAACCGCTCAAATCAACTCCTAATTACTGATTAGTTATAAAGCAACCGCTCTTACAACTATCCAACAATTGCATTAAAATTTAGAAAACCAATTACACTAAGATCTAATCATACACCGGGATTAAATTACTTAGAACATATATTTCTCTAGATCAATTACTGTAACCGCGCATAATAAACCCAGATCTACCACTTTTATAACTAGCAAATAGCACAAAGATAATTATACCCACATGAACATCATATATTTCGCTAGATCTAATACCGCAACCGTGCATAATAAACCCAGATCTACCACTTTTAAAGTGGGAACAAGTACAAAAACCTTCATACCAACAATAGATTCAGAAATATATGAATAAAGATATAACTGTGTTGAAATAATCAAATATGCAAGATTCACAATATCAATACTAGTGGTTTCATCACCCCCTTAACCAAGGGAGATTTAGTTACACATAGCTAGAAGGAAATCACAAGAAAAACTGAGAAAGAACAACATGAGAAACAAAGTGCAGAAGAAAAACTAAAGCAAACGAGTTTCTGAGGATTGGGGATGATAGATCTCCGATTGCTCGAACCCGAGACTCCAATCTTTGATCCAAGACTCCCTTCTCCTTCTCCAAGGAGTTGTAGCTGATCTCCTAAGTCAGAACTCCCTTCAAAATGTGCCAAGAGTGTCAATATATAGGCCCCCAACACAAACTTCACGCAGAAGTTTCAATAATTGAGTTTCTGGAGTGAATACACGGTCGTGTATGCATACACGGCCTAGGCCGTGTATGACACTGAGTTAGGGGTCCAAAATTCACTATTTCAAATGCAAAGTCAGAGGCGTACATGGCCTAGGCCGTGTATTCTCACACAGCCGTGTATTTTTACGCAATCTAGGCCCTGTATTCTGACGCAGGCCCTGCATTCTGACTCTGGCCCTATAATCTGACTTCCAAGCTCAATATGACCTATTAGACCTCCAAATATGGAAAGGTGTTCAACATGAAAGTTATAGATTTGGATCTTAACTATCAACCACCAAAATTTCAGCTTATTTGACAACTTGTAGCTCGAAATATGTTATGAACAGTATGCAAAGGTCAAGCTGTCAAGATCAGCACCCTAGTTCTTGCTTCAACTCCAATTTGAGTTATCCATACGTGTGATTGGGCCTTTGAGGTCTTCATGAAAGTAGTAGAGAATTGTCTTAACTTTCCTACAAGACCAAAATCACATCAATCAGATATTTAAAACTCAAATTATAGCTAGTTTACTGAACATTGTCAAAGAGATAAATTAGAGCTAATTCATGCAATAATTCCTTCAATGATCCAATTAGGCTCAATATCATAAAATGTGTCAAAACCAACTTAATTAAACCTAATTGAACCTTAAGAAACCCAGTGACTAAAAGGCATAATTCAATTATGAGTACTAATGAACACATTTAAGTAAAGTTTCACAGTAATGTTCTAATTAGGGTTTGATATTAGAAACTAAGCTAAATGATGACAATTAAGTACAAATGGAGTTCAATGAATCAATTTGAAGGTGATTAAATTATAGGAATAATCAACAGATCACCCATTTGGTGCCAATTATGGGATAATCATTGGGCCTTGGAACTAACTCCTAAACTTGAATTTTTTCAAATTGGTTTAATTCATCTTGCTTGGCCAAGATCCATTGTCCATCATTAATGACCTCATTTAAGTCTTTAGGTTCAACTTGAGAGACAAAAGTCATATGGTTACCTACATTTCTAAGAGAGTTACTGTAACACCCTAATACAAATATCCCGATATAACTTATATATAAAGATATAAAGCAATAATCATGTTACTTCTATTCGTACTATCTTTCTAATCCCATATAATTAAATAAATTAAATATGAAGAGCCATGATAAAAGTAGGTCATACATATTTACATCAAAAGCCTCAAAAGGGCATAGCATTATATATACAACAAAACTACAACTCAAAGTAAAATGTACAAGAGTTGTTCATACAATAAAAACTAAAAACTATCTAGTCTTGTTGCTCTTTCTTCATTTCCTTTATACCTTTAGAAGGGTCTTGACCTACTTTTACCATGGAAACATAGAAAAGGGTGAGAACATAAAAATTCTCAGTAATATACAAATATCTCATGGCATTCATTAATATAAATTGCATATAAATTTAATCTATATCAACATTATACAATCGCTCATACAATTGTATAATGGTCATATAGAAATCTAAACTATCTCGATATTACACAGTCACCCATACAACTGTAAAACATCAACTATATTTGGCAAATTGCTTAACTCCTTCATTGCCTATGTTAGGACTTAACTCATCCTAAGGCTCGTGTTAGTAAGTTTATCTCACTTTACTACACTTACATAAGGGTTGTTCATACTCCTCATGTTACTTGACAAATAGCTTAGCTTACTACTTTGTCTTAGGTAAGGTGTTGTACCGACACTTTGCTCTCACAATTACCTCCTTAACAAAGAGATTTACTTTTTACTTTGCAAGGTTAATGGGTTTATCTCACTCCTTTAATTAGGATAATTATACTATGGTTTAACTTTAACAAGTAAAGGGACCAACTCTTAACTAATACTTTATTTCAAGCAATTCTTAACTTTGGAAAAACTTAAAAACTCAAACTTGTTCTTGTATGCTAGGTGGTTATTCTCTTGATGAAATATTCCTAAAAGTGTCTTGATACACTTAAGGAAGCATATACCAATGATCCCAACTGATTGAGAACCTCAAACTTGTCCATAAAATGACCTTGGTCAATTCTGGAACTAGCGCCTAGGTGCCTCCTCTCCAACACCTAGGCGTTGGCTGGCCAGAGCCTTGCTCTGTTCTGTTCTATTGCTGGCGCCTGGGTGCTCAGCATCTGGAGCTTGGGTGCCCAATGCCCTGCTACGCGCATCATCTCTCTGGACTGTGCGCGCCTGGGCGCTCGGAACTCAGCGCTTGATCATTGGCCGCATATCGGCAAATTCTGCTACTGTTCCATTGGAACATAGCAGTTTCCAAACTTCCAAAAATTGTTCCTTAATGATTTCTAATAACACCAACACCCTCTAAAAATGTTGTAACACTTATACAACTTTATGGTTCACCTAAACATGGACTAATGATCAAAATCACATCCTTACTCACCTATTTCCTAAATTCCAACTCAAGGAACTATCTAACCATATCTAAAGATAACTTCAATCACCTTACTCTCAATAAACTGAAATAGCTAATTCCAATCATTGAAAACAAGAATCAAGCAAAGAAAATCAATTTTTACTCCTAAAACCCATTTTCTCCATCTAATGACCTAACATCAACTAATGGAATAGATGAAGGAAAAAGATGGAATTAAAGGTTAGAAACCCCTATCTCAAGTCCTTTATGATGGTGGTTGTTCAATCTTTGCTTTGCTTTGCCTTTCCATTTCTTTCTCCTTTCCTCTTCCTCCTTAAGCTTTTCCTTTTTGTTTTCCTTGTGTTTTACTGTTGTTAGCCTTGTTGTTTTTTGTGTGAGAAAGTGAGTGAAAAGAGATTAAATGAGTGAAATATCGGAGGAAAAAGTCAAATATAAGGGCAGTTACTCGTAAGTGACTTATAACACTAGGATATTTCATTGTTACTTCTTGATCTGCTAAGAATACTTAGATTTAACTAAATCAAGTTTTCCAACTTCTAACAAGTTTAGAATAAATATTAGGATTCATTTAAATTATTATTTCACCATTATCCTATTTTTTCATATCTATTGCTAGTTAATCCAGCATTAAATGCACAACCAATATGCCTAAACATACCAAACCAACTCCGATTATTCTCAAATTTTAACTACATCCTCTTACACCTATTTGTAGCTTAAAAACAAATTCTGTAGATTTATTTCCCTCACATTAGTAATTTATGCTACTATCTGAGTCATTTAAAGCTACTTTTCACATCCTAGGTTGCAACAAAGTACCTAAACTAACTCAGTTTGTCACAAAAATTAACAGACATGTTAAATAAGTGTTATGCTACCTTTGTAACCATAAACTAGTCTAACATGCTAAAAAGAGGATGTTATAGTTATGAGTGGTTACCCCTTTTGATACATCACTTATCACATTGTCAAGAGGATGATATCTTGATGTTCTCCATTCCTTAGGAAGGTCCATGATTTGTGAATCTTCTTGCCTTAGAGGATCAAATAGGCTTTCTTCTTGCTTTTTGGCTTCTTTTTCTTGGTTCTCCAAGTGTGTCTTTGTCAAGATTTCTGCAACACCATCAACCAAAACATTTCTCGATCCATTTGGGTTAGTTTCATCAAAAGTAACATGAATGGACTCTTCTATGGTCATAGTTCTTTTATTGTAAACTCTAAAAGCTTTACTATGCATTGAATAGCCAAGAAATATACCTTCATCAGATTTAGCATCAAACTTCCTCAAGTTATTCTTTCAATTATTTAAAACAAAATATTTACATCTAAAGATATGAAAGTGTGAAACATTTGGCTTCCTTCCATTGTACAACTTATAGGGGGTTTTCTTTAAAATTGACATTATTAAGGCCCTATTCATGACATAACAAACGATACTTACCGCATCTGCCCAAAAGTACTTAGGAAGGTTAGCCTCATTGAGCATAGTTCTTGTTATTTCTTTTAAAGATCAATTTTTCCTTTCTACAACCCTATTTTGTTGTGGAGTTCTAGGGGCAGAAAAATTATGCTCAATGTCATGTTCATCACAAAAGGTTTCAAACTCATGGTTTTCAAACTCACCACCATGATCACTTCTTATGGATGCAATGTAAAAATCTTTTTCATTTCGGATAACTTTGGTAAGTCTCTTATAAGATTAAAAAACATCATTTTTGTGAGATAAGAATAATGTCCATGTAAACCTAGAAAAATCATCCACAATCGCTAATGTATAGTAATTCCCACCAAAGCTCATTGTTCTAGAGGGACCAAAAAGATCCATGTGTAAAAGTTGTAAAGGTCTAGTAGTTGAAATAATATTTTTAGCTTTAAAAAAGACATTTACTTGTTTTCCCTTTTGACATGCATCACAAAGTTTATCTTTTCAAATTTGAGCTTGGGAAGTCCAATTACTAGCTCTTCTGAGACTAACTTATTTAAGTGATCCATGTGAATGTGAGCAATTCTTCTATGCCTTAACCATGAATCATCTTCCCTACTCATAAAGCATTTTGCATCATTTGAAGATATATTATCAAGGCTAATCATGTATATGTTATTGATCTTATGACTAACAAAATTAACTTGCTTATCATCTTTTCCTTCAATTATGCAATAATTAGAATCAAATATAACTCTATTTCCTTTATCACATAAGTAACTAATGCTAAGCAAATTATGTTTAAGCCATTCAACAAGTAAAACATTATCAATGGAAAAGAAAAGGATTTTACTAACTTTTCAAACTCCAAGGAT
The DNA here is from genome assembly GCA_029884595.1 of Ormosia semicastrata. Classification (NCBI taxonomy): domain Eukaryota; kingdom Viridiplantae; phylum Streptophyta; class Magnoliopsida; order Fabales; family Fabaceae; genus Ormosia; species Ormosia semicastrata. The sequence goes on from JAQQTO010000060.1 coordinate 73,620,566, forward strand.
CTTTCCTTTGTTGTTGTCATCATATGTTATATGTCCATTCTTCTTGGGGACAAGGAAAGAAAACTTGGAGTCATCTCCGGTCATGTGCTTAGAGTATCTACTATCAAGATACCAACTTGAGCTCTTGGCCTTCAAGCACACTTACAATACACATTTAGATTTTAACCTTTGGTACCCAAATTTTCTTGGGTCTTTGTGTGTTAGCTTTAGGCAAGGTGCCCTTGGGGACCCAAACCATTTTAGTCCCAACCTTGGTGTTAATGTTCTTCCTAACATTGCATGTTGAGGCACTATGACCTTTCCTCCCATAATGAAAGCATTTGATGAAGGGGCTACTTGATGTACTTGAGGAAACAAAGAGAATCTTGTAAAACTTTTGTTAGTTATTGGGATTATACCCTAAACCGGCCTTTTGGAAAACACATTTTTGTTTCCCTAACAACACATTCAAGTTGTCTCTTCCAAAGGTAAATTTTGAAAGAGTGTTTTTCAAATCCTCAATTTCTTTTTCAAATGCTTTACATGATGAGTAAGATGCGGATGTGGATGTATTATCATGTGAAGAATAAGTCATGCATGATAAGTTAGCATCAATTAGTCCTAGAGTCTCATTTTCAATTTTGAGTTCTTTAATCTCCTTGTTTAAAATAGAAAATTTGTTTTCCAAAATGGAGATTATTTTCTTAGAAGATAAACCTAATTTTGTGAGCCTTATGGATTCATCATACAATTCTCCAAAAGCATCTTGTAATTCACTATAGAAAGGTGAAGAGTCAAGGTTAGAAGAATTTACCTCTATGTCACTTTCTTCATCTTCTTCTCCTTTAGCCATAAGGCATAGATGGGCTTCCTCATTGTTTGAACTATCGGTAGAGTTCATGTTATTGTCATCCCATGCAATGTAGGCTCTCCTTCCTTTCTTTTCTTTAGAAGGTCTATTTTCAAATTTCTTCATCTTCTTTTGATAAATGGGACATTCTATCTTCATATGCCTCGATTTTCTGCATTCATAGCATATTGGAGTATATGAGGTTCCTTCCCTTTTATAGTAGGTCTTCTTTGGAGGGAGAGATGACCTTCTTTGAATTTCTTTCTTCTTAAGGAATCTTTCAAACTTTTTTACAAGGAGACTAAGATTTTCCTCATTTAGCTCAAGATTTTCTATGCCTTCTCCATCATCTTCATCATCATCATCATTAATTGTGGAGGAGGTGACTTTGAGTGCAATCGCCTTTTTATTTTTATCATACTCCTCATTTTGATTGAGCCTATTTAGCTCCAATTTATGTTCCTGGAGCTTCCCAAATAGAGTGACTAGTGTCGTTGTTGATAGATTTCTTGATTCTGCAATAGCTGTTAGTTTGGATTGCCAATTCCTGCTTGTTAGTCATGGCAACCATCACCCAAGAGGGGGGAAGTGAATTGGGTGATTATAAATTTTTAAAATAACATTAAGAAATTATATATTTTGATATTTTCAATCGACACATGTAATGGAATAAGTTTAAGAAAGGTACAATTATTAGAGATTTCTCAAATACCACTTAGGCTATAAGATAAATCAAACAAATAAGTTAAATATCAAATTCAATTCAAGCATATATAATTAAAGCATAAATGTAAAAGAGATAGAGTTAAGAGAAGCAAATATAACATTTATCTTAATTCAACCATCAACCACTTGTGGCCTACGTCCAATCCTCAAGTAAACCACCCGAGATTTTTTACTAAACCTTTAAGTTTGAACATGTGTTTGAAAACCTTTATAATCAAGAGCACTCAACACATCTCTAGGATACTTCACCCTTTGTGCTTGAGCCTCAACAACCAGAGATACCTCACCCTTACAATTCTTTGAGGAATGCCTCACCCTCTTTACAACAAATCAGAGTGTATAGAAAAGAAAACTCTCACAAGAGTAGATAATACAATTTGAAGTTCTTTGAAACTCTCTAAGGATATCTCAAAATTTGACGAAAACAGAGCACAAGAGATTAAAAAAAATGATTCTTGAATTAGAGCATGAGAAAACTGTTTCAGATTATTAGGTGTTATTAAAAGATGACCCAAAAACATATATTTATAGAGTTCTAAGAAAAAAAGCAGTTGGGATATTAAATTTCAGCAATTAAAGCTCAGAAAATAGTCATTGCGTGATTTTGGGTCGTGTTTATTCGAATAAGTAGAGTCTTATTCGAATAAACCCACTTATAGCACAACATGAAGTGTTTTATGGAACTTGTTATTCTAATAAACCTTTAGTTATTCGAATATATCTTCAAAAAATACGTTCTGGAATGTTTCTAAATGTTGTTATTCGAATAACAAATCCTATATTCGAATAAACCACTCTAGTTTCGAAAACTGATTTTAAATGGTCATAACTTCTTCATTTCTCATCTGTTTAAAGCAAATGACCACTCATTTGAAAGATCTTTAAGTCTATTTTCAAATGAAATAAGTTTTAGAACAAAACTGAAAGTATTTTAAGAGTTATGATCAAAAGAGTAACCAAAGGTTAGTTTTACAAAACTCAAGCTTGACTATTTTTCGTAGTTTTGAACTACCACCATAACTAACTTTTCAAAACTTGTTTGTTGGGTATTTTAGCATGTGAAAACCATTTGTAAATATTTAAAAATATATTTGAGATTTCTAGAAAGCTTCTCACTTAAAGACCCTAAGTCCTATAAACTATACCATTTAAGCTTCCTTTAGACTTGGTCTTTGACATGACTTTGTTGTTATCAAAACTTTCATGAAATAGGCATTCATATTCTCCTGGAGTTGAGCATAATTGAGGTCTTTTGCTTTCTTGTTGTAATGCTCACTCTTGGTACTTGAACTATCCTTCAAAGTATTGCTCACTTAAAATATAGTTAGTCCAAACTCATAATTCAATACCTTCATATGCATAATTCTTATATGAAATATAACAAGATGAAGTACATGATCATACATGATCCAATATAATCTATTAAGTATATCTATATAGTATAAGCATAATTCTTTTTGGCTTGTATTTGTCATCATCAAAACTTAACATATTAAATCATTGGGGCAAACTTATTTCCACAAACTCCCCTTTTTTGATGATGACAAATCATCAAAGAAAAATATGATGAGCAATATAAGCATATCAAACAATAAGGACAAGAACATATTTTTCTTTCTAATTTTCACTCCCCATATTTGACATCAACAAAAAGTCTTAGGATGAAAAGATAATATTTTCTCTTACCCTATAGATAAAACTCATGTTGCCAAAAAGAGTAGGATCATCAAAACCAAAAACTTCTTTAATTTATTCAAAACATAACTATCTCTCCCTATTTGATTCTACATATGATTCAAGAATAGAAAGATGAAACAGACATGCTTTTAAGATATAAAAGATTATTCATGCAATGCTTGTCATATTTTAGTACATCAACATTTAGCATATGATAGTAATAAAACACTTTATATAATCAAATAAAGCAAAAGATACTTATTCATAATCTATCAATCAAAAATCATTTTAAAACTTCTCCCCCTTTCAAAAAGAATTTTATAAGAGCACATTACATTTTCAAAAGCATTTTAAGGCATGATTCAAGTTTATCAAGAAATACATGATTATCATCAAAACTTATATAGGCATTTTAGGAAAAATAATGATCATGTAAGACATGTTAAGGCATAACATAACTCTCTACTTCTCCAAATATCACATGATATTCAATTTAAAGTATAAATAAGGACAATAGATTGATATGACCAAAAGTGTCCTCTTTGAGTGTTTGTAGGTGATTCCAACTTCCATGTCTTAAGGCCCATTGAGAATGTTGTGGTTCTCCATGATGTTTTTCATTACTCTTGGAGAACTCGAACCATTTCAAAATTTTCAAACCTCAAGTAGCATAGTTGTATTTCACTTCAATGCGTACTTTTTTTTTTCACTTCAATGCGTACTTGAGCTAATACTCACCCTACAACACAATTCAAAGTACTTTCTTTAGTATCCATCAATTTTGGATCCATAGAGGTTAGTCATTGATTATTAATCCATTATGCTCTCATAAAGATCAAGTTTTTCATAGTATGTAAATTGAGCATAACAAATTAAATAATCAATTACCATTAAGCACATAGCCAATAGCATGCTTGTAACACCCTAATACCATTAACCTAGTATATCAAGCATACTCTAGGATAAACAGTATTAGTTATGTTACTTCTAACTTAACATCATACTTATCCATATCATTTAAGCAAATAATACTGGAGAGCCTTGCGGAAACTAAAAGTCATATACATATATATTGCCACAAAAGGACTTATTGTGTACATAAACTTTATACAAACTAAAAGCAAAGTAAATAAATACAAAGCTTTAAATTACTAAGTATAAAAACTATCATAGTCTTCATACTTTTTCTTCTTGCCCTTAGATGAACTTTCACCTGGATTTACATAGCAACAAATGGGGTGAGAAACTACACTTCTCAGTATAGGTAACCAAAACCAACAGTCTAAGCATTCGAAAATAAATAAACTCAACTTAAACTGATAAACATACTAAAAACTCATTGCATAAGAACCATTACAAAACTTTCTTTCTCAATGTAACGTTCCTAAACAATTCTATACTTCTGATCTGATAACCAAAACCACGATGATAACAAACAACTGCCCATATAATCATTTGAAAATCATTGACCAGACAACCGCCCATATAGTTGTTACCGAAGGCACAATGCAATAACAAAACATATACAAACTAAACACAAATTCCAATGTAAACAAATAATAAATAATGTAGTGATGAAATGATGTATGCTCACAGAAAGTATGTGCAATATAGGTGTAGTGTCATGATACTTAACTATTCCCCCTTGATTAAGAAGATACTCTGCCATAATAATGTGTGACCTCTTATAGCCCACCTAGTAGGGACAAAGTCTGTTACCATAACATGTATCCTCCTAATCCTACTAAGTAGTTTACCAACTAGTCTACCATAAACTAGGTGGATATCGCCACCAAACTGAGTGGATGCCTCCACTATATGATCTCTAGGGATAGCAAGTATATGTGAAGTGAAGTGTGTGAAAATGCAGAGTTATGCCCTAACTCTAACATAACTATCACATAACTCTATACTAAGTCCATCTTACACTACTAAGGCTACCTCTTCTCTGTAAGAGCAGTTCATGCACCATGACACTTATCCAATGCCAACTAGACTTAGTACACTTTCTAACTTTGCATTACTAACTCCATTTCACTCTTTAAGAGCTTTCACGCACTATGGCATTCACCCTTGCCAGCTAGGGTCTATGACACTCAACTCTTGCCATCTAGCTTGTACACTTGTTTCTCATTTTCTCATCACTTCCCAAGTGATATCTAAGCAACACTTTGTCACTTATAAGCTAAACTTTAATTTATGATAATACATACTTAATAAATTGTACAACTTTTCCTTTATCTTCCTTTGTATGCCACAAGGTATTTCTCTCTAAGAAATACCCTCTCTAGTGCCTCAACACTCTAAAAAAGGCATAAACAAAGAATTCTAACAATTAGGGATCTCAAATCATCCAAATAACAACTTTGATGAAATATGCTACGGGCGCCTAAAAAGAATGATTTTCATAAATGCACCAAATGCCCATTATAACTTCAAGAATTATGAAATTTTACAAGCAAATAGCCTTGTATCTTAGCTTTCAAATAAAACTAACCTCACTTCATTTCAATAGCTATAACTTGAGTTATGCTACAAACACTACAAGCTGTCAGGTTGCTGCCGTGTCTCACGCCTAGGCTTGGTTTACCACTCCTAGGCGTGACACTATCCGTCTCGCTTGGACTGAAAACTGATTAGCCCACGCCTAGGCGTGGCCAAGCTGTGCTTAGGAGTATCCTTTCTGCAGAAAATTCTGCAGAACTCATTTTTGCATAAACTTGGTTCCAAACCAAGTTTCACCTCAAAACCTCACTTCTAGATGATTTCTATCATCACTAAGGGTCTCTAAGCTTGTTATAAATCTCATTTCTTCCTTTAGCTCAACCAAACTTTGATTAAAACTAAATCTTCCACCTTAAAACCCCTATTATCAACTATGTAACCAAAAGGAAACTATGAGTTCTAAGGCTTCCATACTATTAACCAAGCATTAAACTAGCTAGAATCTAACTCATTTCAACTAAATAAGAAAGAAACTAACATCTAACTTCCTATTCTCACCCAAAACCTACTCTTTCCTCATCAAGTTCAACCAAGAAACAAGATGAAAATAGGAGGAAATGGATAAAACAACACCCCTACCTCTTGTATTGATGATAAACTTCAAGCTTTGCTCTTGCTCTTGGATCTTTCACCTTGATCTCCTTCTCTTTCTTCTCTTCTTTTGTTTTCTCTTTCTCTCTTTTCTATTTTGGTTTCCTTCTACTGTGGGAAAAATGAGTTGCAAAGTCTCATTTGCTTCTCATTAGATAACTACTAAAGTGGTATTGAAAAACCCAATCTGCTATGTACACTTAGATTCCTCCGAATCTAGGTTCCTAACCTCTAACAAACTTAAAATAAATCCTAAGATTCATTAAAAATCATGTTGCACTTTTTTTTTCATTTTTCATATCTACTGAGGGTCAATCCAGCATTAAAAGCACAACCAATATACCTAAAAATACCAAATTAACTATGATTGTCTCGAAACTTTAAACACACATTACTTAACTCATTTGTGACTTAGAAACAAGTTATCCACACATATTTTCCTTCAAATAGTAGTTTATGCTATTTTCTGAGACATTTTAGGCTATTTGCCACATTCTGTGTTGCAGAAAGTGGCTAAATTAACTCAGTTTATTACGAAACTTAACCGATATGCTAAACAAGTATCAGACTACTTATGTAACCTTATACAAGCCTAACATGATTTTCCAAGATGTTACAATGCTACTTTCATGATATATAGACAATTCAAAATATAGCAAGCATATCTAGGCATTATAGAACCTTATGTACCAAGATATATAATAAATTAATGAGTTATGGTACAAAAAGAATGAACATAATCGTATGCTAAATATAATATTTAAAGTTTACCAAATATACATGATTCTATCAATCACTTAAGGCCTACAAGGAATATACCTCAAATTTATTGACTTTACAAGTGAATGTGCATAAGAGGTAAAAACTTTTGATACCTTGGCCTTGGTAATTAAGGAAATACTTTTTCTTACCCATTGCTACTCTTTTAGAGTCTTGAACTTTACAAGTTCTACATTTTGTATTTGAGAATCTTTGGTTGAAATCTTTTAGAATCTTAAACTTTACAAGTTTTATATTTTGTACTTGAGAAACTTTAGTTGAAACCATCTTCCTTCTTTGACCAAAACTTCTACCATTAGGTTTTGAAAATATTCTCCTTAATGATTCCTCTTTCCTTTAACCAATTAGTCCATCATTTTAAATTTTTTTATGCATAATTAAAATATTAGGAAGACATTACTACAAAAAAAGTAAGTAATTTATGATAATTTTAATATATTAATTCTTAAAAACTGTTGTAATATATAGTATTATATGACAATTTTAAAATTGACATATTTTAAATTTATAAAATGACACTTTGATGCATAAAACGAAAGTTTTAAACTGTCGTTTTTTAATTTTAATAAAAAATATTAAATAAAAATATCACAATCTCTAATTCTCTCCAATTCTCTCCAGTTACTTTTTTTTCCCATCTTCCTTCACTTTCTCTATTCTTCTCCCTCGACATTTCCTCTTTTTTCCGTTTCTTGCCCCAGGAATCAGGGTACCCATGCCGCCCTTCACCGTCAAGCTCGCGCCCAGATCTGCCTAGCCTTTCCTCCACCGACGAGCTACCACCACGCCGAACTTGTATCCACAGCCAAACGACTATCCCCACCCCCAGGAACCCAGATCTGCCACCTCTGCCAGCTGAACCACACCGTGAATAAGCCCAAAGTCCAGCCACCATGATGGCAAACCACCGTGCTTGAAGACCACCGTCCTCTCTCCTCCGTTTCTGCCAGAACTGCGACCCGTGTAATAGCCACGTGCCACAGCGCCAACGTCACAGATCCGTGCCCACGGTGACCGGTCACACCGTCTTCCGAACCAAATCCAGTTTTTCACATTGCATCACTGAAACTCAAAATTTTCAAAGCTTTTCAGAGGAATCTGGTAGGTATAGAGAATTAGAAATTGAATTCCCACCTGAGTGAGAAAGCCGAGAGGTAAAGAAGACAGTTTTTTTTGTGGAAAATTTTCTCTCCCTTTTATTTTATCATACTGATAACTATATATTCATTCTATACAATCTTTCAGTTTCCTATATTTTCGGATCACTAGCCATCTGTCCTTACTGACTGAATTAAAATACTGGAATTATAAATTGCAATGGGTAAAATAACAAATGTAAATTGCTTCTAGAATTTCTCTGATGCGATGCTGCCCTACTTGTTTATTCAGGTGAAATTTTTCAAGTAAATGGGTTGCCTCTTGTTACGTTTGGGCCTATTGGTGTGGGAAGGCCCAAGACGCCCTTCCTCTGTTGCAGCGAGCCCAGTCCTCGTATCATTACGTACCCCTTTCGGACCAATCTTGTCCTCAAGATTCAGATGGGGATAATGCTCAACTAAAGCAGATTCATTTTCCCAAGTAGCCTCTGTCGGTTCTTGACCCTCCCACTGAACAAGATACTCAGTTCGTGGTCCCAACCGTGTGGTTATCTGGCGGCGTGCGAGCACTATATTCGGATTCAACCGATGAGATGGGGTGGAAGCCGAAGGAGGAAGTGGAAGCACCTGGGTGTTAGGCCGGCCGTAGCATGGTTTTAACAGAGAGATGTGAAATACAGGGTGTATGCGTGCCGTAGCCGGAAGATCTAGCTCGTAAGCTACTGGTCCCAAGCGTCGGAGAATACGGAAAGGCCCATAAAAACGCTTAGCTAGTTTATGGGAAACACGGCTCTTGATGGATGTTTGGCGGTACGGTTGGAGCTTAAGGTACACCCACTGACCCTCTGTAAACTCCTTCTCAGTCCTCTTGGAATTGGCCTGTTGTAACATGCGATTTCTGGCTTTTGAGAGATTAAACTTCAGAAGCTTCAAAACCTGTTGTCTTTGTGCTAGGGTGTCATTCAAAGACTCAATCTTTGAGCTGCCCGGTGTGTACTGATGTAGTGAGGGGGGCGGCGGTCCATACAGAGCTTCGAAGGGAGTCATGCCGATGGCAGAATGGTAGGCAGAGTTGTACCAAAACTCAGCCAGTGATAGGAACCGGGTCCAGAACTGAGGTTCCTCACTAACAAAACAACGAAGGTATGTTTCTAAACATCGATTGAGCACCTCCGTTTGGCCATCAGTCTGAGGATGGTAAGAACTACTGTAGGCCAAAGTGGTACCTAATATTTTGAATAATTCCTTCCAAAACTTGCTGATGAATACCCTGTCTCGATCACTAACTATGGTTTTTGGTGCCCCATGTAAACGATAAATCTCAGCCAAGAAAACCGATGCTAAGGAGGCAGCTGTGAAACTGGTGGGCAATGCAATAAAGTGAGCATATTTTGTCAATCGATCAACTACGACCCAAATGACAGTCTTGTTTGCTGAACTTGGAAGATGAGTAATAAAGTCCATGGAAATGTCTTCCCAAACACGACTTGGCATAGGCAGAGGTTGGAGAAGCCCATAGGGACTGTGCGTATTATATTTGTGAAGCTGACAAGTGTGACACTGATTGACAAAGTTTTTAACAGCAGAATACATTCCCGGCCAGTAGAAGGAAGCAGAGAGGCGTGCCAAAGTAGCTTTGATCCCAGAATGACCACCCAGTGGAGAAGAATGGTACTCAGTCAGTAGTGAAGGAATCAATCCCGAATCATGAGGTATAAAAATTCTGTCCTTGAAATACAGTAGCCCTGCTTTAGCATTAAATTTCTGTTGCATTTCAATTTCCTTCTGGACCCTTGCAACTAATCTTTGCCCAACAGGGTGTGCTGTATAAAACCTCTGCAGTTCGGAGAGTATAGGACTTGTAGGAGAGCTGATGCTAGCAAAAAGCACATTATCTGTGTCAGTTGGAAACCGAGACAAGGCATCTGCCACAACATTTTTCTTCCCAGGTTTGTAATGAATTTCATAAGAGTAACCCATTAATTTTGTGAGCCATTTTTGCTGCTCCGGTGTTTGGATAGTCTGGGTCATAAGGCTCTTGATACTCTTATGATCAGTAAAAATCTTGAAAGTATGGCCTAACAGGTATTGTCTCCATTTTTTACTCTGTGTGATCGCATACTGACTCTCACGACATAGCGAAAGTGAACATAGGCGTGGTCCCATTTTCTTGCTGAAGAATGCAATCGGGTGACCTTGTTGGGACAGGACTGCTCCCACAGCAGTACTTGAAGCATCTGTAGTGACATCAAAGGGGATGGAGAAATCAGGCAGAGACAAGACAGGTAAAGTGCTCATTGCTGCCTTCAATTTCAAAAATGATTGTTCTGCTGAATTTGACCAGTGAAATGAGGATGATTTAAGTAAATCAGTTAGAGGACTAGCAATAGCTGCGTAATTGTGCACAAAACGCCTATAGAATCCCGTGAGGCCGAGGAAAGCCCGTAGTGTAGTGAGGGAATGAGGGGTAGGCCAATCTGTGATTGCTTGTAATTTGCTAGGATCTGCTTGTACCCCTTGACTAGAAATGACATGGCCAAGATACTCCACCGATCTAACACCAAATTGGCATTTAGAAAGCTTAGCAAAAAATTGATGTGTGAAGAGTAAGTGTAGGATCTGTTCAACGTGAGTTAAATGGTCAGCCCAAGTAGCACTAAAAATAAGTATATCATAAAAAAAAACAAGAACAAATTGGCGAAGAAAAGGCCTTAGGAGGTCATTCATAGCTGCCTGAAATGTAGAGGGAGCATTAGTGAGGCCAAAAGGCATCACCAAAAATTCGTAATGACCATCAAAAGTGCGAAACCCTGTTTTAGGGATATCTTCAGGTGCCAATCTGATTTGATGATATCCAGATCGGAGGTCAATCTTAGAAAAATAGGATGCACCTCGGAGCTCATCAAGAAGCTCATCAATTGTGGGGATAGGAAAACGATCCCGGATGGTAATGGCATTAAGGGCCCGATAATCTACACAAAAACGCCATGACCCATCTTTCTTTTTAATCAAGAGAACCGGTGAAGAGTAGGGGCTGGTGCTTGGACGGATGATTCCCTCTTGCAACATTTCAACAATTAGTTTAGCCATGGCTTCCTTCTGAAAATATGGATATCTGTATGGTTTAGTGTTTACTGGTGAGGAGTTGGGGGCTAGGTGAATATGGTGGTCATAAGGTCTAGAAGGGGGAAGGCCATGAGGGATGGTGAATATATGAGAGTATTGGTGTAAGATGGAAGCCAAGTCAGGGGATAGAGAGTTAATTACGTGCAGTTCCTCCTGTGACAAGGTGGTAGCATGTTCAATATAGGTAGGGAAAGTATGGTGGGGCGAGGGAATCATGGACACTGCATGCAAAGTATCAACTGAATGTGTATGTAGCATGCGGGTGAATTGGTGGAATGTGGTGGGAGAAAGGAGAGGGTTGGTAGTACCTGTGAGGGTAATGAGAGAGCCCTGATGGTAAAATTGCATAGATGGGATGGTGTAATCTGAGACATGTGGACCCAAGGTTTGTAGCCACTACACGCCCAAAACCATATCCGCTCCATGAATAGGAAGGACATAGAATGAAATATGGAAGGTATGATGCTGAACTGTGAGAGGAACTTCTGCACAGTAACCAGAGCATTGCAAGTATGCGCCATTACCCACCATAACTGAAAACGAAGGAAGTGTGAGAATGGGTAAACCCAGAAAAGTGGCAATTCTGGGCTATATAATGTTGTGGGAGCTGCCTGTATCAACCAAGACAAAAACCATGTGTCCTTGGACAGCAGCTTGAAATCGCAATGTGCGAGATGAGGGTTGTCCCATGACAGCATGCATTGAAAGGTGGAAGGTGTGGGAGTTTTCATTGGTAGAGTCTGATGCATTCTGTGGGTTAAGTGTAGATGGTAGAGTAAGGGTAGTGGGGATGGGTGGGGCTGGTGGTTCTGGGGTAGGATAAGTTAGAGAAATAGTAGCTTCGGCATGGCTTGACTCGGGAGAGTCATCATTGGTGAGCAGCAGCAAAAATTGCTTAGTCTTGCAACGATGTCCAGGTTGGAATCGTTCATCACAATTAAAACATAGGCCCTTGGCTCTCCGGGCTTGCATTTCGGTAGGTGTGAGACGGCGAATGGGGGTTGTAGGAGGAGGAGTAGGTAATGCCAAACGAGGTGGGGGTGTGGGTAACAAAGGTTGAAGCTGCTTAGGTGGATTCTGGCGTGGAAATGATGGCAGGAAGGTTTTGGATGCTTGAATTTTGGATTCAATGAGTTTAGCAAGACCTATGGCATGGGAAATAGTAGTGGGTTGTAGGATAGCAATTTCATTTTGAATGTCAGCACGCAACCCCGAGATAAAACAATCAAGTATGGCTGTAGGTGGAAGGCCAATCACCCTGTTGCATAGCTGCTCAAAGTCTTTTTGGTATGCTGTCACAGTAGTGGTTTGCTGCAGTTTAAAGAGTGCTTGCTGGTGGTTTTCAAAGGCTGAAGGTCCAAAACGTACTTCCAATGCTCAGATAAAATCATCCCAAGTAGACAAGAGATTGTGATTGTGCATCCATTGGAACCATCCAAGGGCGTCGCCAGTCATATAACAAGAGACATAAGCTAATCGGTGGGGGGGTAGGATGGGGAGTAGTGAGCAAAAAATTGCTCAGCCTAAAAAATCCATTCCAGAGGGTCGGAACCATCAAACTGTTGCAGCTGGAGTTTGGGTGGCTTAATTGTGTGGAGAGGAGTTTGGGAAAGGGGAGGGGAAGGTGGGCGGTTGTGTTCCTGAAGCTGGGTTTGAATGATTTGGAAGGTGGTGAGATATGACTCATGGCGAAGATCTTGGGATGCTCTAAATTCAGTGAAAGCAGTGGTTAAGGCAAGAATGGAGTCCTGAAGTTGATTGATTTTTGATTTTTCGGTCTGAGAGCGGGTCATGGTGAGAACGAGAATGAAAGCACCAAATGGTAGGTATAGAGAATTAGAAATTGAATTCCCACCTGAGTGAGAAAGCCGAGAGGTAAAGAAGACAGTTTTTTTATGGAAATTTTTCTCTCCCTTTTATTATCATACTGATGACTATATATTCATTCCATACAATCTTTCAGTTTCCTATATTTCTGGATCACTAGCCATCTGTCCTAACTGACTGAATTAAAATACTGGAATTATAAATTGCAATGGGTAAAATAACAACTGTAAATTGCTTCTAGAATTTCTCTGATGCGATGCTGCTCTACTTGTTTATTCAGGTGAAATCCTTCAAGTAAATGGGTTGCCTCTTGTTATGTTTGGGCCTATTGGTGTGGGAAGGCCCAGGACACCCTTCCTCTGATGCTGCGAGCCCAGTCCTTGTATCAGAATCGCTTGCAGGTCTAAGACAATGGCGGTTAGGGTTTCGATTTGCTTCCTCTTCTTCTTATTTGCGCTCTTTCTCCTTGCGTCTCAGATCTCTGCAGATGAATGGCGGAAGCTAAGGAGTTTGTGCTCACAGTGGATCACTCTAACTTCTCCGACACTGTCAACAAGCACAATTTCATCAACGTCGAGTTCTACGCACCTTGGTATGCTTCGGTTTTGGCTTCTTTTTTCCCCTTATTTTCTGATTGATCTTTAGTTGCCTACAGATTTTCCATATCATGGTCAAGACTTATTCCAGGTACAATCACGCAAATGTTACAAATGAGAGATTCTTCTATGTGACCATGGAGTAAGAGAACTAATTAATCTAGCATTAGAATCAATACTAGTGACTAAAATAATGTCAAAAGCTGTCTGTACTTGACATACGCTTGGTTTGATTCTGATGCCATGTATGAACCTCTTTACTTCATGAGTATCTAAAACTTTATAGTTTCTTACGTCAAACTGTTATTTGTTGTTTTGACCTTGATCTCATGTATTAGCATATGGGAAATGACCAGTAAATCCAAAGGGATTACAATATTACAACAACCTTACCAATGAACTAACTAGCCAAGGTTTTTTTGCAAATTAGATTTACCTTTTAAAGTTTAATTAACACCTAAGAGAAGTCTTTCCAAGTTATATGCTTATATATATTTATTCTTTTGTTTTTCTTCATCTTGTAGGAATCCAAGCACACATTACATTACAACATTGGGACTTGAGGATGAATATGGAGGATGGGTTAGTCGAAGAATTGTGTATGGTTCCTAAACTGAAAGTGTCTAATTGCATGACCTTCATGTGCTAGATAGGAGTTCAAACAAACAACATCTAGCACAAAAAGGAAAAATCATCTTTTCTATTATTACCATATTACCTATTTATGTTTGTATGCTTGTAGAAAAGACTTCAAAGCATATGCAGATGTGTTCCTCAAAGAGTTTGGTGATAGAGTTAAATATTGGACCACAGTGAATGAGGGAAATGGGTTTGCAATTGGGGGCTATGATGCAGGATATCTACCACCTCAACGGTGTTCTCTTTCCCTTATTTTTAACTGCTCCAGGGGCAATTCCTCAACTGAGCCATATTTGTGATTTTGACGATGTCCCTATATAATTCTTATCTTCTGTTCCCTAGTTATATACTTATATGTCTTTGCCTGATATCTTAGCTTGTGACATGCTTATATGATATGTTCCTTTAAGTCAATGCATGATAAACCAGTCTTTAAGGAACATTTACAGGCTTGCTAAAAGTAGGGAAAGGAAGACAAGAGACTTGGATCAAGTGAAATGCATTAAGGATGAAGAGGGTAAAGTCTTGGTTACGGAACAAGACATTAAGGATCGATGGAAGTGTTATTTTTACAAGTTATTTAATGAGGAGCGTGAGACATTAGGGGACTCGAATATTCTAAACACTAGAGAGGAGGACCAAAATAAAATCTTTTATCGTAGAATTCAGGAGTTTGAGGTAAAAAAAAGCATTGAAGAGGATGGATAATGGAAAAGCGGTCGGACTGGATAATATACCTATTGAGGTATGGAAGTGCCTAGGAGAGAAATGTATAAGTTAGATCACAAAGCTGTTTAACGAGATAATGAGGTCTAAGAAAATGCCAAACGAATGGAGGAGAAGCACTTTAATCCCTATTTATAAGAATAAGGGAGATATACAAAACTGTGTAAATTACAGAGGAATTAAGCTCATGAGTCATACCATGAAGTTATGAGAAAGAGTAATTGAACGGAGATTAAGACAAGAGACTCATATTTTAGATAATCAATTTAGTTTTATGCCTGGGAGGTCAACCATGGAAGCAATCTATCTTCTATGAAGATTAATGAAGAGGTATCGGAGGAAGTAAAAAGACCTACACATGGTTTTCATTAATTTGAAAAAAGCCTACGATAGGGTACCGAGAGAGGTCCTGTGGAAGGCTTTGGAGAAAAAAGGAGTTCGTATCGCCTATATTCGAGCAATCCAAGATAATTATGATGGGGCTAAAACTAGTGTGAGAACATAGGATGGGGTCACAGAAGATTTTCCTATAACTATAGGATTGCACCAAGGGTCAACTTTGAGTCCATATCTTTTTACCTTACTCTTGGATGTGCTTACTGTCCATATCCAAGAGCCAGTGCCACAATGCATGCTTTTTGCAGATGATATAGTCTTAGTTGGAGAGTCGAGAGAGGAAACAAATAAGAAGCTAGAGCTATGGAGACGAACTTTGGAAGAACATGGCCTTCGTCTAAGCAGGAGTAAGACGGAGTATATGGAATGTAAGTTCAGTAAGAGGCGTGTTAATGCTAGCTTAGCGGTGAAAGTTGGAGATCATACAATACCACAAGTCACACAATTTAAGTACCTTGGATCTATCATACAAAATGATGGAGAGATAGAGGGAGATGTAAACCATAAGATTCAAGATGGATGGATAAAATGAAGGAGTGCTTCAGGAGTTATTTGTGATAGAAAAATGCCTCTTAAACTTAAGGGTAAATTTTACCGCACAGCTATAAGGCCCGCGATATTGTATGGTACTAAATGTTGGGCGGTAAAAAGCCAACAAGAGCATAAGATCAGTGTTGCGGAGATGAAAGATGTTGCGTTGGATGTATGGCCATACAAGACAAGATAGGATTAGGAATGAATGCATTAGAGAGAAAGTAGGGGTAGCACTTATTGTGGAAAAAATGAGAGAATCTCGCCTTAGGTGGTTTGGACATATAAGGAGAAGACCCTTAGAAGCCTTTGTAAGAAGAGTAGATCAGGTAGATAATAGCCCAATAGCTAGAAGTAGAGGAAGACCAAGAAAGACTATAGGTGAAACGATTAAAAAAGATTTAGATCTGAATAGCATATCTGAAAACTTGGTTTATGATAGGGCACAATGGCGTCGTTTGATCTATGTAGCCGACCCCACCTAGTGAGAAAATGCTTGGTTGTTGTTGTTGTTGTTGTTGTGGACATATTTCTTCATAGAATTCTTCTCCTACCTTTTCTTTTTAGTCTAGCTTGCCTTAACGATGAAATCTTTATAAAATTATATCTTTTTTTCCTGTTTGCTGCTTGGAAAATTGTCATGAATAAATTTACTCATTTGCCTGATTTTACTGTGGAGGTGTGCTAGAATAACTTTACTCATTTGCCTGATTTTTGTAATTGTCATGAAGCTGTTGCAAAATCCTCTCATTATGTACCTTAAAAGATATAAATTACCAATAAATCTAACTCTATCTTTGTAATTCTTTCTAAAAGATTCATAAAGTTGCATTAATCCATTGTCCCTTGTTGATCACTGCCTCTGCCAACACAAGATTTTGTTTTCAAAACTCCATTCTTGACATTCTTTGGACTAGTCTGACTAATCTTTTCAGACCTTTGCAAACAGATTCTCTTACAACTTCCCTTGGATTTAGATCTACTACTGATTTTAACACAGTTTCACAATGTCTTAATTAATGACTAACAATGCCTAACAATTGAGCCATTTTGTATAGCAAGGCTACTCTTCTGATGCTTTGTTAATGTGAGATCAATATGATCTGTCAAGGATTTTTTGGAATTCAACCTCAGATATAAGTTATACTCTTACAGCTTCCTTTGCTTTGCCTGTTTGCCATTACCTTGTAAAGGTATGTTCATGCACATGCTTTTCAAATGTTTTATTATTATTTTTTTTGCCCTTTAATATTAATGCTACAGCTCGATATTTGGTGCAATCATTTTCTTTCCTCCAAGGTTTTTAATTTATTAAGTGAGAGATTTTTGTGCAAAATCCTGCATAATATCTTCCAAATTCTTGAACAAGATCAACAACTGGGAAAAAATAAATTAAATAGAAAAACGTGAATTCATGATAGCATGCCTCATAAATGCAGTACCTATTATCTTTGTTAGGTATGTGGTGCAAAACTTGTTTGTTTGGCAAATTATGCAAATTATTAATTGGTTTGCCATCCCTCTCCAGCCACCTTATCTCCAGTCCAACCATATTTTTTTTAAGTTTAATTATACTTTTTAGTCTTTCTATAATTTTATTTTTGAGACTAAAGTTTGCTTCATCCTTTATTCATTAATTATCAACAAGTAACACTGTAACATAGTAACAATAAAGTCTCAGGTGGAGGTTTTTTAATCCTTGTAACACTAACACTGCTTCGACTGTCTTACAACAGTGTTACAGGAACTTAACATTTTTTTTTGCTTTGGCCACATATATCATATTTGTTTTAATCCTTGTTGCAACAGAATTTGCTTGTTGATGAGTTGAAGCTAGCAGCAATTGGCCCAAAATTTGAACATCATGAGGTGTTCCCAGCACGAACTAACACAGGTCAGATTTGTCTATATATATATGATTGTCAACTTTCTTTGTGATGTTGTTTATCCTATGCCCACCCTCTCAATCTTTTATTTCTACCACTTGTGCCATTTTACTTTCTTTTCTTCCTTGGGCAATATGTTTCTGCTGCACGTGTTGCTTGCTGATAGCAATTTACATGAACATTCTGCCGTGATCTAATGTCCTAATGTAAGATAAATATACACATAAATTGTGCTCATAATATATAGTGATTTGCTTCATGTGCTTTGTTTTGGTTCTTGTGACACCAGTAAATTTTCTGCAAAATTAGTGACATTTGTATTAGTCAAGCATAAATATCATATCTTTTATGCCTTTCTCCTTGGAACACCAATTCAAGGGAGAGGGGGATTAAAGACAGAAGACTTAGAACCCAGCTTAGAATCTAGGCAAAAACTAGGTAAAGTGCAAAAAATTGAAGATGATATAAAATATAAATAGAAGCCACTAGTATGTCCCCATGAAATTGCCTTTCATCATCTGCAACACCAATTCAAGGGAAAGGGAGATTAAAGACAAAAGACTTAGAACCCAGCTTAGAATCCAGGAAAAAAGTAGGTGAAGTGCAAAAAATTGAAGATTATATAAAATACAAATAGAAGCCACTAGTATGCCCCCATGAAATTGAAAAGAATGGGAGATAATTACTTTAGCATGGTACTATTATACTAATCTTTCTTTCTCCTTGTCTTACTTGTCTCCCTTTAGTCCTGTAACCTTATCTTTCCTTTCTTTATTGAACTTTAAAATTAAAAAACAAAAGAAAATCATTTTTAATAGTTCAAAGAAAAAGAAGATGACTCACAAGATCAGGTAAGTGTGAGCCTATTACCGTAAAACCAAAAAAAAAAAAGGCTCTGGGAACATGCTTTGTTATTCACCTTTAACTTGGATTAAAATTTCTTTTGACCATATATTTGTTAAGTGTGATCTTTGACAATTTGACTTCATTTGTTAAAGTTTGTAGGCAGATATAAAGGGAGATGTGGTTTGCCAACTAATTTTGATGCTACTTATTGCTATGCTCTGGGTTATGGTGCTGGAGCCCTCCTTCATAGTGGGAAGATTGGATTAATATCTTCAGTTTGTGACTTTATCCCTTTATCTTTTAATTGTCAACTTAAATATTTCTTCTAAATTGCTTCTGATAATTGATTGTTCTTTGAAATTGGGTTTGTTTCATAATGTTGAAGCCATTAACTTAATTATTGAATTTGCTATGATATTTTGATCAAGTTGGAAATTTGTGCGCTCTAGTAGAAGATTGGGTTGTTGGTGGAACTGCACTCACCTCACTGATAGATGTGGAGAGGATACATGGTACACATTTTGA
Organism: Ormosia semicastrata; assembly: GCA_029884595.1. Taxonomy (NCBI): domain Eukaryota; kingdom Viridiplantae; phylum Streptophyta; class Magnoliopsida; order Fabales; family Fabaceae; genus Ormosia; species Ormosia semicastrata. The sequence goes on from JAQQTO010000060.1 coordinate 73,639,869, forward strand.
TCTATGGGAGATTTTGCTTTACCCCAATGGATATTCACTGAATTAGCATTCATACAATAACCTTTTTTTTCCAATCTTGTAGCAAAACCTAGATCCACAGTTATACCCTATTGTGTTGCTACTGTAATTGACAATCAAATGCATTTTAAGTTAGATTTCTTTTTTTTGGGTACAAGTTAGAAATATTTTCTTTTATGTATTTTTGGACTATCTATATTCACATTGTTTTTCTTTTGACAACCTCTGTTGTTTATGAATATGTAATTTTTATTTGCAAGTAAATTCAAACCTGTGATCAAGAAGGCAATGGCAGAGCTTGAAGGTATATATTCATAACTTTAATGATTTGGTTATGGTGCTGTTAAGTAAGCTCCTTTCACTTTGAATTCTTTTTCTTACAAAATCAACATTCTGTCTAGTGATACTATGTTGTAGTTTGCTAATTAGTAGCCATTTTTTTTATTAATGTGGAGATAGATGTATTGGCTAGCAAATTCTTGTTGACTAAATTTTTAAATTTGTTATATACAGGGTGCTTTAAATTTTGAGCTAATGCTCTGAATCCTATTAATATGTACTAATTTTCACTTTGAGGATTCTGATTATATATGCTAAATGCTAAATAGAATAAATCATAACAAATCATAACAAAAGTAAAGCATATGAGGTCACTAGGTTGTTACCTTTTCATGATTTTTCCTGCTAAATACCCAATTAGGTGTTATATTTCTGTTCCACAGTTATGAAGATTGTTTTTAGTAACTTATGGTTCTATGTATGGTTTTGCTTTGACTTGACAAATCTTTCACTTGCATTTAGCTTATGCTTGTGATGGGAATGCTAAATGAGTCGTAGGCTTGTAGTCCCTAATGTTTGTGTCTTTGATGTAATTTACATTTTTTTGTTGGTTTTATGTAAATTATTGCAGTTCTAATTGCTGTAATTTACATTTTTTTGGTTAGTTTTATGTAAATTACGTCAGTTCTAATTGCTGTGATTTACATTTTTTTGGTTGGTGTTATGTAAATGACGGCAGTTCTAACTGCCGTAATTTATATTTTTTTTTGGGTTGGTGTTATGTAAATTACGGCAGTTCTAGCTATCGTTTTATGCAAAAACTAAACCGCCATTTTATACATGGTAAATTGTGGCGGTTGTCGTGATGGTTAATGGGAAATCGCCGTATTATACCAAACGGCGAAGATAATTACGTCAGTTTTGGAAACCGCCACTGACGTGAAAAATGACAGTTAAAATTGTCGTAATATGCAAAAAAAACTACCGTAATTTACCCTTATTTTTGTAGTGCATTTTGGTATCCATTTCATCTTGGGTCCTTAAATGTTAGTACTAGAGCCTTTAAGATCTTTAGGAACTCATATCATACTATTTCTCATACAAAGATTTCTTCTATAATTTCATAAATGAGAAATATGTCGTAGATGACCACAAAAATTGTAAATAATTGAATTTAATGATGGTTTGGTCCTTTGAAGATCATCTTTGAAAAACTTAAGCCTTTTGTTGTTATTACATTCTATACTATTTTTACTATAAGCATTGCTTGAATTTTTATATAGAATAACATTAATTTTATTCTCATTAACAAGCATGGATTGTAAGCAATTAGAATCATTAGTTTTGGCAAATTTGGAATATAAGTCCTCGACTTGATTTTCTAAATCAATGCACTTTTCACAAGAAGTTGATGTTTCATATTTCAAAGGCATTTCCTTATCAAGAAAAACATATTCATTTTTCAAAGTTTCAATTTCATTTTTAATGGAAGAAATGTTTTCCAAATAAGATAAGTTTTTCTTTTCTAAGTTTAATAAACCATCATATAATTCATCATATGCACATTGTAGCTCATAATAGGATGGACTATAATCTAGTTCAACATTATTTACCTCAAAGTTCTTTTTAGCCATATAGGAAGTAGTCTCAATTTCTAGCATACTTGGCTCTTTAAGGAGCTCATAATAGGATGAACTATAATCTAGTTCAACATTATTTACCTCTAAGTCCTTTTTAGCCATATAGGAAGTAGTCTCAATTTCTAGCATACTTGGCTCTTTAAGGAAATCACCATCTTCATTATTGTCCATCAAGGATTCAATAACATCTTCCTTCTCAATTTTGTTTTGCTTTGCCTCTTCTTCAAATTGAGTACCATCATCATCAAGAAGCATTGAACTTATTTTCTTACTTTGAATATCTTCTTGAAGACATTTTTTAATATTGTGTTCCTCTAAAGGCTTTTGCTCTTCTTACTCTCTATATACAATTTTATGCAAAAAATAATTGTTAGCAAGATAGATAGAATCAAAAGCATCCCATATTTTAGCATAAGAGCAACTCTTAATTTTAGCGTAAGCTTCATCATTCAAACTACTTCTCAAAATTTACGTAGTTCTAATGTTCAAAGAAAAACATTTCTTGTCATAAACATTTTAAGTTTGTTTTGGTTTAGGAGAAAATTCATCAACCACAATATCCCACAAATCTAAATTAATAGATTGCATATAAAATTTTATTCTAGCTTTCCAATAAACAAAATGCACACTATCAAACAATGGTGGTTTATTAATTTCAAAACATTCCATTTTGAAAAGCTTTCAATGGTTGCCAACAAACAAGGATATTTAACTATAAGTGGTTAAGCTTTCAATAGAGCACGAAGCTCTGATACCACTTGTTAGTCATGACAACCATTACTCAAGAGGAGGGTGAATTGAGTGATTACAAATTTTTAAAACAACATTAAGAAATTATGCATTTTGATATTTTCAATCAACACATGCAGTGAAATAAGTTTAACAAATGCACAACTATTAGAGATTTCTCAAATACTATTTAGGTTATAGGATAAATCAAACAAATAAGCTTAATATCAAATTCAACTCAAGCATATATAATTAAAGCACAAATATAAAGAAGATAGAGTTGAGAGAAGCAAACACAATATTTATCCTGGTTCAGCCACCAACCACTTGTGGCCTATGTCCAGTCATCAAGTAAACCACCCAAGATTTTTCATTAAACCTTCAAGTTTGAACAAGTGCTTGAAAACTTTTACAACCAAGAGCACTCAACACACCTCTAGAATACCTCACCCTTTGTACTTGAGCCTTAACAACTAGGGATACCTCACCCTTGCAATTCTTTGAGGGATGCCTCACCCTCTTTACAACAAATTAGAGTGTATAGAAAAGAGAAACTATCACAAGAGTAGATGATACAATTTGAAGCTCTCTAAGGATATCTTAAATTTTGGCGAAAACAGAGCACATGAGATTAAAAAGAATGATTCATGAATTAAAGCATGAGAAAACTGTAACGCCCCAACTTTCTCTTGTTTGTGGTTTATCTGTGTTATGAATTTTTGTGAATTTTATTGAATTATTTGGCTTATGTGGATTATTTTGATATTATTTTCAGAAAATTTTGGACTATTGAACCGGGGCTGAGGGATCTTACTAAACCTAAAATCGGAAACAGTTTTCGGAGTTTTCATTGTCTAAGATTTTATCTGACAGATAAAATTTGGATGCGTTCTATTATCCATTGGATAATAGATACCGGCTTCATTAATTGTGACTTTTGTCCATTGGATAATAGCTTGTAGAAAAGATCTAGTAAATTGTTTCTATCTAGTCACCTTTATGACATCATCTATGTGACATCACCCACATGACATCACCTTTGACTTTTGGACCAAAGAGGGAAGCTTCTCAAGGAAGCTTTGTGAAGCTTGTTGAGGAAGCTTGACTCCTGCTCCCTAGGTGAGTGCACGACCAAGAGAAAGGAAGGAGACTTCTAGAGGAAGCTTGTATCTAACTTTTCAATTCATCATTTTTCTATCCATTTCTCTCTCTTCATATAAAAGTTACATACTTTGTTTTCTCTCATTTTTTCTCCTCTAGAGCTCACGGCCACACCCCTCATTCCACACATTCATCTTCTTTAATTTTAACCATTCACATTTCTTGAACCTAAATATCTTTCTAAGACCCTTTGGTGTGAAGATCTTGGTTTGTTCATCATTTTTTTCATGTATCTCTTCAAGTTAGGGCTTGAAGACTCTTAAGGTAAATTTCTCCATCTTCATTCTTTTTTTTTCTTTCTAAGATCATGATTTTGATCCATGATCATTCTTTCCAAGCCCTTGATGTTGATCTTTTGTGTGCATTTTCGTTTTCAAGAGGCTCATGGAGGAGAAAGCTTGTTTCAAGGAAATATTCAAGAGGTGGTTGGTAATCCTCCAAGATAAGAGGGAGATCACTCTCATCAACCTTTCATGGTGGGGAGAGACATTTTGTTGTGTTGAGAGTGGAGAATCCATGTGAGGATTCTTCACTTGATTGTATTTGACTCTTGGTGATTTTTGTGATTTTTGCAACCTATGTGATTTTGGGGTTTGATGTTGTCTATGATCTTGATGGAATGGAAAGTTGATGCTTGATATATGTATATTGCTTGCTTGAAATCCTTTGTGGAAGATGAAAATCTTTGAGGCCCAAGAACCCTAGAGAGCTCACGACCAAGAGACCCAAAGAGGGGATACAACAACAACAACAACAACCAAGTCTTTTCCCACTAGGTGGGGTCGGCTACATGGATCAAACGACGCCATTGTGCCCTATCATAAACCAAGTCTTCAGATATGTTATTCAGATCTAAATCTTTTTTAATCGTTTCATCTATAATCTTTCTTGGTCTTCCTCTACTTCTTGCTATTGAGCTATTATCTACCTGATCTACTCTTCTTACAGGGACTTCTAAGGGTCTTCTCCTTACATGTCCAAACCACCTAAGGCGAGATTCTCCCATCTTTTCCACAATAGGTGCTACCCCTACTTTCTCTCTAATGCATTCATTCCTAATCCTATCTTGTCTTGTATGGCCACACATCCAACGCAACATCCTCATCTCCGCAACACTGATCTTATGCTCTTGTTGGCTTTTTACCGCCCAACATTCAGTACCATACAACATCGCGGGCCTTATAGCTGTGCGGTAAAATTTACCCTTAAGCTTGAGAGGCACTTTTCTATCACAAATAACTCCTGAAGCACTCCTCCATTTCATCCATCCAGCTTGAATCCTATGGTTTACATCTCCCTCTATCTCTCCATCATTTTGTATGATAGACTCAAAGAGGGGATCCAAGAGAAAATGTTGTGTTGATTTGGAACTTGGAAGCTTAAGTAAAAAAAAAAAAAGAGTTGAATTAGGAATTTCAAAACAATGAAGGAGTGGAAAAACCAAATTTTGAGAGATTTCGGCTTTAAGAGGAAGAATAAGCTAGGAAGAGAGATCATAAAAATTTAGAGTACTATTAGGGCTTAGGAGGAGAAAGGAAATAAATTTGTGAGGTTAAAATGATGTAGTTTTCTTTTAGGTTTTTTGTGAAAAATGTGAAGAAGTATTACCTAGAGGAACTTAACTAGGAGAGTTTTAAGATTAGAGCAAATTTCCATATTGACTCTTGAAAGTATCTTAATTAAAGTTAAAAGTGAAAAGATGGTTCTTGAACTTGTGTAAATGAGATACCTCGTGATTGAATATAATAGCTTTGTGCTGACGGGCCGGCATACTAGACCTGAGAATGTCAGTGATTGACTGAAGCCCTGTGGTGGCTCCTTTGGTGGAACTTATGTTGTTTATGAACATTGTTTATCATTGCCATGAAATCATGCATTGTGAAAGTCGGAATGAGTTGTTGTTAAGGCAGAATACTTAGGAGATGAATTACACCTTTGTGCGGGTGCGAATTGTGTAGTGTAGTTCACTCGTTGAACTTGGAGGTGTAGGGGCGTGGGTATCCCACATGTGGACAGTTGGTAGCTCCACTGGGCCGTGGTGACTGTGTAACGCACCGACGATCTCGACCAGACACTATCCTATTCCCGATCCGGTTGAGAGTGTCATGTATAGCCAAGTTACGCATATTGATTATATTGAGAAGCACATGATTTGAGGCTAACGATATACAGACACTGACTCCTCGATCATTCTCTCCGATGTTGGTTTGAACTCCATGGAGTAGATGTCAGTCCATTATGCATTCATATAGACATTGAGCATTTTATTGCAATGCATTTATACTGTGGAAATTATTTGCTATTACACTGTGAAATTGTCTGTTGATATACTATTACCATGCCTGCTGAGAATTCTATGACTGTAATGATTATCTCCGTATCCCTTGATTCAATTGTTATTGTTGTCTCTTGCTACCATACTGGTATTGATGTAGAGAATCTCACCTTTTTGTGTTATGATCCTGTTTGTTTTTTGTTATGTGTTCCTGTTGTTAAAGACTGAGAGAGGCAGAAGAAGGTTTGTAGTTTTTCGTTATTTGCTTTTGGGATGGTTGCTCGTAAAGATTCTATTGATATTGTTAGAGTTCTTTTCCACGGGGGTTCATACGCATGGCGGATCGATTGGGGCATAGAACGTATTAGATGTGGGGGAATTGACTGTCTATTAGTAGGACCTGTGATGGGGTTTCTTTTTTCTCTCTGTGTTTCTGTGCATCTAGATTTCTTCATGCCTATTAGAGAGTTGTGGGGTGACTTGCATTACACCCCAAGGGAGGACTCTGACCCTGTAGTATCATCCGCTAGGACTCTTATTCGTGAGCTTCTGCCATAGTAGAGAGGTTTGGCTGGGGAAGAGTCAGAAGAGGAGGAACCAATGGAGGCATCCGAAGAGGATCTAATAGAGGGTCCAGGGGAGGATCCTGCTCCCTAGGTGTAACGCCCATTTTTTGGGAGGGAACGTCACATCATTAAATACAATGCGGAAAATAAGAATATAAATTAAGACCCAGTTCATTAGATCATAATTAAACTTATTTGATTATAGTTGTGTAAATAAAATGGTGAATATATTTTTTTTTCTTCTTTCATTATAGGTATATATATTTGTACTCAATAGCCTGTTCATCAATAAAGTATTCAAATGTACTAACACTTATAATAAGATTCACAAGTATGTATATATATTTTTGTTTAATTGTAAGCGAAAAATATAAAGACTAATCCATACATCCATGCGAAAGATACATCATATATATATACTGTTTAGATACAGATTATGAGTCATTAATTACATCAAGGCTCATCAAAAAGAAGCCTAAGCTTTACAAGCCCCCAAAAATGATATACAGTCCTCCAAAAAGAGTATCAAGCCCCAAAAGAAGGATAACCATCAGTGACTATCGACAGTATCAGCCCCTATAGAGAAAAAGAAGGAACTGTGTCGGGATCCTCCTCAGGGTCTTCCTCATCAGAGGAAACCCTCATTGGAGCCACCAAATTACGGGCCGGGGCCGGGGCTCGGGCAGTGGAGAGGTAAGAATCCTCCAGTGGAGTGTAATAATGATCACCCCACATGTCCCTAATGGGCATGTAAAACTCTAAATGTAATCTAACGCCGCAGGTGTAGATGGGCGGATCATAACGCCCCCAAGCCAGCGATACTGTTACGTCCCCCACGTAGACACAGCGATCCGAACTGAAGTTTATGTGCCAGCAGTCTGGACATCCGAGGAAGGCCAACCGCATATAACCCAAAAATCTTCGTGGACTTGTCGCCATAATCCAAAAGCAGGTGCTAGTTGAAGTCGGGCCAAAAACCGGGGAACTCGTGAACTTCACTCCCTTCGCCGACGTCTTCGATGGAACATGAATATAGACAGAATAGCAGAAAATGCAGAAAAGATGTAAGACATTCTACATTCATTACCTATTATGGCAGTAAAGAAACATAACGACGCTTGACGTCCACATAACATTTCAGAAATGATAACTAGCTTTAAGAACAGATAATAAATAACTTAGCATTTACAGGCAGTTATAATAGTAATAAGACAACAGATTAAATTCTCATATGAATAAGTAAATGTCAAATGATATAGCGACTCACTATGCACATGCACATGGTATAAAAAATTCTACTCCATGGAGCTAGACACAAACATTCGGAGAGAATGATCAGGAGATATGTTTGTATCGCGGCTGCCGAGGCCTTCAAGTGCTAAACATTTTCAATTTATCAAAGTGTACATCATGACATTGTACAAGACATTCTACACAGATCTCGATATAAGACAGTGTCTTGGTCTGGATCATCGATGCGTTTGCATCGGTCTGCCCCACGGACAGAAGAGCTACCAACTATCCATTGTAAGGTACCTGCACCCCGACACCCCCAAGGTCAACAAGTGACATACACTTGTCTATTCGCACCTGCACAAAGGTGTGATTCAACTCTTAGGCAACTTGGCCTTAACAATAGTCCAACAGACTTTTCAATGCATGTTTCAATCATGCTTATCATGGCAAACTATATCAATCATGCCTCAAATGCATGTGGATTCAATGCATATATGTATATCCATATATGAAATCACAATCATATCATATCATGTCTAGAGTTACATGTCATATCATTTATCAACAAGGTTTGATCCCATTCACGGATCCACATCAAGTCAATAACAAACCTTAAGGGTGAACACAACCCTATGCATGGTTATGATAAAAGTTAAACCTTAGGTTCATTATGTTTCTCACAACCTTACCCATACTCATGTTCTTTCTTTATTCCAAAATTATTCTAAACTATAAGGCAACTTTCATCCTTGGTTCTTTCCATTTTATGAATCCCTAATCAACTTCTAATCATTCAATTAATTAAGTTTAATAAGTTTATTTTAATACTAAAGCCTCATAATGAGTGCCCAAGGAGACTGGGAGCCTCCAAGGGGCTAGAAAAGCTTAAAATCCTTCATTATTCAAATTACGCGGCCTGAGGAAGAATGCACGGCCACGATTTCACGGCCTTGCCAAAATACACGGCCTAGGCCGTGTACACCTCTAGAATTTCTATTCTGGCACGCCTGGAGTACACGGCCGTGCGCGATCACACGGCCTAGGCCGTGTACTCCTCTGTAAACACTGAAAATCACCCAAACTCAACCCATCCTTCATACAATCTAAGATACATCATCATACATCTAAATCTTACCATTCAAACAATCAATACACAACCAAAATCACTCAAACAAAGGGGTATCCCACAAATGGGTTTCACTCCATCAACACAACAAAGAGTTTCTCACAACCAAAATGGGTTGAAGAGAATAATCTTCCTCTTACCTTAAGAATCAAGAAGGAAAGTGAGCTCCTTTCAAGTTTTTCGTCCACCACCCACAAGAAGAACCTAAGATGATCAACTTCCCAAATCAACTACTAAAACTTGAAAAGAGGAGTCCTTGGTCACAATGGTGACCAAGGACCACGAAAATGAGGAGAAAAAGAGAAGAAAGTTGAGAGCTTTACCTCAAAGCTTCAAGCTTTGGAGCTGGGCTGTGAATGACGAAAATGGAAGAGTTAAGAAGAGTCCCACAAAGAAGAAAGCTTGGAGATGGTGAGGGGAAACAATAGTCTAAGTTGGTTTGAGCAAGGAAGCTTGAAGGTTCAACAATGGTGTGTGTAGCCGTGTGGGAGAAGAGAGAAAGAGAGAGACGTGCGTGAGGGAGGAGAAAATGAGAGAAATGAAATGTGAATAGGGGATGTAAAATGAAGTAGTGTAATCCTTTGTTTTTCCTTGCCCCAGCCGTGCAGTACAAAAGAGAGGAGAGAGAGTGGAGTGGTTGGGAGGAAACTTCTTAGAAGTTTCCCTTGAAGCTTCTTTGAGAAGTTTTGCACGCTTCTCAATAAAGTGAAGTGTGAGGTCACTTAGATGATGTCATAAAAGCTACTAGATCGAAATAATATACTAGAGCTATTACTCAGTGGACAAAAATTACAGTTAGTAGAAATATTTTATTGTTTCTCAGATAATTAAATATTCTGTGATTTTATTTATAAGATAAAATCTCGTAAAATGTAAACTTCGTAAACTGTGCTCGACCTCAGATTTAGTAAGATCCCCAGTCGACGTTTCCACTATTCAAAGTTTACCAGCCTCAAGAAAAATATTTCGTTTTTTCGGCTCTGCTCAGTGCGCACGCAAAATGAAGAATATATTAAAATATTTAATATTTTCAGAAAATTTCACAAATTCTCAAAAATCACAAATATTAGAAAATAATTATTTATCACAGAATAAATAATTTTCAGAGTGTTACACTGACTCTGCTCAATGTGCACGTAAAACGAAGAATATATTAAAATATTTGATATTTTTGGAAAAAATACAAAAAAATTCTTAAAAATCATAAATATTATAAAATAATTATTTATGATGAAACAAATAATTTTTGGGGTGTTACACTAGGTCTCTACACTTGGTCTAGTCGGTGTTTTGTGAAACTGTTGTTTATGTCTTTTTGTGCAAATTTGTAAATTTTGGGTGGACTATGATCTATGCCACTGATGAATATAGTCTTTTGGTGTGTAATGTTCTGTAATTATATCATATGTTATGTTTTATTTGAGTTCATGCCTTTGAAAAAGAAATTTTAATATTCATATTTTGCAAGATTAAACCTTTTCCACGTTTTGGTAAATTATGGGCGTTTTGATAAAATAAATGTGGCATCCTATGGTGGGTGTTACAAAACTACTTCAGATTATTAGGTGTTGTTAAAAGATGACCTAAAAACATGTATTTGTAGAGTTCTAAGAAAAAAAAGCCATTGGGGTATTAAATTTTAGTAATTAAAGCTCAGAAAATAACTATTGCGTGATTCTGAGTCGTGTTTATTTGAATAAGCACTGTCTTATTCAAATAAACCTACTTATAGCACAATAGGAAGTGTTTTCTGGAACTTGTTATTCGAATAAACCTTTAGTTATTCGAATAAATTTTCAAAAAACATGTTCTAGAACGTTTTTAAACGTTGTTATTCGAATAAACCACTATGGTTTCGAAAATTGACTTTAAATGGTCATAACTTCTTCATTTCTCATTTGTTTAAAGCAAATGACCACTAATTGGAAAGATCTTTGAGTATATTTTCAAATGAAACAAGTTTCAGAACAAAACTCAAAGTATTTTGAGAGTTATGATGAAAAGAGTAACCAAAGGTTAGTTTTGCAAAATTCAAGCTTGACTATTTTTCATTGTTTTGAACTACCACCATAACTAGCTTTTCAAAACTTGTTTGTTGGGTATTTTAGCATGTGAAAACCATTTGTAAATATTTGAAAACATATTTGAGATATCTAAAAAGCTTCTCACATAAAGACTCTAAGTCTTATAAACTATATCATTTAAGCTTTCTTTAGACTTGGTCTTTGACATGACTTTGTTGTTATCAAAACTTTCATGAAATAGGCATTCACATTCTCCTTGAGTTGAGCATAATTAAGGTCTTTTGCTTTCTTGTTGCAATGCTCACTCTTGGTACTTGGACTATCATTCAAAGTATTGCTCACTTAAAACATAGTTAGTCCAAACTCATAATTCAATATCTTCATATGCATGATTCTTATATAAAATATAACAAGATAGAGTACATGATCATGCATGATTCAATATATTCTATTAAGTACATCTATGTAGCATAAACATCATTCTTTTTGGCTTGTATTTGTTATCATCAAAACTTAACATATTAAATCATTAGGGCAAACTTATTTCTACAAACTCTCCTTTTTTGATGATGACAAATAACCAAAGAAAAATATGATGAGCAATATAAGCATATCAAGCAATAAGGACAAAAATATATTTTTTTTTCCAATTCTCACTCCCCTATTTGACATCAACAAAAAGTCTTAGGAAGGAAAGATAATATTTTCTTACCCTATAGATAAAATTCATGTTGCCAAAAAGACTAGGATCATCAAAACCAAAAACTTTAGTTTATTTAAAACATAACTATCTCCACCTATTTGATTCTACATATGATTCAAGAGTAGAGAGATGAAACAGACATGCTTTCAAGATATAAAAGATTATTCATGCAATACTTGTCATATTTTAGTACATCAACATTTAGCATATGATAGTTATAAAACACTTTATATAAGCAAACAAGGCAAAAGATACTTATTCTTAAAAAATCATTTTAAAACTTCTCCCCCCTTTCAAAAAGAATTTTATAAGAGCACATTACATGTTCAAAAGCATTTTAAGGCATGATTCAAGTTTATTAAGAAATACATGATCATCATCAAAACTTATATAGGTATTTTAGAAAAAATAATGATCATGTAAGGCATGTTAAGTCATAACACAACTCTCTACTTCTCCAAATATCATATGATATTCAATTTAAAGTATAAATAAGGATAATAGATTGATATGACCAAAAGTGTACTCTTTGAGTTTTTGTAGGTGACTCCAACTTCTATGCCTTAAGGCCCCTTGAGAATGTTGTGGTTCTTCATGATGTTTTTCATTACTCTTTGAAAACTCAGACCATTTCAAAATTTTCAAACCTCAAGTAACATAGTTGTATTTCACTTCAATGCGTACTTGAGCTAATACTCACCCTACAACACAATTCAAAGTATTTTCTTTGGTATCCACCAATTTTGGATCCATAGAAGTTAGTCATTGATTATTAATCCATTATGCTCTCATAGAGATAAAGTTTTTTCATAATATATAAATTGAGCACAACAAATTAAACAATTAATTACCATTAAGTACATAGCCAATAGCATGCTTGTAACACCCTAATATCGATAACCTAGTATATCAAGCATACTCTAGGATAAACAGTATTAGTTATGCTACTTTTAATTTATCACTCTTAGTACTTGGACTATCTTTCAAAGTATTGCTCACTTAAAACATAGTTAGTCCAAACTCATCATTCAATATTTTCATATGCATGATTCTTATATGAAATATAACAAGATAGAGTACATGATCATGCATGATTTAATATAATTTATTAAGTACATCTATGTAGCATAAGCATAATTCTTTTTGGCTTGTATTTGTTATCATCAAAACTTAACATATTAAATTATTGGAGTAAACTTATTTTCACACTGCTCAAACTCCTCAAAACTTTTTTAATAAGGTATTCATTAGGAAATTTTTTTCCCAATGAAGCAAGATGATTTACAATGCTTGTGAACATCTTTTGCATTTCTTGAATGCTTTCTCCTTGGTTCATTCTAAACAATTCTTACTCATGAGTGAAATTATTTATTCTTAATCTTTTTACTTCACTTGTATCCTCATGGGTCACTTGAAGTATCCCACATTTCTTGGGCAGTCTTACAATTTAACACCCTAAAGAACTAATTATACCCCAAGGAAGTGGTAATTATGTTCTTGGCTCTCAAATTGTATTTTTTCTTGTCTTCATCGGTCCATCCATTTTTTAGTATATTAGTTCTTACACCATCAACCATACGTGTGGAAGCAAAGGAACTATTTTCAATGACATCCCACACATCAAGATCAATAGTTTCAATAAAAATCTTCATCATTTTTTTCCAATAGGCATAACCATCCTCATTGAAAAAGGGAGGTCTATTTATTAAAGAATTTTCAGAAGAAAAATCATTTGAAGCCATCACTTCTCTTGAAGCTGTTAAGCTCTTTACACAATAGTCTAACTCTGATACCACTTGTTACCAAGTGATCTCTAATACTCAAGAGGGGGGTGAATTGTGTTTATAAAATATTTTCGCAAATCTTTCGCAAAACACTTGATTCTTAATTTTCATTGAAGCTATTGATTAATAGAGATGAATGGATAGAGAAGATAGAATACTTTCACTCACAAATGAATCAACCAAGCAAGATATTATTCAAGCAAGAAAATAAAAATTAATGCACAAAAATAAAGGACTAGAGTTTAGAAGATCAAACACAAGATTTATCCTAGTTCAGCCATTCTTTGTGACCTATGTCCAGTCCTCAAGTAATCACCTGAGATTTTTCACTAAAACTTCAAGCTTGAATAAATGCTTACTACCTTTATAAACTAGAGCACTCAACAACACTTTGAGATATCTCATCCTTTGTGCTTGAGCCGCAACTTCAAGGGATACCTCACCCTTACAATTTTGAGAGATACCTCATCCTCTTTTTAAGATAATCAGAGTATGAATGAAATAAAACTCTTTCATGAGTGGATAATACAAATTAAAGCTTAATGGGTATATGGTTGTGAAAGCTCGTATTAATGCTCAACAAAGATTTTCAGATTGATTTTTTAACCTTCTTTAATGCCTAACAACTTGTATTTATAGCCTATTAAAGATTAGAGTTGTTAGGGGGTTGGTTGGAGCATTAAATGCTTCAAACTAGCCATTATTTCTTTTTTGGAAAACGCACTTATTTGAATAACAACATTGTTATTCGAATAAAGCTTCAAATAACATTTCTTTTGTCTTTGGAGCGTGTTATTCGAATAACACTTGTGTTATTTGAATAAGTCATTCATAACTTGTTTATGGAAAAGCGTGTTATTCGAATAACATAAGTGTTATTCGAATAAACCATTAAAAATTGATTTCTAGAAAAACATGTTATTTGAATAACAAGTATGTTATTTGAATAAAATTGAAGCCCCAAGGCATATTTTAAACGTTTATTCGAATAAAGAAAGACTTTATTTGAATAAAGCTTATCCAGATGGAATTCTTGGCTTTTCTTGTAACACTCCGAAAATTGCTTGTTTCATGATATATATTCATTTTATAATATTTTTGATTTTTATGTTTTTTTTGAAATTATTTTAATTGTTTGATTATTTTAATATATTCTTCGATTTACGTATGCACTGAGCGGAGCCGTGAAAATAAAAATATTTTCCCCGAAGCTGAAAAACTTTGGACTGTGGAAACGCCAACGGGGGATCTTACTAAACCCAAGGTTGGACACAGTTTACGAAGTTCTATTTTTTGAGATTTTATCTGACAAATAAAATCGCGGCACATTTTATTATCCGTTAGACGATAAATACTATTTTTGCTAATTGTAACTTTTGTCCAATGGATAATAGTTTTAGTAGAGTATTAGTCATTATTTCTAGAGAGCACTTTAATGACATTATCAAGATGAGATCATCACCATGACACCATCCTTGACTTTTTCAAAAAGTGTGTGAAGCTTCTCAAGGAAGTTTTGTATCAAGCTTCTCAAGGAAGCCACTTCTTTCTTTCCTCCCTTGGTGAACCCCACGACTATTGGGGGGAAAAGATGACCAAAAATTATCATCTTTTTCACTTACCCCTCAATTTTTCATTTCAAACAAAGTTCCACTTTTCATTCTCTCACCTTTTCCTTTCTCTCACTTTTTCTCTTATCTCTATTTTCTCTCCACTCTCACGGGCTTAACACCATTGTTGGCCACCCAAGCTTGCTTGCTTAAGCCAATCTAGATTCTTGAATCCTCTCATCATCTTGAAGCTTTTCTCTTTGGTGATCATCTCTTGATTCTTCCATCTTTATCACTTTCTACTAAGCCCTAAAACTTGAAGTTTTGAGGTAAAGTTCTTGACTTTCATATTTTCTTTTCTCATTTTCGTGATCCTTGGTCACTTTTGTGATCAAGGACTCATCTTTTTAAGCTTTGGTTGTTGATTGTATGGGTTTGACTATCCTAGGGTTTCATTGGTGGTGGTGGACGAAAATTGCAAGGAAGCATCAAGGAGCTTGCTTTCTTTTGTTGTCTCTTTAGGTAAGAGGGAGATCATCTTCTTCAATCTATCATGGTGGTGAGGAACACATTTTTGTGTTGATGGTGAGGAATCCATGTGTGGGTTGCTCACTTTGTTGTGCAATTTTTGGTAATGTTGTAATTGGTTGTGTTGTATGACTTTAATACTTGCTATTGTGTAACTTGATGGATTGGAATGCTTGGATGTGTATACGGAAAGCAAGGGATTCTTACCCCTTTTGCTTGGAGGTTCACGGCCATGAGGCCATTGATGGGTCCATGATGGAATTTTTGTGCTACTTTGGGACTTAAGAAATCAAGTAATAAGTAATTAATAATGTGATGAGAATTTTAGGTTCCTAGCCCTTGGGAGGTCACGGCCATCTAGGGTACCCATTGACAAAATTCTTGTATCAATTAAAACTCAGGTAATTTGGTGATTAGATAATTAATTAGGAATTCATAATATGAAAAGAATAAAGAACAAAACTTTATCCTATAACCTAGAGTGATTTTTGGACAAAGAAAGAACATGAGTGTGGGTGAGGTTATGAGGAGCTTAGAATAATTACCTTAAGTGAGTTGAACTAAAACAAAGGAAAGAACTTATCTAATTAAGAGTAATAAAGGTTGAATGAAAAATACTAGAGAATTTCCCTAGAGGGGTTTAATAGGAAAAGTATGTTTTCACCCTTGAAATTTGGACAATGACTTGTTGTGGGTCCATAAGTGGGACCAAGGATTGTTGATAATTGATTGGGTCTAATGTGGCGTGTAATCATGGGCAAGTCATACTATTATTGAATATCTGTATATATATGTGCATCGAGTCATCATGCATTGTGAAAGTCCGTTGAACTCTGTTTGTAAGGCTGTATGCCTAGGATATGAATTACACCTACGTGCGGGTGCGAATAGACTAGTGTAGATAACTTGTTGACCTTGGGGGCGCCGAGGTTCGGGTATCTCACAATAGACAGTTGGTAACTCCTCTGTGCCGTGGGACAAACCAATGCAAACACACCGGCGATTCGGACCGAGACATTGTCTTATATCGCGATCTTGTGAAGAATGCCTTGTATAAGCCATGTTGCGCAATTTGTTGATATTGAAAGCACTTGATTTGAGGCTGATGAAATACAGACATGTCTTCTTGATCATTCTCTCCGATGTTGTGTCTAGCTCCATGGAGTAGTATTTTGGCACTTTGTGCATGTGCATAGTCTGTCAACATATTTATCTGACATAAATATATGTGATTATGGAACTGTTTCTTTTAATGATGTTATGACTATCTATATTATTAAATTGCTTATCATCTGAATCTTGATGCTGTTTATTATGTTGCCATGCTGTAAGGCGTCCTGTGCCATTTCTGGTTCTTTACTGCCATAACTGGTATTGATGTTGGATATCTCACATCTTTTCTGTATTCTGCTATTCTGTTTATATCTATGCTTCTTAAAAGACCGAGGCGAGGAAGAGCCTGAGTTTCTTGGTTTTGGGGCGAGCTAGTCTTCTGCTTGGCTATGGCATCCCAGCGAGGTTTTCTAGGGTATGCCAGACTGAGGTTCCACTGAGGCATTAACTCTTGGCACGTCAACTTGATCACCGAGCATTTTGTCTACGTGGGAGATGTGACTGTATCTTTGGATTGGGATCGTTATGATCCTCCTGTCTTCTTTTTTGACATTTCTGTATGGCTGGAGTTCTACATGCCGATGCGTGAGGTGTGGGGTGACCGTGAGTATACTCTACATGAGGATTCGTTCCTATCTTCTGCACGAGCTCTTGCTCATGAATTTGTTGCTCTTGTGAGGATTTCCTCTTTTGAGGAGGATCCTATGGAGGAGCCTAAGGAGGATCTAGCTGAGGCTCCTTCTTAGTAGTTGTTGGGAGTATGATACTTTTTGTAGTCTTGGTGGCTGTTTGTATAACCTTTTGGGCATGTAAAGCTTCTGCTTTCTTTTGCTAAAACTGTTGATATATTTAATGACTTATGTTATGTACCTAAATATATATAGTATGTATCTTTTGTATAAATGTATGATTTGATCTTCATGTTGAGTTCTGCTAAGTTTATGTTTCCCGCTTACAAAAAAAAAAAAGAATTGCTAAGTTAGGATAATTTATTGATGAACAGGTTAATACCTATAGATAAAATAAACCAGGTCTTAATAGTTTCTTTTGAGTTCCGTATGTTTGGTGTGACGTCCTCCTCCCGAAAAAGGGGGCATTACACTAGTTTGGTATCAGAGCCTCGGTTTGAGTTTTCTTTTGGGTTTTGTGATTAGGTCTATCTTGTTTGTGCTGTGTGATTATCTGTGTTTGGTTTCCGAAAGGTTACATCTAAACTTTCCTTGTGTTTGTTTAGTTGACTCTAGAGAAAAGTAATGGCATGTGGTAGAGGAGGACGCGATAATGTGGAACGCGACAATGAGGTGATGACTGCAGCTGCTGAAGCTATGCAGTGGATGGCAGAAGTTATTGTGCAACAGAATCAACGAGCGACATAACAGCAAGAGGTGAATGCTGATGCTTAGAATTTGTCTAAATTTCGTCGAAACAATCCTCCACAGTTCAAAGGCGAGTTTGATCCAGAAAAGGTAAGTTTGTTGATTTAAGAGCTGGAAAAGATTTTTGAAGGAATGGGATGTGCGGACGACCGCAAGGTAACTTATGCTGCATTTATGCTGGTGGGAGACGGTGAAAATTGGTGGAAAGGAACTCAGAGATTGCTATAAGTAGAAGGAAGGGAAATTACATGGGAAATAATTTGTAATGCATTTCTAGAAAAGTATTTTTTGAATAGTGCAAGGCATGCCAAGGAAATGGAATTCCTTGGGTTACGACAAGGTGGGATGACGGTTGATGAGTATACTGCAAAGTTTGAGAGCTTGTCAAAGTTCTCACGGTATCTTCAAATCCAGCCTGATGAGGTGTGGAAATGCCGTAAGTTTGAAGAAGGTCTAAGGGTTGAATTGAAGAAAGGAGTACTGCCAATGAGAATAAATTAGTTCTCAGCCTTGATGGATATATGCTGCAGACTTGAAGCGTTAGAACCATCTCGAGAGGCAAGGAACCGTAACTTTGGACCATCTAGGTTCCAAAGGGGAGGAAACAACATCAACTAGTTTCAGAGGAAGCCCTATTCTCGACCACCGAGAAGTCAACAACAATCACCTGGTGGAGGCTCTAGTGGAAATTTTGGTGGCGATCGAGTTGGTCAGACTGTGGCGTCTTCACCAAAGTGTATAAAATGTGGAAAGGACCACCCAACAAGGGGCTGTACAATCAAAGGGATTATCTGCTTCAAATGTGGAAAGCTTGGACATCTCTCCTGAGATTGCAACCAACCCAAGGCGGAGCCTTTTGTCAACAATGCACGAGCTGTAAAACCTCAGGTAGGAGTAAGAGTTTACATGATGAGTGGAGCGGAAGCCTCCCAATATATGACGATATGATAAAGGGAGATGGTACCATATGAGGTAATCTTTTATTGGTACTGTATGATTCGGTAGCGACCCATTCTTTTATTACTTATGATTGTGTGTGCCAATTAGGTTTACCTGTGTCTTCTTTACCTTTTGATTTGAGCGTTTCTACCCCTACTGCTAAACCTGTTATTACCACTTAAGTTTGTTTGGATTGTCCTTTATCTGTTGAAGGTCGAGTCTTTTCTGTTGATTTGATCTGTTTACCTCTTTCTCAAATAGATATAATTTTAGGAATAGATTGGTTATCTTCTAACCATATCCTATTAGACTATTCCAGTAAAACCATAGTTTTCCTTACGACTGAAGTTTCTAGATTTTTTACGGCCAATCAAGTTCAAGCTTTCTTGAAAGAAGGAGCTCAGGGATACATGCTATTGTCTTCCTTAAAAGTTGAGAGCGAGATGGATTTGAAGACTATTCTGGTAGTCAATGAGTTTCCTGAAATCTTTCCTCATGAGGTACCTGGTTTACTGCCTAAGCGGGAGATAGAGTTTACTATCGATCTTGTGCCTGGATCTGGTCCCATATCCATAGCATCCTATAAGATGTTGCCGTCAGAATTAGTTGAGCTCAAGAAGCAGTTGGTGGAGCTCTTGGAAAAGTAGTTTGTCAGGCCTAGTGTGTCACCCTAGGGAGTGCCAGTGTTGTTGGTCAAGAAAGAGGATGAAACTTCACGCTTATGTGTAGATTATCGTCAGCTGAACAAGGTAACGATCAAGAATAAGTATCCACTTCATCAGATCCGAGTGAAGTAGTGGATATTCCTAAAATGACTTTTCATACACGTTACGTACATTATAAGTATCTTGTGATGCCGTTTGGAGTGACGAATGCACCTGCCATATTCATGGATTACATGAATAGAATTTTTCGTCCTTACCTAGACAAATTCGTTGTCGTCTTCATCGATGACATTCTGATCGATTCTCGAAATCAGGAGGAACAAGCTGAACATCTCAGTATAGTTCTCTAGATTCTGAAAGAGAAGAAATTGTATGCCAAGTTGTCAAAGTGTGAATTCTGGCTGGAAGAGGTTAAGTTTTTGGGTCATGTAATCTCGAAAGATGGAATTGCAGTGGATCTGTTGAAAGTTGAAGCAGTTCTGCAGTGGGAAAGGCCGAAGACTGTGACAGAGATCCATAGCTTCGTGGGATTGTTTGTTTATTACCGAAGATTCATTGAAGGATTTTCTAAGATAGCAGGACCTCTCACTCAACTTATGAGAAAGAACCAAGCCTTTGTATGGATCGATGATTGTGAACAGAGTTTTCAAGAATTGAATAGATGATTGACTACTTCACCAGTTTTGGTTCTACCTGATCCCAATGAATCCTTTGAAGTATATTGTGATACTTCACATCAAGGATTAGGATGCATGCTCATGCAAAATAGGAAAGTGGTGGCTTATGCTTCAAGGCAGCTAAGAGTACATGAAAAGAATTATCCTACGCATGACCTAGAGTTAGCAGCTGTGGTGTTTGCTTTGAAAATATGGAGACATTTTCTGTACAGAGCAACGTTCAACATCTACAGCGATCATAAGAGTCTGAAGTACCTGTTCGACCAAAAGGAGCTGGTTAGAATTTTTAAAAGACTACGATTTTCAACCCCAATATCATCCTGGAAAGGCAAACGTGGTGACAGACGCTTTAAGTAGAAAGATGCTTAGTATCTCTACTATGATGATTAAGGAAAAGGAATTAATAGAATAATTCCGGAATATGTGGACGTCCATGGAGTTAACACTGGGGAAGATTTTTTTGAATATGATTACTATCTCAAGTGATTTGATGGAAGAAATCCGAGAGAAACAGAAAGATGATGAGTTTCTACAAAATGAGAGGGAGCTGATGAAGCGAGACATTGTGTCAACAGTTCAGGAAGGACATCATGGTATTCTAAGGTTCAAAGGCAGGGTTTTGTGCCTAGTGATTCAGAGATGAGGAAATTAATTCTTGATGAAGCTCACACGAGCCAGTTGAGTATACACTCAGGAATGACCAAAATGTACTAAGATCTAAAGCGGTTATTTTGGTGGCACAAAATGAAGAGGGACGTTGCCAAGTACATGTCATATTGCCTGGTTTGTCAGAAAGCCAAGATTGAACATCAGAGACCTTCAGGAATGTTGCAACCTCTAGCTATTCCCAAATGGAAATGGGATAGCATCGTGATGGATTTTGTGGTTGGATTACCGAAGACCCGAAAAGGTTACGACTCAATATGGGTAATTGTGGATCGGCTTACGAAATCTGCGCATTGTTTACTGATTAATGTGAGCTATTCAATGGAGAAGTTAACCCAATTGTATATTGGTGAGATTGTTAGACTTCATGGTGTGCCTTCTAGTATTATCTCCGATAGAGATCTGAGGTTTACATCAAGGTTTTGGCAGAGTCTTCAAGAAGCAATGGGAACGAAACTTTGTTTGAGTTCTGCTTATCATCCTCAAACCAATGGTCAATTGGAAAGGACGATCCAATCACTGGAAGATCTATTGAGAGCTTGTACTCTAGAACAAACTGGAAGTTGGGAAGAGGTTTTGCCTTTGATAGAGTTCACCTACAACAGCAGTTTTCACTCGAGCATAGGGATGGTACCCTATGAGGCTCTATATGGACGATGGTGCAAAACACCTTTGTGTTGGTACCAATATGGGGAGCACTTTACGATCAGACTTGATCTTGTGTAGCAAACAACGGAGAAGGTTAAGATGATTCAGGAAAGGATGCGGTCGGCTCAGAGTCGACATAAAAGCTATGCAGATAAAAGAAGGAAGCCTCGAGTTTGAAGAAGGCGAGCATGTGTTTTTGAAAGTCACACCCACGACTGGGGTCAGCCGAGTTCTTAAATCTATAAAACTTACTCCAAAGTTCATCGGACCTTACCAAATTCTTCGACGGATACCAAATAGTTTTACCACCTTTTCTTTCTAACCTTCACAATTTTTTTCATGTGTCGCAATTGCGAAAATACATTCCTGATCCAAACTATGTCATAGTACCGGATACAGTACAATTAAAAGAGAATTTGACCTATGAGACACTTCCTATAAAGATTGAGGATAGGAGAGTGAAGCAACTCAGAGGAAAGGAGATTCCATTAGTGAAAGTGATTTGGAATGACATAACTAGAGATGCGACGTGGGAGTTAGAGGACAAGATGAAGGAACAACATCCACATCTATTCTAAGGTATGAAAAATTTTGAGGACGAAATTTCTTTCTAGAAGGGGAGAGTTGTAACACCTCGAAAATTGCTTGTTTCATGATATATATTCATTTTATAATATTTGTGATTTTTGTGAATTTTTTTGGAATGATTTGAATTGTTTGATTATTTTAATATATTTTTTGATTTACGTGCACACTGAGTGGGGCTAGAAAAATAAAATATTTTTTCCAAGGCCAAAAAACTTTGGATTGTGGAAACGTCGACGTGGGATCTTACTAAACCCGAGGCCGGACACAGTTTACGAAGTTTTTATTTTTCAAGATTTTTTCTAATAAATAAAATCGCAGTATGTTTTATTATCCGTTGGATGATAAATACTATTTTTGCTAACTGTAACTTTTGTCCAATGGATAATAGCTTTAGTAAAGTGTTAGTCATCTTTTCTAGAGAGCACTTTAATGACATCACCAAGATGACATCATCACCATGACATCGCTCTTGACTTTTTCAAAAAGAGTGTGAAGCTTCTCAAGGAAGCTTTGTATCAAGCTTCTCAAGGAAGCCACTTCTCTCTCTCCTCGGTGAACCCCACGGCTATTAGGGGAAAAGATGACCAAAAATTATCATCTTTTTCACTTACCCATCACTTTTTCATTTCAAACAAAGTTTCACTTTTCATTCTCTCACCTTGTCCTTTCTCTCACTTTTTCTCTCATCTCCATTTTCTCTCCACTCTCACGGCCTCAACACCATTGGTGGCCACCCAAGCTTGCTTGCTCAAGCCAATCTAGATTCTTGAATCCTCTCATCATCTTGAAGCTTTTCTCTTTGGTGATCATCTCTTGATTCTTCCATCTTCATCACTTTCTACCAAGCCTTAAAACTTGAAGCTTTGAGGTAAAGTTATTGACTTTCATCTTTTCTTTTCTCATTTTCGTGATCCTTGGTCACCTTTGTGATCAAGGACTCCTCTTTTCAAGCTTTGGTTGTTGATTGTGTGGGTTTGACTATCCTAGGGTTTCATTGGTGGTTGTGGACGAAAATTGCAAGGAAGCATCAAGGAACTTGCTTTCTTTTGTTGTCTCTTTAGGTACGAGGGAGATCATCCTCTTCAACCTATCATGGTGGTGAGGAACACGTTTTGGTGTTGATGGTGAGGAATCCATGTGTGGGTTGCTCACTTTGTTGTGTGACTTTTGGTAATGTTGTAATTGGTTGTGTTGTATGACTTTAATACTTGTTATTGTGTAACTTGATGGATTGGAATGCTTCGAATGCTTGGATGTGTATACGGAAAGCAAGGGATTCTTACCCTTTTTGCTTGGAGGTTCACGGCCATGAGGCCATTGATGGGTCCATGATGGAATTTTTGTACTACTTTGGAACTTAAGAAATCAAGTAATAAGTAATTAATAATGTGATGAGAATTTTAGGTTCCTAGTCCTTGGGAGGTCACAGCCATCTAGGGCACCCATTGACAAAATTCTTGTATCAATTAAAACTTAGGTAATTAGGTGATTAGATAATTAATTAAGAATTTATAATATGGAAAGAATAAAGAACAAAACTTTGTCCTATAGCCTAGAGTGATTTTTGGATAAAGAAAGAACATGAGTGTGGGTGAGGTTGCGAGGAGCTTAGAATAATTACCTTAAGTGAGTTGAACAAAAACAAAGGAAAGGACTTATCTAATTAAGAGTAACAAAGGTTGAATGAAAAATACTAGAGAATTTCCCTAGAGGGGTTCAATAGGAAAAATATGTTTTCACCCTTGAGATTTGGACAATGACTTGTTGTGGGTCCATAAGTGGGACCAAGGATTGTTGATAATTGATTGGGCCTAATGTGGCATGTAATCATGGATAAGTCATACTATTATTGAATATCTATATATATATGCATTGAGTCATCATGCATTGTGAAAGTCTGTTGGACTTTATTTGTAAGGTTGTATGCCTAGGAGATGAATCACACCTATGTGCGGGTGCGAATAGACTAGTGTAGGTCACTTGTTAACCTTGAGGGCGTCGGGGTGCGGGTATCTCACAATAGACAGTTGGTGGCTCCTCTGTGCCGTGGGACAGATCGATGCAAACGCACCGACGATCCAGACCGAGACACTGCCCTATATCGTGATCTTGTGAAGAATGCCTTGTATAAGCCATGTTGGGCAACTTGTTGATATTGAAAGTGCTTGATTTGAGGCTGATGAGATACAGGCGTGTCTCCTTGATCATTCTCTCCGATATTGTGTCTAGCTTCATGGAACAGGATTTTGGCACTTTGTGCTTGTGCATAGTCTGTCAATTTATTTATCTGGCATAAATATATGTGATTATGGAACTGTTTCTTTTAATGATGTTATGATTATCTGTATTATTAAATTTCTTATCATCTGAATCTTGATGCTGTTTATTATGTTGCCATGCTGTAAGGCGTCCAGCGCCGTTTCTAGTTCTTTATTGCCATAACTGGTATTGATGTTGGATGTCTCACCTCTTTTCTGTATTATGCTATTCTATTTATATCTATGCTTCTTAAAAGACCGAGGCGAGGAAGAGCCTGAGTTTCCTGGTTTTGGGGCGAGTTAGTCTTCTGCTTGGCTATGGCATCCCGGCGAGGTTTTCTAGGGTATGTCAGACTGAGGTTCCACTGAGGCATTAACTGTTGGCACGTCGACTTGATCACCGAGCGTTTCATCTACGTGGGAGATGTGACTGTATCTTTGGCTTGGGGTCATTATGATCCACTTGTCTTCTCTTTTGACGTTTCTGTATGGCTAGAGTTCTACATGCTGATGCGTGAGGTGTGAGGTGACCGTGAGCATACTCCACACGAGGATTCGTTCCTATCTTCTACACGAGCTCCTACTCGTGAATCTGTTGTTTTTGTGAGGATTTTCTCTTCTGAGGAGGATCCTATGGAGGAGCCTAAAGAGGATCCAGTTGAGGCTCCTTCTCAATAGCTGTTGGGGGCATGATACTTTTGTAATCTTAGTGGCTATCTGTATAACCTTTTGGGCATGTAAAGCTTCTGCTTTCTTTTGCTAAAACTGTTGATGTATTTAATGACTTATGTTATGTACCTAAGTATATATCGTATGTATTTTTTTGTATAAATATATAGTTTGATCTTCATGTTAAGTTCTGCTAAGTTTATGTTTTCCGCTTACAAAAAAAAAATTGCTAAGTCAGGATACTTTATTGTTGAACAGGTTAATACCTATAGATAAAATAAACCGGGTTTTAATAGTTTCTTTTGAGTTCCGTACGTTTGGTGTGACGTCCTCTTCTTGAAAAAGGGGTCGTTACATCTCTGACTTCGATTATTCAAATAAGGGATCCTTTATTCGACTAAACCAGTTTGAAAAACATTCCATACAACTTTTAAACATTACCAATTGGTTCCAAATAATCTAATAAGCTTTTGGACACTTAGTGGTTGTTTCCTTGGAAGTCAAAAACCATTTTGAAGCTTTGAAAACAAGTGTGCTATTTGGGTTCTTTGAAAAATAATTTTTAGAGCATTAGTGTGAACCTCTTTTTACCTTTATACAATGATCTAAGTCCTAAAGCTATTCTTAAATGTCTTGGACTTGGTCTTGCAACATCTTCATGTTTGTTATCTTCAAAACAAAGTCTTCAAAGGTCAATAGCCAATTACATACAATACAACTTTATACAAACCCTTGCAACCACTATAAAATGCAAAGCATAGGTCAAAAGAGTAAATAACTCTATGCTATGTCATCAACTTCACTTATTCTCTCTAGTTGAATCTCGCGCTGGAATTATCATGGAAATAATGCAAAAGAGTGAGAATCTTAGAATTCTCAGTAATTCTAACACATATAATGCCATCATAATAATTTTAGTTGCTTCGAGAAAATTAAATCAGTATTTTAAATACCATACAAATAGGTGGCAAAAGCTGAAACTGTTCATTTCTCTTCCCTAGGCAGAAAATTCATTTACTACTATTGGTCAATAACACATAATCAACCATTTATACCAATTCATCACAATATGAATTGATCATAGAATGCATCAAAGATACGAATTAGATATGAGTCACAACTCATTATCGCTAGAATATTTACATATTCTTTTTATGCAAACATTTATAATTCGAAACTATGATCTGTATAAAACCAACATCTCTTTGATGATATAGAAATACTCACAAGTGTAAGACTTTTACTAGTGCTCATTTAATGTCATCTATCTAAGCTTATTTGCAGGAACCTCGTTCCTTATGTCTCTTAGTATGGAGGGAATATTACCTCCTCACACTTCTAGTAACCCTAGCCCAATTCGATGAGGAAACTATTGGGAAGTCTCATACTATGAATTTAGGATCACTTTCCCCATCGAGGTTTATCCTCTCAAATTCACAACTATGATAAGGAAATGAATGAGAAATCCCACACTAAGAATTTAAGATCACCTTCCTTATCGAAGTTCATCTCCCACAATTCTATGGTCAAATGATTGTGCACATTATACTAAGGTTACGAGACACATCATACAATTCTATGGTCAAGCTCAACTTTAGCAATTAAAGGAGCAATTCATGCTTCTAGTACTCTTCATGAATATGACATGTGTATAATGCAGTTGTATCTCATTATGTATTTATCTAGTGCACAATTTTACCACTTCACAAGTGAATTGCTTCTAGTACTCTTCATGAATATGACATATGTATAATGCAGTTGTATCTCATTACGTATTTATCTAGTGCACAATTTTACCACTTCACAAGTGAACTCAGTGCACAATATCATCACATCACAAGTGAACTAAATACATAATACCATCATTTCTCAAGTGAACTAAGTGCACAATGTAGTCATCATTTCATAATTCTACATTAATAACAAATCTCAAGTCAGTGCACATTTATATCATAAGATATCTCAATTAGTGAGTTTATTCACACTATATAACATAAATATATGTATCATTTAGTCCCACCAAGCAAAGAACTTTGTTTTCTTAAAACAGGGGACTAGTAATCAATTACCCACTCATGGTAATTGATTACCATAAGCTAAAATCTCACAACAGAGGCTTGGTAATTGATTATCCACTCCTGGTAATCGATTACTTGTTGGAGATTTCACAAGTCAGTAACTTGGTAATCAATTACCACTTACAATACTCGTATTACAAAAGCTTGGTAATCGATTACCCACTTGTGGTAATTGATTACCACCTTCATTTCTCGTTTCATAGAAACTTGGCAATCGATTACTACTTTTCCAACACTATTCCTTGCACTTTCCATGTGGTTTTCATCAGCATGCAGAGGTTTTCCAAGCCTAACAACTCAAGACAAACCAATATCCAACCATGTCAACATTTCACAACATATATGTTCTCAAACCAACATAAAAAAGGGTTTATTAGTAATGATCCAATCATCAAACCCATATTATCAATCTCATGTTTATAAAGTTTCAAAGTTATTCCTACACTCAAACATCCATAAACATACACATATCAACCATAGCTTCTATACCAAGTTCATCAATATAAGTTCTTGGTAACAAGAAGAGAAAAGAGTAAAGTAAAGAAACATCACAACTCCTACCTCAACTTTCTTTTGGTGTTGGTATTTCCTTGCTCTTCCTTGCTCCTTGATTTCTATAACATCCCCAATACTAATACTATTAGTGTATCCAGAATCATACCTTAGTAATTAGTCTTAAGCACATTACTTAAAACTAATAACATTAATTTGAATATAAATTAATGAGATATATAAAAATATAAGCATAGTGTGGGTGAAATAATATACATATAATCAAAGGATCTTTATACAAAAATCATACATCATAATACAAATATTACATCTTATGCCTTCAAGGCAATATTTATACATTTCATATACAAAATAACATCAAAATAATCTACAGCTTCTTCTTTGACTTCTTGTCGTAAGATTCATCCATAGAATTATCATGGAGTAATAATATAAAAAAACGAGGTGAGAATATTACAATTCTTAGTAGTTTATTTTAAAAACTATGTCATCGTAACAATTCTAGCTGGTTCGGGGAAAAATCATTTCAAAACTCAAATTTTAAAGTAGAAAGGTGGTAGAAAGTCAAAACTAGTCCTTTCTCTTCCTGAAACAGAGGTTCAATTTATATCATTTATAAAAATCATTTATATAATCAAATAATTCCTATCATTCATCATACATCACTATTCATCAAATATTGTCATTCATCATATATAATTATTCATCAAATATCTTCATTCATCATATATCATTATTCATCATTTCTTATCTTTCATCATATCTCATCATCAAATCATTATTCATTTATCATATCTCAAGTATCAAATAGGTAGAGAGGGGATACTCCACCTTGTACTACCTTAATAATGAGGGAATCATCCTTTCTCAGTCTTTCATTCATTATATCTCAGTCATCAAATATCATTCATCATTTATCATATCTCAAACATCAAATAGGTAGTGAGGGAATGTCCATTCTCATGCTATGTTTTTAATGAAGGAATCATCCTTCTGTTGGGAATCGCGGATACATCATGCAGTAGAAAACAGAATTCCCACCAAGGATCCATGCGAAAAAGCCATAATCTGAGTTTTAAAAATGTTTACCTCTTGAAGCATGATCAAAGGAAGTGACGTGAATCACCAACACCGTAACAACAATGATATCTCTGTGTTATCCACATGAACAGACTCACGAACGTCCAACGTTCACAAAAAAGGAGCTTCACGTCTCTCACACAGTGCTAGCTGCGAAGAGAAGAGAAGAAACCTGTCATTCACTCACTCATTTTTCTGTAGGTGCGACTAGGGTTTTGTAATGCGTGTCTTAGCAGCCCTTTTAGCAGTATTATTTATAATAATGACTACCTTAAGTGAGTGTGAGTAGCAGTAAGCTGTGTAACCCTAGACTCATCTGTTATGAGTCTGGCCCACATTTGAGTTTGAGTCCAACTTGGATTTATTGCTCTAATTTTAGTCTGCTCTATGTGTGTGACTGTGCAGGTTCTCATTACGTTGACAGTAATATTAAAATCTCATTTTAATATTACAAGTAGTTAGCAGTATCTAGCAACACATCGCTGCTACCCAAGTAATGAGAATGTCGGTGATTTGACATAACCTTTCCGTGACCAATGTTTCCATGTCGTTTAGTCCCTTTGTCAAGATATCTAGATTGAACACAAGACATGGAATGCGTCACCCTTGTATAATCCAATCCTTCGTTCCTTGATACTCGAGTAGACTTTGTAACAACAAATGAAATCAATATCTCATATTGACTCATTTGAGCATGGCCATGCATTTCGCAGTCTCACTCAATCAGGGGCCCGAAGATATCGCTCATGTTATGTAGGAGTGACAAATCCCATCTAGGTCACTCACATCCCTCTGCATGATTCGCGATATATCCAATAACCAACTTTATAATCACCTTATTACATATGACGTTTGATGGCATTAAAACACACAACTCCTCATGCAGGAATCGTAGTGATTTCAGGTCAAAGGACCATAGACACCATTGTCACTATGAGAATCGCTTATAACACTCACGTAATGATCTATGTAGTGTTCTTATGGTGGGTCAGTCCAGTATATCATTACTCTAATATGTACCCATGTGAAGACTTGATATCTCATATCCATGACCCGTGAGATGTGGTCATCAGTCTACGCACATACTAGTCTCAATGCATTATTGTTGTCCTAATTAATAATAGTACTTGACTAAGGATATTTAAGAATAGTGTTTTAATTTTATCCAATAGGATCTCACGATCAAGTCAACCACTTGATGTGCTATGACATCAAACTTACTATTCCAAGGACTTTATTATGTTTATTAAAAAAGAACACAATAAATGAAATGTCTCATATATTAAAATTAACATAATAGAATGTATGTAAATACAGATAAATGTATCAGCCTCTAGGGCATACACCAACACCTTTCTCATTTAATATATCTCAATTCAAGTAGAGAGGGAATGTCCATCCTCAATTTTGATAGGAGGGAATCATCATTCCTCACACTATTAATCATCTAGGGTAAAGAGGGAGTCATCCTTCCTCACATTGCCCTTCATCTAAGATAGGGAGAGAATCTTCCTTCCTCACATTCCCTTTCATGTATGATAGGGAGAGAATCATCTTTCCTTACGCTTGTAATTGACATTGACTAAAGCAATGATTTTGATGATAACAAACAAGAAAGGAATGAAGTGCAAAGATCAAATCCCAAGGTTTTTTCAAGATTAGCTTATAGGACTTAGATCATATGTAGAGGTATAATGGACTCACACAAAAGCTTATTTCTTGGTTCTAAACTCATCTTAAATATCTTTTCATAATCATGTTTTCATCTTTTGAAAATTGTGTTTAAGTTGAGTAAAATGTTTTTAGAAAGTTTGGAAAGATGTTGGACATTCTTAATTGAGAACTTCTTTGAAAATCCTATGGTTTCTAATTGATTCATAATAGATTTTGATAATTGCGTAATAGGTTATGATGTTTTTAGCCAAAACATGAAGCCTTTTAAATGCCATAACTGATTATGGCTTTTAGCATAACAGATTATGAAGTTAAATAAAAGCCCAGGTTTCATGTTTCCAAAATGGCCTAACCGATTAGGAAACTTTCCTAACCGGTTATTTTGCAAGTCAGAGGCAAAGCCTCTTCTTTTATAAAGGCCCTAACTGATTAGAGCTTATGCCTAACCGGTTAGCAGTGGCTAAAAATGTTCGTGAATAGGCTTTTTGAATAGAGCCTAACCGATTAGGGTAATTCCCTAACCGATTAGTATGCCTTTAAAATTCAGGCAGGAAGGCTTTTAAAATAAGCCTAACCAATTAGGCTCATTGCCTAACCGGTTATTATGAATGTCAGGAGCTGAGTTTTGAAGCTCCTAACTGATTAGGACAATGTCCTAACCGATTATCTGGAAAACCAGTAAACATGTGCAAATGGCTATAAATGGTTATATTTTGGCATTCAATCACCACCAACGGCTATAATTTGTTTTGAGCTATAAATAAAAATGTTTGGGCTTTCATGAAAGGTTGGAGAACATTCTGAAAATTATTCTTGAGCATTGAAAATGAATTTTATCATCTTTTTCTCCAAATCTCTGTTTTGAGCTAAGTGTGTAAAGCCTTGATACCCATAAGCTTCAAGTTGTATTATCTACTCTTTAAGAGAGTTTGTATCTTCTACACTCTATGTAATCTGAAAAAGAGAGGGTGAGGTATCCCTCTAGAGTAAAGGGTGAGTATCCCTTAGAGAGTGAGGTATCTCTCAAAGTTGGAAAAGGGTGAGGTATCCCTTGAGGGTGAGACATCCGTCAAAAGTTATAAAGGGTGAGGTATCCCTGTTTGAGGCTCAAGCACAAGGGTGAGGTATCCCAAGATGTGGTGAGTGCTCTTAATTGTAAAGGTTGTCAAGCACCTGTTGAAACCTGAAGATATAGTGAAAAATCTCTAGTAATTGCACATTTATTAGACTTATTCCGCTGCATGTGTTGATTGAAAATATCAAAATGCATAATTTGTCAAAGTTGCATTAAAACTCATCATCACCCAATTCACCCCCCTCTTGGGTAATGGTTGCCATGACTAACAACGCTATCATTCATCCCATTTAACATGCATACTTTGATTACTTTACTTCATAGCATAACTTTAATTATGCTATGGTTCATATTAATCAACATGGGATGAGAAGACATTAAGCTAAGAACTCTATTTTTCATATTAAAAGAATAAGAAAACTTTTGACACTAGGTGCTTAGGCGCTCAAAACTTGAGCGCTTAGTCGCTTAGCATTGGACCATTCTGGTGTTGACCAATTAAGCGATCACAAGCTGGGTGCATAACAGAACTTCATTCTGCCACTGATTGCTTAAGTGATTAGATTCTGGGCGACTAAGTGCCTAGTAGCAGAATGTCAAGAACAAATTTCTTTATGTTGGGAACTGATTCCTATCATCTTTTCTCCAATCCAAAGAGGGTTTCCACATTAAAGTATGTATAATTCATGTACAAACTTCTCAACATCAACAAAATCATTTTTAAAATCACAAATACAAGAGCAATCAAACTTGTTAATGAGTTCTAAATGCATAACCTTTCATATACCAATTCTAAAATGTCAAATTATCAACTCTAATCTATTCATCATACAAGTTTCAAGCTAGAAAGATAAATAAAGTCAAGAGCACTTAACACAAGAATATGAAATCTCAAACCATTCATAATCATATATCTATACCATATTCAAGTGCAAGTCACTTAACTTCAATCTTCTATTTCATTTACGTCAATTTCTTTCATTTATTTTTTGAAAAATTAGAAGGAAAAAATATGAAAAGAAAGGAGAAAGAAATAATGAATGAAAGCAACAAAACACAAAGCATAAACCCCTACCTCTTTCCTAGCTAGTTGATTCTTGCTTCCTCTTCTTTTCCTTCTTTCCTTCTTCCTTTTTCTGCACTTGCCTTTCTTCCCTTGGCTGCTTACCCCTTTCTTTATTCTCTTTTTTGTTTCTTTTCTTCTCTTTTGTGGCTGTAGAATCGTGTAGAAGGAAGAGCAAAATGAAAAGAAAGAAAAGTCAAAATTTTGAGATAAAGATGAAAAGGAGTAAAGCGGTGGAAAAAAGAGAGATAAGGATGGAAAATCATGTTGAAACTTCTGTATCTCTTAAGAACACTTTAATCTTCCAAAACTAGATTTTCTAACTTCCATAAGTGTTATAGAAAATTTTAGGATTTCATTCATTCCTCATATCCGTGATTCCATAATTTTCTATACACTGCTATTTAACAGTTAAGCTCCATTACTTTTCCTTGAATTAGGTTAAACCTAAGAATTAAGCAAATGGGCTAATTGATATTCACCTTAACTGGTATTCCTTACCAAAATATTCTCCATCCTCTACTTGATATCTCCACAAAATTTCATGATTTTCTGAGCTACTTGATTGTCTAATTAGTCCTTTAAACACTCATTTAGTGTCAATAAAAATATCAAATTAATTCAGTTGATTCTCCAAAATTTATCACATATCTTTCCAGTTACCTATGACTTAGAAATAAATTTTTCATATTTATTTCCATCATACTAGTTGTTTATGTTAAAATCTTAGCTAATTTTCATATTCATTGTTATAGAATTAGACTCAAACTAGTCTAGAAGGTTACATGAATTAACAAATAACTCATACCGAAGTTACTGAGCTTCTATAAATCTGATTAGGGCTATTAGGTTAGGGAAGATGTTACAATTCTCCCATCCTAAAAAAAAAATTGTTCTCAAAATTTGATTACCTAATATGAGAAGTTCCAAGTAATCTCATATCCCATTGAGATACTTTCCCATTTCCATTTAGGGGTTTCTAATGGTTGTAAAGGTCTAGAAGGTTTTTGTTGCTCTATCTTAACTTTCTGACAAACCAAGCACTTAGACACATATTTAGTTATGTGTACCTTCATTTTTGGCAACCAAAACAATTTCTTAATATCTTGATACATATTTGTTGCACTAGGATAGATGGTGCATTTACTCTTATGAGCCTCTTCCAAAATCCTCTCTTTCATTTCAACTTCCTTTGGGATGCAAAATCTATTTTTAAACTTAATCATTCTATCATCTGCTTTACTAAACTTCTTTTGCTTTCCCAACAAGATTTGTTCACTTATTTCTTTTAAAGCCTTGTCTCTTTCTTAAGCTTCTCTAATTTGAGTATTCAAGTCACTAATTATGTTTACTTTGCTCATACAGAGACTATGTGGTGACATAGTCACTGCTAGACTCAAGCTCTTAAAACTTTCCAAAAGCCCTATCTCTTCGATCATCATTCGGGACACATGTAGGAATTTTCTACAAAGTGCATCAGCCACCACATTGGCTTTACCTAGATGATATTTCAATTCAAAATTGTAATCCTTCAAAAATTCCATCCACCTTCTTTGTCTCATGTTCAATTCTTTTTAGTCAAACAAATACTTTAAACTATTGTTGTCATTAAACACTTCAAATTTAACTCTATACAAATAATGTCTCTAGATTTTCAAGGCAAACACAACAACTGCTAATTCCCAATTATGGGTAGGATAGTCCTCTTCATGAGGCCTCAACTGCCTAGAAGCATAGGCAACGACCCCTCTATTTTGCATTAGAACACATCTTAATCCCTTCTTTAAAGCATCACAGTATACATCAGAATTGTCTTGAGCATTTGGAATTATTGACACAGGTGTTGTGGTCAATCTTTGTTTCAACTCTTGGAAACTATCTACACATTCTTATGTCCACTTAAAAGAGCTACATTTCCTAGTTAGTCTAGTCAAGGGTAGAGCTATTTGAGAAAATCCTTTTATAAACCTTCTATAATACCTAACCAGTCCCAATAAACTTCTAATCTCTGTCATAGTGGTAGGCCTTTCCCATTGCACCATTGCTTCTACCTTGCTAGGGTCCACTGATACCCCTCCTTGGGATACCACATGACCTAAAAATTGTACTTCTTTCATTCAGAATTCATATTTTGCCAATTTGGAAAATAGTTGTTTCTCCTTGAGGATTTCTAAAACCATTCTAATGTGTTGTTCATGATCTTTTGTTGTTTTTGAATAGATAAGGATATTATTTGTAAAGACAACCACAAATTTATCTAGGTATAGTCTAAAGATTCTATTCATGTAATCCATGAACACTGAGGGTGCATTGATTAAACCAAAGGACATTACAAGGTATTCATAATGTCCATACCTAGTCTAGAAAGTGGTATTAGGGATATCCTATTCCCTAACTTTGGTTTGATGGTATCCAGACCTTAGATTAATTTTTGATAAAATCGAGGCTCCTCTCAATTGATCTATCAGATCATCTATTATGGGTAAAAGGTACTTATTCTTGATGATTACTTTGTTTAACTATCGATAATCTACACACAGCCTCATGCTACCATCTTTCTTTTTCACTAGGAGCACTAGTGCTCCCCAAGGTGATACACTAGGTTTGATGAATTGCTTATCTAACAATTCCTCTATTTGTTTTTTGAGTTCTGCCAACTCTAAGGGTGACATCCTATAAGGTGCTATAGATATATGTTTGATTCCTAATACCAAATCATAGTGAACTCTGTTTCCCTCTTAGGTGGAAACTCAATTATTTCACTACGAAATACTTCTGGGTACTCCCTCACCACAACTATACCTTCTGAGTTTTGCTCAACTTCATAATTTAAGGAAAAAAGGAGAACATATCCCTGAGCCTCTGCTACTAAACAGTTGATAACTTGATTAGCATTCAAATACACAGACTTAGAAGAAACAACCATGGAAGGGATGTCAGTCATAAACATCAAAGTCTTATTTGAACAGTTCAAAACAACATGGTTTGCAGACAACCAATCCATACCTAGGATGATATCAATGTCAACTAGAGGCAAACAGATAAGACTCACAAAGAAAATCCCATCTTGTACTTGTACACAATAATCCAAACAAATATAGGAAGTTGTTACTGGCTTTCCTGTTGGTGTAAACATAGACAAAACATAGAGAAGCTTAGACACAGGTAAATCTAGCATTTTCACATAATTATAGGAAATAAAAGAGTGAGATGCTTTTGAATCATACAATACAATTAAGATATTATCTTTAATTATACATTTACCTTGTATAAGATCGGGAGATTGAGTCGCCTCCTTATCACTTTGAGTGAAAACTCTTCCTTTGGTTTGAGGCCTAGGGTTGGGTGTCACTTCTTGTCTCTGAGAGCAATTTCTAGCACAATGCTCTGGTTTGCCACAAGTATAACACACTGACTGGTCCACCATACAAGGCTTGTTACCATGTTGCTTCCCACATTTAGTATATTTTGATTCCAAAGGTTCTAACTGAACCTGCTTTCCCTTGTCTTGTGGACACTTAGGTCGAGAAACACCCCTCTTGAACATATCATCCATCCTCTTCCTCTTTTAGAAGTTCTGTGAGCTTTGTTCTTGTGGAGGCTTAACATCATAACCCTCTATAATCCTACACTTTTTTACCAGGGTAGGGAGATCTCTAATCTCTATATATCCCATGGCTCTCTTGATATCTTCCCTCAACCCTGCTTCAAACTTCCCACATCTCCACTCCTCATCTAGATTATATCTAAAGTAAGAGGAGAACTTGGATACTTCCTCAAACTTAGCCACATATTGGCCTACGGACATACCTCCTTGTTCCAACCTCAAAAACTCTAACTCTTTTGCATTTTGTATGTTTTGGGGAAAGTATTTATCTAAAAAGGAAGTCCTAAATACCTCCTACGTGATTTGGGTTCCAGATGCCTCTAATAATCTTTTGACATCAGTCCACCAACTTTCTACCTCTCACACTAGCATATTAGAGGCAAACATAACCATTTGCTCATATGTACAAGCCATAACAGTAAAAATTTTCTCCATCTCCTTTAGCCATTCCTCATCCGTAACCAATTTATACTCTCCTCTAAAAGGCAAAGGGTTAGCCTTCCTAAACTCAGAAAGGTCAGAGAAGTTTTGGTTCCTTATTATTGCTGCATCATTTGTTAGCTGTGGAGGTGGATTTGCTCCCATCCTCTCCAACACCCTATTGGTGAAGGCAGTCTGCTCCCTCATCACAACTGCCATCTCCCTAAACACTCTAGTTATGTTTGTTGTGTTCTCATTGGCAGGTTCTTTGTTTCCTTGAGTACGCCTGACAAATGCCATAGGTTCTTGTATACATAGAACAATACATATTGAGTTGATCAGTCTCAATATCATGTAATAGTGAAACAATAACTATTAATATTCATACCTAAGGTTGTTATGCACCTCTATTCATATATCTAACATTGAGATAAGAAAATGCATAACATTTAACATGAACATCTAAACATGCTAAAAGCATAGTCAGTCCATACCCTGACTCAACAAGATGAATTACTCTGATACCATAATGTAACGCACCAATAACTAATACTACAATATATCAGGAATATACGTACGTAAATAGGATTAGGCACGTCACCACTAATATATGAGCATCATTCTAGCTTAATAATAACTATATCATGATATTCTATAGAGCCTTGAGAGGCAAATGTAACCTGTACATAAATTTTATACATCTAAAAAGTCTATTATTTAATGATATAACAAGTCCAACTAACTAGTATATTAGTGTATGAAAATATACAAACAAAGCATCAAAGGCATATGTACAATACAACTTTATATAAACCCTTGCAACCACTATAAAATACAAAGCATTGGTCAAAAGAGTAAATAACTATATACTATGTCATCAACTTCACTTCTTTTCTCTAGTTGAATCTCACATTGAAATTATCATGGAAATAATGCAAAGGAGTGAGAATCTTAGAACTCTCAGTAATTCTAACACATATAATGCCATCATAATAATTCTAGTTGCTTTGAAAAAATTAAATCAGTATTTTAAATACCATACAAAAAGGTGGCAAAAGCCAAAATTGTTCATTTCTCTTCCTTAGATAGAAAATTCGTTTATTACTATCGGTCAATAACACATAATCAATCATTTATACCAATTCATCACAATATGAATAGATCATAGAATGCATCAAATATACAAATTAGATATGAGTCACAACTCATTATTGCTAGAATATTTACATACTCTTTTTGTGCAAATATTCATAATTCGAAACTATGATCTGTATAAAACTAACATCTCTTCGATGATATAGAAATACTCACACAAGTGTAAGACTTTTACTAGTGCTCATTTAATGTAATCTATCTAAGCTTATTCTCAAGAACCTCATTCCTTATATCTCTTGGTAGGGAGGGATAATACCTCCTCACACTACCAGTAACCCTGACCCTATTTGATGAGGAAATTATTGGGAAGTCTCGTACTAGGAATTTAGGTTCACCTTCCCCATCGAGGCTCATCCCCTTAAATTCACAATTGTGATAAGGAAACGAATGAGAAATCTCACACTAAGAATTTAGGATCACCTTCCTTATCAAGATTCATCTCCCATAATTCTCTAGCCAAATGATTATGCACATCATACTAAAGTTACGATACACAGGGAATAGCATGTATGGATCATCTCTATTTATAGTTTACATCCAAAGTATTTTAACTTGAGCACATATCATATCCATTTAGTTCAAGCTCAACTTTAGCAATTAAAGGAGCAATTCATGCTTCTAGTACTCTTCATGAATATGACAAGTGTATAATGCAATTGTATCTCATTATGTATTTACCTAGTGCACAATGTTACCACTTCACAAGTGAACTCAGTGCACAACATCATCACATCACAAGTGAACTAAATATATAATATCATCACTTCTCAAGTGAACTAAGTGCACAATGTAATCATCATTTCATAATTCTACATTAACAACAAATCTCAAGTCATTGAGTGCACATTTATATCATAAGATATCTTAATTAGTGAGTTTATTCACACCATATAACATAAATATATATATCATTTAGTCCCACAAAGCAGAGAACTCTATTTTCTTAAAACATGGGATTGGTAATCAATTACCTACTCATGGTAATTGATTACCATAAGCTAAAATCTCAAAACAGAGGCTTGGTAATTGATTACCCACTCTTGGTAATCGATTACTAGCTGGAAATTTCACAAGTCAGTAACTTTGTAATCGATTACCCATCTATGATAATTAATTACCACTTACAATACTCGTATTATAGAAGCTTGGTAATCGATTACTCACTTGTGGTAATCGATTACCACATTCATTTCTCATTTCACATAACCTTGGTAATCGATTATCAACTTGTGGTAATCGATTACTACATTTCCAGCACTATTTCTTAAAACTTGGTAATCGATTACCACATGGTTTTCATTAGCATACAAAGGTTTTCCAAGCCTAACAACTGAAGACAAACCAATATCAAACCAAAATATCAACATTTCACAACATATATGGTCTCAAACTAACAACAAAAGGGTTTATCAATAATGATCCAATCATCAAACCCATATTATCAATCACATGTTTATAAAGTTTCAAAGTTATTCCTAAGATCAAACATCCATAAACATACACATATCAATCACAACTTCTATACTAAGTTCATCAATATAAGTTCTTGGTAACAAGAAGAGAAAATAGTGAAGTAAAGAAACATCACAACCCCTACCTCAATTTTCTTTTGGTGTTGGTATTTCCTTTCTCTTCCTTACTCCTTGATTTCTCCCTTGTTAAACTTTCCCCTTGCTCTTTTTTTTTTCTTTTCTCCTTCGCCAAATCGTGTGAGAGGGAGAGAGTGAGATGAGAATAGAAGAAAAGCTAGAGAATGTGAAGATAGGGGTAGTGGAGAGTTGTTGGAGAGATAAGGATGGACTTTTTGATGACTAACTAGAAATATTGTATTTCTTAGGGATACTTTGATCTTCCAATAAGGAGTTTTCTAGCCTTCATAGGTGTTATAAAAAATTCTAGGATTCCATTTTATTCCTAGACTCATCATTTACTAACTATTCATATACACTATTATCAATTATTAAGCTCTATTACTCCTCTCTAAGTTAAGATAAATCTAAGGAGTTAAGCTAATAGGTTTACAGGTATTTGCCTTAACCTGTAATCTTTCTCAAGATAACCTTTATTCTCTATTTAACATTTTCACAAAATCTCATGATTTTCTAATCTACTTATTTAATTAATTTGCCCTTTAAACACTCTTCTAATTTTATTAAAAATGCAAAACTAATTCAATTTATTCTCCAAAATTTACCACAACTAGTTCTAACCATGTGTACCTACAAATAAATCTTTCCATTTTCATTTCTACC
The DNA here is from genome assembly GCA_029884595.1 of Ormosia semicastrata. Lineage (NCBI taxonomy): Eukaryota > Viridiplantae > Streptophyta > Magnoliopsida > Fabales > Fabaceae > Ormosia > Ormosia semicastrata. The sequence goes on from JAQQTO010000060.1 coordinate 73,680,004, forward strand.
ACCTAAGAAATTTATGCTAAATTCTGAGCTTATAAGAGCTATTTTTTATATTCAGTGTTATGGTATTATGTAATACCCTTAATGACATGTTAGACTTGTTTATGTGTTCAAAAGGTAGCATATGACTTGCTTAGCATGTATGTGTAATTTTTGACAATATGGGTTAGTTTAGGTACACAGTTACAAATCGGAGTGTGAAAAGTAGCTTAAAATGACTCAGATAAAAGCATAAATTGCTCAGATGAGGGAGATAAATATGGATAATTTATTTCTAGGTCACAAATATATGAAACAAGTTATAGTTAAAGTTTCATTGTAAACTAAGTTAGTTTGACATTTTTAGGCATACTAGTTGTCTGATTATAGTCGGTTTGACTAGCAGCAGATATGAAAATATTAGATAACGGAGAAACGACTTTTTATATGTATCTTAATATTTATTTTAAAGTTGTTTGAAGCTGAAAATCTTGAATTAGCTAAATTTGAGTGTTTTTAACAAATCGAGATTTTATCGATTTTGGCCTAAAGGCCATTTGAGTATTTATTTTCCCTTTTTATAAGCCTCACTGACGATTCTTTGCTTCACAAAATAGAAACAGAAAACTTGCAAGGAGGAAGAGAGAAAGGAGAAGAAAAGACCAAGGAAGAGGAAAAGAGAAAGAGGAAGGCTAAGGGAAAAGCTAAGATTTGAGATCCAACCAAGCTTGAATCTCTTCACAGCTTCCAAAGGTAGGGTTTTTATGATCATCTTCACTTCTTTTCACTCTTTTCACTATTTATGCACTTAAGGTGCTTAATAGGACAAATTGAGTTCTAGAGGTGTTTGATGTATTTCGTTTGCATGATTGAGTTTTTTTAGTCATTTATGACTTGTTCACAACATAAGTTTAAGATAGAAACTTAGAATATGTCATTTGGACCATTGAATTCCCAAAAGAGGGGTTAGGTCACCCTATAGATGATTTTGTCCATTAAATTCCAAGAAAAGAACCAATGGATCAGTACCACAGTTCTGTAGAATTTGGATTCTGCTTTGAATGTCGCAACGTGAGTATGTCGTGTTGTGGCGCGGGGTTGAATTTACTATGAATGCCGCGGCATGAAGTCGTCGTGCCGTGGCATGATAGTGATGCTACACCTAGTACTGAAAACCCGAGGCTAGGGCGCCGCGACGTGCCCAAGTAGTGCTGTGACTTGAGCACCAGAAACTCAAAAAAATGTCATTTTTGATGTTTTGAAGTTATGGACTAGATGAGATCATTGGTATATGTTTCTTAAAATGTGTTAAGGCACAAATAAGGATATTTTCAAAGGAAAAATTATCACCTCGTATGTATGAGAAAGTTAAACCTTTGAGCATTCAATAGTTATAGTTTGCTTTAGGTTAGTATCTAGCACCTTAGGCCACTTTAGTGGTAATGTATGTCACTTAAGATCAATGAGTGATAAGTTGGGTGTTTAGATATATGTATGATGGGAAGAATTGGTAGTATTGATTTTGTGAGTATCCTTTGATGCCCATTCATGAAGGCCAATGGAAATAGATGGGTGTTCGAAAGACTCTTCTGAGTAAGAACATAACCCTGATATTTCGATAGTGCCAAGGCCAAGGGAGATAAGTGGGTAGTTCGAAAGCCTCTTTGAGGAAGGACGAATCCCGAACTTCTCAGCGGGTCAGGATATGTGTAATGTAAGGATGAACTTTCCCTCTATTTACCCTTAGATAATGCATTAAACCAATACTTCTAAGCTTAACATCTTGGTTCTAAGTTGGACTAAGTATGTATGTATGAGTTGTATGTTATCTTGGTTTATTTAAATGTTAGATTTAGACCTTTTAGATGCTATAAACATATCTTTTTAGTATGTGTTGAGATTATGTTTAATTATACTATGTATGTTGGTTTTGATTACTCATACTCAGAAATGTTGTTTCTCACCCTGCTGTGTATCATGTAATTCCAAGTGAAACTTCTTCGAAAAGTAAGAAAAAGAAGGAAGCTAAAGAGTATATTAGTTTTATGGTTTATAATTCAAATGTTGTATCTTTTAGTACTACTTTTGGAATGTATAGACTTGTGTAATACTTCAAGCCTTTGCTAAGGCTAATGTTGTATATATGTATATTGATGCATTATGATATGTATGTTATATTTTCCGCATTTCATATGGCTCTCTATAATACTTCCAACGAACATTATGAATATATGTATCAGTATAGTATGTATGTAGTGACATTGTAATGCTAAGTATTTCCTTGTATACGTATATGTTAAGATACTGATATTAGGATGTTACATTATAGTATTAGAGCTGTTTATCTTGTTGAGCTGAGGTATGGATTGACTATGCTTAGCCATATTAGGAGTTCCTTCTTAGAAATTGTGTTTTTTTTTTCATATGTTAGATGAGATGATAGAATTGCATGATTTGCCTTAGATTGGTTTGTTATTAGCTTCTGTTGTACGGTTACATGATATTGAGACTGTAACTCAATATATGTTATTCTGTGTGTATAGGAAATTATGACACCAACAAGGCGATCTAGAGAAGCAGAGAGCTCGAACCCACAGGGTCCAGATATGGCTGAAGCTGTTATGGCTATGGCCAATGTTATGGCAAGGATGCTTGAGAGGATGGAAGCAAATCCACCTCAGCAGCCTCCACCACCTGAGCATCCTATGCTAGATGCACCACAAGTTGGAAGGAGTCAGAATTTCCTGATCTTGATAGCTTTCCATCATATGAATCCCCCACCGTTCAGAGGTGAGTTTAATCCCACAAAGGCTGAGGAGTGGCTCAGTGAGATGGAGAAGATATTTGATGTGATGGTTTGTTCGGAGGAACAAAAAGTGGCCTTCGCCTTCTATATGTTAAAGGGAGAAGCAAAGCATTGGTGGAAAGGTACCAAAAGGGTACTGGAAGCCGCAGAAGACTAGATATCATGGGAAGTCTTTAAGGCTGCTTTTCTGGAGAAGTTTTTCCCTCAAATTCTACATGATGCTAAGGAAGTGAAATTTATGTAGTTAAAACAAGGAAGCATGTCAGTAGGCCAGTATGTGGCCAAGTTTGATGAATTATCGAAGTTCTCTTCACATTTCCGTTATCATCCAGAAGAGAAATGACAACTCTTGAAATTCGAGACAAGTTTAAGAAGTGAGATCAAGAGCATAGTGAGACCTATGGAGATTAGGAACTTTCCTGCTTTGGTCAACAAATGTAGGCTTGTGGAGTCAAGTGTTGATAGTCCTCCATCAGAGGAAAGGGTATTAAATGCTCCGAAAAGAAAGTGAGAGGATGACAAGGGTAAGCAGGGTGCTTCTAAGGCGAGCAACCCTAAAGGAAAAGGCAATAAGGGGACTAAAATACCTCAATACGTTAAATGTAGAAAGGCACATGGAGGCAAGTGCTTGGCAGGCTAATTTGTGTGTTTCACATGTGCACAACCAAGACATTTCTCCAGGGATTGTCCATGGAACAAGGAAAATGTTCCTACCCAAAAGCCGCTAACTAAGGGATGAGTTTATAGTCTAGAAGGAACAGAGGTGGCCCAGTCTTCCAACCTCATCCAAGGTAAAGGCACAATTCGTAATCATTTTTTAAATGTCATGTATGATTCAGGAGCATCCCACTCCTTTGTTTATTATGATTGTGTAAGGATGTTGGATTGGCCTATGTCAGAGTTACCATATGACTTCTTTGTTTCCACACATACTGGTAAGTCAGTCACAACTTCGAAAATGTGTCTTGACTGTTGTATATGAATCGAGGATAGAGTTTTCCTTGTAAACCTTATTTGTTTACCCCTTGTGGACATAGATGTCATTCTTGGTATGGATTGGTTGTCGTCCAATCATGTGGTTTTAAACTGTTTAGATAAGAACCTAGTTTTTATGTCTAATATTCCTATCAGAGTTGTTTCTTCAGAGTCTGCCTATCTCAATGCTAATCAGGTCAATCACTGTTTAGTAGAAGGAACTCTAAGATATGTTCTTATTTTCTCATTAGATGTAAAGGTTGAGCAGAACCTAGACAGTATACCCGTGGTGAGGGAATACCTTGAGGTGTTTCCGAGTGACGTAGCGGAGTTACCACCAAAGTGAGAAATAGAGTTTACTATAGATTTAGTATTGGGTATAGGACCTATATCTATAGCACCCTATAGGATGACACCTCTAGAGTTGGCTGAACTCAAGAAAAAATTAGAGGAGTTGTTGGATAAGCAATTCATTAGGCCTAGTGTTTCTCCGTGGGGAGCACCAGTGTTGCTAGTGAAAAAGAAAGATGGTACCATGAGGTTATGTGTTGACTACAAGTAGTTGAACAAGGTAACCATGAAGAATAAGTATCTGTTGCCTAGAATAGATGATCTGATGGATCAATTAAGAGGAGCTTTAGTGTTTTTCAAAATTGATCTGAGATTTGGGTATCATCAAATCAGGGTTAGGGGAGAGGATATCCCTAAAACTGCTTTTAGAACTAGGTATGGGCATTATGAGTACCTTGTGATGTCCTTTAAGTTGACGAATGCTCCAATAGTGTTTATGGATTACATGAACAGAGTTTTTAGACATTACCTAGACAAGTTTGTGGTAGTGTTTATTGATAACATCCTTATCCATTCAAAGACAAGGGAAGAGCACAAGCAGTATGTAAGGATAGTTTTAGATATCCTAAAGGAAAAAGAAACTGCTCGCTAAACTGTCCAAGTGTGAGTTTTGGCTAACGGAAGTTCAATTCTTGGGCTATGTTATTTCTAAGGGAGGAATTGCAATGGTCCCTAGTAAAGTTGAAGTAGTGTTGCAGTGGGAAAGACCCACCACTGTGACCGAGATCAGGAGTTTTGTAGGCCTAGTTGGGTACTATAGAAGGTTCATCAAGGGTTTTTCTCAGTTAGCGCTGCCTTTGACAAGGTTGACTAGAAAGAGTAGTACTTTTGAGTGGACTTAAGACTGTGAGAATAGCTTTCAAGAGTTAAAGAAGAGGTTGACTACTACGCCAGTGTTGGTGATTCCAGATCCCCATAAGAACTTTGAGGTCTTTTGTGATACTTCAAAGATGGGACTAGGGTTTGTTTTGATACAAAATAGGAGAGTAGTTGCCTATGCATCAAGGCAGTTAAGGCCACATGAGGAAAACTACCCTACGCATGATTTGGAGTTAGCAGCTGTAGTGTTTGCCTTAAAGATTTAGAGGCATTATTTTTATGGAGTCCAGTTTGAGGTGTTAAGTGATCATAAGATTTTGAAGTACTTGTTTGATCAGAAGGAGTTGAACATAAGGCAGAGGAGATGGATAGAATTCTTAAAGGAATATGACTTTGAGTTAACGTATCATCCGGGTGTAACGTCCCGAGACTGCTTGCAGGATCGATGAGTGTCCCCACAAACCAACACCGGTCTTTTTAGCGTGCTTTGTCCTCACTCACACGCATCCTAGGAAACTTCCTAGGAGGTCACCCATCCCACAAGTGCTCCAAGTTAAGCACGCTTAACTATGTAGTACTTATGTTCTTGGCTCCCGAAAAGAAGATGCATCTTGTTGATATGGGTGGTGCTAATCAATTCCTCAAGTCATCCTCAACTATGCAGTCCCATACCTGCACAGTCTCTGCATCCCTCTCATTCCGATGTGTATTCAGTTCATTCATGTGTCCCTCCGCCTAGAAGCCTGCTAGGAGCCGCTCCTTGTCCGTGCTTCATCTTTTGCACCGACGTCCACTCCCCGCCCTCGTCGACTCCGGGTGTCACATGCCCACTAGCTTCCACATGCCCACTAGCTTCCACATGGTTCATCCCTGAACCACACCGTACTAGGAGATGTCCTGTCTTTGATACCATTTGTAACGTCCCGATACTACCTGCAGGATGGATAAGTGTCCCTATAAACCAACACGGGTCTTTCCAGCATGCTTTGTCCTCACTCATACGCATCTTAGGAAACTCCCCAGGAGGTCACCCATCCCACAAGTGCTCCAAGTCAAGTACGCTTAACTATGAAGTACTTTTATTCATGGCTCCCGAAAAGAAGATGTATCTTGTTTATATGGGTGGTGCTAATCAATTCCTTTAAGCCATCCTCAACTATGCAGTCTCATACCTGCACAGTCTCTAGATCCCTCTCATTCTGATGTGTATTCAGTTCATTCACGTGTCCCTCCGCTTAGAATCCTGTCAGGAGTCACTCCTTGTCTATGCTTCATCTTTTGCATCGACAACCATTCCCCGCCCTTGTCGGCCTCGAGTGTCACATGCCCATCAGCTTCTGCATGGTTCATCCCAGAACCACACCGTACTGGGAAAGGTCCCGGCTCTGATACCATTTGTAACGTCCCGAGACTGCTTGCAGGATCGATGAGTGTCCCCGCAAACTAACATGGGTCTTTTCAGCATGCTTTGTCCTCACTCACATGCATCCTAGGAAACTTCCCAAGAGGTCATCCATCCCACAAGTGCTTCAAGTCAGGCATGCTTAACTATGGAGTACTTATGTTCTTGGCTCTCGAAAAGAAGATGTATCTTGTTTATATGCGTGGTGCTAATCAATTCCTTTAAGCCATCCTCAACTATGCAGTTCCATACCTACACAGTCTCTGGATCCATCTCATTCTGATGTGTATTCAGTTCATTCATATGTCCCTCCGCCTAGAAGCCTGCCAGGAGTCGCTCCTTGTCCGTGCTTCATCTTTTGCACCGGCGACCACTCCCCGCCCTTATCAACCTCGAGTGTCACATGCCCACTAACTTTCGCATGGTTCGTCCCCGAACCACACTGTACTGGGAGAGGTCCCGCTCTGATACCATTTGTAACGTCCCGAGACTGCTTGCAGGATTGATGAGTGTCTCCACAAAATAACACGGGTCTTTTCAGCGTGCTTTGTCCTCACTTACACGCATCCTAGGAAACTTCTCAAGAGGTCACCCATCCCACAAGTGTTCCAAGTCAAGCACGCTTAACTATGGAGTACCTATGTTCTTGGCTCCTGAAAAGAATATGCATCTTGTTGATTTGGGTGGTGCTAATCAATTCCTTTAAGTCATCCTCAACTATGCAGTCCCATACCTGCACAGTCTCTGGATCCCTCTCATTCCCGTGTGTATTCAATTTATTCATGTGTCCCTCCGCCTAGAAGCCAGCCAGGGGCCACTCCTTGTCCGTGCTTCATCTTTTTGCACCATCAACCATTCCCTGCCCTCGTCAGCCCCGGGTGTCATATGCCCACCAGCTTCCGCATGGTTCGTCCCCAAACCACACCGTACTGGGAGAGGTCCCGCTCTGATACCATTTGTAACGTTCCAATTTTTCTTTCTTTGTTTGTTATATGTGTTTTTCTAATTTTTGTGATTTTTGTGAATTATTTGATTTATTTTGATTACTTTATTATTATTTTTAAACTGTATGTGCGTTTGAGGCGGGTCTGAATAAATAAATTTTTTTCGGGGTAGAAAAATTTTTTACTGTTAATGCGGGACCGAGGGAACTTATTAAACCTGAAACCGAAAACAATTGACGAAAATTTTCTGTATATAAGTTTTTCTATTATCCATTGGATAATGCTATTATCTACTGGGTAATGTGATTGTCCATTGGATAAAGCTATTATCCATTGGATAATGTTATTGAGTTTTGTTATATTTTATTATCCATTCGATAATGGTATTATCTATTGGGTAATATTTTTATTCATTGTGTAATGTTATTATCCATTGGACAATAACTAGCAGTAGCTATTATCCATTAGGTAATAGTTTCTAAAAATATCTAGAAAATATCTAGTTTGGTCAAATATGATGGTTATGACAACTTTATGCATAACCAATTAGAAACAAGCTTGGAAAGAAAGCTTTGCATATCTACCATTGATTTAATCAATGGTTGTGAGGGGTTGTAGTAAATTAAAATATCTTTTTCTCTCTTTATGAAGTCTCACGGCCATTTAGCCTCCAAAGTGACTAAGTTTCATTTTTCTATCCCATTCTAAAAGCTATCATATTTTCTCTCAAAGCTAAACATCATTTTTGTCATTTTCCCTCCTTCTAGCTCACAGCCTCACTACCTAAATTTACCTACCAATCTTTCATAATTCAAACCAACCATACCACTTGATCCTAAACATCATTCCAAGCAACTTTGATGTTGTGATCAAGGCTTGATTCAACCATCTTCAAGCTTGATTTTTGGATTCAAGTTCTAGGGTTCTAAGGTGAAGTTCATGGTTTTTCATTTCTTATTCTTGAAATTCTAAGGCCATATTTGATCTATGGTTGTCCTACTCTAGCCTTGGATGTTAATATATTTGTGTTTACTTTAATTTTAAGAGTTACTTGGTAGAGGAAGTTAATAAAAAAGATCATACAAGGAGCTTAGGAAGCTACATCTAAGGTAAGCATCGGCAACCACTCCCCGCCCTCGTAGGCCCTGGGTGTCACATGCCCACCAGCTTCCTCATGGTTCGTCCCCGAACCACACCGTACTGGGAGAGGTCCCTTTCTGATACCATTTGTAACGTCCCGAGACTGTCTGCAGGATCGATGAGTGTCCCCACAAACCAGCACGGGTGTTTGTAGCGTGCTTTGTCCTCACTCACACGCATCCTAGGAAACTTCCCAAGAGGTCACTTATCTCACAAGTGCTCCAAGTCAAGCACGCTTAACTATGGAGTACTTATGTTCTTGACTCCCGAAAAGAAGATGCATCTTATTGATATGGGTAGTGCTAATCAATTCCTTTAAGCCATCCTCAACTATGCAGTCCTATACCTGCACAGTCTCTGGATCCCTCTCATTCCGATTTGTATTCAGTTCATTCATGTGTCCCTCCACCTAGAAGCCTGCCAGGAGCTGCTCCTTGTCCGTGCTTCATCTTTTGCACTGGCGACCATTCCCCGTCCTCGTAGGCCCTAGGTGTCACATGCCCACCAGCTTCCACATGGTTCGTCCCCGAACCACACCGTACTAGGAGAGGTCCCAACTCTGATACCATTTGTAATGTCCCGAGACTGCCTGCAGGATCGATGAGTGTCCCCACAAACCAACACGAGTCTTTTCAATGTGCTTTGTCCTCACTCACACGCATCCTAGGAAACTTCCCAGGAGGTCACTCATCCCACAAGTGATCCAAGTCAAGCACGCTTAACTATGGAGTACTTATGTTCTTGGCTTCCAAAAAGAAGATGCATTTTATTGATATGAGTGGTGCTAATCAATTCCTTTAAGCCATCCTCAACTATGCAGTCTCATACCTACATAGTCTCTAGATCCCTCTCATTCTGATGTGTATTTAGTTCATTCATGTATCCCTCCGCCTAGAAGCCTACCAGGAGCCGCTCCTTGTCCGTGCTTCATCTTTTGCACCGACGACCACTCCCCGCCCTTGTCGGCCCCGGGTGTCACACCGAGTAAGGCCAAAGTAGTGGCTGATGCACTAAGTAGGAAATCCCTATATGTGTCCCGAATAATGGTCCAAGAGGGTGAACTTCTCAAGAGTTTCAGAGATTTGAGTCTAGCGGTGACTGTGATGCCACAAAGTCTCTTTGTGAGTAGAGTGGACATAGTAAATGACTTAAGGATTCAAATTTTAGAAGCTCAGAAGGAGGATGAAGCTTTAATGGACATTAGTGAACAGATATTTTTAGGAACCCTAGAGGCTTTTGATATGATTGATGATGGAATAATAAAGTTTAGAGATAGACTTTGTGTTCCAAGAGAGTCAAAGATCAATGAAAGGATTTTAGAATAAGCTCATAGCAGCAAGTATACCATCCATCCCGGAACCACTAAGATGTACCAAGATTTGAAGAAAATGTTTTGGTGGTCTGGAATGAAAAGGGACATAGCTGTGTATGTCACAAGGTGTTTAGTTTGTCAAAAGGTGAAGATTGAACACCAAAATTCGGTAGGACCTACAGTCTTTAGGGATCCCATAATAGAAATGGGAGAAGATTTCTAGGGACTTTGTAATGGGTTAACATAGGACTCAGCAAGGTTTTGATGCAGTTTGGGTCATAGTGGGTAGATTAACCAAAGCTGCCCACTTTCTGCCAATGAGAGCTAGCTATCCTCTAGAGAAATTAGCTCAGCTATATATAAGGAAATAGTTAGGTTGCACAGAGTCCCCGTAAGCATAATTTCAGATAGAGATCCTAGATTCATATTTAGATTCTTGGGAGCCTTGCAAGAGGCGTTTGGGACTAAGTTAAGCCTTAGTACAACTTATCACCCGAAGACAGATGGGTAAACAAAGAGAACTATCCAAACCCTTGAGGATATGCTTAGGGCTTGTGTTTTAGAACAACTGGGTAGTTGGGACAAGTTCTTATCATTAGCGGAGTTTGCCTATAACAATAGCTACCATTCTAGCATAGGTATGGCACCCTATGAGGCTTTGTATGGAAGAAAGTGTAGATCGCCTTTATGTTGGTATGAAGTAGGTAAGAGAACCATCCTAGGTCCATAGTTGGTCCAGCAGACCATAGAGCAAATCAAGATGATTAAGGATAGGTTAATTACTGCTCAGAGTAGGCAAAAGAACTATGCTGACAAGAGAATGAGACCTCTTGAGTTTATTGAGGGATGTAACGCCCCTTTTTGGGAGAGAACGTCACATTGTCATTTATAATGCGGAAAATAAAAATAAAGGTTAAGACCCAGTTCGTTCTATGAATATAAATTTACCTGGTTGTAATCGTGTGATTAAATTAGCGAGTATATTTTTTTTTGTTACAATTAATAAAATATAGTGACAAGACATAATTGCGATAAAGAGTAAGATAGAAGTAAAGCATACATCAAATCAACATACACGTACAATGGTATATCATTATATTAAACTTGTTTGGTTACAACGCCTAATTTACAAAAAACAAAATTATACATATATGCCCTAAGAGATCATAAATATACAGCCCACCAAAATAATGAAACATCAGGCTCCCAAAATGAACACTGATAGCCATCAGTAGCTATCGACAGTATCAACCCCTAAGAGGAGAAGGAACCGTGTCAGGATCCTCCTCAAGGTCTTCCTCATCAGAAGAGACCCTCATAGGAGCCACCGAGTTATGGGTCGGGGCCCGAGCAGTGGAGAGGAAAGAATCCTTCTGTGGAGTGTAATAACGATCACCTCACATCTCCCTAATGGGAAGGTAAAACTCTAAACGTAAACTGACGCTGCAGGAGAAGATGGGTGGATCATGACGCCCCCAAGCCAGCAATACCGTCACGTCCCCCTCGTAGATACAACTATCAGAATTAAGGTTAATGTGCCAGCAGTCTGGGCCTCCGAGGAAGGCAAAACGCATACAACCCAAGAATCCTCGTGGACATGTCGCCATGATCCCAGAAGCAGGTACTAGTCGCGGTCGGGCCAGAAGCCGGGGAATTCGTGAGCTTCACCTTCATCGCCGACATCTTCGATGGGACATAAATACAGACAGAAATAATAGAAATATAGGAAAGAGGTAAGACATCCTACCTTCATTACCAATTATGGCGGTACGAAACAAAACGGCGCAAAGCGCCTACATAGTATTTCAAAAAGTAATAATAATAAACATTAAATAACAACAATAGACAATTAAGCAGTTCCAGACAATTATACATCAGTAAAGTAACAGTTCCAATTATCATAAGAATTAAATGTCAGATAATATGTGGACTCACTATGCACATGTATACAACATCAAAATCCTATTCCATGGAGTTAGACACAAACAGTCAGAGAGAAAGATCAGGAGACATGTCTGCAACTTGGTTGCCACGGCCAAAGTGCTATAACTCATCAATTTAACCACGTGCACATCAAGGCATTGTACATACATTCTACACTAGATCACGACATAGGACAGCGTCTCGGTCCGGATCGTCGGTGTGTTCGCATCGGTTTACCACACGGACAGAAGAGCTACCAACTGTCCAGTGCGAGGTACCCGCACCCCGACGCCTCTAAGGTCAACAGAATGACCTACACTAGTCTACTCGCACCCGCACAAAGGTGTGTTCAATCTCCTAGGCAACATGGCCTTAACAACAGTCCAACGGACTTTCACAATGCATGATGACTCGATGCATATAACATGTATATTCATCAATAATATACTTTCAATAACATGCCACAAGTTGGCCAAGGTAAACATCATCATATTCTTGGTCCCACACATGGACCCATATTAAATGGTCTAAAGTCCTCCAATTGTACATTACATTTTTGGTAACTTATGGAATTATTTAGTGTTCTCACTTACACTCATGTTCTTACTTTAATTGAAAATCATTCTAAGTCTTTTAGGTAAAGTTCCATTCTTGGTTCTTTCCATTTTATGAAATCCTAAATAATTCCTAATTGTCCAAATTTGTTAAGTTCCACTTCAATGTGATGTTTCTTATGAAATTCTTTTCATAATTAGGTTCCTTACTTTAAACTTAGTCTTATTCACCTAGAGAATTATTTCTAAGGTTTTACCAAGACTTATACTTCCTTAGGTCCAAAAGTGTTCTTTAAGTCATCTAATTGATTCCTTCCCATCACATTATTAACTAATTAATCTCTTAATTAATTAAATGTCAATGTTACATAAAGTTACATAATTTAGTCTCATTTAGCCCTAGAGGCCGTGGGCCTCTCTAGGATTAGGGATTCCAATTTTCATCTTTTTTATTATGTGTTATCCTCTTGATTAATCATGTCTCCATCTTATTACAATTTTTCACTAAGAAAACCCATTTTTAGGGTTCAAGGTCGTGAGCCTCATGGAAGGGGAAAATGTCATATTTGCTCCCATTCAAGATTCAAATCCATCCAAATACATAAATATACATATTCAACCAACCAAATAACTCAAACAAATTTAGAACAACACATAGTCATAAAAGTCATACAACAAAGAATAACCCAAAATAGGGTTTCTCACAATCAATCACAAAACAAGGTTCCTTACTACCAATAGAGGTTAAGGAGGAGTATCTTCCTCTTACCTAGAGAAGAAAACAAACAATGGAACTCCTTTGAAACTCCTTGAAACTTCGGATTCACACCACTACAAACCCTAGAAATTTCAATCTCATCAAACCAATACCAAAGCTTGAAAAATAAGAAATAAATGGTCACAAGGAAGACTTTAAAAACGAAAATGGAAGAAGAGTTTGGAGAAAACAAGAATCTCACCCAAAAGTTCCAATCTTGAAGCTTGAAGAAGAAGATGGTGAAAATGGAACCTTTTCAAGAAATCACCAACTAGAGATGTGTTTAGATGATGAAGGAAATTAAGAAAATGTATTTAGTTGAAAATTTTGTGATGGTTGAGGCAAGGAGGAGGGGCTGGCCATGTGGGTGTGTAGAGAGAAGGAGGAGAAAAAAATGAAAGGAAGATGAAGGTAGAGAGAGAAGTGGATAGTAAAGTGAATGAACTTTTAGGGTTCTTTTTGAAATTAGAATAGAATGATTAATTAAATGAAACACAAATTTGGCTCCAAAAATGTGCAGCTGCCGTGTGGGTGTGGGAGGGAGAGAGAGAGGATGAAGCTTCTTTGAGAAGCTTGGGAGCTTTTCCAATAAAGAGGATTTGATTAGACATAAAGGATATTACCTTTGGATAAGATAATGTGATTTAATAGTTAAAATAATATGGTAATTAGGATTTATTACCCAATGGATAATTATTACAGTGCACAAAGTCAGTATTAATTATTCAATGAATAATAGAGCGTATCGCAAAATTTTAATTAATAGTACGTATAGAGATTTTATTTTTCAGATAAAACCTCAAAAAATGTAAACCTCATAAACTATGCCCAGTCTCGGATTTAGTAAGATCCCCGTCGACGCTTTCACAGTTTAAAGTTTGCCAGCCTTTGGGAAAATATTTCATTTTCTTGACTCCGCTCAGTGCACGCAAAATGATGAATATACTAAAATATTCTACATTTCCAGAAAAATTCACAAAAATTTTCAAAAATCACAAATATTAGAAAATGACTATTCATCATGAAACAAACAATTTCTGGCGTGTTTCATTGACTCTACTCAGTGTGCACGTAAAACGAAAAATATATTAAAATATTTGACGTGTCTAGAAAATTTTAGAAAATTTTTCAAAAATCATAAATATTATAAAATGATTATTTATGATGAAACAATAATTTTTGGGGTGTTACAAGGGAGATCATGTATTCTTAAGAGTTACTTCTATAACAAGGATTAGTAGAGCATTGAAAACCCGAAAGTTAAATCCTCATTTTCTTGGTCCCTACTAAAGAAAGTTGGACCCGTAGCTTAACAGATAACTCTTCCTCCCAGTTTGTCTAACCTTCATAATGTTTTTCATGTATCTCAGCTGAGAAAGTGTAATCCAGATCCTTTGCATATCATAAAACATGAATCTGTACAGTTAAGGGATGATTTGTCTTATGATGTACATCTGGTAAGGATCGTGGATAGAGGGGTCAAAGAGCTTAGAGGTAAGCAGATTCCTTTGGTGAAGGTTATATGGGGTGGCAATGACACCGATGAGACTACTTAGGAGTTAGAGTCCCACTTGTAGCAGGACTACCCAGATTTGTTCCTTTCAGGTGAGCAATTTTGGGGTCAAAAATTTAAAAAGGATGGGCGAAATATAATATCCTTAATGACATGTTAGACTTGTTTATGTGTTCAAAAGGTAGCATATGACTTGTTTAGCAAGTATGCGTAATTTTATGACAATCTAAGTTAGTTTAGGTACTTAGTTGTAAACCAGAATGTGAAAAGTAGTTTAAAATGATTCAGATAAAAGCATAAATTGCTCAGATGAGGGAGATAAATATGGATAATTTATTTCTAGGTCACAAATATATGAAACAAGTTATAGTTAAAGTTTCAAGGTAAACTGAGCTAGTTTGGCATTTTTAGGCATACTGGTTGTCTAATTATAATCGGTTTGACTAGCAGCAGATATGAAAATATCAGATAATGGTGAAATGACTTTTTATATGAATCTTAGTATTTATTCTAAAGTTGTTTGAAGCTGAAAATCTTGAATTAGCTAAATCCGAGTGTTTTTAGCATATTAGGATTTTATCAGTTTTGGCCTAAAGGCCATTTGAGTCTTTAGTTTCCCTTTTTATAAGCCTCACTCACGGCTCTTTGCTTCACAAAACAAAAATAGAAAACTAGCAAGGAGGAAGAGAGAAAGGAGAAGTAAAGACCAAGGAAGAGGAAGAGAGAAAGAGGAAAGCTAAGGGAAAAGTTAAGGTTTGAGATCCAACCAATCTTGAATCTCTTCACAGCTGCCAAAGGTAGGGCTTTTTATGATCATCTTCACTTCTTTTCACTCTTTTCACTATTTATGCACTTAAGGTGCTTAATAGGACAAATTGAGTTCTAAAGGTGTTTGATGTGTTTCGTTTGCATGATTGAGTTTTTTTAGTCATTTATGACTTGTTCACAACATAAGTTTAAGATAGAAACTTAGAATATGTCATTTGGACCATTGGATTCCCAAAAGAGGGGTTAGGTCACCCTATAGATGATTTTGTCCATTAATCCAAATTAAGAGGATTAAGTTTGTGATTGATGATTCCTATGTGTTAAAGAATTGATTAGGAACTTAGAATCACTTAGAATTAGGTTTGGAATGGCCAAAATTCAAGAAAAGAACCAATGGAACAGTACCACAGTTTTGCAGAATTTTGCAGAATCTGGATTCTGCTTTAAATTCGTGGAGTGAGTACGCCGTGCCACAGTGCGGGGTTGAATTTGCTATGAACGTCGCGGTATGATAGTGATGCTACGCCCAGTACTGAAAACCCAAGGCTAAGGTGCCGTGGTGTGCCCAAGTAGTGCCGTGGCGTGAGCACCAGAAACTCCAAAAAGTCATTTTTGATGTTTTCAAGTTATAGACTAGATGAGATCATTAGTATATATTTCCTAAGTGTGTTAATGTACAAATAGGGATATTTTCAAATGAAAAATTATCACCTCGCATGTATAAGAAAGTTAAACCTTTAAGCGTTCAATAGTTATGATTTGCTTTAGGTTAGTATCAAGCATCTTAGGCCACTTTAGTGGTAATGTATGTCACTTAAGAGCAATGAGTGATAAGTTGGGTGTTTAGATATACATATGATGGGAAGAATTTGTAGTATTGATTTTGTGAGTATCCTTTGATGCCCATTCATGAAGGCTAAGGGAAATAGATGGGTGTTCGAAAGACTCTTCCGAGTAAGAACATAACCCTGATATTTCGATAGTGCCAAGACCAAGGGAGATAAGTGGGTAGTCCAAAAGCCTCTTGAGGAAGGACGAATCCTGAACTTCTCAGCGTGTCAGGATATGTGTAATGTGAGGATGAACTTTCCCTCTATTTACCACAAGATAATGCATTGAACCAATACTTCTAAGTTTAACATCTTGGTTCTAAGTTGGACTAAGTATGTATGTATGAGTTGTATGTTATCTTGGTTTATTTAAATGTTAGATTTAGACCTTTTAGATGCTATAAACATATCTTTTTAGTATGTATTGAGATTATGTTTAATTATCCTATGTATGTTAGTTTTGATTACTCATTCAGAAATGTTGTTTCTCACCCCGCTATATATCATGTAATTCCAAGTGAAACTTCTTCCAAAAGTAAGAAGAAGAAGGAAGCTAAAAAGTATATTAGTTTTATGGTTTATAATTCAAATGTTGTATCTTTTAGTACTACTTTTGGAATGTATAGACTTGTGTAATACTTCAAGACTTTGCTAAGGCTAATGTTGTATATATGCATATTGATGCATTACGATATAGATGTTGTATTTTTCGTATTTCATATGGCTCTCTATAATGCTTCCAACGAACATTATGAGTATATGTATCAGTATAGTATATATATAGTGACATTGTAATGCTAAGTATCTCCTTGTATACGTATATGTTGAGATACTGGTTTTAGGATATTACATATTATGCCCAATCTAACTCAAAAGTTTACTAGAATTAACTAGTAACTCATACAAGTGTTATTGAACTTTTATAACTATGATTAGGACTAATAGGTTAAGAAAGATGTTACAAATAACCTCATATACAATGAGAACATTATTCATAATATATCTATTCCGTACAAAAATACTTTGTGATTCTGAAATCAAAGAAGGAAGAACAACCTTCGTTTTGTTAGCATGAGTTTTGCTAATGATTTTATAAATTACATTACACAAGGAAATTGGGCTAAATTGAGTCATTCCTTCCAGATTCTAGACTTTCAAGATAAACAAAATTAAAGTCTCATTCATAATTTTATTAAATCACCTTCATTTAGAACTTGGAGAACTGCATCAATGAGCTCTTTTCCAATAATGTGCCAATATTTCTAGTAAAATAGTGCAGACATCCCATCTGACCCTGGAGATTTTGTGGGCCATATTTGGAATAAAGCCTTTTTTACTTGAAGATGAGTAAAAAGCAAGGATAGGAAAGAAGCCATGTCATCATCCAATCTATGAAGAGGACCAGCTAGTGCGTTATCAATTCTAGAGGGAAAGGATGTAGAGAAAAATTTGAGAAAAATAATTGTTAACCACTACTTCAACATCTTGAGTCGTTTTTTGCCAAACCCAATTTTCATCCTTTAGGTTCACTATCTTATTCTTTTTCCTTCTTACCGAAGCCCGACCATAGAAAAAACAAGTGTTTAGATCATCTTCTTTAAGCCATTAGATGCACGACCTTTGGCGCCACATAACCTCCTTCCCGTGTAAAACCACATTTAAATCATCCCTTGCCTTTTTTTAATTTTCCATCGTCTCATCAATTTGGGGTTTCGCTATTAACTCTTCAATCTTTTCCTGGAGACTATTAATCTACTTATTCATATTTCCAAAGGTGGTCCAATTCCATGAAGAAAGACATTGCCCAATGCTTTTTATTTTCTCGGTAATTCGGTCATAGCCCGAGTTTCTCCTCCACCCATCCATAATGAGTTGTTCACACCTTGGATCCGTCATCCACATCTTTTCATACATGTATGTCCTCTTCTTCTTTCTACCTTGCTCAAGATTCGAATCACCTTCAACATCAATAAGGATGGGTAATTGATCATAATGAGATGAAATTAAATGATGAACCTGAGCATTTGGGAATTTTATGATCCAATCAGAATTCGCCAAGAACCTATCCAGCCTGACCTGTCAACACCTCTCCTACCATTATTCTATATGTATCGATATCCTGAAAACCTCAAATCAGATAATCCACAATAATCTACTACTTCCTTAAATCTCCTAATTTGCAAATCAACATGTGGTGCACCCATTTTCTCACTGTTATCCAAAATTTCATTGAAGTCTCCTCCCAATAACCAAGGAATGCCATCATTAGATTAGAGGCTTTCCAAAAGGTTCCAAGAATTTTGTCTATATGTTACTATTGAATCATCGTAGAAAGTTATGAATCGCCAGGCTTCCCCATTATCATTTTTAACCGTGGCATAAATCATCTAGTTGCAGTAAGACTGGATAGTCAAATCAACTCCTTCCCTCCATAGAATACCCACTCCACCTCTTCGACCCTGACTTCTAACACCAAAACCAAAATAGAAACCCATGTTCTACATAAGCTTCATAAACTCCTCATTAGACAATTTTGTTTCAATCAAGCACACCACTTCAGGATTGACTTGCCTCACAAGGAGTAGTGTCAGAATTGCGTGCGGGTTCCCGAGACCGCGATAGTTCCAAACCAACATCTTCATATTGCCCTCTTATCCTCAAGTCTCAGTTTCTGCACAGTTGGGTTCTCTACATCAATCTCCACATTCTCATGACCGTCTAAAAATTCCAGTAGACCCCTTTTGACATTAGTAGAACTAACCACCCTACTCTCATATGCTTGGGATATATTTAGTTGGTGAGCCCTCTTCTTCTATTTTTTATCACTTACATTAGATTTACCTATCGTACTGACAACTACCACCACTTCCTTTCCGTTCAACGTTGCATTTTCAATGGCCACCGTAGGATCACTTCTACTAACCACATTGGTTGCTATTGTATTTTTTACATCCAGCACAGCTTATTTCTCATTCTTCTGGAGTAAATTCAGAGGGTACCTGAGATAGGCATGTGACGGTGGTTTAAAGTAGACTCCTCTGTGGCATAGTTGCGGCAGCGGTGGTGCCAGGGGGTGGATACCTATAAAAGGCACTCTGACGCTGAAGTTAGACCGTGGTCAATGAAGGCAGTTTGTATATTAGAGGAGATGCATACCTTTGAGACCTGGCATAGCATTTATAAGAGCATTTTAGGATGAGTGCAATTTGTATTAAAAGTAATTATTTAGGATCAGAATCCGTTAAGGATTGTGATCCCTTTTAACTAATTTCCATATTCATGTTGGATGTGATTAGCTTTCATATCCATTAAGGATACTTGAGATATTTATGCCTAATAAATAGGTATATATTGTAACGCCCCTTTTTGGGAGGGAACGTCACATTGTCATTTACAATGCAAAAAATAAAATCATAAGTTAAGGCTTGGTTCCTTTTATAATTATAAATTTACTTGGTTATAATCGTGTAATTAAATTAGTGAGTATTATTATTATTTTATGTTTTTTTGTTATAATTAATAAAATATAATGATGTGATATAATTGCAACGAAGAGTAAAATAGAAATAAAGCACCCATCAGATCAATATACATGAACAATGATATATCATTATATTAAATTTGTTTGATTACAGTGCCTAAATATACAAAAAGCAAAATTATACATATATGCCCCAAGAGATTATAAATATACAGCCCGCCAAAAATAATGACACATCAGGCCCCTAAAATAACACTGATAGCCATCAGTGGCTATAAATAGCATCAATCCCTAAGAGGAGAAGGAACCGTGTCAGGATCCTCCTCGGGGTCTTCCTCTTCCGAAGAAACCTCCATAGGAGCCATCGAGTTACGGGTCGAGGCTCGAGCAGTGGAAACAAAAGAATCCTCCTGTGGGGTGTAATGATGATCATCCCACATCTCCCGGATGGGCAAGTAAAACTCCAGATGTAAGCTGACGCTGCAAGTGAAGATAGGCGGATCATGACGCTCCCAAGCCAGCGAAATCGACACGTCTCCCTCGTAGATGAAACGCTCAGAATTTAGGTTGATGTACTACCAGTCTGGCCCTCCAAGGAAGGCCAAAGGCACATAACCTAAAAATTGCGTAGGCGTGCCACCATGATCCCATAGCAGGTACTAGTCGTGATCGGGCCAGAACTCGGGAAATTCGGGAACTTTAGCTCCATCGCCGACGTCTTCGATGGAACATAAATACAAGCAAAAATAATAGTAATATAGGAAAGAGGTAAGACATCCTACCATCATTACCAATTATGGCAGTATAGAAACATAACGGCGTGAAGCGCCCACATAGCATTTCAACAGCAATAATAATAAGCATTAAATAACAGTAATAAACAATTAAGCAATTCCAAACTGTTATACATCAGTAATACAATAGTTCCAATTATAATAAGGATTAAATGCCAGATAATACTCACTATGCACATGCGTACAATGTCGAAATCCTACTCCATGGAGCTAAACACAAACAGTCAGAGAGAAAGATCAGGAGACATGTCTGCAACTCGACTGCCACGACCAAAGTGCTATAATTCATCAGTTTATCCATGTGCACATCAAGGCATTGTACAGACATTCTATACTAGATCACGATATAGGACAGTGTCACGTCCGGATCGTCGGTGCGTTCGCATCGGTTTATCTCACGGCCCAGTGGGGCTACCAACTGTCCACTGTGAGACTCCCGCGCCCCGTTGCCCCTAAGGTCCACAGATTGATCTACACTAGTCTACTCGCACCCGCACAAAGGTGTGATCAATCTCCTAGGCAACATGGCCTTAACAACAGTCCAACAGGCTTTCACAATGCATGATGACTCAATGCATAATCATGTATGTTTATCATTTCATACCTTTCCACAATATGCCACAATTGGCCAAAGTAAGCATCATAATATTCTTGGTCCCACACATGGACCCATATTAAATGGTCTAAAGTCTTCCAATCGTACATTACATTTTTGGTACATTATGGAATTATTTAGTGTTCTCACTTACACTCATGTTCTTACTTTAATTGAAAATCATTCTAAGTCTTTTAGGTAAAGTTCCATCCTTGGTTCTTTCCATTTTATGAAATTCTAAATAATTCCTAATTGTCCAAATTAGTTAAGTTCCACTTCAATGTGATGTTTCTCATGAAATTCTTTTCATAATTAGATTCCTTACTTTAAACTTAGTCTTATTCACTTAAGAGAATTATTTCCAAATCTTGCCAAGTCTCACACATCCTTATTTGTTCTAAAAGTCCAAAGAATTCCTTTAGGTTACCAAATTTATTTCCTTCCATTACATAATCCTCTTATTTATTTACTTGATCAATTAAATGTCATAGTTGTATGAAGTTACATGATTAGGCCATTATTAACCCTAGAGGCCGTGAGCCTCACTAAGTCTTAGGATTCCAAATTTTCATTCCATTAATTACATATTGTCCACTTGATTAGCTATGTCTTCCACTTGTTGTAAATTTTTATCAAGAACTCTAATTTTTGGCCCCAAAACTGTGAGTCTCCTAGAGAGAAATCTAGGTCATTTCTTTCATTTTAAGTTTTCCAATTCATTCAAATATATCAATATACATAACAAATCAATCAAATGACTTAAACAAATGAAAAACAACATGTAATCATACCAATCATGCAAACAAAGAATAACCCTCAATACGATTTTCTCACAATCAATCACAAAATAAGGTTCCTTACTACTAATAGAGGTTGAGGAGGAGTATCTTCCTCTTTCCAAAGAGAAGAAAACAAGAGAACCCCTTGAAGCTCCTTGCAATTTCCAGATTCACACCCAACCAAACCCTAGAAATTTCAATCTCATCAAGATAACACCAATGCTTGAAAAATAAGGTATAATTGGTCACAAAGGAGACCATAAAAATGAAAATGGGGAAAAGATAGTGAAGAATCAAGAACCTTACCCAAAAATCCTAAGCTTGAAGCTTGAAAAAAGTGGTGAAAATGAAAGCTTTTCAAGAAACCACTAACTAGAGAAGTGTTTAGATGATGAAGGTGATTAAGAAAATGGGGTTGGTTGAAATTTTTGTGAAGGTGGAGGGCTTGGAGGTGTGGTGGCTGTGAGGTGTGGCTAGAGAGAAAGAGGAGAGAAAGTTTGAGAAAGATAAAGGTAGAGAGAGAAGTGAATAGAAAAATGCAAGATGCTTTTAGGGTTTTCTTTTTGAAATTTGAATAGGTTAATTAATTAAATTGAAGCACAAATTTTGGCTCTCAAATTTGTGCAGTAGCCGTGTGAGTGTGGAGAGGAAGAGAGAGAAATGGTTAGCTTCCTTGAGAAGCTTGGGTGTATTTTCAATAAAGAAGATGTGATTAGACATAAAGTAGATTACATTAGGATAGGATAATGTGCTTTAATAATTAAAATAATATGAAAATTAAGATTTTACTACAAGTTATTATCCAATGGATAATTGTTACAGTGCACAAAGTCAGTATTAATTATCTAATGAATAATAGAACGTACCGCAAAATTTTAATTAACAATGCGTACAGAGATTTAATTTATTAGATAAAACCTCAAAAAATGGAAACCTCGTAAATTGTGCCCATCCTCGGGTTTAGTAAGATTCCCCATTGACACGTCGACAGTTCAAGGTTTACCAGTCTCAGGGAAAACATTTCTTTATCCCAGCTCTACTCAGTGCGCACGCAAAATGAGAAATATACTAAAATATTCAATGTTTCCTGAAAAATTCAGAAAAAATCTCAAAAATCACAAATATTAAAAAATGACTATTCATCCTAAAACAAATAATTTCTAGGGTGTTTCACTGACACACAAAACGAGGAATATACTAAAATATTTGATATTTTCAGAAAATTCCAGAAAAATTTTCAAAAATTATAAAATATTATAAAATGATTATCTATGATGAAATAAATAATTTTTGGGGTGTTACAGATATACTCATCAAGATAGCGCGTGGTAATATTTGGGTATTATTCTGGTAGGCCAGGTTGCTCCTGAACTGCTAACCCAAAATCCAATCCAGAACAGTTGCCTCATCTTGGCACTTGGATGAGATAGCTAAGTGTCAAGGTACCCATGTTCAACAGCAGCACACAGCACGCAGTGAACAAAGGGATGCAAGTTAGAGTTAACGTTGGATCTCACGATGTTTTCTAAAGGGCCGATGTCCGTGATATATCATAATATGCCTTCGGGGTTGACGTGTAAGGCTTGGAACCGTGTCAGATTATTCTACTTATGTTGTCATTATCAACATGTATAGACCTTTCTAGCTCGTCAAGCCGGTGACGCTAGTCATCCAACTAGTGGTGTTGCCCATCGATCTGCAGCATCTGTTGGGCCACCAGCTCTGAAGGTGATTTCTAGTCATCTAGGAGCGGACGATGTTTCGGCTAGATGCACAATTAGCAGCAATGTTGTTCAGGGGGGCTAGCGTGTTTGTACTGGAGCTCAGGACCCTTGAACGATGTTATTAGCTCTTTCTCCAGGGCGGGCAAGCCTATCCAAAATGGATTACCTGCGTGACGGGTGTGGACTCTCATCAGACAATAAAGTCTCATGGTTGTCACACGGGTGTTGTGGGACAGATGCTTGATTCCTCACGGCAGAGGCTTCAGCTGCAGGCGATGGCACTAGAAGGGGAGGGTGCTGCGCCGCTGATCCCTGCCTTTGATTGGTGAAGGGTTGCACAATGTCTCTTTTTAAGTGCTGATGTGTGTTCACCATGATTGTGTGAGATTAGAAGTTTATGGTTACCCATAGATGACGCTAATGTTCTTAAATAAATTTAGAGGGTACCTAAGATAGACACATGACGGTGGTTTAAGGTGGACTCCTTCGTGGCACAGTTGCGGCAGCGGTGGTGAGAGGGGGTGGGTACCTTCAAAAGGGATTCCGAAACTCAAGTTAGACCGTGCTCAATGAAGGCAATCTGTATATTAGAGGAGATGCATACCTTTGAGACTTGGCATAACATATATAAGAGTGTTTTAAGATGAGTGCAATTTGTATTAAATGCAGTTATTTAGGATTAGAATTCGCTACAGATTGTGATCCCTTTTAACTAATTTCCCTATTCATGTGGGATGTGATTAATTTTTATATCCATTAAGGATACTTAAGATATTTATGTCTAATAAATAGACAGATATACTCATCAAGATAGCACATAGTAATATCTGGGTATTATTCTGGTAGGACGGGTTGCTCCTGAATTGCGAACCCAAAATTCGGTCCAGAACAATTACCCCCAGCTTGGCACTTAGATGGGACAGCTGAGTGTCATGGTACCAATGTTTAACAGAAGCACACGATACGCAGTGAACAAAGGGATCTAAGTCAGAGTTATCACCGGATCTCACGATGTTTTCTGAAAGGCCAAGGTCCATGATATATCATAGTATGCCTTTGGGTTTGACGTGTAAGGCCAGGATTTGAGTCAGATTGTTCTACTTACGTTGTCATTCTGAACATATATAGACCTTTCTAGCTCGTCCAGCTAGCGACGCTGGTCTTCCAAATGGCGGTGTTGCTTGTTAATTTGCAGCATCTGTTAGGCCACCAGCTCTTGAAGGTGATTTCTAGTCATATCAAAGCGGACGAAGTTTCGGCTAGATGCACGATTAGCAGCAATGTTGTTCTGGGTGTCTAAGCATGTTTGCAATGGAGCTCGGGACCCTTGAACGATGGTATTAGCTCTTTCTCCAGGGCAGGCAAGCCTATCCAAAATGGATTGCCTTTGTGACGAGTGTGGACTCTCATCAGACAATGAAGTCTCACGGCTGTCACGTGGATTGTAACATTATGTTTTTAGCAGGTTAGACTTGTATATGGTCATAAGGTACCATAATACTTGTTTAACATGTCTATTAATTTTTGAGATATTTTGAATTAATTTAGGCACTTTGCCGTAACACAGAGCGTGCAAAATGACTATTTTAACTTAGGAAAATAGCATTAATGCTAAATCAAAGGAAATAAACAAGGAAAATTTTATTAATAGGTCACAAATGTGTGAAAGAGAATGTGGTTAAATTTTGAGGACAAACGAAGTCAGTTTGGTATTTTTAAGGACACTGTAGAAGTGTTTTAATACTGGGTTGAGAAATAGCAGATATGAAAAATTATGAAAATGATGAAACAAGAACTTAGATGGATTCTAAGATTTATTTTAATGTTGGTGAAAGTTAAGAAACTTGATTTAGAAAAATCAAAGTGTTCTTAACAGATACGAAGTTTAACAAAAAAACCAAAATGCCCTAATTCTTATCTTTTAAAAGTGAGATTTTTATCGCTTCTTCTCATCTCTCTCCTGTGCATTTCTGTTCCTAAATCAAAGAAAAGAAAAAAGAGAAGAGGGAGGGAGATGGAGACAAAAATTAGAGAAGAGAAATAGGGGAGAAATGAGAGAAATGAGAAGAAAAGAGAAGGAAGAAGCCTAACCAAGGAAGAACCAAAGACCAAGCACCATGGAAGCTTGAGCTAGGGGGAATTTCTTTCACTTTTCTTCTTCATTCTTGTGTTCCCAAAATCTGGAAACTTGAGATTTGGTTCATGATTTGAAATAGAAACCATGAAATGTTGATTTTGTGTTGATTCATGATGTAAGAACTTGATTTCCTTTCTTGATTCTTAATGAGATTTAAAAAGGGGCATGAAACCCATGATGGATTTGTTTCTTTACCAGCTATTTCGTGTGCTTGAATAAGATAATTAGATGTTATTGTTAATGATTTTGGGTTTGATTTTTGGAAGGCTTGAGATCTGGCTCCAAATAGAGATTCTGGTTTCTGGTTTGAGCGCCTAGGCGCTCGAAATTGAGCGCCTGAGCACCCAGAACCCAAAATTTCATATCTGGATGCGCGATGAATGCCCAAGCACTCACGGTTGAGCGCCTGAGAGCACGTCTAGCGCCTGAGCGAGCGTCTAGCGCCTAGGCGCCCAGATCCTACCGCTTAGGCGCTAGACAAGCAGAATTGAATTTCTACTCTGTTTCTCAAGAATTTGCTTTTAAAATACAATGTAATGCCACATTGGAGATATATTAGATGAAAAAGAGCATAAATAATGTTATGTAAACGATGTTTATGCATGAGTTTTATTGATGAATTCCAAGATTTGGCATAATGATTATATATATATTGAACATGGATTTGAGATGAACTATATGATGCTTGATTGCATGATATGTTTGCATCCAGTGAGATTGATTAATGATATTTGAACACCCATGATGAGAATGATTTAATTATGCATTATGTTGCGTGATGATTTGATGAAATGGTTTTCTCTCACAGGTATCCACTTTATGGAACTGGGCTGAGTGTGGTTTTGGATTACCTTGCACTTGGGTAATGCCTGGTTAATGGTAAAAGAGAATAAAGAATCTCTTTATACCAGATTAATCGGGGTTAAGATCTGTTCTTCCCCTTTACCTGAGCTTCCCTAGTCATTAGTGGTTGAGAATGGATGTTCCCCTCCCACTTGGGGTGATCCTAAACCCGGGACAGCTGGGGCGTCGTATCCTAGCATCCAATGCGATATAAGGTCGTGGTCTATTCATGTGGATTGATTGAGGGTTACTAAGCATCCTCTCTCCTAGATTGAATGAGACATGGGTCCAGTTATCCAGAGTAGTTCTGTGTGATGAAGAGAGTCACAAAGAGGTTGAAGTGCACTAACCTAAAAGCAAACTACTACCAAGCCAATGGTTTTAAATGTTAGCATTGATTGAATCATGTGGTCTTGTGAAATGAGAATTTTTTATATGTATTGATATTGGGTAATATCATTTATTTCCACCCTGAGTTTTCATAAAAGGATTTATGACTTGAATGATTAAATGTTTTTCGTAATAAATAAACCATTTATTTCGAGAAGAGGAAGGAGATGGGTTTGGCCTTTTGCCACCTTCTTAGAAAAATAATAAATGTTTAAATGAAAATGAGGTTTTTTTTTCCTGAAATAATTGGAATTATTGTGATGACATAGTTTTAAACAAACCACTAAGAATTTTGATTCTCACCCCTACTATTCTCTATGGTTTCCATGATAATTCCAGGTGGCCGAGCAGATTCGCAAGTGTAAGGAGCTTACTTGAAGGATTAGTAGGGATGTTCTTAGTTAGGTATATAATGCGCGAATATGTATAATTAGTATATTATTCCTTTCATTATGTATGTAAATTGTAACACCCCAAAATTTGCTATTTCTGAGGAATGTCTGAATTGTACTATTTTGTGATTTCTGTGTGATGTAAATTTATTTTGACTATTTTGTGACTGTTTTTGATTTTTGTGTGTGATTTACTCCGAGTTAAGAAAATAATAATTTTTGGGTCAGGGAAAATCTTTGACGATTTATTCGGAGTCGGGGTGTAACACCCTTCCTGGGGATGTCACATTTATGATGCAGAAAAACAAAATAAAATAAAATACTTACCCAAGTTATAAAACTTTTGGTACATAATTAATATTAGTGGTAAATTTTTTTCTTTACATTTATAATATTAAATAAAATAATGTGGAATACGAAATAAGATCAAACATAAACTCACCATAATATACATATGATTTTGTCTAAAGTCTACAATTAATTTACAACTACAAAATATTTACTAAAGCTGTAAAAAGTCAGTATGATACTAAGTCATAATGCCTAAGACATGAGCCCTTGTCATAAGACAATTTCCCTAGTTGGGAATGTCTTGATCGATAGAAATTCGACCCAAAAGTGTATCGAAGTTCTCTCTAGGAGTATAGTGAAACTCATCCCACAACTCCCTAATAGGCAAAATAACCTGTACGAAAGTAACCGTATAACGAGTAGTAACGAACCCCTATCGAGTCCCACTTATTGATAAAGTCATGTTACCACTGTACTCTATGTGTCCAGTGTCCCAGTGGACGTACCAAGCCTCAGCGCCTTCGAGAAATTGTAGTCTAAAGAAACCTAATTGGCCTCCTCTTGCCGCCATTGTAGTCTTCGGTAATATAAATATAAAGTAGAAACAAAACAGACAATACAATAAAGAGGTGAGACAATCTACATCATTACCCTCATGGCAATAAAGAAAATGACAATACAACATATGACAATACAATACATATTAAAATAACACATACCATTATATCATACACATTATAGCAAATTAATACATCATATACAGTATAGCAAATTAATACATCAAATTACTACATCATATCATGCACAATATATCAAAGCAATAGATCATACATTTTATCACAGATTATGGTAAGCAGTAAAATGCGAGATAATGCATGAACGAAGAAAGTACTGAGATAATGCATGAACACACACTGACTCGTTCCTACTCCATGGAGCTAAACACGGATATCTGAGAGAATGATCCGAATAGAAACTAATAATACTTTATGTCTGCCCAACCAAACTATTGCACTGTCCAATCTTTGTGTCTATAGTCCACAGTCCAAAACATCGTGTAGTAGTACACAGTCCAAACATCGTGTACCACAGGCATAGTACTTAATAGTCTCCTCAAGATCTCGATTAAGAATAGTGCTTGTCAAGATCATTAGTGTGTTATCCGTTACCACGGCCCAGAGGTGCTACCACTGTCCACATATGGGATCCTCCGCACATTAATGCCTCCAAGTTCAATAAATGAACCACACTACGCCTATCACACCAAATCACGATGTAATTCGCCTCATCAATCAATCACCAATTATAACCCAAATTGGCACAATACTCTAAGCATGATCTAAATTTACAAAATTATCCTTATTATCCAAATTTTACCATAATTATAAAAAATTATCAAAATACCCTTAGTCACAAAATAACAAAGTATAGTACGTCCCACCTGACAGTACTACACCGCAATATGTCTGGGTCCACCACTTTGGCCCGACAGCAAAACTTACTGTATCTTTCAATCGCGTAGGAATTTTATCGCATTTTCACAATCTCGTTGTTTTCACAAACGTTTTTAAATCGTGTAAATATATTTTGATGTTTTTAAATATCACAAAATCTTTTTAAATCATTTTCTCAATCGCGTAAGATTCTTAATTCATTTTCTTAATCGAATAGCTTAAAATTATCATTTTTGATATGTGTAAAACTATATATAATACATTTAAAATACGTAAAGTATTTTCCTTGTGTTTTAAATATAGTATGGAATCTTTTCATTTTATTCGTCTGTTTTTAGTAAATTTTGGCAGTATTTTGCCTATAAAATCAGTATAAGGTATTTTTAAAGATTTTCCACTAAATATGGTTTTATTTTATTTTTACCCAATAATTACGCTTTGAAACTTGCTAACGCGCTTCAAAATTTATAAAATGAGCTCTACGTTAGTTTTTTTCAAGCATTGAATTTATTTCTTAGTTAAACTAAATTCTGCTAAGTTAGAATTCTAAAACTGAATTTATTCCTTTTATTTTCTCAATGATCCATTGGAATCAATTTATGTTGTAAAACGATTACCTAACCTATCTTAGTAAATAAAATGGCATGTTGGCCAAATCAAAATAAAATGGCATTTAATTATACACTAAATGGCATGTTGGCCATAATTAACTTAAATCAACTTTAATTTGATTATTTTACCTAGATTCCTCAAATCAGTAATTTAAAAAAATTGCTGAGAACATTTTGGTTCTCGATTTGGATGTAAGGCCGTGAGCCTCATAATGTGTTCTTTGGAACACTCATGCAAACCGTACATGTTATTCACATCCTACTTTAATAATTATATAATTATAAACACATGCAATTATATAATCACATACAAAATACATACAATTTATTTAAAACCATAAACATGCATAGCAAAAATAATGAAAGCTATAATCATGCATAGCAAAATAAATCACAAATAGGAAAACATTTGAACAATCACAAAAATAATAAAAACCATAAACAATCACACAAATCGAATTCTTATGGATTCTTCATACACAATCAAATCCATTTTCCCATCACCACTTAGGGTTGATGAGATTAAATCTCCCTCTTACCTCTTGAAGACAATTAATCGGTTAGTTTCCTTCTTTCTTGAAATTTTGTGCAATCTCCCAAACAAATCCCTAAAATTCTTAAACAATTAGTAAAAACACATACAAGGTACAATATTAGAAAACCATGGAACAATCATGGTTAGAAAAATTAGAAATCCAATTTTGAATCATAGAATCAAAACTTACCCTTAAGAAAGTAAGCAAAAGGTTGGATTTTGGACAAGATAGAGTAGGAATTTGGAAAAACTTTGTGAATGAAAAGTGTTTAAAATAGGATTTGGGTTTAGGAAATATGATGAGATAAAATTATAGAGGTTTGGTTGTGGGTGTAGGGTATATGGCTGAATATGGAGAGAAAGAAAGAAAAGAAAAGTGTTCTTGGTTCTTGGTAGTTTTTGGAGAGAAAATGGATGCTTTGATTTGTGATAAGTGTAATAAAATGAAAGTAAAGAGTAAATGCAAGGCTGCTGCCGTGTGAGTGTTTTTGGGTGAGGTTGAGTGTTCAATTTGGCAAGGTAAATATCCAAATGAATGCACATGGTGGTGCACATAGTTTATGACAATTTGGAGGGTTCAAGAAGCTAGTAGAACCAAGCCATCCAAGCCTCCAAGCTGCTGCCCAAAACCATGCAGCCCTCCTTCATTTTAGTGACTTAATTGTTTCTAAATTACTCCTAATTACATGCTAACTAATTAGGGAATTAGTTAGGTTAAATATCCTAACTAATCTTAATTAACATACTAATCATATAACTAATTAATTTAGTATATATTAGCATATATTATAACCTCTAATTAATATTAGGATGTCTAATTAGTATTTAGATTATAATTAATTCATAACTAAGCTAGTTCACTTAGTTTACTAATTAAGTAATTAGATTAG
Organism: Ormosia semicastrata; assembly: GCA_029884595.1. NCBI lineage: Eukaryota > Viridiplantae > Streptophyta > Magnoliopsida > Fabales > Fabaceae > Ormosia > Ormosia semicastrata. The sequence goes on from JAQQTO010000060.1 coordinate 73,710,990, forward strand.
TCAAATTAAGCTTAATTAGCTACTAACCAAATTCAAGCCTACAATTTTTGACTTAATTCTAACCATTGATTCATCTACAATTCCTAGCCATAGATTACATCTAAGGTAGATATCAATTGGTCATAAAACTATCATTCTAATCTCACCATTGATTAGATCAACGGCTAAGGTTAAAGGCTTCCTAACTAAGTCTTCATCCAACGGTCCTAATCAAAGTCCATGCTCCTTTTGTTGACCTTTTCCTATTGGTTTTAAAAAGTCAAGCCACTTTCGTTGACTTGCTCTCACTGGCTAGAATTTGTTCGGTCGGCCTGATTATTTGCTTTTCCTAAATACGGGTCCCACAGTACTTTTAAAGATCCGTGGTCAAACCGAAGTAGATTTTTACTGTTTTTGAGATAGTAGGTACTGTAATACAAAATAACATTATAATAATATAAAATTATTTTATTACACAGTTAAATCCTAAAAATTACGAGATTAATATATATATCAATCAGAATTGGGTTTAGTAAGATCCCCTAGCTCCAATTAATTAAAATAAGATTTTTAGGCTAGAAAATTATTATTTCCATGACTCGGAGCAAATCACACACAACTTGATCAAGTACACTCACGGAACAGTCAAATTTAATTTACTGCTCACAGAATTCACAAAACAGTACATTTCGGGACTATATTGTAATTATCCCAAAAGTTGGGGTGTTACACGGGGGAGTATACTAAACCCGAATCCGAGAGATACGTTACCCAATCTTTTAATATTTAGAATTTATCTGTGAAATAAAAATATTTCACGTTTTATTATCTGTTGGATAATATCTACTAATTTGTGAGTAATAGCTTCTACTTATTGGGTAATACATCCTGTATCTTTTGTCCGTTGGACAATAGACTGGGAAAAGTCTTTGTGACTCATAATTTGGTGAACCAATAGGAATTGATTAATGTTAATGGCTTGATTTTTCTAAGCCAATAGAATCTGGTCAACAATAATGGCTAGACTAGTTAGCCAAGAAACTAAGTAATCTAACTAAGTTAACCTAAAGCCTAAGTAGTAACTAAATGGAACAAACTTAGTTTACTACTCCTTAGAGTTCCACGGTTTCAAGGAGATTCTAGAGCTTTCTAGAATGCCTGATTCTTATAGTGTGACCAATGCATGACCTAAGCCTTGTAACTAAATAGTTAGCCATGTAACTAATTGAACTAACTAAGTTAGCTTAAGTGTAACTAGGAACTACATGAATCAAAACTTAGTTACCTTTTCTCCATGTGCTCCACGGCTACCTAGTGCTTCTAGGATGTTCATGAACAAGTTAAACATCTATTGTGACTAAGGAGTGATCACTTAATGACATAAGCCATGTGAAACCATGTGCTTAGTTTTTATCTTGTTGAATAAGTTTTAACCTTCCTATCCTATGCACTCCACGGTCAAGCTCAATAAAAAAATTGGATATTTCACTTCATCAATATCACTTTGTGACATAAACTCTTCACTTCATTCTTTCTCATCCAAGAACAACAAAGAAACTCCATTCTCTCCCTCTTGAGAAGCTCTCAGCCTCCACATCCAACACCAACATCCAATCTCCTATGATTTCATCCAACACCATTTTCTTAACCTAGACAAGATTCTAAACACCTTTCATGTTGTAAGTTTCACTTAGTTCATCCATTTGGTGCTTTAAAATCAAGCTAGAGTTTTCTACTCCTATAGGTAAAATCTTTGTTTCTTGGTTCTAACTTGATTCTTAAGTTTCTAAGCCATGATTGATCCATAGTTTCTCTTTTTCAAGCTTAGTTTATGACTTTGTCTTGTTTTAAGCTTGTTAGGGTTCTTCTTTGGAGGCTCACAAAAATCCCTAGGAGAAGCAACTTGAAGGATTTTGTCTTCCTTGAGGTAAGAGGGAGATTAACTAGTGTTGGTGGTGAGGGAATGACTTGTTTGTGGTGAAAAATTCATAAGGGTTTATTCACTTGTGTGGTTTAAGTTTGCTTTGTTTGTGATGATTTTTGGTTGGTATGATTTATAACTTTGATTATATGCTTTAATTTGTGATTGTGGAAGCATGTTGATTATTGTATATGGCATGATGTAATTTATATGATGAGGATGAGTATGAAGGTTCCAAAGAACCTATGGAGGCTCACGGCCTCAACACCACCATTGGAGCAAAATGTTTTAAATTATTTTTCTAATCATAAATTAAATGATTTAATGACAAGGGATTGAATTAAAGGTTTTTACAAAGAATAAGGTGATAGAAAATAATTAAATATGATTTATGAAGCATATAGTGTAATTCGGCCAACATGCCTATTTTTGATACTCTAGATCCAAAATTATTTTACTAAGTGTAGACTTAGGCATTTAATTAATAGAAAATTAATTTGATAGGTTTTTAGATATAAAAAGAAAGTAAACTAATTTTTAGAATAAGTTCAGGGTAATTTTGTGAGAAATAATAGAAAATGCTACATAAAGAATTTTTAATAATAAAATATGGTAAATAAAGCCATAATAATTATTTTATGTGAAAAATATTAGAGAAACATCACTTATTTTCAAAATAGTGATTTTTAAGCTATCAGATTGAGAAAATGTTTAAAAATCCCTACATGATTTAAAAAATGTTTGAAAATATTTCTGTGAATATAAAAATGCTGGAAAATACTTACCCGATTTGAAAATGTAAGAAAAATGTTCTGCGATTGTGAAAATGCGATAAAATGTTTATGAGATTGGAAATAACAGCAGGTTGCTGTCGGGCTATTATGGTGGGCCCGGTTATGTTGAATAGTGATACCGCCAGGAGATGGCATGTGTATGTGAAATACTGTGAGAATGATGATTGCATGTGCATTTGAATCATACATCATGCATTAAAAAGCGTGTCAACTAGGAGATTGAATTTACACCTTCGTGCGGGTGAGAATTGTGTAGTTACGATCTTCAATGATCTTGGAGACGTCGAGGTGTGGAATGTCACATGTAGCCAAATGGTAGCACCTTTGTGCCGTGGTTTTGTAACGCCCTTGTGGGGATGTCACATTTTTAATGCAATAAAATAAAATTCTTACCCAAGTTGTAAAACGTTTGGTACATAAATAATATTAGTGGAAAAATTTTTCCTTTTTATATTTATTAACGTTAAATAAAATGACACAGGGCACAAAATGAAGCAAAACATAATCACACCATAATATACATATGATTTTGTCTGAAGTATACAATTAATTTACAACTACTAATATTTAATAAAGCAGTAAAACGTCAGTATAATACTAAAACATAACACCTAAGACATGAGCCCTTGTCAGAAGACAAATTCCCTAGTTGGGAATGTCTTGATCGATAGAAATTCGACCAAAATTATATCGAAGTTCTCTCTAGGAGTGTGGTGAAATTCATTCCACAACTCCCTAATAGGTAAAATAACCTCTACAAAAGCAACCGTATAAAATGAAGTAACGAACCCATGGCGAGTCCTACTTACTGATAAAGTAACGTCACCACTGTATTCTATGTGTCCTGTGTCCCAATGGACATACCAAGCCTCAGCACCTTCGAGAAACTGTAGTCTAAAGAAACCTAATTGACCTCTCCTTGCCGCCATTGTAGTCTTTGATGATATAAACATAAAATAGAAATAGACAGAGCAATACGATAAAGAGGTGAGACAATCTACATCATTACCATCATGGTAATAAAGAAAATGACAATACAAACAAATATCACAATAATACATGCCATCATTTCACATACAGTACATCAAATCAACACTTCATACATTCTATCACAGATTATAGTAAACATTAAAATGCAGATAATGAATGATAACACACACTGACTCGTTCCTACTCCATGGAGCTAAACACAGACATCAGAGAGAATGATCCGAAAAGAACTATCAGTATCCCAAGCTGCCCAACCAAACTATTACACTGTCCAACGTCGTGTCTATAGTCCACAGTCCAAAACATTGTGTAGTAGTACATAGTCCAATACATCGTGCACTACAGACATTGTACTAAATAGTCTCCACAAGATCTCGATTAAGAATAGTGCTTATCGAGATCATTAGTGTGTTGCCTGTTACCACGGCCCAGAGGCGCTACCACTGTCCACATATGGGATTCTCCGCACACTAATGCCTCCAAGTTCAAATAATGAACCACACTACGCCTATCACACCCACAACACGGTGTAATTCGTCTCGTCAATCAATCGCCAATTATCAACCAAATTGACACAACTCTCTAAGCATGATCAAGAATTACCAAAATACCCTTAGTCTCAATATATTACCATATTTACAAAAATACCCTCAATCTCAATGTTTCAAAATATAGTATGTCTCCACTTGACAGTACTGTCTCACAACATGTCCAGGTCCACCACTTTGGCCCGACAGTAAAACTCACTGTTCCATTTAGTTGCATAGAAATTTTATCGCATTTTTACAATCGCGTCACTTTTACAAGCATTTTTAAATCGCGTAAATATATTTTGACATTTTTGAACATCGCGTAATATTTTTAAATCATTTTCTCAATCGCGTAAGATTTTTAAATCATTTTCTTAACCATATAGCTTAAAGTCTTTATTTTAGCAATGCACAGGCTTTATCTAGTACTTTTAAACTACGTAGAATATTTTACTTACGTTATAAATATATTATGAAATCTTTTTATTTTATTTGGCTGATTTTAGTAAATTTCAGCAGCATTTTGCCTACAAAATCAGTATATGGTATTTTTGACATTTTCCTCTAAATACTGTTCATTTTAACCTTACCCAACAGTTACACCTTGAAACTTGCTAACGTGCTTCAAAACTCAGAGAATGAGCTCTATGCTAATACTTTTCATGCGTTCTCTTTAATTCTCACTTGTAATAAATTCTGCTAATTTGGAATTCTAAACTAAGTTTATTCATTTTATTTCCCAAAGATTCATTGGAATCAATTTCTTTTGTAGATTAGTTACTTAACCTACCTTAGAAAATAACCTTGATATTTAATTGTATATTAAATGGCATGTTGGCCAAAATCAATCTAAATCATTCTCAAATTTATTATTTTACCTAGATTCATTAAATCATTATTTTAGAAAATGGTTGAGAAGATTTTGGTTTTCTTTTTATTGGAGGAGTTGTGAGCCTCTATTGTGTTCTTTGGAACACTCATGCAATCCTTACATGTTATTCACATCCTACATTAATAATCATATATCTATAAACACATGCAATATATTTTTTAAAAAACAATATATTTTAAAAACTATAAACATGCTTGCAAACAAAATCAACCACAAATAGGAAAAATAATAAACAACCACACAAATGAATCCTTATGGATTCTTCACACACATACAATCCATTTTCTCATCACCATAAAAGGTGATGAGATTAAATCTCCCTCTTACCTCTTGAAGACAAAGATCTCTTAGTCTCCTTCTCTCCTTTGATTTTCGTGTAGCCTTCAAAATAAATCCCTAAAATTCTTAAACAATAAGCAAAATCACATACAAGGCTTCATATTGAAGAACTATGGAACAAACATGGTTTAGAAAATCACAAACTAAATTTTAAACCATAAAAACCAAAGTTTACCTTTAGGGAAGTAAACAAAAGATTGGATTTTGAAGTAGAAGGAGTAGGTTTTTGACAAAACCTTGTAAAAGAAAAGTGTTTAGGAGATAATTTTGGTTTAGGAAATGTGAAGAGGTAAAATTATAGAATATTGGTGGTGTATTTGGGTGTGTGAGCCGAAATCTAGAGAGAAAATAGAAGAGAAAAGATGCTTGGTGTTCTTGGGAATTTTGGAGAGAAAAATAAGCTAAGCTTTTAGATAAGTGTAAGAGTGAATATTGAGAGTGAATTTGAGGGGGGGCTGCCGTGAGTGTATAGGAGAGTTTAGAGGATTTACTTGAATAGCAAAATATCACAAATGGGTTCATACTTGAAGCACATGGCTTATGTCACCATTTGGCCACCTAATGTGCATGCAAGATGGTTCAAGAAACTTGGAGAGGCTTACCAAGCTCTTTGGCTGTGTGGCCTTAATAGGATTAGGGGCTTGGGTTGATTTTAATTAATGGCTAAACACATACTAATTAAATGGTTAGTTAATTAGGTTAAGTCTCCTATTAACACTTAATTAACATTCAAATTACATAACAATTTAATTAAATATATAATTACATATATCATAGCCTCTAAATAAAATTAGGATATCTAATTAATAATTAGATTATAACTAATCAATAACTAGGTTAGCTTACTTAGTTCCTTAATTAGGTAATTAGATTAACCAAATTAAGTTTAATTAGCTTCTAAGTAAAGTCAAGCCACTATGTTTGACTCAATCTCAACCTTTGATTTTAACTTTAATTCCTAGCCCTTGATTTGATCTAAGGTGGATATTACTTAGTGATTAAACTAGAATTGTTCTCACACCATTGATTTGATCAACGGTTATGATCAAAAGCATCTTAATCAAGCTTTTCATCCAATGGTCCACAAAGAAGTCTTTGCCTCTTTATTTGACCACTTCTTATTGGTTTAAAATAGTCAAGCCACTTTCGTTGACTTGTTCCTATTAGCTTAGAATCTAGTCCAGTCAGAATCATTGACTGCTTTTCTAAATGCGGCTCCTACAGACTTTTTCGGGTCCATGGTCATTTTGAAGCAGATTTCTACTATTTTTGAGATGTAATCTTGTCAAATAAAATAATATTATAATAATATAAAATTATTTTATTACATAGTTAAATCCTAAAAATTAAAAGATTAATATATATATATCAATCAGAATTGGGTTTAGTAAGATCCCCCAGCTCCAATTAATTAAAATAAGATTTTTTTCGACCAAAAAATTATTATTTTCTTGACTCGGAGCAAATCACATACAACAGTCAAATACACTCACGAAACAGTCAAATTCAATTTACTACTCACAGAAATTACAAAACAGTACATTTGGGACTATATTGTAATTAACCCAAAAGTTAGGGTGCTACAGGTATCCTATGCAAACATACTGACGATCTTGACGGAGTTACTACTCTTTTCGTGATTGGTTGAGAGTGTCTTGTATGAGTCATGTTGCGCACATTGATATAATATATTGGCACATGATTTGAGGCTGATGATATATAAACATGTACTCCCTATTTTTCTCTCCAAAATTGTGATTAGCTCCATGGAGTAGGAATGGGTTGCTGTGTATATGCATAGTTGGTCAGCATATTGATGTGATAATTATGATTATCTGATATATTATTTGTGATGCAACAGTATAACTTTATGTGTTGTTATTATATCTGTATATCTACTATCATTTTTCTATACTGCCATACTGGTATTGATGTAGGGGATCTCACCTCTTTACTGTGTTATATCTGTTTTATTGTGTATGTTTGATGAAGACCAAGGAGTAAAGTGGCTCGAGGAAAAGGTTTAAGCCTGGATAATGAACGAGATCACGAAAACATGGTTGCAGCGGCTAATGTGATACGAAGGATGGCAGATGTCATTGTGCAGCAGAACCAAAGAGCTGCTTAACAACAGGTAGAAAATGCAGAAGCCCAGAATTTGTCTGAGTTTCATCGAAACAATCTGCCACTTTTTAGAGGCAAGTTTGATTCGGAGAAGGCAAGTTTGTGGATCCAAGAGCTAGAAAAGATTTTTGAAGGAATAGGATGTACGGACGGCCGCAAAGTGACTTATGCCACATTTATGTTGATGGGAGATGGTGAAAATTAGTGGAAAGCAACTCAGAGAGTACTAAAAACTGAAGGAAGGGAAAATACATGGGAGGTATTCTGTGAAGTATTTCTGGAAAAATATTTTCCATATAGTGCAAGGCTTGCCAAGGAGATGGAATTTCTTGGGCTATGACAAGGTTGGATGACGGTTAACGAGTATGCTGCGAAGTTTGAGAGCTTGTCGAAGTTCTCACGGTATCTCCAGATCTAGCCGGATGAGGTTTGGAAATGTCACAAGTTTGAGGAAGGTTTATAAGTTGAATTGAAGAAAGGGGTACTGCCAATGCGAATGAACCAGTTCTCATCATTGATGGATATGTGTTGCAGACTTGAAGAATTAGAGCCATCGCGAGATACAAGGAGCCGTAACTTTGGATTATCTAGGTTCTAATGGGGAGGAAGCAATAACAATAACCGGTTTCAGCAGAAACTATATTCCCTACCGTTGGGAAGCCAACAACTACAACAACAACCACGTGGAGGAGGTTCGAGTAGCAGTCATTTTGGTCAGACTGTGGCACCGCCAATGAAGTGTCTGAAGTGTGGAAAGGGCCATATGACAAGGGACTGCACAATCAGGGGAATAATTTGCTTTAGATGTGGAAAGCCTGGTCACATCTCGAGGGACTGTGATCAAGCAAAGGTGGAGCCTTCAGTAAGTAATGTTCGTGCTGCTAAGCCACAAGTTAGTGGGTGAGTGTATACAATGAGCGGAGTTGAGGCCTCTCAGTTTGAAGATTTTATCAAGGGAGAATGTGTCATATCAAGTAATCTTTTAACTGTACTATATGATTCAGGTGCAACATATTCATTTATTGCATATGACTGTGTGGATCGTTTGGGATTGCCTGTGTCTTTTTTGAAATTTCAATTAATTGTTTCTACACCAACTGCCAAACTTGTTAGTACTTCTAAAATATGCCTAAATTATCTTGTTACTATCAATAATCAAGCTTTTTCTATTAATTTAGTTTGTTTGTCTCTTAACGATATTGATATAATCTTAGGAATGGATTGGTTATCTTCTAACCATATCCTGTTAGACTGTTCTAAAAAGACCGTAGTATTTCCTGAGAATGAGGTTTCTGGATTTTTGATTGCCAAACAAGTCGAACCTTTATTGAGGGATGGAGCCCAAGGATATATGCTACTATCTTCTTTAGGAGTCAAGAGTGAGAAGGATGTGAATGCTATTTCGATTGTAAATGAGTTTCCTGAAGTTTTTCCTGATAAGGTACCTGGATTACCACCAGAAAGAGAGATAGAATTTTCTATCGATCTTATACCAGGAGCAGGTCCTATATCAATTGCACCGTACCGGATGTCGCCGTCAGAATTAGCAGAGTTAAAGAAGCAATTGGAGGAACTGTTGGAAAAATAGTTTGTAGGACCTAGTGTTTCACCATGGGGAGCTCCAATGTTATTAGTCAAAAAGAAGGATGGATCTTCATGTTTGTGTGTGGACTACCGCCAGTTAAACAAGGTCACGATAAAGAACAAGTATCCACTTTCAAGGATTGATGATTTGATGGACTAATTGAAAGGAGCAGCTGTTTTCTCTAAGATAGATCTACAATCAGAATATCATCAAATTCTTGTCAAGGTAGAGGATATACCTAAGACAGCTTTTTGAATGCGCTATGGGCACTATGAGTATCTTGTGATGCCGTTTGGAGTGACGAATGCTCCTGCGATATTCATGGATTACATGAATAGGATCTTTCGTCCATGTCTAGACAGATTTATCATTTTTATCGATAACATTCTGATCTATTCTTAAAGTCAAGAAGAGCATGCTGAACATCTTAGCATAGTTCTCCAGATTTTAAAGGAGAAGAAATTATACGCAAAGCTATCAAAATGTGAATTCTGGTTGGAAGAAGTTTAGTTTTTGGGTCACGTGATTTCCAAGGAAGGAATTGCAGTGGATCCAGCAAAGGTGGAGACAGTTCTTCAGTGGGAAAGGCCAAGGACAGTAACTGAGATCCAGAGTTATGTTAGATTAGCCAAATATTACCAAAGGTTTTTTGAAGGTTTTTCCAAGATAGTCGGACCTTTTACATAACTCACAAGGAAGAATCAAGCTTTTGTTTGGATGGATGAATGCGAAGAGAGTTTCCAAGAATTAAAGAAAAGATTGACTATCGCACCAGTGCTGATTCTACCGGATCCAAACGAGTCTTTTGAGGTATACTGTGATGCTTCTTATCAAGGATTAGGATGTGTATTGATGCAGAATAAAAATGTGGTAGCGTATGCTTCAAGACAACTGAAGGTACATGAAAAGAATTACCCAATGTATGATTTAGAATTGGCCGCAGTTGTGTTCACATTAAAGATTTAGAGGCATTTTCTTTATGGTGCAACGTTCAATGTTTTCAGTGATCACAAAACTCTAAAATATTTGTTTGATTAGAAGGAGTTGAATATGAGGCAGAGAAGATGGTTAGAATTTCTAAAGGATTATGACTTTCAGCTTCAATATCATCCTAGAAAGGCGAATATTGTGGCAGATGCTTTAAGTAGGAAGATGCTCAATGTTTCTGCTATGATGATCAAAGAGGAAAAATTGATAGAGTAATTTAGAGATATGTGGCTATCGGTAGAATTAGCGCCAGGAAGAATTTGTTTGAATATGGTCACTATTCTGAATGATTTGCTGGAAGAAATCTGAGAAAAGCAGGGAGATGATTAGTTTTTGCTAAACGAGAGGGAATTCTTGAAGCAAGGTCGTGTGGCAATGGTTGAGGAAGGATCTGACTGGGTCTTAAGGTTCAAAGGTAGGATTTGTATACTAAATGATCTCGATCTTAGGAAGGCAATTCTCGATGAAGCTCACACCAGCAGGTTGAGTATACATCCTGGAATGACCAAGATGTATTAAGACCTGAAACAATTGTTTTGGTGGCCCGGAATGAAGAGAGATGTTGCTGAACACGTGTCATCTTGTCTTGTGTGTCAAAAGGCAAAGGTTGAACATCAAAGACCAGCAGATATGCTGCAACCCCTAACTATTCCAGAATGGAAATGAGATAGTATTGCAATGGATTTTGTTACTGGATTGCCAAAGACTAAGAAATGTCATGATTCTATATGGGTCATTATTGATCGGCTTACGAAGTCTGGTCACTTCTTGCCAATCAATATTAGGTATTCAATGGAGAAATTGACCCAGGTGTACATTAGTGAAATTGTTAGACTTCACGATGTACCCTCTAGTATCATTTCTGATAGAGATCCAAGGTTCATATCAAGGTTTTGGCCAAGTCTACATGAAGCAATGGGGACTAAACTTCGTTTGAGTTCTGCCTACCATCCGCAAACTGATGGTCAAACGGAGAGAACTATACAGTCACTGGAGGATCTGCTAAGAGCTTGTGTGTTAGAACAAAAAGGGAGTTGGGATGAATTCTTGCCTTTGGTAGAATTCACCTATAACAACAATTTTCACTCAAGTATAGGAATGGAACCTTATGAAGCATTGTACGGATGACGATGCTGAACACCTTTGTGTTGGTATCAAGATGGAGAGAGTATGACCATAGGACCTAAGGTGGTGCAACAAACGACAGAGAAGGTGAAAATGATTCAAGAGAAAATGAGGGCAACTCAGAGTAGACAGAGAAGCTATGCTGATAAAAGAAGAAGACCTCTTGAATTTGAGGAAGGTGAGCATGTGTTTTTGCGAGTCACACCCACAACTGGTGTCGGAAGGGTTATAAAATCTAGAAAACTCACTCCTAAATTCATTGGACCCTATCAAATTCTTTGTCGGATAGGTCCAGTTGCTTACTAGATAGCTTTACCGCCTTTTCTCTCCAACCTTCATAATGTTTTCCATGTGTCCCAGTTAAGAAAGTATATCCTCGATCCCTCTCATGTCATTCATCCTGATGAGGTACAATTGAAAGAAAATTTGACGTATGAGACACTTCCTGTTAAGATTGAAGATAGGAGGGTGAAGCAACTTAGATGGAAGGAAATTTCATTAGTAAAAGTGATCTGGAATGAAACACCAGGAGATGCTACGTGGGAGATAAAAGATAAGATGAGGGAACAATATCCACAATTGTTCTAAGGTATGATAAATTTTAGGGACGAAATTCTTTTTTGTGGGGGAGAGTTGTAACACCCCAAAATTTACTATTTCTCAATAATGTCTGAATTGTACTGTTTTGTGATTTCTGTGTGCTGTAAATTTATTTTGACTATTTTGTGACTATTTTTGATCTTGTGTGTGATTGACTGCAAGTTAGGAAAATAATAATTTTCGGGCTGGGGAAAATCTTTGACGATTTATTCGGAGCTGGGGGAGCTTACTAAACCTGAATCTGAGAGATACGTTACCTGATATTTTAATTTTTAGAATTTACCTGTGAAATAAAAATATTTCACATTTTATTATCTGTTGGACAGTATCTACTGATTTGCGAGCAGTAGCTTCTATCCATTGGGTAATAGATCCTGTATCTTTTGTCTGTTGGACAATAGACTGGAAAAAGTCTTTGTGACTCATAATTTGGTGAACCAATAGGAATTGGTTAATGTTAATGGCTTGATTTTTCTAAGCCAATAGAATGTGGTCAACAATAATGGCTAGACTAGTTAGCCAAGAAACTAAGTAATCTAACTAAGTTAACCTAAAGCCTAAGTAGTAACTAAATGGAACAAACTTAGTTTGCTATTCCTTCGAATTCCACAGTTTCAAGGAGATTCTAGAGCTTTCTAGAATGCATGATTCTTTTAGTGTGACCAATGTATGACCTAAGCCTTGTAACTAAATAGTTACCTATGTAACTAAGTGAATTAACTAAGTTAGCTTAAGTGTAACTAGGAACTACATGAATCAAAACTTAGTTACCTTTTCTTCATGTGCTCCACGGCTACCTAGTGCTTCTAGGATGTTCATGAACAAGTTAAACATCTAATGTGACCAAGGAGTGATCACTTAATGACATAAGCTATGTGAAACCATGTGCTTAGTTTTTATCTTGTTGAATAAGTTTTAACCTTCCTATCCTATGCACTCCACGGCCAAGCTCAAGAAAAAAATTGGATATTTCACTTCATCAATATCACTTTGTGACATAAACTCTTCACTTCATTCTCTCTCATCCAAGAACAACAAAGAAACTCCATTCTCTCCCTCTTGAGAAGCTCTCGGCCTCCACATCCAACACTAACATCCAATATCCTATAATTTCATCCAACACCATTTTCTTAACCTAGACAAGATTCTAAACACCTTTCATGTTGTAAGTTTCACTTAGTTCATCCATTTGGTGCTTTAAATTCAAGCTAGAGTTTTCTACTCCTAAAGGTAAAATCGTTGTTTCTTGGTTCTAACTTGATTCTTGAGTTTCTAGGCCATGATTGATCCATGGTTTCTCTTTTTCAAGCTTAGTTTATGACTTTGTCTTGGTTTTAAGCTTGTTAGGGTTCTTCTTTGGAGGCTCACGAAAATCCCTAGAAGAAGCAACTTGAAGGATTTTGTCTTCCTTGAGGTAATAAGGAGATTAACCTCATCAACCAAGTGTTGGTGGTGAGGGAATGGCTTGTTTGTGGTGAAAAATCCATAAGGATTTATTCACTTGTTTGGTTTAAGTTTGCTTTGTTTGTGATGATTTTTGGTTGGTATGATTTATAACTTTGATTATATGCTTTAATATGTGATTGTAGAAGCATGTTGATTATTGTATATGGCATGATGTGATTTATGTGATGAGGATGAGTATGAAGGTTCCAAAGAACCTATGGAGGCTCACGGCCTCAACACCACCATTGGAGCAAAATGTTTTAATTATTTTCCTAATCATGGATTAAATGATTTAATGACAAGGAATTGGATTAGAGGTTTTTATAAAGAATAAGGTGATAGAAAATAATTAAATATGATTTATGAAGCATATAGTGTAATTCAGCCAACATGCCTATTTTTGATACTCTAGATCCAAAATTATTTTACTAAGTGTAGACTTAGGTATTTAATTAATAGGAAATTAATTTGATAGGTTTTTAGACATAAAAAGAAAGTAAACTAATTTTTAGAATAAGTTCAGTGTAATTTTGTGAGAAATAATGGAAAATGCTACATAAAGAATTTTTAATAATAAAATATGATAAATAAAGCCAAAATAATTATTTTATGTGAAAAATATTAGAGAAACGTCACTTGTTTTGAAAATAGTGATTTTTAAGCTATCAGATTGAGAAAATGATTTAGAATTGCTACGCGATTGGGAAAATGTTAAAAAATCCCTACGCGATTTAAAAAATGTTTGAAAATATTTTTCAGATTATAAAAATGCTAGAAAATACTTACGCGATTTGAAAACGTAAGAAAAATGTTCTGCGATTGTGAAAATGTGATAAAATGTTTACACGATTAGAAATAATAGTAGGTTGCTGTCGGGCTATTATGGTGGGCCCAGTTATGTTGAATAGTGATATCGCCAAGAGATGGCGTGTGTATGTGAAATACTGTGAGAATGATGATTGCATGTGTATCTGAATCATACATCATGCATTGAAAAGCATGTCAGCTTAATTGGTTAAGGCAATACGCCTAGGAGATTGAATTTACACCTTCGTGCGGGTGAGAATTGCGTAGTTACAATCTTTAGTGATCTTGGAGACGTCGGGGTGTGGAATGTCATATGTGGCCAGATCCTATGCAAACACACCGACGATCTTGACGGAGTTACTACTCTTTTTGTAATTGGTTGAGAGTGTCTTGTATGAGCCATGTTGCGCACATTGATATAATATATTGGCACATGATTTGAGGCTGACGATATACAGACATGTACTCCCTATTTTTCTCTCTAAAATTGTGATTAGCTCCATGGAGTAGGAATTGGTCGTTGTGCATATGCATAGTTGGTCAGCATATTAATGTGATAATTATGATTATCTGATATATTATCTGTGATGCAACAATATAACTTTTTGTGTTGTTATTATATCTATATATCTACTGTCATTTTTCTATACTATCATACTGGTATTGATGTAGGGGATCTCACCTCTTTACTGTGTTATATCTGTTTTATTGTGTATGTTTGATGAAGACTGAGGAGACGAGGAAGCTGAAAAATTCTACTTTCTATCAATAACAGTTTTCGTTGTTTGTTTGAATGGCGGCAAGGCACCAAGTGCTGGGTTTTGTCCGAGTACAGTTCCATGGTGGAACTGACACTTGGAGATTTGATTTAGATAATGAACGTTTTGTTTACACTGGGGACTTAACTTTAAACCTGAGTGGAACCCGTGATGGGACTCCCGTTTTGACTTAACTTGCATCTGTGGGTCTTGAGTTCTCAATGCCAATACGAGAACTCTGGGTGCTACTGTTTATACCCCACGAGAGGACTCTGTAGTGTCTTCAGCTAGAGCCCCTGGCAGGTGACCGATGTACCTGCCTGGGTTCTTTGACGACGTAGAGGAGGAGGATCCTTTAGAGGGCTCGAATCCTTAGTTCAGTTTTTAGAGGTTCTGGTTTAGTAGTTATGTTTTGATGTACATATTGTATATTTTATCTTTTGGGAGTAAGTGTGTTTATGTAAATTATTTGGGAACAAGGTTTGAAATATCTATGTATATTCTGATGTGTTTATTTCAGTTACAATTGGTACTTATGGTTTTATTTTATTTATTTTCGCTTATTCCGCAAATGAAATTTTAAAATTAATGTTTTTATAAGATTAATTCTTTTACAACTTGGGTAAGTTATATTAGGATTAGTCTTAAATGTGATACCCTACGATGGGTGTTACATAAATTATGCTTCCACAAAGGCTTATATTTTATATATTATTAAACTGTTTATTTATAAATTATTGATATTCATAAGTAACATTCTAAATTGTAATTACTAATGCGTAAATCGGGTACGTCATTAGTATTAGTAATTTGGGATGTTACATTATGGTATCAGAGTAGTTCATCTTGTTGAGCCGGGGTATGGACTAGCTACGTTTTGTTATGCATTTGTCTTATCCCAGGGATAAGATGCATAGGTAAAGCTGCATAATAGCCTTAAGTCTGTATGTTATGGTTAACTGTTTCCCTGTCGCATAATGTTGAGTCTGGCCAACTCAATATATAATATGTGGTGTGTACAGAAGACTATGACATCGACCAGGCGTACGTGTAAAGGCAAGATAGTTGTCGATGGAACCATGAGAGACTTTTAGAAAGCTAACAGCTTCTAAGCGAGAGTAAGGAGGAATGCCTGTAATTACGAAGGAGAGAGAATGTGACTACAATCAAGAAGTTGGAAAGAATGGAAAATAATCCATATCCGTAGTAAGAATATGTGAACGGTCGTGAATGGAAGCCAGAACCTTTCTGACCTTTTTGGGGTCTAAAAGGATTTATTTGCCCCTTATATGGAAAACATTTTATTAAGTTAGTGTGCATAAATGAGCAATGAGTATCACTCACTTTTTATTTGTTGAAGAGGAGATAGAATCTTGGTAGATTGAAGTTAAAAGACTTCTGGGGTTTAATGGAACTTATAGTATATGAGGGGTATTTAGAATTACCTTCCTAGATATATATGTGTATGCATATATTTTTCCAAGTGTGTAAGAAAGCAAAGGAGTTAGAACTTATGGGACGTGATTAAGGGAGTTTGATGATAGGTCAATGCTTGGTTAAGTCTGAGGAGGAATAAAATAAATCATATGACCAATATTTGACTAATGTTTGTTGAAGATTAATGCTAAGCTTAGTGGGTTAAGTTTTTTGTTAGACTTGAATATTATCCTTCTCTTCCTGTTACTTCTGAAGTTTTCACCCTCATTCTAGGCATGGATGCGTCACATGGTTCACTAGGACAATTTGATACTCCTTCGATTGCAGTGTGGTCAACTCTAGGCTGCGGCTTTGAATATGTTAACTAGAAAGACTAAAAAGTGGTCGGATGATACCAAGAGATTGTTAGAAGTAGTAGGAACCTAGATTGCTCAGAAAGTGATTGAAGTTGTTTCTAAGGGTCACAACTTAGGATGGATGATTTGATAAACTAGATAAGAGAGAACGGTAGTGTTCTCCAAGAATGATTTAAGGGGGTCAGAGTACTATCAGAATGGAGTTTGAGGGAGAATATTTTGAAGACCATTGTGAGCATAGAGCACTTGCAATTCTTATGGACTAGATGAACAGATCTTCTGAACTATATCTAGTTAGGATGGTTGTGGTCTTTGTAGATGATATTTTCATCTATTTAAAGACACTTAATTAGTATTAAGATCACCTCAAGAAGGTTCTAGAAATTCCGTATGAGAAGCAAGTGTATGTTGGCAAGGTGCAAATATTAGAATATGAAATTTCTAGAGAAGGGATATCTATATACTAAAGTAATAATAAACACGAGAACCGAAAGGGGTAGTGTAACACCCCAATTTTTCATTTTTCTTGATATATATGAGTTTTATAATATTTGTGAATTTTTATGAATTTTTTAGAATTTTTAATTTATTTTGATTATTTTAATATTATTTTGGACTGTATGTGTGTTTAAGGCGGGCCCAAAAAATAAAAATTTTCTAGACCAAATATTTTTGGACTGTTAGTGTGGTGCCGAGGGAACTTACTAAACCTAAACCCGGAAATAGTTGTTGAAAAAAGGAGTTCGTATCGCCTATATTCGAGCAATCGAAGATACGTATGATGGGACTAAAACTAGTGTGAGAACACAGGGTGGGGCCACAGAAGATTTTTCTATATCTATAGGACTGTACCAAGGGTCAGCTTTGAGTCCATATCTTTTTACCTTGGTCTTGGATGTGCTTACTGCGCATATCCAAGAGCCAGTGCCACAATGCATGCTTTTTGCATATGATATAGTCTTAGTTGGAGAGTCGAGAGAGGAAACAAATGGGAAGCTAGAGCTATGGAGACGAACTTTGGAAGAACATGGCCTTCATCTAAGTAGGAGTAAGACAGAGTATATGGAATGCAAGATCAGTAAGAGGCGTGTTAATGCTAGCTTAGCGGTGAAAGTTGGAGATCAAACAATACCACAAGTCATACAATTTAGGTACCTTGGATCTATCACACAAAATGATGTAGAGATAGAGGGAGATGTAAACCATAGGATTCAAGCTGGATGGATGAAATGGAGGAGTGCTTCAGGAGTTATTTGTGATAGAAAAGTGCCTCTCATGTTTAAGGGTAAATTTTACCGCACAATTATAAGGCCCGTGATGTTGTATGGTACTGAACATTGGGCGGTAAAAAGCCAACAAGAGCATAAGATCAGTGTTGCGGAGATGAGGATGTTGCGTTGGATGTGTGGCCATACAAGACAAGATAGGATTAGGAATGAATGCATTAGAGAGAAAGTAGGGGTAGCACCTATTGTGAAAAAGATGGGAGAATCTCGGCTTAGGTGGTTTGGACATGTAAGGAGAAGACCCTTAGAAGCCCCTGTAAGAAGAGTAGATCAGGTAGATAATAGCCCAATAGCTAGAAGTAGAGGAAGACCAAGAAAGACTATAGGTGAAACGATTAAAAAAGATTTAGATCTGAATAGCATATCTGAAGACTTGGTTTATGATAGGGCATAATGGCGTCGTTTGATCCATGTAGCTGACCCCACCTAATGGGAAAAAGCTTGGTTGTTGTTGTTGTTATTGTTGTAAGTTTTTGATCAATTCTTTTATCCATTGGATAATGTTATTATCCATGGGTGGAGATCCATTTACACTTAGTGTAAGTAAAAAGACTTACACCCAATCTTATACCCTCCATTTTATTTTGATCCAACGGCTACCATTTATCTCACTATTGAGGAAAAAAAACATCATGTGATCTTCTTCATCTCTGAATGTGAACGTGACCTTCTTCCTCTCTAAAAGTCAAGAACTTGAAGGTAACACTCTCAACCTTCTTCATCACGTGAGGCAGAGTGAAGACTCTAGTTCTCCTATTCCAGCAACACAACCTTCTTCCTCCTCACAGCACCACGATCTGTGAACTAGACCCGCGTTTCATCACCGCCCTATACCGCTCAAACCAAAGCTTCATCGGCAGCGCATCACACGTCCTCCACGTTGTACCAAACTGAATGGGCCTAGCGACCACCGGCCTCCATCAACCTCCCTTGGGAACTTCTGCGCATCATTTTTTCCTCGGTTAGTTTTTTTTCTCCAACATGATTTTATGACTAATCCATTGTTTTTTTTTCTGTTTTCAGTTAAATTTATAATTAAACATTTCATTTGTATGTTTGATCTGATTATTTTTGGAAGGTTCTATAATGGTCTTAATGGTTTAAAAGTGCTTTGTATACATGCCCTCTACCTGTCTGATGAAAGGTTTGAATGACCATGTGTTGAATTGATGCTGATATTTGTGTCCTTAGTTACATGCATCTACTTTCTCTTTTACTTCATATATATTCTTAGACAAGTTTGATACTCTTTTTTTGTATGCTAAAGTTTTCTACTTTGGAAGATTTATGTTTTCTTTTTATCCAACTAGATACTAAGTTGTCTATCTGATATACTCTGCAGCCTTTCCTTGAAAATGAAATTGAAATCAACAAGTTCATAGTCTTCTTTTGGTGTGTATTATTATACAACTTTTCTTTAATAGATGTATATGTTATTGTTTACCAGGCTAACAAAGAACAGTTAGTGCAATTAGTGTTTGAAGCATTCAACATATCAAGGTTTTATGCCTCGAAACAAGTAGTGTTGTCACTATATGCTGTGGGACGTATCTCTGGATGCACAGTTGATATTGGTCATGGAAAAATAGGTATTCATATCTAAAGGAATGGGAATTCAATTTAAGATCTATTTGAATTGTATGAATAAATTTAAGTTTTGTTTGAATTGTATGAATAAATATTACATTGAATAGATGGTTTGTTTGATCTGCTTGTTGTGGGTCAAGTTGTCTATTTTGAATGTGGAAGAATGTTATCTCTAGCACATAGTCATGTGATATTCATGCACCTAGGGATCTATACGTAACAAGATCTTTTTACAATATTCTTTTATTCTGGTTGTCTGGTATCTGCATAGCTAAGTGGAAAAAATTGGATGCTTCATGCTTGGGCTTTATATTTGTTTATGTAACTTAGGTACCTAGTGTTGATTTATTGGTAGTTCCATTAAGTCAGTCTTTTGCTAGTTTGTAGTTTGGCTAATGGAATTAAATTGAATGGTCTTATTGTAAGGAATTTTCCTTATTTTTCTTTTCTGCAGAAAAGGGTGAGGATTTATATGAATTTAACTTTTCAATTGCCTTTTCAATTTAACTTCTAAAGGTTAATATATTTCAATTGCTTTTTTTTTTTCTGGTACTTTCTATTTATCAAACTAAAATTACAAATATAATATTATTATTAAGGTTAAAGGTATGCTCAATGATTTAAAACTAGCAATACATGGTGGGAACTGAGAAGACAAATAGTTCTTCTGATATTGTTCTTTTAGATCTTGGCTTGAGATGGCCATTCTGTTGAAGTTCTAGTAATTAGTAAATATTGTATGTGCTATCAAAGTACATGAATATATGTCTAAGTGTTTCTCTTCTAATGAGAACTTGCACTTCGGCTTACTATTTAAAAATAGTTATTTTGGATCCATTATTACAACTTCTCTCATTCTGTTTCTCTTTGTTAGATTTTCATCTATGTACTTTGTTCAAGAGGAGTAATATCTGTGTTCCTACTTTAACAAAAGTCATAAATTAACTTTAATAATTTCTTGTCCTTGTTTTAGGAATGAGCAAAACAGAGGAAAGATAGATGCTTCATTGGAATATCTAAAAATGCTATATGCAACCTAAATGTGGAGAGAAAAGGAACAAATAAAAATTGAGATGAGAACTACTCCGATATTGCTCGCTTGGACCAAAGCAATTCACAAAGTTCTATTGCTCTACAAGATTGATTCTTATTAGTATATTTGTCATTTTTTCAAATGTCACAAAATCATGTTGTTGGCCATGGGATTGTAGTTGTACTCCTTTTTGGAAGTATCTTTCATATTAAGCTAAAAAATGTGTTTTGACAACAATTTACAACAATTCTCTCTTGTAAGACATTTTGTCAATATTAGTATTAATATATGAAGGCAGATTATATTTGATCCTATGTTGTGATTCTCTTTTGTTATAACTGAAGGCAGATTATATTTGACGCTACATCATTCCAGAGCTTGTCAATTGCTCTTTAATTTTTTACTACCATGATTTATTCCCTTTTTTGTTGTTTTGTTAGCACGGTACTCATCCTTTTGATCAGTTCTTATTTTTCTTGTAGTAGTATACTAGTTATAGATAGTTCAACCAAGTGCACGATGTACAAGGTCTTCCCTTATGTAACGTGAAGCCAAGATGTAATGATTGCACAGCCTTAGGTGATATATGATATTTCCACAAAACATGAATCAAGTATTGAATAGGCAATTTTAACTCTTTGAAGAAAAAATTTTCACCATGACTCAGAGAATATGTACAGTTATCATTGGTAATATAAATTGATATTTCTATCGTTAAATTATATAATATATACTCCAATAGTCAAAGACAATAAGATTAATAAAATGAAAGTTTTAAGTAGTAAAATATCTACTTCATATACAAAATTTACTTTGCTAATTATAAAATATTCAAAATTAAGGACTCCTAAGCAGCAAGCTTGCCAAGGTAAGCAACTTCTGATTTTCAGCTTCCCATAATTTAAGCACTGCCTCTCTAAGGTTGTGGATGCTTTCTAAGGCATAATTTGCACCTTTAACTCTTTGCCTGGATGTAGCAATCAACAATTATAGACTAATATTAGTTAGACACAAAATATTAATAGTTGCCACAAGGCAATCAGTTCCTACCGCACCAAAAAAAAAATACCAATGACTTACCAACATAGTGTGTAGACCCACATATTATCCAACTTATATGTTGCAGACTCTATCCTCAAAGAACAATTAAAAGTCACAGATATAAACAAATAATATGTAAGAATATATTGGGCAACATGCATATTAATCAAAGAAAATATAAACAAATGTAAGAATGATTACATGTATATTAATCATTCTGAATTTTTTTCTTGCAACTTCTACTATTGTGCCCATGTTCCCTACACTCATGGCATTTCCTTTTGACTACTGATTTATTAAGTGATACTTCAAGCCCACTTTTAAATCTACAATTCTGAGTCTCCTTTCCCTTATCCTTCTTTCTCCCTTTTGTTTATGATATATGTGGGTCTCCAATAGTCAATTGTGGTTCTTCGCACACTTGCTCTGATATGTGAATCTGGTTCACATTCTTGTTGCTTGACTCCAATAGAGTTATTTCATCACCAATATGCAAATTTGTTTTCATTTCAATAGCTATCTTACGAGTGTGACTGAATTTTGAAATAATGAACTTATATATCTCCTTAGATTCTTCAGCAAGATCAATTAATATGCTTGCTTCATGTTGTGCATGCATCTTTCTTAAAATCCTTGATGTATTAGATTGAACATCAAAATTATTTTCAGTATAACCGGCGTCAATACCTTGGTTAGCATACTTGGTCCAATGTTGCAAAATGAAATGACTAGGGATTTGAATAACACCCTTTACTTGAAAAATTACTAGTACGAGTCTGCACAATATCCCCATAAATTCATATAGTTGGCAGCCACATTTAGCAATTTTTGAGTCTAAATCTATATCAACAATGAATGCATCTCAAGTATCATAACAACTAGACACCTGATAAATATATTTAGGCCCATCTCGACTAATATTTTGCTTGGTAAATTGGTTGATCTTCCCAAGCTCATCTTGAAATTTCCCAAAAATATTTCTTGCATAGACAGATGCAGCATGCTCCTCAAGTTTTGACCTAGTACTCAAGATATGTGATTTATGCCTAGATTCATAATCTTCCCTTCTTTCTACCTCTAAGTGGCTATCCACTACTTTCTCAAACTTTAACACAAATTCTAGTAGCGTGGTTGTTGCATCAACAAAAGAATCCAAAAAAGCATTAATGCTCTCACTTCTTTGAGTAGTATTCATCCCAGCAAAGAATGTACTTCTATTATAAATTGGTATCCTTGATTCTTTGATCTTATATAATCCCTGAAGCCATTCATTTGTCTCCAACTTATACTCAATCATTAAGCGCCTCCATTCTTCTTCAAAAACCTGAATAGTTGGTGAATCTCGAATGCACCTTTTTAGATCACGCTTGAAAATAGATTTTTTGTGATATATGTGCACTAACTTTTCAGGAAACTTCTTTCTAATGTGCCACAAGCATAGGCGATGACGAGTTTCTAGAAATACTTTCACCAAGGCAGCTCCAATAGCTAAATCCTGATCAGTTATGATAGATACAAGTTTCTTTCCATCCATTGCCTCAAGCTAAGTTTCAAACAACCATGTAAAAGTA
The DNA here is from genome assembly GCA_029884595.1 of Ormosia semicastrata. NCBI lineage: Eukaryota > Viridiplantae > Streptophyta > Magnoliopsida > Fabales > Fabaceae > Ormosia > Ormosia semicastrata. The sequence continues at coordinate 73,734,178 of JAQQTO010000060.1, forward strand.
CTCTCAGACTCATCTTGCAATAAAGCACAACCAAATAAAATTGACTGATAGTGATTATTCAATCCAGTAAATGGGGCAAATGGCATGCTATACTTATTGGTTTTATATGTGGTATCAAATGTTATAACATCTCCAAACTGCTGGTAAGCTAACCTTGATCTAGCATCCACCCAAAAAAAATTTATCATTCGAGAATCATCATCACATTGGATTGCATAGAAAAAGTTAGGATTTTCAACCTACTTTCGTTTACAATAATTGAAAACATCTTGAGCATCTCCAACATCTAAATTCTTTCTCCGGAGGTTTCTGATATGATTCTAATAATCTCTATTAGAGAAAGATGAATCACCACTATTGAAAATTATAGCAATCTTTCCAGTAGGCATGCCTTTTTCTTCAAATTTTTCAACAAGGCTTTTTGAAGTATCTGTCATCTTTTTATGACACCTCATATAAGACACACTTCTAGGGCTAATCATGACATGATTATGATCATTGTTAAAAGATTTTATAACCCAACTGCTTTCTACTGTGGCTTTCTAAACAGTAAGTGAAGCTTGACAACCACCTCGAGAAGTTGAACACTTTTTTTTAGTTTGACCCATGCTATCCTGAATTCCTTTATTTGCGTGGCTCTTCCTTATGTGTTGGCCTTCATTACAACATACAAACATACACCACTTTGATTTTGTTGAACGAGTACGTATCCCAAAACCATTCTATTTGGCAAATGCTTTATAAAATTGTCTAACCTTCTCAATGGACTTAAATGTCATTCCAACATAAGGCTGAACGCTCACTTCCTCACCAACAATAGTAGCATCTGGAATAATGTTTTCAGAACACTTTTCTAAATCGTTGGACACAACATCAAGGCTTGTTAATTCATTTTCCACACAATTATTTGAACTAGAAATAGCCTCTATATTCATCTGAGATGAATTGATATCGTTATCATCCATTATTTGATGTTGTACCTGAAAATAAGAAACAAAAGTTAACATATGAAAACTATCTATTTTTTTAGTATAGCTTTCTTGTACTATGAAGCTACGCATAGTAGGAGTAATATCAAGTTGAATTGCTTTGAAAAAAGGCTATCAATGGTGGACTTATTTAAAAGTGATATACTAAGTGATATTGACAATAGCTAAGCAAGCAGAGTATAGAAAAGGTAAAATTTGATTCGACTCTAGTTATATATATATATATATATTAAATCTCTAATGACTCTTTGATATGCTTAAAACCCACATTGATTCCATCAACATACACTTTGTGAATGATTTTGTTTACATAAACATGTTGTGGGCCTTTGGTTCTTTGCGTGTTTTCTTCTACAACTACGTGCTCTATTCTTTTGGATTGATACTCAGTTACATCTTCAAACATTAATTGCATTAACTATTCTTTTCATGATTTGTTACCAAGAAATTTATGAAAAGAACAGAGCTATAGAGAAGCCTGAGTACTATGTTAACCTATCATATGATCAATATTGCATCTATTCTTTAGCCCTTGGAATTTTAAAGTGGAAGTCTGTTAAAATACTTGAAGGGTGTTTTATCTCAAATACGAAGTGCAATGAACTCTAGATTATTACTCATCTTTTCATAACATAAGCATTGAGATAGGTTTGATATGGATCTACATAGTAAAATACATAATGGGTTGTGATGTTGGGTGCAAGAATTGGATGCTAACTTGTCATAGTAATAAGCTCTTAATTGAATCAGAAAATTATGTCTTTGTTTAATCTTCATGGTGGCTAAGCTCCACTTCTGTAATTTCTTCCAGATAACTGCATAGATTTCATTATAAATAATGATGTTAACTATCATAGTCCTGAGCTATTTGAATTCAACTTTGGCCACTTTCTATTTGTTTTTGTGTGTGGATATTTTTAAGTTTCTATGAGAAATTATTGATTTTTTCATGATTTGTTTCCAAGAAATTTATAGAAAGAACAGAGCTATAGAGAAGCCTGGGTACTATGTTAACCTATCATATGATCAATATTGCTTCTATTCTTCAGCCCTTGGAATTTTAAAGTGGAAGTCTGTTAAAATACTTGAAGGGTGTTTTATCTCAAGTACGAAGTGTAATGAACTCTAGATTATTACTCATCTTTTCACAACATGAGCAGTGAGGCAGGTTTGATATGGATCTACATAGTAATATAGATAATGGGTTGTGATGTTGGGTGCAAGAATTGGATGCTAACTTGTCATAGTAATAAGCTCTAATATGTTGAATGCTTCAAACACTAATTGCACTAACTGTTCTTTGTTAGCCTGGAAAATAATAACATATACATCTGTTAAAGAAAAGCTGTATAATAATACACACCAAAAGAAGATATGAGCTTGTTAATTGCAATTTCATTTTCAAGGAAAGGCTGCAGAGTAGATCAGATAGACAACTTAGTATCTAGTTGGATAAAAAGGAAACATAAATCTTCCAAAGTAGAAAACTTTAGCATACAAAAAAAGAGTATCAAACTTGTCTAATAATATATATGAAGTAAAAGAGAAAGTAGATGCATGTAACTAAGGATGCAAATATCAACATCAATTCAACACATAGTCATTCAAACCTTTCATCAAATAGGTAGAGGGCATGTATACAAAACACTTTTAAACCATTAAGACCATTATAGAACCTTCCAAAAATAATCAGATCAAACATACAAACCAATGTTTAATTATAAATTCAACTGAAAATAGAAAAAAAATAATGGATTAGTGATAAAATCATGTTGGAGAAAAAAAAACTAACCGAGGAAAAAATGATGCACAGAAGTTCCCAAGGGAGGTTGATGGAGGCCGGTGGTTGCTAGGCCCAACTGGTCTGGTACAGCATGGAGGCCGTGTGATGCGCTGCCGATGAAGCTTTGGTTTGAGCGGTATTGGGCGGTGATGAAATGCGGGTCCAGTTCGCGGATCGTGGTGCTGTGAGGAGGAAAAAGGTTGTGCTGCTGGAATAGGAGAACTAGAGCCTTCACTCTGCCTCACGTGATGAAGAATGTTGAGAGTGTTACCTTCATGTTCTTGACTTTCAGAGAGGAAGAAGGTCACATTCACATTCAGAGATGAAGAGGATCATGTGATGTTTTTTTTTCTCAATAGTGAGATAAATGGTAGCCGTTGGATCAAAATAAAATGAAAGATATAAGATTGGGTGTAAGTCTTTTTACTTACACCAGGTGTAAATGGATCCCCACCCATTATCCATTGGGTAAAGCTATTATCCATTAGGTAATGTTATTATCCATTGGACAATAAATAGCAGTAGCCCTTGTCCATTGGGTAATAGCTACTAGAAAATATCTAGGCTAGTCAAAGTTGATGGTTATGACACCTTTATGAAGAGCCAATGAGAAACAAACTTGGAGGAGAAGCTTTGATTGTCCACCCTTGATTCTAATCAATGGTTGTGAGGAGTTGAAGTGATCAAATTGATCACTCCTTCTCTCCATCAAACTCACGGCCATGAAGGGCCTTAGGAGACCAAAGAACTTTTTGCTATCATATTTCAAAGCTATCATCTTTTTCATGCAAAGCTAAACACAAACTTTTCTCTCTTTTTCTGTCCCTCAAGCTCATGGCCAAGCTACCATTTTTCACCCTCCAACCTTTCATAATTCAAACCAACCTTACTATTTGATTCTAAACACCATTCTAAGCAACTTTGGTGTTGTGATCAAGACTTAGTTTTCAAGCTTGATTTTCGAATTCAAGTTCTAGGGTTTTAAGGTGAAGTTCTTGATTTTTCAATTTTTGTTTCATTTTTAAAGTTCAAACACCATACTTTGATCTACGGTTATCTTAATCAAGCCTTATATGTTAATATGTTTGTGTTTACTTTGATTTTTAAGATCAACTTGGTGGTGAAAATTGACACAAGGTGACTTACAAGGAGCTAGGAAGCTACACCTAAAGTAAGAGGGTGATTAAACTTATCAACCAACTATGGTGGTGAGGGACACAAAATTTGTGTGTGATTGTGTGATTTGTAATTATTTATTCTATGTGATTTTATTGCGTTGATATTATGCATGAACTTGTTATAGTATGATTTTGTTGTTAAAGTATGTTGTGTGCTATATTAGTGTTAGAAAGGAAAACAATTTTTGGCTCCAATGACCATAGAGGCTCATGGCCTCCAAGCCTTCTAAAGGGGAAATCCAATGCAAAATGTTTCATTAAATGTTAACCTAGAGGATTAGTGGTAAGAAATTTAATTAATGAATTACAAAATAAAAATGGAAATGAATATATTTTTATCACTAATTAAAAAGTGATTTTCGACCAATATAGTGAAATTAGGACTAAAAAGTAATTTGGAGACTTAAAGTATTTTATTTATGATGATATAAATAAGTTAAATGTAAAAGGATTTCATTTAAAATTAAAATAATATAGATTTTGAGAAAAATGTTAGAAATATTATTTAAAGGTGATTTAATAAGGAAATATTGGAATTTAAGTCCAATTTTTGTATTAAGTTAGAAAAGTTTTAATTTGAGCTTAGAATATTAAGATAATATTTTACGCGATTGAAAGTACGAAGAAAAATTCTTATGCGATTTAAAAATGGTGATTTTTAGCTACGCGATTAAGAAAATGTTTTAAAATTTTTATGCGATTGTGAAAACGTTGGAAAAATATTACATGATTTGAAAATGTAACAGAAGTTTTCTGCAATTGTGAAAACGCGATAAAAACGTACGCAATTGAGAGGAACAACAAGTTTTGCTGTCGGGCCGATATACTGGACCCGAATATATCACTGTGTTATTGTAGCCGGTAGTGGCTTATAGTGTGCATAAAGTCATTGATATGCATTGTTTGACAGATGGTGTCTGTTAAGGCTATTGTTACCTAGGAGTTGAATTACACCTTAGTGCGGGTGAGAATTGTGTAGTGTAGTTCACGTGTTGAACTTGGAGGCATAGGAGCACAGGTATTTGTTGTGGATTTTCTGCAAGCTCACGGATCGTACAAGTTGTAAAATAAAGATCGTTCTTACGAGGATCGGTTAATTACTAACTCTTATAGCTACTTTGATTATTTAAGTGAATAAAAATCAATAGTAAAAGTCTAATTAAATTAAGACAAAAAGCAAAGCAATAAAATAAATAATTGAAACTATAAAAGATGAGATTTAACAATGATTTAAAGCTCTAGGATTCAGAATCCACTACACTACCCCCTACGATAAATTGTAATCCTATCTTTGTTAATGTTCAATTATGTTCTTGAAGGCGATTTGTCCTAAATTATTTAAAGTCTAATTTCTTGGCACTACAAATGTGCTAAAACTTCACTAACCCCATTCTCATGGCAATTAGTCCAAGTTCAAACCCATTAAGATTCATGACAATCGTTTACCCCTCGAAGGATTTAAGCCTATCTCTAGGTCTCAATTCCTAAGTTCAATTCTTGGATTATCAAGCAATTAGATTTCATCTTTCGATCCTTCACCTAAAGCCTAAAATCATGTAAATATGGCGCACAACATATCATAAGCATTAAGCATACCAAGAATGAATTAAGAACAATAATTTCATTAACAAAGAATCAAATTAACAATTCATAATAGGGAAATAGAGAGTTTCATCCTAATCCTAGAAAAAGGGTTTAGCCGCTAATGGCCATCATAACACAAACAAGAACAAGGGTTAAAGAAACAACCATGATTGATAAACAAAAAGAAAAGATGGAGAAGATGAAGATGGGGGAAAAGACTTCAATGGTTGATCTTCAATGACTCTTGCTCTTGCCTTCCAAGCCTTCGCCTCTGAATCATTATGCTTCTTCTCTCAAAACCTGCCGTCACACAAGTCTCTAGCCAAGAGTCCTCTTTTGTTTGGTGTTTTTGCCCTATTTATAATGATTTGGGGGCAAAATTCCCTTTTTTCGCGTCAGAGGGACTCACACGGCCATATCTCCCCTCGACATGGCTGTGTGAGCTTTAAAAGTAACGTAATTTGCACGTTCAGGGGTCACACAGTCGTGTCTCCCATATAGAAGCTTCATTGAAGTTAGACAGGGCCCTGTGAGCTTGACAGAAGTGTTTTTCAAGTTAGACACGACCGTGTCTAACTATTTAATCACCCAAACGTCATTTTTTGGAGAAGTGATCTTTATAAAAGTTGTAGATCTTTTTCTTAGCTTTCCAATGCCATCAAAATCACCTTGTTTTGACTTCTGTAGCTCAAGTTATGCTCATTTTATTGTACAAAGGTCAAAAACTCTGCGAATCTTGGCCATATAAATTCCAAGCTGAACTCCATTGCAATGAATCCATCCAAAGCTTTATTGAGCCATGACAAAACACCTCTTTTGGACCTAAAAACATATAGAAAGACCAATCATGAGATATCAAGGATAATTAGATTAAATGTGGCATAAATTCCAACATAAATCATCAAAGCACACCTAAATCCACCTCAAATCAAGTACAAGAGGTGTGTATTTTATCCACACATCAAATTCTCCCACACTTGAACTTTGCTTATCCTCAAGCAAAGAATATGAATTGAAAACAAGATTAAACTCAATATCAAGAAACATGAATCAAGGGAAATTTCACATTTTAAAAATTCAATTAAGCTCAGCAATCAAATCCAATCAAGCAAGATTATTTAGCACTTTCAATTAGAGGCTTGAGTCTAGCTTGCCCCTTTTCTCTTTACCAACCATTTGAGATCACTCATCTTTCCATCGCTCAAGTGTTTAAGGACAAATAGATCACTCAAGTTTCTCTTGAAAAATGCATTATCATAGGTTTGGTTATTAATCTAGTCTCCACTTCTAAGTTCACATACATAACAAGAATCAAAAGAACTTCCTCTGGTTGTAATGGTGCCAAGGGTATAATGAAAGGTAGGAAAAAGATAAGAAAGGGTAAAGAATATTCATGGATAAATCGATACAAAACAAAATTAGGTTGAAAACATAATGCACAAGGAGATAACCAATTCTCAATTTCAACCAAATATTCTCATTATTCTTCACCACAATTTTTTTTTCCTTCTTCATTCATTTTTATTTTTTTTCTTTTAAGCAATAAACCCCTTGAAGACAAAAACAATCCTTTATGACTTCTCAATTAACACATCAATTGCTCCAAAGAATTTAACCTGATCATTCAATAAGGTATCCAAAGAAATCAAATTTAGGCTCAAATGGGGCAACTAAGGGATTATTTAATAATGCAACTCTAAAAGTTAAGAAAGAATTAAGCCTAATTGCCTTAATCATGTTCAAGTATGTATGTAAATCATTAAAGTCTCAACTAGATATCAAAGTAAGTTCTAGCGCACATCAATCAAGAGAAATCTCACTCTAGAAGAAAAATAGGATTTTGTTTATGAAAAATCCAATCAATAAAGCTCAAAACTCACTTTCTGGCTAATGTTAATAAAAAGAACAAATGCAAGTAGACATGGTTAATTTTCAAATAAGATGCTAAATGTTTTAATACTCAATTGAAAAAAATTATCTTGCACAAAAATAACTCATGAGTAGTGGATTCCCCTCTCAAACAAATTTCTATCAGCTCAGAAATAATCAAGAAATTAATACACAATTTCCACTTGATTACCAATAATACTAAAGTGTTCATTGATTTCACAAAAAATTTCACCAAAGTTAAGAGTACTCAGTACTCCCCCCACACTTAAAATAAACATTGTCCTTAATGTTTAAATAGGAAAAATAACAGAATAAAGGACAATGAAACTTCCCTGAAAAATGAAAACGCAAGATCACAAAGGTGGTGGGAGAGGGGGACCCAGAGGGGCATGTAGCCATAAGCAAATAGTTAGTCAAATTGAGCGGTCTCATAATCCCAAAAGCTGCATAAGAAAAACAAAGTAAAAACTGAAAAACAAAATGCAAGAATATAAAATCTTTTTGATGGCCGACAACTATATACATCCCCTTACAAAAGCTCCATACTCAAGGAGGCACTTAAACCGACTCAACATTAGCTAATTACAAAACAAAAATAGAAAAAATGATAATAAAATAAGTAATAACAAAATAAGAACAAAATAAAAAACGAGAGTAAAGAAAAAAAGAAAATTTGGGTTGCCTCCCAAGCAGCGCTAAGTTATAGTCATTAGCTTGACTATGGGTTGGTTCTATGCTTAGGTGATGTCAATAGAGTGGTGCTCAGTCCCCACTCCTTCTTCATAGTACTTCACTCTCTGGCCATTTATCATGAATTTCTTATGGCCTTCTTTCTTTACCTCAAGCACATTGTAAGATAAGACTCGAATAATCTCATATGGTCCTAACCATTTTGACCATAACTTACTAGGACAGAAACATAGAAGCGAGTTATTGACAAGAACTTTATCCCCAAGTTTAAATTCACGCTTCTTGACACACTTGTTATTCCACTTCTTAGGTCCTTTCTTGCAGGGCTTGGCCTTCTCAAAATTAGTGGCATCCTCGGGCAAGGTCTTTTCTAGCACAACATCATTCACTGATTCCTGCACATCTGAAAGCACAACATTATCCACCACATCAGTAACATCTATGCGATTAGATGATTTAAAGGAATTAGAATTATTCTCATAATATAAAACATCAAACACTACTTCCTCATCATTCAACTGCAAAGTCAATTTCCCTTTGTGGACATCAATGATTGCCCTTCCAGTGGCAAGGAATGGACGCCCGAGTATGATCGGCATTTTAGCATCAGCTTCCATGTCAAGCACAACAAAATCCACCGGCATGTAAAACTTTCCCACCTTTAAGGGAACATTCTCTAATATGCCAATAGGATGTTTGATTGACCTATTAGCCAGTTGAAGAGAGTTGGTGGTCAGTTTAAGCTCCCCAATATTAAGTTTCTTGTAAAGGGAAAGGGGCATCAAACTCACACTTGCCCCAAGGTCACATAAAGCCTTGTTAATTTGCATGGTCCTAATCGAGCACGGAATAGAGAAGCTACCCGGATCCTTAAGCTTAGGAGGAACCTTGTTCTGAATGAGTGCACTGCATTCCTTAGTTAAAGCAACAGTTTCATAATCCTCAAGTTTTCTCTTATTAGAGAGGATCTCTTTTAAGAATTTAGCATAGGTGGGCATTTGAGAGAGCACTTCCGTAAAAGGAATGTTTATATATAGCTTTTTAAGAACCTCCAAAAACTTTCCAAATTGCTCATCAAGCTTTGCCCTTTGAGATTTTTGTGGGAAGGCCAAAGGTGGAACATATGCTGGTGGAGGAACATACCTTTTAGCACTTTCTTCTTCTTCTTTCTTGGTCTCGCTCTTCTCTTGCTTCTCTTTCTTTTCTTAGGATTTCTCATCTTCATGCTTTTCTTCCCTTGTGGGGTTTTTAACTTGATTACCACTTCTCAAGAAAATTGCATTTGCTTGTTCCCTTAGGTTTGTCTCTGATTGACTTGGGATTCGCCCCTGTACCATGTTGAACAAGCTTGCTTGTTGGGCTATTTGACTTTCAAGCATCTTAGAATGAGTCGCCATTTGATCAAGGCGAGTATGAATTTGCTTGATGGACTCCCCATGTTGTTGCACTTGAGTCTGAATGGCATTATTATGTTTCTTTTGAGTGACAATGAAGTTCTCCATGAGAGCTTTTAAATTGGATTTTCCACCTTGAAAAGATTGTTGAACCTGTTGGAATCCAGGTGGGCCCCTATTATGTTGTTGATTGCCATAGGAGAGATTTGGGTGGTTTCTCCAGCCAGGGTTATATGAATTGAGAAAAGAATTCCCCTGAGCTCTAAAATTACCATTTTGGACGTAATTCACTTGGCCCATAGACTGGTCTTGAGAATACGTCTCTACTGCATTGCACTCTAAAGTCAAATGCCCTCCTCCATATGTTTCACAAGTTTCTTTCGGAGTATTTATAGCATTAACTTTCAACTTTTCAAGTGACTTGACTAAGGCGTCAAACTTGGCATTCAACATGGTAACGACATCAAGCTCTAAAATTTTAGCTTACTTCCTTGAAGAGGATCTCTCACCTGGCCACAAATAAATATTCGAAGCCACTTCATTAATTAAGGCCCTTGCCTCGGTTGGAGTCTTGGCCATCAAAGCACCGCCAGTTGCGGCATCAAGAGCTACCTTTGTAGAGAAAGTCAACCCAGCATAGAATGTTTGGATGACCACAAAATCCTATAAGTCATGATGTGGACATTGATGAATCAGATCACTATACCTCTCCCATACTTCATAAAGAGACTCATTATCTTTTTGAAAGAAGGTAGTGATGTCTTGACAGGGCTTAATTGTCTTCCTAATTGGGTAGTATTTATCCAAGAAGGCTTGCTCCATCAAAGCCCAAGTGGTAAGTGAATTTGGGGCTTCTGAGTGAATCCATTTCTTTGCTTTTCCCCTAAGAGAAAAGGAAAAAATTCTGATCCTTACAGCATCCATCGAAACCCCATTGATCTTGATTGTGTCACATAGTTCCAAGAAATCATCCAAATGTTGATTCGGGTCTTCGGTTGGTAACCCGCTGAATTGCATTTGTTGGACCATCTGAATCAGTGACGTCTTTAATTCAAAATTGTTGGCCTCTACCAGTGGCCTAACAATGGAAGACTAATGAGCATTAGCGTTGGGAGCTCCATAATCCCTCAGACTTAGCTCTGCATTGGCAGCCTGGTCATTATTGTTTGTTATGTTGTCTTCCTCAATTCTCTATGCTCTTCCTTCCTTTCTAATATTACGAAGCGTCCTCTTGATCAAAAGATTAACGGGGATAATAAAATCTCCTTGATTCCTCGTTCTACGCATAAGAAAGAAACAATACTTGAAAATTCAAAGAAAAATAAAAGAAAGTTAAAATAAAATAAGATGAAAAAATAGAAATAAAATAAAAATTGCTTAAATCAACCAAATTGCCGCTTATGTTAATATCAACACGATCCCCGGCAACGGCGCCAAAAACTTCTTGTGAATTTTCTGCAAGCGCACGGATTGTACAAGTAGTAAAATAAATATCGTTCCCATGAGGATTGATTAATTACTAACTCTTACGGCTACTTTGATTATTTAAGTGAATAAAAATCAATAGTGAAAGTCTAATTAAATTAAGACAAAAAGCAAAGCAATAAAATAAACAATTGAAACTAGAAAAGATGAGATTTAACAAGGATTTAAAGCTCTAGGATTCGGAATCCATTACACTACCCCCTACGATAAATTGTAATCCTATCTTTGTTAATGTTCAATTATGTTCTTGAAGGCAATTTATCCTAAATTATTTAAAGTCAAATTTCTTGGCACTAAAAATATGCTAAAACTTCACTAACCCCATTCTCATGGCAATTAATCCAAGTTCCAACCCATTAAGATTCATGATAATCGTTTACCTCTCGAAGGATTTAAGCCTATGTCTAGGTCTCAATTCCTAAGTTCAATTCTTGGATTATCAAGCAATTAGATTTCATCTTTCGATCCTTCACCTAAAGCCTAAAATCATGTAAATATGGCACGCAACATATCATAAGTATTAAGCATACTAAGAATGAATCAAGAACAATAATTTCATTAACAAAGAATCAAATTAACAATTCATAATAGGGAAATAGAGAGTTTCATCCTAATCCTAGAAAAAAGGGTTTAGCCGCTAATAGCCATCGTAACACAAATAAGAACAAGGCTTAAAGAAACAACCATGATTGATAAACAAAAAGAAAATATGGAGAAGATGAAGATGGGGGAAAAGACTTCAATGGTTGATCTTCAATGACTCTTACTCTTGCCTTCTAAGCCTTCGCCTTTGAATTCTTGCGCTTCTTCTCTCAAAACCTGCCATCACACAAGTCTCTAGCCAAGAGTCCTTTTTTGTTTGGTGTTTTTGCCCTATTTATAATGATTTGGGGGCAAAATTTCCCTTTTTTCGCGTCAGAGGGACTCACACGGCTGTATCTCCCTTCGACACGGCCGTGTGAGCTTTAAAAATAGTGTAATTTGCAAGTTCAGGGGTCACACGGTCGTGTCTCCCACATAGAAGCTTCATTGAAGTTAGACAGGGCCTTGCGAGCTTGACAGAGGCATTTTCCAAGTTAGACACGGCTGTGTGTAACACTTTAATCTCTCAAAATGTCATTTTTTGGAGAAGTCATCTTCATTAAAGTTGTATATCTTTTTCTTAGCTTTCCAATGCCACCAAAATCACCTTGTTTCAACTTTTGTAGCTCGAGTTATGCTCATTTTATCGCGCAAAGGTCAAAAACTCTACGAATCTTGGCCATATAAATTCCGAGCTGAACTCCATTGCAATGAATCCATCCAAAGCTTTACAGAGCCATGTCAAAACACCTCTTTTGGACCTAAAAACATAGAGAAAGACCATTCATGAGATACCAAGGATAATTAGATTAAATGTGGCATAAATTTCAATATAAATCATCGAAGCACACCTAAATCTACCTCAAATCAAGCACAAAAGGTGTGTATTTTATCCACACATCAGTATTCCACAAGTGGACAGTAGGTAGCTCCACTAGGCCGTGGTGACTGAGCAATGCTCTGAAGATCTTGAGCAGACACTATTCTATTCAAGATCTGGCGTAGAATGTCTTGTATAAGCCATGACGTGCACACTGAGAAATTATAGCACTTGGTTGAGGCAACCAATATATAGATATATCTTTTGGATCATTCTCTCTGAAAATTAAGTTTAGCTCTATGGAGTAGGAAATTGGTTCATTATGCATGTGCATAGTTAGTCATCATGCTATTATAGTATATATGTGTTGTAGTAATTATCTGCTATTTGATGCAACAATTTTGCGATGCCATGAATATGTTTGTTAATGTTGTGCATGAATAGTGTTATTACTGTTGTTGTTCATATGCTACCATGATGCTATTCATGTAGGGCATCTCATCTCTTTGTTATGTATTCTGTTTATGTGTTTGCCTGATAAAGAGTGTGAAGAGGAAGAGGAAGAGGAAGGATCACCTCATTTCTGTTTGTGTTAGTTTGTCTGTGAACTGAGATGGCGTCGAGGCCTGTTTTCTTGGCTTTGTGAGGATTCAGTTTCGAGGAGGCGCAGACGCTTGGCACATTGACGCTGATACTGATTACATTATATATATTAAAAATGTGACGGTGACTCTGAGTTGGACTTCTCCTGGGGTCCCTATTTTCACTTTTGATGCTTTTGAGCATTTACAGTTTGTTATACCTATTGAGTTTTTGTGGGGTAGTCGTCATGTTACTCCTTGGGAGAACTCAGTCATTTCGTTTGCACGGACTCCGGTCCATAGGGCTGTGAACCACCTGGAGTTTTTATCTGTCGAAGAATCTGGGGAAGACCCAGAAGAGGATCCGGATAAGTACCTTTCTGAATGGATGTTTGGTATTAGGCTAGTTTATGTTTTGGTTATGGTGTTTGTATAAAAGTTTTTAAGGACAAAAGTAGGATGTTAAAATATGACAACTAAGTATGTATATGATGTAAATTATTTGGTTTAACATATCTCGTGTTTTTATTTATTTCATAAATTTTAATTTATCTGCAAAGAAAAATATTTGGAAAATATACGTACAATATATTATTAATTTTTATAACTTGGTTCTAGTTTGGTAAGTTGAAGTGGTAAATGTATTGCCCTAAAGGGGGTGTTACATTAGTTGGTATCAGAGCCCAAGTTTGAGTCTTTTGGGTTTGTGGTTAGGTTTGTCTTGTTTGTATTGTATGATTCTCTGTATTTGGTCTCCGCAAAGAGACAATGTTGTTTAAAATGATTTCAAATGATTTTAATTAACTTTAATTTTGCCTTGTTTAGTTTGATTTTGAAAGAGAACAATGGCTTGTGGTCGAGGTGGACACATGAACATGGGACGTGAAGAAGATAGTATGGTTGTAGCTGCGGTAACAATGTAAAGAATGGCATATGTTTTGGTACAACAGAATCAGAGAGCTGCTCAACAGTAGGAGGCAACAGCTGAGGCACAGAACTTGTCAGAATTTCATCATAATAATCCGCCATAGTTCAGAGGAGAATTTGATCCAGAGAAAACGAATATTTGGATCAAGGAGTTGGAGAAGATTTTTCATGGAATAGGATGCACAGATAAGAGAAAGGTAACTTATGCTACCTTTATGCTAGTGGGAGACACTGAGGACTAGTGGGCTGGAACTCAGCGGTTGTTGGAAGCTAAGGGAAGGTTTATTACGTGGAAAGTTTTTGGGAGTAAATTTTTGGAGAAGTATTTTCCAGCTAGTGCGAGGCATGCCAAGGAGATGGAGTTTCTCAGGATGAAACAAGGGGGAATGACGATCAATCAGTATACAGCTAGGTTTGAAAGCCTATCAAAATTTTCTTGGTATTTTCAACTCCAGCCTGATGACGAGTAGAAGTGTCGAAAGTTTGAAGAAGGATTAAGGCTTAAATTAAAGAGAGCAGTTTTACCTTTGGGAAGCCTATCAAAATTTTCTCGGTATTTTCAACTTTAGCCTGATGACGAGTGGAAGTGTCGAAAGTTTGAAGAAGGATTGAGGCTTGAATTAAAGAGAGCGATTTTACCTTTGGGAATTGGGCAGTTCCCAACCTTGTTGGATAAGTGTCGTAGGATTGAAGAATTAGATCAATCCAGAGATACAAGAGCCCATAAATTTGGACCATCTCGGTTCCAAAGAAGAGGTAACAGTAATAACAACCGATTTCAATAGAAGCCGTACTCACAGCCACTGGGGAGTCAATCTCAACAGAAGTCTTATGGAGGGAGCTCTGGCAGTAACAAGTTTGGTTAGACAGTGGCATCTTCATCGAAATGCTTCAAGTGTGGGAAAGACCACTTAACGAAGGACTGTACGATCAAGGGCATCATATGCTTTAGATGTGGAAAGTCGAGACATATTTCCAAGGATTGCGATCAACCCAAGATGGAGCCTTCTGTCAGCAATGTACGAGCTACAAGACCATAGGCAGGAGGAAGAGTATACACTATGAGCAGAGTGGAAGCCTCTCAGTCTGAGGATCTGATTATGGGGGAATGTGCCATAGGAGGTAATTCTTTAACTGTATTGTATGATTCTGGAGCAACTTATTCTTTCATTGCATATGACTGTGTGGATCGTCTAGGATTATCTGTGTCATCATTACCTTTTGATTTAATTATTTTTACCCCTACTGCTAAGCCTGTTATTACTACCCAAGTTTGTTTAAACTGTCGTGTTTGTGTTATGAATCGAATCTTTCCTGTTGATTTGATTTATTTGCCTTTGTCACAAATAAATATAATCTTAGGAACGGATTGGTTATCTTCTAACCATATCCTGTTAGATTATTTAAATAAGACTTTAGTTTTTCCTGAACCTGAGAATTCTGGATTTTTAACGGCCAACCAAGTCAAAGTTTTCTTGAGGGAAGGAGCTCAAGGATACATGTTATTATCTTCCTTGGAGGTCAATAGTGAGGAGGATGTGAATGCTATTTCTATAGTTAACGAGTTTCCCGAGATTTTCCTGAGGATATATGTAACACCCTCCTTAGGGCGTCACATTTATTGTTACTCAAATTACCAAATTACCTCTTCATTATAAAATCGTGCTTTATAATGTAAATATGAGTTGTAAAATTTCTTAATAATAATAAAATAAACTTAGTGAAAAATAAAAACATTACAACATCATCTCAAATACATCATATATACACAAGTTGTAGTATTGTCATACCTAAAAATTTACAAACTAGACTCTCAAAATATTTAAGCCTTAATTTAAACTAATACACTGCCCAAGTACTACTACACAGTAGAACCCTCAGAAGGGTCCTCCTCAGATTCCTCAGAAGATAGGAATCCAATTTGACGCAAAGTCCTACGGACAGGTGTCTGCGTAGATGACATAACACTGATCTCACTAGGAGTATGGAAATGAGGTCTCCAATACTGCCTAATGGATAGTGAAAAATCTAGGTGTACATAAATATTAACACTAAAGTAATGATGTCCAAGATGTTGTCTACTCAATCTAATATTTAAATCTCTCATGTAATAAATACTCTCTCTTTCCAAATCAACGTGCCACACCTCTGATCCTCTATGAAATTATAGCCTCATGTACCCTAAGAAACTTGGCATCTCCATCTCTTCAAAAACTCAACTTCCTCTACAGGAATCTGCTCCTCCTTAGCCTCTTGCTCAAGTCCTTGCTCAACGTCTTTAAAATTATAAATACAATACAAATAAGCATACAAAGAGGTGAGATCACCTACCCCAATACCAGTATACTGGCAATGAAGATAAACACATACAATACATCATACAGATACATCATCCACAACTACAATTATGTCATCAACATCAATTATCACCACAACACAAGTAATACACAAAATTATGATCATGCCATTACCAATATTCAAATATTCAACAATTCAATTATCATAAACAATAATTATGATAATACCCTCCATAACTATATGTATGCATACAGACTTAATTTCCTACTCCATGGAGCTAAAACTCAGATCGGAGAGAGTGATTGAAAAGATCTGTTTACACCAACATGCCTCAGACCACGTGCTCAATTTTGCATATCTAGCATATGCACGACAGTCTTTATCAGATCTTGATTAAGAATAGTGTCTCGGTCCGGATCATTGGTGTGTTACGTCGGTCTAACCCACGGTACAGAAGAGCTACCAACTGCCCATTGTAGGCAACCCGCATCCTAATGCCCCCAAGGTCAACAAGTGACCTACACTACGCATATCGCACCCACTCAGGAGGTGTATTCTCTCCTAGGCAATTAGCTTTATATAGTCCATCAGACCTTTCCAATGCATGTACTATGCACCATTTACAGTTCCCATTCATTATCACATATTCGGGGTCCACTCAATAACCTAACAGTACAATTACTATATTTTCATCGCGTAAACATATTTTTCATACGTTTTAAATCAAAAATACTATTTTTCTCATTTAACACTAAAATTGACTTTATTTTCCATATTTGCATAATAGTCCCTCAAAAACATAATATTTACATTATAGTCCTCATTTAAATAATATTTTCACAATAGTCCCTCATAAAATTCATATTTATGAAATAGCCCCTCTTTTTATAAAATATTTGCAATATGCCCCTCATTTATAAAATATTTGTAATATGACCCCTCTAAAAATAATAATTATAATATGGCCCCTTTAAAAATGAAAATTATAATATTGCCCCTCTAAAAATGAAAATTGTAATATAACCCCTCTAAAAATCAATAATTATATTGTTTCCCAAAAATGATAATTCTTTCCTTTACTCCTAATAATACAGCTCAAATTTTCCAGACGAGCTTCAAAACCTATAGGGTGAGCTATACGTTAGTAAACTTCAAGTATTGACACTCATTTCATTTCATAACCTATTTATTTAATTATATCAAATTGTTTTCCCAAAACCATTTTGTTTGCTTCATTCAAACTTATCCAAATTCATTTCCTTCTCAATTAAATCATTAACCTCAATCTGAACTCATCATTCTTAGGACTTTGGTCCTCTAAACCCTAGTATGGCCGTGAGCCTCAAGCTCTTTGGAGCTCTCATGAATTCGTTCCATCATGTTATTCACATCTTACTTTACACATACATTTTCATGCTTCCATAATTATACATACATACATAATATCAAAGTTATAGACATATTATCACACATGCAAATCATAAACACAAAATCATACACATCACAAACACAATCAAAGAACATCAAGCAATAGGTAAATAAACCCTTATGGATTTATCACCATACACAACCATCTCCACACCACCAAAACTTGGTTGGTGAGGTAAAATCTCCCTCTTACCTCTTGAAGACAAGATCTTCAAGCTCCTCTCCTTTTCCTTGATTTCGTGTGGATCACAAACAAAACCTTAAAATTCTTAAACAATTAACAAAATCACATACAAAGCTTAATAATGAAAAACCATGGAACAAACATGGTTCATAAAATCACAAACTAAATTTAAACCCAAAGAATCAAAAGTTTACCTTTAGGAAAGTAAACCAAACTTGGATTTTGAAGTACTTAGGATACGATTTTCACAAAATTTCCTAAATGAAAAGTGTTTAGAAAGTGGTTTAGGTTTAGGAAATGATAAGAACAAAAATTATAGAAGATGGATGGTGGTCTTGGGTGTTTGGGCTGAATTCTAGAGAGAAAAAGGAAGGGAAAAGTTTCTTTATGTTCTTGAAATTTTTGAGAGGAAATGATGCTTGCTTTTTGGTGAGAGAAAAAGTGAATAATGAGAGAGTAATTGGAGTGGGCTGCTGTGGGATGTGCATAGGAGAGATTAAAGAGATTTACTTGAACCAAAATATCCTATTTTTGTGTTCACATGGATAGCACATGGCTTGGTCACCATGTGGTCATCAAATTGTCATGCAAGATGGTTCAAGAACCTTGGAGAAGTCTCCCAAGGCTGCTTGGCCGTGTGGCGTCATTGAATTTGGGACTTTATTTGACTTCAATTAAAGCCTAATTGCATGTTAATTAATTAGCTAATTAATTAGGTTAAGTTTCCTAATTACACTTAATTAACATTCTAATTAAATAACTAATTAATTAAATATATAATTGCATATATCATAGCCTCTAAATAAAATTAGGATATCTAATTAGAAATTAGATTATAACTAATTAATAACTACGTTAGTTTACTTAGTTTCTTAATTAGGCAATTAAGATGACTAAATTAGCTTTAATTAATTACTAAGTAAAAGTCAAGCCACTATATTTGACTCAATCCTAGCCATTGAATTTAACTTTGTTTCCTATCCATTGATCTAATCTAAGGTGGATATCACTTAGTGATTTTATCAGGATTCTTATCACACCATTGATCGGATCAACGGTTATGATTGAAAACATCTTAATCAAGCTTTTCATCCGATGGTCCACAATAAAGTCCATGCCCCTTTATTTGACCACTTCCTATTGGATAGAAAAGTCTAGCCACCAATTTTGACTGATTCCTATTGGTTCATTTTGATTTAGGTTACAGAAAATATTCTAAGCACATTTTCTGTCAATTAAAATATATCGGGTCAAATAAATTATAGCAGAAGTTGCTATAAATAAAATAACAGATATTTATTCGTGAAATATTTTTATTTCATAGATAAATTCTAAAAATTAAAAGATTCTTTTCTGTGTCACTCAGATTTGGGTTTAGTAAGATCCCCCGCCTTTGAATAAATCAGATAAGAATTTCCCCAGCCCAAAAATTATTATTTTTCTGACCTAGAGGAAATCACACAAAACAATCAAAAACAATCTCGGAACAGTCAAATTATTTTTATATTGCACAGAAAATACAAAACAGTGTAATTCTGTCATTTCTGTAACATAGTCTAAAATTTGGGGTGTTACAATATACCTGGACTACCACCAAAAAGAGAAATAGAGTTTTCTATTGATCTTGTGCCAGGAGGTGGTCCTATATCGATGGCATCGTACTGGATGTTGCCGTCAGAGTTAGATGAACTGAAGAAGCAGTTGGAGGAACTGTTAGGAAAACAGTTTGTGAGACCTAGTGTGTCATCGTGGGGAGCTCTAGTGTTGTTGGTTAAGAAGAAAGATGGAACTTCTCGTTTATGCATAGATTATCGTCAGTTGAATAAGATCACAATCAAGAATAAGTATCCACTTCCGAGGATAAATGATTTGATGGATCAACTGAAGGGAGCCGCTGTTTTCTCCAAGATCGATTTACGTTCTAGTTATCATTAGATTCGCGTGAAAATGGAATATGTTCCCAAGACAGCTTTTCAGACGAGTTATGGGCACTACAAGTATCTACTAATGCCGTTGGGGGTAACAAATGCTCCTGCAATATTCATGGATTACATTAATAGGATCTTTCGTCCCTATCTAGAAAGATTTGTCGTTGTCTTTATTGACAACATTCTGATCTATTCTCAAAGTCTGAAGGAACATATTGAACATCTTAATATGGTTCTTTAGATTTTAAAGGAGAAGAAGTTATACGCTAAGCTGTCTAAGTGTGAATTCTGGTTAAAGGAAGTCCAATTTTTGGGTCACGTGATTTCAAAGGAAAGAATTGAGGTGGATCCAGTGAAAGTTGAAATAGTTCTTTAGTGGGAAAGGCCGAAGATAGTAACGGAGATTCGAAGTTTTATTGGATTAACTGGTTACTATCGAAGGTTTATTGAAGGATTTTCAAAGTTAGCAGGACCTCTCACGTAACTCACACGAAAGAATCAAGCTTTCGTATAGACTGATGCATGTGAGGAAAGTTTTCAAGAGTTGAAAAGACGATTGACTACTGCAACAATGTTGATTTTGCCTGATCCTAATGAACCATTTGAAGTACATTGTGATGTTTTACACCTGGGTTTAGGTTGTGTGTTGATGCAGAATAGAAAGGTTATATCGTATGCTTCAAGGCAGTTGAAAGTGCATGAAAAAAATTATCCTAGTCATGATTTGAAATTGGCAGTAATTGTCTTTGCCTTGAAGATCTGGAGATATTTTCTTTATGGAGCAATCTTCAATGTATTCAGTGATCATAAAAGCTTGAAGTATCTGTTTGACCAAAAGGAGCAGAATATGAGACAAAGGAGGTGGTTAGAGTTTTTGAAGGACTACGATTTTCAACTTTAGTAGCACCCTGGAAAAGCGAATGTTGTAACGAATGCCTTGAGTAGAAAAGTACTTAGTGTATCTGCTATGATGGTCAAGGAGAGTGAATTGATAGAGCAGTTCAGGGATACGAGGTTGTCTGTGGATTTGACGCCGGGGAGAATTTGTTTGAATATAATTACTATTTCAAATAGCTTAATGGAAGAAATTCGAGAGAAGCAGAAAGGTGAACAATATTTACAGAACGAGAGGGGGTTAATAAAGTAAGGTGCTGAGATAGCGTTTAATGAAGGACTCGATGGAATTTTAATATTTGGAGTTAGGATTTGTGTACCAAATGATCCAGAACTTAGAAGATTGATTCTTGATGAAGATTGTAGGAGTAAGTTGAGTATGCACCCAGGAATGACTAAAATGTATCATGACCTGAAGCAGTTGTATTGGTGGCAAGGGATGAAGAGAGATGTTGCAGAGTATATGTCTTCTTGTTTGTTTTGTCAGAAAGTGAAGGTTGAGCATCAAAGACTGTCTAGAATGTTACGACCTTTGGCTATTCCAAAATGGAAATGGGATGGCATTGCAATGGATTTTGTGGTTGGTTTTCCAAGGACTAGAAAAGGTTATGATTCCATATGGGTGATCGTTGATCGGCTTACGAAGTCAGTACACTTTTTGCCTATTAATATAAGGTATTAAATGGAGAGATTGCCTCAGTTATATATTGATGAGATTGTTAGACTTCATGGAGTACCCTCAAGTATTATTTCTGATCGAGACTCGAGGTTCACATCAAGATTTTGGCAGAGTCTACGAGAAGCAATGGGAGAAACTTCGTTTAAGTTCTGCTTATCATCCCCAAACAGATGGCTAGTTGGAGAGGACAATTCAGTCACTGGAAAATCTATTGAGAACTTGTGTTTTAGAGCAGATTGGAAGTTAGGATGAATTCTTGCCTTTGATAGAATTCACTTACAATAATAGTTTTTATTCGAGCATAGGGATGGCACCCTATGAAGCTTTATATGGATGAAGGTGTAGAACTCCTTTATGTTGGTTTCAAGATGGGGAAAATCTTGATTTAGGACCTAAAATTGTACAATAAATGACTGAAAAGGTTAAGGCGATCCAGAAAAAATACGGACAAATCAAAGTCGATAGAAGAGTTATGCTGATAAGAGAAGGAGACCACTTGAGTTTGAGGAAAGCGAACATGTGTTTTTAATAGTCACACCCACGACTGGGGTCGGACGGGTTATAAAATCCAAAAAACTCACTCCTAAATTTATCAGACCATATCAAATTCTTCGTCGGATAGGTCCGGTAGCATACCAAATTCCCTTACCGCCTTTTCTTTCTAATCTCCATAATGTCTTTCATGTATCACAATTACGAAAATATATTCCTGATCCAACAAATGTTATAGCTCCGGATACAGTACAATTGAAAGAGAACTTAACCTATGAGACTCTTCTTGTCAAGAACGAAGATAGAAGAGTAAAGCAACTCAGAGGGAAAGCAATTACCTTAGAGTGTGCTTAGTTTGGATTATGATTAGCTTTTTTGGGGAAAAAAGCTATTATAATAATGTTTAATCATGTTTAACAAAATCAGCTTCAGCTTTTGCACGAAATTCAATGTAAAATAAAAGGTTTTTAAAGCTAATTTTTATAATGCTGAAGATTGAAGCTTATGATTATAACTTATATATTATTCCTTACACTTTGATATGTAAATACCATTTTGTCCTCAATCAAATAATTTTTTAATCATTCTATACCTATTTTAGTAATTTAATGCATAAAAATGATTCTTTTTTTATATCGTCCAAACGAGTCAAATTAGCTTAAAATCACTTTACAGCTAATGCATCCAAACATAAAAATGAATTGATTATAACAAAAAGCTTTTATACAATAATTGATTACTCAGCATAATCAAATTTTTGCAGCTTTCTCAAACATACACTTAGTGAAGGTAATCTGGAATGAAGTAACTGGAGATGCAACATGAGAGTTGGAAGACAAAATGAAAGAACAATACCCATATTTGTTTTAATGTAAGACAAATTTCAAGGACAAAATTCTTTTTAGAGAGGGAGAGTTGTAACACTTCGATTTTTCATTTTTCTTGATATATATGAGTTTTATAATATTTGTGAATTTTTAAAAAAATTTAATCTATTTTTATTAATTTAATATTATTTTAGACTGTATGTGAGTTTGAGGCGAGCCCGGAAAAATAAAAATTTTTCTAGACTAGAAAGTTTTGGACTGTTAGTGCGGGGCCGGGAGAACTTACTAAACCTGAAACTGGAAACAGTTGTCAAAAATTTTCTTTATTTGAGTTTTTGATCAATTCTTTTATCCATTGGATAATTTTATTATCCATTGGGTAAAGCTATTATCCATTGGGTAATGTTATTATCCATTAAATAATAAATAGCAGTAGCCTTTGTCCATTGGGTAATAGCTACTGGAAAATATCTAGGCTAGTCAAAGTTGATGGTTATGACACCCTTATGAAGAGCCAATGAGAAACAAGCTTTAAGGAGAAGTTTTGATTGTCCACCGTTGATTCTAATCAATGGTTGTGAGGAGTTGAAGTGATAAAATCGATCACTCCTTCTCTCCATCATACTCACGGCCATGAAGGGCCTTAGGAGACCAAAGCACTTTTTGCTATCACATTTCAAAGCTATCATCTTTTTCATACAAAGCTAAGCACAAACTTTTCACTTATTTTCTCTCCCTCAAGCTCACGGCCAAGCTGCCCTTTTTCACCCTCCAACCTCTCATAATTCAAACCAACCTTACTACTTAATTCTAAACACCATTCTAAGCAACTTTGGTGTTGTGATCAAGACTAAGTTCAACCATTTTCAAGCTTGATTTTCAAATTCAAGTTCTAGGGTTCTAAGGTGAAGTTTTTGATTTTTCAATTATTGTTTCATTTTTAAAGTTCAAAGACCATACTTTGAGCTATGGTTATCTTAATCAAGCCATAGATGTTAATATGTTTGTGTTTACTTTGATTTTTAAGATCAACTTGGTGGTGAAGATTGACACAAGGAAACTTACAAGGAGCTAGGAAACTACACCTAAGGTAAGAGGGAGATTAATATCATCAACCAACTATGGTGGTGAGGGACACGAAATTTGTGTGTGATTGTGTGATTTGTAATTATTTATTCTATGTGATTTTATTACTTTGATATTATGCATGAACTTGTTATAGTAGGTTTTGATGTTAAAGTATGTTGTGTTGTGTGCTATAATAGTGTTAGAAAGGAAAACAATTTTTGGCTCCAATGGCCATAGAGGCTCATGGCCTCCAAGCCCTTCAAAAGGGAAATCCAATGCAAAATGTTTTATTAAATGTTAACCTAGAGGATTAGTGGTAAGAAATTTAATTAATGAATTACAAAATAAAAATGAAAATGAATATATTTTTATCACTAATTGAAAAGTGATTTTCGGCCAATATAGTGAAATTAGGACTAAAAAGTAATTTGGAGACTTAAAGTATTTTATTTATGATGATATAAATAAGTTAAATGGAAAAGGATTTCATTTAAAATTAAAATAATATAGATTTTGAAAAAAATGTTAGAAATATTATTTAAAGGTGATTTAATAAGGAAATATTGGAATTTAAGTCTAATTTTTATATTAAATGAGAAAAGTTTTAATTTGAGCTTAGAATATTGATAAAATATTTTACGCGATTGAAAGTACGTAGAAAAATTCTTACGCGATTTAAAAATGGTGATTTTTAGCTACACGATTAAGAAAACATTTTAAAATTTTTATGCGACTGAGAAAACGTTAAAAAAATGTTACGCGATTTGAAAAAGGAACAGAAGTTTTCTACGATTGTGAAAATGTGATAAAAACGTTACGCGATTGAGAGGAACAACTAGTTTTGCTGTCGGGCCGATATACTGGACCCGAATATATCACTATGTGATTGTAGCCGGTAGTGGCTTATAGTGTGCATAAAGTCATTAATATGCATTATTTGACAGACGGTGTCTGTTAAGGCTATTGTTGCCTAGGAGTTGAATTACACCTTAGTGCGAGTGCGAATTGCGTAGTGTAGTTTACGTGTTGAACTTGGAGGTGTAGGAGCACGGGTATTCCACAAGTGGTTAGTAGGTAGCTCCACTGGGCCATGGTGACTGAGCAATGCTCCGACGATCTCGACCAGACACTATTCTATTCAAGATCTGGCATAGAATGTCTTGTATAAACCATGACGTGCACACTGAGAAATTATTACACTTGGTTCAAGTGACCGATATACAAACATATCTTATTGATCATTCTCTCCAAAATTGAGTTTAGCTCCATAGAGTAGGAAATTGGTTCATTATGCATATGTAAAGTCTGTCATCATACTGTTGTGGTATATATGTGTTGTCGTAATTATTTGCTATTTAATGCAATGATTTTGTGATGCCAAGAATATGTTTGTTAATGTTGTGTATGAATAATGTTATTGCTATTGTTGTTCCTATGCTGCCATGATGGTATTGATGTAGGGGATCTCACCTCTTTATTATGTATTCTGTTTATGTGTTTTTCTGATAAAGAGTGTGAAGAGGAAGAGGAAGAGGAAGAGGAAGGATCACCTCATTTCTGTTTTTGTTAGTTTGTCTGTGAACTGAGATGGCGTCGAGGCCTGGTCTTCTTGGCTTTGTGAGGATTCAGTTTCGAGGAGGCACAGATGTTCTGCTCATTGACGCTGATACTGATCATATTACATATATTGGAAATGTGATGGTGACCTTGAGTTGGACTTCTCCTGGGGTCCTTGTTTTCACTTTTGATGCTTTTGTGCATTTACAGTTTGTTATACCTATTGAGTTTTTGTGGGGTAGTCGTCTTGTTACTCCTTGGGAGAACTCAGTCGTTTCGTCTGCACTGACTTTGGTGCATAGGGCTGTGAACCACCCTGAGTTTTTATTTGTCGAGGAATCTGAGGAAGACCCGGAAAAGGATCTGGATGAGTACCCTTCTGACTAGATGTTTGGTATTAGGCTAGTTTATGTTTTGGTTATGGTGTTTGTATAAAAGTTTTTAAGGGCAAAAGTAGGATGTTAAAATATGATAACTGAGTATGTATATGATATAAATTATTTGTTTTAACATATCTTGTGTTTTTATTTATTTCGTAAATTTTAATTTATCCGCAAAGAAAAATATTTGGAAAACATACGTATAATATATTATTAATTTTTATAACTTAGTTCTAATTTAGTAAGTTGAAGTGGTAAATGTAATGCCCTAAAGGGGGTGTTACAAGTAGTGTTTCTGAATAAACACGAGAGTACGAAAACAATTTCCAAGTACGGAAAAGAGATTGACTTCCATACTGGTTTGAGTGGTTCCAAATCCTCAAAGAAATTTTGAGATATACTCGGATCCCTCAAGAAAAGAGGTAGGATGCATGTGATTATAGATGGACGGGTAGTTGCTTACACCTCTAGGCGATAAAGACCACAAGAGGACAACTATCCAACCCATAACCTAAGATTGGCAACTGTAGTGTTTGCCTTGAAGGATTGGAGGCACTAAGTGTATAGAGTTAAATTTGAGGTCTTTAATGACCATAAGAGTCTGAAACATCGATTGACCAGAAATGGTTAAGCACAAGACAAAGACGATAGATTAAGTTCTTAAAAGAATATGATTCTAAGTTAGAGTATTTTCGGATAATGCCAATAAAATTTTGTTTCTGAGCAGAAGGTGTTTTTGTAATCTTCTGCTCTACAGGAGATGAGGGATTGAAAACCATATTTGAATTTTGATGTAGGGTTAAACAAGGAGTACAAGAACTCATGTGGAGGATTCATGGAATGTCAGAGGAAAATAGATGTATATAGAATTGAGATTGCAAAAGATGATCTTATGGTAACCGAAACCTCTGCTTTCCTATAGCGTATGAAGTAGGTGAAACCTCATCAAGTCAAAGAATTCAATTTCTCTTGATTAAGGATCTCACGATGAGTATCCCTAGGGTTGCATTTTTGGCTCATATTTCGATAGCTGATAAGATATTTATGATTGTTAATGTCATGCAAAGTTTTCTTGGTAAGCATTCTAATGTTAGATCTTTAGTGGTTCTTCCCAAAGGAATACTATCGACTTAGGAAAGGTTTCAAATATGGCAAGATGAGGACATATCCCTCTATGACTCTTAAATTGTGAAAGGGGACGACCATTAAATCATGAATGGGGTTCTCATGAGCCACATGTATATCACTATTATGTTTATTCAGATAGGAGCTTAAAGACCAATGGCCCTATTTTACATAATATATAGATACATCTGTATCAATCTTTAAGTGATGATAATGTTTTAATTGTCAGATTTGCTGAGGAAATGAATGTAAGAAATCTTAAAACTAGTGTTTAAGAAACTAATATTCCTATTGGAAGATTGGATTTTGATGAAATAGTTTGTTAGAATGAAATCATATTTTTCTGAAGATGAGAGGGCATCTTACATTTTGTCAAATGAGACAATGTTTGGAGTTAGAATTCTGATCATGCATGTTTATACGTTAGTTAATGTGGACAAGTATACGACTAGGTTTTCTTCCCTTTTTGTTAAGGCTTTAACAGTCAAAAAATTAATTTGGTGACTATAAGGATTTACCCTATTGGAGATGTATACTACCAGAATGAAATTGTAACATTGTACACGATAAGGAGAAACCACATATTCACACTGATAGAATTAGGTCTATCTCAAAGGATTTAGCAAGATTTGGCTCTTCCAATGTGTCAGAAAGAAGGGATTCAAAGAATAAATAAATAAATTAAAGAAATTCCTAATCTAGTTGAACTCTTAAGGTAAGAAGCAAAGCAAAGAAGTGGTAGAGAAGTTCAAAAAGATTATTAGAAGTTGCACATACTTATGTAATGTAGGAGGTGTTCATGGAGACTTTCTCAGACAAGTGTTTTCTAAGAAATATACAAGATGATAAATGAGTAGAGTATATTTGGAACTAAAACGAGAAGATATGTCTACTGTATAATATAAAGTGAAGTGAAGTTTGGAAAACTCTTCAAGTTTTTCTCTTATATCAGACTTAACCCAAACGAAAACTCAAAGTGTGTCAAGTTCGAATCTGAATTGAAGGAAAGAAATCAAAATATTTGTTGGGTCTATGGAGATTGGGGGCTTTTCCCACTTTAGTTAAGGAGTGTAAAATAGTGGAGACTATTCAATTGAAGTTTCACATTGAGCAAATCATCACAAATCTTGAATAGAGGAAAAGAATAGACGATGGGAATGAAAGATGTGATTTTATAACCAATGATTCACAAATTAGAAATGAACCGAATCAAATGGAAGCTGAGGAGCCTAAATACTCTAAGTGTGGAAGAAGACGACATGCTAACAAACTTTATTTGGTATGCTATGTAAATGATTAATCAGGGCACTGTGTTAGTAGGTGTCAGCAAAAGCTGAAAGTTATACCTCATCCTTAACTACTAGCTCCAAGTAGGGTATATACTTTAAGAAGGCAAGAGGAAGCTCAATCTTTCGACTCTTTACAAGGTAACTCTCGTTAGGATAAAAGAATATGAACATCTGAGTCTAAATAAAAGTCAGAATGGATAAGATGAATACAAATAAGGATATCTGTTGAAGGTTTCCAAATTTTAGTATGAGAAGCTAAATTTTGGGGACAAAATTTCTAAAAGGAGGGGAGAATTGTAACATTCTCTTTTTAGCAGGTTAGACTTGCATATGGTCATAAGGTACCATAATACTTGTTTAACATGTCTGTTAATTTTTGAGATATTTTGAATTAATTTAGGTACTTTACTGTAACACAGAGCATGCAAAATAACTATTTCAACTTAGGAAAATAGCATAAATGCTAAATTAAAAGAAATAAATAAGGAAAATTTTATTAATAGGTCCGTGTGAAAAAGGATGTGGTTAAATTTTGAGGACAAACAGAGTCAGTTTGATATTTTTAAGGATACTGTAGAAGTGTTTTAATACCGAATTGAGAAATAGCAGATATGGAAAATTATGAAAATGATGAAACAAGAATTTAGATGGATTCTAAGATTTATTTTAATGTTGTTGGAAGTTAAGAAACTTGATTTAGAAAATCAAAGAGTTCTTAACAGATACGAAGTTTAGTAAAAAGACCAAAATGCCCTAATTCTTATCTTTTAAAAGTGAGATTTTTCTCACATCCTCTTATCTCTCTCCCATGCGTTTCTATTCCTAAAACAAAGAAAAGAAAGAAGAGAAGAGGGGGGAGATGGAGACAGAAACATGAGAGAAATGAGAGAAAGGAGAAGAAAATAGAAGGAAGAAGCCCAACCAAGGAAGAACCAAAAACCAAGCACCATGGAAGCTTGAGGCAAGGGGCATTTCTTTCACTTTTCTTCTTCATTCTTGTGTTCCTAAAATCTGGAAACTTGAGATTTGATTCATGATTTGAAATAGAAATCATGAAATGTTGATTTTTGTGTTGATTCATGATGTAAGAACTTGATTTCCTTTCTTGATTCTTAATGAGATTTGAGATTTAAAAAGGGGCATGAAACCCTTGATGGATTTGTTTCTTTACCAGCTGTTTTGTGTGCTTAAATAAGATAATTAGATGTTGTTGTTGATGATTTTGGGTTTGATTTTTGGAAGGCTTGAGATCTGGTTCCAAACCAGAGATTCTGGTTTCTAGTTTGAGCGCCTAGGCGCCCAAAATTGAGCGCCTGAACACCTAGAACCCAGAATTTCATATCTGGATGCGCGATGAATGCCCAAGTGCTCACGGTTGAGCTCCTGAGCACGAGTCTAGCACCTAGGCACCCAGATCCCACCTCTTAGGCACCAGACGGGCAGAATGGAATTTCTGCACTGTTTTCTCAAGAATTTGCTTTTAAAATGCAATGTAATGCCATATAGGAGATATATTAGATGAAAAAGAGCATAAATAATGTTATATAAAAGATGTTTATGCATGAGTTTTGTTGATGAATACCAAGATTTGGTAGAATGATTATATATATATTGAACATGGATTTGAGATGAACTAAATGATGCATGATTATATGATATGTTTGCATCAAGTGAGATTGATTGATGATATTTGAACACCTATGATGAAAATGATTTAATTATGCATTATATTGCATGATGATTTAATGAAATGGTGACTTTGTGGAACTGGGCTTAGTGTGGTTTTGGATTACCTTGCACTTGAGTAATGATTGGTTAATGGTAAAAGAGAATAAAGAATCTCTTTATACCAGAGTAATTGGGGTTAAGATGTGTTCTTCCCCTTTACTTGAGCTTCCCTAGTCATTAGTGGTTGAGAATGGATGTTCCTTCCCACCTGGGGTGATCCTAAACCCGGGATAGCTAGGGCGACATTTCCTAGCATCCGAAGCGACATGAGGTCGTGGTCTATTCATATGGATTGATTGAGGGTTAGTAAGCATCCTCTCTCCTAGATTGAATAAGACATGGGTCCAGTTACCCAGAGAAGTTCTATGTGATGAAGAGAGTCACAAAGAGGTTGAAGTGCACCAACCTAAAAGCAAACTACTACCAAGCCAATGGTTTTAAATGCTAGCATTGATTGAATCATGTGGTCTTGTGGAATGAGAATTTTTGATATGTATTGATATTGGATAATATCATTTATTTCCACCATGAGTTTTCATAAAATGATTTAGGATTTGAATGATTAAATTTTTTCCGTAATAAATGAACCATCTATTTCGGGAAGAGGAAGGAGATGGATTTGGCCTTTTGCCACCTTCCTAGAATAATAATAAATGTTTGAATGAAAATGAGGTTTTTTTTCCCAGAATAGATGGAATTATTATGATGGCATGGTTTTAAACAAACTACTGAGAATTTTGATTCTCACCCCCACTATTCTCTATAGTTTCCATGATAATTCTAGGTGGCCGAGCAGATCAACAAGTGTAAGGAGCTTACTTGAAAGATTAGTAGGGATGTGCTTAGTTAGGTATATAATGTGCAAATATGAATAATTAGTATATTATTCCTTTCATTATTTATGTAAATTATGCTTCTGCGAAGGCTCATATTTTATATATTATTATACTGTTTATTTATAAATTATTGATATTCATAAGTAACATTCTAAATTCTAATTACTGATGTGTAAATCGGGTACGTCATTAGTATTAGTAATTTGGGATGTTACACGGGTGTTGTAAGACAGATGCTCAATTCCCCATGGCAGAGGCTTCAGATGCAGGCAGTGGCACAAGAAGGGGAGGGTGCTGCACCACTGATCCCTGCCTCTGATTGGTGGAGGGTTACGCAACGTCCCTTCTTGAGTGTTGACATGTGTTCGCCATGATTGTGTGGGATTAGAAGTTTATGATTTTCCCACAGATGGCACCAATGTTCTGAAGTAAATTCGGAGGGTACCTAAGATAGGCATGTGATGGTGGTTTAAGGTGGACTCCTCTGTGGCACAGCTGTGGCAGCGGTGGTACGAGGGCTTGGGTACCTGCAAAAGGTACTTTGATGCTCAAGTTAGACCGTGCTCATTGAAGATAGTCTATATATTAGAGGAAATGCTTGTCTTTGAGACCTGGTATAACATTTAAAAGAGCGTTTTAGGATGAGTGCAATTTGTATTAAATGTAGTTATTTAGGATTAGAATCCGTTAGGGATTGTGATCCCTTTTAACTAATTTTCCAATTTATATGGGATGTGATTAGCTTTCATATCCATTAAGGATACTTGAGATATTTATGTCTAATAAATAGGCAGATACACTCATCAAGATAGTGCGTAGTAATGTCTGGGTATTATTCTGGTACGACGGGTTGCTCCTGAACTGCTAACCCAAAATTCAGTCTAGAATAGTTACCCCCAGCTTAGCACTTAGATAGGATAGCTAAGTGTCAAGGTAACCATGTTTAACAGGAGCACACGACAAGCAGTGAACAAAGGGATCTAAGTCAGAGTTAACGCCAAATCTCACGATGTTTTCTGAAGGGTCGGGGTCTATGACATATCATAGTATGCCTTCGGATTTGATGTGTAAGGTCAGAATCAGAGTCAGATTGTTCTGCTTACGTTGTCATTCTCAACATGTATAGACCTTTCTAGCTCGTCCAACCGGCGACGCTAGTCGTCCAACTGGTGGTGTTGCTTGTCGATCTGTAGCATCTATTGGGCCACCAGTTCCTGAAGGTGATTTCAAGTCATCTCAGAGTGGACAGTGTTTCGGCTAGAAGCACAATTAGCAGCAACGTTATTCTGGGCGCCTAGGCGTGTTTGCATTGGAGTTCAGGACCATTGAACGACGTTATTAGCTCTTTCTCCAAGGCCAGCAAGCCTATCTAAAATAGATTGCCTACGTGACGGGTGTGGACTCTCATCAGACAGTGAAGTCTCATGGTTGTCATGTGACTATTGTAGGATAGATGCTCGATTCCCTACCATAGAGGCTTCAGATGCCGGAAGTGGCACTAGGAGGGGAGAGTGCTGCGTCGCTGATCCCTCCCTCTGATTAGCGGAGGGTTGCACAATGTCCCTTCTTGAGTGCTGACGTGTGTTCACCATGATTATATGGGATTAGAAGTTTATGGTTTTCCCACAGACGGTGCCAATGTTTTGAAGTAAATTTAGAAGGTACCTGAGATAGGCACGTGATGGTGGTTTAAGGTGGACTCCTCTATGGCACAGTTGCGACAGCGGTGGTGTGAGGGGGTGGGTACATGCAAAAAGCATTCTGGTGATCAAGTTAGACCTTGCTCAATGAAGGCAGTCTGTATATTAGAGTAGATGCATACCTTTGAGACCTGACATAACATTTATAAGAGCATTTTAGGATAAGTGCAATCTGTATTAAATGTAGTTATTTTAGATTCGAATCCGTTAGGGATTGTGTTCCCTTTTAACTAATTTCCCTATTCATGTGGGATGTGATTAGCTTTCATATCCATTAAGGATACTTGAGATATTTATGCCTAATAAATAGGAAGATAACTCATCAAGATAGCACATAGTAATATATGAGTATTATTCTGGTAGGCCGGGTTGCTCCTGAACTGCTAACCCAAAATCCAGTCCAGAACAGTTGCCCCCAGCTTGGCACTTAGATAGGATAGCTAAGTGTCAAGGTAACCATGTTTAACAAGAGCACACGGCAAGCGGTGAACAAAGGGATCCAAGTCATAGTTAACACTGGATTTCATGATGTTTTCTGAATAGCCGAGGTCCACGATATATCATAGTATGCCTTCGGGGTTGACGTGTTACGTCGGGATCCAGGTCGGATTGTTCTGCTTACATTGTCATTCTCAACATGTATTGACCTTTCTAGTTCGTCCAACCGGTGATGCCGGTCGTCCAACTGGTGGTGTTGCTCATTGATCTGCAGCATCTGTTGGGCCAGCAGCTCCTGAAGGTGATTGATAGTCATCTCGGAGTGGACGATGTTTCGATTAGCTGCATGATTAGTAGCAACGTTGTTCAAGGGGCCTAGGCGTGTTTGCACTAGAGCTCAAGACCCTTGAACGACATTAATAGCTCTCTCTCCAGGGCCGACAAGCCTTTCTAAAATGGATTGCCTTCATGATGGGTGTGGACTCTCATTGGACAGTGAAGTCTCATGGCCGTCACGCGGGTGTTGTGGGATAGAGGCTCGATTCCCCACTACAGAGGCTTCAGCTGCAGGCAGTGGCACTAGAAGGGGAGGGCACTGCGCCGCTGATCCCTACCTCTAAGTGGCAGAGGGTTGCGCAGCGTCCCTTCTTGAGTGTTGACGTTTGATCACCATGATTGTGTGGGATTACAAGTTTATAGTTTTCCTACAGACGATGCCAATTTCTGAAGTAAATTTAGAGGGTAATTGAGATAGGCACGTGACGATGGTTTAAGGTAGACTCCTCCATGGCACAGTTGCGGCATCGATGGTGCGAGGGGGTGGGTACCTGCAAAAGAAACTCCGACGCTTAAGTTACATCATGCTCAATGAAGGCAGTCTGCATATTAGAGGAGATGCATATCTTTGAGACCTGACATAGCATTTATAAGAGCATTTTAGGATGAGTGTAATCTATTTTAAATGCAGTTATTTTGGATTAGAATCCGTTAGGGATTGTGATCCCTTTTAACTAATTTCTCTACTCATGTGGGATGTGATTAGCTTTCATATCCATTATGGATACTTGAGATATTTATGCCTAATAAATAGGCAGATATACTCATCAAGATAGCGCATAATAATATCTTGGTATTATTCTGGTAGGCCGGGTTGCTCCTGAACTACTAACCCAAAATTCAGTCCAGAATAGTTGCCCCCAGCTTGGCACTTAGATGGGATAGCTAATTGTCAAGGTACTTATGTTTAATAGGAGCACACGGCACGTAGTGAACAAAAGGATCGAAGTCAGAGTTAACGTCAGATCTCACGATGTTTTTTGAAGGGCCGAGGTCCGTGATATATCATAGTATACCTTCGGGGTTGACGTGTAAAGCCGGGATTTGAGTTGGATTGCTCTGCTTACATTGTCTTTCTCAACATGTATAGACCTTTCTAGCTCGTCCATCCAGCAGCCCTAGTCATCCAAATGGCGGTGTTGCTCGTCAATCTACAACATCTGTTGGGCAACTAACTCCTAAAGGTGATTTCCAATCATCTCGAAGCAGATGTTATTTTGGTTAGATGCACAATTAGCAGCAACACTGTTCAGGGAGCCTTGGCATGTTTGTACTGGAGCTCAGGACCCTTGAATGATGTTATTAGCTCTTTCTCCAAGGCAGGAAAGCATATCCAAAATAGATTGCCTTCGTGATAAGTGTGGACTCTCATCGGACAGTGAAGTCTCATGGTCGTCACGCTGGTGTTATGGGACAGATGCTCGATTCCCCACGGTAGAGGCTTCAACTGCAGAAGGTGGCATTAGAAGGGAAGGGAGCTGCACCGTTGACCCTTGCCTCTGATTGGCAGAGGGTTGCACAACATCCCTTCTTGAGTACTGATGTGTGTTCTCCATGATTGTGTGGGATTAGAAGTTTATGATTTTCCCACAGAAGATGCCAATATTCTGAAGTAAATTCAGAGGGTAGCTAAGATAGGCATGTGACTGTGGTTTAAGGTGGACTCCTTCGTGGCATAGCTGCGGCAGCAGTGGTGCAAGGGGTGGGTACGTACTTGCAAAAGGAACTTCGACGCTCAAGTTAGACCGTGCTCAAATAAGGCAGTCTGTATATTAAAGGAGATGCATACCTTTGAGACTTGGCATAGTATTTATAAGAGCATTTTAGGATGAGTGGAATTTGTATTAATTACAGTTATTTAGGATTAGAATTCGTTAGAGATTGTGATCCCTTTTAACTAATTTCCCTATTCATGTGGGATGTGATTAGCTTTCATATCTATTAAAGATACTTGAGATATTTATGCCTAATAAATAGGCAAATATACTCATCAAGATAGCGCATAGTAATATCTGGGTATTATTCTGGTAGGCCGGGTTGCTCCTGAACTGCTAACCCAAAATCTGGTTTAGAACACTCGTGATCCTTCTCCTTATGATCCACCTTCACAAGGCTGCTAGCTTCAGTCAAGGACGTAGAGACATCCACCAGCACCTTTGACCCCTACTTCTTGTTGGATGAGGATCACCTCTCCCCTATCCATGTCCCCCCCATTTAAATCTTGACATTTGGAAAATAATATACACATCATCTTTTTTTAAAAATTAAAAACACTTAACACTGTTATTTGCACGCTTTCTTCCCTTCTCACAAAAAACACTTTTCATATTTTCTTCTATGCCATTTTCATCCCATTCTTCCTTCTTAAATCAGTCATCTCACCAGCAATAGTTGCTAGTGCCGTCCTCTGCCTCTTCCTCCATGGTTGCCCTCCCTAATGGTTGCAACCCCTCCATCCTTCACCAGCGATGACTTTGACCTCCACGCTACTGTTAAGAGTAAGACTGCCCTCTAGCTCTTGTGCCCAAACATCATTGCCTTCTAGCTCTTTTATTCGCTATTCTTCCTTTATGTTTTTGTGCTTACAAAATGGGTTGAATGAATTTATTGTAAGCTGTGATTGAGATTACATAATAGGTTAGAATTTTTTTGGATAGTTAGATGTTTCTCTGATGCACACTACCTGTTTGATGAAATGTTTCTCTAATGTTTCAAGGAGTAACATTACGAATTTAAATTGATAATCCTCATGTAGATAGGCCAAACCCCTTGTTGTGCCTAAAATTATATCATACCGTTGTTTCTAATTGAGAGAACCCTTCTTCTCACTTGTTTTGAAAATTTAAATACTTAATTAATAGAGTGGGAGAAAGAAATCTTGACATTTGGAAAATAATATACACATCATATTTTTTTAAAAATTTAAAACACTTAACACTGTTATTTGCACGCTTTCTTCTTTTCTCACAAAAAACACTTCTCACATTTTTTTCCATGTGTTTTCATCCCATTCTTCCTTCTTAAATCAGTCATCTCACCAGTAACAGTTGCTAGTGCTGTCCTCTGCCTCTTCCTCCATGGTTGCCCTCCCTAATGGTTGTAACCCCTCCGTCCTTCACCAGCAATGACTTTGACCTCCACGCTACTGTTAAGAGTAAGATTGCCCTCTAGCTCTTGTGCCCAAACATCATTGCCTTCTAGCTCTTTTATTCTCTATTCTTCCTTTATGTTTTCGTGCTTACAGAATGGGTTGAATGAATTTATTGTAAGCTGTGATTGAGATTACATAATAGATTAGAAATTTTTTGGATAGTTAGATGTTTCTCTGATGCACACTACCTGTTTGATGAAATGTTTCTCTAATGTTTCAAGGAGTAACATTACAAATTTAAATTGATAATCCTCATGTAGATAGGCTAAACCCCTTGTTGTGCCTAAAATTATATCATACCATTGTTTCTAGTTGAGAGAACCCTTCTTCTCACCTGTTTTGAAAATTTAAATACTTAATTAATAGAATGGGAGAATGGAAAAAAAAAAGGAAAACATAATAAAGATTCATAAAATGCTTCTATATTAGATTGACAAAACTTACCAAATAAGAATCTGTCAAAGCTGCTATTTGCCATGTATTCATAAACAAGAATTCTCTCCTAGCCTTTACTGCAGCATCCAAGAAGTCTAACGAGATTCAGATGATGAACATTACTTATAAGCTTGACTTCACTTTCAAAACTTTCATCCATCTTTCCGGTTTGGCCCAAAATTAATTTCTTGACTACCACTTCCTTCCTATTTTTTAGGGTACCCTATTCCATAGATTGAGGATTGAGAATTTTTTAAGTTATGAAAGTGATTTATCTCTATCTCTAGAGGAATAGCTTATAATAAATTTTGCCTACACTTAAGACAAACTCACTCAGAATCATGCTTGTTTTTTAACATGTACTCCAATAAAATGTTAAAAAATAACTTAAGTTACCTTGTATACATCTCCAAATCCTCCATCTCCCAGTTTATCTTTAATTTAATACTCTATTTGTTGTTTAAGTGTATTATATGATTTCGATTGGTTTATGTTCCTAATTTTAGTTTTAATCTTGCTAGCCATGTGATCATTTTTCTGGGCAGAAGAATTTTAGCATGATGATTTCATTTGATAAATATACTCGGCAACTAGATTCAAACAATGCATATGTTAATTATATTTTCTAATTAGAGTATATGGTTGACTGGAGATAGTTCTTCTTGTTTAAACAATAAAATAGTTGTTGATGGTTTGACTAAGACCATGAATGATATAGATGCATGTCTTGGAGGTAAAGATAGAGAGGCTAGCACCCATGACGTTTCACTCATTAATACAGGAAAGGTTTTGTGTAGTGGGAATAATAATAATGTGAAAGGAATAAAGACTAAAGAAAGATTTTGTGGAACATCAAGAAGGAAAAAGAAGAAAACTACACAAGAAGATGAACTTCCTTTATAAAACAGATTGTGAATTGCCTTCATTTCAGTCTATTCAAGTTTTTTCTTTTTTCATTTATTTGATTTTTATTTTTCATGATAATTTTTAATCAATATATCTTATTTACATACTAATAATTTTCATTATGATTAAATTTATATTAATTAGTTACCTACACATGTTACATACAATACCTCCAAAGTGTCAAGTAACAACATGAGCATGATGGAATTGCTACAGATGATACACGATTGTAGTATTTCTTTATTTTTGTCTTAGTCTAACATATTTTTGACATAAACATGACAAAAACAAAATATACTTTTATTCACAGGCATAATTACCAAGCACTGAACAAGTAGCAGTTAATGTCATCAACTTGCAAAGTTAAGATCAACAAGGCCATCCATGATGCAACTTAACATGTTGGTGTTATTGGATATTGATGATCCTCAAATTTGCCAAAGCATCTTAGTTTTACTTTTAAATTTTAGCTACGTGTATTTTTTTTCTCACTTGTGCTACAAATATTTTGGCACATGACATTTTTTTTAGGTTGTGTTACAGATATTATAGTACTTACTCTTGTCAGTCTTGTTGTGATTGTATGTAAAATCATCTTATTTTCATAGTAGTTATTGTTATTGAAAAGTAATAAATACAATAATAGAATAATCTTATTCAATTTTTGTATTATTGTTGACAGTTACATATACATCAACAGAGACTGTATTTGCTAGTCTAAAGTTGGCTTTTACAAATTAGAAGCAAATATTGTACTAGCTTTACAAATCAAAAGCAAAAATTATATTTACTGGTCTCTGGCTTTACATAACAATAGAGATTGTACTTGCTGGCTTTTCATAACATGCGGCCATTGGGTTGTGTGCTCTCAAGTCCTGAATTGTAAACCATATTTGTATCAAAAGAATTGTTTCTAGCTGAATTTGCTTTGTCAAAGTCTTCATGGTTTTTCTTGATTCTTTGCAGCATCAAAGGAATGGGTTTTTCTTAGACGGTCACATTGATATTGTTCCAAACATCAGATATTGTAGGGAGTGTAGAAATTCTCTCCGCAATATGCATGTCTTCTAGAAGAACAGAACCAAAGACAATGTATTCTTTTTCCAGTCCCCGTGGTTGGCAAGGCTTACAAAGAACTTTGGGCTTGAACCAATCCAAGTAACTGAACCCCTTCTTATAGTTGGGCAATCTTCCTATGGGAATTTTCTTGAATATGGTTCCTTGGGCTTCCAGTGTCCCTTGAATTAATGCAACTGGGGGACCAAAAGCAGCCTGAAAATATGAGGATTCACTTACCATCATTGAACACTAATAAACAATCAATTGGCTTGCATTGACATCTAATATATATTTCTCTTTTTCTTTTTTGACGGGTCTAATATATATTTTCTTTGGACAAATAATAATAATAATAATAATAATAATAATAATAATAATAATAATAATAATAATAATAGAAATAATAATAATAGTAATAGTAGTAGTAATAATAATAATAATAATAATAATAATAATAATAATAATAATAATAATAATAATAATAATAAAAGTCTTTGAATAGAAAGTAGAAGTATATAGTGATTTCTAACATTTACAACATGAAGTAGAATCCTCAAGTTTCACCTACTCAATTTAGGATCATGAAAAGGAAATATTGTTGAGAGGGAAAAATTAACTTTAAAAGGGACTGCTAATGTAGTAAAAATATATGAAATGAAAATTATCTGCATCAATGAAATGAAATTCATTTAAGCGATAAAAACACTCACACATAAGTAGCAATGCACAAATTTAAAAATGTCTATTTGGTAAGAGTCAAATCTCATGCTAAAAAGAATCAAATTTCTAGTTATAAAATGCACTATTGCTGCTATTCAATCAATAACAAAATAATTTTTTCAGATATCAAGACATGTGCACTATATACTACACATTTATGGATCTAAAACTTTGCATCACATATGGAAGGCTACAGTTAGCCACCTTATTCATCTTTTACACATAAGGGAGTGCAATTCAGAGCAAACTTAATATTCTGCTAACTGCTATAGTTATAAATAGCTGTAAAAATAAAGATAGGAAGTGCAATTCCAAGCAAACTCAATATTAGAGTTTGGATACACATTAGATAGAGAATGTATCTCCAACATCAAATTCTATTTCAAAATGTGAAAAGTGATACACCAAGGTGAAACTTATGGCCAAGGGTATAAATGCAGGGCATATCTACATGAGGATTATCAATTTAAATTTGTAATGTTACTCCTCAAAACATTAGAGAAACATTTCATCAAACAGGTAGTGTGCATCAGAGAAACATCTAACTATCCAAAATTTTTCTAACCCATTATGTAATCTCAATCACAACTTACAATAAATTCATTCAACTTATTCTGTAAGCATGAAAGCATAAAGGAAGAACAGAGAATAAAAGAGTTAGAGGGCAATGATGTTTGGGCACAAGAGCTAGAGGGCAGTCTTATTCTTAACAGTAGCATGGAGGTCAAAGTTGTCACTGGTGAAGGATGGACGGGTCGCAACTGTTAGGGAGGCAACTATGGAGGAAAAGGCGGAGCATGGTGCTGGCAACCGTCGTTGGTAAGAGGACTGATGAAAAAAGAAGAAGAAGAAGGAAGAATAAGATGATAATAGTGTGGAAGAAAACATGAAAAGTGTTTTTTATGAGAAAGGAAGAAAACATGCAGATAACAGTGTTAAGTGTTTTTAATTTTTAAAAAAAGATTATGTGTATATTATTTTCTAATTGTCAATATCTAAGTGGGGGACAAGAAAGGAGACAGGGATAGGGGATAGGTGATCCTCATCCCTTCTTGTTAGTGTGGAAGAATAATAGAAGAGACACTTTATAATTTTTTTTTATTTCTTATTACCCAAACTCCAAAGTATATAGGATACTTATAGAAGTAAAAGAGACCTTACACATTCTATAACTCTCCCTAATTAACAATAGTAATTTTCTTTTAACTCATGAAATAAACCATCCTATAACTACATAACTCAAATGACATAATTCTCCCTAATGACATATAACACACCATAATTCTTCATTACTCATAAAATAACTCTCATAACTCACAATAGCTACCACATCAAAGGTCACATAACTACCAAAATTCTATTAACTTCAAATTATTATTATTTTTTTAATCAACACTCCTCCTTAATTTGAAGTCTTCTTTTTCATTCCAAGCCTTGCTTGCAATTTTTGAAATTCTTCAAACTTAAGAGGCTTAGTAAAAATATCAGCAATTTTATCTTGAGTCTTCACATATTTGGGCTCAATCACCTTATTGTCAACATACTTTCTAATAAAATGGAACCTTATGTCTATGTGCTTACTTCGATCATGGTACACTGGATTTTTAGCAAGAGATAGTGTGGACTTGTTATCAATACAAATCTTTGTTCTTCCTCTTGTGGAAAATAAATTTCTTTCAACAACCTTCTAAGCCATATAGCATGACAAGTGTAAGAAGTTACCACCACATACTCGGACTTACAAGTTGAAAGTATGACAATGAATTATTTTTTAGAACTCCATGAATTAGCACAATCTCCTATAAAGAATACAAAACCGATAGTGCTCTTTCTATCATCAACATCTCTCGCAAAATCATTATCACAATATCCCACAAGCTTGAAATCATTAGAAAATGAATAAAATAGCCCAAAATCAATTGTACCTTTCAGGTAACAAAGAATCCTCTGAGTAACTTTCAAGTGGGTAGAAGTAGGTGATTCCATGTAGCGACTCACTACTCCAACTGCAAAAAGAATGTTGGGTCTTATCAAAGTCAAGTATCTCAAGCTTCCCACAAGGCTTTTGAAAATGGTGAGATCTTCTTTCACTCCATCATCAAACTTTGACAATTTAACTCCACATTCCATGGGTGTGTTCACAGAGTTACAATCAAACATGTTGAACTTCTTCAAAATCTCATTTGCATAGGCTTCTTGAGAAATAAAAATCTCATCCTCCATTTGCTTCACATATAGGCCTAAATAGTATGACATGAGCCTAATACCTGTCATCTCAAATTCATATGCCAAAGCCTTCTTGAATCCTTCAAACATAGAGCATATGCTTGGTGACATAAAGAGCATATTCATGAACACATCGAACAAAGCCATTATCTTGAAAATACTTGTCGATATGGCTATTCCATGCTCTTGATGCTTGCTTCAACCCATATAATGTCTTCTTCAATCTCAAGACTTTATCTTTATGCCCTTCTACCACAAAGCCAATGTTGCTCAACATATACCTCCTCTTCTAGATAGCCATTAAGGAAAACGAACTTTACATTAGGTTGATAAATCCTCCACCTCATTTGAGCTACCAGAGTAATGATCAAACAAATTATTTCCATGCAGACAATAGGTGCAAACACTTCTTCATAGTCAACTCCATGCTTTTGCTTGTAGCCTTTTGCAACAAGTCTTACTTTATATCTCTCTACATCTCATTTGGCATTCTTCCTTATCTTGAACACCCATTTGAATCCAATTGCCTCATGACCCTTAGGGAGAGATGATAACTCTCAAGTATTATTCTTTTCAATGGCTTCAATTTCTTCTTACATGGCTTGTCTCCACCTTTTGTCTTTGAAAGCTTCATCAAAGTCTAAAG
Organism: Ormosia semicastrata; assembly: GCA_029884595.1. Classification (NCBI taxonomy): domain Eukaryota; kingdom Viridiplantae; phylum Streptophyta; class Magnoliopsida; order Fabales; family Fabaceae; genus Ormosia; species Ormosia semicastrata. The sequence goes on from JAQQTO010000060.1 coordinate 73,776,411, forward strand.
GTTCACTATCAACAAGAAGGCAAAACAAATTAATTAAAAGGCTCAGTTACATCATATAATTCTTTAATACTTCTTATTTTTCTTGGCCTTTCACTAGAACTTTTTTCAGAAGATGAGGATGCTTCATGAATGGGAGATGGTGGTGGAGTCTCTTCTTGGATAGATGTCATGGTCTCTTTCTCTTCATCTTCAAAGTATGGAAACAAACCATAACTTCCTTCTTCTTATGCTTCCCATCTCCAAGTGGCTTTTTCATCAAACTTCACATCTCGACTCACAACAATCCTGCCATTGCTTGGGTTTTACAACTTGTTGCCTTTGAAATTTGGATCGTAGCTAATAAAAACTTGCTTCTCACGTTGATCATTTAGTTTGGATCTCCCTTGGTCAGGTACATGAACATAAGCAACACTTCTAAAAATCCACAAATGATTGACACTAGGTTTGGTCCCACTCCATGCTTCTTATGGTGTTTGATTCTTCACATTCTTTGTTAGAGAGCGGTTAAGCAAATAAACTGCATAAGAAACAGCTTTGGCCCAAAATTCCTTAGGCATATTTTTGGCTTTCAACATACATCTAGTCATATTAAGAACAGTTCTATTTTTTTCTCCACTACACCATTTTGTTGTGGTGATCTAGGAACCGTTAGAGGATGGCGAATTCCATTTGTTTCACAAAATTCATTAAATCCTTTAGATGTAAATTTGCCTCCTCTATCAGATCTTAGAGATTTGATTACATAACCACTCACTTTTTTCTACAAGAGCTTTGAAATTTTTAAAGGGTACAAATACTTCAGATTTTTACTTTATAAAATAAACCCAAGTCTTCCTACTATAATCATCAATAAAAAGTAAAAAATATTTATTTTTACCAAAATGAGGAAGGATTGATTAGACCACACACATCGGTGTGAACAAGTTGAAATGACTTGGTTGCTCTTGTAGTTGTCTCCTTTGGAAAGCTTTCTCTTGCATGTTTTCCAAGGAGACATGCTTCACATAATTGATTGCGATGGTTAATTGAAGGTATCCCTTTCACCATCTTCTTTTCTCCCATGATTTTTGAATGCTTCAAAATTCAAGTGACCAAATCGCATATGCCAACGTCATGCTTCATCTTCAACATTGACCTTCAAACACTTTGCTTTAATTGTATTGAGATTAACATGAACATTCTATTTTTTGTCATAGACACCTTAGCAACTAAGTTAGCATTATGATCTCTAAGCCAAAGATAACGATCATTCATATGAATTTCATATCCCTTCTCAATAAGTTGTCCTAAACTCAAAATATTATTTTTTAATTTGGGTACATAGTAAACATTGGTAACTAACTTATGACCACCATCTTTAAGAGAAATTAAAATGGTACCTTTGCCTTGAATTTGGACTTTTGAGGTGTCTCCAAATGAAACATTGCCCTTCACCTTCTCATCAAGCTCCACAAAATTTTCTTTACAGCCACACATATGATTGCTTGCACCATTGTCAACATACCCTGAGCTCTTGTCATCCTTTTCATCATCTTTGAGTGCTAACAATAAGGTTGACTCTTTAACCTCTTCTTTGTCAATAAGGTTGGCTTTTTCTTCAACACCATTAATACCATAACGACATTCCAATGCATAATGCCTAAATTTATGACAATTGAAACATTCAATATTGGATTTGTCATACCTCCTCTTATTTGTTCTAGCATAGTTGTCTTTTCCTCTAGTCACTCCTCTTCCACGGCCCCTAGTTGAATGATGGCTTGTCTCTTGATTGTTGGAATTGTCATGGCTGCCTTTTCCTCTTCCACCTTGGCCACGACCACACTATCTTTCTCATCCACATCCTTTTTGACTCTTGTCTCCTCCATCATTTTGCAATGAAACCTTGGCTTTGAGGGCTTGCTCCAAAGGCTCATTTTGCCTTTTCAACAATTTTTCTTCTTTGGCTAGTATAGTCCTAAGCTACTCATCAATAGTCATGGTGTCTAAATCATTTGAATTCTTAAAAACACAAGTCACATAATTAAACTTTGGAGTCAAAGAGCGGAGGATCTTATCTTTCACACGACCATCTTCAATGTTTTCACCATACCTTTTCATTTGATTAACATTGGCCAACACCTTTGAGCTATAATCTGAAAAAGTTTGGATTTCGTCATGTGCAAAGCTTTTACTTACGTCGTAAAATTTGAAGTCGCACCTTTCTCACCTTGTCTGTACCTTGAAGAGACTTTTGCAAAATTCCCCAAGCTTTTTTAGTAGTTTAGGACTGCTGTAATTCTCTGTAAATTACAGTGAATAAACTGCCATAATTTACAGAGAATTACGGCAGTCCTAAACTGCCATAATTAAAGTGAATTATAGTAGTTTAGGACTGCCGTAATTCTCTGTAAATTACAGGTTAATTGTGTATAAAATGATGGTTTAAACCACCGTAATTTATAGTGAATTATGGCAGTTTTGAACTGCCATAATTTACCTAAAAATTATGTTTTAATTATATATAAAAGGACAGTTTCAAATCGTCGTAATTTATATAATAATACATAGTTTACTTTGATGATTGTGGCAGTTCTTAACCACCCTAATGCGCTAAATGGTGATGATTTAAACCCACCACGACTGACACAATGCAAGCTATTTTTCATGTTTATTATGACAATTCTTGTTCGTCAAAACCCACAAATATAAATAAAATAATTTTGCTTAATGAATTGTAAAAAGACATACTCATTAATTTAATTAACCAAATATCCAATTTAACATGAGTACATTAGCTCAATAAGTACAAATTATAAGTCATCAAAGTTTTGAGAAATAACATCCTAAATAGTAACATGAGTACACAAGTCAAATAACTCCAAATTACAGATAGGGCTTAAAAGTTTTGAGAAATAACATCATAAATAGTAATTCATTTGGCAACAATTGGTAAATTGATTAACGAGAACTCAAAATATCCACTGATTAATGAGTGTTACTTCCATTCCATGATCTTCTTGGGTCATTAGGCAATAGAGCCCCACTACCTTCATCTGGTACCTATAAGAAGGACAAAATCATGCTTGAGATTCTCCAAACATAGCATTAATTATGGCTATGCAACACTACTGGCAACATATTATTAAGAAGGAAATGGCTTAATTGAATCACATATCCGTAAAAATCCAACATCATTTAAGTAGCATATTATAATCCTTAATAATTTTACAGATCCAGAATTACCCAATCAAAATATCTAACCATAAGCATGTAGACAAGACTCATAATTAAACCAAACAGACCCTTGATTAATGTAACACCCTAATGCCGATATCCTAGTATATCAAGCATACCTTAAGATAAATAGCATTAGTTATGCTACTTCTAAGTTAACATCATACTAATCCATATCATTTAAGCAAATAATAATGGAGAGCCTTGCGGAAAACTAAAAGTTATATACAGACATATTGCCATAAAAGGGCTCATTGTGTACATAAACTTTATACAAACTAAAAGCAAAGTAAATAAATATAAAGCTTTAAACTACTAAGCATAAAACTATGCTAGTCTTTATATTTTTTCTTTTTGCCCTTGGATGAGCTTCCACCTTGATTTACATGGCAACAAACGGGGTGAGAAACTACATTTCTCAAAATGAGTAACCAAAACCAACAGTCTAAACATTCGAGAATGAATAAACCCTACATAAACTGATAAACATACTGAAACTCATTGCATAAGAACCATTACAAAACTTTCTTTCTTTATGTAACGTTCCTAGCAAATCTATACTTCTGATCTGATATCCGAAACCATGATGATAACAAATAACTACCCATACAATCATTTGGAATTCATCAACCAGACAACTGCCCACACTGCCGTCTCCGAAGGCACAATGAAATAACTAAATGTACACACAAGAACACAAAAATCCAAACTAAACCAATATTAAATTATGAAATGATGAGATGATGTATGCTCAAAGAAAAGTATGTGCAGCGTAGGTGTAGTGTCATGATACTTAACTATTCCCCCTGCTCAAAGAGATACTCTGCCATAATAACGTGGGACCTCTTATAGCCTAACTAGTAAGGGCACTATAACAAGTATTCTCCTTCTACCGTAAACTGGGTGGATATCGCCACCAAACTTTTGAGTGGATGCCTCCACTCACTGCTCTCTAGGGATAACAAGTATATGTGATGTGCAGTGTGTGACAATGCATAGTTATGTCCTAACTCTAACATAACTACCACATAACTCTATACTAAGTCCATCTTGCACTACTAAGATTACCTCTTCTCTGTAAGAGTCGTTCATACACTACGACACTTATCCAAATGCCAACTAGACTTAGTACACTTTCTAACTTCGCATTACTAACTCTATTTTACTCTTTAAGAGCCTTCACGCGCTATGGCTTCCACCTTTGCCAACTAGGGTCTGTGACACTCAACTCTTGCTAACTTGGTACTTTGGCCCTTAACCCTTGCCAACTAAGGCACTATGACCCTTAACTCTTGCCAACTAAGGCACTTGTTTCTCACTTTCTCATCACTTCCCAAGTGATATCTAAGTAACACTTTGTCACTCATAAACTAAACTTTAATCTTCACTAACTCATCACTCATTACTCTTAAGTGACATACTTTACCACAAAAGTGGCCTAAGGTGCTTGATACTTACATAAGGCAAACTATAACTCTTGAATGCTCAAAGGTTTATACTTCCTCATACATGCTAGGTGATAATTTCCCTCATGAAAAAATCTCCATTTGTGCCTTAACACACTTTAGGAAACATCTAATAATGATCCAATCTAGCCAAGAACTTAAAAACATCAAAAATGACATTTTTAGAGATTCTAGCCTCAGACACGGGCCATGTCTGATTACAACGCCTCCCCCTTGTGTCTTCGGACATGGGCTGTGTCTGATTACACGCCCCCCTCTGTATCTTACTCTGTCAACACTGTTCACAAATTTCACTAGTAGAAAGGGACAATACCTCCCCCGGTGTCTTCAGATAGGGGCCGTGTCTCTCAACCAGAAGTAAATCTGCAAAATCGTGGTACTGTTCCATTGGTTATTTTCTTGGATTTTGGCCATTTCAATCCAATTTCGAGGTAGTCTTGGGTCCCTAATTAGTTATTAAACACTTAGGAATCATCAATCACTAACTTAAACCTCTTAAATTGGATTCATGCACCTAAATCACTCTCTTGGTTCATCAAAACCCTAGGTTCCAATTCAAGAACCAACTAGCTCAAACTATGGAAAAATCCATCTATCTTGTTACCATCAAGTTGAAACAATCAATTGCAATCAACGAAAATAAGAATCTAACTAAGGAAACTAGTTTTCCCTCTTTAAAATCCAACTTCTCCATCTAAAGGCCTAAAACCAAAATATAGAAAAGATGGATAAACAAAGCTAGAAAACACCCCTATCTCTTGCTTGATTGAAGATCTTGAAGCCTTTAACTTGCTCTTGGATCTTCCTCTTTGATCACCTTCCTTTCCTCTCCTTTTTCCCTTCTTTCTCACTTGGTTTCCTTCTTTTCTCTTTTTCTCTCCTCTGTTTTTGACCTTTGCCGTGGGAATGAGAAAAGGATGCCTCATTTGGCTTCTTAAAGGATTACCACTAATGTAGTGCTAGAAAACCTGATTCGCTATGAATGTAACATCCTGAAAGTTATTTATTTCATTATAAATAATTATTTTATAATATTTATGATTTTTGAGAATTTTTGTAGAATTTTCTGAGAATGTTGAATATTTTAATATATTTTTCATTTTGCGAGCGCGCTGAGCGGAGTCGGGATAACAAAATATTTTTCCTGAGGCTAGTAAACTTTGAACTGTGGAGACGTCGATGGGGGATCTTACTAAACCCGAGGCCGAGCATAGTTTACGAGGTTTATGTTCTACGAGATTTTATCTGATGAATAAAATCACTATATCATAAAATTATCTGATGAATAATAAAATATTATTTTCATCAACTGTAACTTTTATTCGCTGGAAAATAATTCTAACAGTGTAATTAATCATCTGTCAGATGTATTTAATTAAGGAGACAAGCTTACTATGAGCTTTTTCGAGAAGTGCACGAAGCTTCTCAAGGAAGCTTGGAGGGAAGCTTGTAGGAAGTTTCCTTCCCAACCACTTTCTCTCTCCTCCCTTTTTGGTGTTACACGGTTGGCTAAGAGGGATATTACATTTTCATTCTCCCATTTTCTCTCATTCACGCTGCTCTTTCTCTCACTCTCTTCCTCTCTTCTCCATACGGCTACACATCCACAAACACCGTTGTTGATTTTCAAGCGTCCCTTGCTCAAGCCAAACTTAACCCATTGTTTCCCCTCACCATCTTCAAGCTTTCTTCTTGGTGGAGCTTTTCTTTATTCCTCCATTTTGTACTTCACAGCCAGTCCAAAGCTTGGAGCTTTAAGGTAAAGCTCTTAACTTTCTTCTCCTTTCTCCCCATTTTCGTGTTCCATGGTCACATTGGTGACTATGGATGCCATTTCCACTCTTTGATCTTGATTTTAATGGATTTGAACACCAAGGTTTCTGCGGTGGTGAAGCACGAAATATCTAAGCAAAAAGGAGCATCCTTTCTTTGTGCTTCTCTCAGGTAAGAGGAAGACACTCCTCCTCAACCTCTGTTAGCATTTAGAAACGTCTGTGATTGATAGTGAGGGAACCTTATTGAGGGTTATCCTTTATTTGCATGTTGTTTGTAATGTGTTTGTGCTATTAGATTATTTTTGTGTATATTGATGTATCTGAATAGATTGGAATGTATAACATGGAAGAAAAGGATGTCAGATTGGTTCTCGGATGGCCATGGTTTTGAGGCCCAGAATTTGGGGATTCTTTGTGAACAATTATAACAATTAGAATTTCTGACCCTTTAGTAGAGGAACTTCCCCAATGTCAATATCCGTCGAGTTAGGATGTCAATATCCGTCGAGTAGAATTTCTGACCATTTAGTAGAGTAACTTCCCCAATGTCAATATCCATCGAGTTAGGATGTCAATATCCGCCGAGTAGAATTTCTGACCATTTCGTAGAGGAACTTCCCCAATGTCAATATCCATCGAGTTAGGATGTCAATATCCATCGAGTAGAATTTCTGACCATTTAGTAGAGGAACTTCCCCAATGTCAATATCCGTCGAGTTAGAATATTAATATTCATCGAGTAGAATTTTTGACCATATCGTACTTTCGTTGGTTCAACACTTGGAAGATTTCTCCAACGTCACCCCCATCCGTCGAATTAGGATTTCTGCTGGTCTGCTAGTATATTGGACAACCCTATACATTCGACAGAACTAACCTTCTAGTATATTCAATAGTTTTTGATCTTCATTCGACAGTATCTTCATTCGACAGAAATTGATTTTTTAGACATTCTTGTCAAAATTGCAACTCAGCCATTTCCGTCACCAAATTCCCATTATGGCTGACATCTTCCATCATTCTGTCGTGTTAATTTTCGTCGAAAGGTAGCCTTACAATTGTACACTAGAGACAATTCTTCGTCGGATCCAAAATCATAATTTATCACCTTAACACCTAGTGATTAAATTAGTGGTTATAGGATGCAAGAATTAGCAATTCGGGAAATTAAATTATACTTTGAGATTCATAAATTTTAAAGAACCAAGAATGAAATTTTCATAAGACTTAGGATAATTTTAATTAGGGTAAGAACATGAGAGTGTGAGACTTTGAGGTCTTAGAATAACCTTCTAAGTGTATATGAATAAGCTATCTAAGAGAATTTAGTTAATTAAGAGAATTCAATTAATTAAGAGAATTCCTTTAGAGACAAACTTTGTAAGAAAAGCTAAACCTAAACAAGAATTCATAATACACTTTAAAAATGTATTAATTTATTTAATAACGATATTATGTTATTGTGGGTCCATGTGAGTGACCATTGATTGTGTTAATTCTTACTTTGGCAAATTGTGACATATGATGGAATAGTATGTAATAATGATCATACATGATTATGCATAGAGTCTGTATGCATTGTGAATGTCCGTTGGACTGTCGTAAGGCCTAGTTGCCTAGGAGTTGAACACACCTTAGTGCGGGTGCGAATAGACAAGTGTAGGTCATCGGTTGACCTTAGGGGCGTTAGGGTGCGGGTACCTCGTAATGGGCAGTTGGTAGCTCTCTGTCCGTGGGGCAGACCGATGCAAACACACTGACAATCCGGACCGAGACGCTATCCTATATCGTGATCTAGTGTAGACTGTCTGTATAATGCCATGATGTGCACGTGGGTAAATTCGGAATTATAGCACTTTGGCCTCGGCAGCCTAGTTGCAGACATGTCGCCTGATCTTTCTCTCCGACCATTTGTGTCTAGCTCCATGGAGTAGGATTTTGACTTTGCATGCATATACATAGTGGGTCCATGAATTATCTGGCATTTATTATGATTATAATTGGAACTGTTGTATTACTAATATATATAACTGCCTGGAACTGTTTGGTTGATTATAACTGCTACTTAATGTTTATTACCATTATTGTTGTCAATAAATGTTATGTGGGCGCCTTGCGCCGTTTGGTTTCTTGTTGCTATAATTGGTAATGATGGTAGGATGTCTTACCTCTTTCTTGTACTTTTCTTGTTCTACGTAAATTCTTGGGTAAAGACTGTAAGGAACAAGGTTGGATTCTTTTGGACTTTCTTGGTTTGACCCACTATATCCGGTGATGTCGTCGCGAAGGGAGTTCTTTTGGGTTCGTTTGAATGACGTTCACTGGTGATGCCAAGACTTGGCGAGTCGACTGGACCGACAAGCGTATGTGATATGTTGGGGATCTGACCTTGACCATGAAGAGGACTGCGATTGAAAACCTTATTCTATATTTCTCACTGCACCGGTGAGCCCGGAGTTGCCTCACGCATTCGGGATCCGATAGAGTGCCCAACTCCATAGTCGTAGATATATTATGGGTAGTTTATATTTTATTTTGCATTACCTATATAAAGTGTATTTTGGGTACATGCATGCTTTAAGGTGATTATTAAGTCTAAAATGTTGTAAATTGAGTACATCTTATAATTCATATTTTAACTGGTTGTATATGTAACTATTCATTCGTGGCTCCTATTTTCCTCATATGCAAAATGATTAATATTTTTGTAAAGTTTGTTATTTGACAATGATCGCACGCCGAAATTTAGTGACCGTGACATAATGACGATTGTGCCCTGGTTATTAAATCGAGGGGTGTTACATTAAGGTGGTATAAAAGCTCAGTTCATCCTATTGAGCCGAGGTATGGACTGAACTTGCTTAGGACTTGTTTGCATTCATACCCTTGTTGTGTTACCTCTAGAATTGTTTGAGCCTATGGGTTAGAAAAAGGGTAGTTAAATAAGACTTGCAAGGTTAGTGGACTGAGGTGTCCAAGAGGTTTTTGAAAATCGATTCTCTTTGGAAAAGAGTATCTAGCGTAGGTTTGGTTTGAGGAGCTACATAGAAGTCAAAGACTTACAGGAGATCGCGCCGCAGAAGGCAGAGTGAAGGAGCTCAAGTTAGAGTCTTTTGGGTTTGTCTTGTTGGGTTGTGTGACTCTTTGTGTTTGGTTTCCGAGAGGAGACAATATTGTCTGGACTGAATTTTTTGATTTTTCTTATAATTTGATTTGTTTGTCCTTGAAGGAAGGTAATGACTCGAAGTAGATGTAAGCGTGCGAATGCGGGGAATGATAATGATGGCACGATTGCGGTAGCTGAAGAAATGCAAAGAATAGTTGATGTAGCAACGCGCCATGATCAAAGGACCGTACAACAGCAGGAATTGGAAGTTGAGGTTTGAAATTTGAAGGACGAAAGTCGACTTTGGGGTAACTCTGGTTTACCGAAGTTCCAAAGGAGGAACCGTAGGAAGGACAATCAGTTTAAGCAAAAACCATATACACTACGACCAAGGGAGCAACAGCGACAGCAAACGCATCACGGTGGTGCGAGTGGTAGCAAGTCCACTCCAACCATGGTATCGTTAACAAGGTGTAAGAAGTGCGGAAAGGACCACTTCATGAGGGACTGTAAGAGTGAAGGAAAAATTTGTTTCAAGTGCAGAAAGCTAGGACATGTGTTTAGGGATTGTGTTTTACATGAGACAAAGTCTCCATATGCGATCAAAAGGGTAATCTGCTTCAAGTGTGGAAATGACCATTTAACAAAGGATTGTACGATCGAAGGGATAATTTGTTTCAAATGCAGAGAGCTAGGACATGTGGCTAAGAACTGTACTTCGCAAAGGACGAAGCCTTTTGTTGGTGATGCATGCACTTCACAATCTCACGAAGAAAGGAGAGTTAATTTCTCTAGTGGAGTAGAAACATCCAAGACTGAAGACCTGAATGAGGGAGCTTGTACTACAACTGATGACCCTATGATTTTACTGTATAATTTCGGGGGTAACCCATTTCTTTATGACGTATGAATGTATGAGTCCAGTAGGGATGATCGTACCTTCGTTATCTTTTGACTAAGTTATTTCTAGTTTGGCTGCTAAGAACTTGTTGATGGTAGCCAAGTTGTTTAAATTGTCCTATGACCTGTTAAAGACTGAATCTTTCTGTTGATTTGATTTGTTTACTTCTTTTACAAATTAGATGTAATGTTACAAAAGGGATTGGTTATCTTCCAGCCATATTTTGTTGAAATGTTCTAATGAAATTCTAAGAGTTCGTTTCTGGAATTGAGTTGTCTGTGTATTGACTTCTTTTCGACTCGAATGGTACTATTCTCGTTTGTAAGCCTGCCCTTGTTACAACTAGTTTATTTAAAACTATCCTATTGTTGTTAGAAATTGGAATGCTTTTTACCAATTCAATCATCTACTTTCTTCATGAATCGGCTTGATCTCAGGAAGGAGATTGATCATTTTCTAAACGGGTCTCGTCATTCGGTTTCAATGGAAACTTAGTGTTCTTTGAGATAGAAATTTCCTAGATGTGAATCAATGAAACTCACTCCTAAGTTTTATTGGACCATACATCATACTCTTCATTAGGAGGGTCCAGTGGTAAATCAAGTGATTTCCCTACTTTTCTTTCTAATCTTTATAACGTTTCTAGTATATTTCGGTTGAGTAATGTGTTCCCGAATCTGAACTATAACAATGCGCCAAGCGCAGTACAATTAGGTGAGAACTTATCCTATGAGACACTTTGTTCGAATCAAGGAAAGACGGTTTGACAAATCAATTGAAGAACGCCGCTGTTTTCTCCAAGACCAGCTTGTGTTCTGGACTATCATCGAATTCACTCAAAGGTAGAAAATTTCTGCAAAATAACTTTTTTGACGTGTCATGGGCACTACGGGAATTCGTAACGTCGTTTCGTGTAGTGAACGCTTCGGTAATGTTCGTTGATTACTTCAATATAGTCTCTCTTCTTTGTTGAAAACAGATTTGTCATTGTCCTCGTAGGCGACATTTTGATCTATTCTTAATGTTTGGAGGAACGTACCAAATCTCTCGGAGTGATTCTTAAAATCCTGAAGAAGAAGAAGAAGTTATATGTAAAGTTGTTTAAGTACGAATTCCAGTTAGAGGCAGTTCAACCTTTGGGTTACGCGATCTCAAGGGAAGGAATTGTTGTGAACCCATCGGAACTCGAAGCGTTTCTTCAACGAGAAAGACCGACGAATGTAATGGAAATTCGTAGCCAGATGGAATTAGTTGGTTAATACAGGAGACTCATCGCAGAATTCTCCAAAGTGGCAAGATTTCTTGTCAAACTCATGCATGAGAGTCAAGTTTGTAGGATTGGTGCATATAAGGAAAGATTTTCAAGGATTGAAGAGACACTCAACTACCTTGCCGACAATGATTCTGCCCAATCCCAACGAACTTTTTGGGATACCTAGTGATGCTTCGCATTGGAAGTTTAGAATGTGTGCTTGATTAGAATAGAAGGAATGGTAACGTACGCTTAGAGACAATCGAGAATACATGAGAAGGATTACCTTACACCAACTCAGAGTTAGCTCTGTAGTTGCATTGAAGATCTAGAAGCATTTTCTACAAGGAGAAATTCTCAATGCCTATAGTAATCTTAAGAGCCAAAGGTATTTTGGTTTATTGGAATGAGTTGAATATGAGGCAGAGACGATGATTAGAAGTTCCGAAAGATTTTGATTTTTCATTTTAGTATAATCTCAGAAGAGGCGAATGTCGTAGCAGATGCCTTAAGAAGAAAATAAGCTTGGTTTTCTACTACAGTAAGCAAGGAGAATAAGTTCGATAGAGCCACTCAGCGATGGACAGTTGTTTAGAGAGTTGGCTGTTGGATGGCTGAAGACTCAAAGGGCGTAGAATCTTTTATTGATCGGCCTATGATGTCAACACGTTTTTGCCCGTTAATATAAGATACTCAGTGGAAGGAAGCAACCTTATTGCCAGTGATTTGGATTGATGCAGCTGAAGATACAACACAAGAACTATGAGACAAAACGAAAGAAACACAGTCGCGTTTATCCTAAGATATGATGAATTTCGAGGACGAAATTCCTTTTTAGAAGGGGAGTGTTGTAACATCCCGAAAGTTATTTATTTCATTATAAATAATTATTTTATAATATTTATTATTTTTGAGAATTTTTGTGGAATTTTCTGAGAACGTTGAATATTTTAATATATTCTTCGTTTTACGTGCTCACTGAGCGAAACCGAGATAACGAAATGTTTTCCCTGAGGCTGGTAAACTTTGAACTGTGGAGACGTCGACGGGAGATCTTACTAAACCCGATGCCGAGCACAGTTTACGAGGTTTACGTTCTATGAGATTTTATCTGATGAATAAAATCACTGTATCATAAAATCATCTGATGAATAATAAAATATTATTTTCGTCAATTGTAACTTTTATTCGCTAGAAAATAATTCTAACAGTGTAATTAATCATCTGTCAGATGTATTTAATTAAGGAGACAAGCTTACTATGTACTTTATCGAGAAGCGCGCGAAGCTTCTCAAGGAAGCTTGGAGGGAAACTTCTAGGAAGTTTCCTTCCCAACCACTTTCTATTTCCTCCCTTTTTGGTGCTGCACAGTTGGCTAAGAGGGATATTACATTTTCATTCTCCTATTTTCTCTCATTCACGCTGCTCTTTCTCTCTTCCTTTCACTCTCTTCCTCTCTTCTCTATACGGCTACACATCCACAAACATCGTTGTTGATTTTCAAGCTTCCCTTGCTCAAGCCAAACTTAACCCATTGTTTCCCCTCACCATCTTCAAGCTTTCTTCTTGGTGGAGCTTTTCTTTATTCTTCCATTTTTGTACTTCACAGCTTGTCCAAAGCTTGGAGCTTTAAGGTAAAGCTCTCAACTTTCTTCTCCTTTCTCCCCATTTTCGTGTTCCATGGTCACATTGGTGACTATGGATGCCATTTCCACTCTTTGATCTTGATTTTTATGGATTTGAACACCAAGGTTTCTGCGGTGGTGAAGCACGAAATTTCTAAGCAAAAAGGAGCATCCTTTCTTTGTGCTTCTCTCAGGTAAGAGGAAGACACTCCTCCTCAACCTCTATTAGCATTTAGAAACGTTGTCTGTGATTGATAGTGAGGGAACCCTATTGAGGGTTATCCTTTGTTTGCATGTTATTTGTAATGTGTTTGTGCTATTCGATTGTTTTTGTGTATATTGATGTATCTGAATGGATTGGAATGTATAACATGGAAGAAAAGGATGTCAGATTGGTTCTCAGATGGCCACAGTTTTGAGGCCCAGAATTTGGGGATTCTTTGTGAACAATTGTAACAATTAGAATTTCTGACCCTTTAGTGGAGGAACTTCCCCAATGTCAATATTCGTCGAGTTAGGATGTCAATATCTGTTGAGTAGAATTTCTGACCATTTAGTAGAGGAACTTCCCCAATGTCAATATCCGTCGAGTTAGGATGTCAATATCCATCGAGTAGAATTTCTGACCATTTAGTAGACCATTTAGTAGAGGAACTTCCCCAATGCCAATATCCGTCGAGTTAGGATGTCAATATTCGTCGAGTAGAATTTCTGACCATTTAGTAGAGGAACTTCCCCAATGTCAATATCCGTCGAGTTAGGATGTCAATATCCGTCGAGTAGAATTTTTGACCATTTAGTAGAGGAACTTCCCCAATGTCAATATCCATCGAGTTAGGATGTTAATATCCGTCGAGTAGAATTTCTAACCATTTAGTAGAGGAACTTCCCCATTGTCAATATCCGTCGAGTTAGAATGTTAATATTCGTCGAGTAGAATTTCTGACCATATCGTACTTTTGTCGGTTCAACACTTGGAAGATTTCTCCAACGTCACCCCCATCCGTCGAATTAGATTTCTGCTGGTCTGCTAGTATATTCGACAACCCTATACATTCGACAAAACTAACCTTCTAGTATATTCAATAGTTTTTTATCTTCATTCGACAGTATCTTCATTCGACAGAGATTGATTTTTTAGCCATTCTTGTCAAAATTGTAACTCAGCCATTTTCGTCACCAAATCCCCATTATGGCTGACATCTTCCATCATTCTGTCGTGTTAATTTTTGTCGAAAGGTAGCCTTACAATTGTACACTAGAGACAATTCTTCGTCGGATCCAAAATCATAATTTATCACCTTAACACCTAGTGATTAAATTAATGGTTATAGGATGCAAGAATTAGCAAATTGGGAAATTAAATTATACTTTGAGATTCATAAATTTTAAAGAACCAATAATGGAATTTTCATAAGACTTAGGATAATTTTAATTAGGGTAAGAACATGAGAGTGTGAGACTTTGAGGTCTTAGAATAACCTTCTAAGTGTATATGAATAAGCTATCTAAGAGAATTTAATTAATTAAGAGAATTCAATTAATTAAGAGAATTCCTTTAGAGACAAACTTTGTAAGAAAAGCTAAACCTAAACAAGAATTCATAATACACTTTAAAAATGTATTAATTTATTTAATAACAATATTATGTTATTGTGGGTCCATGTGAGTGACCATTGATTGTGTTAATTCTTACTTTGGCAAATTGTGACATATGATGGAATAGTATGTAATAATGATCATACATGATTATGCATAGAGTCTGTATGCATTGTGAATGTCCGTTGGACTGTCGTAAGGCCTAGTTGCCTAGGAGTTGAACACACCTTAGTGCGGGTGCGAATAGACAAGTGTAGGTCATCGGTTGACCTTGGGGGCGTCAGGGTGCGGGTGCCTCGCAATGGGCAGTTGGTAGCTCTCTGTCCGTGGGGAAGACCGATGCAAACACACTGACGATCTGGATCGAGACACTGTCGTATATCGTGATCTAGTGTAGACTGTCTGTATAATGCCATGATGTGCACGTGGGTAAATTCAGAATTATAGCACTTTGGCCTCGGCAGCCTAGTTGCAGACATGTCGCCTGATCTTTCTTTCCGACCGTTTGTGTCTAGCTCCATGGAGTAGGATTTTGACTTTGCATGCATATACATAGTGGGTCCATGAATTATCTGGCATTTATTATGATTATAATTGGAACTGTTGTATTACTGATATATATAACTACCTGGAACTGTTTGGTTGATTATAACTGCTACTTAATGTTTATTACCATTATTGCTATCAATAAATGTTATGTGGGCGCTTTGCACCATTTGGTTTCTTGTTGCTATAATTGGTAATGATGGTAGGATGTCTTACCTCTTTCTTGTACTTTTCTTGTTCTACGTAAATTCTTGGTTAAAGACTGTAAGTGGGAACACGGTTGGATTCTTTTGGACTTTCTTAGTTTGACCCACTGTATCTGGTGATGTCGTCGCGAAGGGAGTTCTTTTGGGTTCGTTTGAATGACGTTCACTGGTGATGCCAAGACTTGGCGAGTCGACTGGACCGACAAGCGTATGTGATATGTTGGGGATCTGACCTTGACCATGAAGAGGACTACGATTGAAGACCTTATTCTATATTTCTCACTATACCGGTGAGCCCGGAGTTGCCTCACGCATTAGGGATCAGATGGAGTGCCCAACTTCATAGTCGTAGATATATTATGGGTAGTTTATATTTTATTTTGCATTACCTATATAAAGTGTATTTTGGGTACATGCATGTTTTAAGGTGATTATTAAGTTTAAAATGTTGTAAATTGAGTACATCTTATAATTCATATTTTAACTGGTTGTATATGTAACTATTCATTTGTGGCTCCTATTTTTCTCATATGCGAAATGATTAATATTTTTGTAAAGTTTGTTATTTGACAATGATAGCACGCCGAAATTTAGTAACCGTGACATAATGACGATTGTGCTCTGGTTATTAAATCGAGGGGTGTTGCAATGAACACTTAGATTCCTCCGAATCAAGGTTCCAAACTTCCAATAGATTCAAAATAAATCCTAAGATTCATAAAAAATTCTGTTGCACTTTTTCTTTACTTTTCCATATTTGCTAGGGGTCAATTCGGCATTAAAAGCACAACCAGTATGCTTAAAAATTCCAAATTAACTTCGATTGTCTTGAAACTTTAACCATACCTTACTTAGCTCATTTGTGACCTAGAAACAAGTTATCCACACGGTTTCCCTCCCAATAGCAGTTTATGCTATTTTCTGAGTCATTTTAGGCCATTTACCATATCTTGTGTTGCAGCAAAGTGCCTAAACTAACTCAATTTGTCACGTAACTTAACTAACATTCTAAACAAGTATCAGACTACCTATGTAATCTTATACAAGACTAACATGATTTTCTGGGATGTTACATTTCTCTCCTCCTTTTTAAAATTTTGTCCTCAAAATTTGGTCTACCTCATTCAAGAAGTTACAAGCAACTCACACTTAAAACAAACTCAATCAAACTTTAAAGAAACAAAATCAAACACTAACCTTTCTCTGAACCCGTAGGTTGCTCTGTCTTCTTGTCCTGCAAGATGTAAATCCTTCCCTGAGCTGTGGATCTACCATTTGGCTGAGCTCCTTCCCTCTTTGGATATTCTTTGGCAAAATGCCCCTGCTGCCTACACTTGTAGCATATGGATTGCCCTGCTAAGCAAGGTCTATCACTATGCTGCTTGCCACACTTAGGGCACTAACCCTTTTTGGGATCCTCTTAATTTGGCTTGCCTTTTTCACTCTTGGTGAACTTTTGCTCACTATATTTCCTTTTCTGGGATCTTTGATCCATTGTTGGTGGCTTTTTAGCATGCCTCTCTATTATTCTGCACTTATTGACCAAAGAAGAAAATTCTCTGATCTCAAAGGGTTCCACAACATCTCTGATATCAGTCCTCAGACCCAACTCGAATTTCACACACCTCCAGTCCTTATTTGAGTTATGTCTGAAGTGATATGAAAACTTTGATAGTTCCTTGTACTTGGCCACATATTGGCCCACTGACATGCTTCCTTTTTTCAACCCCATAAATTCCACCTCTTTTGCATCATGCAAAGTCTGTGGAAAATATTTCTCCAAGAAAGCTATCCTAAACACCTCCCAGGTTATCTAGGCTCCAGCTACTGCCATCACTTTGGTGGTTCCTTTCCACCAATGTTTTGCTTCTCCTTTTAGCATAAAAGATGCAAAAGAAACTTTCTACTCATCTGCACAGACCATAACCTCAAAAACCTTTTCTATCTTATTCAGCCATCGCTCTGCCTTCACGAGATCATACTCATCATCAAAAGGTGGAGGTTTCATCTACCTAAAAGCTACCAAGTCTTAGAAGTTTTGGTTCCTTCCAACTTGCTATAGATCTTGCACTAGATGCTTAGGTGGTGGAGGCTGCTGGGGTGGATTTGCTTCCAACCTCTCTAGTACCCTTGTCATAACATTGGCCATAGCCATAACCGCCTCAGCCATGTTAGGACCTTCTGGAGCTGCGTTCTCTGCTTCTTTGGTTCGTTTCTTTAATTCCATAGTTTCCTGCACACACAGAAATAACATATATTGAGTTACAGTCTCAATAACATGTAACCGTGCAACAGAAACTAATAACAACCAACTTAAAGCATAACATGCAATTCTAGCATCACATCTAACATATGAGACAAGAAATGCATAGCACTAGTGGAAAAACTCTAAACATGTCTAAGATTCGTCAGTCCATACCCCAACTCAACAGGATGAACTGCTCTGATACCATAATGTAACACCTTAATGCCGATATCCTAGTATATCAAGTATACCATAGGATAAGAAACATTAGTTATGCTACTTCTAACTTAACATCATACTAATCCATATCATTTTTAAGCAAATAATAATGGAGAGCCTTGTGGAAAACTAAAAGTTATATATATACATATTGCAACAAAAGGGCTCATTGTGTACATAAACTTTATACAAACTAAAAGCAAAGTAAATAAATACAAAGCTTTAAACTACTAAGCATAAAAAATATGCTAGTCTTCATATTTTTTCTTCTTGTTGGATGAGCTTCCACCTAGATTTACATGGCAACAAACAGGGTGAGAAACTACATTTCTCAGTATGAGTAACCAAAACCAACAGTCTAAACATTCGAGAATGAATAAACCCTACGTAAACTGATAAACATATTGAAACTCATTGCATAAAAACCATTACAAAACTTTCTCTCTCTATGTAACGTTCCTTGCAAATCTATACTTCTGATCTGATATCCAAAACCACGATCATAACATATAACTGCCCATATAATCATTTAAAATTCATATACCAGACAACTGCCCACACTGCTGTCACCGAAGGCATAATGCAATAACCAAACATACACATAAGAACACAAAAATCCAAACTAAACCAATATTAAATTATGAAATGATGAGATGATGTATGCTCAAAGAAAAATATGTGCAGTGTGTGTAGTGTCATGATACTTAACTATTCCCCCTGGTCAAGGAGATACTCTGCAATAATTACGTGGGACCTCTTATAGCCTAACTAGTAGGGACAAAGTTTGTTACTATAACAAGTATTCTCCTTATACTACTAAGTAGTCTACCAAGTAGTTTATCATAAACTTGGTGGATATCGCCACCAAACTTTTGAGTAGATGCCTCCACTCACTGCTCTCTAGGGATAGCAAGTATATGTGATGTGCAGTGTGTGACAATGCCGAGTTATGTCCTAACTCTAACATAACTGCCACATAACTCTATACTAAGTCCATCTTGCACTACTAAGATTACTTCTTCTCTGTAAGAGTCGTTCATGCACTATGACACTTATCCAAATGCCAACTGACTTAGTACACTTTCTAACTTTACATTACTAGCTCTGTTTCACTCTTTAAGAGCTTTAACACACTATGGCTTCCACCCTTGCCAACTAGGGTCTATGGCACTCAACTCTTGCCAACTTGGCACTTTCGCATTTAACTCTTGCCAACTAAGGCACTTTGGTCCTTAACTCTTGCTAACTAAGGGACTTGTTTCTCACTTTCTCATCACTTCCCAAGTGATATCTAAGCAACACTTTGTCACTCATAAACTGAACTGTAATCTTCATCAATTCATCACTCATTACTCTTAAGTGACATACTTTACTACAAAAGTGGCCTAAGGTGCTAGATACTTACCTAAGGCAAACTATAACTCTTGAATGCTCAAAGGTTTATACTTCCTCATACATGCTAGGTGATAATTTCCCTCATGAAAATATCCTCATTTGTGCCTTAACACACTTTAGGAAACATCTAATAATGATCCAATGTAGCCAAGAACTTAAAAACATCAAAAATGACATTTTTGGAGATTCTAGCCTCAAACACGGGTCATGTCTAATTACAGGCCCCCCTCCCCCCCGTGTCTTCGGACATGGGCTGTGTCTAATTACACACCCCAGGTGTCTTGCTCTGTGAACGCTGTTCATGAATTTCACTGGCAGATATGGACACTACCTCCCACAATGTCTTGGATTTTGGCCATTCTAATCTAAATTCGAGGTAATATTAGGTCCCTAATCAGTTATTAAACACTTAGAAATCATCAATCACTAACTTCAACCTCTTAAATTGGATTCATGCACCTAAATCACTCTCTTGGTTCATCAAAACCCTAGGTTCCAATTCAAGAACCAACTAGCTCAAACTATGGAAAAATCCATCTATCTTGTTACCATCAAGTTGAAACAATCAATTGCAATCAATGAAAATAAGAATCTAACTAAGGAAACTAGTTTTCCCTCTTTAAAACCCAACTTCTCCATCTAAAGGCCTAAAACCAAAACATAGAAAAGATGGATAAACAAAGCTAGAAAACACCCCTACCTCTTACTTGATTGAAGATCTTGAAGCATTTAACTTGCTCTTGGATCTTCCTCTTTGATCTCCTTCCTTTCCTCTCCTCATTCCCTTCTTTCTTCCCTTGGTTTCCTTCTTTTCTTTCTTTCTCTCCCTTATTTTTGACCTCTTCCGTGGGAATGAGAAAAGGAAGCCTCATTTGGCTTCTTAAAGGATTATCACTAATGTGGTGCTGAAAAATCCGATCTGCTATGAACACTTAGATTCCTTCAAATCAAGGTTCCAAACTTCGAATAGATTCAAAATAAATCTTAAGATTCATTAAAAATTCTGTTGCACTTTTTCTCTACTTTTTCATATCTGTTGGGGGTCAATTCGGTATTAAAAGCACAATCAGTATGCCTAAAAATACCAAATTAACTCCGATTGTCTTTAAACTTTAACCACAACTTACTTACCTAATTTGTGACCTAGAAACAAGTTATCCACACCTGTTTCCCTCCAAATAGTAGTTTATACTATTTTCTGAGTCATTTTAGGTCATTTACCACTTCTTGTGTTGCAGCAAAGTACCTAAACTAACTCAGTTTGTAATAAAACTTAACTAACATGCTAAACAAGTATCAGACTATCTATGTAACGTTATACAAGCCTAACATGATTTTTTAGGATATTACAATTGACAAAATCTTAATTTTAAAAATCTCATGCTTGAAAACCTTAGGTCTGAGATTTTCAACAACAAACAGAACAACACTCAAAAATCCATATCTGACCATAAACAAACAAAAAGTAGAAACATGGCTCTATTAATTAATACTTAATGGAATCAACCACCTGCAACCATTGAGTTAGAAAAGAGTTTAGCATGCTTTTCTTGACACATAACTTGTGGACTTCCATGCTAATTCATAACACAACCAAAATTTACCCTGCATTCTCTAATCACAACTGCCCTTTGATACTCACAGACTGCTAGTCCATACTCATTTTTTCATATACTTAATCTCAAGCCACTTTCATGGTTTAAATTTTAAAACCAAAATCAAACAGATTCCATCACAACACAACACATAAGGAAAGCAACATCACAGCACATAAGGAAAGCAAACAGAAACTGGAGCTTTCTCAAATTCATTTCAGGATCACAGCAGGATTCAATGTCTCAAATAAATCAACATGCTGAAAAGTTACTTAAGCATGCACGCATCATATAATTCTATTAAAAACACAACCCACAAACTTAATTGGTAAGCAAATCAGTTTTCCAACTCTTCAACTATAACATAATAAGAATAGAACCCCAATTCAACTATATTCAGGTAGATCAAATAAGTTATTTCAACTTCCACTTTGTCACTAAAATCTTTCATTTATTCAGACAATATTGATACAAACTGACTTATAATAGCACTATTAAGATTTTCAAGACACCAACTTTATTCACAGGACACTTAACCATAACACACACCATACTTTATCTACTTAGCTTCGAGTAAATTCAGTGATTCTAGTTAAAAAATAGAAAGCAAACTGAAAATTTAATTAAGCATGCATTTCAATCACAGCAATTACGACTAACATAAAAGAATATGAAATCACAAGTAGGAAGCAACTAGCACAGGACTCAAACCAGAAACAAGGAGATGAAGAAATCACAAGTACAAAGCAATCAACATAAAGGAATGACAAGTAGGAATCAAGACTAAGTCAACATGACTGACACAATACATATTTGAATGTTAAATGAGATACCTGTGGTATAGGATTATGAAATAAGCCAGCTAAGTAGGATTATTGGAAAGTAACGTAAAATCTTTGCAGGTTGCTTCTTCTTATTATCCTTCCACATAGATTCCTTGCATCTTCTACATTCTTCTAAGTGTTCATCATTCCCCCAATATAACATACAATTATTTGGGTAAGCAGGTATCTTGGTATAATTAAGACCAAGTTTATTGATGATTTTCTTGGCCTTATAGAATGAAACAGGAATATTGGCATCTTCAAATGCATCTTTCAACAATTCTAAAATCATAGTCATAGCTTTGTCACTCATTCTGCACAAATATTTAATATGATACACTTTTACCAGAAAAGACAATTTTGAATACTTCGTACACCCTTCATACAATTCTTGATTACTGTCTTTGAGCAACTCGTAAAACTCTACATTATCTTCATTATGCACCTCATTATGCCCTTCAATTAATGTCTCTTCTCTATTAACAAGCTCAGAAGACACAACAAGTCCATTAAGATTATGCCTAGTGAACCCAAATGCATCATTGATCATGGTTTCCATTGGATTTTGGGGCTGAAAAGTGTCCTCCATGACATGTATGCCTTCAAAAGCCTCAGACTCAGTTACATTTGATTCGTCACCATGCCAATACCAAACTTTGTAATTTTCTGGAAAAGGCCGTAAAGTTAGGTGTTCTTGAACTACTTCTCTTGTTTTCCTATTCTTAAAACCACACTTTGAATATGGACACTTAATTTTACACCCCTCAATAGACTGATGTTGAAATGCAAAATCCAAAAACTTTTTGAACCCAACCTCATAGTCAGTTGTGTTCTGTGGTTTACTAATCCAAGACTTATCCATCGGCATGACTAGAAAGGAAAGTATAATATTACAATTTAAAATTAATACAGTAGTGCAAATTTAAATGGTGATATATGAGAAAAGAAGATAACAGTATAACATATAAGTAGTGTATTAGAACTATAGCAAATAGAACAAAATAGTATGCACATAAAGTGTTGCATATAAGTGAGAGTAGAAGAAAATAGTATAATATATGTTTGCTAGTTTCTCAAATCATATACAATGAGTGCCTTAATCATCAAAAGTTACACATATATAAATTGCACGTACTTGGAAAATTCTTCTCAAACAGTAAACTCAACTCAAAAATCTAGAAACTAGGAGCAAAGGTACAAGAGAGAACACAAGCAAGCAATTAGCATGGTTGTTAGATTTATGTCCATCCATTTTTCATCATAGAAAGTTGCATGTTTCTTGGGCTAAATCATGGTGCCATTGAATGCAACTAACAATAAAAGGGAAAAAAACTTTAGTAAATGAGAGAATTATTTCATACTTTATTTAGTGCATTATAAGACTCATTTTGTCCTAAAAGAGTTTAGAACTTTAGTGAAATAAAGTTATTTATTTAAAAAAATTTAGTGAATTACAGCATTAAATAATATGTTTAGAATCTTTTAATCCCAACCATAATCACTAAACTTAGAAACATATAAGCAATATAGTTTCTGTAGAATCACAAATTTAAGCATCTAGACTTTTACTTAAGCAAACAGATTTGAAGTCACTGTTATGAAGTATTAAAAGGTTAGGAATATCCATAATTCCTAAATTCCGCAAGAAGCAAAATGGAAAGTGCACAAACCTGTTAATATGTTAAATGCAAATACTTATATTTGGTTTAAAAGTTCAAAGGCAAACTATGAACAATTTTTTAAAATCAAGTAGTAAGAAGCACATTAAGGAGTCATTTTCAATTCTTATGTGTCAAGCGTTGAAATGCTTAATAGGTCCATTATTTGTTGAGCTTCTTATTTGTCCATAAATAATTGGAGGAATAGATCATCACCGTTGGAAGGAAATTTTGGTTTTAAAGTAGAGAAGCAAATGTTCATAATCAAAAAGTTTTTCAAACAAATGGTTCACATAAAAATTTGATTAGAGCTTCTTCATTGTTAAGAATACCTAGCTACAACAATCGACAATCACCATTTATAGTAGCCAATTCCACTTCTTATTCTCTCATCCTAACAAAACAACATATGCATTTTTTTGTTTCTCCTCAATCCAATAATATGCATCAAATGACTATAGAAAGCAGGACCTAGATGGATAGTAAAATGACTAGAGTGTTTAATTGGGTTTCAGGGGAGTGATATGGAAGGAACAGAACCTTGGTGTTTAATTCTTTCTTTGTGATTTTCTATCTTATTAAAGTTGTAATATTTCATACTGAAGTTGTGAAATAAATTTGTTTAGTGCATTACAACAACAACTAACATGCTCGAACCTTGTTTAGAAATAAATAACTTTATTTCAAAAAAGTTAATCACTCCATTATTTAGTGTGTAACACCCCACAAAGGGCATTACATTTCAGACTAACTTCTTTTAATTCTTTACCCAAGTTATAAAATATTTAATATTATAAAACATGAGTTTCAAAATTTCTTCTTTGCGGATTATATAAACTTACCGAATTATAGAAATATAAGACATAAAACTGAATAATATACTTTACATATAAACAAAGTTCACTGCAACTATACATACATTATACTTACATACCCAAAAGCATAAACATCTAATATAACTAACCTAGACTGGCCCAAATTCACAACATCTAAAGAAAAGAGTCCTCCTCAGAAGACAAATTCTCTAGCTGGGAATGTCTCGATGAATAGAAATCAGAGCAAAAGATATCTCAGAGTCATCCCTAAGAGTATAGTGAAGATCATTCCACAACTCCCTGATAGGTAAAACAAACTCTACATATGCAGCAGTAAAAGAAGAAGTAGTGATTCCATGACGGGTCCTACTTACAGATAGAATAATGTCACCACAATACTCTATATGCTCTATGTCTCAATGGACATGCGAAGCATTAGCGCCTTCGAGAAACTATAGTCTAAAGAAACCTAGCTGATCCCTCCTTGTCACCATCGCAGTCTTCACAAACGTGAGCATAAACAGAAATAGATAGAACAATACAATAAAGAGGTGAGATCCTCTACATCAATACCACTAGGGCAGCAAAGAACAATAATGACAATAATGCCATTTACATACAACAATATCACAGAATAACAGATATAATCATGTTATCAACTAACAGATAATTTAACAATGTATATCACAATAACATGAATACTAATCATACCACAAAATACGTATATTGACCACACTTATGCACAATGAATTAACCCCTCTTATGCACAATGCACCCATTTCCTACTCCATGGAGCTAAATACAATTCCAGAGAGAATGATCCAGAATATATGTCTGTACATTGGCCGCCTCAGACCAAGTGCTATAATTTTTCAATGTGTACATCAAGCATTATACGACACATTCTACGCCGGATCGAGAATAGGAATAGTATTGTGTCGAGATCGTCGGTACGTTTGCATTGGTCACCACAGCACTGTAGCACTTTCTATCTAACTATATGTAGAACTCCGCGTCCCGACGCCTCCAAGATTCATTGTAGACCATCACTACGCAATTCGCACTCGCATAAGGTGTAATTAAACTCCTAGGCAATAATAACCTTAACAGACACTGACTGACAAATATTGCATGATTACTGACTCTATGCACATTACAAACCTTTACCGGCTATAACCATACGTTAATATATCTTCTGGCCAAATACATTAGCTTGACAGCAAATTATTGTATTTCTCAATTGCGTAGCATTTTTATCACATTTTCACAATTGCGTAACACTTCTGTTACGTTTTCAAATCATGTAACAATTTTTTAACATTTTTTCAATCGCGTAGCATTTTTAAAACTTTTTCTTAATCGCATAGCTAAAAATCATCATTTTTTTAAATCACATAGGAGTTTTTCTACGTATTTTCAATCGCGTAAAATATTTTCTCAATATTCTAAGCTCAAATTAAAACTTTTCTCAATTAATATAAAAATTAGACTTTAATTCCATTATTTCCTTAATAAATCACCTTTAAATAATATTTCTAACATTTTTATACTAAACCTCCTCCAAATAATATTTCCTAACATTTTCCACAAAAACAAACATCATCTAAATTAATTTAAGATATCACAAAATCCTTGTTCTTTACTCTTAATAAAACTTTTTAAAATAAAATATTTTAAACTCCAAACTATCTTTTAAAAATTATTGTCTTGCTAAAAACCCTCTAAATAATATTTTCTAATATCCTTTCCAAAACTTACGTTTATTTTAATTAAATAAAACATTTTCCATCATCCTTATTCAAAATCCTCTTAAATAAAATGCTTTAAGTTTCAAATTTAATTTTCAATCCTATTTCCCAATACTATGGCTGAAAATCACGCTTTTGCTTAATGATAAAATTTATTCATTTCTATTCTTATTTTAGAAATCCTTAATTAAATTTCTTAACACTAAACCACTAAATTCACAATATATAAATCATTTTCATCTTTCCAACTAAAACTCCATTAAATAAAATACTTCAAATCTCTAAATTACTTCTTAATCCTGATTTCAATATATTAACCAAAAATCACTTTTTAATTAGTAATGAAAATATATTCAATTCCATTTTTATTTTATAATCCCTTAATTAGCTTTCTTATCACTAACCCCCAAGGTTAACGTTTAAAAAAACATTTTGCATTGGATTACCCATTTGTGGGCATAGAGGCCGTGTGCCTCATGGTCTTTGGAACCAAAAATTGTTTCCTCTCAATTACAATTTATAGCATACAATACAACATAAAGCATCAAAATCCTTCTTAAACAAGTTCATGCATAATATCAAAGTGATGAAATCACATAAGAAAAATAAATACAAATCACACAATCATACAAACAAGTTGAATAATCCTCACATGGATTTCATCACCTTCATACAAATTTCATTCCTCACCACCATAATTGGATGATGAGGTTAATCTCCCTCTTAACTTGGATGTAGCCTCCTAGCTCCTTGTGTGATCCTTTCTATCAACTTTCTTCACCAAGTGATTCTAAAAAATCAAAGCAAACACAAACATATTAACATCCAAGGCTAGAGTAAGACAACCATAGATCAAATATGGTCTTAGAATTTCAAGAATCAAATAAGAAATGAAAAACCATGATCTTCACCTTAGAACCCTAGAACTTGAATCCAAGAATCAAGCTTGAAGATGATGAAATTAGGTCTTGATCACAACTTCAAAGTTGCTTGGAATGGTATTTAGGACTAAGTGGTGTGATTAGATGGAATTATGAGTGATGGATAGGTGTTTTGGGTGAAGGGGCCGTGAGCTAAGAGAGAAAATGAGAGAAAAATATGTTAAGGTTTTTGAGAGAAAGATGATAGCTTTTCTTGAATGCAATAGAAAATGAAGACTTAGCTACTATTGGAGCTAAATGGCTGTGAGATAGGAGAGAGAAAAGAGTGACAATTTTGACTATTTTCAACCATTTTCAACCATTGATTTAATCAAGGGTAGATATCCTAAGTTGCCTCATTAAGCTTGCTTTTACAACCATTGATTAGATCAATGGTGAACATCCAAAGCTTCCTTACTAAGTTTGCTCTCACAACCATTGATTAGATCAATGGTTGATATGCAAAGCTTCTCCTCCAAGTCTTGCCATCCAATGGTTCAAACCAAAGTCAAGTCCTCTTTGTTGACTCCAACTAGCTTCACCATTAAGCTTTCTTCCTATTTGTTAGCTTCACAAGTAAGCTTCCTTCCTGTTGGTTCTTCATAAAAGTCATAGCCTCTTTAGTTGACTAATCTCAATATATTTTTGTAAAAAATATTTTTCAAAAGCATAGATATTTTTTAGATATTTTCAGAAACTATTACCCAATGGATAATAGCTACTGCTAGTTATTATCCAATGGATAATAACATTACACAATGAATAAAAGCATTACCCAATGGATAATAACATTATCCTATGGATAATAGAAAACTCAGATACAAAAAATTTGTCAACTTTTCCTAGTTTTTGGTTTAGTAAGTTCCTCCAGCCCCGCATTAACGATCCGAAACTTTCTAATCCAGGAAAAAATTTTATTTTTCCGAGCTTGCCTCAAACACACTTATAGTCCAAAATAATATTAAAATAAACAAAATTTCAAAAAAATCCACAAAAATCATAAAAATTATAAAACTCATATATATTCTGAAAAAATGAAATTCGGGCAAACAGTTCAAAATAATATTAAAATAATCAAAATAATTTAAAAATTCTCAAAAATTCACAAAAATTCCCAAATATTATAAAACTCATAAATATCAAGAAAAATAAAAAAATCGGGGTGTTACAACTCTCCCCCTCTAATAAAAATTTCATCCTCGAAATTTCTCTTACATTTTTAAAACAAATGTGGATATTACTCCTTCATTTGTCAAAATAGCTCTTTTGCCGAATCTGAATTGTCCGCATCTTTTCCCGAATCATCTTTACTTTCTCCGTCGTTTGTTGTATAAGCTCAGGTCCTAACGCGAAACTTTCCCCATCTTGATACCAATACAAAAGCATTTTGCATCGTTGTCCATACAACATCTCGTAGGGTACCATCCCTATGCTTGAGTAGTAACTGTTATTGTAGGTGAATTTTATCAGAGATAAGAATTCATTCCAACCTCCTAATTGTTCTAACGCACAAGTCCTTAACAAATCTTCCAGCGACTGAATTATACTCTCCGATTGGCCATCATAGTAGATATACTAAGCACTTTTCTACTCCAGGCATCCACCACGACATTCGCCTTTCAAAATGATGCTGAAGTTGAAAATCGTAGTCTTTCAAGAATCCTTACTATCGTCTTTGCCTCATATTCAACTATTTCTGATCGAACAGGTAGTTTAGGCTCATATGATCACTGTAGGCATTATAGGTTGCTCCATAAAGAAAATGTCTTCAGATCTTCAACGCAAAAATGACTACCGCAAATTCTAAATCATGAGTAGAATATTTCTCCTCATGCACTTTCAACTGCCTTAAAGCATATGCCACAACCTTTCTATTTTTGCATCAACACACAACCTAAATCCAAAAGTTGAACTTCTTTTAACCAGAATTCACACTTGGATGGCTTAACATATAACTTCTTCCCCTTCAGAATCTGAAGAACCACATTGAGATATTCAGTATGTTCCTCTAGACTTCGAGAATATATCAGAATGTCATCAATGAGGACAATGACAAATCTATCTAAATAGGGATGAAAGATCATATTCATGTAATTCATGAATACCACAGGAGCATTCGTTACCCCGAACGACATTGCTAAATATAGTGCCCATAACGCGTATGAAAAACTATCTTGGAATATCTTCTACTTTCACGTGAATTTGATGATAACCAGAACACAAATCAATCTTGGAGAGAATAGCGGCTCTCTTCATTTGGTCTTCTAGTTCCTATGTTGTATCTCTCGTCACATCGTTCCAAATTACCTTCACCAAGGTAATTTCTCTGAGTTGTTTCACTTGCCTATCCTTAATCTTAATAGGAAATGTCTTATAGATCAAGTTCTCTTTTTAATGGTACTGTATCTGGTGCTATGACATGGGTTGAATCAGGAATATATTTCCTCTATTGAAATATATGGAAGACACTATGAAGGTTAGAAAGAAAAGTGATAAGGCTATTCGGTAGATTACCGGACCTATCCAACAAAGAATTTGATATGGTCCAATAAATTTAGGAGTAAACTTTCTAGATTCAAATCCAAAAATCTCAGTCTCAGGGAACACTAAAGTTTTATTGAAACAATATAACAGGATATGGTTAGAAAGTAACCAATCCTTCCCTAAGGTTTTGTCTATCTGTGAAAGAAGTAGACAAATCAAATCAATAAAAAAGTTTCGATCTAGAATAATAATAAGATAGTTTTAAACAGGCTTGAGTAGTAATAGCAAGTTTAGTAGTAGAAGTATTCAAGTCAAAAGGAAATGAAAACACAGATAAACCCAAATGGTTCACACTGTCACAGGCCATAAAAGAATGGGTTGCCTCATGAGTTATACAGTACAGTTAAAGGATTTCATTACTATTGCACAATCTCCCTCAATAAGATCTTCAGATTGGGAGGCTTCTACTCCATTCAACGTATAGACTCTTCCTCCTACTTGAGGTCTTATCGCACGTACGTTACTCACGGAAGGTTCTGTCTTCGGTTGTGTACAGTCTCTAGAAAAGTGTCCTGGCTTCCCGCATCTGAAACAAATAAAACCTTTGATCGTACATTCCTTTGTCAAGTGAGCCTTTCCACACTTCTAACATTTTGATGCTGATGCTACAGTCTGACCAAATTTGTTGCCACTAGTACTTCCTCCATTTGATCGTTGTTGCTGTTGATTCCCCGATGATCATAAGTACGATTTCTGCTGGGATCGATTGACCTTACATTTCCTCCCCTTTTGGAACCTAGTTGGTCCAACGTTATGGAGTCTTGTACTCTGAAATTGATTCAACTATAACAGATTTTAAGCCTAGGCTATCGCTTTCTGCTGCTGAGCACCCCTTTGATTTTGTTGTACAATCACATCAACCATCTTTTGCATTGCTATCACAGCTATCTTTTGTATTGCATTGTAGCTGCAGCCATATCATCATTGTCACATCTCGCATCCACCTTCATTCATTTACCACAAGCCACATGTGTATGTCTACCACGAACCATCTCATTTTTCAACGTCGAACTAACCACAATATAACGAAAACTAAATATAACTATTTCAGACAAGGTTGTCTCCTTTCAAAAACCAAATATATCTCTGCGTTCGGTGTCAGAGAAACACACAGCACAAACAAGACAAACGTACCCACATACCCAAAAGACTCTAAACTTGGGCTCTGATACTAACTAATGTAACATCCCCTGAAGGGCATTACATTTTAGACCAACTTCTTTTAATTCTTTACCCAAGTTATAAAATATTTAATATTATAAAATATGAGTTTCAAAATTTCTTCTTTGCGGATTACATAAACTTACCAAATTATAGAAATACAAGACATAAAACTGAATAATATACTTTACATATAAACAAAGTTTACTACAACCATACGTACATTATACTTACATACCCAAAAGCATAAACATCTAACATCACTAACCTAGACTGGCCCAAATTCACAACATCTAAAGAAAAGAGTCCTCCTCAGAAGACAAATTCCCTAGCCGGGAATGTCTCGATGGATAGAAATCCGAGCAAAAGATATCTCGGAGTCCTCCCTAAGAGTATAGTGAAGATCATTCCCCTGATACGTAAAACAAACTCTACATATGCAACAGTAAAAGAAGAAGTAGTGACTCCATGGTGGGTCTTACTTACAGATAAAGTAATGTCACCACAATAATCTATATGTTCTATATCCCAATGGACACGCCAAGCATTAGCGCCTTCGAGAAACTGTAGTCTAAAGAAACCTAGCTGATCCCTCCTTGTCACCATCGCAGTCTTCACAAACGTGAGCATAAAATAGAAATAGATAGAATAATACAATAAAGAGGTGAGATCCCCTACATCAATACCACCAGGGCAGCAAAGAACAGTAATGATAATAATGTGATTCACATACAACAATATCACAGAATAACAGATATAATCATGTTATCAACTAATAGACAATTTAACAATATATATCACAATAACATGAATACTAATCATACCACAAAATAAGTATATTGACCACACTTATGCACAGTGAATTAACCCGTCTTATGCACAATGCACCCATTTCCTACTCCATGGAGCTAAATACAATTTCAGAGAGAATGATCTAGAAGATATGTTTGTACATCGGCCGCCTCAGACCAAGTGCTATAATTTTTCAATGTGTACATCAGGCATTATACGAGACATTCTACGCTGGATCGGGAATAGGAATAGTATTGTGTCGAGATCGTCGGTACGTTTGCATCGGTCACCACGATACAGTAGCGCTTTCTATCTGACTATATGTGGAATTCTGCATCCCGATGCCTTGAAGATCCATTATAGACCATCACTATGCAATTCGCACCCACACAAGGTATAATTCAACTCCTAGGTAACAATAACCTTAATAGACACCGACTGACAAATAATGCATGATTAATGACTCTATGCATATTACAAGCCTTTACCGGCTATAACCATACGTTAATATTTCTTCGGGCCAAATACATTAGCTTGACAGTAAATTACTGTATTTCTCAATTGCATAGTAATTTTATTGCATTTTCACAGTCGCGTAACATTTCTGTTACATTTTCAAATCGCGTAATTTTTTTGACATTTTCTCAATCGTGTAGCATTTTTAAAACATTTTCTTAATCGCGTAGCCGAAAATCATCATTTTTAAATCGTGTAAGAGTTTTTCTACGTATTTTCAATCACGTAAATCATGTTCTCAATATTCTACGCTCAAATTAAAACTTTTCTCATTTAATATAAAAATTGGATTTTAATTCCATTATTTCCTTAATAAATCACCTTTAAATAATATTTCTAACATTTTTTTACTAAACCTCCTCCAAATAATATTTCCTAACATTTTTTCACAAAAACTTACATCATCTAAATTAATTTAAGATATCTCAAAATCTTTGTTCTTTACGCTTAATAAAACTTTTTAAATAAAATATTTTAAAATCCAAACTATCATTTAAAAATTATTGTCTTGCTAAAAACCCTCTAAATAATATTTTCTAATATCCTTTCCAAAACTTATGTTTATTTTAATTAAATAAAACCTTTTCAATCTTCGTTATTAAAAATCCTCTTAAATAAAATACTTTAAGTTTTAAACTTAATTTTCAATCCTATTTCCCAATACCATGGCTGAAATAACTCTTTTGCTTACTGATAAAATTTATTCATTTCCATTCTTATCTTAGAGATCCTTAGTTAAATTTCTTAACACTAAATCACTAAATTCAAAATTTAAAAATCATCTTCATCTTTCCAACTAAAACTCCATTAAATAAAATACTTCAAATCTTCAAATTACTTCTTAATCCTGATTTCACTATATTAACCAAAAATCACTTTTTAATTAGTAATGAAAATATATTCATTTCCATTTTTATTTTGTAATCCCTTTATTAGCTTTCTCATCACTAATCCCCTAGGTTAACATTTAATAAAATATTTTGCATTGGATTACCCATTTGTGGGCATAGAGGCCGTGTGCCTCATGGTCTTTGGAACCAAAAATTGTCCCCTCTCAATTATAATTTATAGCATACAATACAACATAAAGCATCAAAATCCTACTTAAACAAGTTCATGCATAATATCAAAGCGATGAAATCACATAAGCAATATAAATACAAATCACACAATCATACAAACGAGATGAATAATCCTCACATGGATTTCATCACCTTCATACAAATTTCTTTCCTCACCACCATAATTGGTTGATGAGGTTAATCTCCCTCTTACCTTGGATGTAGCCTCCTAGCTCCTTGTGTGATCCTTTCTATCAACTTTCTTCACCAAGTGATTCTAAAAAATCAAAGCAAACACAAACATATTAACATCCAAGGTTAGAGTAAGACAACCATAGATCAAATATGGTCTTAGAATTTCAAGAATCAAATAAGAAATGAAAAACCATGATCTTCACCTTAGAACCCTAGAACTTGAATCCAAGAATCAAGCTTGAAGATAATGGAATTAGGTCTTGATCACAACTTCAAAGTTGCTTAGAATGGTAGTTAGGACTAAGTGGTGTGATTAGATGGAATTATGAGTGATGGATAGGTGTTTAGGGTGAAGGGGCCGTGAACTTAGAGAGAAAATGAGAGAAAAATATGTTAAGGTTTTTGAGAGAAAGATGGTAGCTTTTCTTGAATGCAATAAAAAATGAAGACTTGGCTACTTTTGGGGCTAAATGGCCGTGAGATAGGAGAGAGAAAAGTGTGACAATTTTGACCATTTTCAACCATTCTCAATCATTGATTTAATCAAGGGTAGATATCCTAAGCTTCCTCATTAAGCTTGCCTTTACAACCATTGATTAGATCAATGGTGAACATCCAAAGCTTCCTTACTAAGTTTGCTCTCACAACCATTGATTAGATCAATGGTTGATATGCAAAGCTTCTCCTCCAAGTCTTGCCATCCAATGGTTCAAACCAAAGACAAGCCCTCTTTGTTAACTTCAACTAGCTTCACCATTAAGCTTTCTTCCTATTGGTTAGCTTCACAAGTAAGCTTCCTTCCTATTGGTTTTTCATAAAAGTCATAGCTTCTTTAGTTAACTATTTTCAAGATATTTTTCAAAATATATTTTCTAAAAGCATAGATATTTTCCAGATATTTTCAAAAACTATTACCTAATGGATAATAGCTACTGCTAGTTATTACCCAATGGATAATAACATTGCACAATGAATAAAAGCATTACCCAATGGATAATAGAAAACTCAAATACATAAAATTTTCACCAACTATTCTCGGTTTCGGGTTTAGTAAGTTTTCCCAGCCCCGTATTAACAGTTGAAACTTTCAAGCCCAAGAAAATTTTTTATTTTTCCGAGCCCGTCTCAAACACACATACAGTCCAAAATAATATTAAAATAATTAAAATTTCAGAAAAATTCATAAAAATTCACAAAAATCATAAAAATTATAAAACTCATATATATTCTAAAAAAATGAAATTCTGGCATACCGTTTAAAATAATAATAAAAATTTAAAAATTCTCAAAAATTCACAAAAATTCTCAAATATTATAAAACTCATGAATATCAAGAAAAATTAAAAAATCGGGGTGTTACAACTCTCCCACTCTAATAAAAATTTCGTCCTCGAAATTTCTCTTACATTTTTAAAACATATGTGGATATTACTCATTCATTTGTCAGAATAGCTCTTTTGCCGAATCTAAGTTGTCTGCATCTTTTCCTGATTCATCCTTACTTTCTCCGTCGTTTGTTGTATAAGCTCAGGTCCTAACGCGAAACTTTCCCCATCTTGATACCTACACAAAAGTGTTTTGCATCATCGTCCATACAACGTCTTGTAGGGTACCATCCCTATGCTTGAGTAGTAACTGTTATTGTAGGTGAATTTTATCAAAGATAAGAATTCATCCCAAGCTCCTAATTGTTCTAACACACAAGTCCTTAACAAATCTTTCAACGATTGAATTATACTCTTCGATTGGCCATCATAGCAGATATACTAAGCACTTTTCTACTCCAGCCATCCGCCATGACATTCGCCTTTTCCAGAATGATACTGAAGTTGAAAATCATAGTCTTTCAAGAATTCTTACTATCGTCTTTGCCTTATATTCAACTCCTTCTGATCGAGCAGGTATTTCAAGCTCATATGATCACTGTAGGCATTGTAGGTTGCTCCATAAAGAAAATGTCTCCAGATCTTCAATGCAAAAATGACTACCGCAAATTCCAAATCATGAATAGAATATTTCTCCTCATACGCTTTCAACTGCCTTAAAGCATATGCCACAACCTTTCTATTTTTGCATCAACACACAACCTAAACCCAAAAGTTGAACTTCCTCTAACCAGAATTTACACTTGGACAGCTTAACATATAACTTCTTCCCCTTTAGAATCTGAAGAACCACACTGAGATGTTCAGCATGTTCCTCCAGACTTTGAGAATAGATCAAAATGTCATCAATGAGGACAATGACAAATCTATCTAAATAGGGATGAAAGATCCTATTCATGTAATTCATGAATACCATAGGAGCATTCGTTATCCCGAACGACATTACTAAATACTCGTAGTGCCCATAACGCATCTGAAAAACTATCTTGGAATATCTTCTACTTTCACGTGAATCTGATGATATGCAGAATGCAAATCGATCTTGGAGAGAACAGCTGCTCTCTTCATTTGGTCTTCTAGTTCCCATGTTGTATCTCTCGTCACACCATTCCAGATTACCTTCACCAAGGCAATTTCTCTGAGTTGTTTCACTCGCCTATCCTTAATCTAAACAGGAAATGTCTTATAGATCAAGTTCTCTTTTTAATCGTACTGTATCTGGTGCTATGACATGGGTTGAATCAGGAATATATTTCCTCAATTGAAATATATGGAAGACAATATGAAGGTTAGAAAGAAAAGTGATAAGGCTATTCGGTAGATTATCGGACCTATCCAACAAAGAATTTGATATGGTCCAATAAATTTAGGAGTAAACTTTCTGGATTCAAATCCAAAAATCTCAGTCTCAGGGAACACTAAAGTTTTATTGAAACAATATAATAGGATATGGTTAGAAAGTAACCAATCCATCCCTAAGGTTTTGTCTATCTGTGAAAGAAGTAGACAAATCAAATCAATAAAAAAGTTTTGATCTAGAATAATAATAAGATAGTTTTAAACAGGCTTGAGTAGTAATAGCAAGTTTAGCAGTAGAAGTATTCAAGTCAAAAGGAAATGAAAACACAGATAAATCCAAATGGTTCATATAGTCACAGGCCATAAAAGAATGGGTTGCTCGCGAGTTATACAATACAGTTAAAGGATTTCATTACTATTGCACAATCTCCCTCAATAAGATCTTCAGATTGGGAGGCTTCTGCTCCACTCACCGTATAGACTCTTCTTCCTGCTTGAGGTCTTATCGCATATATGTTACTCACGGAAGGTTCCGTCTTCGGTTGTGTACACTCTCTAGAAAAATGTTCGAGCTTCCCACATCTGAAACAGATAAATCCTTTGATCGTACATTTCCTTTGTCAAGTGAGCTTTTCCACACTTCCAACATTTTGATGTTGATGCTACAGTCTGACCAAATCTGTTGCCACTAGTACTTCCTCCATTTGTTCGTTGTTGCTGTTGATTCCCCGATGATCATAAGTACGATTTTCGCTGGGATCGATTGACCTTACATTTCCTCCTCATTTGGAACCTAGTTGGTCCAACGTTACGGAGTCTTGTACTCTGAGATTGATTCAAATCTAACAGATTTTGAGCCTCGGCTATCACTTCCTGCTGCTGAGCACCCCTTTGATTTTGTTGTACAATCACGTCAGCCATCTTTTGCATTGCTATCACAACTATCTTTTGTATTTCTATCGCAGCTGCAGCCATATCATCATTGTCACACCTTGCATCCACCTTCGTTCGTTTACCACAAGCCACATGTGTATGTCTACCACAAACCATCTCCTTTCTTCAACGTCCAACTAACCACAATACAACAAAAACTAAATATAACTTTTTCAAACAAGGTTATCTCCTTTCGGAAACCAAACAATATATCTCTATGTTCGGTGTCAGAGAAACACACAGCACAAACAAGACAAACGTATCCACAAACCCAAAAGAATCTAAACTTGGGATCTGATACCAACTAATTAACACCCCCTGAAGGGTATTACATTTCAGACTAACTTCTTTTAATTCTTTACCCAAGTTATAAAATATTTAATATTATAAAATATGAGTTTCAAAATTTTTCTTCGCGGATTACATAAACTTACCGAATTATAGAAATACAAGACATAAAACTGAATAATATACTTTACATATAAACAAAGTTCACTACAACCATACGTACATTATACTTACATACCCAAAAGCATAAACATCTAACATAAATAACCTAGACTGGGCTAAATTCACAACATCTAAAGAAAAAAGTCCTCCTCAGAAGACAAATTCCGTAGCCGGGAATGTCTTGATGGATAGAAATCATAGCAAAAGATATCTCGGAGTCCTCCCTAAGAGTATAGTGAAGATCTTTCCACAACTCCCTGGTAGGTAAAACAAACTCTACATATGCAACAGTAAAAGAAGAAGTAGTGACTCCATGATGGGTCCTACTTACAGATAGAGTAATGTCACCATAATACTCTATATGCTCTGTGTCCCAATGGACACGCCAAACGTTAGCGCCTTCGAGAAATTATAGTCTAAAGAAACCTAGTCGATCTCTCCTTGACACCATCGCAGTCTTCACAAACATGAGCATAAAACAGAAACAGACAGAACAATACAATAAAGAGGTGAGATCCTCTACATCAATACCACCAGGGTAGCAAAGATCAATAATGACAATAATGCGATTCAC
The DNA here is from genome assembly GCA_029884595.1 of Ormosia semicastrata. Taxonomy (NCBI): domain Eukaryota; kingdom Viridiplantae; phylum Streptophyta; class Magnoliopsida; order Fabales; family Fabaceae; genus Ormosia; species Ormosia semicastrata. Next base: position 73,814,432 of record JAQQTO010000060.1, read on the forward strand.
ATATAGTAATATCACAAAATAACAGATATATTCATGTTATCAACTAACAGATAATTTAGCAATGTATATCACAATAACATGAATACTAATCATACCACAAAATAAGTATATTGACCACACTTATGCACAATGAATGAACCCCTCTTATGCACAATGCACCCATTTCTTACTCTATGGAGCTAAACACAATTTCGGAGAGATTGATCTAGAAGATATGTCTGTACATCGACTGCCTCAGACTAAGGGCTATAATTTTTCAATGTGCACATCAGGCATTATACGAGACATTCTACGCCGAATCGGGAATAGGAATAGCGTTGTGTCAAGATCGTTGGTACGTTTGCATCGGTCACCACAGCACAGTAGCGCTTTCTATCTGACCATATGTGGAATTTCGCATCTTGACGCCTCCAAGATCCATAATAGACCATTACTACACAATTCGCACCCGCACAAGGTGTAATTCAACTCCTAGGCAACAATAACCTTAACAGACACTGACTGACAAATAATGCATGATTAATGACTCTATGCACATTACAAGCCTTTACCGGCTATAACCATACGTTAATATATCTTCGGGCCAAATACATTAGCTTGACAGTAAATTACTGTATTTCTTAATTGCATAGCATTTTTATTGCATTTTCACAATTGCGTAACACTTCTGTTATGTTTTCAAATCGCATAACAATTTTGTAACGTTTTCTCAATTGTGTAGCATGTTTAAAACGTTTTCTTAATCGCGTAGCTAAAAATCATCATTTTTAAATTGCATAAGAGTTTTTCTATGTATTTTCAATTGCGTAAAATATTTTCTCAATATTCTAAGCTCAATTTAAAACTTTTCTCATTTAATATAAAAATTGGACTATAATTCCATTATTTCCTTAATAAATCACTTTAAAATAATATTTCTAACATTTTTATACTAAACCTCCTCCAAATAATATTTCCTAATGTTTTCCACAAAAACTTACACCATCTAAATTAATTTAAGATATCTCAAAATCTTTGTTCTTTACGCTTAATAAAACTTTCTTAAATAAAATATTTTAAACTCCAAACTACCATTTAAAAACTATTGTCTTGCTAAAAACCCTCTAAATAATATTTTCTGATATTCTTTCCAAAACTTATGTTTATTTTAATTAAATAAAACCTTTTCCATCTTCCTTATTAAAAATCATCTTAAATAAAATACTTTAAGTTTCAAACTTAATTTCCAATCCTATTTCCTAATACCATGTCTGAAAATCACTCTTTTGCTTAATGATAAAATTTACTCATTTCCATTGTTACCTTAGAAATCCTTAATTAAATTTCTTAACTCTAAACCACTAAATTCACAATTTATAAATCATTTTCATCTTTCCAACTAAAACTCCATTAAATAAAATACTTCAAATCTCCAAATTACTTCTTAATCCTGATTTCACTATATTAACAAAAATCACTTTTTAATTAGTAATGAAAATATATTCATTTTCATTTTTATTTTGTAATCCCTTTATTAGCTTTCTTATCACTAATCCCCTAGGTTAACATTTAATAAAGCATTTTGCATTGGATTACCCATTTGTGGGCATAGAGGTCGTGAGCCTCATGGTCTTTAGAACCAAAAATTGTTTCCTTTCACTTACAATTTATAGCATACAATACAACATAAAGCATCAAAATCCTACTTAAACAAGTTCATGCATAATATCAAAGCGATGAAATCACATAAGCAAAATAAATACAAATCACATAATCATACAAAGAAGGTGAATAATCCTCACATGGATTTCATCACCTTTATACAAATTTTGTTCCTCACCACCATAATTGGTTGATGAGGTGAATTTCCCTCTTACCTTGGATGTAGCCTTCTAGCTCCTTGTGTGATCCTTTCTAACAACTTTCTTCACCAAGTGATTCTTAAAAATCAAAGCAAACACAAACATATTAACATCCAAGGCAAGAGTAAGACAACTATAGATCAAATATGGTCTTAGAATTTCAAGAATCAAATAAGAAATGAAAAACCATGATCTTCACCATAGAACGCTAGAACTTGAATCCAAGAATCAAGCTTAAAGATTATGGAATTAGGTATTGATCACAACTTCAAAGTTGCTTGGAACGATATTTAGGGCTAAGTGGTGTGATTAGATGGAATTATGAGTGATGGATAGGTGTTTTGGGTGAAGGGGCCGTGAGCTAAGAGAGAAAATGAGAGAAAAATATGTTTAGGTTTTTGAGAGAAAGATGATAACTTTTCTTGAATGCAATAGAAAATGAAGACTTAGCTACTTTTGGAGCTAAATGGCCGTGAGATAGGAGAGAGAAAAGTGTGACAATTTTGATAATTTTTAACGATTGATTTAATCAAGGGTAGATATCCTAAGCTTGCTCATTAAGCTTGCCTTTACAACCATTGATTAGATCAATGGTGAACATCCAAAGCTTCCTTGCTAAGTTTTCTCTCACAACCATTAATTAGATCAAGGGTTCATATGCAAAGCTCTTCCTCCAAGTCTTGCCATCCAATGGTTCAAACCAAAGTCAAGCCCTCTTTGTTGACTGCAACTAGCTTCACCATTAAGCTTTCTTCCTATTGGTTAGCTTCATAAGTAAGCTTCCTTCCTATTGGTTCTTCATAAAAGTCATAGCCTTTTTAGTTGACTAATCTCAAGATATTTTTCAAAAGATATTTTCCAAAAGCATAGGTATTTTTAAGATATTTTCAAAAACTATTACCCAATGGATAATAGCTACTGCTAGTTATTGTCCAATGGAGAATAACATTATCCAATGGATAATAGAAAACTCCGATACGAAAATTTTTGTCAACTGTTCCCAGCTTCGGGTTTAGTAAATTCCCTCGGCTTCGCATTAACAGTCCGAAACTTTCTAGCCTAGGAAAATTTTTTATTTTTTTGGGCCCGCCTCAAACACATATACAGTCCAAAATAATATTAAAATAATCAAAATTTTAGAAAAATTCACAAAAATTCACAAAAATCATAAAAATTATAAAAGTCATATGTATTCAGAAAAATGAAATTTGGGCATACAGTTCAAAATAATATTAAAATAATTTAAACAATTTAAAAATTCATAAAATTTCCCAAATTTTATAAAACTCATAAATATCAAGAAAAATGAAAAAATCGGGATGTTACATAGTGCATTACAAGACTGATTACAACATGCATTCTAAACTCAATAATTTATTTTTTTTACATTCTATTTTCAAATTTCCCCTTCCTTTCTTCTTTCTTTAAGTTTCCCCCTGTTTCTTTTAGTTCTTAAAAAAAAAGTAGTTTGCATCAAGCAGCGATCATATTCTTGTTTGTTTCTATCATCAGGCTATATGATTTAAAACTAGATGACACATTATTCTGGCATGTATAATGTCTCTAAGCTTCCCCAAATTAAAAAATGTGAATAGAAATTTACTGTGTTTGAAGAAACACTCATATTAAAGAAATAAAATAAGCATAGAAAAAGAAAGCAGCTTAAGTTATATGGGGTATCTTCCTTGATCGAATAGGACATTTTATTGAAAGACAAGGTTTCTTAATCATATCTATATATTAATGCATAAAACTTAAGGCTTGTGCAGAAAGATGCTTATAAAGAAAACACATAATCATACCAGTTTCTAATTCACTAGCTACATCAGTATTGGAATTGAACATATTATGAAGTTTGAAAAAAAACATGCTTCCAATCTATTACTAGGTAGCACAAGCTCAAGAAGTGATAGTAGGAGGAGAGTTGCCACAAATGTGGAATTGTGGGTGAAATATAGTTTTTGATGTGAACTTCTACGCAAATGAAATGAAATAACAAAATATAATCACCAACCTTAGAGCCAAATAATATGTCAGCAAGTTGTGATGTCAAGAAAATCAGAAGAACAAGAAACCTAAATCCCAGTGCTGAAGCCAGAAACCAGTTCCTATTGTTCAATAATTTGACATTTTTGAAGAAATTTGCAAACTTATATTATAGCTTAGCCGTGGACTTGGAGCAGATGACGTGGAGTAGAGGCAGGGGCTTGTGTTGGCCAGATCCGAGTGGAGGCTCGGTGGTGGCATGGGTTTCACGGTGGCTGGGTAGAGGCTACAACTTTGGGTCGCTGTTGCGCATGGTGCGTCGTAGATTTGGACCTGTGACAGCGAGAATAGAGAAGGTTTTGGTCAAGAAGGAGGTAGCGGGAAAGCTGGACCTGCATTGCAGATCTGGACCTATGGCTTTGGGTTTCAAATGGTGCAATGAAAACGAGAGAGTTGGACCTGCGTTGCAGATCTGGACCTGCCGCTTTGGGTTTCAAATGGTGCAACGAGATAGCTGCGCTGTAGCGAGAGTGAGAGGGAGAGGGCGAGAGAGTGAGAGGGAGAGCGTGAGAATGAAAGTGTGTGAGAGAGAGAGGGTGAGAGTGAGAGGGAGAGCACGAGAGAGTGACCGGGAGAGCGCGAGAGAGAGAGGGTGAGAGAGTGTGAGGGAATGTTTTGTTATAAGAGGAAAGTGAGAATTTAAAACTTTTTAAAATATTTTAATTAAAATTTAAAATGAAAATAATGGCAGTTGAAACCACTGTTTTATACATTTAACTACCAATATTTACTTGTAAAATATGGTAGGTGCGTAACTGACATATTATACTACATATCATGACAATTTTTTAGAACTGCCGTAATTTACAAGTTTTTTTTGCAGTGATTGCTCATCTTTTCGAACATCAAATCGTCCAAACCTTGATGGATGAGGTTCAAGGCTTGTTGGTCTTTTTTCTTTGACTTTGCCAATGCTTCCTTCTTATTTTGAGACAAAGTGGCCTCGTTTTGTGGCTTAGTATAGCCACTCTCTACAAACTCCCAAGCATCTTATGATCTAAGCAATGCCTCAATACGATGAGACCAAGCTTCATAGTTTTGTAAGACGAGGAAATTGAAATGGAACCATTCCATTATTTGCTATCACTTAAATTTCACTAGCTCTTTATACCACTTTGTTAGTGTGGAAGAATAATAGAAGAGACATTTGTTAATTTTTTTTATTTCTCATTATCCAAACTCCAAAGTACATAGGATACTTATAGAAGTAAAAGAGACCTTACACATTCTATAACTCTCCCTAATTAACAATAGTAATTTTCTTTTAACTCATGAAATAAACCATCCTATAATTACATAACTCCAATGAAATAATTCTCCCTAATGACATATAACACACCATAATTCTTCATTACTTATAGAATAACTAGTGAATGCTTATATCTTGAAGCATATCAAATGAATTTTTTATGATAACAAAAGCAAAAGAGAAGATCAAGATCAAAAGAGAAGACCAAGATCAAAAGAAAGAAACTAAAAGGTATATAGATATAAGTCTTAGGATTTCAATGTAAAATGCTCTCAAGGTATCTCAATTATTTTTAAATGGTTTTTTAAAGATCCTTTTAAATCAACTAATAATTCAAAGTTCATCTTTTAAGGATATATTGATTTCAATCTTGGATTTCATAACTCAAATGTAAATCTTGTTAAAATCCAAGCTCCTATATGTAAAGATTGACTAATACACTTAATTGGGCTTGAAAAATGTGTTCAAAGGACAAGGTAATTGATTACACATGTGTTGTAATCGATTACAAGCTAAACAGAGGCCTCGTAATCGATTACATTGAGCATGTAATCGATTACAAGAATGGCATAAGCCTTGTAATTATTTACACTGAAGCCGTAATCAGTTACAAGTTTGGCAGAGGCCATGTAATCGATTACACAAGGCTGGTAATCGATTACATCTTGCCCAGAAAGCCAAGAACACATTCAAACAGCCATGTAATCGATTACCAAGAGTGTGTAATTAATTACCACTAGTCTGACATTGCCCAACAGCGATATTAGGTGCATAAAATGCTGGGCATTAAAGCCCCCAATGGTTCCTTTGATCAAAAACTCTTTATATACTTGTGTTGGGGCATCATTAATGGCTGACCTTGAACTTGAAACATCTTTCTAACACTTCAATACGAAAATCAATCCTTGAAATCATTCTTGCTCTGTTTTTGTACAAATCTTTGAGATATCTTTGAAGAGCATTCTAGAGCTTCAATTTGTATCAATCACTCTTGTGAGAGTTTCATTCTATCAACCTTATTTATTGTTAAGAAGAGGGTGAGGTATCCCTCCAAATTGTAAAGGGTGAGGCATCCTTTGTTTGAAGAGGCTTAAGCTATAAAGGGTGATGTATCCCAAGGTGGTGTTGAGTGCTCAAATTTGTAAAGGTTACAAGCACCTGATTCAACCTTGGAATTTAGTGGAAAATCTCGAGTGATTGCTTGAGGACTGGATGTAACCCATAAGTGGATTGATGGCTGAACTAGGATAAAGCTTGGTGTTTGTTTTCTCTAAACTCTACTCTTTACTTTGAGAACTGTTTTATTGATTTATATGAATTCTATCTCCCTTGGTCAATTCATTTAAGAGTGAAAAGTTTACATCTCTTCTATCCATTCATCTCTAACAAACAATAGCTTCAACGAAAATAAGAATTCAAGTATTTTGCGAAAGATTTGAGAACTTATTTTATAAACTCAATTCACCCCCCTCTTGAGTATTGAGGCCACTTGGTAACATAACTCTCATAACTCACAATAGGTACCACATCAAAGGTTACATAACTACCAAAATTCTATTAACTTCAAATTATCATTATTTTTTAATCAACACTTCTCACTTTTATCATTCTCTCCAAGCAGCTTTATAGGCGTAGTGCTGCTCCCTTCTCCCTTAGAGTTCCATCGAAGCCAGCTTCCAAAAGGATACTCATCCAACTTTTCCTCTTCCTAACTATCACAATCATCCACAAAGTGACCCAGCAACCCATATCCATAGCAAAAATTTTCTAACCTCTCATGCCTGATAAAGAACCATTGTGGATCTTTACTTGGTTTGGTTTGCAACGTGATACCTCTTCTCAATGGTTTAGAAACATCCAAGTCCATTCTGATCCTCAACCTACTTGTATCCCTAACCTATTCTTCCAGATCAACCATAAGACAACCACCCATCAAATCACTAATCTATCTCCCTATTTCCCATGCAACCAAACTCACCGAAAGATCCATAATTCTCACCTAGAACGGGCACTTAGAAAAATTGAGCTCTGAAGGCCTTATGCAACTGTCATACATCATGAGCACCAACATATACTTATCAAAGTTTCAAGGGATTCCCTTCATAGTACGATCATAATCCTTCTTATATGAGAATTCAAACAAGATCAAGTTATCTCCCATACACCAAAACTCAACACCCTCGATTGGCTTCCATATTTTTTCCATCATCCTCCCTAAGGCCATGACGTTACAGGGTTGCACCGAATCAAGTTTACCCATCATCATGTACATAGCCTGATTAGAAGAGCCTTAATCTACCTGTGGTTTAACTTGAACCCTCTCCATCTCTTCCCTGAAAGTGACAAATTTCCACACCCATGAACCAACTCCTTAGCCATACTCGATCCACTATTTTTCTCACCCTCACACCCCCTAATCCTCTCATGGAAGGATGATCTCACAATCAGTGAGACAAGTTTTTCATCTAGGTATCAGGCGCCACCATACAAAATTAGAGAGAATCTGCACAGAACCCTAGACCTAGAGAAAGATGATATCAATTATTACACTAACTTTTTAAAATTTAGATACAATCTTAAAAAATAATTTAAAATTCAAAAATTAAAATTATAAAAGAGATATGCATAATTAATTTAAAAGAAGAAAACTTAAGATTAACATGTGTTATTCTTTGAGGGCAAATAAAGTAAGATATTAAACTACTTTCAATATAGTGTACTCTAATTTAATAAATAGGGGTGCATTTAATATATAAGGGTAAATTATTATTTTTTATTCTAATTTTTTTCATTTAAGTTTAAGATTAATCTTGGTTTAAAGATAATTTAATTATTTAAATATAATTTTGAATAATTATTTTTATGCATAAAAAATGTACTTATTATTTTTATGTATGAAAACATATACTTATTTATTTATATTTTATTAAATTTATTTTTATGTTTATTTAATAATTGTACAAAGAAGGAGAGTCATTTCTTTTAATCAAGCTTGATAAGAAGTTAATAATTTTATGTATGAGTTATATTTTTTTTTTTGTTTTACATTTATAAAGTTAGTGATTTTTTTCTTTTTGATAATAAACAGGGCTAACAGCCCAAAACAAACAAAACTAAATAACCATACATGGGTGAGTTACACCCATAGAGTTTTGTTAAGGGCAAGATGACTAAATCTTGAGGGGGATCTTAAACAGTAGTATATGAGAAAAGACCAGAGTGAGCAAGTTTAGTAAGGAAATTTGTATGCATGTTACTTTCCCTAACTGCATGAGCCACAATTACCACCCAATTATCATGTAGCAGCAACTTGATATTCTGAATAAGTGAAGCACAATGTTGAGAAGTTGAGTAGCCGTTAAGAACAAGGTTCACTGTTATCACATAATCCATGTTGACAACCATCTTTGAAACCCTTAGCTGCTACACAAGTCTAAGGCCATGATACAAGTCCTATAATTATGCTTTGACAGTCGTGCAGAGGCCTAAATTATAATAGAAACCCCTAACGAATGTCCCAACACATCTCTCACCAAACCACCACATGCTGCTTGCATGGAGCCTTGACACATAGACCTATCCACATTAAGCTTATGAAAGCCATATGAAGGGAAGGACCAAGCTATAAGCCTCTCAGTCTTGTGGTTCACCCTGTTAACCAACAATAACTTTTTGTTTACTATTGGGCTTAGGGCTTATTAGCCCAAAACTCATCCATAGAAAACCCTAGCATTTCAAGGCCTCTCTTTTATTTCTTATTCTTCTTCTTGCTACACCGTATAACACTAAGCAAGCATGGTTGAGGTGACAACTGTGGTGCATGGTGGGAGTAATGCTGGCAGCGAACAAAGAACAACAAACACGACTAGCAATGATCCACCTAACCTGAGATCATGGGACAATATACAACTGTAATGTTTGAAGTCTTCTACAACTGCATTATGCGAGCTACTTGAGAATGTGGAACAACAAATGCAAGCATGCGACGGTGGTCTAGAGGAAGCGCAAAATGACGAATGTGATAGAGTAATGGTTAGGAGCGGTTGGATTTCCTCCTCAACAACATTTTCTTTTTGAGTGACTCTGAGTCACCAAAAATTTTCGAGTCATTGAGTTTTAAGATACTTGGCAAGTTTAACCCAATTTTCACCGAGTCAGCAACATGATTGATTTGATTGCTAACTCGGACTGGTTGACTGGCCAGTTCATTAGTCCAATCGGCGGGTTTGGTCCAAATTTAATAACATCGCTCCTAACAGTAAGATACCATAAGATAATTTTTTGCCCAATTTGGGATCCAAACCATCATCATATTTTTAAGAGTCCCAATGTTTAGGACCCAAGCATCAAGCCAGAATTGGATTGTAGTACCATCTCCAAGAATCCACAACACATTCTCCTCCATTCATTCCCAGTTTCTAGTAATAAAACACCAGGTAATATAGCAATCAGACTACTATGCATCTTAGGAAGAGCTTGTGTTCCCCACTTGTATTTAGCATTTAGAACTTGCACCTAAAAAGATTTTGGATACCTCACCATTCCCTATGCTATCTTCATGAGATAGGCATCATTAAGAGTACATAGGGACCTAAGGCTCAGACTCCCACAATCTTTAGGTAGAAAAATATCATCCCAAGCAATAAGGTGGTATTTCCTTTTATCAACTAGGTTTTCTCATATAAAGCTTCGACAAAATTTCTCAATATCCACACACACAGTCACTAGAATCTTAGTGATTTGCATGACATAGCCCGACAAGTTCATTATTGTTGATTGAGCCAACATTGTTATACTCGCAAGGGATAGTGAACTTACCTTCTAAGCTACAAGACATTTCTTAACTTTCTTTATCAAAAAGTTATAGTCATCCTTAGACACACAATGATGCAATATCGATACACCTAAATACTTACCCAAGTTAGAATTCATAAGGATACCAAGCTGATGGCTAAGCTCTGCTGCCATATTATGGTCCATGTTTCTAGAAAAGTAAACTTTAGACTTAGCAAGACTCACTTTTTGACCAGAGCTAGAGCAAAAAGAATCCAATGCTTCTTTGATGAGGTCCACTTGGGTCATCAATGCCTTTGCTACTAAATTAAGTCATTGGTAAAGAAGAGGTGTGAGAGTGTTCATCCACCTCACCCTAAGGAGATGGGTTTCCAATTACCCTCCACTTTAACCTTCTCAATAAGGTGAGCAAGCCTTTCAACACAAAGAACAAAAAGGTAAGGCGAAATGGGGTTGCCTTGCCTAATGTCGCGAAAGGGACAAAAATGACCAACCAGACTGTTATTCCAATTCAAGCACATGGTAGGAGAGGAGCTACATTAGAGGACAAGATTTACAAAATGCTCTTCAAAGCCAATGTCTTGAAGAGTTTCCCAAATAAAGCTCCAACTCAGTTTATCATAGGCTTTCTCATGATTAAGTTTGATGGCCATAAAGCCCCTCTTACCTTTCATCATTCTTATCGTATGAATGATCTCTTGGAGAATAACAATGTTATCTGTATTATGCCTCCCAAGTACAAAGTTGCATTGAGTGGGTGCAATATCCGGTATAATGTTACGAATCCAATTTGCCAAGACTTTGGTCACCACCTTGTAAAACATATTTCAAAGGGATAATGGTCAAAATTGAGAAACTAGCTCAAGATTATCCAACTTAGTGATTAGGGTTATCATAGTTTGATTCACCTCACCAATCATCAAGGGATTAATGAAAATGTCCTTCACAAAATTGCATATAGAGTAAATTTAATTTCAATTTAGTTACCAATACCAAATAGAGCATATTTAATTTCATCATTAGTAGTTGCATTTTCCACCTTATGCTAGCACTCCTCCGTCACCTGAGGGTATGCCCCTGTCATAAGGAAAGGAACATATTGAGTAGCATCCTCTGTGTAAAAATAAGCATAATACACTTTGAACATTTGTTTTATTTCCTCCTCATTGTAAACCCAATTTCCCATACTATCTTTTAGAGCTTCAATTTTATTTCGAGAGCTTTGCATAATTGCTAACTGGTGGAAAAACTTAGTGCTTCGATAACCTAATTATACCCAATTATTCCTTGTTCTTTGGTACCAAATTTTTTCCTATTGTAGGAGAATTTGCTCATATTCATACCATACATCTTGTTTCAATTTTTCTAAGTATGGGCTAGATCCCATTATAAGCTTCTTGTGAATTCCCTCTAACTAGTTGAAGATATGATGTTTTCGATTAAAGATGTTACCATAAACATAATGATTCCAAGCTTTTGCTTGCTCAGTAAACTTAATCATATTCTTATTCTAGCTTCTACTAATATTCCATGTCCGACCCACTTGAGATTTAAAGTCTGGATGAGCAAGACAAGGAGCTTGAAATATGAAAGCCCGCCTTGCATTTTGTTTCATATGCCTCGGGTAAAGCCATTGCCAAATGCCAGCATGATCCAATTTCATAATTAGAATATTAATAAGAGAGAAATGAGGAAACGACAACTTTTAATTCTGATTAGCCATACTCTTATCTAGATGTTCCCTAAGCATACCTTTCTGCCATGTGAATGGTACACCCTTAAAGCCAATGTCATTTAGATCATAATCATCCATATAGCTAGCAAATCTCAATGTGCATGACCAATTGAAACTGACACCACCCACTCTCTCACGTTCATATAGAATGGCAATAAGTTCCCCAATCACTCATCAAGGTTCATTGATGATGCCACAAAATCTATGCAACTCGTTCCATAGAATGTCACGTCCACCTTCATGAAGACTAGTATAAACAACTGTCAACACCCAACATCTATGCAACCCCTTCTTTATACAAAGATGAATGCATTGTGGGAAAGTTGAAATCATATCTACCTAAATACAACTCTTTCTCCATAGACACCAAATGCCCCCAGAGAACCCAATAGCATACATGAGCTCCCCTGTCAAAGCTAAGTTTTTCTATAATTGTTTCAGCCCTCTCACCACTAATATGTGGCTCTAACAATGCCAAAATGGAGAGATCATACATCTTAGATCCTTAACAAAGCCAACAAAGGTTTTTCCTCTAGCCCCTCTACATCCTTGTTAGATCGTACATCCTTACTATTTTTTCTCATATGATGAATTTATTTTTGATACATTAAATAGTTATCCTAAATTAAAATTTAAAACAATACCATTTTACTTGTATTTTTTTCATGTTAATTTATTGTACAATTGACAAATATATTTATTTGTTGCAACACCCTCCGAAGGGCATTACATTTCAGACTAACTCTTTCATAACTTTACCTAAGCCTTAAGTTATTTGATATTATTTTAATACGGGTTTCAAAATTTCTTTTCGCGACTAACACAAACTTACCAAATTATAGAGACACAAGACATAAGAGTTGAATAATATACATCTTATGTACATAACATAGATTAGTAACAACTTAAATACATAAAGCTTACGTACACCAAAACATATGTATAACTACTATGTCAAGACTGAACCTAGCCCAAGTCAAAAAACTTGAAGAGTAGGGTCCTGAACCCGATCTTCCTCCAGATCCTCTTCGGGATCCCTAACGGACAAATTCCCTAGTCAGGGTATGTCACTATGGATAGGAGTCCGAGCGGTCGACTCCTCAGAGTCTTCCCTAGGAGTGTTATAACGATTACTCCATAACTCAATGATAGGCATAGAGAACTCCAAATAAACAGTAGCATTCATAGAAAATGTAGCAACCCTATGCCGGGTCCTACTCCAAAGCAAGGTAATATCTCCAACATACTGAATGCGCCCCGTGTCCCAAAGGACGTGCCATGCTTCGTTGCCCCCATGAAACTATAAACTAACAAAACTCTAAAGATTCTGCCTCGCCGCCATCGTTGTCTTCTCAAAACATAAATATAGAACAGAAACAGATAGAACAATATAATAAAGAGGTGAGATCCCCTACATCAATACCATCATGGCAGCATAGAAATAACAATGATAATGATGTCATTTATATATAGTAATATCACATAACAACAGGTATAATCATGTTATAAACTGACAGATAATTTAACGATATATATCATATTATATGAATACTGACCATACCACAAAAATAAGTATACTGACTATGCCATAACAATATGTACACTTACTATGCACATGCACAATATGTATACTGACCATTCTTATGCACAATGCACATATTTCCTACTCCATGGAGCTAAACACATTTTCGGAGAGAATGATCCAGAAGATATGTTTGTATATTGTCAACCTCAAGTCAAGTGCTATAAAAAGTATCAACGTACATATCAGGGTTTATACAAGACATTCTACGCCAAATCGGGAATAGGAATAGTGTCTCATCGAGATCGTCGGTGTGTTTACATCGGTTGCCATGGCACAGTAGAGCTACTAACTGGCCACACGTGGAATTCTGAGTCCCGATGCCACCAAGATCATTCATAGACCTTCACTACGCAATTCGCACCCGCACGAAGGTGTAATTCAACTCCTAAGCAATAATAGCCTTAACAAACACCGTCTGACAAATAATGCATGATTAATAACTCAATGCATGTCACAAGCCTTTACCAGCTACAACCATACATTGATATATCCGAGTCTAATACATTAGCCCAACAATAAATTACTGTATTTCTCAATATTCTAAGCTCAATTTAAAACTTCTCTCACTTAATATAAAAATTGGACTTTAATCCTAACATTTTCTCACTAAACTTCCTTTAATTAATATTTCCAAATGTTTTCCACAAAAAACTAGATTTATTTCCATTAAATCAAGATACTACAAAAATCCTTCTCTATCACTCTTATTAAATAAAATACTTAGATTTTTAAAGCATCATTCTAGTTTTATTTCCATACTAAGGCCGAACATCAGTCTTTATTCATTACTCTAAATAAAAACTTTCTTAAATTAAAATATTTAAAATTCCAACTATCCTTAAAAATTATTTCCATTGATATAGCTAAGAGTTATTACTTCTTAACTTATAAAATTGTGTTCATCTTCTTTTTAACTTGTAAATCCTTTAATCCTATACTTTCATTATTCTAATTCTAAATAAAATCTTTTTCATTTAACTTATCAAAAATCATCTTAAATAATGTACTTTAAGTCTCCAAATTACTCTTCCATCCTATTATCAAATACCATGGCTGAAAATCACCTTTTTAATTGATAATAAAATTTGTTCATTCCCATTTTTAAGTTGTAAACTCTTAATTAAATTTCTCATCACAAAATCCTCTAGGTTAACATTTAATAAACCATTTTTTGCATTGAATTTCCCTTTGAAAAGCATGAAGGCCGTGAGCCTCTATGGTCATTGGGACTAAAATAATTTTCCTTTCTAGCACAATTTATAACATACAACATAATTTTAAGTACCACAATCATACTATAACAAGTCATGCATAATATCAAAGTAATAAAATCACATAAAGCATATCAACACAAACCACAAAATTGTACAATTATGGTGAATAAATCCTCACATGGATTTATCACCCACAAATAAAATTGTTCCTCACCACCATAAGTGGTTCACGAGGTTAATCTCTTTCTTACCTTAGATTGATGCTCCCTAAGCTTCTTGTATGCCCTTGTGTAGCAAACTTTCACCACCAAAAAGTTCTTAAAAATCAAAGTAAACACACAAGAATTAACATCCAAGGCTTGAATAAGATGACCATAGATCAAAGTATGGTCTTACATCTTTAAAAATGAAACAAGAAAGAAGATTCAAGAACTTTACCTTAAAACTTTTGAACTTGAGATTTGAAGAAAAACTTGAAGAAAAACTTGAAGATGGATGAACTAAAGATTGATCTCCTTAAAAAGTGTCTTAGAATGACGTATAGATTAAAGATATGAGATTATCTTGAATTATAGAAGATTAGGTGATGGGTTTTGGGGGCTTGGCTGTGGGTTTAGAGAAAGAAAGTGAGAGAGTTTTGTGTTCTTAGCTTTTTGTGAAAGATGATAAGTGAATAATGAAATAATAAACTCAAAATGGTCACTCAAAGTTTCTCCAAGAAGCTTCTTGGCCATGGGCCATCAAGGCAAAAAGGGCAAAAAGGCAAAGCTTCTCCAAGAAGTTTCCTCAAAGCTTCCTTAGGAAGCTTCCTTCCTATTGGTCTAAGAGAGAAAAGTCAAAGGGTGATGTCATAAAGGTATCGTCACATGAGTGATGTCATCAAGAGAAACCTCTAGAAAAAGATGACTAGGCTTATATCTAGAACCATCTACTAGATCTTTACTAAAAGCTATTGTCCAATGGACAAAAGTTACAGTTAACAAAATCGGTATTTATCATCTAATGAATAATAGAACATACCTAGATTTTATTTGCCAGATAAAATCTTAGATAAAGAAAACTTCAAAAATTGTCTCTGATTTTGGGTTTAGTAAGATCCCATTGCCTCGTTTCAACAGTCCAAAATTTTTGAAAAAATATAATATTAAAATAATCAAAATAAATTAAAAATTCTAAAAAATTAACAAAAATTCACAAATATTATAAAACCCATAAATATGAAGAAAAATAAAAATCAGGGTGTTACAACTCTCCCCCTCTAAAAAGAATTTCGTCCTCGAAATTTTTATTACCTTAAAACAAATGTGGATATTGATCTTTCATCTTGTCCTCTAGCTCCCGTTGCATCTCCAGTTACGTCATTCCATATTACCTTCACTAAGGCAATTTCTTTCCCTCTGAGCTGCTTCACTCTCTTATCCTCGATCTTTACAGGAAGTGTCTCATAGGTCATGTTCTCTTTCAATTGTACTATATCTAGTATTATAACATGGTTTGGATTAGGAGTATATTCCTCAATTGGGATACATTGAAGACATTATAAAGGTTAGAAAGAAAAATAGAAAAACTATTTGGTATGTTACCAGACCTATCTAGCGAAGAATTTGATATGGTCTGATAAATTTAGAAGTGAACTTTCTGGATTCAAATCCAAAAATTTTAGTCTCAGGGAACACTAAAGTTTTTATTGGAACAATATAACAAGATATGGTTAAAAGATAACTAATTCATTCCTGAGATCATATCTTTTTATGAAAGAAATAAACAAATCAAATTTGCAGAAAGGTTTCGATTTCCAATAGTAATAGGATAGTTTAAGTAGACTTGTGTAGTAATAACAACCTTAGCAATGGGAAATAGTAATATTCAAGTCAAAAGGAAATGATAACATAGACAAACCCAAATGGTTCAGACAGTCATAGGCAACAAAAGAAAAGGTCACCCCTGAGTCAAACAGTACAATTTAAGGCTTACTTCCTAGGTACAATCTCACTTGGTTAGACCTTCAGATTAGGAGGCTTCAGCTCCACTCATCGTGTAAACTCTTCCTCCTGCTTGAGATCTTGAAGCATGTATATTACTCACAAAAGGCTCCATCTTCAGTTGTGTACAGTCTCTAGAAAAGTGTCCAGGCTTCCCGCATCTGAAACAAATTCTTTCCTTGCTCGTACATTCCTTTGTCAAGTGACCCCTTCCACACTTCATGCACATAGGCAAAGATGATATAGTCTGACTGAATCTACTACCACTAGTACCTCCTCCATTTGTTTGTTGTTGTTGTTGATTCCACGGTGGTCGTGAATATGGTTCTTGATGGAATTGGTTGCCATTACCATCACTTCCCCTTTGGAACCGAGATTATCCAAAGTTACGGGGTCTCGTATCCCGAGAGTGATCTAACTCTTCAATCCTGCGACACTTGTCCAACAAGGCTGGGAATTGTTCAATTCCAAAAGGTAGAACTGCTCGCTTCAAGTCAAGCCTCAACCCTTCTTCAAACTTTCGGCACTTCCACTCCTCATCAGGATGGAGTTGAAAGTATCACAAGAATTTTGATAGGCTTTCAAACCTAGCAGCATACGCACTGACCGTCATTCCCCCTTGCTTCAATCCAAGGAACTCCATCTCTTTGGCATGCCTCGTACTAGCTGAAAAATACTTCTCCAAAAACTTACTTTGAAAAACTTCCCACGTGATAATCCTTCCCTCAGCTTCCAACAATCGTTGCGTTCCTGCCCACCAATCCTCAGCGTCTCCAACAAGTATAAAGGTAGCATAAGTCACCTTCCTTTCATCTGTACATCCCATTCCTCTAAAGATTTTCTCTAACTCTTTGATCCAAAGATCTGCCTTCTCCGGATCAAATTCGCCCTTGTGGCAGTTTGTTGCGGTGAAACTCTGACAAATTCTGTGTTTTAGTTGTCGCTTCCTGCTGTTGAGTAGCCCTTTGATTCTACTGTACTATTACGTCAGCCATCTTTTGCATTGCTGCTACTGCCGCATTCATACTGTCATTGTCACATCCCATTTTAGTATGTGCACCTCGACCACGAGCCATGGCTTTTCTTCAACATCAAACTAACCACAATACAATGAAAACTAAATGTAACAATTTCAAACAAAGTTCTCTCCTTTCGGAAACCAAACATAGAGAAACACACAGCACAAACAAGACAAACCTACCCACAAACCCGAAATACTTAAACTTGGGCTCTGATACCAACTAATGCAACACCATCCGAAGGGCATTAAATTTCAGACTAACTCTTTCAAAACTTTACCTAAGCCTTAAGTTATTTGATATTATTTTAATATGGGTTTCAAAATTTCTTTTCGCGAATAACACAAACTAACCAAATTATGGAGACACAAGACATAAGAGTTGAATAATATACATCTCATGTACATAACATAGATTAGTAACAACTTAAATACATAAAACTTACGTACACCAAAAAATATGTATAACTACCATATCAAGACTGAACCTAGCCCAAGTCCAAAAACTTGAAGAGTAGGGTCCTTAACCCGATCTTCCTCCTGATCCTTTTCGGGATCCCTAATGGACAAATTCCTTAGTCGGGGCATGTCACTACGGACGAGAGTTTGAGCGGTCGGCTCCTCGGAGTCTTCCCTAGGAGTGTTATAACGATTACTCCATAACTCAATGATAGGCAAAGAGAACTTCAAATAAACAGCAGTATTCATAGAAAATGTAGAAACCCCATGCTTGGTCCTACTCCAAAGCAAGGTAATATCTCCAACATACTGAATGTGCCCGTGTCCCAAAGGACATGCCATGCTTCGTTGCCCCCATGAAACTATAAACTAACAAAACTCTGAAAATTCTGCCTCGCCGCCATTGCAGTCTTCTCAAAACATAAATATAAAACAGAAATAGATAGAACAATACATTAAAGAGGTGATATCCCCTACATCAATACCATCATGGCAGTATAGAAATAATAATGACAATGATACCATTCATATACAACAATATCACAAAACAACAGGTATAATCATGTTATCAACTGACAGATAATTTAACGATATATATCACATTATATGAATATTGAACATACCACAAAAATAAGTATACTGACTATGCCACAACAATATGTACACTTACTATGCACATGCACAATGTGTATACTGACCATTGTTATGCACAATACACCCATTTCCTACTCCATGGAGTTAAACACAATTTCAGAGAGAATGATCCAGAAGATATGTCTGTATATTGTCAGCCTCAAGTCAAGTGCTAGAAAAAGTATCAGCGTACGCATCAGAGCTTATACAAGACATTCTACGCCAGATCAGGAATAGGAATAGTGTCTCATCGAGATCGTCGGTGCGTTTGCATCGGTTGCCATGGCACAATAGAGCTACTAACTGGCCACATAGGGAATTTCGTGCTTCGATGCCTCCAAGATCATTCATAGACCTTCACTACGCAATTCGCACCCGCACGAATGTGTAATTCAACTCCTAGGCAGCAATAGCCTTAACAAACACTGTCTGACAAATAATGTATGATCAATGACTCAATGCATGTCATAAGCCTTTACCGGCTACAACCATATGTTGATATATCTGGGTCCAATACATTAACCCGACAATAAATTACTGTATTTCTCAATATTCTAAGCTCAATTTAAAACTTTTCTCACTTAATATAAAAGTTGGACTTTAATCCCAACATTTTCTCACTAAACTTCCTTTCATTAATATTTCCAAACGTTTTCCACAAAAACTAGATTTATTTTCATTAAATCAAGATACTACAAAAATCCTTCTCCATCATACTTATTAAATAAAATACTTAAATTTTTAAAACAACATTCTAGCTTTATTTCTATATTAAGGCCAAAAATCACTCTTTATTTATTAATCTAAATAAAAATTTTCTTAAATTAAAATATTTGAAATTCCACCTATCCTTAAAAATTATTTCCATTGATATAGCCAAGAGTCATTACTTCTTAAATTATAAAATTTTGTTAATCTTCTTTTTAACTTGTAAATTCTCTAATCCTAATTTAGCCCCTAATCCTCTAAGTAATATTTTCTAACATTCTTTCCAAAACTTTCATTATTCTAATTCTAAATAAAATCTTTTCCATTTAATTTATCAAAAAATCATCTTAAATAAAATACTTTAAGTTTCCAAATTACTCCGCCATCCTATTATCAAATACCATGGCTGAAAATCACCTTTTTAATTGATAATAAAATTTGTTCTTTCTCATTTTTTTTGTAAACCCTTAATTAAATTTCTCATTACTAAATCCTCTAGGTTAACATTTAATAAACCATTTTTTGCATTGAATTTTCCTTTGAAAGGCACGAAGGCTGTGAGCCTCTATGGTCATTGGGACCAAAATAATTTTCCTTTCTAGTACAATTTATAGCATACAACATAATTTTAAACACCACAATCATACTATAACAAGTTCATGCATAATATCAAAGCAATAAAATCACATAAAGCATATAAACACAAACCACAAAATTGTACAATCATGGTGAATAAATCCTCACATGGATTTATCACCCACAAATGAAATTATTCCTCACCACCATAAGTGGTTGATGAGGTTAATCTTTCTCTTACCTTAGATTGATGCTCCATAAGCTTCTTGTATGCCCTTGTGTAGCAAACGTCAACCACCAAGAGGTTCTTAAAAATCAAAGTAAACACACAAAAATTAACATCTAAGGCTTGAATAAGATGACCATAGATCAAAGTATGGTCTTACATCTTTAAAAATGAAACAAGAAAGAAGATTCAAGAACTTTACTTTAAAACTTTTGAACTTGAGATTTGAAGAAAAACTTGAAGATGGGTGCACTAAAGATTGATGTCCACACCAAAGTGTCTTAGAATGATGTATAGATTCAAGATCTGAGATTATCTTGAATTATGGAAGATTGGGTGATGGGTTTTGGGGGCTTGGTCGTGGGTTTAGAGAGAGAAAGTGAGAGAGTTTTGTGTTCTTAGCTTTTTGTGATAAATGATAAGTGAATAATGAAATAATAAACTCAAAATGGTCACTCAAAACTTCTCGAAGAAGCTTCTTGGCCATGGGCCATCAAGGGCAAAAAGGGCAAAAGGGCAAAGCTTTTCCAAGAAGTTTTCTCAAAGCTTCCTTAGGAAGCTTCCTTCCTATTGGTTTAAGAGAGAAAAGTCAAATGGTGATGTCATAAAGGTGTGGTCACATGGGTGATGTCATCAAGAGAAATCTCTAGAAAAAGATAACTAGGCTTATATCTAGAACCATCCACTAGATTTTTACTAAAAGTTATTATCCAATAGACAAAAGTTACAGTTAATAAAATCGGTATTTATCATCTAATGGATAATAGAACGTACCTAGATTTTATTTGCTAGATAAAATCTTAAATAAAGAAAACTTTGAAAACTGTCTCCGGTTTCGAGTTTAGTAAGATCCACTGGCCCTATTTCAATAGTCCAAAATTTTTTGAAAAAAAAATAATATTAAAATAATTAAAATAAATTAAAAATTCTCAAAAATTCATTAAAATTCACAAATATTATAAAACTCACAAATATCAAGAAAAAAAATCAGGGTGTTACATCTGTTATCTATTTATCTATGTCACAACCACTTTTAGAGTATGTGATTGACCAACATTAGGATTAAGGCTGTCAAAATGAGTCAAATCAATCGGGCTAACCCATTTATCTGCTAAGCCACCATGAGTTAATCATCAAACAAAGTCCAGCTAGAACTCTAAATAAGGAGTTTCTTGGGAGGCAACCCAAGTTTATCACTCTCTCTATGTTCTGGGGTGTTTTATGTTTTATTTTCTATTTTCCATATTTAAGTTTGTTTTATGTGTTACACGGTGTGTGCGATCACTTTTTGTTTCAAGCATAATGCCATTATTTACAATGGTTTAACAATGTTTCTGGGGTCTTTATGCAGGTGAGGCGGCATTGAGTGGTGACACAACAACTAGCAAGGATGATTTTTATATGTAATTATGCAGTAGAGTAGCCCTTGCCTCGGCGTGCTACTCTCGGCCTATATCAGTGGCCAAAACTAGAGAAGGACACATTTAAACGTGGTTTTGGCACACTTATTGCAACAAAAATTTAGGATCACACCACGCCTAGGTGTGGTTTATCAAGCCTAGGTATGGGTTCCCCTATAAAAAAAAAAGAATGCATGCAATGGGTTCATTCCTTGGTGTTTAGTTCTCACTCTTTGACATTCTTTTGCAAATCTTTTGCAACTTGAACTGCTAAGCTTGGATGCCCTTGCAACTACACACTTGATCCTCACCTCAAGGTGTTTCTTTCCCTTTTGTTCTTGCCTTTTTTTCGTTATTTCTCATGTGTTGTTGTTTCTTGAACAATGAGGACACTGTTCACCTTAGGTTTAGGAGTGTCTTATTATTTTGAGCCTTTCTAATTCACATTTTGAGTTGTGTTGTATCTGATCTACCTCCCCTTCTATGAACTTAGAACTTATTTCTATATTTTATGTTTTGATGTTGTAGTTGTTTAGATTTGTTATTAGTACTTTAAATAATTGATGTTGCTTATTAGCTTGTGTTGTTTTATTCCTTTTGTTTTCGTTATTTGTGGGTCAGGTTGATTTAATCTGAGCTTTCATTTGAGCGTGCACTATGATATAATGGTGCTTGCATTGGTGGGATGAACTAAAAGGCATGAAGTTGCATAATCTTGTGAACAATTTGAATCTTAATAGGTTGAATGTTTGAGATGACCATCTAGTGATTGAATGGATTGTGAAATAATTTTGTGAGGGGGAAATTACATGTAATTCTTGTTGTATGTTGATCCCTCTATGTTCTCTTGTTATACATGAAAATCTTCCATTAGAGCATATGTAAAATATTGGATTAAGAGTGCCATTTCATATGTAGAGAATAATCATAACATGTGTGCGCAATGAAAGTTGTGCATTACCTCAATTGTATCATCTTTGTTTATATGAAATCTTAGGTAACACCTCTTAATAAACATAATTTGGTTTAAATAACTGGAATTGATGGATAATCACCCAAAAAAATGGTGAATAAAGAACAAGGGATGGTTTAGTAGGGTTCTAGGGTTATGATGTGTTGAAGAGGAGCACAGTCACAATTGTAAACCCTTTGATAAGAGTTAGTGATGTATGGAAAAGGCACACAATCATCAACTCAAGTCTCTTACACCCCATATCATCATCAAAGAAATAAAGAAAAATGAAGAAGTGAAAAACTTGAAAAAGGGTGCTTGTTTGTGAATGGTGCATGAAGGAGTATTACTTAAGATGAGTGGAGAGAGAGATGATAATAATAATCTTGGGATACATAAGTTGATTTGTAAATGCATGGTTATAATCTTTATTGCATATATATATCATGATTAGGAAGAGATTATACATATGTGGTTTTTA
This sequence comes from Ormosia semicastrata, assembly GCA_029884595.1. Taxonomy (NCBI): domain Eukaryota; kingdom Viridiplantae; phylum Streptophyta; class Magnoliopsida; order Fabales; family Fabaceae; genus Ormosia; species Ormosia semicastrata. The sequence continues at coordinate 73,837,331 of JAQQTO010000060.1, forward strand.
GAAATGGCATGCAAAGATGGAGAATACTTTGGCATGAAAGCAAGTGATGGAATTTACATTCAGTTAAAGTTACAAATTGCTCCTTAAGATTGTGTACAACTCTTGAACATTAGATTTATTAAGTTGTAAATTGATCTGATTGATTGTGGCATCCATGTCTTTGTGATCATAATTGGGTTACTTGCTTAGGCTTAGTTTGCTCAGGGCACACACTTAGGTTTGGGAGTGTGATAACTCCAACATGAAATGGAGTTATTTGTTACCAAGTGGCTTCAAAACTCAAGAAGGGAAGTGAATTGAGTTTTTCAAAACTTTTTGTAAACAAGCCCATTTTGATTTTTGTTGAAGCTATTTTCTAATGTAGTGAATGGATTTATGACAATAAAAAGTTCTCACACAAGTTTAAAGAGAGTGAATGAGTGGAGAATAAAGCAACAAGTATATAGAAGTAATAAATATGCTTGAAAGTAAAGAGATAAGGGTAAAGAAGATTACAAATGAGATTTATACTAGTTCAATCACCCTTGTGATCTATGTCTAGTCCCTAAGATCATCCACCCAGGAGTTTTCACTACTTTTCAAGCTTCAAAAGGTGCTTGACAAACCCTTACAATGTTTGAGCCCTCTTCTTACACTTCAAGGATCATCCACCTCTATGTGTAGAAGCCTCTTTGTTCTCTCATGGGATCCTCCACCTCCTCAAGTGTTTACAATATAGATTGAATTGAAATAAGCTCTCTCAAAGAGTAGATAATACTAATTGAAGTTTTATGAAGCTCTTTCTCAAATATATCTCAAGGTATTAAAAGATAGAGTAAAAAGAATGAAGGAATTAAATCACGAATTAAATGCTTGGGAATAGGTTGTTGGATGTTCAAGAGTTAGCATTAAGTGTTCCAAAGCTTGTATTTATTGCCATCAATGGAAATACATCCTTTGGTGGTAGTTTTTGCAACATTAAATGCATAGAAAACTAGTCGTTGTAGGTTTTAAAGGTGTGATAATTGATTACTAGCATATGGTAGTCGATTACTATACTTTAAAACATATTTTGGGTGTTGGAAATAACTTGGTAATCGATTACTGATGCTGGTAACCGATTACCAGCTTTCAAAAGGCTATTCCTAGGCTTGTGGTAATCAATTACCAGCTATGGTAATCGATTACCAAGCTTCTATTTGTTGAGAGGAGCTCGTGGTACCAAGCCCCTATTTTGTGAAAAACAAGTTCTCGTATGCTTGTAATAAGTTACAAGCTCATGGTAATCGATTACAAGCTTTTCTGAAATGCTTGTAATTGATTACTATGTTCTTGTAGGAGATTACAATAATCATAAAACTAATTTTTGAGCTCAAACTAGCTTGGTAAACATTTCCAACTAAGAACACTTGGATTTTTCAGAGTTTCAAACACAATTTTCATAATCCAAGATTAAAACATGATTTAGTGACAAACCACCCAGATTTATCAAACACAACAACCACCAACTAAAAAGGATTTCATGATAGACTTTTTTCAAAAACATTTTAAACAACTTTGAGATATCTAAGATTACTTCTCACACAAAGACCCTAAGTCCTATAAAACTATTCTTTGGAGCTTCCCTTGGACTTAGTCTTTGTCATGGCTTTGTAATCATCAAAACCTTCATGAAATAAGCATTCATATTATTACTTTTCTAATTGCATGACAATTTTATAGCTAAGTCCTCAATTGCCTATGTTTGAAAAGGTTTTAAGCTCTTTATACTTGCCACATCTTCTTAATGTGTCTTGGCTTTGAGTTGAATAATTCAAGTATAAACTTGAAGCACCTTTAAGTTCTAGCTTTTAATATGACATGTTGATGTTGTTTCGTAGGGTTTCAAGGAAAAGGAGCTTAGGAAAAGATAAACAAGGAAGGTGGAAGAAAGCAAGGAAGCATGGAAGCAAAGAAGCAAAGAATTTAAGCATGAAGAGATTAGAGACCCCACTAAGGTGTGGAATAGGCACACTGATGCGTGAGGATATAGTGATTAAAATTCAGATAAAAATCAGTTGTCAGGCCCACCAGAAAATAAAAACCTTACAACTAGTTGTAGTTAGTAAGGGTCAATTCACAGAGAACTAATTCAATTAACACTATCAAGTAATTCCCAATTTAAACTCTGATTTACAATGAACAGTAAATAAAGGGGGGTTGGAGTTTTGATGAACAATGAACAGCTTCAAAGAAATAACAATAAATGAACTGAAATCAACAATATAAGAAAATTGGTTAAGAGATTGAATCCACCACTAGATTTATATGATGATGTTAATCCACATATCATTTTATTCCAACATACTCAATTATGTTTTTATGCAATTGTGAGAGTAAAATCTCTGTTTTCCTTAAGTGTTGGCCAATTTAGCAACCGCTCAAATTAACTCCTAATCACTGATTAGTCATAAAGCAACCACTCTTACAACTATCCAACAATTGCATTAAAATTTAGAAAACCAATCACACTAAGATCTAATCACACACTGGGATTAAATTACTTAGAACATATATTTCTCTAGATCTATTACTGCAACCGCGCATAATAAACCCAGATCTACCACTTTTATAACTGGCAAATAGCACAAAGATAATTATACCCACATGAACATCATATATTCCACTAGATCTACTACCGCAACCGCGCATAATAAACCCAGATCTACCACTTTGAAAGTGGGAACAAGTACAAAAACCTTCATACCAATAATAGATTCAGAAATATATCAATAAAAACATAACTGTGTTGAAATAATCAAATATGCAAGATTCATAACATCAAAACTAGTGGTTTCATCACCCCCTTAACCAAGGGAGGTTTAGTTACACATAGCTAGAAGGAAATCACAAGAAAAACTGAGAAAGAACAACATAAGAAAGAAAGTGCAGAAGAAAAACTAAAGCAAACGAGTTTCTGAGGATTAAGGATGATGGATCTCCGATTGCTCGAACTCGAGACTCCAAGCTTTGATCCAAGACTCCCCTCTCCTTCTCCAAGGAGTTGTAGCTGCTCTCCTAGGTCAGAACTCCCTTCAAAACGTGCCAAGGGTGTCAATATATAGGCCTCCCGCACAAACTTCGCGCAGAAGTTTCAATAATTACTGTCTGGATGCGAACCACGGCCGTGGTGGACACCACGGCCAGGCTGTGGTTGATTCTGGAATTAAGTTTGTCAATGCTGACTCTCAACCACGGCCGTGGTGGCCACCACGGCCTGGCCGTGGTTGAGTCTGGAATTTTGATTTTGCTTTTCTTGACTCCCTCGAACCATGGCCGTGGTAGAAACCACGGGCAAGCCATGTAATCTAACTTCCAAGCTCAATATGACCCATTAGACCTCTGAATCTAGAAAAGTATTCAACATAAAAGTTGTAGATGTGGATCTTAACTATCAACCATCACATTTTTAGCTCAATTGAAAACTTGTAGCTCAAGATATGTCATGAACAGTACGCAAAGGTCAAGCTGTCAGGATCAGCACCCTAGTTCTTGCTTCAACTCCAATTTGAGTTATCCAAACGTGTGATTGGACCTTTGAGGTCTTCATGAAAGTGGTAGAGATTTGTCTTAGCTTCCTACAAAACCAAAATCACATCCATTAGATATTTGAAACTCAAATTATAGCTAGTTTACTGAACATTGTCAAAGAGATAAATTAGGGCTAATTCATGCAATAATTCCTTCAATGATCCAGTTAGGCTCAATATCATAAAATGTGTCAAAATCAACTTAATTGAACCTAATTGAATCTTAAGAAGCCCAGTGACTGAAAAGTATAATTCAATTATGAGTGCAAATGAACACATTTAAGCAAAGTTTCACAGTAATGTTCCAATTAGGGTTTGATATCAGAAACTAAGCTAAATGATGACAATTAAGCACAAATAGAGTTCAATGAATCAATTACAAGGCGATTAAAATATAGGAATAATCAACAGATCAATTACCCCCACACTTAGCCTTTTACACTCCTGGGCAAAAATATACAGTTCAACACAGTTTCACAACAAGCCAAGCAAATGCAGAATAATGAGCAAAGACCTTTGTTCATTTAGTTTTCAAAAGAAATTTAAACAATCAAGAATTCCCTTTCTTAGCAATCCAAGTTGACAAGCAAAATCAATCAAGTTTCAGGGTTCAATCAACATGATAAATCCTCACTGAAATGCTCTCTCACTCAAGTGTTTCAGGCTTGTGTTTTCACTCAACCAACTCATGAGAATATGCTTTACCATAGGCTTGTCAAGCCTCTACTTCTCCACTACTCAGACCATATGCAAACAGAGATCAAAAGGACTTTATTCAGGTTGTAATGGGGTCAGGGCTAAGGTAGGATACATCAAAGATAGACAAAGCTAGACCATAGGAACTGGAAGAGCAAAATGGAAAGATATTCAATCATTACACAGAATTTCCCAATAGTCTTCAAATTCAAATTCCTATTATGTACCTTATCCTTTTTTCTGATTTCTCTTTTTTTTTCTTTTTTTTCTTTATATATATATATATATATATACACCCTGCATTCAATTCAACTTGACATTTTGTCAATATGAGATATTTTATACACAAACATAACTAGGCAAAAACATCATGAATCACACCCCCACACTTATTCAAAAGCCACTTTCCAATGCAATCCTTAAGCTCTTCTACTCCCTAAGGTAGGGTAGTAAAATGTTTTTTTTTTCTTTAAGGTTTAAATTGAGCTTAGATAGAAGGAAATAGGGTCGATTAGGCTCAAAGGGGTTAATTAATGGATAAAATACAAGGATGGCTATTTGGCCAGTAGTTGTTTAAAAGAAAAATGCCTTTATCATTTCAAATGCATGCAGTGGTCATTAGTAGCTTAAAAGAGAACCAAGACAAATTCTGAAAAGCACAATAATTACGAGTGGAATCACACAATCAAGGATCCAAAATGGCCTAAAATTAGCCATTTACAACAAAGCCCAAAAACTCACTAGGTTTCGATTCATCATTTTCAATTAAACCCTTTCATTTTTTCAAAAATCTCACTCGACAAAATCGATAACCAGAAAGTTCATTCAATCATGCTCAAAGGTTTTTTTTTTTTCAAAAATTTGGGTCAATTGCTCAATAATCATAACACTTGAAAGCTTATTGGAAACTTTAAAAGCCCAATGGAAAAGTATTCACAAGAAGAACAACACCATCAAGATCAAATGTACTCACCCCAAGAGAGTTCAATCAGTCATTCAAACCCCAGGAGAACAATTCAGAATATCAACAGTATTCACAATAGAGCATCAAAGTATCCACACCCCCACACTTAAACTAAGCATTGTCCTCAATGCTACACACATTCAGAAAAGGAAAATAAATGACAAAGAGAATGCTACACACATCCAGAAAACGAAAACAAGCAAAAATAGCTATACCACAACCGAAAGCAAAAACAAATCAACTATGAATGAAACCAGCAAATCAATAGTGCAAATCAAATCCTAAATGTACACAATACAAGAGAATGAAAATACAATGAAAACTAAGGGGGTACATTTACTCATCATTCTTGAAGGAATGTAAAAAATCTACGAAGTTCATAAGGCACAAGTTCATATGAATGCGTCTCAAGAGTATAACTCTTTACTCAGTCCATTCATCATGAACTTAAAATTTAACTTCTCAATTGAATGAAATCATTCCCAAAGAACATGGTTTAGCAATCAGAAGAACAAAACAACAATTTATAAACGAATTAATTCCTATAGTTTCGCTTGGTTTCCACTATACTTAATTCACACAATTATCAATCAAGCAATCAATGCATTCAAACACACATTTAATCAATCCAAAACACAAGGTTTTCCAAAGATTTTCATGCTCACAATCAACAAACAGATAAAGACATAATCTAAGAAACTAATAAAAACACAAAATAAAAAGGATAAAGAAAGCAAATCTGGTTGGGTTGCCTCCCAATGAGCGCTTAGTTTATTGTTCTCAGCCCGACGTTGTGACACTCTCATTGATCTTTATAATGTGGATGGTAAAAGGTCAACACTTTCACTTCCACACTTTCCGGAAGCTCATAGAAAGACTTGAGATGGTGTTTATTGGCCTTATCAAGTAAGGCAGGTGAAAAGACTCCACCAAGATCCCATTGGTTGAATCATGATGACCAAGCTATAGTTAAGGCAACATGATAGCTTTCACTGAGGTCCCATTGGTTGAAGTGTGATGACCAAGCTGTAGTTGAAACAATATGAGAGCTTTCACCAAGATCCTATTGGTTAAAGTGTGATGAACAAATTAAGCTTGCAGCACAAAGGCTTCCACCAGGGTCTCATTGGCCCTTATTTTCCTTGGCTTCACCACTGAAAAGTAATATATGCACTTTATCAGCTTCATGTGCATTGTTTTTACTGAATGATGGCCCAAAAACAAAGTCCACTTTAGTAGTGACCGTCATCGGGTGCTCTTCTTCCTTTTTTGAAACTCTTCAGTGGCCAGCAATTCCACCTCCCTTTGGGTCTTAGATTCTTCTTTGTAAACAGAATCATCAACTTTCAAGTCTGCAGAAATCTCAGCACAGCTAGCACATATCATATCACCTTTACAATTAGTACATGAGTGGCAATGAATATAATTATTGAAACCAATAAAATCAGGAAATTCATCACACAACTCATCATGTTGCTCCTCCACTACATTAAGAAGGGGTTCAGGATTACTTACCTTGGGGGCTTCAGAGTTTTTTCCTTCCTCATTTACCTGTTTAGGCTCTTGGTCTTTCTCTGCAGTGGTTTGTGGAGGAGAGGTAAGTTCGTTTAACGTCTTCTCACTTTGCAATATGACAGCACTAGGATCTTCCATCACATCCTCTTCGGGTTGTGAGGGAAGTCCATCAGAATTTAGGCTCTGCATATTGCTGAGTTCTATGGCTAATTGCTCCAAAGAGTTTTGCATGTTATTGATTGCGGCCCTTGTTTCTTGTTGAAAACTCTTTATATTGGCCCTTGTTTCTTGTTGGAGCTGTATAGTATTAATGGCAAATTGTCTTATTAGTTCCTCCAATGAAGGTTCAGGTTGCCAAGGATCTTGGACATGCTGCTGTCTTGGAAGGAAATGTGTTTGCCTCTGTTGAAATTCTGGAAATTCATACGCTGGAGGTTGATTTTGAGGCTGCTGTCCATAACTCAAGTTAGGATAGTCCCACCACTCTGGATAATATGTATTGGAGTAAGGGTTATAGTTGTTAGAAGGTTCAGAATATCCCCATACTGCCTCTACTTCCTCATTTATGTCCACTAGGAAAGTAGGACACAAATCAGTGATATGTCCAGGTGATAAGCAAATCCCACAAGCATCCATGATTAATGGACATCAACACCTACAAGACACAAAGAAAGAAAGAATAAAAAAAATAAAAAATAAAAATAAAAATAGAGTAAAAATAGGAAATAACTTAATAGTGTCATTGAGAAATTGGTTCCCTGGCAACGGCGCCAAAATTCTGATGCGTGAGGATATAGTGATTAAAATTCAGATAAAAATCAGTTGTCAGGCCCACCAGAAAATAAAAACTTTACAACTAGTTATAATTAGTAAGGGTCGATCCATAGAGAACTAATTCAATTAACACTATCAAGTAATTCCCAATTTAAACTCTGATTTACAATGAACAGTAAATAAAAGGGGGGTTGGAGTTTTGATGAACAATGAACAACTTCAAAGAAATAACAATAAATGAACTGAAATCAACAATATAAGAAAATTGGTTAAGAAATTGAATCCACCACTAGATTTATATGATGATGTTAATCCACATATCATTTTATTCCAACATACTCAATTATGTTTTTATGTAATTGTGAGAGTAAAATCTCTGTTTTCCTTAAGTGTTGGCCAATTTAGCAACCGCTCAAATCAACTCCTAATCACTGATTAGTCATAAAGCAACCACTCTTACAACTATCTAACAATCGCATTAAGATTTAGAAAACCAATCACACTAAGATCTAATCACACACCAGGATTAAATTACTTAGAATATATATTTCTCTAGATCTATTACTGCAACCGCACATAATAAACCCAGATCTACCACTTTTATAACTGGCAAATAGCACAAAGATAATTATACCCACATGAACATCATATATTCCGCTAGATCTACTACCGCAGCCGCGCATAATAAACCCAGATCTACCACTTTGAAAGTGGGAACAAGTACAAAAACCTTCATACCAACAATAAGTTCAGAAATATATGAATAAAAACATAACTGTGTTGAAATAATCAAATATGCAAGATTCACAACATCAAAACTAGTGGTTTCATCACCCCCTTAACCAAGAGAGGTTTAGTTACACATAGCTAGAAGGAAATCACAAGAAAAACTGAGAAAGAACAACATAAGAAAGAAAGTGCAGAAGAAAAACTAAAGCAAACGAGTCTCTGAGGATTGAGGATGATGGATCTCCGATTGCTCGAACCCGAGACTCCAAGCTTTGATCAAAAACTCCCCTCTCCTTCTCCAAGGAGTTGCAGTTGCTCTCCTAGGTCAGAACTCCCTTCAAAATGTGCCAAGGGTATCAATATATAGGCCTCCCGCACAAACTTCGTGCAGAAGTTTCAATAATTACTGTCTGGATACAAACCACGGCCGTGGTTGATTCTGGAATTAAGTTTGTCAATGCTGACTCTCAACCACGGCCATGGTGGCCACCACGGCCTGGCCGTGGTTGAGTCTGAAATTTTGATTTTGCTTTTCTTGACTCCCTCGAACCATGGTCGTGGTAGAAACCATGGGCAGGCCGTGTAATCTAACTTCCAAGCTCAATATGACCCATTAGACCTCCGAATCTGAAAAAGTGTTCAACATGAAAGTTGTAGATGTGGATCTTAACTATCAACCATCACAATTTTAGCTCAATTGACAACTTGTAGCTCGAGATATGTCATGAACAGTATGCAAAGGTCAAGCTGTCAGGATCAGCACCCTAGTTCTTGCTTCAACTCTAATTTGAGTTATCCAAACGTGTGATTGGGCCTTTGAGGTCTTCATGAAAGTGGTAGAGATTTGTCTTAGCTTTCCTACAAGACCAAAATCACATCCATCAGATATTTGAAACTCAAATTATAGCTAGTTTACTGAACATTGTCAAAGAGATAAACTAGGGCTAATTCATGCAATAATTCCTTCAATGATCCAGTTAGGCTCAATATCATAAAATGTGTCAAAACTAACTTAATTGAACCTAATTGAATCTTAAGAAGCCTAGTGACTGAAAAGCATAATTCAATTATGAGTGCAAATGAATACATTTAAGCAAAGTTTCACAGTAATGTTCCAATTAGGGTTTGATATCAAAAACTAAGCTAAATGATGACAATTAAGCACAAATGGAGTTCAATGAATCAATTACAAGGCGATTAAAATATAGGAATAATCAACAGATCACACACCTAGGTGTGTTAGTCTTTGTAAAGGAATCATGAATCAACTAAGAGTCCCATACCTAGTCATGGGTTAACCATCAATTGTACTAAGTTCTTCACATGCCTAGGTGTGGTTAACTAACCCGAATTTGAATTTTTGTGTTTTAATTCTATTTTATATCATTTTAAATAGGATTCTATCTCTGACCTGGATATTAGAGAGAGAGACTTTTATTTTGTGAGATTCTGGATCTAGAGAGAGAAACCACTCAAGATTAAATATCAAGGCTCAATCTAGAAACCCATCATCTCTAGTTCTTCTCCTCCTCTTTTTCTTGATCTTTGTTATTCTTGAATGGGTCTCTTTGTAAGGATGAGTTCTTTAATTTTCATGGAGTTCTAAATTTGTAATTAGGGAATCTTTTGGATCCCCCTATAGAGCTTGGATTAATGTATATTTTTATGGGTATTTGGTAATGAAATACAATTTTGTTTACCCAATTCTATTCTTGAATGTTATAATTGCTTGATCTTCAGTTGATTTGGGACTTTTCCTTGAACTAGACATAGGAATAGAAAAATGGGAACAAGGTTTTGGATAATGCATGTTCAATTTCACTTGCATGAGTTGGGTGTGTTGATTAGTCAACGGGATGGACACATACACATTGGTCATGCAAAACATATGTTTGAAATATGTGCTTAAAGGGTTGAAATCATTCTAATTCACATGGAAACATATTGTTTTAGGTGATGAATGCAAAATCAAGTGACCTATACATAGGCTCTTGAATACATTTGGTTTTGGCTAGCAAAATTAATTCATTAACATTTACTTGTACAATTTGCTTTTTTCCAAATAAAGTAGTGGGTGAAGAATGACCCTTAGGTATTTAAATCATTGTCATCTCTCTAGTAGTGGTGTGTTGTAATCATATTTTATTAGTTAGTTATTACTTGTGTCTTCTTTAATTGCTCCTAATTTTTGTGTTACTTAAGCCTAAATATAATAATTAGCTAATCAATAATGCATCACTCATCCCAATCTATGTGGGAAAAATATTTTATTCTCACTCTTTATTACTTAGTGTGACATGTACACTTGCGAGTAGCAACAAGGTATTGGAGGATGAAGTGGGGATCACGACTTTTCTCACTAATTGGGCTAACAAGAAGGGTCGTATCAAAATCTCTTGGATCATTAATGACGCTATTAGCGCTGTCGTCATAGTAATAGTTGGGATTCAGGATGAACTTTTATAATTTTGAGCTTTTATTTAATGTATCATTCGTTTCTAACACTTAGCTTTTTGTTGTATGTTTTGCAGTAAGCCTGGCTCCCGTTGAGAAACTTGGAGATCTCCTGAGATGGATTGTCGTGTGTAAGGCCCGCAAAGAAGCTACTGCTGCTACTGTTGCTGTGGTTAGGGTCAACACTTTAGGTCTCCGGCTTGTAGCAGAGGAAGAGGAAAGATCCCACCTAAGGCGGTCAGAGCCGCTTGAAGAGGGTAGCTTCGGCAATGGGATCCATCACAAATCTTACTATGGGTGGTGATGAAGAGGGATCCCCCAACGCCCCAATCTGGTTCTTGGCGTCTTTTGTATAGGGAAAGGGTTACTAGCTTGGGGACTTGATCAATCAGGTGTTCCTTACTCCTGCCGATATAAAAAAACTGGTGGAGTCTGACTTTGCATACCTATTTCATATGGGTAAGATCCAGAGTCTCCAAGATGTCTCTCTTTTCTGGTATCTGGAGATAGCGATCCTCTAGACAAAGAAGGTAAGGGTGTTGGAGGAAGAGCTAGATGGGCTCAAGCAGGAGAAGGTCAAATGGGAGGAATGTAACATCCCGAAAATTCTTTATTTCATTATAAACGATCATTTTATAATATTTATGATTTTTAGAAATTTTTGTAGATTTTTCTGAAAATGATGAATATTTTAATATATTCTTCATTTTGCGTGTACACTGAGCGGAGCCGGGGAAACTAGAATATTTTCCCTGAGGCTGATAAACTTTGAACTGTCAACGTGTTAACGAGGGATCTTACTAAACCCGAGGCCGGGCACAGTTTGTGAGGTTTACATTTTTTTGAGGTTTTATCTGTTAAATAAAATTTCGGTATCATAAAATCATCTATTGAATAATAAAATATTATTTTCATCAATTATAAATTTTATTCATTGAGAAAATAATTCCACAGTGTAATTAATCATTTGTCAGATGTATTTAATTTGGAGACAAGCTTACTATGTACTTTATTGAGGAGCGCACGAAGCTTCTCAAGGAAGCTTCCTCTAACCATTATTTTTATCATTTCTCTCTCCTCCCAATTTGTGCAGCACGTTTGAAATTAAGGGGGTCTAATTCATTTCCTTTTCTCACATTTCCTCTCCTCCCAATACGCAGCTACTACTCACTCATCTTCTCTCTTCTCTTTCACCCTACAGCAGCAACACCACCCACACCTCCATTTTGTTCTTCAAACCGTCCCAATCTTAGCACCATTTCGTGTTTGGAGAACCACCATCATTGAAGAAATCAGCTTCAAGGTTCTGCCATTTCCTCTATCTTCATTCTCCTACGTCTTTGAAGCTTAAAGGTTGGAGCTTTAAGGTAAAGCTCTTAGCTTTTTCTCCCTCTCTTCTCTTTTTCGTAACCCACTGTCATTTTGATGACAATGGGTATCCATTTCAATATTAGGATTCTAATTCTAGCAAGTTTAAATGTTTAAGGATTTCCTGGAAGCTGGAAACGAAATCCTAACCAAAAAGGAGCTACCTTTCTTTGTGCTTCTCCAAGGTAAGAGGAAGACATTCATCCTCAACCTCTTTTAGCATTTAGGGACGTTGTTTGTGATTGGTACAGAGATTCATTTCTGTTTGTATGCTGCTGGTGATGTATACATATGCTAGTTGATTGTTTTGGGTGTTTTGATATATTTATGTGTATTGGAACGTATAATCTAAAAGGAACACTGTCGGGCTGGCTCTCGGATGGCCACGCCTTGAGACTAAAATTTTGGGATTCTTGGTGAGAAATGGTAATAACTTGAGTTTCTGACCATTAAGTGTAATGTCAAAATCTGTCGAGTATGAACTCCTGGCCAAACCCGTCGAATTTGATGTCTTGATCACTTAGTAAAGTCAAAATCAGTCGAGTATGAACCCCTGGCCATGCCCGTCGAATTTGATTCCTGGTCATTTAGTGCAATATCAAAATCCGTCGAGTATGAACTCCTGACCACTTAGGAGAGAAACTCCTCTAATGCAAAATTCATCGAATTTGAATGACCACATCCGTCGAGTGACATATTCGTTGAGTTAGAATGCCAATACCCATTGAGAGACATACCTGTCGAGTAGATCTTCTGTCCATTTATCAGAAGCTTCCCAAAGTTAATATTTATCGAGTAGAATGTCAAGATTCGTCGAATTAGAGTTCTGACCATCTACCTGTCGAGTAGATCTTCTATCCATTTATCAGAAGCTTCCCAAAGTTAAAATTCGTCGAGTAGAACATCAAGATCCATCGAATTAGAGTTCTGACCACAGTGTTTTTCGTCGGTTTGACACTTGGGAGATTTCTCCAACGTCGACACCCACATCCGTCGAAATTGGACTTCGCTGACCTTTTGGAAAAATTCGACAGCTTTCGATCTCTGTTCGATAGAACCTCCATCCGACGGAAATTGGTTTTTATCCAATCTTGTTATAAAATGTTCTCCCATCTTTCATCCTTCTGCCATGTTAGTTTTTGTCGAATGGCAGCCTTAATTTTCCACTAAATGCATTGTCTCCGTCGAATTCACAACTATGGTTTATCACCCAATACCTAGCAATTAAATCTGTGACGTTGTTGGTGATTCTGGCCATGTATCTTCCTGGATTCAAAACCCTTGGATTAATAAAAGCACATAAATCATAAATGATTGGATGACTAGAGATTAAGTAGGGATTCATAAACAGGGAAGAACATGAGTATGGGTGAGCTTTTGAGGCACATAATGAATTTAATGGTTGACTTTTATCATGACTATGAATGAAAATTGTGGATATCCTTAAAATATACTATTAGATTGTTGTAGACCCGTGAATGGGATCAGATCTTGTTGATAAATGATATGACATGCATTTGAAGCATGATGGACCTAATTGGTCATGAGGAGTATGATTGTGTCATGCATTGAACAAAAAGAAAGAGTTTGTCTGTTGGAATTGGTTAAGGCCGGTGGCCTAGGAGTTGAACTTACACCTTTGTGCGGGTGCGAATAGACAAGTGTAGGTTACTTGTTGATCTTGGGGGCATCAGGGTGCGGGTACCTCACAATGGACAGCTGGTAGCTCTCTGTCTGTGGGGCAGACCGATGCAAACACACTGACGATCCGGACCGAGACGCTGTCCTATGTCGAGATCTATGTAGAATGTCTTGTAAAATGCCATGATGTACAAAATGATAATTTGGGAATTTTAGCACTTGAGGGCCTGGGCAGCCAAAAATACAGACATACCTCCTGATCGTTCTCTCTGACTGTTTTGTGTCTAGCTTCATGGAGTATGATTTTGGTTATTGAAGGCACGTGTGCATAGTGAGTCCATGAATCATCTGGCATACATTGTTATTATAATTGGAACTATTGTACCTCTGATATATCTGTATGTACATGACTGCTTGGAACTGTTTGGTTGATCATAATTGCCATTGAATGTTTATTATCATTATTGCTGTCATAAATGCTATGTGGGCGCTTAGCGCCGTTTGGTTTCTCGATGCTATGATTGGTAATGATAGTAGGATGCCTTACCTCTTCTCTGTCTCTCCACTTCTGTTTTGTCCGTATACTGCGTTCCATAGAAGATAACTGCAAGGAACCGGAAGCCCCCGACTTCCCCTGGTTTTTGGCCTCATCTCGACTGAGCTACTGCAGAAGAATATGGAGCCACGCACGCAAAGATTTTTGGTAGATGTGCGCCTGACTTTCTTGGGAGGGTCGGAGTGCTGGTACATCAACTATGGTTCTGAGCGCTGCGATGTGTCGTTATCTCTAGCCTGGAGGCGTCACGAGCCGCCTGTCTTCACCTGCTGTATTAGTTTACGTTTGGAGTTTCAGCTACCGATATGCGAGATGTGGGGTGACCGTTATTTCACTCCGCGGGAAGACTCTTTTCGTTCCACAGCTCGGGCCCCGTCCCGTGACTCGGCGATTCCTATGGTGATTTTCTCTGACGAAGAAGATGCTGAGGAAGATCCCGAAGAAGTTCCTGAGGACGACCCCGAAGAGGATCCTGAAGAGGACCCTGACTCGATTCCTCCTCACTTGAGGGACTGACTTTACTTGTAGCTACTGAGGGCTACCAATATTTTATTTTGGGGGCCTGATGTTTTGTTTGTAGTGGGCTGTATATTCTGATACCGTAGGGATATGTATGTATAATCCTTTTGGGGCAGGTATAGTTTTGCTTTTTGATATACCAGGCTTTGTAACTAAACAGTTTGATAATTATATATATATATGAATGAAATGTTAATTTCCCATGTATGTTTCGTCACCGTGGATATTGATTATCGTTAACGTAAATGTAGCAAAAGGAAAAAAAATATACTTGCTAATTTAATTACCCAACTACAATTGAGTAAATGTATATATTATTAAAATGAACCGGGTCTTAACTCACAAAAATTTTATTTCCACATTGTAATTGAAAGTGAGATGTTCCCTTGGATATAAAAAAAGGGTGTCACCCTAAGTTGGTATCAGAGCCCCGGTTTATGTTTCTTTGGGTCTTGTGTTTGAGTTTGTCTTGTTTGTGCTGTGTGTTCTCTGAGTAGTATACGTAAGGGTGTATTGTTTGGTGTTCCTAGTGAATGCAACTGACTTTTCTATGTTTTCAGTTAATCTGATCTAAGAAAGTAAGATGGCACAAGGGGAAGATATGGCAAAGAAAGACTATTACAAAGAATGCAGAGGATGGTCGAGGCCATCGCACAAAGACAAATCGAGCAAGCGCCCAAAAGAAGAAGAGAGAGTTGCACAACAACAAGAGCGAGCTGCTCAATAGCTAGAGGCCACTGCTGATGCTCAGAATTTAGCAGAGTTTCGACGCCATAACCCTCCTCAATTCAAAGGGGAATTTGATCCGGACAAGGCTAGTCTGTGGATCAAGGAATTGGAGAAAGTTTTTCGAGGAATGAGTTGCGCCGAGGACAAGAAGGTGAACTATGCTACATTTATGCTGGTAGGCAACGCTGAAAATTGGTGGAATGGAGTGCAGCAAATGCTGGAAGCTGCGAACCGAGAGATTACTTGGGGCTTATTCAAGGAAAAGTTCTTAGATAAGTATTTTCCTGCAAGCGCAAGGCATGCGAAGGAGTCGGAATTCCTCAACCTGCGACAAGGAAATATGACTGTTAGCGAGTACGCAGCAAAATTTGAAAACTTGTCACAGTTTTCGACGTACTTTCAGAACCAACCAGATGAAGCATGGAAATGCCGAAGATTTACGGAAGGACTAAGGTATGAAGTGAAGAAGGCTGTGATCACCTTGAGGATCAATGAATTCTCATAACTACTGGATACTTGCTGTGATGTAGAGGCTCTGGAGCAATCTAGAGACATGGAAGCAGAAATTTTGGGCCTACGAGATTCCAGAGAGGCGGCAGTAACAGTGCTAACCGTTTCCAGAAGAAGCCGTACTCTCGACCCACGGGGAATCGACAACAAGCCATGGGTGGAAGTTCGGTGGAGGTTCTACGGGAACCGGACTGGCCAGAACACGGCGTATCCTTCCAGATGTCTGAAGTGTGGGAAAGACCATCTCTCAAGGGACTGTACCATGATGGGATTCATCTGCTTCAAATGTGGCAAACCTGGCCACGTGTCCCGAGACTGCAACCAAACGAAGGCCGAACCTTCAGTGAATGCTGCAAGAGCCAAGAAACCACAGGCTGGAGGCCGAGTCTACACTATGATCGAGCTGAGGCTTCCGAATCGAAGATTTGATACGGGGGAAGGTATCATAGAAGGTAATCTTTTAACTGTGCTGTATGACTCTGGGGCAACCCATTCTTTTATATCATATGACTGTGTACAAAGACTGGGTCTATCTGTGTCGTCTCTACCTTTTGACTTAACTATTTCTACCCCCACTGATAAATCGGTAGTTACTACCAAAGTCTGTCTAAACTGTCCATTAGTTGTTGAAGGTCGAACCTTTTCGGTCGATCTGATCTGTTTACCCCTTTCCCAACTAGATATTATCTTAGGGATGGACTGGTTGTCTTCCAACCATGTTCTGTTAGACTGTTCTAGAAAGACCATAGTTTTTCCCATAGAGGAGAATTCTAGATTTTTGACGGCCAACCGAGTTCAAGCTCTCTTGAAAGAATGAGCTCACGGATACATGCTATTGTCTTCTTTGAAAGTCAAGAATGAGGTTGATGTGAACACAATTCCAGTGGTGAACGAGTTTCCTGAAGTCTTTCCTGATGATGTACCTGGTTTACCACCGGCTCGAGAGATAGAGTTTGCTATCGACCTAGTACCGGGAGCTAGTCCCGTGTCTATAGCACCGTATAGGATGGCACCGACAGAGTTAGCTGAGCTCAAGAAACTGACTAGAAGAGCTTTTGGAAAAGTAATTTGTCGTGCCAAGTGTGTCACCATGGGGAGCGCCGGTCTTTGTTAGTTCGCAAGAAGGATGGCACCTCGAGATTATGTGTGGACTATCGGCGGTGAACAAGGTAACGATTAAGAACAAGTATCCACTCCCGAGAATTGATGACTTAATGGACCAACTGAAGGGAGCAGCGGTGTTTTCAAAGATCGATCTACGGTCTGGGTATCATCAGATATGAGTGAAGATGGAGGATATACCCAAGACAGCTTTTCGTACCCGATACAGTCATTACGAATACCTAGTGATGCCGTTTGGTGTGACGAACGCACCAGCTATCTTTATGGACTACATGAACCGAATCTTTCGTCCTTACTTGGACAGATTCATGGTGGTCTTCATTGATGACATTCTGGTATACTCTCAAAATCAGGAGGACCATGCTGAACACCTCAGTATAGTTCTTCAGATTCTGAAGGAGAAGGAATGATATGCCAAGCTGTCAAAGTGTGAGTTCTGGATAGAAGAAGTTAAGTTTTTGGGTCACGTGATCTCGAAGGATGGGATTGCCGTGGATCCATCGAAGGTGGAGGCAGTGCTGCAATGGGAAGGACCAACGTCCGTGACGGAGATTCAAACCTTCATGGGTTTAGTTGGATATTACCGGAGGTTCATTGAGGGATTCTCCAAGATTGCTGGACCACTTACACAACTCACGAGGAAAAACCAAGCTTTTGAGTGGACCGACCGCTGTGAGCAAAGTTTCCAAGAGTTGAAGAATCGACTGACTACCTCACCGGTGTTAGTGCTACCCGATCCGAATGAGCAGTTTGAAGTGTACTATGACGCTTCATACCAAGGGCTAGGATCTGTACTTATGCAGCATGGAAGAGTTGTGGCTTATGCTTCAAGGCAGTTGCGAGTGCACGAGAAGAATTACCCGACACACGACTTGGAGTTAGCGGCTGTAGTTTTTGCTCTGAAGATATGGAGGCATTTTCTCTACGGAGCAACGTTCAATATTTTCAGTGATCACAAGAGTCTGAAGTATTTGTATGATCAGAAGGAGTTGAACATGAGGCAACGAAGGTGGTTAGAATTCCTGAAGGATTACGATTTCTAACTTCTGTATCACCTTGGCAAGGCAAATGTTGTGGCAGATGCTCTAAGTAGGAAGATGATCAGTGTCTCTGCCCTGATGATCAAGGAAAAGGATATGCTAGAGCAGTTTAGAGATATGTGGTCTTTTGTGGAGTTAGAACCTGGAAAGATTTGCATGAATATGGTTACCATTACAAGTGAACTACTAGATGACATAAAGGAAAAGAAGAAGATTGACAAGTTCTTACAAGAAGTGAGAGAGTAAGTGGAGCAAGGAGGTGAAACAGAGTTTGCGGAAGGAACGGATGGAATTCTGAGGTTTCGTGGAAGAGTTTGTATTCCCCGTGACAAGGAACTTAGAGAATACATCATTAACCATGCTCATACAAGCTAGCTGAGTATGCATCCAACAATAACAAAAATGTACCAAGACTTGAAGAAGTTGTTCTGGTGGCATGGAATGAAGAGTGACATCACTAGACATGTATTGACTTGTCTAGTTTGTCAAAAAGCTAAGGTGGAACATCAGAGACCAGCGGGGTTGCTACAACCGTTGTCTATTCTGAAATGGAAGTGGGATAGTATTGCAATGGATTTTGTAGTCGGATTGCCAAGGACAAGGAAAGGTCATGATTCGATTTGGGTAATTGTGGACCGACTCACGAAGTCGGCACACTTTCTCCCGATCGACATAAAATACAAACTGGAGAGATTGACTCAAATCTATATTGGAGAAATTGTTAGATTACACGGTGTGCCTACGAGTATTGTTTCGGATAGAGATCCGAGATTTACTTCAAATCTCTGGGAGAGTTTGCAAGAAGCGTTGGGGATGAAGCTACGTCTGAGTTCTGCTTATCATCCGCAGACCGACGGTCAATCAGAAAGGACGATCCAATCTTTGGAAGATTTGCTTCGAGCCTGTACCATAGAGCAAGCTGGAAGTTGGGACGACATTCTACCCTTGATAGAATTCACCTATAATAACAGTTATCATTCGAGCACAGGGATGGCACCCTATGAGGCTCTGAATGGACGACGATGTCGAATACCTCTGTGTTGGTACCAAGACGGCGAGCGCCTTACTGTTGGACCAGAGATTATACAGCAGACAACTGAGAAGGTTAAGATGATTCAGGAAAAGATGAGAACGGCTCAAAGTCAGCAAAAGAGTTATGCAGACCGAAGGAGAAAACCTCTTGAGTTTGAGGAAGGCGAGCATGTATTCCTGAAAGTCACACCTACGACTGGGGTAGGTCGGGCTTTAAAATCTAGAAAATTCACTCCTAAATTCCTTGGACCATACCAAATCATTCGTCGTGTAGGTCCTGTAGCGTACCAAATATCCTTACCTCCTTTCCTTTCAAACATTCATAATGTTTTCCATGTGTCACAACTCCGAAAATACCTCCCTGACCCAAGTCATGTCATAGCACCGGATGCAGTACAATTAAAAGAAAACTTAACTTATGAGATGTCTCTTGTAAGAATCGAGGATAGGAAGATAAAGCAATTAAGAGGCAAGGAGATCACATTGGTGAAAGTGATCTGGAACGAGGTGACAGGAGATGCAAATTGGGAGCTGGAAGACAAGATGAAGGAGCAACACCCACAGTTATTCTAAGGTATGCAAATTTCGAGGACGAAATTCCTTTTTGAAGGGGAGTATTGTAACATCCTGAAAATTCTTTATTTCATTATAAACGATCATTTTATAATTTTTATGATTTTTAGGAATTTTTGTGGATTTTTCTGAAAAAGATGAATATTTTAATATATTCTTCGTTTTACGTGTGCACTGAGCGGAGCCGGGGAAACTAGAATATTTTCCCTGAGGCTAGTAAACTTTGAACTGTCAACGTGTCAACGGGGGATCTTACTAAACCCGAGGCCGGGCACGCTTTGCGAGGTTTACATTTTTTGAGGTTTTATCTGTTAAATAAAATTTCGGTATATAAAATCATCGATGAATAATAAAATATTATTTTCATCAATTATAAATTTTATTCATTGAGAAAATAATTCCACAGTGTAATTAATCATCTGTCAGATGTATTTAATTTGGAGACAAGCTTACTATGTACTTTATTGAGGAGCGCACGAAGCTTCTCAAGGAAGCTTCCTCCAACCATTATTTTTATCATTTCTCTCTCCTCTCAATTTATGCAGCACGTTTGAAATTAAGGGGGTCTAATTCATTTCCTTTTCTCACATTTCCTCTCCTCCCAATACACAGCTACTACTCACTCATCTTCTCTCTTCTCTTTCACCCTACAACAGCAACACCATCCACCCACATCTCCATTTTGTTCTTCAAACCGTCCTAATCTTAGCACCATTTCGTGTTTGGAGAACCACCATCATTGAGGAAATCAGCTTCAAGGTTCTACCATTTCCTCCATCTTCATTCTCCTACGTCTTTGAAGCTTAAAGGTTGGAGCTTTAAGGTAAAGCTCTTAGCTTTTTCTCCCTCTCTTCTCTTTTTTTCATAACCCACTTGTCATTTTGATGACAATGGGTATCCATTTCAATATTAGGATTCTCGATTCTTGCAAGTTTAAATGTTTAAGGATTTCTGGAAGTCGGAAACGAAATCGACGACCAAAAAGGAGCCACCTTTCTTTGTGCTTCTCCAAGGTAAGAGGAAGACACTCCTCCTCAACCTCTTTTAGCATTTAGGGACGTTGTTTGTGATTGGTACTGAGATTCATTTCTGTTTGTATGCTGCTGGTGATGTATACATATGCTAGTTGATTGTTTTGTGTGTTTTGATATATTTATGTGTACTGGAACGTATAATCTAAAAGGAACGCTGTCGGGCTGGCTCTCGGATGGCCATGCCTTGAGACTAAAATTTTGGGATTCTTGGTGAGAAATGGTAATAACTTGAGCTTCTGACCATTAAGTGTAATGTCAAAATCTGTCGAGTATGAACTCCTGGCCAAACCCGTCGAATTTGATGTCTTGATCACTTAGTAAAGTCAAAATCCGTCGAGTATGAACCCCTGGCCATGCCCGTCGATTTTGATTCCTGGTCATTTAGTGCAATATCGAAATCCGTCGAGTATGAACTCCTGACCACTTAGGAGAGAAACTCCTCCAATGCAAAATTCGTCGAATTTGAATGACCACATCCGTTGAGTGACATATTCGTTGAGTTAGAATGCCAATACCCATTGAGAGACATACCTGTCGAGTAGATCTTCTGTCCATTTATCAGAAGCTTCCCAAAGTTAATATTCGTCGAGTAGAATGTCAAGATCCGTCGAATTAGAGTTCTGACCATCTACCTGTCGAGTAGATCTTCTATCCATTTATCAGAAGCTTCCCAAAGTTAATATTCGTCGAGTAGAACATCAAGATCCGTCGAATTAGAGTTCTGACCACAGTGTTTTTCGTCGGTTCGACACTTGGGAGATTTCTCCAACGTCGACACCCACATCCATCAAAATTGGACTTCTGCTGACCTTCTGAAAAAATTCGACAGATTCGATCTCTGTTCTCACGAAACCTCCATCCGACAGAAATTGGTTTTTATCCAATCTTGTTATAAAATGTTCTCCCATCTTTCATCTTTCAGCCATGTTAGTTTTCGTCGAATGGCAGCCTCAATTTTCCACTAAATGCATTGTCTCCGTCGAATTCACAACTATGGTTTATCACCCAATACCTAGTAATTAAATCTGTGACGTTGTTAGTGATTCTGGCCATGTATCTTCCTGGATTCAAAACCCTTGGATTAATAAAAGCACATACATCATAAATGATTGGATGGCTAGAGATTAAGTAGGGATTCATAAACAGGGAAGAACATGAGTATGGGTGAACTTTTGAGGCACATAATGAATTTAATGGTTGACTTTTATCATGACTATGAATAAAAATTATGGATATCCTTAAAATGTACTATTGGATTGTTGTAGACCCGTGAATGGGATCAGATCTTGTTGATAAATGATATGACATGCATTTGAAGCATGATGGGCCTAATTGGTCATGAGGAGTATGATTGTGTCATGCATTGAACAAAAAGAAAGAGTTTGTCCGTTGGACTTGGTTAAGGCCGGTGGCCTAGGAGTTGAACTTACACCTTTGTGCGGGTGTGACTAGACAAGTGTAGGTTACTTGTTGACCTTGGGGGCGTCAGGGTGTGGGTACCTCACAATGGGCGGTGGTAGCTCTCTCGTCGTAAGGGGGACCGATGCAAACACACCGACGATCCGACCAGAGACAATTTGTCCTATGTCGAGATCTGTGTAGAATGTCTTGTAAAATGCCATGATGTACAAAATGATAATTTGAGAATTTTAGCACTTGAGGGCCTGGGCAGCTAAGAATACAGACATACCTCCTGATCATTCTCTCCGACTGTTTTGTGTCTAGCTCCATGGAGTAGGATTTTGGTTATTGAGGACACGTATGCATAGTGAGTCCATGAATCATCTGGCATACATTGTTATTATAATTGGAACTGTTGTACCTCTGATATATCTGTATGTACATGACTGCTTGGAACTGTTTGGTTGATCATAATTGCCATTGATTGTTTATTACCATTATTGCTGTCATAAATGCTATGTGGGCACTTAGCGCCGTTTGGTTTCTCGATGCTATGATTGGTAATGATGGTAGGATGTCTTACCTCTTCTCTGTCTCTCCACTTCTATTTTGTCCGTATACTGCGTTCCATAGAAGATAATTGCAAGGAACAGGAAGCCCCGACTTCCCTGGTTTTTGGCCTCATCTCGACTGAGCGACTGCAGAAGAATATGGAGCCACGCACGCAAAGATTTTTGGGAGATGTGCACCAGAATTTCTTGGGAGGGCCAGAGTGCTGGTACATCAACTATGGTTCTGAGCGCTGTGTCTATATGGGGGATGTGTCGTTATCTCTAGCCTGGAGGTGTCACGAGCCGCCTGTCTTCACCTGTTGTATTAGTTTACGTTTGGAGTTTCGGCCTACCAATACGCGAGATGTGGGGTGACCGTTATTTCACTCCACGGGAAGACTCTTTTTGTTCCACAGCTCGGGCCCCGTCCCGTGACTCTGCGATTCCTATGGTGATTTCTTCTAACGAGGAAGATCCTGAGGAAGATCCCGAAGAAGTTCCTGAGGACGACCCCGAAGAGGATCCTGAAGAGGACCCTGACTCGATTCCTCCTCACTTGAGGGACTGACTTTACTTGTAGCTACTGAGGGCTACCAGTATTTTATTTTAGGGGCCTGATGTTTTGTCTATAGTGGGCTGTATATTCTGATACCGTAGGGATATGTATGTATAATCCTTTGGGGGCAGGTATAGTTTTGCTTTTTGATATGCCAGGCTTTGTAACTAAACAGTTTGATAATTATATATATATATATGAATGAAATGTTAATTTCCCATGTATGTTTCGTCACCGTGGATATTGATTATCGTTAACGTAAATGTAGTAAAAGGAAAAAAAATATACTTGCTAATTTAATTACCCAACTACAATTGAGTAAATGTATATATTATTAAAATGAACCGGGTCTTAACTCACAAAAATTTTATTTTCGCATTGTAATTGAAAGTGAGATGTTCCCTTGGATATAAAAAAGGGGCGTCACAAGGAAAACTGGAAGGTGCTAGCAACTTGGGCTGAGAATCTGGAGGCTTCGACAAAAGCCACTGATGAGAATGTAAAATCTTTGAAGCGAAAGTTGGAGGATGCTTCGTCGAAGGCCATATCAACTGAGGTGGCTCTACAGGAATCCCAGACCTAAGTAGCTGCCTTGGAGAAGTAGAAGAGGACCTGGAAGCCAAGGTGGAGGACCTCGAGGTAAAATGGGAACAATCTGTGGTGTACTCATTTAAGAACGCCTTGGACCAATTCTGAGTTCTTCATCCATAGGCCACCTTGGATAGGATTGGAGCATACTTATGTGTCCGAGATGGAGTCATTGTTGATGTTTCCTTTAGGCTCACTGCTGCTGCCAATGCTGATCAATTTGGAGCTCGTGGCCATCAAGTTACTCGTGGTTAATGTTAATGAGGAGCCAGAGGACGGATCCCCTACCCCTTTAGATTTTTATTTATCTATTTTCCATGCTTTTTTTGGTTGTGTACGGACAACTCCCCGCCATGGGGTGTTGTTTTTAATTTTATATCAAAGTATATTTGATCTGGACTGTGGACCGGGATCCTATCCAGAAGGATCAACCTAGCGCACGCTCCACCAGACTCCTCCATTAATACCCTGAAAAGGTCTGTAAGACCTCAGACTACGGCATTGGGCCATATGACGAGGATCAATGAATCAGCAGACTTTTGTAACTTCCAATCGAGATCTTACGAAATTAAAGGCTCTGTAACCTCTCCTCGCAATTAATAACCATAACGTCCACATTCCAATAATACCTGCACTTAATATTATGATTCCAATCATGATCCATAAAAGATCAGGTTGAATCAACCAAAGGAGGTAACTGTGATCTAAACACGAAAAACCCAACTAGTACACGGCCTGACTTGAGCGTTGGAGTTTTTTTGTAGCTACCACCCCCACCAGATCACCACGCTTGAGTGCGGCTACTCAAGGAGGAAACCACCACATCATATCTCCTATAGGTATCCTTCTGAATCCATTCAGAACATTTGGCGCCGTCTGTGGGAACTGGTAAACTACTATTCTCACGTCAACCATGGTGAGCACAAGGCAAAACCAACGGAGAGGAAGTGCTGCGTATGCTGCCCCTGCCCACGGACAAGGCCCAGTGGCTCAATGTGGCCCTCCTTCCGTTGCACCACCGGAAACCTCCATCACTAGAAGTAGGCCTGTCTTGGTAGAGACACTACATGAGGGGCGCGAGACCTAGGCTTCAGCTGAAAGCCCCGCCCCCTCGCGAAGGGTTTCTGTCCGAGATAGGCTTTATCTTCTTCCCGTTGGTAGAGAGAATACTGCAAATCAAGGGACAAGGATCCCAGCACACGCACGCTTGGGAATTTCAAATATGGATGCTGACCATGTGTCTCATTATGAGGACAACCCGTAATCCGCAATGGTAAGGAACGAACTTCGAGAACTACTATGTCAATAGACTGCGTTGATTGACAACCAACAACGTCAGTTGAAAGAGCAATGCCATCATTTGGATAATTTAGAAAGATCTACGCGAGCTGACAATAAGGGTGGAGAGTGAATCGCAATTCAGAGAGAAGCCCATCATGCAGGCGTCGGGATCATTGGAAATAATTACCCGGCCCCCGGCCGCCAGCAGCAATTCTCTAATACTTTAATGGCGTACAAGGTCCCAAGGAACTTAGAGTCCCCAAGCAACTTGGAGCCTTATGACGGGACCATGGATCTGCAGGAGCATTTTAATGCCTACACACAATTTATACAGCTTTACAAGTACACCCCGAAATTTCTATGCCGTGCTTTTCCCCTCTTCTTAAAGAAGGATGCTCTCCGCTGGTTCGTCACTTTACGAATAAAAATCACGGGATGGGGGGACCTCACATAACATTTCTTATTACATTATACTACTACCAAGGAATGACTGAAGTCGATCGATTCTCTTTTTGGAATTCGCCAAGGAAGCAATGAATCCTTATGCAAATACATTAAGAGATTTGGCCATGCCTGTGTGGGAATAGAAAGCCTCAATGACAGGATAGCCCTCTATTATGCTAGAAACAGTCTACAGACTGATTCAGACCTTTTTTGGTCACTCGCTAAAAAGAAGCCAGTCAGTTTAGATGAGTTCCACTTATGGGCAGACAAGTATGTCGAGCTGAAGGAGATAACCAAGGCTAAGGAGAACTTGGAGAAAGGTGAACTCGTTCACCAGAAAAAGAATCAAAACTCCAATCAACCCCGGGATTCCCCTAAGAGTGAATGGTATAGACCTAGGTATTCTGAATATACTCCTTTGAACACCCCTCGAGAAACAATCTTGAAGGAGGCCCTTCAAACAGAGTTCCAAGAGATCAAAAGGCCACCACCTGTGAAGAAATAATCCTAGAGGGATTATTCGAAGCATTGCATATGGCATAACAGTTACGGCCACGAAACTGAAGATTGTTATCAGCTTCGAGATGTTATTGAGTCCTTGATCAAAGAGGGACGATTGCAGAAGTACATTAGCAGTTTCTGAGGTAATGAAGACTGCGAAAGATGAAGGGATCAGAGACAAAGTCGCAGTCCATGACGGAGTCCAAACCAGCATCGGCAAATAACCTAAAGTTAGCCAGAAGAATCTGAAGCCCAGCCATAAGATCCCAAACCCCACCACGCCGAGACGAGGAGAACAGGCAAGGTCAGAACTAGGATACTCAAGGAGGAGGATACCAGAAAGATAGACTTATCCATACCATCTCTGGAGGGTTTGCTGGAGGGGGATTATCAAATAATTCCCAGAAAAAGGCACTTCAGACAGCAGTCTTGAGCGTATCTACTTCCTTATGAAGACCACATGTCCAAGACAATGATGCACCACCCATTTCCTTCTCTGAAAAGGACTACGGTGATATTATCCGAGATCATGACGACCCACTAGTGATTTCCAGAATAATATCCAACGCTAAAGTTCGTTGTATCTTTATAGACCAGGGGTGTTCGACAAATATCATGTTCATGGATGCATTTGAAAGGCTAGAATTCCCTTTGTCTGCCCGGTGGGATATTTTGAAACTTTCCTAACCTTGGGTAACGACAGCACGTACAGAATTGTCAAGGTGAGATTCTTGGTTGTGGATTGTCCCTCGGCTTACAATATTATTTTGGGTCGTCCTACGTTGAATGGCATTGCCGCTATAGTCTCCACCGCCCACCAGGCCATGAAATTCCTTAAATGGGATAATAAAGTGGTCACGGTCAAGGGTAATCAGATTGCAACCCGCAAATGTTACAATGAAAGTTTGAAAATCAGTAGGGCTTCCAAAAAAATAAAGGAGCACACATCCACCCCAACCCACTACCAAGTCAATATTTTAATGACCGAATTGGATGCGCATGAGGAAATCTGAGGCACTAGACCCAAGCCCGAAGGAGAATTGATTCCGTTATAGCTTGGTGATAAGCCTAATCAAATCACCAAGATAGGGGCAAACCTTGATGAATAAGAGAAGGCTTAGTTGGTAAATCTTTTGCAAGAGAATAAGGATCTTTTCGCCTGGACATCCGCTGATATGCCTGGAATTGACCCCGCTTTCATCTACCATCATTTATCTATTAAACGAGATGCAAAGCTGGTCTCCCCGAAGAAAAGGAAAGTTAGCCTAAAGAGGTAGCAGGTTATTGAGGAGCAAGTCAAAGAGCTCCTAAACACCAGATTCATTAGGGAGATCTCGTATACCATGTGGCTCTCGCATGTTGTCTTAGTAAAAAAATCCAACAGCAAGTGGAGGATGTGTGTAGATTACACCGACTTAAACAAGGCATGCCCTAGAGATCCATACTCCCTCCCAAATGTGGACAAGCTGGTTGATAGCTCCTCTAGTTTCTGGCTACTATCCTTCATGGATGTTTACTCCGGGTATAATCAGATTCTGATGTACCCCAGAGATGAAGATAAAACCGCCTTCATTACCGAAAGGGCAAGTTATTGCTACAAAGTAATGCCTTTTGGTTTAAAAAATACTGGAGCTACTTATCAGAGAATGATGAACAGCGTCTTCGAAGATCAGATAGGAAGAATGCTAGAGGTCTACATTGATGATGTGATAGTCAAGACCCCATCTTCAGGATATCACACCTCAGATCTTGAAGAAGTGTTTATGTAGCTTAGGAAGCACAATATGAGGCTTAATCCGAAAAAGTGTGCATTCGGGGTCCAGGCTGGAAAGTTTCTGGGGTTCATGCTGACACACTGGGGGATCGAGGCAAACCCTAACAAGTGTAAGGCTATTCTTGATATGCACAGTCCCAGAAGTGTGAAATAAGTACAGTAGTTAAATGGGCGAATTGCGGCTCTCACACGATTCCTAGCTAGAGCTACTCACAAATCCCTCCCACTTTTCAAATTATTGAAAAAGAGGATAGGATTTGAGTGGACTCAGGAGTGCGAGGACACATTCACCTCTTTAAAAAATATCTTGTTATCCCCTCTCATCCTCACAAGGCCTGAGCCAGGAGAAACGTTGTACGTATACCTCTCCGTTCACGAGGAAGCTGTTAGTTCAGTACTTGTCAAAGAAACCGGGGACGTCCAAAAGTCGGTTTATTTTGTGAGCAAGGTATTGCAAGGCCCCGAGCTCCAGTACCAAAAAATCGAGAAGGTTGCATTTGCACTTGTTATCACAGCTAGAAGACTAAGACAATATTTCCAATGCCATCTAGTTGTGATAAGGACAGATCAGCCTATCTGACAGATGTTGCACAGACCAAACTTAGCAGGGAGGATGATTGCCAGGTCCATTGAATTCTCTAAGTTTGGGATCACCTACAAACCCAGAGTAGCAATCAAGGCATAAGCACTCTCAGACTTTCTCGCTGAACTAACTTCGAAAACTAATAGAACAGAGGAAACACAATGGATCGTGTTTGTTAATGGATCCTCGAACCCAAAAGGAAGTGGCACCGGGGTAATATTAGAAAACCCCAAGGGAGTTACCATAGAAAACTCCCTCAGGTTCGATTTCCCTACCTCAAACAATCAGGCTGAATATGAAGTGTGCATTGTCGGACTGACAATGGCTAGAGACTTGGGGGCCACCAAACTTAAACTTTGTAGTGACTCCCAACTCATGACCTCCTAGATCTGAGGTGATTATCAAGCCAAAGAGCCACTCCTACAGAGATATTTAGCAAAAGTAAAATAACTTCTCTCGAGTTTTCAGTCGGTACAGCTAGAGCACATCCCAAGGGAGCATAACTCTAAGGCTGATCTCTTTTCCAAACTAGCTGGTACTAAAAGCCTGGGGAATAACCGCTCAGTAATCCACGAGATCATCCCACAACCCTCAGTTACCGACATGACAATCTTCCGACAAGAGCGCAACTGGATTACGCCGTTGGTAGAATATTTACAGTCTAGCAGTCTCCCCAATGACCCGAAAGAAGCTTCCAAATTGAAGAAAATCGCGATCAGGTATACCATCTATAACAAACATCTTTACCGACGTGGATTTTCCTTACACCTCCTTAAATGCCTTGCTCCGAAAAAAGCTGAATATGTCTTGGCCGAGGTCCATGAAGGAAGTTGTGGACACCATTTAGAAGGGAAGACCCTAGCTTTAAAGGCTCTAAGGGCGGGTTACTACTGGCTGACAATGGAAGCAGACTCTCTTACGCATGTTCAAATATGCGACAAATGCCAACGGCACTCGAACCACTACTACGCCCCACTAGAAGAACTTTCCATGATGTCTGTACCCTGGCCTTTCTATCAATGAGGGATGGACATCCTAGGTCCGTTCCTTCAAGCTCCCAAGAAGTTGAAGTTTTTAGTTGTGGCTGTGGATTACTTTACTAAGTGGATTGAGGCAGAGCCCGTGGTCACCATCACCTCGGCTCAAGTTCAGAAATTTACTTGGCATCACATTATTACCAGATTTAGGGCCCTAGAGTCAGTTGTGATAGATAATGGGACGCAGTTTAAAGACAACGGGTTGGAAGAACTACTTTCCGGGTTAAAAATAAAGCATCATTGTAGTGCCATTGAGAACCCTAGAACGAATGAGCAAGCCGAAGTCGCAAACCGGATCATCGTCTGTGGATTAAAGAGAAGGCTAGATGAAGCAAAAGGGAATTGGGTCGAGCAATTAGACTATGTCCTATGGGCCTACCGAACTACTCCCCACTCCTCAACGGGTGAAACTCCCTTCAAACTCACATTTGGTTATGAGGCCATGATCCCGGTGGAAGTTGGAGAGCTAAGCTAGTGTCTTTAGAACTTCTCGCATAATGATAACCCCGTATTAATCAGGGAAGACTTGGACTTGTTGGAGGAAAGGAAACACATCGCCCATATACGCGATGCTGTGATCAAGCAGAGAATGGTATCCCGGTATAACTTGAAGGTCATTCCAAGAAGATTTCAGCCAGGCGACTTAGTACTCTGCAGGGCTGATGTTAGCAGAAGGAATACCTCCCAGGGAAAACTAGCCCCTAACTGGGAAGGTCCCTACCGTATCGTAATCAGCACCGACAAAGGAGCTTATACTCTAGAAACTTTGACAGGGAAGCCAGTAAAAAATTTTTGAAACGCAGATAAACTTAGAAAGTACTACAACTGAGTGCTTTTTTTGGCCTAGTCTCCTAGTTTACTTTGTTTGATCTACCCCAATTATTATGGAAAGCACATTGTGTGATATTCAATAAAGTAAGTGTTATGCATTTTCTACTTAAGGTTTCAAGCTTGAGATATATTGCGATATCATGAGACTTTATGGTACCAACCAAGAGTTGTCTTGTGCTAGATAGGTCATGTAATAGAAAAATCCTACATTGAGAAAATTCTAGCACTAAACCATAAGCACGAAAAGACCTCGGGAAGGACCAGCCTTTTAAACTAACATCGCGTAGTATCCTAAAAAACCAAACTGGTTACGGACCCCGGATAAGGTTTCCTACCTTTGGCACGGTTCTTAAATACTAGACTAATCTGGACATCGGATCCTAAGCCAAGGTTCAAATAGTTTATTACAAAGAATAAAAAATATGGCATCCTAGAATAAACGAGAACGAAGGTAATTAATAAAACCCCAAATCTGGGGTAACACTTTTACAAAAAATTCGGGGTAACAATAAACCCAAAACCCCACACAAGGGGTTAAAAAAAACTCTAAACTGCAGTAGAGTCCAGACCGCGGACGTTAACAGAAAAGTCTTCAGCAGCCAAGTTTGAAAAGGCAACACGGGGAGCTACAAGGGATCCTTCTCGAACCACCTTCCCAGAATCTAGCTCATCCAACACCAAGGCAACCTTGGGATTGAAGTGTTGAACTTGGCTAACGGCATTACAGAATTGATCTTCTTTTATCTTGGTGCAAAGGGTTATCAGCTGATTAACGTCAGCCTACAGAGAGGTAATTTTACCCTCACACCACTGAGACTTGGCACGAAAATCATCGTTCTCAGTCCGGAGTATGGCGATTTACTTCTGTTGCTTAGTCAAGATAGCTTCTTTTGCCTTCCCGACATCCTTCAAAGCCGCAACTTCAATCTCCAGCTCCCGGATTCGAGACACAGCCTCATTCTTGGATTTGACGGCATCTTCCATGGCCTTGAGAGCTTTGGTTTCACCCCGCTCGACCGCTGCTAGTTTGTCTGTCATTTCTTGTTCATGTTCTTTGAGGGCTTGTTCTAAGAAATGAGCCTTGGCAGCAATATGGATTCCTATATTTTGGAAAGCCAGCAAAGCTTCCTTTGAGCTACGTCGAGCAAAGTAATCCCCGACCTCTTCATCTAAAATGTGGAAGTCGATAAACTCCCTGGGATCCGCTTCCTCACGAAACAGTTCCATTAGCCCAGAAGTTTCTCCTGTTTCTTTCCTTTTACCCCGGTCACTAGACTGACCACCCTCCACCGCTGTCCTCTTGCACCCTCGAGGCGATTCGGGAGAGTCGTCCACGTTAATAGGCTCTACCACCTCGGAATGAACCTTGGTCACCGTGGTCGTAAGAGCTGGAGCGAACTCCACTGGAGGACTCATCGGGATATCAGTATTCCTTGTCCTCAGTGCCTCCAGAATCACTAAAGAATCGCCATCCTCCATCTCGGTTAAGCTCTCTGCACAACATAAAAATAAGTCATCATATGGCATGAAAAAATCAGGTATTTAAATAAACATACATTATGGCCAACACTACCTAGCACGGCCCAGAGCTTATCGTCATCTGGGCTGTCTAATATATCTTTATGTCAGAACTTGCCGACCTCATCAACCCACATTTCGAAGAAGTTTATACACTCGACCTATTCATCAGTAAGTTGGTTTATCTCCCTCTGAAATGATCGAGTGGGGATACTCCTTGCCACCGGGTTCCAATAAAGATTGAATGATGTTTCCTCTCCATTACCCATCCAAAAAGGACGAGTATCGTTAGCCGCCATCAACTTGAAGAATTTCTCCTTGAAGTCTTTGTAACTCTCCAAGTATGGATAGAACACAGTCCTCCCCTGCCGAGATCAGACTGAAAGCCAGGATTATTGTGATGGTTCGCGGGTGAGGTGAGTGGAAGAGAAAAGAAAGAAATGTTGAAGAATATATATAGAAGAGAAAGACGTAAATGAAGAAATAAGCTTTTGATGATATATTACAATATGTAATATGGGATCCTTGTCCAAGCAGAATACCATGAACCGAATACCATGTGTGGAAATAGAAAAATGCCCCATCAGAGCATCGCAACCCCACCACCCGGTATATTCTTTCGAAGGCTAGGATGTTCGCCCAACCATTGGGATAGATCTGACTAGGGGCAGCGTGAAGAGTTTGGAGAATAGAAATGTGGAAGTCGTTCAATGGAAGCTGAAGTCCAAACCTAGTGAAAAAGTCCTCGTAGAGATACATGAAGTGTTCACTCGCTTCCCGGGTGTTGGTGTATGCCCTAGAGGCCGATACTTTTTCTGTATTTACATACATTCTATTATGCTTATTTTAATATATGTGGCATTTCATTTATTGTGTTTTTTTTATAAACATAATAAAGTCCTTAGAATAGTAAGTTTGATGCCATAGGACATCAAGTGGATGACTTGATCGTGAGATCCTTTTAGTTACAACACTATTCTTAAATGTCTCTAGTCAAGTATTATTGTTAATTAGGACAACAATAATGCATTGAGACTAGTATGTGCATAGACTGATGACCACATCTCACGGGTCATGGAAATGAGATATCAAGTCTTCATATGGGTACATATTAGAGTAATGATGTACTAGACTAACCCACCATGAGAACGCTACATGGATCGTTACGTGAGTGTCATAAGCGATTCTCATAATGATAATGGTGTCTATGGTCCTTTAACCTGAAATCACTACGATTCCTATATGATGAGTTGTGTGTTTTAATACCATCAAACGTCATCTATAATAAGGTGATTATAAAGTTAGTTATTGGACATACCACAAATCATGCAGAGGGATGTGATTGACCTAAATGGGATTTATCACTCCTACATAACAGGAGTGATATCTTCGGGCCCCCTGATTGAGTGAGACTGCGAAATGCATGGCCATGCTCAAATGAGTCAATATGAGATATTGATTTCATTTTTTGTTACAAAGTCTACTTGAGTATCAGGAAATGAAAGATTGGACTATACAAGGGTGACGCATTCCATGCCTTGTGTTCAATCTAGATATCTTGACAAAGGGACTAAACAATACGAAAACATTAGTCACGGAAAGGTTATGTCAAATCACTGACATTCTTATTACTTGGATAGCAGTGATGTGTTGCTAAATACCGCTCACTGCTTGTAATATTAAAATGAGATTTTAATATTACTGCCAACGTAATAAGAACCTGCAGGGTCACACACATAGAGCAGACTAAAATTAGAGCAATTGATCCAAGTTGGACTCGGATTCAAATATGGGCCAGACTCATAACAGATGGGTCTAGGGTTGCACAACTTACCTTGCTGCTGCTCACACTCACTTAAGACAGTCACTATTATAAATAGTACTGCTAAGGGGCTGTTAAGATACATAATTTCAGAACCCTAGCTGCACCTACAGAAAAGTGAGTGAGTGAGCTACACGTTTCTTCTCTTCTCTTCGCAGCTAGCATTGTGTGAGAGACGTGAGGCTCCTCTTTGCGGACATTGGATGTTCGTGAGTCTGTTCGTGTGAATACCACAGAGACATTGTTTCTATTATGGTGTTGGTGATTCACGTCCTTCCTTCGGATCACGCTTCAAGAGGTAAATAATTTAAAAAAACCTCGGATTATGGCTTTTCGCATGGATCCTCGATGGGAATCCTGTTTTTCTGCTGCGCGATGTATCTGCAATTCCCAACACCGGGTCCAACACACCCGTTCTCTCCTCGGGGACAAAATCACGAATTCATCATCCCTTTCACCCCCTTGGTGAGTTCCAAATACTCCTTCAGCTTGTCCAATTCCACGCCAGACTCATAGTGAGATATCCTATCATAGGCATCATCGACAACCCACGTGCAGGGTAATAGTGGACCTCGGTGAATCCTAATTGTCTACTCATTGGCCTGTCAATCCCGCTCTTAAATTTCAGGAGCTGGGGCAGGCACTTCAGCTCTTGGCCGCCTCTTTCTTGCCATTTGGTTTCCTGGAAGACACACAGAGGCCTAGGGTCAGAACCAATTATGTTTGAAGATCCAAACATGGTAATGGGCGAGTATAAAAAATTGAACACCCACGCGCTAGCCTCCGTACCCACCAAGGCTAAAGCCTCATAGGGATACCCTGCCGCACACAGTGTGATGGAGGAGGTGTTCCATTAGGTGTTGCCATCGAAAAGAGGGAAAATAATATTCCCATCTGTTTGCAAAAAGAAAAAGAAGAACGAAATACACTCCACCAAAAGAAGTACGCAATCCACTTAATAATCGGTAATTGAGTTAGGGAGGAATACCTCGTAGAAAATTTGAAAATAGGAGAAATGGAGCTTGTAAATATTCGAAAAGGCTAGAACCACCTTTCTCCGTTGTTAAGCTGGTTGGAAATCCCTTCAAGTTCAGAGAAGAAGTAGCGAAGGAAAAGTGAAATGCTAAAAGGGAAAGGGTAAAACCCTATTTATAGAGGCTACAACTAGGGGGTATTTCCATCCGACCAGCCTGGATTTGAAAAGATGTTCATTATGGTGCGCAAAGCATTATGCACGTCCTCTCAACTATAGCAAGCCACGTGGCCCACGTCATTATCATGGCAGTTGAGGAGACGGCTACTCAGCAGACCGAGATAACCCTAGCATCTACAATATTCACAAAACTTTACGGACCCCGGCACATTGTCTACCTCAGAGAATTCCCTCACGGTACAAAGACCCCGGTTAAACTGCTTAAGCTTTGGACTCACCCCGGCATAATATAAATTCTACAGATTAAAAAGATGGATAATTCAAGCAAAATAATATTTTATTTCATTCCATACATCATCATACATCAATACAAGGAGAAGAAAAACATGGGATATGAAAAGGTTAAATAGCACTGATGAGCCCGAAGGCCAACTTCCTGCTTGTACGCTTCACATCCATTCTTTAGAGCTCACACTAGTCTTTTCCCTATTGAGGCTTCTTGAAAAAGTGGATAGGCTTCGAAAAACCAAAGATAACCAAAACAGAACACTGCTGTCGGATCAGGGAAATTCAGCCACGCCACTCTTCGGTGTCACTCACAAGGATAAGAAAAGGTCGGGGTGCATTCTCTTTTGCTGGACGGGGCATGGGTTGTTCATGAAGAAGTTTATTCCACTAGAACTCAAACCAGTTTCATGATCATTCCAGGTCGCTTGAAAGCAGTCACCTCAGTAGTCCCCCCTGCTTATTTAAAAGGAGGACCAAAAGGGGCTCTATTTCTCCAATTACCTTTATCCAACACGACAGGAATTATGGAGTTTCCCAGTAACAAAGCATGAATTAGACACACCCTCGTACGCTGGGAAAGCAAAGTTCCTGCTATTACTATACTGGGAAAGAAAAGTTCCTAATGAAAAAAGGTTATTGGCAAGACAAGAAGTATCTTCAAATATTTTGGGAGGAGCAAAAAAATGGTGGCCTTTGCGAAGGGCAAAGCTTTAGCACTCTTTGAGCATGAGCACAAGTATAAGAAAAACAACAGAACCATTCTGGAAAATAGAAGGGAAAATTAAAAGAAGGAACGACTGTATCAGACGCGAACCTTCCATATTTATAGAATGAAAAGCTTTGACTAGCCCCACGAATCAAATCAGCCGCACTTAATGCTCTCCCTTTCCCATTGGTTACGAGAACAACGAGTGTTTGGGAAACATTGACCTTTATCTCCCAATAAAGTCAGAAGCAACAGTTTCCAAATATAGGACTCGGATCTGTACAAGTTTCCATAAACTTCACCGCAAAAGGCCCCAGTAACCCAAGGGGACAACAAGAACCAAACCCCGGAACAAAGAATACGGATTTACCACATTCTAACCCTAGAAGTATTTCTATACAATGGATGTCGGCCTCAGTATAAGACATCACAAAACCTAGCTTTAAAGTTGGGGCGTAGTCCACTAAGCTTTATAAAGCTAATACCTTGACATTTAGCTATCCTATCAAAGCGCCAAGCTGGGGGCAACTGTTCTGGACTATGGACCAGGATCCTATCCAGAAGGATCAACCCAGCGCATGCTCCACCGGACTCCTCCATTAATACCCCAAAAAGGTCTGTAAGACCTCGGACTACGACATTGGGCCATATGACGAGGATCACTGAATTAGCAAACTTTTGTAACTGCCAATTAGGATCTTACGAAATTAAAGGCTTTGTAACCTCTCCTCATAATTAATAACCGTAACATCCACATTCCAATAATAACTGCACTTAATATCATGATTCCAATCATTATCTATAAAAGATTAGGCTGAATCAACCTAAGGAGGTAACTGTGATCTAAACACAAAAACCCAACTAGTACACGGCCTGACTTAAGCGTTGGAGTCTTTTTGCAGGTACCACCCCCACCGGATCACCACGCTTGAGTGCGACTGCTCAAGGAGGAAACCACTACATCATATCTCCTACAGGTATCCCTCTGAATCCATTCAAAACAATATTAATGTTTCTCTGTGTATGTTCTTTTTCTATTTCCATTGTCCATGAATTTCCACCATGGGTCTAACACCCATCCCTTTTAAATTATAAGAGAACTACAGACTAAATAATTTTTATTGAGCATATGTGTTTGAGCAATCATGGGATTAGCTCATTACACCTTGGCTCTTTGGGGGATCTGATGTTCCCAATATGTGATACTTAGAAAATCTTTGAACACTTAGAAGAACTTTTAGTAACTAAATACGTGAATTATTGAGATGGGCACCTCAGAGTGGATCACACCTATATGAATCTTAGCGACATTTATGGCGATAATGCGGGTTATGTGGTTGACGAGACAGGCCTCATGGGTTTATTTGGTGTTTACCTTATTTTTTGTGTCTTCAATAAGGTGGTCTTAGATATCCTTGTAGACGCATTATCATTTTGGAGAGTGTGGGTGAGGTATACACCCCTTGGACCTCTACAGGGCTACCATAGGTGGTCTGGTGAGTTACGCGTAATCATATTGTGTGTGTAGTTGGGATGACAGTCCTTTAGACCTCAACAAGGCTCCCATAGGCGGCCTCGCGTGTTGCGGGTTACAATTATTTTGGGGCAAGTAGATGGGATGAAGATCCCTTAGACCACAATAAGGAAAACGGCCTTATAGATTATGCCTTGTGATTTCTTGCACGTAAGTGGGACAATGGTCCCTTGGACCTCGGCAAGACAGCCACAAACGACCTTGCGAGAAACACATTAATGATTTAGAGAAGTCAAAAATTTTGAAGACTTGAGATATAACTGAATTATGTTTGTAAAGTTTCATTGATAGTGGTCAAGATATCCAGCTTGTGTATAATAATTATGAAGGTAAAAGACAAAGCCTGCTGAGGCAATACTTACAAAAAAAAAAAGCTAAGTGTAGAATTAGCTATAGTATCTTCCGAGTTTGGTTGCATTCTAGTATCTTGGCAACATATGGGCCTTCCTAGTATCTCAAGCCTGTAAGATCCCATCAGTTGTG
Organism: Ormosia semicastrata; assembly: GCA_029884595.1. Lineage (NCBI taxonomy): Eukaryota > Viridiplantae > Streptophyta > Magnoliopsida > Fabales > Fabaceae > Ormosia > Ormosia semicastrata. The sequence continues at coordinate 73,875,186 of JAQQTO010000060.1, forward strand.
CCCATGACATGATATGGGCCTTCCTAGTTAAGTACTACCTTCCCTTGGGAGGTATTCTTACCACTAACATCCATTTTTCATAGAACTAGGTCTCCAAGTTTAAACTTTCACTGATGTGGACAACCCTTCTTTGCTCTTCTGTCAAGTCTAAGTCCTGGTGAAGAAGTTCGTCATTGGTTACCTCTGAGAAGTATTGCTTGCACCAAGTTAGCTCCCCTATTTCCATTGGGATCATAGTTTCATATGCATAAATAAGCTTGAATGGAGTTTCTCTCGTGGTGGAGTGCCGGGTGGTTTGATACGTCCAAAGGATGTGGCTGAGTTATTCTGCTCAGTCTCCCTTAGCTTAGTCAAGCCTTTTCTTTAGGCCTCAGAAGTTACCTACTTGGTGGCTTCTGTTTAGCTATTAGTCTATGGTTTTTTCATCGAGGTGAAATATTGTTTGATGTAGAGGTTAACTAAGAATTCTTGGAAGTGTTTATCCGCAAACTGCATTCCGTTATCCATGACAATGGATTCCTAAATGCCAAAGTGATTTATGATGTTTTTTGGTGAATTTTTGTACTTTGGCCAAAGTGATGGTGGTTAGTAGTTCAACTTTGATTAACTTGGTGAAGTAATCGATGGCCACTATGAGATAGTTGAGCTATCCCAAGGCTTGGGGAAATGGTCCAAGAAGGTCCATTCCCTATCTATATAAAGGGCACAGTATTGAGGCGGTGGAAAGGTCTTTGGATGGTTTTGAATGGATGTCAGCAAATCTCTAGCACGTATCATATTTTTGGACAAGTTTTGTGGCATCCGAAGTCAAGGTTGGCTAATAGTAACTTGCTCTTAATGTCTTCTGGGCTAAGGATTTTTCTCCAAGTTGATGACCATAACTTCTCTTGTGAATCTCAACTAAGGCATAAGATGCTTTTTTGGGCTTTAGGTACTTGTGAAGTGGGATAGAAAATCCTCTACAGTATAACTGGTTATCTTACAGAGTGTACCAGCTTACACTATAGACTATATTCTTTGCTTCCTTGGGTTAACGAGTAGAATTCCATCTTATAGATAGACAACAATAAGCTTGATCCAATCATCGTTCTCATCAACTGCCATGGCTACCTTTGAGTCAGCAACGTTAGGACCTAGGAGGGTTTCTTGGATTATTGTCTTGTTGTTCCTCAGGGTTTTGGTGTTGGCCAACTTGGAGAAAGTTGTCAGCTCTAGAGTTCTATTCTTGAGGAATGTGCTCGACTTGTGCTTCAAAGAAGTCAGTTAGGAGTTCCTTTACCTTAAACAAGTACCTTATAAGTAGGGGGTCTTTGGCTTGATAGTCACTAACAACCTAGCCAATTAGAAGTTCAGAATGACTGCGCAAGGTGATTTATATTGCTCCGAGGTCCTAAGCCATGAAGAGACTCACAATGCATGGTTTGTACTCTACTTGGTTGTTTAAGCTTGGGAACTTGAACTTAAGGGAGTGTTCAATGGTGACTCATTCTCTATTTTCCAAAATAACCCTGACACCACTTCCTTTGTGATTGGAGGAGCCATCAACATAAATGGTCCATATGTTTCCTTTGGAAAGGGAGGTTTCATGTGTAAGTTTTGCCATAAACTTAGAAAAGACTTGTGGTTTGATGGGTTGGCATTGCTTATAGGTGATTTTGAGCTTGAAGAGTTTTAAAGACTAGGCAGTCATGCGCCCTGTAAGTTTCGGCTTGTATAGAACTTGTCTAATCAGTTGGTCTATCCTGACAATGATGGGGTGGCATTAGAAGTATTGCCTCAATCTCCATGTTGTTGTCAGGAGTATGAAAGCAACCTTCTCAATCTTCTGATAGTGGAACTCAAGTCCTTGGAGCACTTTGCTCATGAAATAAACATACTTCTGACCTTCATCTATTTCCTTAATCAAGATGAAAATTATAACCTCCTCATTGACTGAGAGGTAAAGGTATAGTGTTTCACCGAATTCTAGTCTAGTTAGGATAGGGGAGATGCTAAAGAGTTTTTCAGGTTTTGGAAAAGCTTCCTCACATTTTGTGGTCCATATGAAATATTTCCCTTTTTTTTAGTGTCTTAATGAAAGGGAAATACTTATGTGTAGCTTTGGCATGAACCTAGTGAGGGTTGCGATCCACCCTGTTAGTTGTTGGACTTCTTTGATTGACCTTCTTTGATTACTACTTGGTACTTGCCTAATTTTACCTTGATTCCCAGATTTGTTAGCATGAATTCAAGGAATTTTCTGACTTTCACTCTAAAGGCACACACTTTTCTGGGTTTAGTCTCATATTATTCTTCGAGGTCTTGGATATGATCAGCTGATGAGGAAGTTTTAACGATCATGTCATCAATGTAGACTTCAAGCATTCTTCCAATTTGTTTCATGAGTACCTTATTCCTCATTCTCTAATAAGTGGCCCCTATATTTTTGTGTCCGAAGAGCATGACCCAATAGTAGTAGTTGGCCTTCTCTATGTTGAATGTTGTCTTATCTTCATCCTAGGGATGCATGGGGATTTGATTATACTTGGAATAAGCATCCATGAAGGAAAGATATTGACATCCGAAAGAGTTGTCAACTACCTTGTCGATGTTAGGCAGGTCCTTTGGGCAAACTTTATTAAGGTTAGTAATGTCATCACACATACGTCACTTCTCGTTTGACTTTTCACCATTACAACATTTGAAAGTCAAGTGGTATAAGTTATTTCTTGAATAAACTCGACATCTAAGAGTTCTTTCACTTGATCTTTAATGGCTTTTTACAGTTTTAGGTTAACCTTTCTCTTCCTCAAAGACACTGGTTTGGTGTTATGGTATATCTATCAAAACTTGGTGAGAGATGAAGTTCGGGTCGATCCTAGGCATGTCGGTAAAAGTCTATGTGAATAAATCCTTGTTAGTTATAAGGAATTGTGCCAGCTTATCTCAGTCCTTGGTAGAGAGGTATACATCAATTTTGGTAACTTAAGAAGTCTCTTTCCCAAATGCAGGTCAATAAGATGCCCCTCGGGTTAGAGGCATTTCTGCTAGATGTCTTCATAAATGCCCAACTTGGCTAAAAGGATATTTGGGTGGTCTATATTAGCCAGGTTGGGCTTTTGTGGTTGGGTCTTGCTTGGGGATTTCTTGATTTTTAGGTTGGCGTTATAGTATCTTCTTACCATGGCCTAATCTACCTTTATAGTGGTAATCTTGTTATGGTTTGTATAGAACTTCATGGTGAGGTGCATGGTGGAGATGATAGCATCGAATTGATTAAGGGAGGGCCTTCAACTATGACATTGTACTCAGAGGGGCAATCAACCACTAGAAACTTAACCTTGAAAATTTTAGTCCTAGGTTTGGTTCCCAGGGTCAAGTGGAATTGGAAGTATCCTTTCAACACAACTTTGGTTCCTGTGAAGCAGGTGGGTTCACTAGAGAATGGGAGCAATTCACTTTTAGGGGGTTCCAACCTCTTAAATGCATCCATGAACATGATGTTAGCAAAACTACCTCAATCAAAAAATATTTTCTTGACCTTGGCATTGGCAATTACCCCAAAGATCACACGAAAGTCATTGTGTTTCGGGATAATTCCAACACAATCTTCATTAGAAAAGGTAATGGATGGCTTTTTCTATGATCATCTATTCCTTTTGGAGATGAGATAGGAGGCCACATTGAGAACTGCTATTAGGTGCTGCTTTCTTGAGGCATTTGATTCTCCACCCCTTATGAATCCTCCTAAGATTATGTTAATGGTCTTAGTGATCTTGGTATCGTGGTTTTCTTCGTCTCGAGAGGAGGGATCATGAGAAAGTCTTCATTTGCGAGATGATTAAGGCTCTTGGGTGACCTCCATTGATCTTCCCTGAGTGAGGAGTGCTGCCTTTGATTGGGAGATTGAGATCTCTGTAGGTTGTAACTCATTTTCAAGTAATTGTAGGAAATGCGTTGTGAGTTCCAACCATGAGGTTGTAGGATGTACTATCCCAAGCATCCTTCTCAGATAAAGGTTTTAATTGAGTCCTGTAGCTAAATACGATGTGGTGTCCATAGCCACCGTGATAATCATATCGCTTGGACTTTTCTTTTACTACCTAACGCTAGAAAGGCAGAGGCCTAAGAAGGCGGCTTGTAACGCCTTTCCCAAGGGAACGCCACATGGTTGATTACAATGCGGAAATAAATTTAGGTGAGTTGAGACCCGGTTCGTTTTAATAAGACGCGTATATTCACTAGATTATAGTTGGGTATTTTAATTGGCGGTTATATTATATATATATATATATATATACTTTTTTTTTTCATAATTAATAACCATGTTGACGAGACATCAATGGGAATAAAAGATCAAAGCAAGTAAAACATGCATAGGAATTAACATCGCATCATCATATATATATATATATAGGTTTATCAAAACATTTAGTTACAAACCCTGGTACATCAAAAAAACAAAGCTATACGCCCCCAAAGTATTACATACACATCCCCACGATATCAGAATTTACAGCCCATTACAAACAAAACATCGGGCCCCCAAAATAAAATACTGGTAGCCTTCAGTAGCTACGAGTAACATCAATCCCTCAAGTGAGGAGGAATCGTGTCAGGATCCTCTTCAGGGTCCTCTTCGGGGTCGTCCTCAGGGACTTCCTCGGGATCTTCCTCAGGATCTTCCTCATCATCAGAGGAAATCACCATAGGAATAGCAGAGACACGGGACGGGGCCCGAGCTGTAGAACGAAAAGAGTCCTCTCTCGGAGTGAAGTAACGATCGCCCCACATCTCGCGTATCGGTAGCTGAAACTCCAAACGTAGGCTAATACAGCAGGTGAAGACAGGCGGTTCGTGGCGCCTCCAGGCTAGTGATATCGAGACATCTCCCGTGTAGACACAGCGTTCAGAACTATAGTTGATATACCAGCACTCTGGCCCTCCTAAGAAAATCAGACGTACATCTCCCAAAAATCTGTGCGTACGGGGCTCCATAGTCTTCTGTAGTTGCTCAGTCGAGATAAGGCCAAAAACCAGGGAAGTTGGGAGCTTCCGGTTCCTCACGGTTGTCTTCGATGAGACGCAATGTACAGATAAACGGGAATGGAGAGACAGGAAGGAAAAAGAGGTAAGACATCCTTCCGTCATTACCAATTATAGCATCAAGAAACCAAACGGCACAAAGCGCCCACATAGCATTTACAACAACAGTAATAGTAATAGACATTCAAGAGCAGTTATGATCAAGCAAACAGTTCCAGGCAGTCATGGGTATATTAACAATATATCAATGCCAAACCATAATAATGATAATTGCGAATAATGCACGGACTCTATGCACATGAGCCCTCAATAATCAAGATCCTACTCCATGGAGCTAGACACAAAACACTCGGAGAGAATGATCAGGGAGACATGCCAGTATCTCATCAGCCATAAAAACAAGTGCTTTCCAAAAAATAATCAGTCATTTTGCGCAACAAGGCTTTATACAGCAGCATTCTCACAAGATCTCGATATAGGACTGTGGCCAGTCAGGATCGTCGGTGCATTTGCATCGGTTTGTCTCACGGTCCAGAGGGGCTACCACTGCCCTTTGTGAAACACCCGCGCCCCAACGCCCTCAAGGCCAACTATAGGACCCCATTTGTCTATTCGCACCCGCACTAAGGTGTGTTCAACTCCTAGGCAACTAGGCCTTACGACAGTCTAACGGACAATCACAATGCATACAGACTCTATGCATAATCATGTATGATCATTATTACATACTATTCCATCATATGTCACAATTTGCCAAAGTAAGAATTAATACAGTCAATGGTCTCCCACATGGACCCACAATAGCATAATATTGTCGTTAAATAAATTAATACCTTTTTAAAGCGTATTATGAATTCTTGCTTAGGTTTAGCTTTACTTACAGAGTTTATCTCTAAAGGAATTCTCTTAGTTAACTTAAATCCTCTTAGGTAATTTATTCATATGCCCTTAGAAGGTTATTCTAAGATCTCAAAATCTCACACTCTCATGTTCTTCCCTGTTTATGCATCCCTAAGTAATTTCTAGTCATCCCATTTATTTATAATCAATATTCCTCTATTAGTCCCAAGGTTTTGGGTCCAGGAAAATACACGGTCGGAATCACAAAGCGAGTCAGATTTCAATTACTAGGTGTTGGGTGATAGGTATACTTTTGAATTCGACAAAGACAATACGTTTTATGAATAATTGAATTTGCCATTCGACGAAGAATAATGTAACGGGAGGAGGAAAGAATGGGGAAAACATTTTATAATAGGATTGGCAAGAAATCATTTTCTCGTCGGATGGGGGTTACGTCGGACGAAGATCAAAGCGTCGAACCCTCCGGATGGTCGACAAAAGTCTCAATTCGACGGGTATAGGTGTCGACGTTGGAGAAAATCTCCAAGTGTCGAACCGACGAACACTGGTCGAAATCTCTAATTTCGACGGGTCTGGAGAAATTCATCTACTCGACAGGCATTGTCTCTCAAATTCGACGATTATTAACTTTGGGGCAGTTTCTCCTAGTGTCCAGGGACTCTATTCGACGGGTTTTGGTCGGAAGATCAATCTCGACGGGCATGATCGGGGTTCATACTCGACGGATTTTGACATTGTGTTTAGTGGTCGAAGATCTAAACTCGACGGATTTTCACTTTGTGTTTGGTGGTCAGAAATCTAAATTCGACGGATTTTCACTTTGTGTTTGGTGGTCAGAAATCTAAATTCGACGGGTTTTGACATTTGACGGAAAGGGTCAGAAGTCTAAACTCGACGGATTTTAACATTTTACTAAGTGATCAAGATATCAAATTCGACAGGTTTGGCCAGAAGTTCATACTCGACAGATTTTGACATTTTACTAAGTAATTAGGATATCAAATTCGACAGGTTTGGCCAGAAGTTCATACTCGACGGATCTTGACATTCGACGAAAATGGTCAGAAGTTTTCATTCGACGGATTTTGACATTCTACGAAAAATGGTTAGAAGTCTTCATTCGACGGATTTTTGTCATTCGACGAAAATAGTCAGAAGTCTAAATTCGACGGATTTTAACACATCACCAAAAGATCAAGTTATTGTATTCGACGAGTTTGGCCAGATTTCATACTATTACTAATTTCCACATGAAGTTTCCAAATTAGGGCTCAACACCGTAACTATCGAGAACAAATCGGAACTCATTCCTCCAATATTACACATTCCAATACATCCAGTTACATATATATATATATATATACATTCAAAACTCAAACAATCAAATAGCACATATACAATACAAACAACATACGAAGCGAGAAAGACCCTCAACACAAATCACAGACGTTCCTAAATGCTAAGAGAGGTTGAGGAGGAGTGTCTTCCTCTTACCTTGGAGAAGCACAAAGAAATTTGCTCCTTTTTGGTCAGAAATTATGTTTTCAGCTCCCAAGAGATCCTTGAACATTCAAGCTCACCAAAATCAGAATCAAGTGTTGAAATGGATACCCATGGTCATCAAAATGACAGTGGGTTACGAAAATGAGGAGAGATGAGGAAAAAGCTAAGGACTTTACCTTAAAGTTCCAACCTTTAAACTTCAACCGTGGAGGAAAACGAAGATGAAGAAAATGTAGAACTTTGAAGATGATTCCCTCAGGTATGGTGTTTCTCCAAACACGAAATGGTGCTAGGAGTGTGACGGTATTGGAGGATGAAAATATGAATGTGGGTGGATGGTGCTGCTGTAAGGAGAAATGGAAAGAGAGAAAGAGGAGTGAATAGTAAGTGCTACGTACAGGAGGAGGAAAATGTGTGGATGAAGAATGAATTAGGTCCCTTAATTCAAATGTGCAGCACAAAATGGGAGGAGAGAGAAATAAATAAAAAAAATGATTCAAAGAAGCTTCCTTGAGAAGCTTCGCACGCTTCTCTATGAAGTGCATAGTAAGCTTGTCTCCTTGATTAAATACAACAGATGATTTATTACACTAGCAGATAAAACCTCAAAAAATGTAGACCTCAAAAGCGTGCCCCGGACTCGGGTTTAGTAAGATCCCCGTTGACACGTTGACGGTCCAAGGTTTACCGGCTTCGGGGAAAATATTCTATTCTCCTAGGCTCCACTCAAACACACACATAAAACGAAGAATATATTAAAATATTTATCATCTCTAGAAAATTCCACAAAAATTCTTAAAAATTACAAATATTATAAAATGATCGTCTTTAACAAAATAATGAATTTTCGGGATGTTACAACACTCCTTTCTAAAAAGAAATTTCGTCCTCGAAATTTGCATACCTTAGAATAAGCGTGGGTATTGCTCTCTTATCTTGTCTTCCAACTCCCAGGTTGCATCTCCAATCACCTCGTTCCGGATCACTTTCACCAATGCGATCTCCTTGCCTCTTAATTGCTTTATCCTGCTATCCTCGATTCTTATAGGAGACGTCTCATAAGTTAAGTTTTCTTTTAGTTGTACTGTATCTGGTGCTATGATATGACTTGGGTCAGGAAGGTATTTCCGAAGTTGTGACACATGGAAAACATTATGAATGTTTGAAAGAAAAGGAGGTAAGGATATTTGGTATGCTACAAGACCTACACGACCAATGATTTGGTATGGTCCAAGGAATTTAGGAGTGAGTTTTCTAGATTTTAAAGCCCGGCCCACCCCAGTCATAGGTGTGACTTTCAGGAATACATGCTCACCTTCCTTAAACTCAAGAGGTTTTCTCCTTCGGTCTGCGCATAACTCCTTTGTCGACTCGAGCCGTCCTCATCTTTTCTGAATCATTTTAACCTTCTCGGTTATGCGTTGTATAATCTCGGGTCCAATAGTAAGGCACTCGCCGTCTTGGTACCAACACATAGGTGTTCGACATCATCGTCCATACGAGCTTCATAGGGTGCCATCCACATGCTCGAATGATAAGCTGTTGTTGTAGGTGAATTCTATCAAGGGTAGAATGTCATCCCAACTCCCGGTTGCTCTATGGTGCAAGCCCTAAGCAAATCTTCCAAAGATTGGATTGTTCTCTCCGATCGACCGTCGGTCATGCGGATGATAAGCGTAACTAAGTCGTAATTTTGTCCCCCAATGCTTCTTGCAAACTCTCCCGAAATTTGAAGTAAACCTCGGATCTCTATCGAAACAATACTTGTAGGCACACCGTGCGATCGACAATCTCTCCAATATAGATCGAGTCAATCTCTCTAGCTTGTACTTGATGTCGATCGGAAGAAAATGCGCGATTTCGTGAGTCGGTCCACAATTACCCAAATCGAATCATGACCTTTTCTTGTCCTTGGTAATCCGACTACAAAGTCCATTGCAATCTTGTCCCACTTCCATTTCGGAATAGATAACGGTTGCAGCAATCCTTTTGGTCTCGATGTTCCACTTTAGCTTTTTGAAAAACAGACAAGTAGATACACGTCTAGTAACGTCACTCTTCATTCCGTGCCACCAGAACAACTTCTTCAAGTCTTGATACATCTTCGTCATGCCCGGGTGCATACTCAGTTGGCTTGTGTGAGCATGATTAATGATGTATTCTCTAAGTTCTTGATTCCGAGGGACACAAACTCTCCCATGGAATCTCAAAATTCCATCCGTTCCCCCTGCAAACTCTGTTTCATTTCCTTGCTTCATCTGTTCCCTCACTTCTTGCAAGAATTTGTCCTTCTTCTGCTCTTTTCTTATGCTGTCCATCAACTCGCTCGAGATGGTAACCATATTCATGCAAATCTTTCTAGGTTCTAACTTCACAAAAGACCATACATCTCTGAATTACTCTATTAGATCCTTTTCCTTGATCATCAGGGCAGAGACACTGATCATCTTCCTACTTAGAGCGTCTGCCATAACATTTACCTTGCCAGGATGATACAGAAGTTAGAAATCGTAATCCTTCAGGAATTCTAACCACCTCCGTTGCCTCATGTTCAACTCCTTTTGATCATACAAATACTTCAGACTCTTGTGATCACTGAAAATGTCGAACGTTGCTCCGTAGAGAAAATGCCTCCATATTTTCGAGCAAAAACTACACCGCTAGCTCCGGTGTCGTGCGTCGGATAATTCTTCTCGTGCACTCGCAGCCGCCTTGAAGCATAAGCCACCACTCTTCCATATTGCATAAGTACAGATCCTAGCCCTTGGTATGAAGCGTCACAGTACACTTCAAACTGTTCATTCGGATCGGGTAGCACTAACACCGGTGAGGTAGTCAGTCGATTCTTCAACTCTTGGAAACTTCGCTCACAGCTGTCGGTCCACTCAAAAGTTTGGTTTTTCCTTGTGAGTTGTGTAAGTGGTTCAGCAATCTTGGAGAATCCCTCAATAAACCTCCGGTAATATCCCGCTAAACCCACGAAGCTTCAAATCTCTGTTCTTGACTTCGGCCTTTCCCATCGCAAAGATCGCCTCCACTTTCGATGGATCCACACAGCAATCCCACTCTTTGAGATCACGTGACCTAGAAACTTGACTTCTTCCGGCCAAAACTCACATTTTGACGGTTTGGCATACAATTCCTTCTCCTTCGAATCGAAGAAGAACTATACCGAGGTGTTCGGAGCATGGTCCTTCCGATTTTGAGAGTATACGAGAATGTCATCAATGAAGACCACAACGAATTTATCCAAGTAAGGTCGAAAGATTCGGTTCATGTAGTCCATGAAGATAGCTGCTTTGCATTCGTCACGCCAAACGGCATCACCAAATACTCGTAGTGACCGTATCGGGTGCGCAGTCTTGGGCACATCCTCTGTCTTCACTCGTATCTCGATGATACCCGGATCGCAGATCAATCTTGGAAAACACGCCGCTCCCTTCGGTTGGTCCATCAAGTCGTCAATCCTCGGGAGTGGATATTTGTTCTTAATCATCACTTTGTTCGTTGCCGATAGTCCACACATAACCTTGAGGTGCCATCCTTCTTGCGAACTAACAGACCTTGGTGCTCCCCATGGTGACACACTTGGCCTGACAAATTGCTTTTCCAAAAGCTCTTCTAGCTGTTTCTTTAGCTCGGCTAACTCTGTTGGTGCCATCCGGTACGGTGTTATAGACACAGGACCAGCTCCTAGTACTAAGTCGATAGCAAACTCTATCTCTCGAGCAGGTGGTAAACCAGGCACACTCTCAGGAAAGACTTCAGGAAACTCATTCACCACTGGAATTGTGTCCACATCCACCTCGTTCTCGATTTTCAAAGAAGACAGTAGCATGTATCCGTGAGCTCCTTCTTTCAAGAGAGCTTGAACTCGGTTGGCCATCAGAAATCTAGAATTCTCATTTATGGGAAAAACTATGGTCTTTTCGGAAGCAGTCTAACAGAACATGGTTAGAAGACAACCGATCCATCCCTAGGATAATATCTAATTGGGAAAGAGGTAAACAAATCGGATCGACCAAAAGGGTCGACCTTCAATCAATAGACGAGTTTAGACAAACTTTGGTAGTAACTACCGGTTTATCAGTGGGGGTAGAAACGGTTAAGTCAAAAGGTAAGGACGACACAGGTAGACTCAGTTTTTGCACACAGTCATATGATATAAAAGAATAGGTTGCCCCAGAGTCATACAGTACAGTTAAAAGATTACCTTCTATGATGCCTTCTCCCTGTATTAAATCTTCGGATTCGGAGGCTTCATCTCCGCTCATAGTGTAAACTCGTCCTCCAGCTTGCGGTTTCTTGGCTTTCGCAACATTCATTGAAGGTTCGACCTTCGCTTGATTACAGTCTCTGTAGATGTGTCCAGGTTTCCCACATCGAAAACAGATAATCCCTTTGATAGGACAATCACTTGTCAGATGATCTTTTCCACACTTCCGGCATTTGGAGGGGTATGCCAAGTTTTGGCCAGTCAGGTTCCCACTAGAACCTCCACTTGAACTTCCACCCATGGCTTGTTGGTGACTTCCCATTGGTCGAGAGTATGGCTTGCAAGCGGTTAGCACCGTTATTGCCGCCTCTGCGGAATCTCGCAGCCCAAAGTTTCTATTCCTCATATCTCTAGATTGCTCCGAGCCTCTACATCACAAAGAAGTATCCAAGCGGTTGTGAGAATTCATTGATCTTCAAGGTGATCACGAAGCCTTTCCTCGTTCGTACCTCAATCCTTCCGTGAATCTTCGGCACTTCCAAGCCTCATCCGGTTGGTTACGAAAGTAGGTCGAAAGCGTGACAAGTTTTCGAATCTCGCTGCGTACTCGCTAACGGTCATATTCCCCTGTCGCAGTTGAGGAATTCGACTCCTTCGCATGCCTTGCACTCACAGGAAAATACTTGTCCAAGAACTTTTCTTTGAACAACTCCCAAGTAAACTCTCGGTTAAGCTTCTAGCATCCTCCGCACTCCGTTCCACCAATTCTCGGCATTGCCTACCAAAGATAAAAGTAGCATAATCCACCTTCTTACCCTCGGCGCAATTCATTCCTCGAAATACCTTCTCCAACTCCTTGATCCACGACTAACTTTGTCCGGATCAAATTCTCCTTTAAATTGAGGAGGATTATGGCGTCGAAACTCGCTAAATTCGAGCAAAGCGATTGCCTCTAAGCGTTGAGCGGCTCGCTCTTGTTGTTGCATAACTCTCTCTTTGTTGTGCGGCTTGCTCGGTTGTTGTGCGATGACCTCGGCCATCCTTTGCATCGGTTTGTAATAGTTGCTTTGCCATGTCTTCCCTTCGTGCCATCTCACTTTCTCGGTTCAGGATTATCCGAAAACACGAAAAGTCGATTGCATTCACTAAGAATACCAAACACTACTCCTTTACGAATACCATTCAGAGAACACACAGCACAAACAAGACAGACTCAACCACAAGACCCAAAGAAACATAAACCGGGGCTCTGATACCAAAAATTTAACGCCCCTCCCAAGGGAACGCCACATGGTTGATTACAATGCGGAAATAAATTTAGGTGAGTTGAGACCCGATTCGTTTTAATAAGACGCGTATATTCACTAGATTATAGTTGGGTATTTTAATTGGCGGTTATATTATATATATATATACTTTTTTTTTCATAATTAATAACCATGTTGACGAGACATCAATGGGAATAAAAGATCAAAGCAGTAAAACATGCATAGGAATTAACATCTGCATCATCATATATATATATATAGGTTTATCAAAACATTTAGTTACAAACCTGGTACATCAAAAAAACAAAGCTATACCTGCCCCCAAAGTATTACATACACATCCCCACGGTATTAGAATTTACAGCCCATTACAAACAAAACATCGGGCCCCCAAAATAAAATACTGGTAGCCTTCAGTAGCTACGAGTAACATCAATCCCTTAAGTGAGGAGGAATCGTGTCAGGATCCTCTTCAGGGTCCTCTTCGGGGTCGTCCTCAGGGACTTCCTCGGGACCTTCCTCAGGATCTTCCTCATCATCAGAGGAAATCACCATAGGAATAGCAGAGACACGGGACGGGGCCCGAGCTGTAGAACGAAAAGAGTCCTCTCTCGGAGTGAAGTAACGATCGCCCCACATCTCGCGTATCGGTAGCTGAAACTCCAAACGTAGGCTAATACAGCAGGTGAAGACAGGCGGTTCGTGGCGCCTCCAGGCTAGTGATATCGAGACATCTCCCGTGTAGACACAGCGTTCAGAACTATAGTTGATATACCAGCACTCTGACCCTCCTAAGAAAATCAGACGTATATCTCCCAAAAATCTGTGCGTACGGGGCTCCATAGTCTTCTGTAGTAGCTCAGTCGAGATAAGGCCAAAAACCAGGGAAGTTGGGAGCTTCCGGTTCCTCACGGTTGTCTTCGATGAGACGCAATGTACAGATAAACGGGAATGGAGAGACAGGAAGGAAAAAGAGGTAAGACATCCTTCCGTCATTACCAATTATAGCATCAAGAAACCAAACGGCACAAAGCGCCCACATAGCATTTACAACAACAGTAATAGTAATAGACATTCAAGAGCAGTTATGATCAAGCAAACAGTTCCAGGCAGTCATGGGTATATTAACAATATATCAATGCCAAACCATAATAATGATAATTGCGAATAATGCACGGACTCTATGCACATGAGCCCTCAATAATCAAGATCCTACTCCATGGAGCTAGACACAAAACACTCGGAGAGAATGATCAGGGAGACATGCCAGTATCTCGTCAGCCATAAAAACAAGTGCTTTCCAGAAAATAATCAGTCATTTTGCGCAACAAGGCTTTATACAAGCAAAGCATTCTCATAAGATCTCGATATATAGGATCTGTGGCCGGTCGGGATCGTCGGTGCGTTTGCATCGGTTTGTCTCACGGTCCGAGGGGCTACCACTGCCCTTTGTGAAACACCCGCGCCCCAACGCCCTCAAGGCCAACTACAGGACCCCACTTGTCTATTCGCACCCGCACTAAGGTGTGTTCAACTCCTAGGCAACTAGGCCTTACGACAGTCCAACGGACAATCACAATGCATACAGACTCTATGCATAATCATGTATGATCATTATTACATACTATTCCATCATATGTCACAATTTGCCAAAGTAAGAATTAATACAGTCAATGGTCTCCCACATGGACCCACAATAGCATAATATTGTCGTTAAATAAATTAATACCTTTTTAAAGCGTATTATGAATTCTTGCTTAGGTTTAGCTTTACTTACAGAGTTTATCTCTAAAGGAATTCTCTTAGTTAACTTAAATCCTCTTAGGTAATTTATTCATATGCCCTTAGAAGGTTATTCTAAGATCTCAAAATCTCACACTCTCATGTTCTTCCCTGTTTATGCATCCCTAAGTAATTTCTAGTCATCCCATTTATTTATAATCAATATTCCTCTATTAGTCCCAAGGTTTTGGGTCCAGGAAAATACACGGTCGGAATCACAAACGGAGTCACAGATTTCAATTACTAGGTGTTGGGTGATAGGTATACTTTTGAATTCGACAAAGACAATACGTTTTATGAATAATTGAAGCTGCCATTCGACGAAGAATAATGTAACGGGAGGAGGAAAGAATGGGAAAACATTTTATAATAGGATTGGCAAGAAATCATTTTTACGTCGGATGGGGGTCTCTGTCGGACGAAGATCAAAGCGTCGAACCCTCCGGATGGTCGGCAAAAGTCTCAATTCGACGGGTATAGGTGTCGACGTTGGAGAAAATCTCCCAAGTGTCGAGCAACCGAACACCGGTCGAAATCTCTAATTTCGACAGTGCAGGAGAAATTCATCTACTCGACGAGGCATTGTCTCTCAAATTCGACGATTATTAACTTTGGGGCAGTTTCTCCTAGTGTCCAGGGACTCTATTCGACGGGTTTTGGTCGGAAGATCAATCTCGACGGGCATGATCGGGGTTCATACTCGACGGATTTTGACATTGTGTTTAGTGGTCGAAGATCTAAACTCGACGGATTTTCACTTTGTGTTTGGTGGTCAGAAATCTAAATTCGACGGATTTTCACTTTGTGTTTGGTGGTCAGAAATCTAAATTCGACGGGTTTTGACATTCGACGGAAAGGGTCAGAAGTCTAAACTCGACGGATTTTAACATTTTACTAAGTGATCAAGATATCAAATTCGACAGGTTTGGCCAGAAGTTCATACTCGACGGATTTTGACATTTTACTAAGTAATTAGGATATCAAATTCGACAGGTTTGGCCAGAAGTTCATACTCGACGGATCTTGACATTCGACGAAAATGGTCAGAAGTTTTCATTCGACGGATTTTGACATTCTACGAAAAATGGTTAGAAGTCTTCATTCGACGGATTTTTGTCATTCGACGAAAATAGTCAGAAGTCTAAATTCGACGGATTTTAACACATCACCAAAAGATCAAGTTATTGTATTCGACGAGTTTGGCCAGATTTCATACTATTACTAATTTCCACATGAAGTTTCCAAATTCTGGGCTCAACACCGTAACTATCCGAGAACAAATCGGAACTCATTCCCTCCAATATTACACATTCCAATACATCCAGTTACATATATATATATATATACATTCAAAACTCAAACAATCAAATAGCACATATACAATACAAACAACATACGAAGCGAGAGAAAGACCCTCAACACAAATCACAGACGTTCCTAAATGCTAAGAGAGGTTGAGGAGGAGTGTCTTCCTCTTACCTTGGAGAAGCACAAAGAAAGGTGCTCCTTTTTGGTCGAAATTATGTTTTCAGCTCCCAAGAGATCCTTGAACATTCAAGCTCACCAAAATCGGAATCAAGTGTTGAAATGGATACCCATGGTCATCAAAATGACAGTGGGTTACGAAAATGAGGAGAGATGAGGAAAAAGCTAAGGACTTTACCTTAAAGTTCCAACCTTTAAACTTCAACCGTGGAGGAAAACGAAGATGAAGAAAATGTAGAACTTTGAAGATGATTCCCTCGGGTATGGTGTTTCTCCAAACACGAAATGGTGCTAGGAGTGTGACGGTATTGGAGGATGAAAATATGAATGTGGGTGGATGGTCTTCTTTGTAAGGAGAAATGGAAAGAGAGAAAGAGGAGTGAATAGTGAGTGCTACGTACGGGAGGAGGAAAATGTGTGGATGAAGAATGAATTAGGTCCCTTAATTCAAATGTGCAAAGCACAAAATGGGAGGAGAGAGAAATAAATAAAAAAATGATTCAAAGAAGCTTCCTTGAGAAGCTTCGCACGCTCTCTATGAAGTGCATAGTAAGCTTGTCTCCTTGATTAAATACAACGAGATGATTTATTACACTAGCGAGATAAAACCTCAAAAATGTAGACCTCGAAAGCGTGCCCTGGGACTCGGGTTTAGTAAGATCCCCGTTGACACGTTGACGGTCCAAGGTTTACCGAAACTTCGGGAAAATATTCTATTCTCCTAGGCTCCACTCAAAGACACACATAAAACGAAGAATATATTAAAATATTCATCATCTCTAGAAAATTCCACAAAAATTCTTAAAAATTACAAATATTATAAAATGATCGTCTTTAACAAAATAATGAATTTTCAGGATGTTACACGGCTTATCTCGATGTAATAGACCTCTTATAGGATCTTACTCCTAGGGACTTTAAGGGAAGTGTATTCTTCAAAATTTCTCCTATGAGGTCCCTTTGGAGGGTTCTAAGATAAGCAGGGTTCCAGGTTCTTCTTAGGCTGTTAATACTCCATTCTTTTAGCATCCTTCTTGGCCTTGTTCATCTTCTCCAAGTTAATATACTTCTCAAATCTGCTTTTGAGATCATCCAGGTTTGCGGGGGGATTCTTAGCGAGTGACGAGGTGAAAGGCCTTAGGCGTAAGCCTACCATGATGGAGAGCATAGCCATTGCCTTGATGAGATCCTTAATCTGAAAAGCTTCTTTATTGAATCTTGTTATATAATCCTATAGTGAATCATCGCGTCCTTGGATAAAATTGATGAGGCTAGCTGAGGTTTTGGGTTGTACCTTGCTTGTAGTAAAGTGTAAGGCAAACTTGGTAGCTAGCTCTTCAAATTCGTTCATAGATCTTGGAGGTAGAGAGAAGAACCATTTCAGGGCTGCTTTCTTGGGGGTCCAAAGGAACACGCTATAACACCCTAATATTTAAATTAATGACATATCCAAATTTATGCATTAACAATCATATTAGAGTATGTCATTTAGATCAATATCAAATTTTCTGAAGAAGTACATATATATTATACAAAATATGAGCTTGAAGTGAAAGTATATAATATATATTTATAGAATTGTGTTCTACAAAAATATTACATCAAGGTAAAACAAATACATCATATGTCACAAAGGCACAAAAATGGTATACAACCATCTACAAATGTCAAAATAAAGGAGCAAAAGATCTATAAGATCAGGTCCTTCTTCGCGTCTATGGTCTACACGAGGACGTCCTGGAATCATTATGGAAATCAAACAAATGGGGTGAGAATCTCACAATTCTCAGTAATCATTTTAAAATCGTGCTATCATAATAATTCTAACTGTTTCGGGGAAAAATCATTTCAAATCATTAACATATAATTAGTAGAAAGGTGGTCAATGCCAAATCAAGTCCTTTCTCTTCCCGAAACAGATGTTCATTTTATATCATTTAACAAAATCATTTGTATAATCAAAGAAGTCATCAAATCTCATCAAAATCTCAATATCATATCAAGAATCTAATCCATAATAGACTTATGCCATAAGCTATCTCATAATGGTCATCGATCAATAATCATCATTTATCAATCATCAATAATCATCAATCATCTTTGACCTTGGCTGAGTGCTGACCACTCTACCAAATTTGCAAAAGGCTTTCCTTGCTCCTTTGACCTGGGCTGAGTGCTGACCACTATATCGATTTTGTAAAGGGATTTTTTTTCAAAAAACCTATACCTCTAAAAGATATTTAATCCTCTGTTTAGTCGAAAATGGCCAACTAACTCATACTAATATTACTATAAATCTATAATCACAAACTAATATTAATAGGTTAGGGAGGATGTTACATTTCTCCCATCCTTTTTAAAATTGTCTTCAAAATTTGATGACCTAATATCAGAAGTTCTAGAATCTCTCTTAACCATCATACTCGAAGGAAGTTTACCTTTCTTGATTATTTTTAACTTATCATTTCTAATTTCTATCTGACAAAACTTATTCACGCTTTACTATAATTCTTCCATGTAATCGAAACTTTCATACCAATCCATTCATCTAATTGATCATCATACTAACTCAATTTCTTGATATTAATCATCAACAATAAGATAACTTCATAACATCAATCCTTTAGTGCAAGAATCCATCATAACCTATGATCATAATTTCATAATCCATCATAATATGGTAACACTTATCCTGTACATGCTTAAGCAAACTTAACAAGTCCACAATACTCCTTCACACCAATAGATTTTAACCACTTCCTAAGGGTTCCCATGTGTTTTACCATTTCATTATTGGCAGAAGTACGCCTAGCGGATGTTATTGGCTTTTGGCACATAGAACCATACATATTGAGTTAATCAGTCTCAATATCATGCAAACAGTGTGACAGTAACCTCTAACAATCACACCTAAGGTAGTTATGTATATATAAACTAATTATACATTTCCATCAGAGACAAGAAAACTATAATGCATAACATAAAATAGGAACAACTAAACATACCCAAAAGCATAGTCAATCCATACCCCGGCTCAACAAGATGAATTGCTGTGATACCATAATGTAATATTCTAATTTGAGTTACTACAACATATTCGAAATATACATAGTAAGCAGGATTAGACGTGTTACTACTAACTTTAAAACATCATAAAAGATTTATAATAACTGTATATATATAGAAAATATACATTCGAATAGAGTAAAAAATAGAGCCTAAAAAAGAAAATAGTCGAACTGCACATTAATTATATAATTGAAACTTTTGATTCTATATAGTACATAGCATCAATTCTTTACAAAAACATCTAATATAAATAGTACATTATCTATATTGAAAGAAACTAGTCTTCATGGCATATATACAAAAATACATAAATCGAAAATAACAATTCTACTCGAAGCTATTGTCTTCACTTCCTCTCCTTGGAAGAATTTCAATTTTGATCTGTAAATTAACATACAAGCAAAGGAGTGAGAATTCAAAAATTCTCAGTAGCATAACACATACAGCAACAATCACAATACAATTCTATAATAAATACATATGATAGCATTTTGAATATAATTATGTGTGGATGCTTGTCAAAATGATAAATGTTAACGTTGATGAAAAGTATTATGATGATGCATATACAATGTCATGTCCTACAGCAAAGTGCTTTTCTCGCTCCTTTACTCTTAGCAAAGGATTTTTCTTACTCTTCTACTAATTTTGCAAAGGGTTTTTCTTGCTCCTTTAACTTGGGCTGAGTGTTGACTGTTACCAAGTGGTCTCAAAACTCAAGAGGGGGGATGAATTGAGTTTTAAAAATATTTTTGCAATTATTTCACAAAAACCTTAATTATTAATTTTCGTTGAAGCTATTGTTTGTTAAAGATGAATGGATAGAGAAGATAGAGACTTTTCACTCTTAAATGAATCAACCAAGAGAGATAGAATTCAAATAATGTAATAAACAGTGCACAAAGTAAAGAGTAGAGTTTAGAGAAAATAAACACGAAGCTTTATCCTAGTTTAGCCACTAATCCACTTGTGGCTTACGTCCAGTCCTCAAGTAAATACCCGAGATTTCCACTATAACTTTAAGCTTCAAACAAGTGTTTGACAACCTTTACAAACTTGAGCACTCAACACCTTGGGATACCTGCTTGAGCCTCTACTTTTAAGGGATACCTCACCCTTTACAATCCTTTGAGGGATACTTCACCTTCTTTACAGATTAAATAAGATATAAATGAATTGAAACTTGCTCTCTAGAGTGGATAATACAAATTGAAGCTTATGGGTATCAAGGGTTCACACTTTTGAAGCTCAAAAATAGAGTATAATTGAAGGGATTGTAAAAACACGTTTTTAATGCTTAAGAATTTTCAGATTGTTTCTGTAACATCCCAAAAATTATTTGTTTTATGATAAATAGTCATTTTAGAATATTTGTGATTTTTGTGGATTTTTCTGGGAACGTTAAATATTTTAATATATTTCTCATTTTACATGCGCGCTAAGCGAAATCGGGAAAATGAAATATTTTTCTTGAGGCTAGTAAACTTTGAACTGTAGAAACGTCGACGGGGGATCTTACTAAACCCGAGGCTGGGCACAATTTATGAGATTTATATTTTTTGAGATTTTATCTGATAAATAAAATCGTAGTATATTTTATTATCTATGGGACAATAAAATATTATTTCTGTTGACTGTAACATTTGTCTACTGGATAATAGCTCTAGCAAATTATTTCTATCAGGTTTCTTTTATGATATCATCTAGTGACATCACATTTCACTTTATTGAGAAGTGTGCGAAGCTTCTCAAGGAAGCTTCCTACACACACTCTCTCTCCTCTCAAATTTGAGCTCCACATTTTGGAGGGAAGAAAAGATGACAATATTGTCATCTTTTCACAAAGAGTTACTTCACTTTTTCACCTAAAATCTATCACTTTCTCTCTCTACCCTTCATCTTTTCTCTCTTCTATCTCACGTTCTCTCCTCTCTTCTTCTCCAAAATCCACATGGCCAAGCCACCATGGGAGGCCACTCAAGCTCATTTGCTCAAGCCGATCTAAGATCTTGACTCCTCTCATCACTTTGAAGCCTTCCTCTTTGGAGATCTTCCTCTTGATTCCTCCATCTCCATCATCTTCTACCAAGCTCTAAAGCTTGAAGCTTTGAGGTAAAGTCCATGGCTATCTTCCTTTCTCATCTCATTTTCGTGGTCCTTGGCCACCATTGTGACTAAGGACTCCCTCTTCAAGCTTTGATTTTGGATTTCTTGGGTTTGATCATCCTACGGTTTTCTTGGTTGGTGGTGGAAATCTATCAAGGAGCCTACTTTCTTTGTTGACTTTTAAGGTAAGAGGGAGATAATCCTCTTCAACCAATCTTGGTGGAGAGGAAGCGTCTGTGGTGTTGATGGTGAGGAATCCATTTGTGGGTTTCTCACTTTGTTTGTGATTTTTTATAATGTTATGATTTGAATGTGTTGTATGATTTTCTATGCTTGATATTGTGAATCTTGATGGATTTGTAAGTGTCTAAATGCTTAAATATGTATATGAATTTGTACCAATTTGATTTGGAGGCTTGGAGAAGCTCATTTGCATAGATTCTGGGCAAGATTCACAGGCTGTGTGGATTTACACGGCATATGCCGTGTTCTGTAACACCCCGAAAATTCATATTTTATTTATTTCGGGCGATTCTTAATTATTTTGAGTAATCCGATTCGATTTTCATGAATTTTATGATTGTTGTGATTTTTAGAAATTTTTTTGGAGTTTTTATGTTTTTGAATATTTTAATACTATTTTGATATTTCAATATTATCTTGAAAACTGTATGTCCGAATTTCATTTTTTCTAAAAGTATGAGTTTTATAAATTTTATAATTTTTGTGAATTTATGTAGAATTTTTTGAGTTTTTGATTATTTTAGTATTATTTTGAGTTGTGTGTCGACCCGGGGTGGACCCGAGGCGGATCCAGAAAAATAACAATTTTTCCTGGACCAAAAAGTTCCGGACTGTCAAGGCGGGATTGGGGGATCTTACTAAACCCAAAATCGGGAACAGTTGACATGGATTTTCTATATCTGAGTTTTTCATTACTCATTATGTAGTAATAGCAGTAGCTATTATCCATTGGGTAATATCTGTTAGAAAAATATTTTGATGACTCAGCTGGTGACTCTGTACTACGACTCACCATATTGACTCAGCTATTCTAGAAAATTCTATGATGACTCACCTAGTAAATATCTAAGAATAAATATTTACCGAGAAAATATCTTAAGAAAATATCTCAAGTGTAATCATGAAAACTAAAAATATCTAAGTCAAATATCTTAAGAATAATGATGACCCATCATTACATAGCTTTTGACTAACCAATAGAAATTGATCAAATATAGTGGCATAGACTTTAGTGTGGACCGTTGGATGAAAAACTTGATTAAGAAGCCTTAGATCCTCACCATTGATCTAATCAATGTTGTGAAAACAATCTTGATCAAGAAGCTTGTGATATTAACCTTAGATTCAATCAATGGTTAGGAAATAAAGTTAATTTTAATGGTTAGGATTTAGTCAATAAAAGTGACTAGATTAGTTACTAAGTAACTAAATACTTAGTTATCCTAATAGTCTAATTATTAAGTAAATGAACTAATTTAGTTGCTAAATAATTAGAAGCTAGTTACTAGATAAAAATCTATTATTTAGAAACATGACATAATCATGACCTATACCAAGACATAATAATGTGACTAATTAATTATAAAGTAATTAGAAATCCTAACTAAACTAGTTTAATAGAAACTAGATGAATTAACTATTTAATTAAGGTGTAACTAAATAATTAAAATGAACCAATAGAAACAAGTTAAAAATGATGGTTGGACTTTTCTAACCAATAGGCAATAGTCTATGTTGAAAAGTTTGACTAGTTACAAAGTAACTAAATAAACCTAATTTAGTTGCCTAAATTGCCTAATTAGAAACTAAATGAAACTAACCTAATTACTAATTAGTTAGGATCTAATTACTAGCTAAATATCCTAATTTTATCTAGAAGCAAGTGACTACGCATGACATATGCAATGACATAATAAAGTAATTAATTGGTTAGAATGTAACTAAATGATTTAATTGATTTAGCCTATAGGTAACTAAATGAATTAACTAAATTAGTTTAAGTATAATTAGAAAGTAATTGAATTAAGATCTAATTAGTTTTCTATTTGAGCTCCACGGCCATAAGGCCTTCTCCAAGGATCTTGAATGATCTAATATGACCACATGATGACTTCTAAGTGACCTATGCCATGTGAATGCATGTGGTGCTTCATTTCAATGATTAAATCTTGATATTAACCTACCCAGCCAAACCCCACGGCCATGCACTCCATAATTGGCTATTCCATTTCATTTTCTCTCATTTTGTGATACAAAGCTATTCTCTCTCTCCTCTCTCCTCAAGAACACTCAAAACCTCCTTCCTTCTCTTTTTCTTTGAGGGTTCGGCCACCACTCCCAAACCCCACTTCCATACTTCAATAATTTTAGCTCTTCTTACTTTCTAAACTTAAACACCATTTTAAACACTTTTCCTTTTGTGAGTCTTACCTAAATCCTACTCTAAGTGCTTCAAAAAGCAAGCTTTGATTTCTTACATCTAAGGTAATCTCTTGATTCTTTGGCTCTAAGTTGAATTTCTAATTTTCTAGACCATGATTGATCCATGGTTCTTTGTTCTTAAGCCTTACTTGTGACTTTTAGAATTGTTTAATATTTTTAGGGAATTCTTTGAGTAACTCACAAAATCAAGAGGAAGGAGGAGCTTGAAGAATCTTGTTTTCAAGAGGTAAGAGGGAGATTACCCTTATCAACCATGTGATGGTGGTGAGGAATGGATGTGTGTGTGGTGAAAAATCCATAAGGATTATTTCACTTGTTTGTTTAAGAGCTTTCCATATTTATAGTTGTTTGGTGATTGAGATGTTTATTGCTTTGATAACATGCTTTAGTATGTGTTTATGATGCATGATGAATTGTGTATGTTTTAAGATGTGAATTACATGATAAAGGAAAATATGTTGGTTCCAAAGAACCATGGAGGCACACGGCCTCAAAATAAATTTTGGGAGCAAAAGATTCTAAGTATTTTACTAATTATGAGTTTTAGATAAAAGGGTAATAAGTTGATGATTTTGAGGATTTGCAAAGAAAGTGGACAAAGAAATGAACAAAGATTTTTATGATAAAGGTATTTATGATTTTCGGCTAATATGCCAAGGATTGGTAAATTAGGAGTATCATGAATGGTAAAATTGGATGATTAGAAGGAAAAAGGAAAAGAAAAGATATGATGTTTCAATGACCATGTAGTTACGGTTTTGTGAGTTTGAAATGGTTTTACTTTATGTACAACTTTGATATAGAAATGAAAAGTTAATTGATTTAGTACAAGAGATTTATAAAAGGATTTAAGAAATGGAAGAGAAATACTTTGTCACTTGAGAGATGAAGATTTCGTTGATGAAAGAAAAAGAGAGGTTGAAAGTGTTTGAAACCTCCACTTATTTTGGAGAGGACTGATTTTAGAATTGATTTAGAATTATGAAAAATACATTGGTGACTTGAAATTTACTAACGTAGAGCTCACCCATTGGGTTTAAGGTGCGTTAGGAAATTTTAAGTTGGAATAATTGATTTTGAAGGAATATTGATTTTGAGTGGAAATGATGAAAAATATTACATAGAAGATTTTTCAGTGAAGACTATGTAGAAAATGAAGTTAGAAATGGTATTGAGTTTTGAAAGTCCAAAACGATGTTTGAAATATTGAGAAATATTTTATGAAGTTGAAAAATGAAGAAAAAGGGTTTACGTTGTTACCAAGTGACCTCAATACTCAAGAGGGGGGTGAATTGAGTAGTTAAAAATAAGTTCACAAATCTTTCGCAAATCGTTTGACAATCAATTTTCGTTGAAGCTATTGAGTGATCAGAAATAATTAAATAGATGAGTTAAGCACTTTTACTAATGAACGTAATAGTCAAGGAGACAATATCCAAATAGAACAATGAAACAAAGGCACAAAGATAAACAGAGGAGAGTTTAGAGAAACAAACACAAATCGTTTATCCTGGTTCAATCACTACTCCACTTGTGATCTACGTCCAAATTCCCAAGCAACACCTTGAGATTTTCCACTATATCTTCAAGCTTCAATGGGTGCTTGAAAAACCACTACAACCTTGAGCACTCAACAAAAGTATGGGATACCTCACCCAAAAGCTTGAGCCTCTATTTTCCAAGGGATACCTCACCCTTACAATACTTGAGGGATACCTCACCTCACTAATCGAAAGTATAAGATTGAAATAGAAAAGCTCTCTCTAGAGCAAGTGTTTACAAATTGAAGCTCTAATATGCTCTCTCAAAGATTTTTCACGTTTTTAGTCGAAAACAGAGCAAGAAATGATTTTAAGAATTGATTCACGTTTTGAAGTATAATGATCAGTTTTTGGTTTTGGTCAATCAGTAAACAAAGACCCAACTTGGGTATTTATAAGTTTCTCAATTAATAGAGCCGTTGGAGGTAGTTGGGCATGCATTTAATGCATTTAATATAGCCGTTGGACGTTGTCGGGATGCGTGCAATCGATTACATATCTCGGTAATCGATTACATTATTGTTCCAACGTTTTCGAACTTTCGGGCTCTGTAATCGATTACATTCTTGAGTGTAATCGATTACATGGCTTCGACTTTGCTTGTAATCGATTACAATGATAATGTATCGATCGATTACATTACTTCGACTTCTTTGTGTAATCAATTACAATATCCATGTAATCGATTACATGGCTCGTCGAACGTGTTCTTTGAGTTTCGGGCTTTGTGTAATCGATTACATATATTGTGTAATCGATTACATTTCTTGTCGAACGTGTTCTTTGCCTTTCTGGGCTTTTTGTGTAATCGATTACATATCTTGTGTGTAATCGATTACATAACTTCTCGACTTGCTTGTAATCGATTACATTGTTCATGTAATCGATTACATGCTTGTTTGATGTGTAATCGATTACAAACATTGTGTAATCGATTACATTTGCCTTTGAACACATTTTTCAAGTCCAATAACTCTTGTAAGTCATTTCCAACACCTCAAGGTACTTGTTTAAACATAAATCCTTTTAAGAGTGTTAGATTTAAAGTTGAAACTCAGGTTTTATTGAAAGCCATGTTTATCTTTGAAATTTCCCATTTATTTTGAAATCATATATATTGAAAAACCATTTGAGAAATCTTGAGAGCATTTAACATTAATGTCCTAAGTCTAAATAACTAATTAAACCTTTTGTCTTCTTTCTTTGATCTTGATTTTTCCTTTTGTGCTTGATCTTCTCTTTTGCTTTTGTTATCATCAAAAACCTTTCGACATGCCTTAGAGACATAAGCATTCACATTCTCCCCCTTTTTGATGATGACAAACTGATCATAGGAAAAAGAAAGAGTTTTTGCATTTGTATATCATAGTCATTTAGTTACAATGCTGTCCCCGGAGATTATGCATGATATTGGGTTAGATTTTGCATATGAAAAGCTTAATAACTTAAAAGTTCAATAACTCCCCTGTACTCATGCAACCTTTAATTACATTTCATTTTTAATTACATTTCATTTTTCCTTATTTTCTCCCCCGTTGGCATTATCAAAAAGACATAAGCATTTAAAAAAATGGACAGCATGACAGTTATAGTCCATGATTCCCAATTGTTTGCCATAACAGAAAAGCCACAAAGATCAGCCCAAGCAATATTCCAACAAACCAACCATTCAAAGTGAAAACACGTTTATGTATTAATAATCAAAGCATGTACAAAGAAACATGTCACAACCACGAGTAGGCAATAATCAAAAGATAACCATAAAGGTATACCAATTTTATATAATCGAGTTAAAAAACAAAAATAAGTACAAGGTGGAAAAACAAATCAAGGCATAAGGCCGGGATCACTATCGTGTCCTCATTTGTCACAAAAGACATCACCCTCTCGGATCCGCAGCAGTCTCCTAGATCAATGTCATCATCGGGCATAAGATCGTCGTCGAATCCGAAGCTCCTCATCATCGCCGGGAACTCCAGATGGACCAACGAAGGATATGGGATCCGGAGGGGAGAGGATGTGGGGGGTGCAGCAGCAGCAGGACTCTCAGGAACAGGAGGTCCACGTAAGAGGGATCTAATGGAGGCAAGCTCCCGGTCCGAGTAGTCCATCCTCAGCTCAAGATGGTCGATCTTTTGCTCTATATGATCCATGCGCGTGTTGACGTTGGCGCTCAGGTTGCGCATCTCTTGGAGCAGAAGATCAAGAGAAGCTGGAGCGGGGAGCAGAGGCGGGATCCGAGCCCCTCATCATCACCATGCCTGGATCGTGATGGATATGGCCAAATGTGCCATGAGTAATGTAATGCCACCTATCCTCCATCTTGTAGAGTGAAGCTTCTTGAGTATGCAGCCCAATTGATTGGGGTCCCTTGAAGCCGGTGTCCTTGGACTCTTCGGTCAACGAAATGCGACAATACTCAAGGATTGTGGTGACTAACATGGCGAAGGGGAGAGCGAGTTCTTCTTTTTCTTGATGTCCAAAGCATATCTTTGTAGAATGTAGTATCCCCGAGTTTATTGGGTGCCCTGTGGTCATTGCCCATAATGCCACTACATCGCCCTTGAGGACTTGGGAGTAATTCCCTCCTCGGGAATCAATCCACGAACCAAGAGGTAGTGGAGGACCCCTGTTTTCCATAGTGAGGCCAGTGGCCATTATTCTGCGTCTAGGATCACTGGGGAGGTGGTAGCCAGTCCTAATCAAGGAGAGAAGAGCAGCCTTGTGCTCAAACTCATGCCCCCAGACTTTGGCATTCCCACAGAACTGAGCTCCATCAGGAGTGAGCTTGGTGAGCCTATACCACTCTGCCATGGTTAACCTGATTTGTTGCTTTTTCACCTCAGAGATGATGCAATTATCTTCAACCTTCAGGTTAGCATAAAACACTCGGACAAGGTTAGGGTAGATGGCCTTCTCTATACTTAGGAATCCCAGCAAGCCTAAGTTTTCGATTGTCCTAAAGCTCTCTAAGGGTTCACTCTCGCAGAAGGTGATGGGTAGATATGGCTGGAAGTTCTTCGGAACAACTCGGCTTTCTTCACGGTGGAGAAGTGCCTCGTGAGGTCCAACCCGAGAGATATTGCGTAGTAGAGCCACCGGAGGAACTTCCAACAAGCAGCCCCTGTTCTTGGGCGCTTCGAGCGATGGGAGGATTCAGCCATTGATGAGAGAGAAGCACGGGTTGAGTGGTAAATGGTTGGGGATGAGTGAGAGAGAGAGAGGGACGAAATTAGGTCGAGAAAAGTGGAGAGGGTATTCGTGAGAGAAGATGGGGAGATTTGGATGAGGGATTTGAGGGGATTTGATCGGTGGGTTATGTGGAGAGGGATTTCCGAGATTGAGAGAAGCAAAATGATGGGTTTTGATGGAGATTTGAGTGAGAAATGAGAGGTTTTGAGATCGAGGTGCGTGGGTGCGAAGGAGAGAACGAGGAAGATGAACAGGGCCAAACGAAATGACCACTACGCGTCAGAGCCTTTTAAAAACCCTGTGTAATCGATTACATTGAGTGTGTAATCGATTACATGCATTCCCCAGTGGTATGTAATCGATTACATTTTTAGTGTAATCGATTACATGCTTTCTGGGAACCTTGTAATCGATTACATAGATGATGTAATCGATTACATTTTCTGAGTTGGTTGTAATCGATTACAAAATGTGTGTAATTGATTACATGCGTGACACATTGTGTAATCGATTACAAAGGCATTGTAATCGATTACACAAGACTCTTTAACTCATTTTTGCGTTCCAAACAGCATATAATCAATTTTAATCCATCCAAAACAGTTTTAAAGCAACTTAAATCAATTCAAATTATCATCCAAGCATATAGACTAATCATATTATGATTCAACTCATATAATTGATCAAAATTATCATGTTTACCAAGAATTTCACCCTTTTTGGTGAATTTTGAGGCTGTTGAATTTCTTGTCAAAGTTGGACATGAGGGAGCACCTGCAAAATAATTTAGAGGAAACCTCCGACGCTCAAGTTAGTATGGGATTCAAGTATATATAATGAAAATTCAGAGATTGTGCAGCAGTGTGGCATAATTATGCAGAAAAACGCAAGCTTAGGCTTTTGTTTTAGGATTATGCAGCAAATATTTAATTTATGCATGAATGGTCCAATATACCCAGATTCGTTTCTAATGTAGAAAAATGCTTCTTTTGCAAGGGGTTTGGTGAAAATATCACTAATTGCTTAGTTGTTTCAACAAATTCAAGTACGCAATCACCTCTTTGAACATGATCTCTAATGAAATGATGTCTTATTTCAATATGCTTAGTTCTAGAATGCAAAATGGGATTTTTGACAAGTTAATTGCACTAGTATTATCACATTTTATGGGAATGTGATCAAGCTCAAGACCATAGTCCAAGAGTTCTTGTTTCATCCAAAGGACTTGAGCACAAAGAACTCCCACCTGCAACATATTTTCACTTTGTGGACAATGCCACACTATTTTGTTTCTTCTTTGTGCCAAGAAACTAGTGAGCTTCCTAGCAAGTGGCATGTCCCACTAGTGCTCTTTCGATCCATTTTGCATCCAAGAAAATCAGAATCAGAATACCCAATAAGACTACATGAGGCACCCTTAGGGTACCATAAACCCATTTGTGATGTGCCTATTAGATATTTCATTATTCTCTTAACAAAGACTTAGGTGTGATTCCTTAGGATTAGCTTGATATCTAGCACACATGCATACACTAAACATTATATCAGCCTACTTGCGGTGAGATAAAGGAGTGAGCCAATCATACCTCTATATTTTGTAATTTCTACCGATTTACCTCCTTCATCCTTGTCCAAATAGCAAGAGGTGCCCATAGGAGTAGCCATATGCTTGGCATTGTCCATTCCAAACTTTTTGAGCAGCTCCTTGCAATACTTGGATTGGCTTATAAATGTTCCTTCTCTTGTTTGCTTGATTTGTAGACCAAGGAAGAAGTTGAGCTCACCCATCATGGACATCTCAAACTCACTTTGCATAATATTTGAAAATTCTTTACAAAGAGAGTTGTTAGTAGCTCCAAATATAATGTCATCAACATAGATTTGAACTAGAAGAATGTCATGCATTTTGTGTTTTATGAAAAGAGTGGTGTCAACTTTACCTCTAGAAAAGCCTTTTTCTAAAAGAAATTTGCTCAACCTTTCATACCAAGCTCTAGGAGCTTGTTTCAAGCCATACAAAGCTTTTTTCAATTTAAAAACATGGTTGGGCATTTCAAAGTCCTCAAAACCAGGAGGTTGTTCTACATACACCTCTTCTTGTATAAAACCATTTAAAAAGGCACTTTTGACATCCATTTGATAGAGTTTGAAATCCATGATGCAAGCATATGCAAGTAGCATTCTAATGGCCTCTAATCTAGCTACGAGAGCATAAGTTTCTTCATAATCTATGCCTTCTTCTTGATTATATCCCTTAGCTACCAAATGACCTAGCTTTATTTCTTATTATTAAACCCGTTTCATCAAGTTTGTTCCTAAAGACCCATTTGGTGCCAATTATAGGATGATCATTGGGCCTTGAAACTAATTCCCAAACTTGATTCCTCTCAAATTGGTTTAGTTCTTCTTGCATGGCCAAGATCCAATGCTCATCATTAATGGCCTCATTTATGTCTTTAGGTTCAACTTGAGAGACAAAGGCTAGATGATTACATACATCTCTAAGTGAGTTTCGAGTGATTACCCCTTTTGATACATCACCTATCACCTTGTCAAGAGGATGATACCTTGAAGTCCTCCATTCCTTGGGTAGATCCGAGATTTTAGAATTTTCTTGCCATGAGTGATCAAGGAGTCTCTCTTCTTTCTTCTTGGACTCTATCTCTTGATTTTCCAAGTGCGTCTTTGCTAAGATTTCTGCAACATCATCAACAAGTTCCTTTCTTGGCACATTTGGGTTAGTTTCATCAAATGCAACATGTATGGATTCTTCTATGGTCATAGTTCGTTTATTATAGACTCTAAAGGCCTTGCTATGGATAGAATAACCAATGAATATTCCCTCATCGATTTTGCATCAAACTTCCCAAGTTATCCTTTCCATTATTCAAAACAAAGCATTTACATCCAAAGACATGAAAATGTGACACATTAGGTTTCCTTCCTTTGTACAGTTCATATGGGGTTTTCTTTAAAATTGGCCTTATTAGGGCTCTATTCATAACATAACAAGCGGTGTTAACCGCATCAGCCCAAAAGTACTTAGGAAGATTGGCCTCATTGAGCATAGTTCTTGCCATTTCTTCTAAAGATCGATTTTTCCTTTCTACAACACCATTTTGTTGTGGTGTTAAGGGGCAGAAAAATTATGCTCAATGCCATGTTCATCACAAAAAGTTTCAAATTCATGATTTTCAAATTCACCACCATGATCACTTCTTATGGATGCAATACAAAAACCTTTTTCGTTTTGGATAACTTTGGCAAGTTTTCTAAATGATTGAAAAGCATCATTTTTGTGAGCCAAGAATAATGTCCATGTAAATCTAGAAAAATCATCCACAATCACTAATGCATAGTAATTCCCACCAAAGCTCATAGTTCTAGAGGGTCCAAAAAGATCCATGTGCAAAAGTTGTAAAGGTCTAGAAGTTGAAACTATGTTTTTAGCTTTGAAAGAGACCTTTACTTGTTTTCCCTTTTGACATGCATCACAAAGTTTGTCTTTTTCAAATTTGAGCTTTAGAAGACCAACTACTAGTTCTTTAGAAACCAATTTGTTTAAGTGATCCATGTGAATGTGAGCAATTCTTCTATGCCATAACCATGAATCATTTTCTCTACTCATAAAGCATTTAGCATCATTTGAGGAAATGTCATCAAGACTAATCATATATATGTTATTGACCCTATGACCAACAAACTTAACTTGCTTGTCATCCTTTCCCTCAATTATACAACAAGAGGAATCAAATATAACTCTATTTCCTTTATCACACAATTGACTAATACTAAGTAAATTATGTTTAAGTCCTTCAACAAGTAAGACATTATCAATAGATGATGAAGGGATCTTACCAACTTTGCCAATTCCAAGAATCTTCCCTTTGTTGTTGTCACCATATGTGACATGACCATGTTTCTTGTGTGTAAGGGAGGAGAACTTGGAGCCATCACCGGTCATGTGCTTGGAGCAACCACTATCAAGATACCAACTTGAGCTCTTGGTCTTCAAGCACACCTACAACACACATTCAAGATTTAACTTTTGGTACCCAAATTGTTTTGGGTCCTTGTGTGTTAGAATTAGGTATGGTGCCTTTAGGGACCCAAACCCTTTTGACTCCAACCTTGGTGTTTATGTTCTTTCTAACATTGCAAGTGGATGCACTATGCCCTTTCCTACCACAATGAAAACATTTAACAAAGGGGCTACTTGAAGTTTTTGAGGAAACAAAGAAGTTCTTATAAGATTTTTGATGGTTGTTTGGATTAAATCCTAAACCGGCTTTTTGGAAAACACATTTTTGTCTCCCTAACAACACATTGAAGTTGTCTCTTCCAAAGGTGAATTTTGCAAGAGTGTTGTTCAAGTCTTCAATTTCTTTTTCAAAAGCTTTGCATGATAAACAAGGTAATGATATGGATGCATTTTCATGTGAGGAACAAATCATGCATGATGAATTAGCATCTATGAGTCCTAAAGTCTCATTTTCAATTTTAAGTTCATTTATCTCCTTGGTTAAAGTAGAAACTTTCTTTGTCAATAGGGAGATTGTCTTATTGGAAGACAAAATCATTTTTGTGAGCCTCAATGATTCATCATGCAATTCTTGAAAGGCATCTTGCAATTCATCATAAGAAGGTGGAGGTTCTAGGTTAGAAGAGGTTACCTCGGTGTCGCTTTCTCCACTTTCTTCTCCTTGAGCCATGAGGCAAAGATGGGCTTCCTCATTTTCAGAATCATCGGAAGAGCTTAAGTCATTGTCCTCCCAAGCTATATATGCTCTTCTTCCTTTCTTTTCCTTGGAGGGTCTTTTCTCAAACTTCTCCATCTTCTTGAGATATATAGGACACTCCATTTTTTCATGTGCCCAGGTTTTCCACATTCATAGCATTTTGGAGGAGTGGAGGATCCTTCTCCTTTGTGATATGCTTTCTTTTGAGGAAACGGTGGTCTTCTTTGAAATCCCTTTTTCTTCAAGAATCTTCCGAATTTTCTCACAAGGAGACTAAGATTCTCCTCACTTAGCTCAATATTTTCAGCATCCTCTTCACCATCTTCATCATCATCTTCAAGTATGGGAGAGGTGGCCTTGAGTGCAATTCCCTTCTTCTTTTGTCATGTTCTTCATTTTGATTGAGCCTACTTAGTTCCAGCTCATGCTCTTGAAGTTTTCCGAATAGGGTGGCTTGAGACATGGTTGATAAATCTCTTGATTCGCAATCGCATTACCTTGGGTTGCCAATTCATGCTTAGACATCTCAAGACTTTGTTAATAAGATCCTCATTAGAAAATGTCTTTCCCAATAAGATGAGATGATTAACAATATGAGTAAATCTCTTTTGCATATCTTGAATACTCTCACCTTGATTCATTCTAAACAATTCATATTCATGAGTAAGAGTGTTTATTCGAGATCTTTTTACCTCACTAGTACCTTCATGAGTTACTTGTAGGGTATCCCACATTTCTTTTGCGGTCTTACAATTTGACACCCTAAAGAATTCATCATACCCCAAAGATGTGGTGATGATGTTCTTGGCTTTCAAATTATATTGAACCCTCTTTTTATCATCATCGGTCCAATCACTTCTAGGTGTATTAATTGTCACACCATCCTTAGTTTGTGTAGGGACAAAAGCACCATTTTCAAGCTGCGTCCCACACATCTAAGTCAATAGCTTTAATAAAAATTTTCATCCTTTCTTTCCAATAGGCATAGCCATCCCCATTGAAATAAGGAGGTCTATTTATAGAAGAACCTTCATTTGAAAAACCATTTGAAGCCATCACTTCTCTTGAAGTCGCTAAGCTCTTTATACAAGAGTCTAGCTCGATACCACTTGTTACCAAGTGGCCTCAATACTCAAGAGGGGGTGAATTGAGTAGTTAAAAATAAGTTCACAAATCTTTCGCAAATCGTTTGACAATCAATTTTCGTTGAAGCTATTGAGTGATCGAAATAATTAAATAGATGAGTTAAGCACTTTTACTAATGAACGTAATAGTCAAGGAGACAATATCCAAATAGAACAAT
Source organism: Ormosia semicastrata (assembly GCA_029884595.1). Classification (NCBI taxonomy): domain Eukaryota; kingdom Viridiplantae; phylum Streptophyta; class Magnoliopsida; order Fabales; family Fabaceae; genus Ormosia; species Ormosia semicastrata. The sequence goes on from JAQQTO010000060.1 coordinate 73,909,745, forward strand.
GAAACAAAGTGCACAAAGATAAACAGAGGAGAGTTTAGAGAAACAAACACGATCGTTTATCCCTGGTTCAATCACTACTCCACTTGTGATCTACGTCCAGTCCCAAGCAACACCTTGAGATTTTCCACTATATCTTCAAGCTTCAATGGGTGCTTGAAAAACCACTACAACCTTGAGCACTCAACAGTATGGGATACCTCACCCAAAAGCTTGAGCCTCTATTTTCCAAGGGATACCTCACCCTTACAATACTTGAGGGATACCTCACCCTCACTAATCAGAAAGTATAAGATTGAAATAGAAGAAGCTCTCTCTAGAGCAAGTGTTTACAAATTGAAGCTCTAATATGCTCTCAAAGATTTTTCACGTTTTTAGTCAGAAAATAGAGCAAGAAATTATTTTAAGAATTGATTCACGTTTTGAAGTATAATGATCAGTTTTTGGTTTTTGGTCAACCGTAAACAAAGACCCAACTTGGGTATTTATAAGTTTCTCAATTAATAGAGCCGTTGGAGGTAGTTGGGCATGCATTTAATGCATTTAATATAGCCGTTGGACGTTGTCAAGATGCGTGTAATCGATTACATATCTCAGGTAATCGATTACATTATTGTTCCAACGTTTTCTGAACTTTCTGGGCTCTGTGTAATCGATTACATTCTTGAGGTAATCGATTACATGGCTTCTGACTTTGCTTGTAATCGATTATAATGATAATGTAATCGATTACAATATCCATGTAATCGATTACATGGCTCGTCGAACGTGTTCTTTGAGTTTCTGGGCTTTGTGTAATCGATTACATATATTGTGTAATCGATTACATTTCTTGTCGAACGTGTTCTTTGCCTTTTCGGGCTTTGTGTAATCGATTACATATTGTGTGTAATCGATTACATGGCCTCTGACTTTCTTTGTAATCGATTACATTGTTCATGTAATCGATTACATGCTTTCTGTTTGATGTGTAATCGATTACAAACATTGTGTAATCGATTACATTTGCCTTTGAACACATTTTTCAAGTCCAATAACTCTTGTAAGTCATTTCCAACACCTCAAGGTACTTGTTTAAACATAAATCCTTTTAAGAGTGTTAGATTTAAAGTTGAAACTCAGGTTTTATTGAAAGCCATGTTTATCTTTGAAATTTCCCATTTATTTTGAAATCATATATATTGAAAAACCATTTGAGAAATCTTGAGAGCATTTAACATTAATGTCCTAAGTCTAAATAACTAATTAAACCTTCTGTCTTCTTTCTTTGATCTTGATTTTTCCTTTTGTGCTTGATCTTCTCTTTTGCTTTTGTTATCATCAAAAACCTTTCGACATGCCTTAGAGACATAAGCATTCACATACGTGACTTAAAAGTATGATTTTTAAGTTACGCGATTTTGAAAACATTGAAAAATTGCTACGTGATTTAGAAAACATGTAAATATTTTTACGCGATTGAGAAAAATGATAGAAAATGGTTATGAGATTTGAAAATGTAACAAAAATGTTATGTGATTGTGAAAACGCATTAAAAATGATACGCGATTGAAAATACAGTAAAGATACTGTAAAGAACAGATGTGCTGAAAGGGAACCTTTTTAATGATGAAATTGAAGGATATGCATTGAAGCATATGATGAAATTGAAACATGCATTGAGATATGCGTGCATTGAATGGAATATAACTGATAGCTATTATGGCCCTTGTGGTTGAAGAGGGAATGAGAATTGAATAGTGAGATCTACGATGGATCTTGGGGGTGTCAAGGCGTGGCGGTCGAACCAGTGGGCAGGGGCAAGTACCTTGTGCCACATGGTGATGCAGTCTGTTACAACGCATTAACGATACTCGACAAGAACATGATTCTTTTCGAAGACTGGAGATTGTCTGTGGGCTAAGGCTAGACAATTAACCAGAGCATTCTTCTCGAAATTGTGAAAACCTCCATGGAGTGAGAAAAACTGTCTAGTATGCATACACATGAGTCAGAACACATATTATTGTGGCATGATAAATGTTCATATGATGTGGCATCATCATTTTATATACTGAGGATATCTGTTAGGATGAAATTGGTACTGGTGATTTAATTGAGATATATGTTTACTGGAAGTATGATGAATTGATAGGGAATTGTAGTGAATTGATAACATGAATGAAACTGTGATATCTGTGCATATGGAATGACTTTGTCATTCGTATCATTCCTTGTTACCGCTTTGGTATTAATGAAAGGGGATCTTACCTCTTTGTTATATTGTTTTGTTGTGCTTGTATTGTTAAAATTATATATAGTAGATGGAATGAGTTTCTTGGACGTGACTAGAGGCAAATATTCTGAGTTTGGTGATAACATCGAGGAGTGACCACCCCGGATTGGTTGGTGTGCAGTTTTAAGGATGAACAGATATATGACGCATCAAGAGGGATACAAGACGGAATAAGTATGTTGAGTTTTTCTCGTTAGTATTTTACCGTGCTATTGAGTAGGACCCGTAATGGGGTTTGCTACGGTTTAGAATTGAGTCTGTAAGTTTTATGTTTCCTAAATAATTGTTAAATATTATATGGTGTCAATAATGTATATTAATCAGTTTAAATCTATTTTTTAGTATTACCTATAAATTTCAATAAGTTTATGTTTTCGTGAAAAGAAATTTTAAAACCCATGTTTTATAACTCAAACCTTTTATGAAATCATTTTTAGATTATGAGCTTGTAGTCGGAAATGTGATGCCCTACAGAGGGTGTTACATGTTCCCCATTGGAAACATAGCTCAACGCACAAGACAGAGTGTTATACGGCCTAGGCCGTGTAATATTACATGGCCGTGTAATCGGGCATTTCAATTTGGGCATGTTTTTAGGTACTTCCAGAGGAGTACACGGCCTAGGCCGTGTAATTTGACACGGCCGTGTATTCCAGACCGTGTAATTTGACACGGTCGTGTACTTTAGGTAATGAGGAATGGTTGGGCTTTCTAGTCCCTCAGAGGCTCACGACCTCATTGGACACTCATTATAAGACTTGGTATCAAGCTAGAACTTAGTTAATCAAATGAATGGACCCTTAATTAGGAATTCATAACGTGGAAAGAATAAAGAACACGACTTTATCCTATAGTTTAGAGTGAGGTGTGGATAAAGAAAGAACATGAGTATAGGTGAGGTTGTGAGGAGCATAAATAATAGTTTAAGTGGGCTACGTACAAAACTAAAGGAAGATGATCATAATGCTATGATTTGAGAAGTAATAACTTTTAAAAATACCAATGGAAAATTAAGGCATTTATGGTTTAGGGGAAAGGAAAAGAATTATTGAAAATCAATTTGATGAGTATCTTGTAATTGAAAGTAACAATATGAGTTCTGTGTTTATATGAATGATGACTTTTTGTATTATGTGATAAAGCATGCATGATTATTGAAATATACACGATTGAAATCCTTGTGATGGCATGCATTGACATTGCATTTTTGGAACCGAAGTACCGGACCTAGAAACATCAGGTGGATGATTTACTTGGATATGGTTTGCTTTTATAACCAGAAACATCAGATAAACGATTTAGTCAGAAAAGACTGGTTATCAGAGGAAACCCAGATATCAGTGGTATTATGTAGTCGCATGGACGATTATATAATATCATTGATGCAAATGGTATTGAAATAATTGTACGGACGGTTGCTTTAATACCATTGGGAATGGTACAGCGATGGTTGATTTCATAGAGTATGCATTGAGAGAGTCCGTTGAACTATTGTTAAGGCCATGTTGCCTAGGAGTTGAATCACACCATAGTGCAGGTACGAATAGACCAATGTAGGTCATATTGTTGACCTTGGGGGCGTCGGGGCACGGGCGTCTCACAGCAGACAGTTGGTAGCCCCTCTGGGCAGTGGGACAAACCGATGCAAACGAACTAACGATCCGGACCGAGACACTGTCCTATATCGCAATCTTGTGGGAATGTCGCTGTTTAAAACCTTGTTGTGTAAAATTATTGATTTTCTGGAAAGCACTTATTTTAGGCTGACGAGATACTAGCATGTCTCTTTGATCATTCTCTCTGATGTTTGTGTCTAGCTCCATGGAGTAAGAGATGAGTACATTATACATGAGGGTGGTCAGCATACGCAATGTGTATATGTATGGTCAGTTCACATTTTGTCATGGCATGGTCAACATGCATATTGTGGTGACATAATTATTATTTATATATCTATGGTGGATATCTGTTGTTATAGTGCTGTTCATATTTATATTATTGTGGAATATGCATTCTGATGATATCTATGCAATTGATGACTTGAGTATATTTGTAATATCTGTATGTATGGAATGATTTCGTTATTCGTATTATTTTCCTTTGTTGTCTTGTTAGTAATGATGTAGGATATCTCACCTCTTGCTTGCATTATTCTTGTTCTATGTGATTTTTGGATTAAAGACTATAAAGGGGATGAGGTTGAATCTCCTAGATTTTACTTAGTTTGATCTCCTGCGTTCGGTGGGGGCAACAAGAATGGGTTCTATTAGTTTCGTCAAGATTGTGTTCACTGGGGGTGTCAGTGCTAGGCGAGTCGACTGAGTCGGCAAGCGTATGCAGTATGTTGGGGATCTGATCTTGACCGTGAGGAGGACCGTGATGAAGATCCTATCTTGATTCTCACCACATCAGTGCATCTGGAGTATACCTTACCCATTCGGGAGCTATGGAGTGATCTGATTCATACCACTAGAGAGGATGAGGATTCTATGGCATCAGTAGCTAGGGCACCTGCCCGTGAGACCGCACTCTGTCTTATCCTAGCATCTTCTGATGAACCAGGGGAGAATCCCGAGATAGATCCGATGGAGTGTCCAACTCCTTAGTCATGGTGTCATTAAGGGTAGTTTATGTTTTCTTTTGCATTACCTGTATAAAGGTTCTTTTGAGTACATGTATATTTTAAGATAATTATCCAGTCTTATATGTTGTATTTTGAGTATATCTTGTTAAATTATATTTTCAAATGACAGCATGTGTATCTATTCATTTGTGGCTCATATTTTCTTTATATGCAAAATGATTAAATTTGGAAACTTGTTATTTGAGTTGTGATACGCCAAAAATTCAGTGACTGTGGTATAATGACGATTGTACCGTGGTTACTAAATCGAGGGGTGTTACATTAGGTGGTATCAGAGCAGTTCATCCTGTTGAGCCGGGGTTTGGACTGACTATGCTTAGACATGTTAGAAATTTCTTTGTATGTTATGCGCCTCCTTGTCTCTTAATTGAGACACTTGGGAAAGGAAGGCATGACTTGCCATAGGTTGAATGTTGGTAGCTACTATTGCATAGTTACATGATATTGAGTATTGGCCCACTCAATGTGTAATGTTTTGTGTGGATGGGAAATTATGACTTCACCTAGGCTTATTAAGGGAATAGGAGTTCTTTTAATAAGAAGCTCAGCTGGTATGACTGAACTTATTTAGGATTTGCTTGCATTTACACCCTTGTTGTGTTACCTCTAGAATTGTTTGAGCCAATGGGGTTAGAAAAAGGGTAGTTAAATAGGACTTGCAAGGTCTGTGGACTGAGGCATCCAAAGGGCTTTAGAGAACCAATTTTCTTGGGAAAAGAGTATTTGGTGTAAGTAAGGTTCGAGGAGCTACTTGGGAGTTAAGGACTTACAGGAAATCGAGTTATAGAAGGCAATGAAGGAGCTCAAGTTAGAGTCTTTTGGGTTTGTCTTGTTATGTTGTGTGACTCTTTGTGTTTGGTTTCTGAAATGAGACAATAATGTTTGAATTGATTGTTTTTGATTTTCCTTATGTTTCAATTTGTTTGTCCTTGAAGAGAGGCAATGGCTCGGGGTAGGCGTAAGCGTGTGAATGTAGGGAGTGAAGATGGTGATATGACTCAGACAGCAGGAGTAATGTAGAGAGCCGCCCGGCAGCAAAAACTGATAGCGGAGATTCAGAATCTGTCAAATGTGGATCAATCTTCGGATGCGAGACCTTGTAATTTTGGGCCATCGAGGGTCCACAAAGGGAAGAAGCGTAAGGCCAATTAGTTTCAGCAGAAACTGTATTCACGATGACCGAGGAAGCAACAACAACAACAAACACATGAAGGAGGTGCAAGTGGTAATAAATCCAATCCGACCGTGATATCTTTACCAAAATGTAAAAAGTGTGGAAAGAACCATTCAATGAGGGAAGGTAAGATCAAGAGGGTAATCTGCTTCAAGTGTGGAAAGGACTACTTAACAAAGGACTGTACGATCGAATGAGTAATTTGTTTCAAGTGCGGAAAGCCAGGACATGTGGCTAGAAATTGTACTTTGCATAGGACAAAGCCTTCCGTTAAAGATGTATGTGCTTCAAAATCTCACGAAGAAGGGAAAGTTAATTTCTCAAGTAGAGAAAAAATATCTCAGACTGAAGACCTAAACGAGGGAGATTGTACTACAATAGATGACCCTGTGATTTTACTATATAATTCTGTGGGTAACCCATTCCTTTATGACACATGACTGTATGAGTCCATTAGGGTCATTTGTGTCTTCGTCATTTTTTTTTACTAAGTTATTTTTACTTCTGCTATTAAGAACTTATTGTCGATAGCCAAGTCGTTTAAATAATCCTATGACCTGTTAAAGACTGAATCTTTCTGTTAATTGGATTTGTGTACCTTCTTCATAAATTTGATGTGATTTTGAAAATGGATTGGTTATTTCTCCAACCATATCCTGTTAAATTATTCCAATCAAACTTTAGTGTTTCTTGAGACAAAGATTTCTGGATTTGGGTCCATGAAGCTCAGTCCTAAATTTTATTAAACCATGTCAAAATCTTCATCGGATGGGTCCGGTAGTATACTAAGTGACTTCACTATCTTTTCCTTTTAGCCTTATAATGTTTCTAGTGCACTTCGATTGAGGAGATGTGTTCCTGAATTCAAACCATAACATGGCACCGAATATAGTACTATTAGGTAAGAACTTGCCCTATGAGACATTTCCTGTTAAGATCGAGGATAGATGGTTTGATAGATCAACCAAAGGAAGCCACTGTTCTCTCCAAGATGAGCTTATGTTCTGGACTATCATCAAGTTCATTTGAAGGTAGAAGAATGTTTTCAAGATAGCTTTTTAGACGCATTATGGGCACTACAAGTGTTTAGTAGCGTTGTTTCGTGCAACAAACACTTCAATAGCATTCATCGATTACGTGAATAGAATTTTCTTCCCCTTTGAAACAGATTTGTCATTGTCCTTGTTGGTGACATTCTGATCTATTCTTAATGTTCGAAGGAACTTACTGAACCTCTCGTTGTGATTCTTCAAATCCTGAAGAAGGAGAAGGAGATATGTGTGAAGTTGTCCAAGTGCGAATGTTGGTTAGAGGCAATTCAACTTTCAGGTCACGTAATCTCAAAGGAAGGAATTGCTATAGATTCGTCGAAAGTTGAAGCAGTTCTTCAATGGGAAAGATTGAAGACTGCAACATGAATTCATAGCTCCACGAGATTGACTAGTTATTATTGACGATTCATCAAAGGATTTTCTAAGATAGCAGGACCTCTCACTCAGCCTACGAGAAAGAATCAAGCTTTTTCTATGGATCAAGGCATGTGAAGAAAGTTTTCAAGAGTTAAAGAGATGATGGACTACTACGCGATCCCAGTGAAATTGTGATGTTTTGCATCAGGGTTTAGGATGGGTGCTTGTGCAGAATAGGAAGGTGGTAGCTTGTGCTTCAAGGCAATCGGGAGTACATGAGAGGAACTACCCCACACAAACTTGGAGTTAGCCGTTGTGTGTTTGCGTTGAAAATATGGAGGCATTTTCTACATGGAGCAACATTTAACATCTGCAGAAATTATTAGAGTCAGAAATATCGGCTTGATTAGACGGAGTTAAATATGAGGCATTACATGGACAATGGTGTAAGGCACCTTTGTGTTGGCACCAAGATAGTGAAAGGATTGCAATTGGACCCGAGCTTGTACAATATGCAACGAATAAAGTTAAGATAACTCAGGAAAGGATGCAAATAATTCAAGGGGAAAAGAAATTACGTTAGTAAAAGTGATTTGAAAGGATGTAATTGGAGATATAGCATGGGAACTAGAAGATGAACTGAAAGAACAATAGTCGCGTTTGTTCTAAATTATAATGAATTTCAGGGACGAAATTCTTTTTTAGAAGGGGAGAGTTGTAACATCCCAAAAATTATTTGTTTTATGATAAATAGTCATTTTAGAATATTTGTGATTTTTGTGAATTTTTGTGGATTTTTCCAGGAAAGTTGAATATTTTAATATATTTCTCGTTTTGCATATGCACTAAGTGGAGCCAGGAAAATAAAATATTTTTCCTGAGACAGGTAAACTTTGAACTGTAGAAACATCGACGGGGGATCTTACAAAACCCGAGGTCGGGCACAGTTTACAAGTTTTATGTTTTTCAAGAATTTATCTGATAAATAAAATCGTAGTATATTTTATTATCTATGGGACAATAAAATATTATTTCTGCTAACTGTAACATTTGTCCACTGGATAATAGCTCTAACAGATTATTTCTATCTAGTTACTTTTATGATATCATCTAGTGACATCACATTTCACTTTATTGAGAACCGTGCGAAGCTTCTCAAGGAAGCTTGGAAGCTTCCTTGAAGCTTCCCACACACACTCTCTCTACTCTCAAATTTGGGCTCCACGTTTTGGAGGGAAGAAAATATGACAATATTGTCATCTTTTCACAAAGAGTTACTTCACTTTTTCACCTAAAATCTATCACTTTCTCTCTCTACCCTTCATCTTTTCTCTCTTCTTTCTCTCTTCTATCTCATGTTCTCTCCTCTCTTCTCCAAAATCCACACGGCCAAGCCACTATGGGAGGCCACTCAAGCTAATTTGCTCAAGCTGATCTAAGATCTTGACTCCTCTCATCACTTTGAAGCCTTCCTCTTTGGAGATCTTCTTTTTGATTCCTTCATCTCCGTCATCTTCTACCAAGATCTAAAGCTTGAAGCTTTGAGGTAAAGTCCATGGCTTTCTTCCTTTCTCATCTCATTTTCGTGGTCCTTGGCCACCATTGTGACCAAAGACTCTCTCTTCAAGCTTTGATTTTGGATTTCTTGGGTTTGATCATCCTAGAGTTTTCTTGGTTGGTGGTGGAAATCTATCAAGGAGCCTACTTCCTTTGTTGGCTCTTAAGGTAAGAGGGAGATAATTCTCTTCAACCAATCTTGGTGGTGAGGAAGCATCTTTGGTGTTGATGGTGAGGAATCCATTTATGGGTTTCTCACTTTATTTGTGATTTTTGATAATGTTATGATTTGAATGTGTTGTATGATTTTCTATGCTTGATATTGTGAATCTTGATGGATTTATAAGTGTCTAAATGCTTAAATATGTATATGAATTTGTACCCATTTGATTTGGAGGCTTGAAGAAGCTCATTTGCATAGATTCTGGGCAAGATTCACGGGCTGTGTGGGTTTACACGGCCCAGGCTGTGTTCCCCACTAGAAACACAGCTCAACGCACAAGACAAAGTATTACACGGCCATGTAATCGGGCATTTCAATTTAGGCATGTTTTCAGGTACTTCTAGAGGAGTACACAGCCTAGGCTGTGTAATTTGACACGGCCGTGTACTCCAGGCCATGTAATTTGACACAGCCGTGTACTTTAGGTAATGAGGAATGGTTAGGTTTTCTAGTCCCTCGAAGGCTCACGACCTCATTGGACACTCATTATGAGACTTGGTATCAAGCTAGAACTTAGTTAATCAAATGAATGGACCCTTAATTAGGAATTCATAATGTGGAAAGAATAAAGAGCACGACTTTATCCTATAGTTTAGAGTGAGGTGTGGACAAAGAAAGAACATGAGTATAGGTGAGGTTGTGAAGAGCTTAAATAATAGTTTAAGTAGGCTACATATAAAACTAAGGGAAGATGATCATAATGCTGTGATTTGAGAAGTAATAATTTTTAAAAACACTAATGGAAAATTAAGGAATGTATGGTTCAGGGGAAAGGAAAAGAATTATTGAAAATCAAATTGATGAGTATCTTGTAATTGAAAGTAACAATATGAGTTCCGTGTTATATAAATGATGACTTTTTGTATTATGTGATAAAGCATGCATGATTATTGAAATATGCACAATTGAAATCCTTGTGATGGCATGCATTGACATTGCATTTTTGGAACTGAAGTACCAAACCTAGAAACATCAGGTGGATGATTTAGTCAGATGTGGTTTGCTTTTATAACCAAAAACATCAGATAGACGATTTAGTCAGAAAGGACTGGTTATAAGAGGAAACCCAAATATCAGTGGTATTATGTAGTCGCATGGACAGTTATATAATATCATTTATGCAAATGGTATTGAAATAATTGTATGAATAGCTGCTTTAATACCATTGGAAATGGTACAATGGTGGTTGATTTCATTGAGCATGCATTGAGAAAGTCCATTGAACTATTGTTAAGGTCATGTTGCCTAAGAGTTGAATCATACCTTAATGCAGGTGCGAATAGACTAATGTAGGTCATGTTGTTGACCTTGGGGGCGTCGGGGCGCGGGTGTCTCACAGCGGACATTTAGTAGCCCCTCTGGGCCGTGGGACAAACCGATGCAAAGGCACCGACGATCCGGACCGAGACATTATCCTATATCGTGATCTTGTGGGAATGCCGCTGTATAAAGCCTTGTTGCGCAAAATTATTGATTTTTTGGAAAGCACTTGTTTTAAGCTGACGAGATACTGGCATGTCTCCCTGATCATTCTCTCTGATGTTTGTGTCTAGCTCCATGGAGTAGGAGATGAGTATATTGTACATGAAGGTGGTCAACATACGCATTGTGTATATGTATGGTCAGTTCACATATTATCATGGCATGGTCAACATACATATTGTGGTGACATAATTATTATTTATATATCTATGATGGATATCTATTGTTATAGTGCTGCTCATATTTATATTATTATGGAATATGCATTCTGATGATATCTATGCAATTGATAACTTGAATATATTTGTAATATCTGTATGTATGGAATGACTTCGTTATTCGTATTATTTTCCTTTGCTGCCATGTTAGTAATGATGAAGGATATCTCACCTCTTGCTTGCACTATTCTTGTTCTATGTGATTTTTTGATTAAAGACTGTAAAGGGGACAAGGTTAAATCTCCTAAATTTTACTTGGTTTGATCTCCTGCATTCAGTGGGGGCAACAAGAAGGGGTTCTATTGGTTTCATCAAGATTGTGTTCATCGGGGGTGCTAATGCTAGGCGAGTCGACTGAGCCAGCAATTGTATGCGGTATGTTGGGGATCTGATCTTGACCGTGAGGAGGATCGTGATGAAGATCCTATCCTAATTCTCACCGTATCAGTGCATCTGGAGTTTGCCTTACCCATTCAGGAGCTATGGAGTGATCTGATTCATACCCCTAGAGAGGACGAGGATTCTATGGCATCAACAGCTAGGGCACCTGCCCGTGAGACCGCACTCTGTCTTGTCCTAGCATCTTGTAATGGACCGGGGGAGGATCCCGAGATGGATCCGATGGAGTGCCCAACTCCTTAGTCGTGATGTCATTAAGGGTAGTTTATGTTTTCCTTTGCATTACTTGTGTAAAGGTTTTTTTGAGTACATGTATGTTTTAAGGTAATTATCCAGTCCTATGTGCTATATTTTGAGTATATCTTGTTAAATTATATTTTCAAATGAAAACATATGTATCTATTCATTCGTGGCTCATATTTTCTTTATATGCAAAATGATTAAATTTGGAAACTTGTTATTTGAGTTGTAGCACGCCAAAAATTTAGTGACTGTGGTATAATGATGATTGTGCCGTGGTTACTAAATCGAGAAGTGTTACAGTTTCTCTAACTTTTCATAAATGCCCAACCTCTTAAATTTATAGCCAAATGTAATTAAGAGCCGTTGAGGGTAGCTAGAAACATTAAATGCTCTTAATAGAGCCGTTGTGCGTGTTTTTTGGTTACCAAAATAACCAATTAAGAGGTTGTTCTAATTGGTTAAGAGCCTCAAAAGTTGACTCCTGATTCATCAACTAACTAAGTATAGGAAGTGCCTAATCGGTTAGGAGTCTCAAAAATTGACTCCTGATTCATCAACTAACCGATTAGAGGAAGTGCCTAATCGGTTAGGAGTCTCAAAATTTGGCTTTTGACTTTCACAATAAGAGGAAATGCCTAATCGGTTAGGAGCTTTTAAAATTTTCTTCTGACTTGCCCAATAACCGATTAGAGGAAGAGCCTAATCGGTTAGGGGCTTTTAAAAATGGCTCATGACTTGCTCAATAACTGATTAGAGGAAGGGCCTAATCAGTTAGGAGCTTTTAAAAAATCTTGACACGCTTCAATTTTAGCAAATAACCTATTATGTGAACAGTAATAACCTATTATTAGTTTGTCAAGAAAGCAAGATTTCCAAAGGATTTTTCAATCTTTCTAAAACCATTTTGCTCAAACTTAAACATCATTTTCACAAGTATAAATCCTGATTTTGTAAATTTATTTAGGTTGACTAAGAAAACCAATTGATGACCTTAGTATAAATCCTATAAATATCTTTACACAAGATCTAAGACTTATATTCTAAGCTTGAAGCTCTTTGGGACTTGTCCTTTGCATTTTCCTTCCTTTCTTTGTTTGTTATCATCAAAATCATTGTTTTAGTCAATGCTAATCACATTCTCCCCCTTTTTGATGATGACAAACTACTATTGAGAAAAGGTTAGTTCAAATAAATATTGGAATTCATAAAAGGTTTTAGAGACTTACTCCCCCTCTATTTTTCAAGAGGTGATTGAATCAGAGATGCACAGCTCCTCCTTTGTTTTGGAATCCCAAGACCATTGAAAATATACCTTCTGTTATTTTACCTTTCTTTTCTCAAAACCAAAAACCTTATCCCCCTTTTGTCATGATAAAAGAAAGACAATATATATATTTGGAGAGGGTGCTCATAACCATTACTATGTAACAAATATCTAGTAATAATCCAGCAACAATGTAAGCAAATTTTAACAGTCCATTAAAAAAAATCTAAGTCATACTAATCATAGTTAGGCATGTCATGATTCTAAGATAATGAACATCATATCCAAAAGATAGCTTTCTAGATAGCGACGCTCAAGCCTATCCAGGCGATCTTCTATGACACTTAAGCGATCATAGATGATTGTGTTGCTGTGTTCTTGATAAGTTTTAAGATCTACAATGCGGGTTTCAATACTAACTTGCATGTTTGCAATGGCTTCCAAGATGCGATCATCATTAGTGGCAAGAGCCTCTTCCATAGGGACGTCAACAGAGGCAGCGAGAATTCTTCCTTGCTGTGCTGCTGCCTCACGTCCACGACCGTAAACCCATTCACCATTCACTTTCTTCACTTGTATACGGTTTAGATAGGCAACTCCAAACTTGTGGGGACCGATAGTGTGAATAACTCCATCATCCTCTAAGCTGACCTTATATTGATCTAGGATTTTAGTAACCAATAAGGTGTAAGGAAGATCTATCATTGCCTTTTCTTTAGCTTTCATCATGTAATGCATGATGTAATGAAGCCAATTGATCTTCATGCGTCTTTTAAGTGCCCACAACAGGAAAATGTCTTCTTCTTCAACTAAGGTATAGTTGCTTGCCCTTGGTACCAGGATATGTGTGACTACAAAGTGAAGAAGACGATCTTGTAAATTCAGAAGACTAGTAGTGAAAGATCCTTTGGCACTTGAATGCCCGGTTGAAGCATGCTTGCTACTGCTTGATCTCGATCAAATCCCTCCCATGAGCTGTGATTTTCCACAAGAAGTTTATCTCTAGAATAAGTGAGACCAAACAAGGGAGTCCACTGACTTGGGGACACAATGATTTTATGCCTCTTAAATTCAGAAACTAGATTTCTACCAACAATGTTTAAATTGCAGAAATAAACTTTTATGGGTTCAAGATAGAAGTACCAGGCGTTGGTGGCGATAAGAGTTTTCAACCTATGAAATTCTAAGAGCTCTGTGAGGGATGTGAATCCTTCTTTGACGAAGAAGTCCCAATCCATGTATTTGGGCTGAATGAGGTGTCGCGCGTGAAAATGTAGTGTGTATGCCTTAATTTGATTTTTGTGGGAGAAGTACCTCCCAATGTTGAGGCTAATTGAGAAGTCTTGGTCAGTGGGTGTTGGCAGGGGTACATCAGGATTTTTGGAGCGAGAACGCTTGAGGTGAGATGAACTGCTTGCCATGGTTGAAAATAGAGGCTAGGGCTCAGTTTAGAAGAGAGAAAGTGTGAGGGAAGATGAAAATTTGGAAGAAGATAGAAGTTTTGATTAGTGGAAAGTGATGGAAAGTGATGGAAAGTGATGGAAAATGAGTTTTAGTGGTGGATTTTGGTTGGATTTGGAGTAGGAGAGGTGTTTGAGTGAGTGGGTATGAGTAGGTGCTTGAGGAAGAAGATGACAATGGAGGAAAGGGAGTCATCGGTGAATGAAGGGGGCTCTCAGTTGGGAGGTTATGAAGCCCAATAATCGGTTCCAGGGGGTTGCGTAACCGGTTAGGTGGGTTAAAAAGTGTGGCCTCTAACCGGTTAGAGAATGGCTCTAATCGGATAGTGTCTGGTTGCAGAGAGCACCAGGATACTCCAATTCTCCAATAATCGATTAGTGAAGTGTCCTAATTGATTATTTTGCTTGGCATAGAGCACTTCACCTTGACAAAATAATTCCAAAAACCTAAATAGCATATTATTTTCTTCTTCTAACTGATTATTGCACTTCCAAAACCAAAAATTCTTCAAGAAATCAGTCCTTAAAACACCAATTTATTCCATCTTAACTTGGTTTCATTTCCATCAACACTAACCACTTCAAAAGCATCTCAAACATAATTTTTTTTTCTTCAAGAGAACGAGAAAACAATTTTCTTCAGCAGGAACATGATTAAAGGAAATTGGGGGACTTAAGCATGGATCAAGCACCTGCAAAACAAATTTGAGGGACACTTTGATGCTCAATTCAGTATTGGATTCAAGATAAAATGTAAGATAATTATGCAATGAACTCAATTATGTCACATTATACAGTAAGATTGTTCATTATGCAGAAAAATTGTGCAGCAAAAGGTTAGATGTATGATTGGTCTAATATGCTAAGTTCACTTCTTATATAAAATAATGCTTCTTTGTTTAATGGTTTAGTGAAGATGTCAGCTAGTTGTTTAGTGGTTTCAACAAATTCAAGCATGCAATCCCCTTTTTGAACATGATCCCTTATGAAATGGTGCCTTATCTCTATGTGTTTTTTTCTTGAGTGCAAAATGGGATTTTTAGACAAATTGATTGCACTAGTATTATCACACCTTATAGGGATATGATCAAGCTCAATACCATAGACTACGTGAGGCACCTTTAGGGTACCACAAGCCTATTTGTGAAGTGCTTATTAGATATTTCATAATTCTTTTTACAGTACCTAGGTGTGATTCTTTAGGATTTGCTTGAAATCTAGCACACATGCACACACTAAACATAATATCAGGCCTACTTGCTATAAGAAAAAAGAGTGAGCTAATCATACCTCTATATTGTGTGATTTCCACAGATTTACCTCTTTCATCCTTATCCAAATAATAAGAAGTGCTCATTGGTGTAGCCATATGCTTGGTATTGTCCATTCCAAATTTCTTGAGCAGCTCCTTGCAATACTTGGATTGACTTATGAAAGTCCCATCTCTTGTTTGCTTGATTTGGAGACCAAGGAAGAAGTTGAGCTCACCTATCATTGACATTTCAAATTCATTTTGCATAATATTGGCAAATTCCTTACAATGAGAGTTTTTAGTAGCACCAAATATTATATCATCAACATATATTTGAAACAAGAAGAATGTTATGCTTTTTATGCTTGATGAAAAGAGTAGTGTCGGCCTTTCCTCTAGAATAGTCTTTTTCTAAAAGGAACTTGCTCAACCTTTCATACCAAGCTCTAGGGGCTTGTTTTAAGTCATACAAGGCCTTTTTTAATTTAAAGACATGGTTGGGTAGTTCAAATTTTTAAAACTAGGAGGTTGTTCCACATACACTTCTTCTTGTATAAAACCATTTAACAAAACATTTTTAACATCCATTTGAAAAAGTTTGAAATCCATGATGCATGCATATGCAAGTGGCATTCTTATGGCCTCTAATACAGCTATAGGAGCATATGTTTCTTCATAATTTATTCTTTCTTCTTAATTATATCCTTTTGCAACCAACCTAACTTTATTTCTTCTTATTAAGCCTGTTTCATCAAGTATGTTCCTAAAGACGCATTTGGTGCCAATTATGGGATGATCGTTGGGCCTTGGAACTAATTCCCAAACTTGATTTCTCTCAAATTGGTTTAGTTCTTCTTACATGGCTAAGATAGCCTGTTTCATCAAGTATGTTCCTAAAGACGCATTTGGTGCCAATTATGGGATGATCGTTGGGCCTTGGAACTAATTCCCAAACTTGATTTCTCTCAAATTGGTTTAGTTCTTCTTACATGGCTAAGATCCAATGTTCATCATTAATGGTCTCATTTATGTCTTTAGGTTCAACTTAAGAGACAAAAGTCAAATGGTTACATGCATCTCTAAGAGAGTTTCGAGTGATTAGCCCTTTTGATACATCACCTATCACTTTGTCAAGAGGATGATATCTTGATGCCCTCCATTCCTTAGGAAGGTCCATGATTGTGAATCCTCTTGCCTTAGGGGATCAAATGAGCTTTCTTCTTGCTTTTTGGCTTCCTTTTCTTGATTCTCCAAGTGAGTCTTTGCCAAACTTTCTGCAACATCATCAACCAAATCCTTTCTTGGACCATTTGGGTTAGTTTCATCAAATGTAACATGAATTGATTCCTCAATGGTCATTGTTCTTTTATTATAAATTCTAAAGGATTTACCACTAAGAGAATAACCAAGAAATATTCCCTCATCGGATTTAGCATCAAACTTGCTTAGGTTATCTTTTCCATTGTTTAAAACAAAGCATTTGCAACCAAAGACATGAAAGTGTGAGATGTTTGGTTTCCTTTCTTTGTATAGTTCATAAGTGGTTTTCTTTAAAATTGGCCTTATTGAAGTCCTATTCATAACATAATAAGCAGTACTTACCGCATCTGCCCAAAAGTACTTAGAAAGGTTTGTCTCATTGAACATAGTTCTTGCTAACTCCTCTAAAGATCTATTTTTCCTTTCAACCACTCCATTTTTTGTGGAGTTCTAGGAGCAGAAAAATTATGCTCAATGCCATTTTCGTTGCAAAACATTTCAAATTCTTGATTTTCAAATTCCCCACCATGATCACTTCTTATGGATGCAATGCTACAATTTTTCTCATTTTGAATTACCTTTGCAAGTTTTCTAAATGCATGGTAGGCATCATTCTTATGAGCAAGGAACAGAGTCCATGTATATCTTTAGTAATCATCCACAATCACAAGAGCATCGTAATTACCCCAAAAGCTCATAGTTCTTGATGGTCCAAAAAGATCCATATACAAAAGTTGCAAGGGTTTAGTAATGGAAATAACATTTTTAGCTTTGAAAGAGACCTTTACTTGTTTACCCTTTTGACATGCATCACAAAGTCTATTTTTCTCAAAATTGAGCTTTGGTAAACCAATTACTAAATATTTAGAAACATGTTTGTTTAGGTGATCCATATGAAAGTGAGCAATTCTCCTATGCCATAGCCATGAATCACTCTCTTTACTTATAAGACATTTTTCATTTTGAGAGGTAATATCATCAAGATTAATCATATATATGTTATCAACTCTATAACCAACAAACTTAACTTGTTTATCATTTTTGCCTTCAATTATGAAACAATTTGAGTCAAAGATAATTCTATTTCCTTTATCACACAATTATCTTATGCTAAGCAAGTTATGTATGAGTCTTTCTACATACAAGACATTTTCAATTGAAGTAGAGGGATTCTTACCAACTTTTCCAACTCCAAGGATCCTTCTTTTATTGTTGTGCTCATATGTGACATGTTCATGCTTCTTTGGTGCAAGGAATGATAACTTGGATCCATCACCTGTCATGTGCTTGGAGCAACCACTATCAAGATACCAACTTGAGATTTTGGTCTTCAAGCACACCTACAACACACTTTCAAGTTTTAACCTTTGGTACCCAAATTCTCTTTGGTCTTTGTGTGTTAGCATTTGGCGAGGTGCACATAGGAACCCAAACCCTCTTAGTTCGAACCTTAGTATTGATGTTCTTTCTTATATTATATGTTGATGCACTATGTCCTTTCTTACCACAATGAAAAAATTTGATAAATGGGCTACTTGATGTACTTGAGGAAGCAAAGAAATTTTTATAAGACTTTTGTTGGTTATTTGGATTATATCCCAAACTGGCTTTTTGAAAAACACATTTTTGCTTCCCTAGTAACACATTTAAATTGTCTCTTCTAAAGGTAAATTTTGCAAGATTATTTTTCAAATCCTCAACCTCCTTTTCAAATGATTTACATGATGAGCAAGGTAACTGAATGGATGCATTCTTAAGTGAAGAGCAAGTTATGTATAATGAGTTAGCATCAATAAGTCCTAAGGTCTCATTTTCAATTTTAAGTTCATTGATTTCCTTGTTCAACATAGAGACTTTATTTACCAATAAGAAAATTGTTTTATTTGAAGATAAAACTATTTTTGTGAGCCTTAAGGATTCATCATATAATTCTTGAAAAGCATCTTGTAATTCACTGTAGGAAGGTGAAGAATCTAGGTTTGAAGATGTTACCTCAATGTTGCTTTCTTCCTCTTCTTCACCTCTAGCCATGAGACATAGATAAGCTTCTTCATTTTCTGAACTATCGGAGGAGTCCATGTATTGTCTTCCTATGCTATGTAGGCTCTCATTCCTTTCTTTTCTTTAAGGGGTTTCTTCTCAAACTTCTCTGATTTCTTAAGATATATGGGACATTCCATCTTCATATGCCCCAGTTTACCGCATTCATAACATGTTGGAGTTGATGAGGTTGCTTCCCCTTTGTGATAGGTCTTCTTGGGAGGAAAATGTGCTCTTCTTTATAATCCTTTCTTCTTTAAGAATGTAACACCCCACGAAGGGCATTACATTTCAGACTAACTCCTTTTAATTCTTTACCTAAGTTATAAAATATTTGATATTATTTTAATACAAGTCTCAAAATTACTTTTTCACGGATAACATAAACTTACTGAATTTTAGAAACTCAAGACATAAAACTGAATAATATACTTTACATATAAACAAAGTTTACTACAACCATATGTACATTATACTTATATACCCAAAAACATAAACGTCTAACCTAACTAACCTAGACTGGCCCAAATTCATAACATCTAAAGAAAAGAGTC
The DNA here is from genome assembly GCA_029884595.1 of Ormosia semicastrata. Taxonomy (NCBI): domain Eukaryota; kingdom Viridiplantae; phylum Streptophyta; class Magnoliopsida; order Fabales; family Fabaceae; genus Ormosia; species Ormosia semicastrata. The sequence continues at coordinate 73,929,196 of JAQQTO010000060.1, forward strand.
CTCCTCAGAAGATAAATTCCCTAGCCGGGAATGTCTTGACGGATAGAAATCTGAGCAAAAGATATCTCGGAGTCCTCCCTAAGAGTATAGTGAAGATCATTCCACAACTCCCTGATAGGTAAAACAAACTCTACATATGCAACAGTAAAAGAAGAAGTAGTGACTCCATGTCGAGTCCTACTTACAGATAGAGTACTGTCACCACAATACTCTATATGCTCTGTGTCCTAATGGATACGCCAAGCATTAGCACCTTCAAGAAACTGTAGTCTAAACAAACCTAGCATATCCCTCCTTGCTGCCATCGCAGTCTTCACAGACGTAAGCATAAAACAGAAATAGACAGAACAATACAATAAAGAGGTGAGATCCCCTACATCAATACCATCATGGCAGCAAAAAAACAATAATGACAATAATGTCATTCACATACAATAATATCACAGAACAATAAGTATAATCATGTTATCAACTAACAGATAATTTAATAATGTATATCACAATAACATGAATACTAATCATACCACAAAATAAGTACATTGACCATACCACAACCATATGTATATTGACCATGCTTAGGCACAATGAATTAACCCCCCTTATGTACAATGCACCCATTTCCTACTCCATGGAACTGGACACAATTTCAGAGAGAATGATCCAGAAGATATGTCTGTATCTCGATTGCCATGGCCCAAGTGCTATAATTTATCAATGTGTACATCAAGGCATAATACAAGACAATCTACGCCGGATCGGGAATAGAAATAGTATTGTGTCGAGATCGTTGGTACGTTTGCATCGGTCACCACTTCACAGTAGCACTTTCTAACTGACCATATGTGGAATTTCGCATCTCGATGCCTCCAAGATCCATTATAGACCATCACTACGCAATTTGCACCCATACTTTGGTGTAATTCAACTCTTAGGCAACAATAGCCTTAATAGACACCGACTGACAAATAATGTATGATCAATGACTCTATGCACATTACAAACCTTTACCAGCTATAACCATAAGTTAATATATATTCGGGTCAAATACATTAGCTTAACAACAAATTACTATATTTCTCAATCGTGTAACATTTTTATCGTATTTTCACAATCGCTTAACACTTTTGTTACGTTTCTAAATCGCATAACATTTTTTCAACATTTTCTCAATCGCGTAGAGACTTTAAAACGTTTTCTCAATCACGTAGCTAAAAATCATCATTTTTAAATCGTGTAAGAGTTTTTCTACGTATTTTCAATCGCGTAAAACATTTTCTTAATATTCTAAGCTTAAATTAAAACTTTTCTCATTTAATATCAAAATTGGACTTTAATTCCATTATATCCTTAATAAATCACCTTTAAATAATATTTCTAACATTTTTATAATAAACCACCTCCAAATAATATTTCCTAACGTTTTTCACAAAAATTTATATTATCTAAATTAATTCAAGATATCTCAAAATCTTTGTTCTTTATTCTTAATAAAACTTTCTTAAATAAAATATTTTAAACTCCAAACTATCATTAAAAATTATTGTCTTGCTAAAAATCCTCTAAATAATATTTTCTAATATCCTTTCTAAAACCTACATTTATTTTAATTTTATAAAACCTTTTCCATCTTCCTTATTAAAAATCCTCTTAAATAAAATACTTTAAGTTTCAAACTTAATTTTCAATCTTATTTCCCAATACCATGGCCGAAAATAACTCTTTTACTTAATGATAAAATTTATTCATTTTCATTCTTTTCTTAGAAATCCTTAATTAAATTTCTTAACATTAAACCACTAAATTCACAATTTATAAATCATTTCAATCTTTCCAACTAAAACTCCATTAAATAAAATTCTTCAAATCTCTAAATTATTTCTTAGTCTTGATTTCACTATATTAACCAAAAATCACTTTTTAATTAGTAATAAAAATATATTCATTTTCATTTTTATTTTGTAATCCTTTAATTAGTTTTCTTATCACTAATCCTCTAGGTTAACATTTAATAAAATATTTTGCACTGGATTACCCATTTGTGGGCATAGAGGCCGTGAGCCTCATGGTCTTTGGAACTAAAAATTGTTTTATCTTAATTACAATTTATAGCATACAATACAACATAAAGCATCAAAATCCTACTTAAACAAGTTCATGCATAATATCAAAGTAATAAAATCACATAAGCAAAATAAATACAAATCACATAAGCACACATATATGGTGAATAAATCCTCATATGGATTCACCACCATCATACAATTTCGTGTCCTTCACCACCATAATTGGTTGATAAGGTTAATTTCCCTCTTACCTTAGATGTAGATTCCCATGCTCCTTGTATAGCTCTTTGTATCAACTTCCACCACCAAGTAGTCTCTTGAAATCCAAATAAATACATAAAAATTAACATTTAAAGCTTGATTAAGGTAACCATATATCAAATATGGTCTTAGAATTTCAATAATCAAATAAGAACTCAAGTTTCAAGACCTTTACCTTGAAACCCTAGAACTTGAATCCAAGAATCAAGCTTGAAGATGATGGAATTAGGTCTTGATCACAACATGAAAGTTGCTTAGAATGGTGTTTAGGGTCAAGAAGTATGGTTGGTTTAATTTATAAGTGATTGGAAGGTGTTTTTAGGCACCAAGGCTGTGAGCTAGTGGAGAGAAAATGAGAGAAAGTGAGAGAAAATGATGTTTAGCTTTGAGAAAAAAGATGATAGCTTTTAGAATGTGATAGAAAAATGAAACTTAGTCACTTTTACAGCTAAATGGTTGTGGGCTTCTATGAGAGAAAGAAAGAGATATTTTGTTTTGCTACAAGCCATCACAACCATTGGTTAAATCAAAGGTAGATATCCTAAGCTTCTTCACTAAGCTTTCCTTCACAACCATTGATTAGATCAATGGTAGATATGTCAAGCTTCTCCTCCAAGTCTTGCCATCCAATGGTCCAAACCAAAGTCAAGCCCTCTTTGTTGACTTCAACTAGCTTCACCATTAAGCTTTCTTCCTATTGGTTAGCTTCACAAGTAAGCTTCCTTTCTATTGGTTCTTCATAAAGTCATAGCCTCCTTAGTTGACTAATCTCAAGATATTTTCCAAAAGTTGAGATATTTTCTAGATATTTTTAGAAATTATTACCTAATGGATAATAACTACTGCTAGTTATTGTCCAATGGATAATAACATTATTCAATGGATAATAGAAAACTCAGATTCATAAAATTTTTGACAACTGTTCCCAGTTTTGGGTTTAGTAGGTTCTCCCAACCCCGCATTAACAGTCCGAAACTTTTCGGTCTGGGAAAAATTTTTATTTTTTCAGGCCCACCTCAAACACACATATAACTCAAAATAATATTAAAATAATCAAAATAATATTAAAATAATCGGTTAGGAGCTTTTAAAAAACCTTGACACGCTTCAATTTTGATAGATAGCCTGTTATGTGAACAGTAATAACCTGTTATTGGTTTGTCAAGAAAGAAAGATTTCCAAAGGGTTTTTTAATCTTTCTAAGACCATTTTGCTCAAACTTAAACATCATTTTCACAAGTATAAATCCTGATTTTGCAAACTTATTTAGGTTGAGTAAGAAAACCAATTGATGAGCTTAGTGTGAATCCTATAAATACCTTTACACAAGATCTAAGACTTATATTCTAAGCTTGAAGCTCTTTGGGACTTGTCTTTTGCATTTTCCTTCCTTTCTTTGTTTGTTATCATCAAAATCATTGCTTTAATCAATGCCAATCACATTGACCACTCAATGAATTTTGCAAAGGGCTTTTCTTTGGAAAAATCTATACCTCTAAAAGACATTTTAGTCCTCTATTTAGTCAAAAATGACTAACTAACTCACACTAATATTACTATAAATCTATAATCATAAGCTAATATTAATAGGTTAGGGAAGATGTTACAATATGGATTGGAATCAAAGTTTAATATTCCCACAAACGACGCCAATGTTCTAAACTGAAACCAAAGATGACATACTTGGTATGGTTTAGAGGGGTTGAATATGATGACTCCTCCTTGTGCAACAATAGCGGAGAGGGGGTGGTGTACCTATAAGGCGCTCCGATGCTCAAGTTAGGGTTTCCACTAGGAGAGAATAATATATATGGTTAGATGCATACCTGAGTGGCCAAACCTTGTATTTATAGCATGGAATTACTTGGTATGAAAGTAATATATATCTAATAGATAAATTTTCCTTGTAATTAGGAATCTAGGTAGTTATGAGGGGGTTTGAACCCAGTTGTCATTATTAAAAGGAGATTCTATTAAAATATGATAGCCTTTTAGAAGTTAGGCAGATAAGCCCTTTGGGCTGAAGTGCGCTGTGACAAGAGTTAGGCTACATAAATCGGTTTGCTTCTATTGGGCTATGTTCCAAGATACTGGTCTAGAACACTTTGATTTCAAGGAATCAATAACTTCCTCCATTTTTTTTATCTATCACTTTAGAAAAAGTTTTTTCTTTGTTCCTTTTTATATATTGCTTTAGAAAATCATTAAAGCATTAAGGCAAAAACCATACTTTCATCCTCTAATTACATTCCAAATTCATCCTCCAACTTTTAAAAACCTAGGAAAGTTATCCTTTCACCTAACTCTAATAGTTCCATTGACAGAACAATCCTAGGTGGCATCCTAGCTGGCAATACGACGTTAGCTTTCATCCTCTAACTTATTTTTTATTTTCAAATTTTTCCTCTAACTAATAAACATTCCAAATTCATCCTCTAACTTTTAAAAACCTAACAAAGTTATCATTTCGCCTAATTCTATTAGTTTCGTCTATATGAGTGGCAAATAATGACATAGTTGGCATCTTAATGGCTAAAACAACACAAGTTGCATCTGATGAGGCAAGGGACATATGACATGGCCAATGAATAAAAAATTAGTCATTGGTGGTTATCCCTAATTTCACCCCTATTTCAACCAAGGGTTTCTGTTTCTGCTTCTTCTTCTTCTTCCCACTTTTATGATTCCAGTTACAATTGCAAAGGACTAGAAAAAAATGTTTAAGGCAAATTGTAGTTGGAACCCTCTTGCTACTGTTTCACTTCTCTGCCATTGACGACTATGGACATGACTACTCCACTACCTCTCTTTCAGTTCTACTCATGGAGTTATCCCCTGTGTTCCATTGTTCACCTGCTCTATTCTCATGGCTATGGCTTTCATCTTTTCTCCTTCATCATTTCTGCTTATTTTGCTTCATTCCCCTCTAATTTACACATATTGCTTCTCTCTTTCTTTCTAAAATGTTCTCTTGCAGAAACCAAATCATACCAGACACTATATGAAACTCATTTTTGTTCAAAGAAGGTTTGTTTTTTTTATTAAACTTCCAATCATTTGTCTACTTCTATGGTCTTTGAAGAAGAAAGTCTAAGAATTAAGTGTTCTGTCTCACAATCTCATATTTTTAAACTTGTTTTCACAGATATGATAGTATCATAGAGGACATTCATTCGCTGTTAAACTTGTTATCCTTCCTCTTACGAAGTTAAGAGAAAGGATAACTTTGTTAGGTTTTTAAAAGTTAGAGGACGAATTTTGAATGTTTATTAATTAGAGGACAAATTTGAAAACTGAAAATAAGTCAGAGGATGAAAGCTAAGGTTGTATTGCCAACTAGGGCGCCATCCATGATTATTCTGTCAATGGAACTAACGAAGTTAGGAAAAGGATAACTTTATCAAGTTTTTAAAAGTTAGAGGACAAAGTTGGAATGTTTATCAGTTAGAGGATGAATTTGAAAACAGAAAATAAGTTAGAGGATGAAAATATGATTTTTGCTAAGCATTAATTATTTTCTTTTAGCTTAACTTTAAAATTACTTATTAACAGTATGCATTTATCTTATTTTGTATTAGGGTATGAACCTAGTCAACACATATTTGAGGCTAGGTTAGAGAAGTTGACCATTTATCAAGACCAAGCAAATTGGGTTAACTCAATTCATATAGGGAAATGGAGTTTAACATACGATGGTGGCAAAACATTTGCTCATATGACTACCAACTTATCAGAGTGTATCAATGGAGTGTTGAATAGTGGTAGAAATCTACTAATAAATGTATTAGTTTAGATGATATACTATAAATTAGTAGAGTACACTATTAATCAATTTGGGGAGGCAACTAAACATATCCATAATGAACAGGACTCTTCAAATGATTTTAGGAAATGTTTACATGCTAATAATGAAAGGTGAGCTCCCATCAAGTGCACCAATACAATACAGAACAAACCAGATTTCATATGGAAAAGGCATCCAATGCTATAACACAACAAGGTGGAATTAAATATACCTTAAAAATACAAGTTTGGTGTGATTGTAGGTTGTATCATGTATTACATTTCCCTTACTCGTATGTATTAGTAGCATGTGCTTTATTGGCCATTGACCTTATTCAATATATGCATCTAGTTTATAAAATGGAATATATCTTCAAAGCTTAAAGGGGTGAATAGGTTCCCTTTAAGTATGAACCATGGTGGCTACTAGCTCTTCCCACAACATTTGTTCTTGGTTGTTAGATGCTTAAAGAACGAGGTCATCCCAAATTAACTCATATTAGAAATGAGATGGAGTGGGTTGAATCAAGACTAAGGCAAAGATGTAGAAGATGCCCTAAGATTGGACATAATCATTGTAGTTATCCTTCTCATGGATCGACTTCCTCAAGGAATTATGAACAAGGCCAATCTAGTTTAGTTAGGACTAACTTGTAAGTTCCAAAGTCTTAAGAACCCTTCATGTGTCTTAATCTTTGTTTATCTTTATAAGTTTTGATGGTTAACATACTCATTTCTTCAAGCATTCTTAATTAATCTTTACATTAGAAAACTCAAAAGCTTAATATGCTCTTTGAACTACACTCACATGATCTTAATCAATGTTTTCAAAACCAGACCAGTCATTGAACCAGAAAAGAAAGAGGGTTAAAGGTTTTGAGGTTCAACCTAGGGTTAAATCGAGTCGCATCTAGGGTTTTATATATATACATATATATACATATATATTATATTAATATATAACAATATATATGAAAAATATCATATACATATGTTAATTGTATAAATAATACCAACAAAAAATTATTGAAATGTATTACTAACATAATTAAATTCATTTACCATATAAATAAATATTAAACTAAAAGTCTTATACTAATACTAGTATAATTTTTTAACATATACTAGTCTTAGATCAAATAAGTAAAAGGGTAAGAGGTGAAATTTCTCATTATAAATTGAAGTCAAACTCTTATTATATTACAAGCTCCTATTTGTCCCACATTGGATAAATTAAGAGTTTTAAATAATGAGTTCTGGTTATAAATTGGGAACTAAATAATCAATGCCTTGAAAAAGTTGTAAATATTTTTTAAAAGAAAAATTGGATTTTTTAAAAAATTGATTTTTTTAAGAAAAAGATCGGTTCAGCCTTGTAAACCGTGACCAGTTCAAACAAGTTGATCGGTTTAGGACTAGTTTCTGGTTTTTTGACTAGTTTTTGAAAATCCAAGTTTTGAGAGTTGATTGAACCGGTTGGAGGACCGATTCTCGATTTTTCCTATCCGACCAGTCGGTCCACTCTAGTTTTAAACCATGATCTTAATCGATCTTATGCTTTTTCAATTATCTGAGTTGTTCTAACTGTTTATCGAAGCATGTTAAGGTTTCAAAGTCATATGTTTTAAGTAACACTTGGCTTCAATAAGAATTTTGCTCAGTTGGATCTTTGGAAAGCTAATGCTATGAAAGCTATGTTCAGAAAACTATTTGATCAGAAAGTAATGTTCAAAAAGTCTTGAAGTACTCTAGAATGTTGTTCACAAAATCAAATATCATGAACATTCTCCTCATACAAATACAGAAGCTATTGCAAAAGCTATGAGAAAGTTGAAAAAACTGCCCACTAGCAAAAGACAAAATAATGTCTACATGTTCAAATAACTACCAAAGGGCTCTACAACCACATTAAATGCACACTAACAACTAGAATTAGGCTGAAGCTTATAAATTGAAGTTGCTAAAGCTCATTTATGGCAGGAACTCTTGGTTGGTGACAAAGTTATTACTATTCCAACATTCTATACTCTTTATTTGAAAACTTTTTGATAGTTCATTTCTACTGTGTATTTGCTTTCAGATACTTTGAAAGCTTACTTTACTTGTATATATCGTGCATTCTTTGTTGTAGAGCTCTTTGCTCTAATCTTAAGTGACATAGATTCACTCTAAGTTTTAATATGAGCAAACACAAATGCAAACTCTTTATCCTATTATAACCATGGCTAGGTAGTGGCCAATGAGGTTTTAGAGTAAGACTAAAGAGGTTACGTGTAACACCCACCGTAGGGTATCACATTTAAGACTAATCCTAATAAAACTTACCCAAGTTGTAAAAGAATCAATCTTGTAAAAATGTCAATTTTAAAATTTCATTTGCGGAATAAAACAAAATAAGTAAACTGAATTAAAACATCCGTAAAACCTGTAGTGAACACACCAAACCATATATACATATATTAGAAACTTTGTTCAAATAATTTACATAAATACAAACTAGTTCTAAAAGTAAAATACAGATATTCTAACCAAACAATACTCTAAAACCAACCTATGGATTTGGTTCCTCAGAAGGATCCTCCTCCTCCTCTACATTATCATCGAAGAACCCAGGCGGATACAGACGCCTCATAGGGGTCCTTGCCGATGATACTACAAAATTCTTTTGGGGTGTGTAGAAAGACACATTTCCACCCTAGAGTTCACGAATGGGCATCGTGAATTCCAAACGCACAGTAACATGTTGAGTTAACACGAAAATTCCATCCAGGGTTCCACTCAAGCTCATAGTCAAGTCCCCGGTGTAAACAAACCTCTCATTATTATAGTCAAACCTCCAGGCGTCAGTTCTGCCATGGAACTGAACCTTGACAAAACCTAAGACCTGTCGCCTTGTCACCATCATAACTAATAAATAAATAGACAGCTACTAATGGTAAATAGATTTACTCGCTTCTTCGTCTTCCCAGTCTTTATCAAACATACACAAATAAATAGATACAATATAATGACGAGGTGAGATCCCCTACATCAATACTAGTATGGCAATGAAGGAAACGACAACAAATAAACAGAGTATAACATCAAAACAATAAATCATATTATCATATCACAGATAATAAATCAAATAATTATAGATCAGATAATTATTAATATCATGTTATTATCCTGACCCACTATACATATGCACACAGACCAATTTCCTACTCCATGGAGCTAAACATAGTTTCGAGGAGAATGATCTAGCAGAAATATCTGTCACTCAGTTGCCATGACCAAAAGTGCTATAATATATCAACTTATCAACGTGCACATCAAGGCATTGGACAAAACATTCTACACCAGATCTCGATATAGGATAGTGTCTCGGTCCGGATCATCAGTGTGTTTACATCGGTCTGCCTCACGGACAGAAGAGCTACCAACCGTCCATTGCGAGGTACCCGCACCCCGATGCCCCCAAGGTCAACAAGTGGCCCACCTTTGTCTACTCGCACCCGCACTTAGGTGTAATTCATCTCCTAAGCATACAGTATTAACCAAACAAGTGAATACGTTTTTCTATGCATGATATATGATTCAAACATACATACTATTATTATTTTTACAGTACCTCATATATCCTTGCCTTTCCTTGGCGATATCAATATTCAACACAACCGGGCCCACCACAACTGTCTGACAGCAAAGTGCTATTTACGCTCAATCGCGTAGCGATATTATAGCATTTTTGAAATTGTGAAATATATTTCCTATGTTTTTAAATTGCGTAAGGATTTTCTAATGTTTTCTAAATCGTATAAATATTTTATTGTATTTTCTCAATGGAGTAGCCAAAAATTACTGTTTTTAATTTGCGTAAATATTTTTTTATGTATTTTCAAGTGAGTAAAATATTTTTAACCTATTTAAACTAAAAATAATATTTTTCTCAAAAATTTGACTTTATTTTCATTATTTGCATAATAGTCCCTCATCAAATAATATTTATATAATAATCCTTGCTTAAATAATATTTTCATAATAGTCCCTCCTAAAATAATATTTTCAAAATAGTCACTTTTTAGATAATATTTGTAATATAGTCCCTCTAAAAATTAGTATTTCTATTGTTTCCCAAAAAATGGTGTTTCTTTAATTTACTTGGGATATTACAGCTCAAAATTTTCTAACGCGCTTCAAAACCCATAGGGTGAGCTATACGTCAGTAAATTTCAAGTATTCACTTTTATTTCACTACATAGCTTAATTAAACCAATTTTAGTTCTAAAAGTTAAATTACTTTCATTTTAAATTCTTAAACTTACCAAATTGAGTTCTTACTATTAAAACACCTAAGTTTACACTTAGTAAAATAATTTTGGATCTTGGTCATCAAAAATTGGCATATGGGCCGAATTCCCATTGTGTTTCAAAATTCCTATTTAAATCATTTTCTAACACTTTAATTCTTATAAACTCATTTAATTAAATTTCTAGCAATAAATTCATTTAATTCTCAATTAGGAAAAATAATTTAAGATCCTTGATCCTCTTTGTGGTGATGAGGTCGTGTGCCTCTAGGCTCTTTGGCGCCTTCATACAATTTTTTCAACATGTTATTCACATCCTAAATTGCACAAAAATTTGCATGCTTTCCAATGCATGCGTACAAGCATACTATCAAAGCTATAATCATACCAACACACATGCAAACACAATTTTTTAAACAAAAAGCATAACAAGCACACACAAAGAGAGCATAAAAAATCAAGTGAATAAATCCTGATGGATTTTTCACCACAAACAACCCATTTCCTCACCACCAACACATAGTTGATGAGATTAATCTCCCTCTTACCTCAAGGGAGACAAAATCTTCAAGTTCCTCCTTCCTCTTGAATTTCGTGAGCTTCAAACAAAAATCCCTAAAAATTTTAAACAAATTCTAAAGTCATAAACAAAGCTTAAAAACAAAGAATCATGAATCAATCATGGTCTAGAAAATCAAAAATTCAACTTAGGATCAAAGAATCAAAAAATAACCTTTGGAGTAGTAAACTAAAGCTTGGTTTTTGATGCACTTAGAGTAGGATTTTGATAAAACTCTAAAAGAAAAGTGTTTAGAATGAGGTTTAGCTTTAGAAAGTAGGAAGAGATGAAATTTTAGAAGTGGAGAGGTAGGGTTTGGAGTAGGAGGCCAAGGGGTTCAAGGTGGAAGAAGATGAAGAGTTCTTAAGTGTTCTTAAGTTTTGAGAAAAAAAGATGAAGGCTTGATATTATGAAATGTGATTAAAACGCAAATGGATAGCTATATTGAAGTGAGTAGCCGTGTGGTTGCATGGATAGTAACTTAATGTGATAAAAATTCACTCACATGGTCTCACATGGTGTGCACATGGCTTAGGTCACACAATAGTCATCAAGTGGTCATTTAGATGAACCTAGAACATGGTAGAAAAGCCTTCATGGCCGTGTGGCTCTAGGAGGAATGGAACCAATTTGGTTTCATGCTAATTCCCTAGTTACCCTTGAACTAATTAGTTACTCTATCTAGTTACACTTAAACTAATCTAGTTAAGCTAATTAAAGTAACTTAGTTAGTTTTTTCTAGTTACTTAGTAATTAGTCCAACCATTTATATTGACCATTTTCTATTGGTCTAGAAAAGTCTAACCAGTAATGTTGACTCTTTTCTATTGGTTCATTTTAAAATAAGTTACAGAAATTATTCTTAGTCTATTTTTTTACAAATAAAATATACCTGGTCCTTTACTCGGTAACAGAAACTACTATTAATAAAATAGTGAATATTTTCCCTCGAAATATTTTTATTTCATAGTTAAATTCTAAAAATTAAAAGATTTGTTTTCGTGTCTCTCAGATTCGAGTTTAGTAAGATCCCCTGTCTCCGAATAAATCAAATAAGATTTTCCCCAGCTCGAAAATTATTATTTTCCTGACTTGGAGCAAATCTCACACAACGATCAAAAATAGTTTCACAACAGTCAAAATAATTTTCTGTGACACAGAAAATACAAAACAGTATAATTTAGTCATTACTGTAAAATAGCCAAAATTTGGGGTGTTACAACTCTCCCCCTCTAAAAAGAATTTCGTCCCCGAAATTTATCATACATTAAAACTACTGAGGATACTGTTCCCTCATTTCCTCCTCCATTTCCCAAGTAGCATCTCCGGTTGTCTCATTCCAGATTACTTTCACTAACGGAATTGCTTTGCCTCTTAATTGCTTCACTCTCCTATCTTCAATCTTAACAGGAAATGTCTCATACGTCAAATTCTCTTTGTACTTCATCGGGTTGTATAACATCTGAAGGATCAGGGATATACTTTCTCAGTTGGGATACATGGAAAACATTATGAAGGTTTGAAAGAAAAGGTGGTAAAGCTATTTGATATGCAACTGGACCTATCCGACAAAGAATTTGATAGGTTCCAATGAATTTAGGAGTGAGTTTTTTGGACTTTATAACTCTGCTAACACCAGTCGTAGGTGTTACTCGCAAAAACATATGCTCACCTTCCTCAAATTCAAGAGGTCTTCTTCGTTTATCAGCATAGCTTTTCTATCTGCTCTGAGTTGCCCGCATTTTATCTTAAATCATTTTTACCTTCTCTATTGTTTGCTGCACCATTTCGGGTCCGATAGTCATACTTTCCCCATCTTGATACCAACACAAAGGTGTTCGACATCGTCATCCGTAAAGAGCCTCCTAGGGTGCCATCCCTATACTTGAGTGAAAACTATTATTATAGGTGAATTTCACCAAAGGTAAGAATTCATCCCAACTCCCTCATTATTCTAACACACAAGCCCTCAGCAGATCCTCCGGTGACTGTATAGTTCTTTCTGTTTGTCCATCAGTTTACGGATGATAGGCTGAACTCAAACGTAGTTTAGTCCCCATTGCTTCATTTAAGCTTTGCCAAAACCTCAATGTAAACCTTGGATCTCTGTCAGATATGATACTAGTAGGTACACCATGAAGTCTAACTATTTCACCAATGTACAACTGGGTCAACTTTTTCATTAGATACTTAATATTGATTGGTAAGAAGTGAGCAGACTTCATAAGCCAATCAACAATGACCCAAATAGAATCATAACCTTTCCTAGTCTTTGGCAATGCTGTAATAAAATCCATCTCAATACTATCCCATTTCCATTCTGGAATAGTGAGGGGCTGTAACATGTCTGCCGGTCTTTGATGCTCAACCTTTGCTTTCTGACATACTAGACAAGATGCTACGTACTCAGCAACATCTCTTTTCATCCTAGGCCACCAAAACAAACATTTCAGATCTTGATACATCTTGGTCATTCTAGGATGTATACTCAATCTGCTAGTATGAGCTTCACCAAGAATTGCCTTCTTAAGCTCGGGATCATTGGGTATACAAATCCTGTCTTTGAACCTTAAGACCCCGTCAGATCCTTCCTCAACAGTTGCCTTATGGCCTTGCTTCAAAAATTCTCTCTTATTCTGCAAAAACTGGTCATCCTCCTGCTTCTCTCTAATTTCTTCCAGCAGATCATTCAGAACAGTGACCATGTTCAGACGCATTCTTCTAGATGACAATTCCACTGACAACCATATATCTCTAAATTGTTTAATCAAATTTTCCTCTTCGATCATCATAGCAGAAACACTAAGCATCTTCTGACTTGAAGCATCTGCCACGACGTTCACTTTTCTAAGGTGATACTGGAGTTGAAAATCGTAATCCTTTAAGAATTCCAACCATCTCCTCTGCCTCATATTCAATTCTTTTTTATCAAACAAGTACTTTAAACTTTTGTGGTCGCTAAAGATGTTGAACATAGGTCCATACAAAAAATGCCTCCAAATCTTCAGGGCAAAAACAACTGCGGCCAATTCCAAATCATGTGTTGGGTAGTTCCTTTCATGAACCTTCAACTGTCTAGAAGCATATGCTACAACATTTCTGTTCTGCATCAACACGCATCCTAACCCTTGATAAGAAGCATCGCAGTACACCTCAAAAGATTCATTCGGATCTAGTAGAATTAGCACTGGTGCAGTAGTCAACTTCTTCTTTAACTCTTGAAAACTCTCTTCACACTTATCTGTCTAATCAAAAACTTGGTTCTTTCTTGTAAACAGTGAAAGAGGTCCGACGATCTTGGAAAAACCTTCAATAAATCTTCGATAATATCCGGCTAGTCGAACAAAACTCCGAATCTCAGTTACAGTCTTTGGTCTCTCCCATTGTAGAACCGTCTCCACCTTGGCTGGATCCACTGCAATTCCATCCTTAGAAATTACATGACCCAGAAACTGAACTTCATCCAACCAAAATTCACATTTTGACAACTTTTGCGTACAACTTCTTTTCTTTCAAAATCTGAAGAACTATACTGAGATGTTCAACATGCTCTTCCTGATTTTGAGAGTAGATCAGAATGTCGTTGATAAAAACAATGACAAACCGATCTAGGTATGGACGAAAGATCCTATTCATATAATCCATGAATATGGCAGGAGCATTCGTCATACCGAATGGCATTACGAGATACTCATAGTGACCATAACGTGTCTGAAAAGCTGTCTTAGGTATATCCTCCATCTTGACACGAATTTGATGATAACCTGATCGCAGATCTATCTTGGAGAAAACAGCTGCCCCCTTCAGTTGGTCCATCAGATCATCAATTCTTGGAAGTGGATATTTATTCTTTATCGTGACCTTGTTTAGCTGGCGGTAGTCGACACATAAATGAGAAGTTCCATCCTTCTTCTTGACTAACAGCATTGGAGCTCCCCAGGGTGAAACACTAAGTCTCATAAACTATTTTTCCAACAACTCCTCTAATTGCGTCTTCAAATTTGCTAACTCTGATGGTGACATATGGTACGGTGCAATAGATATGGGACCCGTTCTTGGTACAAGATCGATAGTAAACTCTATCTTTTTTTCTGGTGGTAATCCATGTATGTCATCAAGAAAAACTTCAGGAAACTCGTTCACGACAGAAATAACATTCACATCCTTCTCACTCTTAACTTCTAAAGAAGATATCATTGAGCTTCATCCCTCAATAAAGATTCGACTTGTTTGATAATTACAAATCCAGAAACCTCATCTAGAAAAACTAAGGTCTTTCTAGAACAATCTAATAGGATATGGTTAGAAGATAACCAATCCATCCCTAAGATTATATTGATATCAACAAGAGGTAAGTAAATCAAATTAACAGAAAAGACTCGATTTTTGATAGTAATAGAACAATTCAAGCATATTTTTGTAGTACTAACTAGTTTGGTAGTAGGTGTGGACACAATCAATTGACAGTTTAAAGAAGACACAAGCAATCCCAAATGATTCACACAGTCATATGCAATAAATGAATGAGTTGCACCCGAATCATATGGTACAGTTAAAAGATTACCCGAGATGACACCTTCTCCCTGAATAAGATTCTCAGACTGGGAGGCCTCAACTCCACTCATTGTATAAACTCTTCCTCCGGCTTGCAGTTTCACAGCACGAACATTGCTCACCGAAGGCTCCATCTTCCCTTGATCACAATCTTTAGAGACATGACCAAGCTTATCGCATCTGAAACAAATTATACCTCTAATCGAGCAATCTCTCGTCATGTGACCCTTCTCGCACTTCAGGCATTTTATTGGCGGTGCTGCAGTCTGATTGAACTGATTTCCACTTGGACCACCTCCACGAGGTTGCTGATGTTGTTGTTGCTGCTGACTTCCAGAAGGTCGAGAATATGGTTTCCTTTGAAACTGATTGTTGTTATTGTTGCCTCCTCTTTGGAACCTAGTCGGTCTAAAGTTGCGGTTTCTAGTGTCCCTCGATGACTCCAACCCTTCCAATCTACAACACATGTCAATCAGTGTTGAAACTGATTTACATGCATTGATATAACTCCCTTCTTCAACTCAAATCGTAAACCTTCTTCAAATTTACGGCACTTCTAAACCTCGTCCGGCTGGATTTGGAGGTACCTTGAGAACTTAGACAAGCTCTCGAACCTTGTTGCATAATCACTGATAGTCATCCCACCTTGGCACAAACTCAGAAACTCCATCTCCTTTGCGTGCCTCGCACTTTCCGAAAAATATTTCTCTAGAAATACTTCGTAGAACAGCTCCCATGTGATTACTCTCCCTTTAGCTATTAGCATCCTTCGAGTGGCTTTCCACCAATTCTCGCCATCACCCATTAGCATGAACGTAGCATACGTCACTCTATGATCATCTGCGCATTCTATCGCTTCGAAGGTCTTCTCTAGTTCTTGGATCCATAAATCTGCTTTCTCAGGGTCAAACTCGCGTCTAAAACGTGGTGGATTATTTTGATGAAATTCTGACAAATGCTGAACTTCTGCATTAGCTTCTTGCTGTTGCACAGCTCATTGATTTTGTTGTGCCATCACTTCAGCCAATCGCTACATTGCTTCAACAGCAGTGGTCATTGGATTGTTGTCACATTCCACATTTGCACGTACACCTCTACCACGAGACATAGTTTTCTTCACAAACAGTTAAAAAAAATCCCATGAAAGTTAGATGTCATCTTTTAAGAAATCAATCACAGAGATTTACACAACACAAGCAAAAATAGACCTAATCATAAAAACCCAAAAGACTCTAACCGGGGCTCTGATACCAACTAATGTAACACCCACCATAGGGTATCACATTTAAGACTAATCCTAATAAAACTTACCCAAGTTATAAAAGAATTAATCCTGTAAAAACATCAGTTTTAAAATTTTGTTTGCGGAATAAAACAGAATAAGTAAACTGAATTAAAACATCCGTAAAACTTGTAGTGAACACACTAAACCATATATACATATATTACAAACTTTGTACAAATAATTTACATAAATACAAACCAGTTCTAAAAGTAAAATATAGATATTCTAACCAAACAATACTCTAAAACCAACCTAAGGATTTGGTTCCTCAGAATGATCCTCCTCCTCCTCTACATTATCATCGAAGAACCCAGGCGGATACAGACGCCTCATAGGGGTCCTTGCCGATGATACTATAAAATTCTCTTGAGGTGTGTAGACAGACACAGTTCCACCCCAGAGTTCATGAATGGGCATCATGAACTCCAAACGCACAGTAGCATGTTGAGTTAACATAGAAATTCCATCCAGGGTTCCACTCAAGCTCATAGTCAAGTCCCCGGTGTAAACAAACCTCTCATTATTATAGTCAAACCTCCAGGCGTCAGTTCCGCCATAGAACTGAACCCTGACAAAACCTAAGACCTGTCATCTTGTCGCCATCACAGCTAATAAACAAACAAACAGCTACTAACAGTAAATAGATTTACCCACTTCTTCGTCTTCCCGGTCTTTATCAAACATACACAAATAAACAGATACAATATAATGACGAGGTGAGATCTCCTACATCAATACTAGTATGGCAATAAAGGAAATGACAACAAATAAACAGAGTATAACATCAAAACAATAAATCATATTATCATATTACGGATAATAAATCAAATAATTATAGATCAGATAATTATTAATATCATGTTATTATGCTGACCCACTATACATATGCACACAGACCAATTTCCTACTTCATGGAGCTAAATACAGTTTCGGAGAGAATGATCTAGAAGACATGTCTATCACTCGGCTACCGTGGCCAAAAGTGCTATAATATATCAACTTATCAACGTGCACATCAAGGCATTGGACAAAACATTCTACACCAGATCTCGATATAGGACAGTGTCTTGGTCCGGATCATCAGTGTGTTTGCATCGGTTTGCCTCACGGACAAAAGAGCTACCAACCGTCCATTGCGAGGTACCCGCACCCCGATGCCCCCAAGGTCAACAAATGGCCCACCTTTGTCTACTCGCACCTGCACTTAGGTGCAATTCATCTCCTAGGCATACAGCCTTAACCAAACAAGCGAATACGCTTTTCTATGCATGATATATGATTCAAACATACATACTATTATTATTTTTACAGTACCTCATATATCCTTGTCTTTCCTTGGCGGTATCAATATTCAACACAATCGGGCCCACCACAACTGCCCGACAGCAAACTGCTGTTTACGCTCAATCGCATAGCGATATTAATGCTTTTTTAAAATTGCGAAACATTTTTCCAACGTTTTTAAATTGCATAAGGATTTTCCAACATTATCTAAATCGCGTAAATATTTTATTGCATTTTCTCAATCGTGTAGCCTAAAATTACTATTTTTAAGTCGCGTAAATATTTTTTTACGTATTTTCAAGTGAGTAAAATATTTCTAACCTATTTAAACCAAAAATAATATTTTTCTCAAAAATTTGACTTTATTCCCATTATTTTAATAGTCCCTCATGAAATAATATTTACATAATAATCCTTGTTTAAATAATATTTTCATAATAGTCCCTCCTAAAATAATATTTGTAAAATAGTCTCTCTTTAGATAATATTTGCAATATAGTCCCTCTAAAAATTAGTATTTCTATTATTTCCCAGAAAATGGTGTTTCTATAATTTACTTGGGATATTACAGCTCAAAATTTTCTAACGCGCTTCAAAATCCATAAGGTGAGCTATACGTCAGTAAATTTCAAGTATTCACTTTTATTTCACTATATAGCTTAATTAAACCAATTTTAGTTCTAAAAGTTAAATTACTTTCATTTTATGTTCCCAAACTTACCAAATTGAGTTCTCACTATTAAAACACCTAAGTTTACACTTAGTAAAATAATCTTGGATCTTGGTCATAAAAAATTGGCATATTGGCTGAATTCCCATTGTGTTTCAAAATTCCTATTTAAATCATTTTCTAACACTTTAATTCTTATAAATTCATTTAATTAAATTTCTTGCCATAAATTCATTTAATTCTCAATTAGGAAAAATAATTTAAGATCCTTGATCCTCTTTGTGGTGATGAGGTCGTGTGCCTCTAGGCTCTTTGGGGCCTTCATACAATTTTTTCAACATGTTATTCACATCCTAAATTACACAAAAATTTGCATGCTTTCCAATGCAAGTGGAGAGGTAGGGTTTGGAGTAGGAGGCCGTGGGGTTCAAGGTGGAAGAAGATGAAAAGTTCTTAAGTGTTCTTGAGTTTTGAGAGAAAAAGATGAAGGCTTGATATTATGAAATGTGATTAAAATGCAAGTGGATAGCTATATTGAAGTGAGCAACCGTGTGGTTGCATGGATAGTAACTTAATGTGATAAAAATTCACTCACATGGTCTCACATGGTGTGTACATGGCTTAGGTCACACAATAGTCATCAAGTGGTCATTTAGATGAACCTAGAACATGGTAGAAAGGCCTTCATGGTCGTGTGGCTCTAGGAGGAATGGAACCAATTTGGTTTCATCCTAATTCCCTAATTATCCTTGAACTAATTAGTTACTCCATCTAGTTACACTTAAACTAATCTAGTTAAGCTAATTAAAGTAACTTAGTTTTTCTAGTTACTTAGTAATTAGTCCAACCATTTATATTGACCATTTTCTGTTGGTCTAGAAAAGTCTAACCACTAATGTTGACTCTTTTCTATTGGTTCATTTTAAAATAAGTTACAAAAATTATTCTCAGTCTATTTTTAGATAAAGAAAATATACCGGGTCCATTACTCAGTAACAGAAACTACTATTAATAAAATAGCAAATATTTTCCCTCAAAATATTTTTAATTCACAGTTAAATTCTAAAAATTAAAAGATTTATTTTCGTGTCTCTCAGATTTGGGTTTAGTAAGATCCTCTGTCTCCGAATAAATCAAATAACATTTTCCCCGGCCTAAAAATTATTATTTTCCTGACTTGGAGCAAATCTCACACAACGATCAAAAGCAGTCTCAGAACAGTCAAAATAGTTCTCTGTAACACAGAAAACACAAAATAGTACAATTTAGTCATTACTGTAAAATAGCCAAAATTTATGGTGTTACAACTCATGTGTGTCCCGGGGCCGACAATGGCGTGAAGTGATCGCCGGCGCAATGAAGCAAAGACAAGGAGTGGCTTTTGGAAGGCTTCTAGGCGAAGGGTCGCATGAATGAACTGAATACACACCGGAATAAGATGGATTCAAAGACTGTGCAGGTATGGGACTGCATAGTTGAGGATGGCTTAAAGGAATTGATTTGGCATAGCCATATCAACAAGTTACAACTTCTTTTCGGGAGCCTAGAACATAAGAACTCCATGGTTAAGCATGCTTGACCTGGAGCAATTATGGGCTAGGTGACCTCCTGGGAAGTTTCCTAGGATGCGTGTGAGTGAGGACAAAAGCACGCTGAAAAGACCCGTGTTGGTTTGTGGAGACACTCGTCAATCCTGTAGGCAGTCCCGGGACATTACAAATGGTATCAGAGACGGGACATCTCCCAGTACGGTGTGGTTCGGGGACGAACCAAGCGGAAGTTGGTGGGCATGTGTGTCCCGGGACCGACGAGGATGGGAAGTGATCGTTGTTGCAATGAAGCACGGACAAGGAGCGGCTTCTGGCAGGCTTCTAGGTGAAGGGTCGCATGAATGAACTGAATACGCACCAGAATAAGAGGGATTCAGAGACTGTGTATGTATGGGACTGCATAGTTGAGGATGGCTTAAAGAAATTGATTTGGCGTAGCTATATCAACAAGTTGCAACTTCTTTTCGGGAGCCTAGAACATAAGAACTCCATGGTTAAGCATGCTTGACCTGGAGCAATTATGGGCTAGGTGACCTCCTGGGAAGTTTCCTAGGATGCGTGTGAGTGAGGACAAAAGCACGCTGAAAAGACCCGTGTTGGTTTGTGGAGACACTCGTCAATCCTGTAGGCAGTCCCGGGACATTACAAATGGTATCAGAGACGGGACATCTCCCAGTACGGTGTGGTTCGGGGACGAACCAAGCGGAAGTTGGTGGGCATGTGTGTCCCGGGACCTACGAGGATGGGAAGTGATCGTTGTTGCAATGAAGCACGGACAAGGAGCGGCTTCTAGGCGAAGGGCCGCATGAATGAACTGAATACGCACCAGAATAAGAAGGATTCAGAGACTGTGTATGTATGGGACTGCATAGTTGAAGATGGCTTAAAGAAATTGATTTGGCGTAGCTATATCAACAAGTTGTAACTTCTTTTTGGGAGCCTAGAACATAAGAACTCCATGGTTGAGCGTGCTTGACCTAGAGCAATTATGGGATGGGTGACCTCCTGAGAAGTTTCCTAGGATGCGTGTGAGTGAGTACAAAAGCACGCTGAAAAGACCCATGTTGATTTGTGGAGACACTCGTCAATCCTGCAGGCAGTCTCAAGACGTTACATTAGGTTTGAAAGACTTACTTGTAATCTAGCTTGGAGAGGCGATGGTGGAAGAAAGATGACTCGAGTTTATAAAAATCTTGGCTATGTGCTGATTCTGGAAGTAGGCAAGTGGTTTGGTCAAACTAGTATAAAATCATGTTTGTAAATCTCTCTTTCTTATCCTTTTTCTTTGCTTTATGAACTTATTCATACATTTTTTGATCTTTTAAGTTCTTTCTAATAAAGAGATATTTTGTGAAAATTGTTTTATGATTTTAACAAAAGTCAATAAAGATTTTTCAAACTCTATGAGAAGCATATAAAGCAAACTTACTTTTTGAACTTACAGTATCAAGTTTTTGATAGATTTCTAATTCTATTGCTTTCTTAAATAAAGTTCTTCAATCAAGCTTTTTTGAGTTGTTGCACTCACTCTCTGATCAATTTACTCAATTTATTATAGATGAGAAAGCTTGTTTGAGTTTCATTAAGGATTCAAAAAATTTGAAGGAGGCACAATTCAACTCCTATTCTTATGCAAAGAGTCAACTTCAACTTTCTTATAATAGTACAAAATAATTAGCAAATGGTAGTGGTTTAATTATGGAGGTTTTCTAAATTACCACAATTAGTAATTTATCAACGATTGGCATGGAGTTTTTATTAACTGCCACAAATTTTATATTTTTGTGGCGATTTAGTCTCATTTTGTGGCGGCTTATACCCAAAAAAAAAATTGACGTTCCTTATGTAGATGTAAAATGCACTATTTTTTGCCTCAAATTTCATTCAATCCTTTTTTTTCCCATTCCCTTTCATTCTCTTCCCTAAGTGTGATCTTAACGACCTGAAGAACTCAAATTCCAACCTCATTGTGGTTAGAATGTAATGGAGTGAACTGCTTCACATGAACTAGGATCAGCCACTAATGTGAACCAAGTTCCACATGAACTGCACCTTCTTCATCTCAACTGCTCTGGACACCAATCACTGCCTCTGTAACATCCTCCTCAACTTAATGGTTCTAATCAATGTTATAAAAGCTTAATGTTGTAGATATAAGTTGGTTAATAATTTTGGTAATCTTTTGGATTAGTTTGAGCATAATTCTATAGCACTGAACGTGAATAATAGCTAATAATTTAGCTTAAATGGCTAATATGATAGAAATAAATATGAAAAATTTATTTGTAGATCATAAAATGGTGGAAATAAGTTGTAGTAAAATTTGAAGGATCAAATGAATTAATTTAGAAATTTTAGTAACATTGAGTGGATGCTTAAAGGCCAAATTAAATAGAAAAGTAGCTTAGAAAATTATGAAACTTTAAGCAAATGTTAAAGAGAGGATGAAGATTTATCTAGGAATGGAAACAGATCAAAATGAATATTTTTAAGTTTCTTAGTTCAATTTCATAGGTTTAACTGAACCTAGGAAAGAATATTGAAGCTAAGTGAATGATAAAGGTATATATGGATAGTTGATGAATGAAGAAACTGAGAATAGAATAAAATCCTAGAATTTTCTACAATATCTTTGAAGGTTAGAAAATTCATTAACGGAATATTAAGGTATCCTTAAGAGATATAAAGTTTCAGGCTGAATTTCATTCTTTCTCTCCTATTTTCTTTTCCACTACCTCACCCTCTCAGTTTTCTTTCTTTGTTTTCACTTTTTCCTCATTTTTCTCACTCACTCACGCAAACACACAATAGAAAGGAGAAGAGAGAAAGAGGGAAAAGAAAGAAAGTCAAAGGAAGAAGAAATCAAGCAAGAAGAAGGAAGAAGAAAGGAAAGAAAAAAGAGAAAGGGAAGGCCACTCAAATAGGATAAGGTAGGGGTGTTTGTTTTCTTAAGTTTTCTTTATTTTCTGCATATTCTCTTGTATATTGTATGATTGATGGATTAAAAATGGATTCCTTATAGATTTTCTATGACTTTGAGTTTTAGAAAATGGATTTGGTTTTGGATAAGTTGTTTATTGCATTTGATTGTTGTTTCATCATGTTGGAGGATTTGAAATTGTTTCAGAATGATTTTAGATGGTATAAGGATCTTTTATGGAATTAGAAACCATATAGGATCCATGTATGAAAGTTTGGAAAATGATTTTGAAACCATTAAAACAGGGGATGCGTTCTGGTGCACTGATGCCCAAGCGCCAGAGTATAGGCGCCCAAGCGCCAGAGTATAGGCGCCCAAGCGCCAGAGTATAGGCGCCCAAGCGCCTTGCGCCCAGAACTAGCTCCTTGGTTGCTATGTACACAGCACCCAGGCCAGAATAGGGGCACTCAAGCACCAACAATAGAGTCAGGCACCAACAGTGCACTCAGGTGCTGGCAGACTGGCGCTTAGGCGCCAACAACCAGGAAAACAGAGTATGCTCTTTGCTATCCTAGTGCCTAGGCGCTAATGAATAGGCGCCTAGACCATAATCTATTAAATTTTTATTTTGTTAAAATTGATTTATATACTTATTGGATCCCATGTATATGTCTTTTAAAGTATGCTAAGTCACTAGTAGAGGTATATTTCCTGTATCTTAGGGTAATTGTATTGGAATGCTACACATATGTGTACTAGATATAATATTGTTCCTTTGGAATATGAATATGAATTGTATATTTGTGAATTTGAGAATATGCTCCCTTAAATTATTAAGGTTGAGCTAGAATGATAATTTGATTGAATGTTTGAATAATCAATACTCATAAAATTTGAATTTGAATTGAATATAAGAATTGAATATTTATCCTTGAATTTGAAGGAAAATACTCTTGGAATGCTTTCCCACTCGATATCCTTTCTGTATGTGAACTGTTGATTCACTTAGTATAATGGATTTTGGAGATGATCCTTTATGAGGGAAGGGTATCCAAAATCCCATTAAAATCATGGAGATGATCCTTTGTGTAGAAGGGGATCCTATATTCTTGAATTCCTCATTTTATATTCCTCATGAATAATTCCCTCATAAGATACTAGTGGTAGTGTGAGGCCCTAATTCACTCCCTTCCATGAGTATATAGAGTCCGAGCTATATGAGGTGGCTCCCACCCATTGAGGTGCTTGAGATATGGGTTCTGTGGGATAAGTGGATATTTGAATGAGCATTAAAATGAAATTGAATTTGTATGTCATATTATGAACTGAATATGTGTATGAATTATTGTATGAATTTGATATCTTGGTTTTTGTTTGAAAATAATTACTGGAATTAATTATGATTGAAATTTGTATTGTTTGATAATAAATATTTTTGGAAACTATTATTGAATGGATTTCTATTTCGGAAAGAAAAAGGACTTGGTTTGACAGTTTGTCACCTTTCTAGTTTATAAATGATTTGAGTTTCAAAAATGTATTTTTCTCCGAAATAGCTGAAATTATTATTATGAAACTTTTTTTTAACAGAATTATTGAGAATTAGTATTCTCACCCTATTTTTGTATTGTATTCCATGATAATTCCAAGATCAGATTATGCAGCACAATGGACAAAGCAGAAGTTGTTGTCTATTTTAGATTAAAACTTTTTGTATAAAGGATGTATGGATATTTCCTTGGAGACATTTGATGTATAATTATATTATGATGTACATTTTGTATAAACATCCTTCCAGTATATGTATATTATTTCACCCTTCCAGACTCATTTTTTTGTATAACTCAATGATGTATATTAGAAATATTGAAATAAAATTTTAAGGAATGTGTTTATTACTAAATACTATGGTGTAATTCCGGATACACTTTTAGTATTAGTAGTAAAGGCATTGCAGCTTTTCTATCATAGCGCCTCTTTGTTATAGCTCTTCCATCTTGATCAGATGCTAGTATAGCTCTTCCATTTATATGTTAGTTGGTATGAACTAGGTTCAATTGGTGGAGCTGCTAGGGTTGAGATGGTGGGGGTAGGGCTGAACCGTGGTTTTTATTCTGAGCGGTGGTTTCTCTTTGTTTTCAACTTTGAGGTTCGATTGCTATTTTTGAGATAGTGGGGTTGAGGTTGCGCGATGGCTGAGGCTGGGTGTGATTTTTTATCTTCAAATTTCTAAAACACCAGAAAAGAGGTGCCATTATTCTAAAGATTATCTTACTTTTCTTTATTCAATAAATAAACTCCATAACAAAGTTTAATGATTATTTTTGCAACATTTGACAAGATTGCAATTGATGATGGAAAAATTAAAAAGAAATGACCCAGAAGATTAAAAATTAAAATCATGGAAAGGGAAAAGGGTAAGAAGAAAAGAAAAGAAATGGCTAACATAAAGACAAAATAGGCTTCTATTTTGGAATTTTTTATGGACTAGCATAAATATATTATAATTTTATAAAAGCCAAATTAATTAGATGTCAAGATTTTAGAGCATTTTGTTTTGCCCAAATTGTGATCAGTATTGTTAATGGACCTATTGTTGTTAAAGCATTACTCATATGTAAGTTTTGTTTAATGAGTTATGTATATGAGTTTATCATAGTGGGTAGGTTTAACACATTTCAGTTATTCTATATATATAGGGAGACACCTCTATTCCTAGCAACTCTAGTGCGTACAGTTACTCCATTAATACTGATGCGTGAGCAACTACTATGGGATAGGAATAGTATCTCTCCCTCATAAAGATTGATTTAGGGTTTCAATAATGACTTCCTCATTGGTGCCTTTTCAAGATAATCCTAAAACTCTTTATATATTTTGATATGTCATAAATTTTGATATTATTAGATCTACGAAATTCTAGCAGTTTGTATCAAAGCAATTTTAATCCTAATTATGACTATCAATTTTCTGTTTTTACCTAAAAAAAATTGTATGAGGTTTAAATTTGAAGAAACCCAAAATCCTAACGTATGTGATGTTTAATTCAATTTCTTTTTTAGATCGATTTCAAAAATAAAATTAAAGCTTTTGTAGATTGGGTTATCTTGAGTCTAAAAACATGTATTTTGAATTATAATGTTATGAATTCACAAAGAATTTTACTCAAACCCGTGGAACCCTAAAACGTTCAAATTTTATGATTCATTTTTCTTTGGATGATCAATTCAAGAAATTGATTTAAAGTTATTGCAAATCACATATTTCTGATTCTAAAGACATAAAAATCATTCCAAAAGGTTGAGAAATAACCTAGCATTTCTGAAAAACAACCCGTGATGTGTTCTTTGATATCGTTTAGAAAACCCAAAAAATTTATGCAACAATTTTGAACATTGTCATAGGGGTTTTGAAGATCGTTGTTTTCCAAATCTAATGGCACCAGAAAACCCAATCGCGCCCTAGGCGCGTGGGGCTGCGTGACACCTATATAAACATGGTTTTTCAGTTCTATTTTTTAGGTTGTGCTCCATGCGCCCTTTTCTATTTTTTAGTGAATTTTATTTATTTTTTCTTGCCTATTTATTATGTATCCCAAAGTTTTTAGAAATTAAAATTATTAATAATATATAGTACTCTCCTCTTTTGCCTTTGAAAATTTTTGTATATTATTGTGATGTTTCTAGGCATGATATATATTATGCACTCTCAGAGTTAATGTTGTTTGGTCAATGAAATGATTTTCGGTGTTATTTTGTGCATAAATTAATATATAACATTTTGAAAACTATTTATTTTACTGTTATTTATGCAATTAATTCTGAGAGTTGCTATTTAAAGTATTTTCGTACTATTTTGGGGCACTTTGCATGATTGTGAGCTCACCTTCGCGGGACCAATTATGTTGAGGTGTCAATTTGTTAATATTTTGTCAATAATGCTGCATTGGGGATTATGTTGATGATGCATTTACCCTATCGGCTTGTCATCATTAATATGATTCCTAATGATTTGTTAAGGGATTTGAGGTTGTGCCCTTAGAGTTTTCAGTATCCTCTCGGTACTAGCTTAAGGGAGATGATTTTGATGTCCATGGGAGTTTACTCATGTGTTGTAATTTAGGACCCTTAGGCAGAATTATAATTGCATGGGAAAGCTTCATTATGGTTATTTGCTCAAATATTGTACATGTTGATATGCTTGACAAAATCTCCATTTAATATATTGTTGTTTTAGCTTTATCAATGCAAATAAATGCTTTAATGAAATTGAATGGGAGTAATTATGAGGACTGGGTGAATTTTGTAAAATTGTTCCTTGTTGTCTCTAATGTTAATGCTGCTCTCACTGAGGATGAACCTTAGAGACCCACAAATGCATCTTCCGCTGCAGGTAGGAAGAAACATGAAAAGTGGTGACCAATCTAATAAATTATGTTTGATAACCATGAAGTATAGCATGGATAAGACCATTAAAGAGAGCATTCCCGAAACAAATAATGATGAGGAGTTTCTCAAATCTGTTGGTGAGAAATTTAAGAAGATTGATAAAACTAAAAAGGCCTACTACCTTTTTTTGTTGACAAAAACTACATATAATGGTGTGAATGATGTTCGTGAACACATCTTGAAGCCTGTGAACTGGTACAACAAGTTGTGATCCATGAAAGTGGAGTTGGGAGAGGACTTCTTCTTCTAGCAGGTGTTTGAGTCTCTTACGACTAGTTTTGATGTTCTGAGGACCACTTACAATGCTCGAATGGAAGAAGTTTTGGTGTAAGTGGACTATTGATGAGCTTATATTTATTCTTACTCAAGAGGAGTAGACCATGAAAAAGGGCAAGGCCTATAGTGTTTAGTTTGTTTCTCACAAGTATGGTGACAAGAAGAAGAAATTTACTAAAAGGAAGAATAGTAAGCCTCAGTTTAAGAAAAAGGAAAATGATAAGCCTGGATATCCTTCTAGGCTACCTTCTGGTCTTAGTGAGTCTTTTGGTATTAAGCCCAAATATCAATTTAATGGAAATTATAAGTTCTGTGATATATATAGGCATAAGCAGTCTAATTGTTTGAAGTTTAAGAGTTGGCTTGAGAAAAAGAAAGGTAACCCCTTGGCTCTAGTGTGTTTTGATGCAAATCTAGTTGATGTTCCTTCAAATACCTGGTGGTTAGATACTAGTGCAACTATTCATGTTACAAACTCATTGCAAGAATTTAGAAGTAGGAGGAGACCAAGTGAAGGGGAGTTGATGATCATAGTAGGAAATGGAGCAAGAGTCAGAGTAGAACATATAGGAGTGATTTATTTAAAGTTATGTACTGGACATGTTTTAGTTTTGAAAGATATAATTTATGTGTCTTCTATAAGGAGGAATTTGGTTTTGGTTTCTATTTTGGATAGTTGTGGCTACTCTTTCCATTTTTGTAATGAAAAGGTTTCTTTATATTATGATTCTACTCTTGTTGGTTCTGGAGTCTTGTCTTATGGTCTATACATGTTGGATGTTGATTCTCTTTCTGTTAACCAATGGCATTCGAATATCAATAATGTTGTTGGGAACAAGCATGGTAAAGTTGCTGAAAACTATTCTATGTTGTGGCACAAATGTTTAGGACACATCTCTAGGGAGAGAATAGAGATGCTGATCAAAGAGAATATTCTTCATGATTTGGATTTCTCTGATTTTGATACTTGTGTTGATTGTATAAAAGGAAAACTTATAACTGGAGCTAGAACGAGTGGGGTTACCAGGATTGAAGGAATACTATAGTTAATTCATATAGATATTTATGGGCCTATTATTCTTATTGCTATGGGTGGTTTTAGGTACTTTATCACCTTTATTGATGACTTCTCTAGATACAGGTGGATTGATTTGCTACATGAGAAATCTGACTCTTTAGAAGCCTTTAAAGCATTCAAGCCACTATTGAATTGAAATTTAGTAAGCAGATCAAATGTGTGAGCTCTATTAGGGGTGGTGAGTACAATGACAAGTATGATGAGACTAGTAAAAATCCTGGACCTTTTGCTAGGTTCTTGCAGGAATGTAGTATTGAGACATAATACACTATGCCTAGCACTCCGCAACAAAACGAAGTTGTAAAAAGGCAAAATCATACTCTTATGGATATGATGAGATGTATGCTTAATCATTATACTCTTCTAGATTTCTTATAGGGAGATGCGTTAAAAACTACTACTTATATAATGAATCATGTGCCAAGTAAATCTGTACTGAAGACTGTAACATCCTAATACTGAGAACCTGTAATATCTACCATAAATAAGGTGCACAGTACTAGTTATGCTACTTCTAACCTAAAACAACACACTAACCCATATCATTCATTCACAACGAGTAAATATGGAGAGCCAGAATAACAAAAAGTTATATACATACATTAAAAGCCTTCTAAAGGCAATATTTCACATAACTTGTACAACCTCAAGGTAGCAGGAAATAAATATACAACATATTCATTACAAGAAACAAAATAAACTGCACTAGTTCTTCTACTTCCTGTACTTTTCTTTACTTGTACCTAGATTTATGTGAAAACACAAATGGGATGAGAAATCACAATTTCTCAGTATAAGCCTTCCAATGCCAGTGTCTAAATATTTGCAATGAATAAACCACACTATACACATAAGACTATGCCTACAACAGATAAATGAGCCACTGCTTAACGATATCAGAATATACATACACACTATGTAACATTCTATAAGCAAGCAACAATCTTAAGTCACACTTAAACAATAATCAATGATATCAAACAATCGCCCATACAATTGTAAGATATCATCAACAAGCAAACAACAAGCAAGGCAACTGCCCATACAGCTACCAACAAATGCAATGCTTTATGATATGATGTATGATTATGTTCACACAAAGTCCTAATAATATGATTATACAATGCCAATGCAAATTTTAGTTTTAAAAAATAAATGTCACTTACTTATTTCCCAGGAACCTTCGTTCCCTTGTACATACTAGTAGGTTAGGCCTAAAAGCCTTTACCCTACTTAGTAATAGGTGAATACCTTCCCCTTACAATGGAAGAGTACTACTACCACCCCCATACCGGTAACCCTAGCCATAATAGCATCAACGGCTACAAGAATCTAGATCCAACACCTTGTTCTTAGGCCAAATGGTTGTGCACACCACATGAGGTTACAATATATAGGAAAATAGCAATTAGCAAGTTTGGAAAATGAAACATACAATGTATTTCACAAATACATACACTCATCACTAGGTTCTTCCTAACCAAGTGACTAAGGGAAACTAGAAAACTTCCCAACCAAACTCACTTATCCTATAAGGAGTAAAGTCATGTTTCTAGTATTTCATATAACTCGACCCTGTCTCTAAAGGGAGTAATTGTCATCCATGCATCTCTAGTTCTACCTTCTTCACAAGGAGCAACCTATGCATGATAACAAATACCCCTAGCTAAGCAAACTCAGCATACTTTACCTAGAACTTTTACTCATCACTTTAAAAGTGACTTTAAAGACAATCTCATATTGCCCAAGGCCCTAGAAAGTAACCTATAGCATTCCACAATCCCTAGGATGCTCAGGGTTCCTCAAGTCCTATCATAAGGTTCACCCTAACCAAATGAGAGGCTCTAACTAGAATACAGGCTCTCTTGGCTCAACTCTATCGCATAAAGGAACCAACCCATGTCTCTAGCAAAACTCAATACTTAACCTTAGCAAAACTCAATACTTAACCTTGATAAACAAGGAAACATATAATACCTAGTACCTCACTTCATCACTTCACAAGTGAATCACAATGCAACCTCATATTGCTCAAGGTGTTAGGTATTTACCTATGGCATTCTACATCTACGAGGATGCCTAAGGTTTCACATCTCCTTGCATATATATACTAGATGGTTATTCTCTCCAAGAAATACCACTAGTTATATCACTACACTAATACACATGTATCTAAAACCTCACATTATCACTTCACAAGTGATTCCACAGTCAACCTCATGTTGAACAAAGTTCTAAACACTTTCTTATTACAAACCAACTCACTTGGATACTTAAAGGTTCTCAAGGCTACCTTATGGCATACTATCACACAATGAAAGCCTAAGGTTTTCTAACATACTACCCCTTGACACTCCACCTCATTTTGGATGTCTAGGGCCCCTTAACTATATTCGAAGGCATTTCCCACACTTTGGATGCCTAAAGGTTCTCCAACAAAGTCTTACGCCAAATCTTCTCACTAGGGTGCCTGTAGGTGTTCCAACTTCTCACATATGCTAGGTAGTATTTTCCTCCATGAAATACTCCCAATTAGTGGCTCAACACACTTAAAAAGGAATATATGAGTTATCTCATCACTTAGGGAAGCTCATTTCCTACAAAACAACATTTTGCCACAATGCTGAAGAGGCAAAGCATTGCCCTATTCTTACTAGGTGATGGGTGCTCAAACGCTCATACAAGGGCATTTGAACGCTCTCCTCGCGCTTAGGTGCTCCCACACGGGCATTGGTCGCACAGCAACCTGTCTAATCTTTTTAGGTAGAACGCCTTACTCCCAACGCTTAGGAGCTAATCGCCTGATGCAGATTCTGCAGAATTCTGCACTGTTCTATTAAGGAACAATCACGAAATCAAACACTCCAAAGCAGTTTATAGGTGATTTCAAGTTCCTAACAAGTTCCTAAACATGTAAGAATCATTAATCACCAACTCAAATCACCCAATTTGGATCTATGGACTAAATCACTCATCCAAACCCCAAAATTCTCACTTTGGCCATCAAGGGTTCAAATTGGAATTCTAAGTTTCTAACTCAAACTCATACCATGAACAAGCCATAAACAACCCTTGAAACACATCCAAGCAAGAAAAATACTCTAAGCACCTCAAAATCTTATTTTGAGCCATTATACCCCAACTAAGCATAAAGGAAGAAGATAAGAGAAAGAGACTAAAAGGACTCAAAACCCTCTACCTCTTGTGCAGCAAAGATGAAGATCTTGAAGCCTTGAACTTGCTCTTGGATCTTCCTTCAAACTTTGATTCCTAGCCTTTTAGTTTTTTTGCCTTTTTCTCCTCTTCCTTACGGTTTCCGTCTTTCTTTTCTCTTTTCCTTCTTTTGTTAATGTTTTTCCTTCTTTCTCTATCGTGAGTAGTAAAGTCTAGTTTCCCATACTACTAAGAACACTTAGATTCCACCAAATCTAGTTTCCTAACGTCCAACAGATTCAAAATAAATTCTGAGATTCATTAAAAATTCCATTTCACTATTTTCTCTATTTTTTCATATCAGCTACTAGTCAAACCGATATTAAAACACACCACTAGTATAGCTAAAAATATCAAACTAGTTTTGATTATCCTTAGATTTTAACTATAACATAGTTCATACATTTGTGACCTAGAAATAAAGTCTCCACATTTATTTCCATTAACTGAGCAGTTTAAGCCATTTTGGGGCTAATAACAGCTATATCTCACACATAGTGTTACAACAAAGTGACTAAATATGCTCAGAAAATCACAAAATTCAACAGACATGTTAAGCAAGTATTAGGATACCTCTGTAACCATTTACAAGTCTAACATGTTATACCAGGGTGTTACAAAGACTTCATTTGAGTTTATGACAAGCAAACGGCCTACTTTGAGGCATTTTCGTGTTTGGGGTTGTAAGGCAAAGGTGAGGCCTTATAACCCACATTTAAAGAAGCTTGATCCCAAAACCATTAATGGTTTCTTCATTGGTTATTGTATTAGCTCAAGGGGTTCTAGGTTCTATTATCCTTCTCATACTACTAGAGTTATTGAATCCAATCAAACTGTCTATTTTGAAGGGGACTTAGAAGATGGTGGAACTCAAGAGCCACGTATTGTTGATTTTAGAGAGGAGCATGTTGTTGTTCCTATTCCTATTGTTCCCTTTCCAGGGATAGTGTCATCTCCTTTGATCCATAATGATGATGTTATTGATGTTGTTGATAATGTCGATGTCCATCAACAAGTCAAAAATAATGTACAAAATCCAGATGTTGTTGTGAGTCCACTGAGAATATCTGAGCGAGTTCCTATATCCACTAAGTCTACTAGATTCAAGGATTATGTTATATACCTACAAGAGCATGAGTTTAATTCAGTTGAAGATTCTGATCTTATTTCCTTTCAAGAGGCCATGGTTAGTCCTGATAGTGTCCAATGGTTGGTGGCTATAGAGGATGAGTTGGCTTCTATGAGAAAGAATAATGTTTGGGAATTAGTGGAGTTGCCTACTAGTTGTAAAATTGTTGGTAGAAATTAGGTCTTTATGACCAAACGTGATGCTAGAGGTGAAATTAAGAGGTATAAGGCCAGATTTGTTGCTAAGGGATTTAACCAGAGGGAAGGCAATGATTATAAAGAGACTTTCTGTAACATTTTACTAGTAATTTAATTATATTTTAATAATGTACTAAATAATTGATATGTACTTCATTCATATTTATATTTACTTAATGCTAATAGAATATTATGTACTTCATTATTTATTTAGGTTTAGTTAAATATGTGCAATGGTTAAAAATGTAATGGAATTTATCTAATACTTAAATTAATTAAGTTGAAGTTCCTATGGAACATATCAATGGAGCATAAAATTAATAAAAATACAGCAAAAAATTTAATAACATACTAACTGCATTTATATTTAATATTTACATATGGTGTGCTAGTACATCGATCTAAAATATTTACAAATCCTGAACAGGTTCAAAACTACAAAAAGAGATGTCTAAAATGTCTGAATAATCAATGTTGGTCAGTACGTTAGTGGACAAAGCACACCCAAAAAGTAGTCAAGTCAACTATATACATCTATATACAATCACATCATGCATGTTTGTCAGTAGTTTAAATCATGCATGATAAAGTAGCAGATGTTAATGTCGTTAATCACAATATGAATTTCTTCAGTGGTAGGATGGAAAACAAGGTGACCATCAATATCAATCAGCAGTGTGATGCACACCATCCTGTCTCTCTAAACATAACAGATAAAAGGGTGAGAATTTATAATTCTTAGTAGAGAAATTATATAGTTAATAAAATCATTTATTTTGAACTATACTATGTCTAACTACATTCACTATAGAAAATAAGTTTCAAATAGAGTACTACATAACTTTACTTTATATCAATAAAATATATACTAAATAATGCTATTTCACATTAAATTATTTATTACTTTTCTCTTCTTGCTCACATGGCCTATAACATAACATATTATAGTTGAGATCTCAAACTTTCTAAGGCTTCCCCTAGCTTGGTGGTCATTCCAATCAAGGAACCCAATTAAAAGTGATCACTCCACATGCCCGGGGAAAGGAGATATAGAGCTCAATAAAGTGACCCATGTAAGACTTCCCATTAAGTTCTACTTAGCCGTCTTGGACCGTGAACCTCCTTAATGGGTCCTAGAAGACATAATATTCTTTCTCTTAAATATTGATGTCATATCTTTAAGCTTAAAACCAATTAGTAAAATGTCAGAACTTTGAATATCATTCTTTTACAAAAATGACATCAATAGTTCATAATTTGTGACATTAACATAATCAATCATTTAATCAACATTTCAACATCAATAAAATCTATATCATTTATTTCTATAATTATAATAATATAATACAATATAATTCATTAACAAACAAATCTAACCCTAATATCCATGCTTCACCATATTGTGACAAAGTTTAGGCCAAAAGTCCATTTTTAGCATCAAATTCACATTTAACCAAAGTTTAGGCCAAAATTCCCAAATTAATTTGAATAAAACCCTAGTTCTTAAATCTTTATCTCTTAACCATTTTCCCTCAAAATTAGTAGCATCCTTATAATTCTTTCTTCATTAACAACACCATTCATTAATAATCCTCCATTGAAACTTAGAGAGCCTTAGGAGACCAAAGCAAAGTTGCTATCATATTTCCTATGCTTATCATCTTTCATACAAAGCTAAGAACCAAAAACTCTCTCTTCCATTTTCTCTCAAGACCCATAGCCAAGGTGCCACAATTTACCTTTCAACTATTCATAATTTAAACCAACCTTACCATTTTATTCTAAACACAACCCTAAGCAACTTTGGTGTTGTGATCAAGCCTTAGTTCAACCATTTTCAAGCTTGATTTTTGAGTTCAAGTTCTAGGTTTCTAAGGTAAAGTTCTTGAAACTTGATTTCTTATTTGATTCTTGAAATTCTAAGACCATATTTGATCTATAGTTGTCTTACTCTAACCTTGGATGTTAATATCTTTGTGTTTACTTTGATTCTAAGAGCTACTTGGTGGAGGAAGTTCATACAAAGGATCCTACTAGGAGCAAGGAGGCTACATCTAAGGTAAGAGGGAGATTAACCTCATCAACCACTTATAGTGGTGAGGGACACGAAATTTGTATGAAGGTGATGAATTCA
The DNA here is from genome assembly GCA_029884595.1 of Ormosia semicastrata. Lineage (NCBI taxonomy): Eukaryota > Viridiplantae > Streptophyta > Magnoliopsida > Fabales > Fabaceae > Ormosia > Ormosia semicastrata. The sequence goes on from JAQQTO010000060.1 coordinate 73,964,892, forward strand.
TGTGAGGATTTATTCACTATATTTGTGTAATTGTGTGATTTGTATTTATTTTGCTTATGTGATTTTTATTGCTTTGATATTATGCATGAACTTGTTATAGTAGGATTGCGATGCTTAAAGTATGTTATATGCTATAATTGTATTAGAAAGGAAAATAATTTTTGGTTCCAATGACCATGAGGCTCACGGCCTCTAAGCTCTTCAAAGGGGAAGTCAAATGAAAAATGTTTTATTAAATGTTAACTTAGAGGATTAGTGGTAAGAAATTTGATTAAGAAATTATAAAATAAAAATGAAAATGAATATATTTTTATCACTAAATAAAAAGTGATTTTCGGTCAAGAGATGAAAAATAGGAATGAGAATTAATTTGGAGACTTAAGGTATTTTATTCAAGATGATTTCGATAAGTTAAAGGGAAAGGATTTTATTTAGAATTAGAATAATGAAAGTTTTAGAAAGAATGTTAGAAAATATTACTTAGATGATTTGAGGAGTAAATTAGGATTAAAGGATTTACAAGTAAAAAGAAGATGAACACAATTTTATAATTTAAGGTGGAATGACTTTTGGCTATATCAATGGATATAATTTTTAAGGATAGTTTGGAGTTTAAAATATTTTATTTAAGAAAGTTTTATTAAGAGTAAAGAACAAAGATTTTGAGATATCTTAAATTAATTTAAATGATATAAGTTTTTGTGGAAAACGTTAGGAAATATTATTTGGAGGAGGTTTAGTGAGAAAATGTTAGAAATATTATTTAAAGGTGATTTATTAAGGAAATACTGGAATTAAAGTTCAATTTTGATATTAAATGAGAAAAGTTTTAATTTGAGCTTAGAATATTGACATAATGTTTTATGCGATTGAAAATACATAGAAAAACTCTTACGCGATATAAAAATGATGATTTTTAGCTACGCGATTAAGAAAATGTTTTAAAATCTTTACGCGATTGAGAAAATGCGATAAAAATGCTACGCGATTGAGAGGAATAGCAAGTTTTGTTGTCGAGCCGATATACTATACCCGAATATATCACTGTGTGATTATAGCCGGTAGTGGCTTATAGTGTGCATAAACTCATTGACATGCATTGTTTGACAGACGGTGTCTGTTAAGGCTATTGTTGCCTAGGATATGAATTACACCTTTGTGCGTTGCGTAGTGAAGATCTATGAATGATCTTGGAGGCGTCGGGGCACAGAATTCCACATGTGGATAGTTAGTAGCACTATTGTGCCTTGGCAACCGATGTAAACGTACCTACAATCTCGACGAGAACACTATTCCTATTCCCGATCTGGCGTAGAATGTCTTGTACAAGCCATGATGTATACACTGAGAAAAATTATAGCACTTGAATAGGCGGATGACTACAGACATATCTTCTAGATCATTCTCTCCAAAATTGTGTTTAGCTCCATAGAGTAGGAAATTAGTACATTGTGCATATGCATAGTCAGTTGACATTCTATTGTGATATATATACATATGTTGGTGGTATTATCTATTAGTTGATGCAATGGTTATTAGATGCCATGAATATATTTGTTATTGCTATATATGAATAGCAATATTGTTATTGTTGTTTCTTTGCTGCCATGCTGGTATTGATGTAGGGGATCTCACCTCTTTGTATTATTATTCTGTCTATTTCTGTTTTATGCTTATTTATGTGAAGACTGTGATGGCGACAAGGAGGGATCTACTAGGTTTTATTAGACTACAGTTTCTTGAAGGCACTGATTCTTGGCATGTCCATTGGGACATAAAGCACATAGAGTATTGCGGTGACATTACTCTATTCGTAAGTAGGACCCGCCATAGGGTCACTACTTTTTCTTTTGTTGCTGTGTATGTAGAGTTTGTTATACTTATCAGGGAGTTGCGAAATGATCTTCACTATACTCCTAGGGAAGACTCTGAGACATCTTGTGCTCGGATTTCTATCTGTCGAGACATTCCCGACTAGGGAATTTGTCTTTTGAGGAGGACTCTTCTCATTAGGTGTTGTGAATTTGGGCCAGTCTAGGTTGGTTATATTAGATGTTTTATGTGTTGGGTATGCAAGTATGATGTACTTATGGTTGTAGTAAACTATGGTTATATGTAAAATATATTATTCAGTTCTTATGTCTTGTGTTTCTATAATTCGATAAGTTTATGTTATCCTCGAAAAGAAATTTTGAAACTCGAATTTTATAATATTAAATATTTTATAACTTGGGTAAAGAATTAAAAGGAGTTAACTTGAAATGTATTGCCCTTCAGAGGGTGTTACAGAGTAAACCTGGTATGGCTAATTGGTTGGCTACAAAACGAGTTATGAGGTATCTACAGGGTGCTAAAGATTATATGCTCACCTATAGGAGATCGAATTACCTTGAGATGACAGGCTATTCTGATTCTGATTATAGTTGTTATCCAGATGATCACAAGTCCACATCAGGGTATATCTTTATGTTGGTAGGAGGAGTTATTTTTTGAAAAGTGTTAAATAGACACTTACAACTACTTCCACCATGGAGGCAGAGTATATAGCTTGTTATGAGGCTACGCGTCAAGCGATATGGTTGAAGAATTTGACACAAAAATACATATTTCTTAGAGAGAATATTTAAGAGTTTCAGACTCGTGTTGAACATATCCCTATAGAACTTATGGTTGTAGACCTGATACGTGAAATCCGTAAGTGTATGGTTTCTTCGTTAAGTAATAAAAAGATCGAATCCATAGGGACTGTGTCTATGAATACCAATTAATTAATTAATTCAATTTAATTAAACAAAAGGGAGTATGATTGTTGACTAAGAAGAACGTAGTAACAAAGTAATTAAATAAAAATCAAAGTGCAGAATTTAGAACAAAAATAGCAAGTTATCAAGAAAGGTATTCAGATTCAAGAAAGCTTCCAAGATTGGGGTACCACAATGATACAAGATAAATCCTAATTGACAACCCTTTTATTAAATCTGAAATTCAATTGAAGGTGAATTACCCTAAATTAGTTAATGTTCTTTCTTAAGATACAAGATCCGTGTCCAATTAAACCAATTCCTACTCTCGTGGTAATTGAATTTAAATTGAACCCATTACGCTTTGTGGTAATTCATTGAATCCTCAAAAGGCTAAAACTACTCTCGTGATTTAGACCTTAAGTTCAATTCTTATAATTCCAACACCTAGGTTCACTTCTCAGTACGTCTCTAAATGCCTATGAGATGCAAATAAGTGGCCAGCAAATTCACATGAATAAGAGCAATAAGGATTGAATCAAAGAACATTCAAGATTAATAAAAGGGGAAACAGAGTCAATTAATCATTATCAATGTATCAAAGGGCATTGCCCAATCCTAGAAACAAAGAGAACTACTCAGACATGGAGAAGAAAGAAACAAGAAATCAAATTTAAGAACATCCAAACCCATAACAATGGAAAAAGAAGGGAGAAAGATGAAGATCAAGAGCCTCCAATGTGCCTCCTCCAAAACCAAATTAGAACCCCTAAACTGTGTTCAGAATATCTATTTATAACTTAGGGTTCTTAATTGGCTAAAAAGCCCCAAAAGAAATAAAAATAAAAACTAAAATTCTGCTGCGCACTGCGATCCACGGCCGTGGATCATTCCACAGGCTGGCCGTGGATCTCTCTGCCACAAGCCAATTTTAAGTGTTGTCAGAATTCCACAGCCGTAAATCATTCCACGGCCAGGCCGTGGAATTCTCTAGAATTTCTGTTTTGCTTCTTTAAGCTGCTGCTCGATCCATGGCCGTGGTTTGATCCACGGGCAGGCTGTGGATCCCTCTAGAGTGGTCTTTTTGTACCTTTTCGCTATCCGTTAAGCTCCAACTTCAATCATGCAAGCATTCCATTCAATCCAAGTCTAATTCAGCATTAATCCTGCACAAGAATACCAAAAACACCTCAGTTATCCGAACTAAGGGAAAAATAAACCAAAAGGGAAACTAAAATGCCTAAAATACCCAAGAATGCATGCAAAACAAGAACAAAACATGATGTTGTTTCACACACATCAAATCCCCCCAAGCTTAAGACTTTGCTTGTCCCCAAGCAATAACTAATGTCAAACCAAGAAGTGGGATCAAGAGACAATAATGAATGAGGAACCCGGGAAAACAATATCCAAGCAATAGGCTAAGGCAAACCAAGAATCTGAGAGGTAATCAAAATCAAGTCCAATTAGAGGCTAAGTTCTCAGAAATCATGCATCCTCACTATTGAATTAAGTCCACTCCACTAACCGCACTCAAAGTGTTTAAGGGTGAAAATCATATGCTTAAAATCCTTCAAAGAAAATGCACTTCCATATGCTTAATAAGAAACCAGTTTTCCACTAATAATCAGTGTGCGTGCAAGAATCAAAAGGTTTTTCAAGGGTTGTAATGGGGCCATGGGAATGATGCTAGGTAAGGTAGAGAAAGGAAGGTATGCACAAAGGGCTAACAAATTTTTCAATAAGTACAAGAAATCCAATAGAACATAAATGGAGCAAAGGCAATTTTTCAATCTAAAACATAACTCCACATTTCAAAGAATTTTCTTCCTTACTTTTCCTTCTCCTCTTTCTCCTCTTTTTCAAGCTTTCATATTATGATTTTTTTATTTGATCTTTTTTTTTTCATTTGAGAAAGAGAAGGGTCAAAAACATATAATTCCTAACACAACTTAACACAACTTTCAAACCCAAATTACTCTATTTAATATTATAAATGATTACCAACAATGTATCATCATAGACATCAAGAAAAATAATTATGCAATAGGCTCAAAATGGGCAACTAGTGGATGAAAGTGTAACAATTTCAGAAGGCCAGAAAAATACCTAGATGCCTTAATCACATTCAAGCATGCAAACAAAAATTTTGCCTCAAAATAGTTTCAAATCAAGTTCTAGAGTACAAAATTAATGAGGAATATCACTCAACACAAAGAATGGGAGCAGAAATCATATAGTGCATAAGTCCCATATAAGCTTGAAACTCACATTTAGAGGTTTAAAAATTCAATGAGAAGCACAAATTCAGAGAACATATGCTAATTATCAACTATCAAGAGATGACCTCTACTATCAATTAAAACAATGCCTGTTGCCTACCACAAGAATCAACAAATTGGGTTCCAAATCAATACCATCTCAAAATCCTCAAGAGAGGAGCACAAGTTCAACCAAAAACCCAAGAGATATGATGGTGTGAAAATACAATATGAAGATGCAATGCAAAACAAGACATGAGAATGCATGAGACTCTAAATGAAAATACCAATTATCTAAAATGAAAATGAAAATATGAAAATATCCCCCCAGCAGGCAATCCAAAAATCTCATTAAATTATTCCAAATTTAAGCAATGCTCATTATTGAACAGCCGGAAAGTGATCCGGCCTTCAGAGCAACCTTCCCCTTGAAAGATATGAGCCTCAATAGAACTAAGAAATTCCAATGTAAGCTCAGTGTAAGTGGGATACTTTAAATTCAAAAAATAAGTCCATCCTGCCCTATCAAGCATCCAATCAAAGTCATCTCGCAAGCCTAAGGTATCAAGAACAATATCATCCATATACCTAGTGCTAACTATCCATCGATTCACTAGCACATTGTAACGATCCCTCTGCTCATTATTCCTAAAATTAAAACCATGGGGATTAGGGGGATTACCTCTTGGAGCAGCAGTGCCTCTTCCCCATGTCCTGAGCTTGAACCAGCTCCTCCCCTCTGACACTTGTTCATCATTCTGCCTAGCCATACCAAATCAACAAGCACAACAAAAAACCCCTTTGTGCAGCACTATTCATGTATTGAGACAAATTTGCCAAATTTGGGGTTTTCCAAATTGGAAGGAAGGAATGGTTGGGTAGAGGTTAGGAAGGTGAGAAAGGGTAGAAAAATGGAAGAAAAGGGTGGTTTGTGGAGTAAAAGAGTAGTTATGAAGGTTTGGGTAGGGGGTTATGGTAGCTATGGTGGAGAAGGAAGAAGGAGAAGGAGGGAAAATGGGGGTGATGGTTGGCTTTGAGAAGGAGGAAGAAGATAGTTAATGTTTGGTTATGAGGGAAATAAGGATTAATGAAGGTTTGGGAGGATGGAAATGGAGGATGAGGGAGAGAAGAAGGAGAAGAAACAAAGATGAAATGGTGAAATGAAGGAGGGGGAAGAGAGACCGTGGATTTTAAAACTGGCAGCAGCGATACACAGCTGTGGATTGATCCATGGCCAGGCCGTGGACACTGCTGACTTCTGGCCTCTTTCTTTTTTTTTTTGAACAGAGAGTTCCACGACTGTGGTTGCATCCACGGCTAGGCCGTGGAATTCTTTGACTTTTTTTTTTGCATTCCATGGCCATGGAATTTTCCATGGGCTGGGTGTAGAACCTTCTGACTTCTCTCTTCTTCTAAATTTAGCTTCAAAAAGGGTCAAACCTAGACAAAATCAATAAGACAAACATCAAACCAACAATCTAACACATAAAGTCAAAAGAAAAAGAATAAATAAAAAAAAACAAAGAAACTTGGGTTGCCTCCCAAGAAGCACTTGTTTAAAGTCATTAGCTCGACTTTGGTCTGGTTTTTGTACTCAGGTGATGTCAATGGAGTAGTGCTCAGTCCCCACTCCTTCAAAGTGTTTCACTCTCTGGCCATTTATCATGAAAGGTTTATGACCTTCTTTCTTTACCTTAAGCACACCGTAGGATAAAACTTGAACAATCTCATATAGTCCTAACCATTTCGACCATAACTTATTAGGACAGAAACGTAGAAGCGAGTTATTAACAAGAACTTTATCCCCGAGTTTAAATCTACGCTTCTTGACACACTTGTCATTCTGCTTTTTAGGTCCTTTCTTGTAGGGCTTGGACTTCTCAAATTTTGTAGTACCCTTGGGCAAGGTCTTTTCTAGCATAGCATCAGCCACTGATTCCTGCACACCTGAAAGCACAACATTATCCACAACATTAGTAGCATCTATGCGATTATATGAATTTAAAGAATTAGAATTATTTTCATATTTAAAAACATCAAAAACTACTTCCTCATCATTCAATCGCAAAGTCAATTTCCTTTCATGGATATCAATGATCGCCCTTCTAGTGGCAAGGAATGGACGCCCAAGTATGATCGGCATTTTAGCATCAGCTTCCATGTCAAGCACAACAAAATCCACCGGCATATAAAACTTACCAACCTTAATAGGAACATCCTCCAAGATTCCTATAGGGTACTTGACAGACCAATCCGCTAATTGAAGAGAGATAGTTGTGGGTTTTAACTCACCCACCTCCAACTTCTTACATACAGAAAGGGGCATAAGACTAACACTAGCCCCCAAATCATACAGAGCTTTATCAAAATTTGTGTTGCCAATCAAACAGGGAATAGAGAAGCTACCTGGATCTTTTAACTTAGGAGGCAATTTATTTTGAATTAAAGCACTACACTCCTCAGTTAAAGCTACTGTCTCATATTCTTCTAGCTTTCTCTTATTAGACAAGATGTCCTTAAGAAACTTAGCATAGGTCGGCATTTGTTTCAACGCCTCAGTGAAGGGTACATTAATGTACAATTTCTTAAGGACCTCTAGTAACTTCCAAAACTGCCTGTCTAACTTCGCCTTGGCTAATCTTTGAGGGAAGGGAACCGGGGGTTGGTATGGCTCAGGAGGTACATACTTAGACACTTTCTCATTAATTCCCTCCTCTTCTAAGGGTTGTGCCTTAGTCTCTTTTTCCTCATTCCCCTCATCTTTGACACTTTCCCCATTACCCTTAGGATCCTTTAACTTCTTTCCACTCCTCAAACTCACAGCCTTACAATGTTCATTGCCTGGGTTGACTTTAGGTGACCAGGAAACTTACCTTGCTGCCTAAGAGAAGTGCTTACTTGTTAGGCAATCTGGGTTTCCAACATCTTATTATGAATAGCTAAATTATCAACTTTAGCTGACAATTCTTTAATTGCCTCAGTCATAACTTGTCCATGGTGCCTAAACTCCTCATTTTGCTTAGACTGACTCTCAACAAAATTCTCAAGAAGAGACTCAAGTCTAGATTTTTGTACCTGTGGGATTCCAGAATAGGGTTTAGCATTACCTTACCCAGCTTGGTACTGATTATTCCGGTAAGAGAAGTTAGGATGTTACCTCCAACCGGGGTTGTAAGTTTGAGAATACGGATTATTCCTCCCCTTTTGGTTGAAGTCATGGAAATTGTGGCATGATTCCACTTGCTCTACCGGTGCACCATGTGAGGATCCAATTCCAACTTGGCATTCAGCACCTATATGTCCCTGTACTCCACAAATCTCACAAAAATTGTTAGAGGCACCTATAGCATTAACATGAACTTTCTCAAGCATGTCAAAACGTTTATTCAAATAATCAAATTTTGACATAATTAAATCAACACCATCTACCTCAAACTTATCTCCCGAGAGCTTTCTCAGATTATGGCCTCTTTCATTAGCCCATTGGTGATGATTTGAAGCTACACTCTCAATTATCCCATAAGCTTCTATGATCCTTCTATTCATCAAAGCTCCACCAGCTGTGGAGTCAAGAGACACCTTCGAAGAATATTCTAAACCATTGTAGAAGGTGTGAACGATCAACCATTTTTCTAACCCATGGTGTGGGCAGGCTTCCAACAAAGCCTTATATCTATCTCAAGCTTCTGACAATGACTTTCCATCTTTCTGAACAAAGCTTGTGATTTGGGTCCTTAGATGAGTAGTCTTGGAAGGTGGAAAGAATTTATCCAAGAAGGCTTACTCCAATTGGTCCCAAGTAGTTATCGTCTCAGCCGGAATAGACTTCAACCAAGCTCTAGCTCTATCTCTTAATGATAAAGGAAATAGGCAGAGACGAATAGCATCAACAGAGGCGGCTTCAATCTTGAGGGTCTCACAGAACTCCAAGAACATATCCACATGATCGTTCGGATCCTCTGACGACAATCCTCCAAACTGGTTTTGCCTTATCATAGATAGTAAAGCAGGAGGTATGGTAAAGTGCCTAGCTTTAATGTCTGGCCGAGCAATTCCAGATCGCAAACCCCGAGCATTTGGGGTGGCATATTCTGTTAGCAGTCTATTATCCTCAGCTGTAGCCATGACAAGTGTTGGTTCAGATATTTCTCTCACTATCTGCCTTTGTTGTCTTCTCCTTCTACGTAAAGTTCTTTTAATTTCAGGATCTGCTTCAATAAGAGTCCCGGAACGTCTAGTACTTCGCATAATCAAGAGAAATTACCTGCAGAGAGTCAAAGAGAAAAAACAAGAACGTAAGAATAGATAAAAAGAAAAAAAAGGTTTAAAATAATTAAATTAAAAATTAAACTGATATTCAAGAAAAACACAGTCCCCGGCAACGGCGCCAAAAACTTGATACTTGAAATCCGCAAGTGTACGGTTTCGTCGTCAAGTAATAAAAAGATCGAATCCATAGGGACTGTGTTTATGAATACCAATTAATTAATTAATTCAATTAAATTAAACAAAAGGGAGTATGATTGTTGATTAAGAAGAATGTAGTAACAAAGCAATTAAATAAAAATCAAATTGTAGAATTTAGAACAAAAATAACAAGTTATCAAGAAAGGTATTCAGATTCAAGAAAGCTTCCAAGATTGGGGTACCACAATGATACAAGACAAATTCTAATTGACAACCCTCTTATTAAATCTAAAATTCAATTGAAGGTGAATTACCCTAAATTAGTTAATGTTCTTTCTCAAGATACAAGATCTGTGCCCAATTAAACCAATTCCTACTCTCATGGTAATTGAATTTAAATTGAACCAATTACGCTTTGTGGTAATTCATTGAATCATCGAAAGGCTAAAACTACTCTCGTGATTTAGACCTTAAGTTCAATTCTTATAATTCCAACACATAGGTTCACCTTTCAGTACGTCCCTAAATGCCTATGAGATGCAAATAAGTGGCCAACAAATTCACATGAATAAGAGCAATAAAGATTAAATCAAAGAACATTCAAAATTAATAAAAGGGGAAACAGAGTCAATTAATCATTATCAATGTATCAAAGGACATTGCCCAATCCTAGAAATAAAGAGAACTACTCAAACATGGAGAAGAAAGAAACAAGAAATCAAATTTAAGAATATCCAAACCCGTAACAATGGAAAAAGAAGGGAGAAAGATAAAGATCAAGAGCCTCCAATGTGCCTCCTCCAAAACCAAATTAGAACCCCTAAACTGTGTTCAGAACATCTATTTATAACTTAGGGTTCTTAATTGGCTAAAAAGCCCCAAAAGAAATAAAAATAAAAACTGAAATTCTGCTGCGCACTGCGATCCATGGCCGTGAATCATTCCACGGGCAGGCCGTGGATCTCTCTGCCACAAGCCAATTTTTAGTGCTGTCAGAATTCCACTATCGTGGAATTCTCTGGAATTTCTGTTTTGCTTCTTCAAGCTGCTGCTCGATCCATGGCCGTGGTTTGATCCACGGGCAGGCTGTGGATCCCTCTAGAGTGGTCTTTTTGCACCTTTTCGCTATCCGTTAAGCTCCAACTTCAATCACGCAAGCATTCCATTCAATCCAAGGCCAATTCAACATTAATCCTGCACAAGAACACCAAAAACACCGCAGTTATCCGAACTAAGGGAAAAACAAACCAAAAGGGAAACTAAAATGCCTAAAATACCCAAGAATGCATGCAAAACAAGAACAAAACATGATGTTGTTTCACACACATCAAGACCCTCTAACCAAAGGTTTCACTATTAAAATTTTTGTTGATCATGTAACCCATATGGGTATAATGAGGTCTTTTGATGTTTTAAGTTAGTAGGAGTTTGTTTTGTAATTTTATTATGACCTCATTTTATTATTATGTCTCGAGACCTTAAACAATCATGTTGATATTATTATCATTGCCATATAATAATAATAATAATATTATTATTATTATTATTTATGCAATTTTATTTGTTTATGTTATGGCATGTTGTTGACACATTTTGGACCTAATTTCATTTTATTATTGTGCTGAGAAGTTTGTTAAATCTAAGAAAGCATCTTAGGTAGATGCCTAGGCCATATTGTTGGGAAATGCACTTTGATCACATATTGACATGCAATTTGGATGTGCTTTCCCATTACCCATATATCACATTTTGTTGGGTCACTGGGATATGAGTATCTTGCATATATGATATCAATACTCTTTCGAGTATAATTTTCTGCATTGTTGAGATACTTGTAGTCTCATTTTGGACCAATTGTTAAGAGTGCTAGCTTGATTTTGACATCATGTTGTGGCCACATATTGTTTAACTAATTTGGAGAATTGTTTTCTTATTGAAACAATGTAGTATGACTTATGCCATCCAAGTGGTGTAATTAACTATTGACCTTTGAAGACTTTGTTTTTATGATAAAAAAACATGAAGATGTTGCAAGATCAAGTCTAAGACTTTCAAGAATAACTTTAGGACTTAGATCATTGTGTAAAGGTATAAAGAGGTTCACACTAATGCTCTAAAACTTATTTTTCAAAGAACCCAAATAGCACAGATGTTTTCAAGGCTTCAAAATGGTTTTTGGTTTCCAAAGAAATAACCACTAAGTGCCCAAAAGCTTATTAGATCATTTGGAATCAATTGGCAATGTTTAAATGCTGTATGGAATGTTTTTCAAATGGGTTTATTCGAATAAAGGATCCCTTATTCGAATAATCAAAGTCAGAGAAGCCAAGAATTCCATCTGGTTAAGCTTTATTCGAATAAAGTAGGGCTTTATTCGAATAAGCGTTTAAAATGAGCCTTGGCGCTTCAACTTTATTCAAATAACACTCGTGTTATTCGAATAACGTGTTTTTCTAGAAACCAGTCTTTAATGGTTTATTCGAATAACAACATTGTTATTCGAATAACATGTTTTTCCAAAAACTTGTTTTGAATGGTTTATTCGAATAACAAAAGTGTTATTCGAATAACAAAAGTGTTATTCGAATAACATGTTCCAGAGACAAAATCCTTTACGTGCTATTTGAAGCTTTATTCAAATAATAAAGTTGTTATTCGAATAAATGCGTATACTAGAAATATAATTAACAGCTAGTTTGAAGCAATTAATGCTCCAACCAACCTCCCAACGACTCTAATCTTTAATGGGCTATAAATACAAGTTGTTGGGCATTAAAGGGGGTTAGCAAATCAATCTAAAAATCTTGGTTGAGCATTAATATGAGTTTTCATAGCCATTTCGTTAAATACTATGTTTTGAGCTTCAAAGTGTGAATCCATATACCCATTACGCTTCAATTTATATTATTTACTCTTAAGAGAGTTTTATTTCATTCATACTTTAATTATCTTGTAAAGAGGGTGAGGTACCCCTCAAAGTTGTAAGGGTGAGGTATCCTTTGAAGTTGAGGCTTAAGCACAAAGGGTGAAGTATCCTAAGGTGTGGTGAGTACTCTATTGTGTAAAGGTAGCAAGCACTTGTTCAAGCTTGAAGTTTTAGTAAAATATCTTGGGTGATTACTTAAGGACTGGACGTAGGTCACAAGGAGTGGCTAACTAGGATAAATTGTGTTTGATCTTCTAAACTCTACTCCTTTACTTTTGTGCATTAGTTTTTATTTTCCTACTTAAATACTATCTTACTTGGCTGATTCATTTGTGAGTGAAAGTATTCAATCTTCTCTATTCATTCATCTCTATCAATCAATAGCTTCAACAAAAATTGATAATCAAGTGTTTTGTGAAGGATTTGCGAAAATATTTTATAAACTCAATTCACCCCCTTCTTAAGTCTTGAAGCCACTTGGTAACAAGTGGGAGAATAGACTAGCTTAAATAATATTATAAGTTTATAAAACCTAGATTAATTAGATGTCAAAATTATTAGAGCATTTTGTTTATTCTAAATTATGATCAGTGTTGTTAATGGGCTTGTTGTTGTTAAAGCACTACTTATATATGTGTTTTGTTTAATGGGTATTGTATATGGGTTTACCATAGTGGGTAGGTTTAACTCATTTTAGTTATTCTATATATACAATGAGAGACCCTTATTTCTAGTCACTCTAGTGCGTACAGTTGCCTCATTGATACTGACGCATGAGCGACTACAATAGGATAGGAATAGTATCTCTCTCTCATAAAGGTTGATTTTTTAAGGGTTTCAACAATGACTTCCTCATCAGCGTCTTTTTAATATAACCCTAAAACTCTTTATATATTTTGATACGTCCTAAATTTTAGGATTATTAAATCCAAGAAATTCTAGCATTCTAATGATAATAATGGCTCAATAATTCATGGGATTGTTGAAATTAAATCTATTGTTGTTGCGCACAAGCAATCTTCCTATTCCTCCAAGCTTCAATTCAAGCATAATAAATGTTGATTAGACCTCAACTTTCATAGATGTTCTTGATTTGAGCCAACATTATAGATATTATCCTTTTGATATTTTCTGCATAATCATTTATCTTCTGAAGCCCAATGGTTCCTTTTTATATATGCTTTCTTGCCTTCCTTTCTATTATTACAAGGGTGTTTAACCATCTTACTGAGTTGGATTGTAGTAAAATCATGTAGATTTTTGTTTTTGTTTTAAGGGGATGAATGAGAAAATTCCTTACAAGCAGACAAAGCTATAGCTCAGAAAAAAAAGAAACATGTCTCCCTGCAAGAAAGACTAAGCTAAGATTCTTTGGAAAAATACATAAAAACTAACATCTAGTAAACAAACTGCTATACTAAATTGAGAATTTCACAATTTGCCAATGCTATTGAGACAATTGTGTTGACAATTTGTATGTTCAAAGTCCAAGTACTCGGTATTATTTTAATTACGCCAAATTCAATTTTTAGAATCATTACAACGTACTCGTCCTAGACTTCTACTACTCCCATGGCATGGTAAAGTCATTATTAGTCTACTTCCAGTTCTACTGCCATTCTGCCATATTGTTTATGTTCTAGTTGTTTGTGCCGTTAATTATAATTGAGATTATGATTAATCATGATTAATTTTAGAGATGTTTGTAATTGATTTAGTACATAATTAGATTGATTTAGCACATAATTATATTTTCATTATTTTTCTTTTTTGTACAACAACCTTCTTCTATAAATAGAGACTATAATTCTTCTATATTCATTCATTTAGAAATATATACAAACTACTGATATTTGTTTCTCTATTTCTATTTCGAACATGATATCAGAGCCAAGGTATCCACCTTGAAGAGAGTTTCTCCTTTTTCGCTATGCAGAGTTCATGGAATTCGTGAGAATCGTTACTAATCACTATCAAATCCAGATTTAGTCATATTTTCCTCTCTGGTCCAATCCTTCCACTCCTCAGTTGCACTCCTCCGTTACGCTACTCCACTGCACTCCTCTGTTGCGCTCCTCCACTCCGTTTAGACTTCGTTATGATGGCAAGACTCTATTTTAGACTTGGTCCTAGATTCTAGACTTCATTCTAATGACAGGACTCTGTTTCAGACTTCGTCATAGATTCCAAACTTCGTTCTGATGACAGAACTTTATTTTGGACTTCGTCCTAGATTCCAAACTTCGTTTTGATGGCAAGACTCCGTTTCAAAATCCGTCCTAGATTCCAAACTTCATTCTGATGGCAAGACTCCATCCTAGATTCTGTAACACCCCAACTTTTAGGATAATTACAATATAGTCCCAAAATGTACTGTTTTGTGAATTCTGTGAGCAGTAAATTTAATTTGACTGTTCCGTGAGTGTACTTGACTGTTGTATGTGATTTGCTCCGACCCGAGAAAATAAAAATTTTCTCGGTGGGATAAATCTTATTTTAATTAATTGAGGTGGATCTTACTAAACCCAATTGATTGATATATATATTAATCTCGTAATTTTTCGGATTTAAGCGTGCAATAAAATAATTTTATATTTTTATAATATTATTTTATTCAACAAGATTTCTCTTGTCTCAAAAACAAGAGAAAAATTATTTGTGGACCGAAAAAGTTCGTGGGGCCCACGTTTAGTGTAACTTGATCAACGATCTTGTTGGGTAGAAATCTAAACCAATAGGAAATGGTCAAAATGGATGGCTTGACTTTCTAAACCAATTAGAAAGAGTCAACAAAAGAAGCATTGACTTCTTTGTGAACCATTGGATTATAAAGCTTACTTTAGAAGCTTTAATCTTAGCCGATTGATCTAATCAATGGTGAGATTAGAATTCAAGATTTATGACCAAGTAATATCTACCTTAGATCTAATCTATGGTTAGGAATTAAAGATGAATCAAGGGTTAGGATTAAGTCAAAAATTGTAGGCTTGACTTTGATTAGTAGCTAATTAAGCTTAATTTGACTAATCTAATTACTTAATTAGCTAACTAAGTGAACTAGTTTAATTCTTAATTTATTTTAATCTAAATACTAATTAGATATGTTAATATTGATTAAAGGTTATAATATATGTTAATATATACTAAATTAATTAGTTATATTATTAGTATGTTAATTAAAATTGGTTAGGATAATTAACCTAACAAATTACCTAATTAACTAGCATATAATTAGGAGTAAATGGAAAACAATTAAACCCTTAAAATGGCAAGGGGCACCACGGTTTTCCAGCAGCCAAGGGAGCTTGGTGGCTTGGTTCTACTAGCTTCTTGAAGTCTCCAAGTGTCCTAAACCATGTGCACCACATGTGCATTCATTTGGATATTTATTAAGCCAAATCAAGCACTCAACCTCACCCCCACAAGGCCACTACGGCAGCAGCCCTTCCATTTCTCTCTCAATCTTTATTTCATACTTATCCTAAATCTAAGCTATTCATCTTCTCTCCAAAACTACCAAGAAGCCATGCATATTTTTTCTTCTTTTTCATTCTCCATATTCGGCCAACACTCACACCCACTCAACCAAACCTTCATAATTTTATCCAATCACATTTCTTGAACCCAAATCCCATTCTAAGCATCTTTCATTCACAAAGTTTTCCCAAATTCCTACTCTATCTTGCCTAAAATCCAAGTTTTTGCTTACTTACTTAAGGGTAAGTTTGGTTTCTATGGTTCAAAATTGAATTTTTAATTTTTCTAGCCATGCTTGTTCCATGGTTTCTCTATTTTGTACCTTGTATGTGTTTTTACTAATTATTTAAGAATTTTAGGAATTGTTTTGGAGCTTGTACGAAATTTAGAGGAAAGGAGGAGATCTTACCGATTAATTTGTCTACAAGAGGTAAGAGGGAGATTTAATCTCATCAACCTTGTATGGTGATGAGAAAATAGATTTGTATGTGTGTGTAGAATCCATAAGGATTCATTTGTGTGATTGTTTTATTGCTTGTATTATTATTGTGTGATTGTTTATGGTTTTTTTTATTATTTTTGTGATTGTTTAAATGCTTTCTTATTTGTGATTTATTTTGCTATGCATGATTATAGTTTTATTATTTTTGCTATGCATATTTATGGTTTTAATATATTGTATGTATATTGTATGTGATTATATAATTGCATGTGTTTATAATTGTATACTTATTAAAGTAGGATGTGAATAACATGTACGAAATGCATGAGTATTCCAAAGAATACACTATGAGGCTCACGGCCTTACATCCAAAAAGAGAACCAAAATGTTCTCAGCAATTTTCTAAATTACTGATTTAAGGAATCTAGGTAAAATAATTAATTTAAAGTTGATTTAAGTTAATTATGGCCAACATGCCATTTAGAGTATAATTGAATACCATTTTATTTTTGATTTGGCCAACATGCCATTTTATTTTCTAAGATAGGTTAGGTAATTGATTTACAACACAAATTGATTTCAATGAATCATTAAGAAAAATAAAAGGAATAAATTCAGTCCTAGAATTTTAACTTAGCAGACATTAGTTTAAATAAGAATTAAATCAAACGCTTGAAAAATACTAACGTAGAGCTCATTCTATAAATTT
This sequence comes from Ormosia semicastrata, assembly GCA_029884595.1. Taxonomy (NCBI): domain Eukaryota; kingdom Viridiplantae; phylum Streptophyta; class Magnoliopsida; order Fabales; family Fabaceae; genus Ormosia; species Ormosia semicastrata. Next base: position 73,981,855 of record JAQQTO010000060.1, read on the forward strand.
TGAAGCGCGTTAGTAAGTTTCGAAGTGAAATTATTGGGTAAAAATAAAATAAACTATATTTAGAGAAAAATATTAAAAATACCTTATACTGATTTTATAGGCAAAATGCTGCCAAAATTTATTAAAATCAGACGCTTAAAATGAAAAGATTCCATACTATATTTAGAACACAAGGAAAATACATTACGTATTTTAAAAGTATTAGATATAGTTTTACACATATTAAAAATGATAGTTTTAAGCTATTCGGTTAAGAAAATGAATTAAAAATCCTACGCGATTGAGAAAATGATTTAAAAGATTTTGCGATGTTTAAAAATGTCAAAATATGTTTACACGATTTTAAAACGTTTGTGAAAACAACGAGATTGTGAAAATGCGATAAAATTCCTACGCTGATCGAAAAATACTATCGGCTTTTCTTTGTCGGGCCAAAGTGGTGGACCCAGACATGTTGCGGTATAATCTTGTCGGGTGGGACGTGCTATCTTGTTGAGATGTAGTCTTGTCAGTGGGACGTACTATATTTTGGTATTTTGTGACTAAGGGTATTTTGGTAATTTTGGTAATTTTTCGTAATTATGGAAAATTTGGTTTATAAGGTTGTTTTTGTAATTTTAGATCATGTTTAGAGTGTTGTGCCAATTTGGTTTATAATTGGCGATTGATTGATGAGGCGAATTACACCGTAATTGGTGTGATAAGCGTAGTGTGGTTCATTTATGAACTTGGAGGCATTAGTGTGCGGAGGATCCCATATGTGGACGGTGGTAGCACCTCCGGGCCGTGGTAACGGGCAACACACTAATGATCTTGACAAGCACTATTCTTAATCGAGATCTTGAGGAGATTAATAAGTACTATGCCCGTGGTACACGATGTTTGACTGTGTCTTGCTACACGATGTTTTGGTGTGGGCTATAGACACGACGTTTGACAGTGCAATAGTTTGGTTGGGCAGCCATAAAGTATTATTAGTTTCTATTCGGATCATTCTCTCAGATATTCGTGTTTAGCTCCATGGAGTAGGAACGAGTCAGTGTGTGTTCATACATTACTCGCATTTTATTGTTCATGCATCATCGCACTTTACTGCTTACCATATTCTGTGATAAAATATATGATGTACTGTTTTAATATATTATGTATGATCCATGTTATTTTAACATATATTGCTTTAATATATTATGCATGATATAATGGGATGTGGTATTTTAAGGTGTATTACTTTGTTATATTCTGCATGAAATGTTGGTATGTACTGTTGTGATATTTGTTTGTATTGTCGTTTTCTTTATTGCCATGCGGGTAATGGTGTAGATTGTCTCACCTCTTTCTTGTATTTTTTTATCTGTTTTTATTTTACGTTTATATCATCAAAGACTATAATGGCGGCAAGAGGAGGACAACTAGGTTTCTTTAGACTACAATTTCTCGAAGGCGCGGAGACTTGGTATGTCCACTGGGACACAGGGCACATAGAGTACAGTGGTAACGTGACTTATCAGTAAGTAGGACTCGACATAGGTTCGTTACTACACGTTATACAGTTGCTTTCGTAGAGATCATTTTACATATTAGGGAGTTGTGGGACGAGTTTCACTATACTCCTAGAGAGAACTTCGACATAGTTTTGGGTCGATTTTCTATCGGTCAAGACATTCCTAACTAGGGAAACTGTCTTATGACGAGGGCTCATATCTTAGGTGTTATGTTTTAGTAGCATACTGTCTTTTACTGTTTCTATTGAATGTTAATAGTTGTAAATTAATTATGTACTTCAGACAAGAATCATATGTATATTATGGTGTAATCATGTTTTGTTTTATTTGGTGTTCTATGTTATTTTATTTAACATTATAACTATAAAAGAAAAATAAATATATATATATATATACATATATCACAAATATTACTTAAGTATCAAATGTTTTTATAACTTGGGTAAGGATTTTATTTATTTTATTTTTCTGCATCATAAATGTGACATCCCCAGAAAGGGTGTTACATTAGTTGGTATCAGAGCCCAAGTTAGAGTCTTTTGGGTTTGTGGGTAGGTTTGTCTTGTTTGTGCTGTGTGAATCTCTGATATTAAACACAGAGATATGTTTCGATTTCCGAAAGGAAACGATTTTGTGCGAAATCGCTACGTTTAGTTCGTTGTGTGTTGATTTTGTTTATCTTTGAAGAAAGATAATGGAACGTTATGAACATGAGCGTGTGGACGTGCAACGTGATGAAGATCGTATAACTATAGCTAGAAGCGTGATGCACAAGGCGATTGAAGTAGTAGTACTACAGGGACAGATGGTCGTTCAGCAGCGGGAACTGATAATCGAACTTCATAGCTTGGATGCGAGAAGCTGTAACTTAGAATCTTCAATAATTCAAAGTAGAAGGAAGCGTAAAGTCAATCGTTTTCAGCGAAAGTCATATATGCAACCATCGGAGAAGCATCAACGAACAGAAAAAAAAAAAAAGTATTAGTGGCAACGATTTTAGTCAGACTGAGGCATCACCAACGAAGTGCTTGAAGTGTGGAAAGCCTGAACACTTATTCAAAGAAGTGTGATCAGCTGAAGATGGAAACTTCCGTTAGTAATGCATGTGTTTCAAAATCTCAAAACGAAGAAAGAGCCAATGCAAGGAGTGTAATAAGAAAGTTTAAAATATTAAAACTTAAGAAGCGAGAAAGTCGTGCCATAGAGAGTAATCTTAAAACTGTGCTGTATAATTCGTAGGGTAACTCATTCTCTTGTGATCTGTGATTGTGCAAATCTTTTGGAGTTATCTGTGTTTTACTTCTTTTCATAATGTTACTTCAGCTTCTAAAACTTGCTATTACTACTTGAGCCTGTTTAAAACTATCCAATTATCATTAGAGTTTGAAACTTTTTATTGATCAAGTTTGTCTATTTCTTTCTCAAATAGACTGAGTAAATCAATTTGAATTTATCTGTGTCTTTGTTATGGCATGATTTAAGTATTTTCTACTTTTTTTTTTTTATTAAACTTGTTGTTTGTACTCAAGTTTTCTAAATTCTACCCTATATCTATTGAATATCAAATCTTTTCTGTTGATTTGATTTGTTTATCTAAAATTACATCTATTTGAGATCTTGATTTTTAACTGGATTGGTCATTTACCAACCATATCCTACTAGATTGTTGCAATGCAATTTAGTATTTCTTTGACCAAAGATTTTTGGATTTGAATCCAGAAAGTTCATTTCTAAAATTATTGGACTATGTTCATTTCAAAATCTATTAGACCATCTCAAATTCTTTGTTGGACTAATCTAGTAATCTACTGAATAGTCTTATTACTTTTCTTGTAACCTTCATAGTATTTTTCATGAATTTCAATTAAGAAGGATTATTCTTGATCCAACTTATGTCATACTACCAAATACAGTGCAATTAGAAGAAAACTAGATCTATGAGACATTTTCTGTTAAGACAAAAAAAAAAAAATAGGCAAAGTGGAACAACTTCTTTTGAATAAGAAAATCTGGGATGATGTAACGACAGAGGAACTAGAAGATCAAATGAAGAAACTCGTTGTTCGTTCCAAGATCGATTTGTGTGCTGGTAATTATCAGATTCGCGTAAAGGTAGAGAATGTTCCAAGACAGTTTTTCAGATGCGTTGCAAGAACTGTGAATATTCAGTACTACCATTTGGGGTAGGAAATGTTTTGACGGAGTTCACGAATTGTATAAATAAGATCTTTCTTTCTCACTTAGGCAAATTTGTCCTTATCCTTATTGGCAATGTTTTGACCTATTCTCGAAAATCAAAGGAACATGCTGAAGATCTCAATGCAGCTCTTCAATTTTGAAGAAGAAGAAGGAGTTATGCGCGAAATTAGTCAAACGTAAGTTCTGTTAGAAGAAGTTCAACTCGTGGATTTAGATTGAGTGTTGACATCGAATAGAAAGGTGGTGGCGAATACTTCAAGGCGGTGGAACGTGCATGAGAAGAATTATTCAATTTAAGTTTTAGGATACGCGATAGTCGTTTTGCAAGAAAAATCTGAAGATGATTTCTTTCCTATAAAAATTCACAATAATTTCAAAGGCTTAAAGTAACTGTTCAATCAAGAGCGGCTTGGATATAAAACAAAGACGATAGTTAGAATTTTTTTTTTTTAAAGGACTTATTGGGATGAATTTCTACCAATGATAGAGTTCATATACAACGATAGTTTTGTTTGAGCATAGGAATGACACCCTGTGTGGCATTATATGGGAGACGCTGTAGAATGCCATTGCGTTAATATCGTACTGGTGAAAGTAACATCGTAGGATCAGAAATTGTGCGACAGACAACCAAGGAAGTGAAGATATTTCGAGACAAGATGAGGACGACTCAGACGCGACAAAAGAGTCATGCTGAGGAAAGACAGAGACCGCTTGAATTTGAAGAAGGTGATCATACGTTTCTACGTGTGACCCTTAGGACTGGAGTTGAACGAGTGATTAAGTTGAGGAAACTCACTCTGAAGTATCAGGTCGTATTAGATATTTCATCAATAGATCCGATAGTTTATCAGATTTCACTACCACCATTCTTATCGAATCTTCGTGTTGTATTTTACATATCATAACTACGAAAATATATTTCTAATCCGACTCACGTCATCGAATCAGACACGGTACAACTGAAGGAGAATCTAGTCTATGTGACGTTTTCAGCCAAGATTAAAGATCGAAGGGCAAAGTAACTTCGAGGAAAGGAGATCGCATTAGTTAAACTAGTTTAGAACGATGTAGTAGTGGAGCTACATGGGAGCTAGAAGATAGGATGAGGGAGCAATGCTCTCAATTGTTTTGAGGTATGATGAATTTCGGGGACGAAATTCTTTTTAGTAGGGGAGAGTTGTAACACCCCAACTTTTAGGATAATTACAATATAGTCCCAAAATGTACTGTTTTGTGAATTCTGTGAGCAGTAAATTTAATTTGACTGTTAGTGAGTGTACTTGATCTGTTGTATGTGATTTGCTCGACTCGAGAAAATAAAAATTTTCTCGTGGGATAAATCTTATTTTAATTAATTGGAGTCGGGGGATCTTACTAAACCCAATTGATTGATATATATATTAATCTCGTAATTTTTTGATTTAAGCGTGCAATAAAATAATTTTATATTTTTATAATATTATTTTATTCAATGATACCTCTTGTCTCAAAAACAAGAGAAAAATTATTTGTGGACCGAAAAAGTTCGTGGGGCCCACGTTTAGTGTAACATCCAACGATCGACTGGGTAGAAATCTAAACCAATAGGAAATGGTCAAAATGGATGGCTTGACTTTCTAAACCAATTAGAAAGAGTCAACAAAAGAAGCATTGACTTCTTTGTGAACCATTGGATTATAAAGCTTACTTTAGAAGCTTTAATCTTAGCCGTTGATCTAATCAATGGTGAGATTAGAATTCAAGATTTATGACCAAGTAATATCTACCTTAGATCTAATCTATGGTTAGGAATTAAAGATGAATCAAGGGTTAGGATTAAGTCAAAAATTGTAGGCTTGACTTTGATTAGTAGCTAATTAAGCTTAATTTGACTAATCTAATTACTTAATTAGCTAACTAAGTGAACTAGTTTAATTCTTAATTTATTTTAATCTAAATACTAATTAGATATGTTAATATTGATTAAAGGTTATAATATATGTTAATATATACTAAATTAATTAGTTATATTATTAGTATGTTAATTAAAATTGGTTAGGATAATTAACCTAACAAATTACCTAATTAACTAGCATATAATTAGGAGTAAATGGAAAACAATTAAACCCTTAAAATGGCAAGGGGCACCACGGTTTTCCAGCAGCCAAGGGAGCTTGGTGGCTTGGTTCTACTAGCTTCTTGAAGTCTCCAAGTGTCCTAAACCATGTGCACCACATGTGCATTCATTTGGATATTTATTAAGCCAAATCAAGCACTCAACCTCACCCCCACAAGGCCACTACGGCAGCAGCCCTTCCATTTCTCTCTCAATCTTTATTTCATACTTATCCTAAATCTAAGCTATTCATCTTCTCTCCAAAACTACCAAGAAGCCATGCATATTTTTTTCTTCTTTTTCATTCTCCATATTCGCCAACACTCACACCCACTCAACCAAACCTTCATAATTTTATCCAATCACATTTCTTGAACCCAAATCCCATTCTAAGCATCTTTCATTCACAAAGTTTTCCCAAATTCCTACTCTATCTTGCCTAAAATCCAAGTTTTTGCTTACTTACTTAAGGGTAAGTTTGGTTTCTATGGTTCAAAATTGAATTTTTAATTTTTCTAGCCATGCTTGTTCCATGGTTTCTCTATTTTGTACCTTGTATGTGTTTTTACTAATTATTTAAGAATTTTAGGAATTGTTTTGGAGCTTGTACGAAATTTAGAGGAAAGGAGGAGATCTTACCGATTAATTTGTCTACAAGAGGTAAGAGGAGATTTAATCTCATCAACCTTGTATGGTGATGAGAAAATAGATTTGTATGTGTGTGTAGAATCCATAAGGATTCATTTGTGTGATTGTTTTATTGCTTGTATTATTATTGTGTGATTGTTTATGGTTTTTTTTATTATTTTTGTGATTGTTTAAATGCTTTCTTATTTGTGATTTATTTTGCTATGCATGATTATAGTTTTATTATTTTTGCTATGCATATTTATGGTTTTAATATATTGTATGTATATTGTATGTGATTATATAATTGCATGTGTTTATAATTGTATACTTATTAAAGTAGGATGTGAATAACATGTACGAAATGCATGAGTATTCCAAAGAATACACTATGAGGCTCATACCTTACATCCAAAAAGAGAACCAAAATGTTCTCAAGCAATTTTCTAAATTATTGATTTAAGGAATCTAGGTAAAATAATTAATTTAAAGTTGATTTAAGTTAATTATGGCCAACATGCCATTTAGAGTATAATTGAATACCATTTAATTTTTGATTTGGCCAACATGCCATTTTATTTTCTAAGATAGGTTAGGTAATTGATTTACAACACAAATTGATTTCAATGAATCATTAAGAAAAATAAAAGGAATAAATTCAGTCCTAGAATTTTAACTTAGCGACATTAGTTTAAATAAGAATTAAATCAAACGCTTGAAAAATACTAACGTAGAGCTCATTCTATAAATTTTGAAGCGCGTTAGTAAGTTTCGAAGTGAAATTATTGGGTAAAAATAAAATAAACTATATTTAGAGAAAAATATTAAAAATACCTTATCTTTGATTTTATAGGCAAAATCTTTGCCAAAATTTATTAAAATCAGACGCTTAAAATGAAAAGATTCCATACTATATTTAGAACACAAGGAAAATACATTACGTATTTTAAAAGTATTAGATATAGTTTTACACATATTAAAAATGATAGTTTTAAGCTATTCGGTTAAGAAAATGAATTAAAAATCCTACGCGATTGAGAAAATGATTTAAAAGATTTTGCGATGTTTAAAAATGTCAAAATATGTTTACACGATTTTAAAACGTTTGTGAAAACAACGAGATTGTGAAAATGCGATAAAATTCCTACGCGACTGAAAAATACTATCAGTTTTGCTGTCGGGCCAAAGTGGTGGACCCAGACATGTTGCGGTATAGTACTGTCAGGTGGGACGTGCTATACTGTTGAGATGTAGTACTGTCAGGTGGGACGTACTATATTTTGGTATTTTGTGACTAAGGGTATTTTGGTAATTTTGGTAATTTTTCGTAATTATGGAAAATTTGGTTTATAAGGTTGTTTTTGTAATTTTAGATCATGTTTAGAGTGTTGTGCCAATTTGGTTTATAATTGGCGATTGATTGATGAGGCGAATTACACCGTAATTGGTGTGATAAGCGTAGTGTGGTTCATTTATGAACTGGAGGCATTAGTGTGCGGAGGATCCCATATGTGGACAAGTGGTAGCACCTCCGGGCCGTGGTAACGGCAACACACTAATGATCTTGACAAGCACTATTCTTAATCGAGATCTTGAGGAGATTAATAAGTACTATGCCCGTGGTACACGATGTTTGACTGTGTCTTGCTACACGATGTTTTGGATTTGTGGGCTATAGACACGACGTTTGACAAAGTGCAATAGTTTGGTTGGGCAGCCATAAAGTATTATTAGTTTCTATTCGGATCATTCTCTCGGATATTCGTGTTTAGCTCCATGGAGTAGGAACGAGTCGGTGTGTGTTCATACATTACCGCATTTTATTGTTCATGCATCATCCGCACTTTACCGCTTACCATATTCGTGATAAAATATATGATGTCTTGTTTTAATATATTATGTATGATCCATGTTATTTTAACATATATTGCTTTAATATATTATGCATGATATAATGGGATGTGGTATTTTAAGGTGTATTACTTTGTTATATTCTGCATGAAATGTTGGTATGTACTGTTGTGATATTTGTTTGTATTGTCGTTTTCTTTATTGCCATGCGGGTAATGGTGTAGATTGTCTCACCTCTTTCTTGTATTTTTTTATCTGTTTTTATTTTACGTTTATATCATCAAAGACTATAATGGCGGCAAGAGGAGGACAACTAGGTTTCTTTAGACTACAATTTCTCGAAGGCGCGGAGACTTGGTATGTCCACTGGGACACAGGGCACATAGAGTACAGTGGTAACGTGACTTATCAGTAAGTAGGACTCGACATAGGTTCGTTACTACACGTTATACAGTTGCTTTCATAGAGATCATTTTACATATTAGGGAGTTGTGGGACGAGTTTCACTATACTCCTAGAGAGAACTTCGACATAGTTTTGGGTCGATTTTCTATCGGTCAAGACATTCCTAACTAGGAAAGTGTCTTATGACGAGGGCTCATATCTTAGGTGTTATGTTTTAGTAGCATACTGTCTTTTATTGTTTCTATTGAATGTTAATAGTTGTAAATTAATTATGTACTTCAGACAAGAATCATATGTATATTATGGTGTAATCATGTTTTGTTTTATTTGGTGTTCTATGTTATTTTATTTAACATTATAACTATAAAAGAAAAATAAATATATATATATATATACATATATCACAAATATTACTTAAGTATCAAATGTTTTTATAACTTGGGTAAGGATTTTATTTATTTTATTTTTACGCATCATAAATGTGACATCCCGAGAAAGGGTGTTACAGATTCTAGACTTCGTTCTGATGGCAGGACTATGTTTTAGACTCTGTCCTAGATTCTAGACTCCAAACGCAATCATCATCCTGGTTGATTCCATACTTTGGTTTCCAAACTCAAGTTGGTTTCTTCTATACCCACTTGAGTTTGAAGGGGGATGTTTGTGTGATTAATTCTAATTGAGATTATGATTGATTATGATTAATTTTAGAGATGATTGTAATGGATTTAGTACATAATTAGATTGATTTAGTACATAATTATATTTTATTATTTTTCTTTTCTGTACAGCAACCTTATTCTATAAATAGAGGCTATAATCTTTCTCTATTCATTCATTCAGAAATATATAAATTACCTATATTTGTTTCTCTATTTCTGTTTCTAATACTAGTGAAACCTTCCGTATAAAGAATTGAGTGGCCATGCATTATCTGGTGTGGAGTGGTGTTTTTAAACCAAGTCTATTTTGGTTTTTGCACAAAGTTTAGGTGATTATATTTTGCTGAGATTAAAACAAGATTAAATTATCATGCAACTTGTTACAATAATTTTTTGATGTATAGTCAACCTAATAGTTACACTTTTGTCTTCTAATTCTATACTTGATTTGAATTGCTTTTTTTTTCTTATTATAATCCAACTAGATGATAGAAGTGAAGTTATTTAACTAATTTTTGTCAAATTACTATTGAGACAAGTGTTCAAATAGTCTGATTTTTGCTTTTAGCTTGGGTTAGATAAAAATCCCCAAAATTTATCTTAATTGACATTAGACCTACACGCAGCTTAGGAAATTAATTAGCTATAAGAGGCGTGGTTCCATTTGAAAGTTTCTCATTTATTCAAGTCTCATTATTATCTTGGTCATATTAATATTAATTAGCAATTAAAATTTGCGTACCATGTGCAGGGGATTCATGAGAATGAGATTGTAAATGCAATAAATTTGTTTCTTATGCCTTTTCTTGGCGGTGGTCTTCTCATGTTTTGTCAGACTAAATAACAAGAGTCACAGACTTATTTGACTGGGGCTGTTGCCCATAAAAGGCTGGTGCTAAAGAATTTAGTGGGAATAATGGGTTTGCCAAATAATTATTTGATTGAAATATGAAATCACCAAAAAGCCAACAAATCCCAACTCAGGAAAGAGGAAGATCTTTTTTTTTTCATTGAAAAAGCAAACCAATTGTCTAGAGATCGGAGACTTGCATCTTTTGAGATTAAACTCTCAATACTAAAATCCAGCTTGGTGTTAACAGAAGCCAATTTCATAGACAGGAACTGCCAACAGGGAAAAGCATACTTAATGAGCAAAAAAACTAAACAATTATGACCATCATTTAAGATGCTTACAGGCTCATACTTATTTACCTCAACTTGATGCTGCAATGACTGCACATAGTTTATAATTTCATCTAGCATAAGTGCTTTGCTAGTGACCTACAATTGTATTCTTGTTTGAGTGTACCTATTTTCTGTTTTTCTTTTTTTTTTCCCTTTTTTCATTTCTTTTTTCTTGGGTTTGAACCACGTTTTCTTTATCATATACATATTTTTTTATTGGAATCTTATTTAATATTTTAATATTGTTGAATATGAATAGTTGCCACATCTCAAATTAAAAGCGAAACAAAACTAATGCTATAGTAAAAGTGGCTTGTTCTATGCCACTAACTAATAGCAGGGCCCATTCTATTGTGTTGACTCTTCGTGGAGCTCATTTTGTGCCACCATCAAATGGTAGTGCCTATTTTGTGCCATCGACTCATAGCGGAGTTGGTTCTATATCACCAACTCATAACGAAACTCGTTTTGTACCACTGACTCATAGCAGTGCTCGTTCTAGGCCATCAACTCATAGTGGAGCTTGTTTAGGCCACACTCAGATGATAGTGCCTATTCTTTGACATTGACTCATAGTGGAGCTCATTTTGGGCCATCCTTAGATGTCTATTTTAAGCCATCCATTCATTCATCTGAGCCTGAGCCAAAGTATACTGATTCGTTTGATGAACTTGAGGATGATCTTATTCCTCCATCTGGTGAGATAGTTATGTGTCTTGGCATAAGGTTTAGGGTGCATATAAGGAGAAAGTGTATGATGATATTATAGAGGTACATATAAATTATCTATTTGTATTTTATGATCCATATATGACTTAGTTACTAATATATTTTCTTATGCAGAAAAAATTTCATATAGAGGACAATCGATTAAGGGGATATATCATGAAAAGCATTGGGAAGAAATGGAAAGATACTAGGCACAATTTGTTTCATCAATTTTATGATAAAACATTGACTATGGGGGAAAATGTTGCAAGACGCCCTAGTGGAATTGATCTCGATCTTTGGACATGGTTTATTGAGTGTCGCAAGGATAGGAAAACACAGGTAACATATCCAAAACAAATATGGTCATTTAATGTAAAAGGATCAAATCAATTCATAATTGTGTTGTTGTTAATGCAAGCACGAGAGATATGCAAAAAAAAAAAAACATGTTGAAAATTAGAAAAAGCAATTGTATACACACATTGGTGGTTCAAAATGCATACCTAGGAGAAAAGCTAAAGAGGTGATTAATGTTGAAGTTCTTTGTTTCTTTATCTGATTTTTTATCTTATTTAATTTAAGTATATGATTGTGGTAATAATGATATAGGAATGACAGTTTGGGAGCCACATTGGTAGAGGAGAGATGTGGACTATAGTACACAAGCGAAACGATGGTCCTTATGTCAATGATGATGCCAAAATTGCTAGTGTAAGTAATTTAAGAAATTGAGGTTGCTTAGTGTTTTTTTATTAATATTTACCCAATGTATAAATGTAAACATTAATTGTTGAAATCTTACATGTTTGTAGAAGGAAATTATGAATATTGAGTGTCAAGATGGCTCATCACAGCACATTTCACAAAATGATTCACTTGCTCGGGTGCTAGGGAAAGAGTACATTGGCTGAGTTTGGGGTGTGGGTTTTGGGCCATCTCCTAGTCAAATATTTGGCCACACAGCTCATCAATTCAGTGGAATATCTTTAACTCCACCAATTCAAACTAAGGTGGATGAGATGATGTCAAAGTTAGAAGCCGAGAAATTAAAGGTGTATAAGCTTGAATCAGTGATGGAAACTGAGAGATTGTGAATGCAAGCATTTGAAGTTGCTATAACAAGATATTTACTCCAACAAGGAGGGGATTTTCCAGCTGAGTTGGCTACTGTAGTTAATGCAATGGTATGTATTTTAAATTTTAAAAATTACATCAAGTGAATAATGTAGACTTTCATTAGACTCTAGTTGAAACTAATGAATTAGTCTTTTAAATAGATTGTTGAGCTAATGAATTTAGTTTAAGTCTATTTTGGAAATTCATAAATATCCTGTTATTTTCTATTTTTGAATCATAATATATGTTGTACATATTGTTTGGACTAATATAAGTTTTCTATGTTGTATAACATTTAGTACAATGAGGGAATCATGATGCCTTTATTGAATGCATATGGCTCATAGTTTATTTATATTTTCAGGCTTTAGATGAAGGAAGTGGACCAATTTTACCAGGTGCTAGATCATTTCCCTTAGTAAGTTATGATGCTCAAACCCAACATGATTTTAATCAAAGTGGAAAGTAAATGTCTAATGATAGAAAAATTATTTGCTAATATCGTATTATTTGGATTCTGTTGCTTATAATGGATTTTAGCTTGCTTATTTTGTTTGTAGGGATTTTAGTTTGCTTATTTTGTTTGTAGTGGATTTTAGTTTACTTGTGTACTGAATCATCACTTCAAATATTTATCTAATATTGTGTTTACAATTGTGTTGACAAATCAATACATTTGTTGAAAGTTTGAATGTTCTATAATTTCATTTGAATACGATAGCTGATTGTAATACAGAATAGGTTGAAATGTATTTAAATTGGCATGTTTATAATGTTAGAATTTTTATGGACTAGCATAAATCATATTATAATTTTATAAAACCCAGATTAATTAGATGTCAAAATTATTAGAGCATTTTGTTTAATCAGTGCTGTTAATGAACCTATTGTTGTTAAAGTACTGTTCATATATGAGTTTTGTTTTATGAGTCCTGTAAATGGGTTTGTCATAGTGGGTAGGTTTAACCCATTTTAGTTATTCTATATGTATAGAGAGAGGCCCTATTCCTAGCCACTCTAATGTGTACAATTGCCCCATTGATACTGATGCATGAGCGACTACTGTGGGATATAAATAGTATCTCTCCCTCATCGAGATTACTTTTAAGGGTTTCAACAATGACTTCCTCATCTACGCCTTTTCAAGGTAACCCTAAAACTCTCTATATAATTTGATATGTCGTAAATTTTGAGATTAAAAGATCCAGTAAATTTTCTATCAATTGGTATCAGAGATGATTTTAATCCTAGTTATGACTGTCAATTTTTTGTTTTACCTAAAAATCGTATGAGGTTTAAAATTGAAGAAACTTGAAATCCTAACGTATGTGATGTTTAATTCAATTTATTTATGATTAATGTTTTTGAAAATTGGGTGAGGGCTTTTCTAGATCAGGTTTTCCTGAGTCTAAAAGTATGTATATTGCATTATAATGTGGTGCATTCACGAAGAATTTTGCTCAAACCCATGGAATCCTAAAACGTTTGAATTTTATGATTCACTTTTTCTATTTATGATCAATTCAAGAAATTGATTTAGGATTATTATAAATCTCTAAATTTTATTTTCATAGACACAAGAATCATGTCAAATGGTTCAGAAAATAGTGAGAATTTTGTAATAGAAAGCCCACAAAATAATAACGGATTGGGTTCGAACAACCAAAAAAATTTGTGAATTATAATTAATTCTAAAAAATTGACTTAGGAGTTTTATATATCTCAATTTTCTAAGTTTAATGACACTTAAATTGTTGATTTTCATTGAAAAACGATGGAGAAATCGCTAAAATACCATGTTTGAACCTATATTTTTGTGGTTACATTTTTTATTATCAAAAGTCTAGAAATTTGATGCAAAATTTTCAAAACTTTTTCAAGGAGTTTATTAGATCTTGAAATTCTGAATCTAATGATGCAAGAATCGCATCAAACAGATGTAAAACGAGAGAGATATCGCAGAAAACCCATCACACCATGAATTGGGTCAAAACAGAGTCAAATGACCCAAATTAAGTCAAACGGGTAAGGAAAAAGGTGGTGATCTACCCACGCATATGCCCACTCGTGGTCTTGGAGAGTGTAATTTATAGAAAAATTGATTTTTCAATTCCATTTTTTGCATTGCTCACCATGCGCCTTGATTTATTTTTTGGCGAATTTTATTTGCTTTTTCATGCCTATTTATTATTTATTCCAAAATATCTAGAGATTAAACTTGTAAAAATATATAGTACTCTTCTCTTTTGCCTCTAGAAATTTTTGTGTATTATTGTGATGTTTCTGGGCATGATATATATTATCCACTCTCAGAGTTGATATTGTTTGGTCACTGAAATAATTTTTGGTATTATTTTGTGCATAAATTAATATGTAATGTTTTGAAAACTATTTATTTTGTTGTTATATATGTGATTTGATTCAAAGAGTTGTTGTTTTAAGTATTGTGGTACTATTTTAGGACACTTTGCATGATTGTGAGCTCACCTTCATGGGACCAATTATTTTGAGGTGTTATTTTGTTGATATTTTGTTAATAATGTGGCATTGGAGATTATGTTGATAATGTGCTTATCCTATCGGTTTGTCTTTATTAATATAATTCTTGATGATTTGTTAAGTTGATATTTTTTTTTGGGCACTTTGCATGATTGTGAGCTCGCCTTCGCAGGACCAATTGTAGCAAGGTATTATTTTGTTGATAAAATATTGTTATTTTGTGACATTAGGGATTAAGTTGATAATGTGCTTACCCTATCAGTTTGCCTTTGTTAATGTAATTCTTGATGATTTGTTAAAGATATTAAGGTTGTGCCCTTAGAGTTCTCAATATCCTCTAAGTATTAGCTTTAGGGACATGGTTTTGATGTCCATTAGAGTTTACTCATGTGTTGTAATTTGGGACTCTTAGGCGAGATTGCAATTGCATGGGAAAACTCCATTATGGTTATTGCTCATCTTGTTTATTGAAATACTCGACAAGAAAATTTTCCTTTAAAATATTGATCTAGTTTTGCTTATAAAAATAAATGTTTTGACAAAGTTGTGTGGGACCAATTATGAGGACTAGGTTAAGTCAATGAGTTTATTTCTGGTCATATCTGTTATTGATGTTGCTCTCGCTGTGGATGAGCATTGAAGCCCATAGATATGTTTTCCGCTGGGATTGGGGTGAAATATGAAAGGTGGAATCCTTCAAATAAAGTTCATCTCATGACCATAAAGTATAGTATGGATAAAGCCATTAAGGAGTGTTTTCTTTGAAGTGGATAATGTCAACCAATTTTTGTAAGGCTATTGACACATTTAGAAGGGCCTGTGACCTCTCTGTGTTGACCAAGACTAAGTACGATGGTGTGAATGGTGATCGTGAATGTGCCACAAAATTTGCTTATTGGCTCAAACTAGCTTATTGTGTAAAGTTTAATAATTGGATTAAGGAGAAGGAAGTTAAACCCCTAGCTCTAATGTGTTTTTGAATCAAATCTTGTTTCTAACACTTGTTGGTTAGATATTAGTGCAACTATTCACATTACACGCTCATTACTGGATATTTTTTAGGTTTAAAAGGCACCATTTATATGTCCTCTATAAGAAGGAACTTGTTTTCGATTTCTATTATGGATAGTTACACTATCATGTCTATTTAGTGATAAGAGAGTTTCCCTATTTTATGATTCCATTCTGGTTATTTCTAGAGTTTCGTCTAATGGCAATTATATGTTAAATATTGACCTCTTCAGTCGATCTAACGAGATTTAGATATCAATAATGTTATTGGAAACAAGCATGGTAGAGTTGATGAAAACCCTTTTATGTTGTGACATAAATGTTTAGGACATGTCTCTATGGAGAGAATGGAGAGGTTGACCAAGGAGAATATTCTTCATGATCTGGACTTCTCTGATTTTGATACCTGTGTTGTTTGTCTAAAAGGAAAACTTACAGCTGGAGTCAGAAGGACCGAGTTTACTAAGAGTGAAGGAATACTATAGTTAATTCAGACAGATATTTATGGGCTCATTACTCCTATTTCTATGGAATGTTTTTAGGTACTTTATCACCTTTATTGATGACTTCTATAGATACGAGTGAATTGAAATTTAGTAAGCAGATCAAATGTGTAAGGTTTGATAGGGATGGTGAGTACTATGGCAGGTATGATGAAACTAATAAAAATCTTGGACCTTTTTTCTAGGTTCTTATGGGACTATGGTATTAAGACACAGTACACCATGTCTGGCACTCCACAACAAAATGGAGTTATAGAAAGGCCAAACTGTACTCTTATGGATATGGTGAGATGTATGTTTAGTCATTCTACTCTTCCAGAATTCTTGTGAGGAGATGCTTGAAGACTGGTGCTTGTAGGGCAGATGTGAGGTCTTATAACCTACATTTAAAGAAGCTTGATCCCAACACCATTAGTGGTTTCTTCATTGGTTATTGTATTGGCTTAAGGGGTTCTAGGTTCTATTGTCCTTCACATACTTCTAGAGTTATTGAATCCGATCGGGCTGTCTATTTTGAAAGGGACTTAGAGCATGGTGGAACTCAGGAGCCACATATTATTGATTTTAGAAAGGTGCATGTTGTTGTTCCTATTCCTATTGTTCACTTTCTAGGGATAATGCCATCTCCTTTGATCCATAATGATGATGTTGTTAATCCTGTTGATAATGTTGATATCCCTCAACAAGTCAAAAATAATGTATAGAATCCAAATATTGTTGTGACTCTATTGAGAATATCTAAGCGAGTTCCTTTATCCACTGAGTCTACTAGACTCAGGGATTATATTGTGTACTTGCAAGAGCATAAGTTTAATTCAGTTGAGGATTCTAATCATATTTCTTTTCAAGAGGCCATGGTTATTCTTAATAGTGCACAATGGCTAATGACTATGGAGGATGAGTTGGCTTCTATGAGAAATAATAATGTTTGGGAATTGATGGAGTTGCCTACTAGTTGTAAAATTGTTGGTTGTAAATAGGTCTTTAAGACCAAACGTGATGCTAGAGGTGAAATTGAGAGCTATAAAACTAGACTTGTTGCTAAGGGATATAACCAGAGGGAAGGAATTAATTATAAGGAGACTTTTTCACCGATCTCCACTAAAGACTCTTTTCGTGTTGTGATGAAATTGGTTGCTCATTTTGATTTGGAGCTTCATCAAATGGATTTTAAGACCACCTTCCTAAATGGTGATTTTTATAAGGATGTGTATATAGATTAACCTGATAGTTTTATTGAAAATGGATGGTACTTGAAATTTGATTATATTGTCGGCTCTCTTGGCTTTAAAGAAAATACTGTTGACCAATGCATTTATCTGAAGTTTAGTAGGAGCAAATTTATCATTCTTGTTTTATATGTTGATGATATATTGTTGGCTAGTAAAGATGTTGATTTTATGTATAAGACTAAGCAGATGTTGATAGCACATTTTGATATGAAAAATCTTGGTGATGCCTATTTTGTATTGGACATAGAGATTCACTGTGACAAATCTCGTGGTATTCTTGGCTTGTCTCAGAAAGCTTATATTAAAAGGATTCTGAATAGATTTAATATGAAATCTTGTAATCCTTATCCTATACCTATTCAAAAGGGTGAAAGACTCTCTAATACCCAGTGTCCTTAAAATGATAAAGATGTTGTTAAAATGTAGAAGGTCTCATATGCTTCTGTTGTTAGCAACCTTATGTATGCTCAAGTTTGTACATGTCCTGATATTATTTTGTTGTTAATATACTTTAGAGATACTTGAGCAAACCAGGTATTGCTCATTGGCAGACTGCAAAACAAGTTATGAGGTATCTACAGGGTACCAAAGATTATATGCTTACCTATAGGAGATCAAATCAACTTGAGGTGATAGGCTATTCTGATTCTGATTATGGTGGTTGCCTAGATGACCACAAGTCCACATTAGGGTATATCTTTATGTTGGTAGGGGGAGCTATTTCTTGAAAGAGTGTTAAACAAACCCTTAAAGCTACTTCCATTATAGAGGCAGAGTATATAGCTTGTTATGAGGCTACACGTCAAGGGGTACGGTTAAAAAATTTGATTACTGAATTTCATATTGTGGAGAGTATTCCAGGCCTCTTACTATGTATTGTGATAGCTCTATCATAATGTGCTTCTCTCAAATCAATAAGTGCTTTAAGTACTCGAAGTTTTTGACACAAAGTATATGTTTGTTAGAAAGAAGATTGAGGAGTTTCAAATTCATATCTAGTATATCCCTGCATAACTTATGGTTACAGATCCCCTAACAAAAGGTTTAGTTGTCAAAGTTTTATTGATCATGTGACCCATATGGGTATAGTGAGGTCTTTTGATGTTTTTGGTTAGTGGGAGTTTGTTTTGTAATTATATTGTAACCTCATTTTATGTATTGTAACCTTAAACAATTATGTTGTTATTATTATTGTTGCCATATAATATTGTTATTAGTATTATCTGTGCAATATTATTTGTTCATATTATGGCATATTGTGGAGACATTTTGGACCCAGTCTTATTTTGTTATTGTGTTGAGATGTTTGTTAAATCTCAGAAAGTATCTTGGGCGGATGCTTGGGGCCATTTTGTTGGGAAATACACTTTGATCACATATTGACATGCAATTTGGATGTGCTTTCCCATTACCCATATATCAAATTTTGTTAGGTCACCGGGGTATGAGTATCTTGCATGTGTGATATCAATACTCCTTCAAGTATAATTTTCTACATTGTTGAGATGCTTATACTCTCATTTTGGACCAGTTGTTGAGAGTGCTGACTCGATTTTGACATCATGTTGTAGCCACATATTGTTTGATTAATCTGGATAATTATTTTCTTATTGAAATAATGTAATATGACTTATGTTGTTCAAGTGGGAGAATGTTAGAATTTTTTATAAACTAGCATAAAATCATATTGTAACTTTATAAAACCCAGATTAATTAGATGTCAAAATTATTAGAGCATTTTGTATATCCCAAATTGTGATTGGTATTGTTAATGCACCTATTGTTGTTCAAGCACTACTCATATGTGAGTTTTGTTTTATGGTTCTTGTATATGGGTTTGCCATAGTGGATAGGTTTAACCCATTTTAGTTATTCTATATATACAGAGAGAGGCTCCTATTCCTAACCACTCTAGTTTGTACAGTTGCCTCATTGATATTGACGCGTAAGCGACAACTATGGGATAGGAATAGTGATAAGCCTATATTTTATAGCCTTATACTAGATAAATTGTGGTGATTTGATCATGTTTATTAATGAATTTTAGATGAATCCAAATTATTATCTTCATTTTTGTATATTGAATGGGATTTTTCGCATTTGGAGTAAAAGCATGCAAAGACACTACGTTTGCAGAGTGTGTAAAAGCATGATTTTTTCTCTGGTGTCCTAATGCTCAGAGCGCTTACACATTGAAACATTCAAAAGAAAAAGGCTTGCTAGGCCGTGTGCACCGTGAGAAGAAAAGAAAGTGGGTCGTGCCCAATTAAAATCAAAAGCTGCCAATAGCAGCTTATAAAAAATGGGCAGTGAAGGATGTAACATCCCGAAAATTCTTTATTTCATTATAAACGATCATTTTATAATATTTATGATTTTTAAGAATTTTTGTGGATTTTTCTGAAAATGATGAATATTTTAATATATTCTTCGTTTTACGTGTACAGCGATGAGCCAGTGGAAACTAGAATATTTTCCCCGAGGTGGTAAACTTTGAACTCGTCAACGTGTCAACGGGGATCTTACTAAACCCGAGGTCAGGCACGCTGATTACGAGGTTTATATTTTTGAGGTTTTATCTGTTAAATAAAATTTCGGTATCATAAAATCATTTGATGAATAATAAAATATTATTTTCATCAATTGTAAATTTTATTCATTGAGAAAATAATTCCACAAGTGTAATTAATCATCGTCGATGTATTTAATTTGGAGACAAGCTTACTATGTACTTTATCGAGGAACGCGTGAAGCTTCTCAAGGAAGCTTCCTCCAACCATTATTTTATCATTTCTCTCTCCTCCTAAATTTGTCTTTGCACGTTTGAAATTAAAGGGTCTAATTCATTTTTCATTCTCACATTTTCCTCCTCCCGTACGCAAAGACTCACTATTCACTCATCTTTCTCTCTTTTCATTTCACTCCACAAAGCAAACATACCATCCACCCACATTTGTATTTTTATCTTCCAAAACGTCACACTCCTAGCACCATTTCGTGTTTGGAGAACCACCATCATTGAGGAAATCATCTTCAAAGTTCTACATTTTCTTTATCTTCATTTTTCTCCACTGTTGAAGCTTAAAGGTTGGAACTTTAAGGTAAAGCTTTTAGCTTTTTCCTCATCTACTCTCATTTTCGTAACCCACGATCATTTTGATGACCATGGGTATCCATTTCAATACTTGATTCTGATTTTGGTAAGTTTGAATGTTCAAGGATCTCTTGGAAGCTGAAAACGTAACTTCTGACCAAAAGGAGCAACCTTTCTTTGTGCTTCTCCCAGGTAAGAGAAAGACACTCCTCCTCAACCTCTTTTAGCATTTAGGGACGTTGTTTGTGATTGGCACTGTGATCCATCTCTGTTTGAATGCTGCTGGTGATGTATTTGTATATGCTATTTGATTGTTGTGTGATTTGATATATATGTCTGGAACGTATAATCTAAAAGGATTTGTCGGGCTGGCTCTCGGATGGCCACGCCTTGAGACTAGAATTTTGGGATTATTGGTGAGAAGTGGTAATGACTTGATTTCTGATCATTAAGTGAAATGTCAAAACCTGTCGTGTAGGAACCCCTGGCCAAACCCGTCGAATGTGATGCCCGTCGAATTTGATTCCTGGTCATTTAGTGCAATGTCAAAACCTGTCGTGTAGGAACCCCTGGCCAAACTCGTCAAATGTGATGCCCATTGAATTTGATTCCTGGTCATTTAGTGCAATGTCAAAACCTGTCGTGTAGGAACCCCTGGCCAAACCCATCGAATGTGATGCCCGTCGAATTTGATTCCTGGTCATTTAGTGCAATATCAAAATCTGTCGAGTATGAACTTCTGGCCAAACCCGTCGAATGTGATGTCATGATCACTCAGTAAAGTCAAAAACTGTCGAGTATGAACCTCTGGCCATGCCCGTCGAATATCCATCGAGTATGAACTCCTGACCACTTAGGAGAGAAACTCCTCCAATGCAAAATCCGTCGAATTTGAATGACCACATCCGTCGAGTGAAATATTCGTCGAGTTAGAATGCCAATAACCATTGAGACATACCTGTCGAGTGGATCTTCTGTCCATTTATCAGAAGCTTCCCAAAGTTAATATTCATCGAGTAGAACGTCAAGACCCGTTGAATTAGAGTTTTGACCATAGTGTTTTCGTCGGTTCGACACTTGGGAGATTTCTCCAACGTCGACGCCCACATCCGTCGAATTGGACTTCTGCTGACCTTCTGGAAAGAATTCGACAATTCTGACCTCTGTTTGACAGAACCCCCATCTGACAGAAATTGGTTTTTGTCCAATCTTGTTATAAAATGTTCTCCCTTTTTTCATCCTTATGCCATGTTAGTCTTCGTCGAATGACAGCCTCAATTTTCCACTAAATGCATAGTATCCGTCAAATTCACAACCATGGTTTATCACCCCATACCTAGCAATTAAATCTGTGATGTTGTTGGTGATTCTGGCCATGTATCATCCTGGATTCAAAACCCTTGGATTAATGAAAGTACATAAATCATAAATGATTGGATGATTAGATATTAAGTAAGGATTCATAAACAAGGAAGGACTTGAGTATGGGTGAACTTTTGAGGCACATAATGAATTTAATGGTTGACTTTTATCATGACTATGAAATGGAAATTGTGAATGTCCTTAAAATGTACTATTGGATTGTTGTATACCCGTGAATGGGATCAGATCTTGTGATAAATGATATGACATGCATGTGAAGCATGATGGGCCTAGTTGGTCATGAGGAGTATGATTGTGTCATGCATTGAACAAAAAGAAAGAGACTGTCCGTTGGACTTGGTTAAGGCCGGTAGCCTAGGAGTTGAACTTACACCTTTGTGCGGGTGCGAATAGACAAGTGTAGGTTACTTGTTGACCTTGAGGGCATTAGGGTGCGGGTACCTTACAATGGGCAGCTGGTAGCTCTCTGTCTGTGGGGCAGACCGATGCAAACACACTGACGATCCGGACCGAGACGCTGTCCTATGTCGAGATCTGTGTAGAATGTCTTGTAAAATGCCATGTTGTACAAAATGATAAATTGAGAATTTTTAGCACTTGAGGGCCTGGGCAGCCAAGAATACAGACATACCTCCTAATCGTTCCCTCCGACTGTTTTGTGTCTAGCTCTATGGAGTAGGATTTTGGTTGTTGAGGGCAAGTGTGCATAGTGAGTCCATGAATCATTGGGCATGCATTGTTATCATAATTGGAACTGTTGTACCTCTGATATATCTATATGTATACGACTGCCTGGAACTGTTTGGTTGATCATAATTGCTATTGAATGTTTATTACTATTATTGCTGTCATAAATGCTATGTGGGCGTTTTGCACCATTTAGTTTCTCAATGCTATGATTGGTAATGATGGTAGGATGTCTTACCTCTTCTCTGTCTCTCCACTTCTGTTTTGTCCGTATACTACGTTCTATAGAAGACAACTGCAAGGAACCGGAAGCCCCCGACTTCCCTGGTTTTTGGCCTCATCTCGACTGAGCGACTACAGAAGCGTATTGATGTTGAAAATCGGCAAGTGCACCGAATCGCAAAAAGTAATAAAGTAGTGAAAAGAGAATCGTCCCACGAGGATTATATTGCCAATTACCAAATTCGTTAAATTAACACTATTTAAGCCAATCAAAATATGGAAGTTGAAAAAAAAGTGAAAATAAAGATAATTAAAAGAAAGTAAATAAAACTAAACAAAGTAAAATCAATCGATTTTACAAGAGATGAAATCAAGAATAAGAAAGTGTTAGGGTTCAGACTTCACTTGAACTCTTTCAAATATACTTCTAAAAATTGGTTTAAAACATGTTCTATTTCAATGATTCATGGTCAATTCCCAACATTAATTAATATCCAATCCCTTGGTATACTAATCCTCTTACGCTGATTGAAATTAACTAATCCCTTAGTCTAACTCCAATTAGAAAGGCATTATCAAGAACAGAGGAATTATAAGAAAGACCACATAACCCACAACGTCTATCCCTAGCGATTGCAGAAATTATGGTGTTTATCACAAGTTCTAGGTTCATGCAAATTTTCCCAAATCATACATAAACCCAATTTATCATTCCCAAATTGATCAGGTTTAGAAAAGCATTAAGAACAGAGATAAACACGTAAATCATGAGATAAAAACATGCATTAAACCCATAAAAGAAATTACATCATCAAAGTATCAAGATCCATCGTCCCCTAACGAGGGAAGTTAGTTACACATAGGAAAAGAACAAAACAAAGAATAGAAGATGACAAACTCCATTGATAATTGGTGGCAAGATTGAAGAGAATCCCTAATCTTCAAGTCTTGATGCGCCCACACGAAATTAGGATTTGAGTTGTCTTGACGGCTGCTACAGAGTCTCTTGAAATTTGGCGTAACTTTCTATTTATAAGAAATTCACGCTAGCGTTACGCTGCGTTCGGCCGCTCAGCGCTAACTCTCCAGCGCTCAGGCGCTGGCCCACTAAAGTTACGGTGCAGCATACGCAATCGCCGCTCAAGCACTCCTTGTTCAACGCTCGGCGCGGCCCATTAAAACAAGATTCCTCCAGCGCATGTCATTGCGCGCTCAAGTGATAAGGCCCAGCGCTCAATGTTACTGGCTTTGAATTATTTTCTGCTTCTTTAAATGGCCAGTCTTCTCCATGTGTAATTATCTACAAAATTACATAAAAACACACAATTAAAACATAAATTAAAATAACTAAAAAAATAAAAGAAACTTGAGAATAAACTCAATCAAAAAGATTAAAAGAGAATGAAAACCCAAGATTTTGAACCGTAAAAATATGAATTTTTGCAGGTTCATCACTCCCCCAAACTTAAGCTTTTGCTTGTCCTCAAGTAAAAGAAAATCAAAATAAAAACAAAACTAAAACTCAAAGCAGACTCAAAAAGGCAATACCGGGTATTAAAGATCATTCATATCCTCAAAAACTAATTCAAAATCTAATTCCAAAGTATCACACATGAACAATCCAATTATCACATCGTCTCTCACATGCAACTTTTATGCACAAATGACTTCCCAAAAACATGAATGAAAGACTCAATCTCCTCATAGAGTACAAGCCCAAATGAGTTTATAAAAAACAAATGCACATCAAACCCACATCCATAAGGTTGTTTTTCATCTCTCTCTCCACTAATGTAAACAACTCACAACCAAGGATCAAAAGGGACTTTATAAGCTTGTAATGTAAAGCCAAGGGTATGGATTAAGAAAGAAGCGGTAGGAAAATGAAAACAAAAGTTGAGATACAAAATCATGCAAATTTCAAAATTCAAGCCTCAAAATATAAGACAAGTGCAAAACGGAGCAAAAGAATCAACACAACATTCACTTTATTTTTTTTTCTTTCTTTTCTTTTTCTTTTTCAACAATCTCCACCCCCAAACTTATTTCTTTGCAATACTTTGGGTGAACTTTCTTTCTTTTTCTTCTTCTTTTTTTTTTTTTGAAATTTTTCAGCTCCACAAAACTTCATGCACAAAAATAACAAAGACTTGAATAATAAAATAATACAAAATATGCACTCAATGAGAGGTTATGTAAGAGAATTTTTTTTTTTTGTGGGTATGGGAAAAAGGAAAATGTGAGTAAAGAAAAGAAACAGAGGCCAAACAATAACAAAGCTGCAAAAGGGACCTAAGGATAAAGCATGTATATGAGTTGGCTTGAAAGGCTCAAACGGTCCAAAGAAGGCCCTTATCATTTCCTTAATCATGCACTGCCTAGAATTTCGCCTCAAGAGAGAATCAAACAACTTCTAGATGCAAATCATCTACACACATGCAATCCCATAAACTTTCTCTAAGCTTGACATGCAATTAAATTCCAAAGTCTATCAATCATAAAGATGGGAAGAACATCCATACACAATTAAAACAATAGAGATAAATGCAACTCATAAATTCTCATGTGCTATCCCAAGAAATCGGATCAATCCACAATTCAAACAATCATTGGATATTCAATTTAACACATTGGTATGCACAAAATGACTCAAAACACAAAATGGATAATGATGACAAAATCAAAATAAATAAAAACAAATAACTAAATAAAAAAATACAAGAAAGGAAAAAAAAACTCTTTTTGGCGGCCGACAACTATATACATCCCCTTACAAAGGCTCGAACTCGGGAGGCACCTAAGCCGACTCAACATTAGCAAACTTCAAAACAGAAAAATGTTAGTCAATGAAATAAGAAAATAACAAAATAAAAACAAAACAAAAATAAAAATAAAAGAGAAAAGGAGAGAAAATTCGGGTTGCCTCCCAAAAAGCGCTTGTTTAACGTCATTAGCTCGACATTGCCTTTATAACTAGTCATGGTGGCTTGAAGCAAGAGAAGTAGGATGACATTTTTCTCTTATCAGCTCTTTGCCTCCACACACTAATCCACCGCCTACGGAATCAATCTTCAATAAATCGTGGAAGTCGGAGGATCTTTTTCAATTGCAAAGACTTTGAGAAAGAGGAGGTCCTTTCTCCTTTTCGTCAACCATCTTGGGAGTAGAAAAATCAGCATTGATTGATGATGAAGGACTCTTATTAGCTAAATCTTGTAGAGGCTTGTCTTGAATGCATTTGACAGGGGCATAGAGATCTGATGTCAGTGCAGATTTATCAAAAACATTAATAGTCACGATCACCATCTAACCTCAAAATAAGCTCTCCTCTAGGTACATCAATCAATGCTCCTGAAGTAGCCAAGAATGGTCTTCCAAGAATCAGAGGAATATCAGCATCCTCATCCATATCCAAAATCACAAAATCAGCTGGGAAAATAAACTTGTCAACCTTCACTAGCAAATCTTCCACTATACCATATGGATGTTTAATTGACCAATCAGCTAGTTGAAGAGACATTGTAGTTGGCTTCACTTTATCAATCCCAAGCTTGCGGAGAATTGACAATGGCATTAAATTGATGCTAGCTCCTAAATCACAAAGAGCTTTCTCAATAGTCAGTTTGCCAATGGTGCAAGAAATAGAGAAACTACCTGGATCTTTCAATTTAGGTGGCAGTTTCCTCTGAATTATAGCACTGCACTCCTCAGAAAGTGCCACAGTTTCATCTTCTTTCAACTTCCTTTTCTTCAAGAGCAAATCTTTCATGAACCTTGCATAAGAGGGCATCTGCTCAAGTGCCTCAGCAAAAGGAATGTTTATCTGCAGACTTCTTAAAGACTTCTAAGAACTTGGAGAATTGCTTTTCTTGAATCTCCTTCTTGAATCTTTGAGGATAAGGAAGTTTAGCATACAATGAAGGATCAACTATTTTCTTCTCACATTCCTTCTTCTTTCTCTGCCACTTTGGTTGCTCCTCTTTAGCTTCTTTATTACAGCAGTCTTGAGATGGGACATCTGCAACAAGAACATCAATTTCCTTAACTGGTCCATCCAAAGTCTTGCCGCTTTTCAGTGTAATTGCATGACATTGCTCCTTTGGATTGACAACAGTATCACTCGGGAAGGTGCCTGGAGGTCTCTCTTGAAGTTGTTTTGCTATTTGCCCCACTTGATTCTCTAAACTTCTAATTGTCGCCTCATGATTCTTAAAATTGGCCGTCGACTCTTCCATAAAATTTGAAGTCTGTTGCATAAAAGCAGAGGTCTGCAAAGAAAGTTTCTCCACTGTAATTTCAAGAGGAGACTGCTCGGTTGAGGATTCAATGGCACTGTTTGATTGCTCCAAGAAAAATTGGGATGATTCCTCCACCCTGGATTATATGTATTTGAAAATGGAACACCCCGAGGTCCGGAAAGATTACCCATATAATTTACCGCTCTTGAGAACTAAAACCGAATTGCTTACTTCACATCCACCATTAGCATGATTACCTCCTGAAGTCACAAATTAACCTTTGATGGTTCAGAATTTACTGCATGCTCTCCACTTGCTTAGTTAGGTTGGCCAACCGTTGAGAAATACTTTTGTTTTGAGCAAGTAAGGCATCGAAAGTACCAAGCTCCATCACTCCTTGTCCGACTCGCTCTCCCACTAGGCAACTGATATTCATTAGTGGCCATAACCTCAAATAATTCCTGAGCCTCTTCAGGAGTCTTAGTGTTTAAAGACCCACCTGCAGACGCATCCACCATAAGTCTTGTGGAATGATTTAACCCATTATAAAATATCTGCACCTGCTGCCAAACCTCAAATGCATGGTGAGGACATCTCCTTAATAGCTCCTTGAATCTCTCCCATGCTTCATAGAGAGATTCTCCCTGATTCTGAGTAAAGCAAGCAATCTCACTCCTTATCTTCACAAACATTGATGGAGGAAAGTATCGAGTCAAAAATTTGTTAACCAAATCCTCCCAAGTAGAGATGCTCCCTTGTCATTTGGGCTTGTAGCCGCTCTCTTTGCTTTATCTCGAGCGAAAATGGGAACAGTCGTAATCTAATGGCATCATCAGTAACGCCATTATACTTAAAAGTATCACGAGTGCAAGAAATTCACAATATGCAAGTTTGGATCTTCGCATGGCCTCCCCAACCGATTCTACGCACTAGTGTAGAAGTCTTTGGTTTAATCTCAAAATTATTAGCCCTTTGAATAGCAGGACGCACAATATCTTGGTAGAAATATTCTCAAACAGATGGGGTAGCATAGTCACCAATGTACGTCTTTGCTCTCAGATTACAACAATTTCGCCATCTTTTGCTCAACTTCTTCAAGTCTCTTCCTCTCTCTAGAAGCTTTCTGTTTGCTCTAGCAGATTCTCTCTATCTCTGGATCAAAAAGTAATTCTTCGATTCCAAAGAACCTTGCATAAACACAAACAAGCAAACCAGAGTGAAGTAAAGAAAGAAAATAAAAATAAAAATAAAATTAAATGAAAAAAAAGAAAATTAAAAAAAATAAATTAAAATTAAAAAGAAACAATTAAAAATAAAATTAAACAATAAAAAAATACTTAAATTAGTGCTCTTTTAACTACTAATTGATATTAGCAATTAATAATCCTTAAAACAACGGCGCCAAAAACTTGATGTTGAAAATCGGCAAGTGCAAGAATCGCAAAAAGTAATAAAGTAGTGAAAAGAGAATCGTCCCACGAGGATTATATTGCCAATTACCAAATTCGTTAAATTAACACTATTTAAGCCAATCAAAATATGGAAGTTGAAAAAAAGTGAAAATAAAGATAATTAAAAGAAAGTAAATAAAACTAAACAAAGTAAAATCAATCAATTTAACAAGAGATGAAATCAAGAATAAGAAAGTGTTAGGGTTCAGACTTCACTTGAACTCTTTCAAATGTACTTCTAAAAATTGGTTTAAAACATGTTCTATTTCAATGATTCATGGTCAATTCCCAATATTAATTAATATCCAATCCCTTGGTATACTAATCCTCTTACGCCTGATTGAAATTAACTAATCCCTTAGTCTAACTCCAATTAGAAAGGCATTATCAAGAACAGAGGAATTATAAGAAAGACCACATAACCCACAACGTCTATCCCTAGCGATTGCAGAAATTATGGTATTTATCACAAGTTCTAGGTTCATGCAAATTTTCCCAAATCATACATAAACCCAATTTATCATTCCCAAATTGATCAGGTTTAGAAAAGCATTAAGAACAGAGATAAACACGTAAATCATGAGATAAAAACATGCATTAAACCCATAAAAGAAATTACATCATCAAAGTATCAAGATCCATCGTCCCCCTAACGAGGGGAAGTTAGTTACACATAGGAAAAGAACAAAACAAAGAATAGAAGATGACAAACTCCATTGATAATTGGTGGCAAGATTGAAGAGAATCCCTAATCTTCAAGTCTTGATGCGCCCACACGAAATTAGGATTTGAGTTGTCTTGGCATTTCGCAGAAGTCTCTTGAAATTTAGCGTAACTTTCTATTTATAAGAAATTCACGCTACACGTTACGCGTTCGGCGCTTCGGGGCGCTAACTCTCCGGCCTCGGCCGGCCCACTAAAGTTACGGTGCAAAGATACGCAATCGGCGCTCAAGCGCTCCTTGTTCAACGCTGGGCGGCCCATGAAAACAAGATTCCTCCAGCGCATGTTGCGCGCTCAGCAGTAAGGGCCCGGCGCTCAAGCGTTTGGGCTTCGAATTATTTTCTCGCTTCTTTAAATGGCCGGTCTTCTCCATGTGTAATTATCTACAAAATTACATAAAAACACACAATTAAAACATAAATTAAAATAACTAAAAAATAAAAGAAACTTGAGAATAAACTCAATCAAAAACATTAAAAGAGAATGAAAACCCAAGATTTTGAACCGTAAAAAATATGAATTTTTGCAGGTTCATCACGTATGGAGCCACGCACGTAAAGATTTTTGGGTGATGTGCGCCTGACCTTCTTGGGAGGGCCATAGTGCTGGTACATCAACTATGGTTCGGAGCGTTGCGTCTATACGGGGGATGTGTCGTTATCTTTAGCCTGGAGGCATCACGAGCTGCCTGTCTTCACCTGCTGTATTAGTTTACGTCTGGAATTTCAGCTACCGATACGCGAGATGTGGGGTGACCGCTATTTCACTCCGCGGGAAGAGTCTTTTTGTTCCATCGCTCGGGCCCTGTCCCGTGACTCTGCGATTCATATGGTGATTTCCTCTGACGAAGAAGATCTCGAGGAAGATCCCGAAGAAGTTCCTGAGGACGACCCCGAAAAGGATCCTGAAGAGGACCCTGACTCGATTCCTCCTCACTTGAGGGACTGACTTTACTTGTAGTTACTGAAGGCTACCAGTATTTTATTTTGGGGGGCCTGATGTTTTATCCGTAGGGTAATGTATATTCGATACCGTAGGGATATGTATGTAAAATCCTTTGGGGGCAGGTATAGTTTTGCTTTTTGTTATGCCAGGCTTTGTAACTAAACAGTTGATAATTATATATATATATATGAATGAAATGTTAATTTCCTATGTATGTCTCGTCACCGTGGATGTTGATTATCGTTAAAGTAAATGTAATGAATAGAAAAAAAAATATACTTGCTAATTTACTTAACCAACTACAAATGAGTAAACGTATATATTATTAAAATGAACCGAGTCTTAACTCACATAAATTTTATTTCCGCATAGTAATTGAAAGTGAGACGTTCCCTTGGGTTTAAAAAGGGGCGTCACACCGAGTTGGTATCAGAGGCCCAGTTTATGTTTCTTTGGGTCTTGTGTTTGAGTCTGTCTTGTTTGTGCTGTGTGTTCTCTGAGTAGTATACGTAAGGGTGTACTGTTTGGTGTTCCTAGTGAGTGCAACTGACTTTTCTATGTGTTTAGTTAATCTGATCTAAGAAAGTAAGATGGCACGAGGGGAAGATATGGCAGCAGCTATTACAGCGATGCAGAGGATGGCTGAGGCCATCGCACAGTAAACCGAGCAAGCTGTCCAGCAATAAGAGAGAGTTGCACAACAACAAGAGCGAGCCGCTCAACAGCTAGAGGCCACTGCTGATGCTTAGAATTTAGCAGAGTTTCAGTGCCATAACCCTCCTCAATTCATAGGGGAATTTGATCCGGACAAGGCTAGTCTGTGGATTAAGGAAATGGAGAAAGTCTTTCGAGGAATGAATTGCGCCGAGGGCAAGAAGGTGAACTATGCTACATTTATGCTGGTAGGCAATGCTGAGAATTGGTGGAATGGAGTGCAGCAAATGCTAGAAGCTGCGAACCGAGAGATTACTTGGGGCTTATTCAAGGAAAAGTTCTTAGATAAGTATTTTCCTGCAAGCGCAAGGCATGCGAAGGAGTCGGAATTCCTCAACCTGCGACAAGGAAATATGACTGTTAGCGAGTACGCAGCGAAATTTGAAAACTTGTCACAGTTTTTGACGTACTTTCAAAACCAACCAGATGAAGCATGGAAATGCCGAAGATTTATGGAAGGACTGAGGTATGAAGTGAAGAAGGCTGTGATCACCTTGAGGATCAATGAATTCTCACAACTACTGGATACTTGCTGTGATGTAGAGGCTCTGGAGCAATCTAGAGACATGAGGAGCAGAAACTTTGGGCCTACGAGATTCCAAAAAGGTGGCAGTAACAGTGCTAACCGTTTCCAGAAGAAGCCGTACTCCTGACCCACGGGGAATCGACAACAAGCCATAGGTGGAAGTTCTGGTGGAAGTTCTACCGAGAACCGGACTGGCCAAAACACGGCGTATCCTTCCAGATGTTTGAAGTATGGGAAAAACCATCTCACAAGGGACTGTACTATGAAGGGATTCATCTGCTTCAAATGTGGCAAACCTGGCCACGTGTCCCGAGACTGCAACCAAACGAAGGCCGAACCTTCAGTGAATGCTTGCAAGAGCCAAGAAACCACAGTGGAGGGCGAGTCTACACTATGAGTGAGGCCGAGGCTTCCGAATCCGAAGATTTGATACAAGGGAAGGTACCATAGAAGGTAATCTTTTAACTGTCTTTGTATGACTGGGGCAACTCATTCTTTTATATCATATGATTGTGTGCAAAGACTGGGTCTATCTGTGTCGTCATTACCTTTTGACTTAACTGTTTTTACCCCCACTGATAAACCGGTAGTTACTGCCAAAGTCTGTCTAAATTGTCCATTGGTTGTTGAAGGTCGAACCTTTTCAGTCGATCTGATCTGTTTGCCCCTTTCCCAATTAGATATTATCTTAGGGGTGGACTGGTTGTCTTCCAACCATGTTCTGTTAGACTGTTCCAAAAAGACCGTAGTTTTTCCCATAATGGAGGATTCTAGATTTTTAACGGCCAACCAAGTTCAAGCTCTCTTGAAAGAAGGAGCTCACGGATACATGCTACTGTCTTCTTTGAAAGTCAAGAACGAGGTTGATGTGAACACAATTCCAGTGGTGAACGAGTTTCCCAAAGTCTTTCCTGATGATGTACCTGGTTTACCACCGGATCGAGAGATAGAGTTTGCTATCGACCTAGTACCGGGAGCTGGTCCCGTGTCTATAGCACCATATAGGATGGCACCGACAGAGTTAGATGAGCTCAAGAAACAACTAGAAGAGCTGTTGGAAAAGCAATTTGTCAGGCCAAGTGTGTCCCCATGGGGAGCGCCAGTGCTGTTAATTCGCAAGAAGGATGGCACCTCGAGATTATGTGTGGACTATCGACAGCTGAACAAGGTAACGATTAAGAACAAGTATCCACTCCCGAGAATTGATGATTTAATGGACCAACTAAAGGGAGCAGCGGTGTTCTCGAAGATCGATCTGCGGTCTGGGTATCATCAGATACGAGTGAAGGCGGAGGATATACCCAAGACAGCTTTTCGTACCCGATACGGTCATTATGAATACCTAGTGATGTCGTTTGGTGTGACGAACGCACCAGCTATCTTTATGGACTACATGAACCGAATCTTTCATCCTTACTTGGACATATTCGTTGTGGTCTTCATCGATGACATTCTGGTATACTCTCAAAATCAGGAGGACCATGCTGAACACCTCAGTATAGTTCTTCAGATTCTGAAGAAGAAGGAATTGTATGCCAAGCTGTCAAAGTGTGAGTTCTGGATAGAAGAAGTTAAGTTTCTGGGTCACGTGATCTCGAAGGATGGGATTGCCGTGGATCCATCGAAGGTGGAGGCAGTGCTGCAATGGGAAAGACCAACGTCCGTGACGGAGATTCGAAGCTTCGTGGGCTTAGTGGATATTACTGGGAGGTTTATTGAGGGATTCTTCAAGATTCTTTGGACCACTTACACAACTCACGAGGAAAACCAAGCTTTTGAGTGGTGACAACGGACTATGAGTAAAGTTTCCAAGAGTTGAAGAATCGTGACTACCTCACCGGTATTAGTGCTACCCGATCCGAATGAGCGTTTGAAGTGTATTGCGATGCTTCATACCAAGGGCTAGGATCGTACTTATGCAAAGCATGGAAGAGTTGTGGCTTATGCTTCAAGGCAGTTGCGAGTGCACGAAAAGAATTACCCGACACACGACTTGGAGTTAGCGGCTGTAGTTTTTGCTCTGAAGATATGGAGGCATTTTCTCTACGGAGCAACGTTCAATATTTTCAGTGATCATAAGAGTTTGAAGTATCTGTATGATCAGAAGGAGTTGAACATGAGGCAACGAAGGTGGTTAGAATTCCTGAAGGATTATGATTTCCAACTTCTGTATCACCCTAGCAAGGCAAATGTTGTGGCAGATGCTCTAAGTAGGAAGATGATCTGTGTCTCTGCCCTGATGATTAAGGAGAAGGATATGCTAGAGCAGTTCAGAGATGTGTGGTCTTTTGTGGAGTTAGAACCTGGAAAGATTTGCATGAATATGGTTACCATTACAAGTGAACTACTGGATGACATAAAGGAAAAGCAGAAGATTGACAAGTTCTTACAAGAAGTGGAGAGCAAGTGGAGCAAGGAGGTGAAATAGAGTTTACGGAAGGAACGGATGGAATTCTGAGGTTTCGTGGAAGAGTTTGTATTCCTCGTGACAAAGAACTTAGAGAATACATCATTAACCATGCTCATACAAGCAAGCTGAGTATGCATCCAGGCATAACAAAGATGTACCAAGATTTGAAAAAGTTGTTCTGGTGGCATGGAATGAAGAGTGACGTCACTAGACGTGTATCGACTTGTCTAGTTTGTCAAAAAGCTAAGGTGGAACATTAGAAACCAGCGGGGTTCTTTGCAACCGTTGTCTATTAGGAATGGAAGTGGGACAGTATTGCAATGGATTTTGTAGTCGAATTGCCAAGGACAAGAAAAGGTCATGATTCGATTTGGGTAATCGTGGACCGACTCACGAAGTCGGCACACTTTCTCCCGATCGACATAAAATATAAACTGGAGAGATTGACTCAAATCTATATTGGAGAAATTGTTAGATTGCACGGTGTGCCTACGAGTATTGTTTCGGATAGAGATCCGAGATTTACTTCAAATCTCTGGGAAAGTTTGCAAGAAGCGTTGGGGACGAAGCTACGTTTGAGTTTTGCTTATCATCCGCAAACCGACGGTCAATCAAAAAGGACGATCCAATCTTTGGAAGATTTGCTTCGAGCCTGTACCATAGAACAAACTGGTAGTTGGGACGATATTCTACCCTTGATAGAATTCACCTACAACAACAGTTATCATTCGAGCATAGGGATGGCACCCTACGAGGCTCTGTATGGACGACGATGTCGAACACCTCTGTGTTGGTACCAAGACGGCGAGCGCCTTACTGTTGGACCAGAGATTATACAGCAGACAACTGAGAAGGTTAAGATGATTCAAGAAAAGATGAGAACGGCTCAAAGTCGGCAAAAGAGTTATACAGACCGAAGGAGAAAACCTCTTGAGTTTGAGGAAGGCGAACATGTATTCCTGAAAGTCACACCTACGACTGGGGTGGGCCGGGCTTTAAAATCTAGAAAACTCACTCCTAAATTCCTTGGACCATACCAAATCATTCGTCGTGTAGGTCCTGTAGCGTACCAAATATCCTTACCTCCTTTCCTTTCAAACATTCATAATGTTTTCCATGTGTCACAACTCCGAAAATACCTCCCTGACCCAAGTCATGTCATAGCACCGGATGCAGTACAATTAAAAGAAAACTTAACTTATGAGACGTCTCCTGTAAGAATCGAGGATAGGAAGATAAAGCAATTAAGAGGCAAGGAGATCGCATTGGTGAAAGTAATCTGGAACGAGGTGACCGGAGATGCAACTTGGGAGTTGGAAGACAAGATGAAGGAGCAACACCCACAGTTATTCTAAGGTATGCAAATTTCGAGGACGAAATTCTTTTTTGAAGGGGAGTATTGTAACATCCCGAAAATTCTTTATTTCATTATAAACGATCATTTTATAATATTTATGATTTTTAGGAATTTTTGTG
This sequence comes from Ormosia semicastrata, assembly GCA_029884595.1. Classification (NCBI taxonomy): domain Eukaryota; kingdom Viridiplantae; phylum Streptophyta; class Magnoliopsida; order Fabales; family Fabaceae; genus Ormosia; species Ormosia semicastrata. Next base: position 74,017,325 of record JAQQTO010000060.1, read on the forward strand.
GATTTTTCTGAAAATGATAATATTTTAATATATTCTTCGTTTTACGTGTACACTGAGCGGAGCCGGGGAAACTAGAATATTTTCCCTGAGGCTGGTAAACTTTAAACTGTCAACGTGTCAACGGGGGATCTTACTAAACCCGAGGTCGGGCACAGTTTACGAAGTTTACATTTTTTGAGATTTTATCTGTTAAATAAAATTTCGGTATCATAAAATCATCTGATGAATAATAAAATATTATTTTCATCAATTGTAAATTTTATTCACTGAGAAAATAATTCCACAGTGTAATTAATCATCTGTCAGATGTATTTAATTTGGAGACAAGCTTACTATGTACTTTATCGAGGAGCGCGCGAAGCTTCTCAAGGAAGCTTCCTCCAACCATTATTTTATCATTTCTCTCTCCTCCCAAATTTGTGCTGCACGTTTGAAATTAAGGGGGTCTAATTCATTTTTCATTCTCACATTTTCCTCCTCCTGTACGCAGTACTCACTATTCACTCATCTTTCTCTCTTTTCATTTCACTCCACAGCAGCACACCATCCATCCACATTTGTATTTTTATCTTCCAAAACGTCACACTCCTAGCACCATATCGTGTTTGGAGAACCACCATCATTGAGGAAATCATCTTCAAAGTTCTACATTTTCTTCATCTTCATTTTTCTCCACTGTTGAAGCTTAAAGGTTGGAACTTTAAGGTAAAGCTTTTAGCTTTTTCCTCATCTCCTCTCATTTTCGTAACCCACAGTCATTTTGATGACCATGGGTATCTATTTTAATACTTGATTCTGATTTTGGTAAGTTTGAATGTTCAAGGATCTCCTGGAAGCTGAAAACGTAACTTCTGACCAAAAGGAGCAACCTTTCTTTGTGCTTCTCCCAGGTAAGAGGAAGACACTCCTCCTCAACCTCTTTTAGCATTTAGGGACGTTGTTTGTGATTGGCACTGTGATCCATCTCTGCTTGAATGCTGCTAGTGATGTATTTGTATATGCTATTTGATTGTTGTGTGATTTGATATATATGTCTGGAACGTATAATCTAAAAGGAATGCTGTCGGGCTGGCTCTCGGATGGCCACGCCATGAGACTAGAATTTTGGGATTATTGGTGAGAAGTGGTAATGACTTGATTTCTGATCATTAAGTGAAATGTCAAAACCTGTCGTGTAGGAACCCCTGGCCAAACCGGTCAAATGTGATGCCCGTCGAATTTGATTCCTGGTCATTTAGTGCAATGTCAAAATCTGTCGTGTAGGAACCCCTGGCCAAACCCGTCGAATGTGATGCTCGTCGAATTTGATTCCTGGTCATTTAGTGCAATGTCAAAACCTGTCGTGTAGGAACCCCTGGCCAAACCCGTCGAATGTGATTCCCGTCGAATTTGATTCCTGGTGATTTAGTGCAATATCAAAATCTATCGAGTATGAACTTCTGGCCAAACCCGTCGAATGTGATGTCATGATCACTCAGTAAAGTCAAAAACTATCGAGTATGAACCTCTGGCCATGCCCGTCGAATATCCGTCGAGTATGAACTCCTGACCACTTAGGAGAGAAACTCCTCCAATGCAAAATCCGTCGAATTTGAATGACCACATCCGTCGAGTGAAATATTCGTCGAGTTAGAATGCCAATAACCATTGAGACATACCTGTCGAGTGGATCTTCTGTCCATTTATCAGAAGCTTCCCAAAGTTAATATTCATCGAGTAGAACGTCAAGACCCGTCGAATTAGAGTTCTGACCACAGTGTTTTCATCGGTTCGACACTTGGGAGATTTCTCCAACGTCGACACCCACATCCGTCGAATTGGACTTCTGCTGACCTTCTGGAAAGAATTCGACAGTTCTGACCTCTGTTTGACAGAACCCCCATCTGACAGAAATTGGTTTTTGTCCAATCTTGTTATAAAATGTTCTCCCATTTTTCATCCTTATGCCATGTTAGTCTTCGTTGAATGGCAGCCTCAATTTTCCACTAAATGCATAGTATCCGTCGAATTCACAACCATGGTTTATCACCCCATACCTAGCAATTAAATCTGTGATGTTGTTGGTGATTCTGGCCATGTATCTTCTTGGATTCAAAACCCTTGGATTAATAAAAGTACATAAATCATAAATGATTGGATGATTAGGGATTAAGTAGGGATTCATAAATAGGGAAGGACTTGAGTATGGGTGAACTTTTGAGGCACATAATGAATTTAATGGTTGACTTTTATCATGACTATGAAATGGAAATTGTGAATGTCCTTAAAATGTACTATTGGATTGTTGTATACCCGTGAATGGGATCAGATCTTGTGATAAATGATATGACATGCATGTGAAGCATGATGGGCCTAGTTGGTCATGAGGAGTATGATTGTGTCATGCATTGAACAAAAAGAAAGAGATTGTCCGTTGGACTTGGTTAAGGCCGGTAGCCTAGGAGTTGAACTTACACCTTTGTGCGGGTGCGAATAGACAAGTGTAGGTTACTTGTTGACCTTGGGGGCGTCAGGGTGCGGGTACCTCACAATGGGCGGTTTGGTAGCTCTCTCGTCGTAGGGCGAGACCGATGCAAACACACTGACGATCCGGACCGAGACGCTGTCCTATGTCGAGATCTGTGTAGAATGTCTTGTAAAATGCCATGTTGTACAAAATGATAAATTGAGAATTTTTAGCACTTGAGGGCCTGGGCAGCCAAGAATACAGACATACCTCCTGATCATTCCCTCCGACTATTTTGTGTCTAGCTCCTTGGAGTAGGATTTTGGTTATTGAGGGCAAGTGTGCATAGTGAGTCCATGAATCATTGGGCATGCATTGTTATCATAATTGGAACTGTTGTACCTCTGATATATCTATATGTATACGTTCACTGGAACTGTTTGGTTGATCATAATTGCTATTGAATGTTTTTTACTATTATTGCTGTCATAAATGCTATGTGGGCGTTTTGCGCCGTTTAGTTTCTCGATGCTATGATTAGTAATGATGGTAGGATGTCTTACCTCTTCTCTATCTCTCCACTTCTGTTTTGTTCGTATACTACGTTCTATAGAAGACAACTGCAAGGAACCGGAAGCCCCCGACTTCCCTGGTTTTTGGCCTCATCTCGACTGAGCGACTGCAGAAGCGTATGGAGCTACGCACGCAAAGATTTTTAGGAGATGTGCGCTTGACCTTCTTGGGAGTGCCAGAGTGCTGGTACATCAACTATGGTTCAGAGCGTTGCGTCTATACGGGAGATGTGTTGTTATCTTTAGCCTGGAGGCGTCACGAGCCGCCTGTCTTCACCTGCTGTATTAGTTTACGTCTGGAATTTCAGCTACCGATACGCGAGATATGGGGTGACCTCTATTTCACTCCGCGGGAAGACTCTTTTCATTCCACCGCTCGGGCCCCGTCCCGTGACTCTGCGATTCATATGGTGATTTCCTCTGACGAAGAAGATCTCGAGGAAGATCCCGAAGAAGTTCCTGAGGACGACCCGAAGAGGATCTGAAGAGGACCCCCGACTCGATTCCTCCTCACTTGAGGATGACTTTACTTGTAGCTACCGAGGGCTACCAAAGTATTTTATTTTGGGGGCCCGATGTTTTGTCTCGTAGTGGGCTGTATATTCGATACCGTAGGGATATGTATGTAAAATCCTTTCAAAAGGTATAGTTTTGCTTTTTGTTATGCCAGGCTTTGTAACTAAACAGTTGATAATATATATATATATATATATGAATGAAATGTTAATTTCCCATGTATGTCTCGTCACCGTGGATGTTGATTATCGTTAACGTAAATGTAATGAATAGAAAAAAAATATACTTGCTAATTTACTTAACCAACTACAAATGAGTAAACGTATATATTATTAAAATGAACCGGGTCTTAACTCACATAAATTTTATTTCCGCATAGTAATTGAAAGTGAGACGTTCCCTTGGGTTTAAAAAGGGGCGTCACAAAGGACATGTGAAAAGGGCCTTGTGTGTTGTGTGGAGTCCAAAAAGAAAATAAATAGAAACGTGAGCTGCTGGGCCAAATTCAAAGAAACAACTTGGAAGAAGTGTACAGCGCTGTGCACAAGACAAAGGAAATGGATTGGGCCATAATGGAAATAAAGAGGGAAGAAAGTATGAATAGTGTCATGTAGAAAGTGAAGACTTAAAAGGAACAACGTTGTGCATAAATAGAGGGACGAGAGGAGCATCGTACAACAACGGAAAGAAGAAAGAAATAGAGGAGAAACAAGATATTTGCATTTGGGGGGGGTGCACCACACTAGGGAATACACTTTGCACATCACGCAGAAAATCCTTAATCCTAAGAGAGCACTTTCACGGAAGCAGACCTTAGAGGATGGCTTTGAAGAGAGGATTCAATTCTTAAAGGCTAGAAGATCATAATCACTGTAAAAGGGGTTTTGATTTCTCTTTCCCTCTAGTTTTCCTCTTTCTTTGGGTTTTCATTCTATGAGTTTGTATTCTGATATAGGTTTGTTTGTATTGAACAAGAATAGCTAAACCCATAGTTAGGGCTATGGGGGATCTTATTTTCCTAATTATTTGGGTTTAATTTTTAATTTGATTAAGGTACTTTCTTTTAGGATTTATCATATTGCTTGCATTCTTGTCATAACTTGATCACTTTTGGCATGTGTTAATGATGCGAATTAAAAATTACAAACTCATGTGCAAGTTATTTCAAGTAATAAATTTTTGGGAGTCCGAGGTCGATCCACAGGGAATTGATGAAGAAAAAATTTATTGACATAAGGAAAATATTTTGTGACAACAATAAAGGTGATAAAACTTGATCACAAATAAAAAAAAATTTATTTGGGTTAGGAGATCCACTCTTGGTAAGTAAATTAAGGACAAGATTAATTCTTTTTATAACTCAATTAGAATCCATGCATAATGAAGGTTCCAATCAAAAAATACAACATTCAAAGTTCATTTAAAATTATATACCTAGTTATATTATGGTTCCTTTAATTATTTATTAACACCACCACTTATAAATGAGCTTAAGCATTCATTGTGCCAACCTTTTGTCTACAATGAATGAAGATCTCTACTTTACAAGGAGGGTTTCTAAATTGATTGGCAATAAAATACAACACATATAATGACCACTTGATAATATATCATTTAAGCACAATAAAGGAATTAATCTAACCTTAATTTATTACCAAAAGCTTCACCTTTTCACCTAAGTAAAATGAAAATTAGTTATTCATAGAGAAGAAGAAGAAGAAGAAGAAGAAGAAGAAGAAGAAGAAGAAGAAAGAAAGAGAAGAAGAAGAAGAAGAAAGAAGAAGAAGAAGAAGAAGAATAAGAAGAAGAAGAAGAAGAAGAAGAAGAAGAAGAAGAAGAAGAAGAAGAAGAAGAAGAAGAAGAAGAAGAAGAAGAAGAACACAAGAAAATTACATAACTTCAATTTAGAACACAAGAAAATTACAACAAGAGAAACAAATAACACAATAGCATGATCTTGACTCTAAAACCAAGATTCTCCAAATGATCAGCTAAGGCTCCCTTTTAGAGGGGATAAGGGATACAAAATGATAAGGGGTTGATTAATGAGTGAGTGGATGAGTGGATGAATGAGTGGAAAATGCCAAATAGTAGTTTGATGAGTGAAAAATTATAGAGATTCTTATCTCCGAAATCATTCAATGCTGAACTCATGGCATGAATCAGATTCTGGAAAAATTATGGATTTTACTTTCAGATGCCAAAATTTTAGCTCATTTCAGTTCCTACAACCTAAGCTATGCCCTAATTACTGCACACTATTCAGGCCCATCTACAACTCCTCTGTTCTAACTTGCAAGCCCAATATGACCTCCAAGCCATCCGATTTTCCTCTTATGTTCTCATGAAAGTTGTAGATTTGGGTTTTAAATTTCAAATACCAAAGTTTCACCCTAAGGCAGTTCCTATAGCTCAAGTTATGGCCTCATTACTACACACTGTTCAGGTTCCAATCACAAAACCCGTGTTTTGACTTCTAAGCTCAGTTAGCTCCACTAGACATCTGATTTTTCCCTAGAGCTTTCATGAAAGTTGTAGAGCTCTCTCTTATCTTTCTTATAAGGTAAGAAACATAATTTTTAGACATATAGAACTCAAGATATGACGAAATACAGAAATAGTGTAAGATCTTAATAATGCTGAAAAAAAATCAATTAAACCCAATTTGAGTCCAAACTTACAAAACATAACCAAGCTCAATCAATTAAGTACATGAAGAGTATAAATGACTAAAAATGAAGGTTTATTAATGTATAAAATATGTGATTATCAAATTCTCCCACACTTAGCTTTTTGCACTCCTGGGCAAAACACATAAGACCAAAACTAGGGAACAAGGAAAAACAACACAAACTCAAAAGCTAGAAATTCTAAAAGACTCAATTTCTAATAATATTTAAGAATGAAGAGCAACCAAAGATTCAAGGGATCAAAACATTTATGAGATAATATTTCTTCACATCTCAAAGCAACAAGCAAGGAAACTTCAATTGAAAAACATGAGTCAAGAATGATAGATCTTCACAAGATTTACTCTCAATCCCTCAAGTGTTTAAAAGGTAGGTATTTCACTCAATTCAACTCATGAAAATTGCACTACCATAAGCTTGCTTATCTTCTACTTCTCCACTACTCAGAACATATGCACACACAAATCATGAGGACTTTATTCAGGGTTGTAATGGGGTCAAGGTAAATGAGAAGGTAATATGGATATGACAAGTTAAATACCAAATAGAATAAAAGAGCGTGAGAGCTGAGTTCAATTAATAAGCATGAAAGTTCATCCCAACTCCACCTAATGCATATTCCCTTTATATATTCTTTTCCTTTCCTTTATTGCCTTGTTGGCCCTTTTTTACACATTTATTTTTTTTAATATTTTTTTACAAGATGAACATAATATATACATTTTTTAATTAAATATTTTTTTCAACCATTCTGCACACACACCCCTACACTTGTTCAAGAACTCATCCAATGACAAAGCTAATATTCTCTTATTCTCTAAGGTTGGGTAAGAACATGGTTTTTTATTTAAGACACATAATGAGCTTGAAATAAAGAATGGTCAAATAAGCTCAAAGGGGTTAAGTAAGGGGAAATAGGCCATTTCCAATGCCTTACGTTGGCAGGAATTAAAGAATTTCTAAGAAGTTATAAGAGTGCTTGATATTATATTGAGACAATATGCTACTGAGTAAGGCTACCTATTTATGCACCAATTATTCTTGGCTATTTGGTTAAAGTAACTATTTCAAGAAAAATGTCTCAATCATATTTATATATGCATGTCAAAATGTAGCCTCAAATAGAGTCAAAGCAAGTTCTAGAGTAACAATTCTATGAGTTAAAATCACACAAGAAAGAAGAGAATGATACAAATGTTCAATTCATTCATCAATAGGCTCAAAATCTCATAAGGCATAAGTCTATCATTCTCAGTCCACTAATTCAACATCCATAACCAAGCATGTAATTTTTAAGAAAGAAGACAATTTACTCAATCATGCTATGTTCCCTGAATTTGAATTGCTACTTCCACACAACATAGTTATCTACCTAATTACTCCTTACTTTGTCACCAATTTTGATGTGTCTCAAGAGCAAATTTACCTCAAGGGCATAATTTACTCCTTACTCTGACATCCTTAATTAGTTTCGTTGTTAATAAATTGCTGACAATCATATAAATAAACACATTTCCTACTTTTTTTTTCTTCACACAACTATCCTTCCCCCTAACCAGATCACAACATTGTTCTCAATGTCAAAACATAGATAGGTAAAAGATAGAAGACAATATCTGTTGTTTCAATTACTGAAAAGAGAAACCCTACACAAATTTAAACAGAAACAAAATACGATGAATAAAACCAAAGGTAAAGGAAAGTAAAAGATGAAGTGTCAGATCACACCCACGTTCCTTGCTACCTCCCTTGTTGTTTCCTTCTGAGCAATCTATCTGAGCTATAACTGGTTCAGGTTCATAAATAAAAGTTTGTAATTTATCAATTAATTCATCAACAGTTGAAGCAGATAAAATGAGTCATCTTGTCAAAGGTGTAATAAAATTCTGTTCCACAGCATGGTCAACAAAAGATAACAAACTATCAAAGAAATTATTAACATTCAACAAACCTATGGGTTTATGGTGGATGTTTAGTTGGGCCTAAGAGATAATTTGAAAAACTTCTTCCAAAGTACCAAAACCACCCGGTAAGGCAATGAATGCATCAGAGTTTTCAAGCATTGTCCTCATTCATCCATGCATAGATGATACTTGAAGTTCCAGCCCAATTGTCTTTCCAATGATGTTCCTTCGAGTTAAAGGTTTAGGAATGACACCTAAAACTTGACCACCTCTTAGATCTGCAGAAAGTGATACAACCTCCATTAACCCAATGCTACCTCCCCCATATACTACATGAATGTTCTTCGCAGCAAGTGTTCTACCAACAGTGCTTGCTGCGTTTACAAATTCTAAACCCTTCTCATAACTTATCCCACAAAATACACAGATATTAGTAAGTCTACAAACAGAAGAAGAAGCTTCCTCTATTTCTACATTCACACTCCCTTTGAATGATTATGAGTTAGAGGAAAGTGAAGAAAATGAAATGTTTAAATAGGGAAGAGAATGGAAAATGGTAATGATAGCACCTATATGGGTAGGTTGGCTACTGATAGAAAAGTTTGAAATTAAGAAACACAATTTTTTATTTTTTAACTTTTTTTATACTTCAAGAAAACCATCAGGGTAAAGAAGTATAGAAACCCTCAAAGGACCCCGCCCAAAGGATCGTCTGTCCAAAACCAAAATACACAAAATCATACAAAGATAAAATTATAATAATAAATGATGGTATACCTTTATGTACAATTTTCATGGTGTATCTTTATACTGCTCGTCAAGAGTGCAATAGCTTTCACAATCTTATCACCCCTTGAAAGAGACATTGAATTCCTTTAAGGAATTTCAGACTTAAGGCACTCCTCCTGCTTGTGGGATATCCCAACCTATGCATCGTCCCTCTAGTTGAAGAGAGAAATTTTGAATATGACGATTAGTGACCACAGCCAGTGGAACTACGCTTAGGAACCCAATAAATCAATACCAAGAATTGAGCTCAAAGGCATTGTCACGCGAGAATGCAAACATGATACGCTTCTATCTATCCATCAACAAGCAGAGCCTACGGTTAAAACCTAGGAATGCTTGCACAGCTCTCTATAGAGCATGGCACACGAACCTTATTTATGAACTGGCGTACGAAGGTCCACCCGAGTCACTGACGAGTCTGCCACTAGCAGGGGCTCCACACTCAATTAAGAGCATGGTACTCTTTCGGTCGCCCTCTTTTTTATTTTATTTTTTCATTTTTTTTAGAGATGAACAAGATAATATATATATGTTGTTGTGATTGTGGCTCACATCTTCCTCTAGTTTTACGTCTAGTAATGACTTAAACACCTTCTATGAGTCGAGGATAAGTTTCCCATCCAATTTTCTTATAAATTGGCAAATAGGGTCTTTTTGAGTCAGATTCCCAAGACTGTAATGCTTTTGCTCGTCCCAGAAGAGATTCCATAAATTAAGAAGTTCTCGATACACAATTCCACATGAATGCATCTCAAGAGTCAATAAGATATCATCTAATGACTCCTTACTCGGTTCATTCTTAATAAAGTATATTTTATCTTCTCGGTTTATGGAAACCATTCCCAAAGAATGACATCGTGTGTTACAATTTCATCGCGCACATTTGTAACAAACTTGCATTCTTTTGGCTCTTATTCTTTTAGAATATGAACTTTTACCGAGACCTTGCATGTTTGGGACAAATAAATTTGAAGATTCACCAACTAAATAAACCCTTGCTTCGATTATCCAGTGTATGTCTTCTGGGATGCCCTTAGACATTAACAGTCTCAGTCTTTCACACCTAGCTTTGTATATTTTTGTTAGAGCATTTTGAGGGAGAGAAGGAAAATGATTTCTTAAATTCGAGAGAATAACATCCATTTTAAAAGGAGAAGGAATCAGTTATTATGGGAAACTGAAAAATAAACTGACTTGAGAGTCACAAAATACCGTTATCTACCACTTAACTAGAAACACAAAGAATAGCAAAAAGAAAGCAAAAAAAAGTTAAAATATATTCTACTCATAACATGGATTAGAAAAGGGAGATGAATTCTACCTCAACAACTTGGTTCTCCAGAAATCGTTTGAGTCTTTGTCTATTGACTTTAAATACATTACCATTCCTAGGGTTCTCAATATCTATGGCCCTATGAGGATACACATGTTTGACAATAAAATGGCCACTCCACCTAGATCTCAATTTTCTAGGGAATAGGTGAAGACGAGAATTATAAAGCAGAACTTTTTTACCAACTTCAAAAGATTTTCTCAAAATTAATTTGTCATGAAAAGCTTTTATTCTAACTTTATAAAGTTTTGAGTTTTCATATGCGTCATTTCTCAATTCCTCAAGTTCATTCAATTGCAATTTGTGTAACTTGCAAGCATCATCAAGATTTGAGTTGAAAACTTTAATGGCCCAAAATGCTTTATGCTCTAGTTATATAGGCAAGTTTTTCATAGACTAACCGATAGGGTGACATGCCTAAAGATGTTTTGAAAGCAGTATGGTAAGCCCAAAGTGCATCGTTTAGTCTTAAAGACCAATCTTTACGATTTGGGTTAACCATTTTTTCAAAATTTGTTTAATATCCTTATTTGCTAATTCTACTTGTCCACTTGTCTAAGGATGATAAGGGGTGACAATTTTGTGTGTAATGTCATATTTCTTCATTAAAGATTCAAATGGTTTATTGCAAAAATGTGTTGCCCCATCACTGATGATAGCTCGAGGGATTCCAAATCGACTCAAAACATTTTCTTTTAAAAATTTAAGAACAATTTTATGATCATTGTGTCGACATGAAATCGTCTCAATCCATTTTGAGACATAATCAACTGCAACCAAAATATACACAAATCCAAATGACGATGGAAATGGACCCATGAAATCAATTCCTCAACAATCAAAAAATTTAATGACAATGATAGGGTTCAAAGGCAACATGTCTCATTTAGAAATGAACCCCAATATCTAACAATTTTCATAACTTTTGAAAAAAGTATAGTTGTCCTTAAATAAAGTGGACCAATAAAATCTACACTACAAGATTTTCGCAGCTGTTTTCTTTGAAGAAAAATAACCTCCACATGCTTTTGAATGACAAAATTTAATGATACTACCTACCTTACTGTCAGGTATACATCTCCAAAAGATTTGATCAGGATAATATTTGAACAAATATGGGTCATCCTAATAGAAAATTTTCACCTCAATCAAAAACTTTTTTCTATCTTGGTGCGTCCACTGAGGCGGCATCTTTCCTGTTACAAGAAAATTGACAATGTTAGCAAACCAAGGCATAGAATTGACAGAAAATAAAAATTCATCAGGAAAAGAATCATTGATAGGTGTGTTATCAAAAGATGAGCCTGTTGTAAGTCTGGATAAATGATCTGCAACAACATTTTCGGATCATTTCTTGTCTTTTATTGTGATGTTGAATTCTTGAAGTAACAATATCCACTGTATCAACCTAGGTTTGGCATCCTGCTTAGACATTAAATATCTAATAGCAGCATGATCAGTGAAAACAATAGTAGAAGAACTAATTAAATAAGCTCAAAATTTGTCCAATGCAAAAATTACAGCAAGTAGTTCTTTTTCAGTAGTAGTGTAATTCATTTGTGCACTATTCAAAGTTCAACTTGCATAATAAATTACATGAGGCTTACCTTCCTTTCTCTATCCTAAAATAGTGTCAACAGCAAAATCACTAGCATCACACATTAACTTAAAAGACAAAGATCAGTCAGGAGATTGCATGATAGGAGCAGATGTAAGAAGACCGATTAATTTTTCAAAAGATTTTTTACAATCTTGAGTCCAATCAAATGGTGCATCTTTTATTAGAATATTACATAATAGCCTAGATATGGCACTAAAGTCCGTAACGAATCTTCTGTAAAATCTTGCATGTCCTAAAAAGGAATGAACTTCTCTGACTGTTTTTGGAGAAGGCAAATGAACAATTAATCCAACTTTAGCCTTATCAACTTCAATTCCTTTAGAAGATACCACATGACCTAACATTATTCCCGAAGTAATCATGTAATGACATTTTTCCCAGTTTAACACAAATCCTTTTTCTTCGCATCTTTTAAGAAGTTTTTCTAAATTATCAAGATAATTTTCAAAAGAATTTTCAAAAACTGTCAAATCATCCATGAAAACCTCTAAATAATGGTCAATCATGTCACTGAAAATACGTAGCATGCATCTTTGGAAAGTTTTCGGAGCATTACAAAGACCAAAAGGCATTCTTCTATATGCAAAAGTGCCAAAGGGGTATATAAAAGTGGTCTTTTCTTGATCCTCTAATGCAATTGATATTTGATTATACCCTGAATAACCATTAAGAAAACAATAGTAGGGATGTCCTGCTACTCTTTCCAGAATTTGATCAAGAAATGGCAAAGGAAAATGATCTTTCCTAGTAGCTACATTCAATTTTCTAAAATCAATACACATACGCCAACTGGATGAGACTCGGGTAGGTATTAATTAACCTTTTTCATTTTCAATCACTGTTATTCTAGATTTCTTAGGCACAACTTGTGTAGGGCTTACCCACTGGCTATCAGAGATGGGATAGATAATTCCAACATCAAGTAATTTAAGAATTTTAGCTCTAACTACCTCTTTTATGTGTGGATTTAATATTCTTTGAGGTTGTTGAGATGTTTTAGCATTATCCTCTAAATGTATTCTATGTGTACAAATTAATGAATTAATACCTTTTATGTCCTTTAATGTCCATCCAATTGTACTTTTATGCCTTTTAAGTACTTCTATCAACATACCTTCTTATTCTTTGGTCAGGGATGAGGAAATTACCACTGGAAAGCTTTGTTCTTCTCCCAAAAATGTGTACTTCAACCCAGCAGGTAATGACTTTAGTTCCAGTGTGGGTACTTCTTCATGGGTATCATCATTCATGGGTTTTAGCTCTTCGAATCTCGGCTTCCATCCTTTGTATTCCATTACCTGTGTACAATAAAGTAAAGAACATACTTCAGAAATATCATCATCTAATTGTGTACCTGAATCAAATGAGTTAATTAAACAAATTTCTAATGGGTCAGAAGAACTCCTGGTTTGAAGATGATCATCTATAATGGCCTCAATCCCTTCAACTTCTTCATTTTCGTCATAAACTTCTTATGGTTGCTTGCACATGTTGAAAACATTAAGCTCTAGTGTTATATTTCCCAATGTTAGCTTCACCACTCTATTTTTGTAATTTATCAAAGCATTAGATGTTGCTAAAAATGGTGACCTAAAACAACATGAATTGACTTGCTACTATTTTTCATAGGTTCAGTTTCCAAGACAATAAAATCCACAGGATATATGAATTTATCAACTTGTACCAACACATCTTCCATTATTCCTTTTGAAAATTTAATTAATCTATCGGCAAGAAGAAGAGTTACAGAAGTTGGTTTTAACTAACCTATGTTGAGTTGCTGATAAACTGAATATGGAAGCAAATTAACACTAGCACCAAGATCAAGTAAAGCTCGTTCAATTTTATGTTCTCCAATAATGCATGAAATTGTATGACAACCAAGGTCTTTATATTTCAATGCATTATTGTTTTGAAGAATGGAGCTTACTTGTTCAGCCAAAAATGCATTCTTTTTTCACATTTAGTTTCCTTTTAACAGTGCATAAGTCCTTCAAAAATTTAGCATAACAAGGAATCTGTTTGATAGCATCTAACAAAGGAAATTGATCTTCACTTGTTTAAATATTTCAAAAATTTCACTATTATGGTTTACTTGAATTGTTTAATGCTTGAGGATATGGGGATGAAGGCGAGGGTTTGGTCTCCCTTTGGCCTGGTGGCTTATCAACTCCTTCCTCATCTTTGGGACTTGATTCATCATCTTTCTTACTAGGTTTAGGAATTTATTTTTCAACAACCTTTCCACTCTTAAGAGATATCACTGACTTGAGATGATCTATTTGTTGGCTTTTTGAACTACCCTCATTTAGGCTATACTGACCCTTGAGATTCGGTTGAGGTTGAGAGGGAAACTTTCCTTTCTCGTGAATGGTGAGTGTAGAAGATAGTTTAGCAAGCATGTCTTTTATGTCAATCATGGCTTGAGTGTTTTGGTTATTAATGGCCTCTTATTTTTCCATGAATGCATGCAATGTTGCTTCAAGGTTTTTCCTATATGGTGGGATATAAGGTGCATATTTTTAAGGATTTTATGAATCCAGTTGCGCCTGAGGAGGTGGTGGTTGCATAAATTGTGCTTAATTGTTAGTCCTCCAACTGAAGCTCGGGTGATTTCTCCATCCCAAATTGTATGAATCTGAAAAAAAAAAGGTGAATGACTTTTTAAAATTATTCATTGCATTTACTTGCTCATGTACAACTTATTTAAAAACTAAAATTTTTGGACATTCATTTGTTGAGTGTCCTTATTCATCATAAATGCTACAATTTTCTTTATTTTGCACAAATTTAATTTTTTTTACTTTCCCTTATTCCATGGCTTCAACCTTTCTAGCTAAACTAGCAAACCTAGCATTTAGATATTCTTCATGACTAAGATGATATTTTCCTTTACTAGCATTTGTAAGGTTATATCTAATTGAATTTTCAGAAGGATTAGTATCATGTCAAGATTGAGAATTTTCAGCCAAATAGTCTAAAGCTTCTTCAGGTTCTTTATCAAGAAAGTCACCATTGCACATTGTTTCCACAGATTATTTGGTTTCAGGTGTTAACCCTTCATAAAAGAAGCTTATAGTGCGCTATTTTTCAAAACCATGATGTGGGCAAGAATTTAACAAATCTTTAAAATGTTCCCAACTTTGAAAATATGCTTTATTTGAATTTTGGAAAAAAATTTAGATTTGTCTTTTCAAAGCATTGGTTTTATGTGTTGGAATTTTTTTTTTTTAAAAACTCACATTACATTTCTTGTCATGTGCCAATTGATCTTGATTTCAAAACGTTAAGCTAAGTTTTTGCTTTATCTTTCTAAGAAAAAAGAAACAATTTAAGTTGAACAATCTCTTCAGTGCAAGTTTGGTCATTAAAAGTGGTACATACTTCCTCAAATTCTTTTAGATGTAAATAGGGGCTTTCATATTCTAATCCATGGAAATTAGGAAGTAAAGAAATCATACTTGGCTTAAATATAAAATTATTAGCATTGAGTGGAAAGATAAAACATGATGGATTAGAATTTCGAGATGATTGCAAATATTCATGCATGGTTCGCAATGGTTGATTTTCATGTTCATTATGTACATTTTCATTTTCAGCCATTGTGTTCAATGTGTGTGATTGTGATTCGGACAAATCAATATATAAAGTACCAGGATTAACTTTAACCAAACGACCAAAATTTAAATCACGATACCAATTAAGTATAAATAAGTAACTTAAAATAGAAAAAAATGTACAAGTAAGCGGTATAAATAGGCCATTAAATATTAACAAGAATGTGGTATAAACCATCCACCAAAAATATATTAACACATAGTTAATAAATATTAACAAAGGTGTGGTATAAACCAGCCACCAAATAAATATTAACAAGTAGTAAGTTAGTGAGCTGAACAAGTAAAAAGTTAGTGAGCTGATAAAGTAAAAGTTAGTAAGTTGATAAAGTAAAAAGTTAGTTAGTTAGAAAGTTAGTAAGTTAGAAAGTTAGTTTTAAAGTGCAGAAAGTAAAATAAATAAAATAAAGTGTAGAAAGTAAAATACAGAAAGTAAAGTACAGAAAGTAAATTTAAAATATAAAAATCAGAGAGAGGCAAAGCCCCACCAGAGCCGGCGAAGGAGGAAGAAGAGAAGAATCAAGATATAGATATTATTAAAACATAAAGTAAAAACCAGAGAACTAGCAAGTGGATTTTTTTTTTGGCAAAAGAGAAGAGAAGAAAAAAAGAATATTTAATTAATGATTAAAGATTACAGAGGGGGAAGGGAGAGTTTCTCACACTAAATTAGTATGTTAGTAAGTACAAAAAAAATAAAAGAGTAGAAAAAGAAATATATACAAGATCCACAGGGAATATATATATATATATGAGGAGGGATCAGTTTACACCAGTGTAAGTCTTTTTTCTCTTACACCTATTTTTAACCGTTAGTTCCACTTTCATCTAATGGTTGAGATTATTTCATTAAAAGTAACCATTAGATGAAAGTGGAACTAATGTTAAAAATGAGTGTAAGAGAAAAAAGACTTATGCTGATGTAAGTTGATCCTCCCTCTTCTCTCTCTCTCTCTCTCTCTCTCTATATATATATATATATATATATATATATATATATATATATATATATATATATATATATACACACACACAAAATATATACAAAATAAATTTGTTCTTCAAATCAAGTTCTCGACAATGATGCCAAAAACTTGATGCAAATTAAAAGTTACAAACTGAAATGTAGATTGTTTCAAGTAATAAATTCTCAGGAGTCCAAGGTCGATCCACAGGGAATTGACGAAGAAAAAATTTATTAACATAAGGAAAATATTTTGTGACAACAATAAAGGTGATAAAACTTAGTCACAAATAAAAAAAAAGATTTACTTGGGTTAGGAGATCCACTCTTGGTAAGTAAATTAAGGACATGATTAATTCTTTTTATAACTCAATTAGAATCCACGCATAATAGAGGTTCTAATCACAAAATACAATATTCAAAGTTCATTTAAAATTATATACGTAGTTATATTATGGTTTCTTTAATTATTTATTATCACCACCACTTATAAATAGGCTCAAGCATTCATTGTGCCAACTTCTTATCTACAATGAATCAAGATCTCCACTTTACAAGGAAGGTTTCTAAATTGATTGGAAATAAAATACAACACATATAATGACCACTTGATAATATATCATTTAAGCACAAGAAAGAAATTAATCTAATCTTAATTTATTACCAAAAGCTTCACCCTTTCACATAAGTAAAATGAAAATTAGTTATTCATAGATAAGAAAAAAGAAAGAGAGAAGAAGAAAAAGAAGAAGAAGAACATAACTTTAATTTAGAACATAATAAAATTACAACAAGAGAAACAAATAATACAATAGCATGATCTTGATCTCTAAAACGAAGATTCTCCAAATGATCAGCCAAGGCTCCCTTTTATAGAGGATGAGGGATACAAAATGATAAGGAACTGATTAATAAGTGAGTGGATGAGTGGGTGAATGAGTGGAAAATGCCAAATAGTAGTTTGATGAGTGGAAAATTATAGAGATTCTTGTCTCTGAAATCATTCAATGATGAACTCATGGCATGTGTCAGATTTTGGAAAGTGGTTTTCATGAAAGTTGTAGATATGGATTTTAACTTTTAGATGCCAAAATTTTAGCCCATTTCAATTCCTACAACCCGAGATGTGCCCTAATTAGTGCACACTCTACAACTCCTCTGTTCTGACTTGCAAGCCCAATATGACCTCCAAGCCATCCGATTTTCCTCTTGTATTCTCATGAAAGTTATAGATTTGGGTCTTAACTTTTAAATGCCAAATTTTCATCCCAAGGAAGTTCCTACAGCTCGAGTTATGGCCTGATTACTGCACACTGTTCAAGTTCCAATCACAAAACCAGTATTCTAACTTCCAAGCCCAATTAGCTCCATTAGATGTTTGATTTTTCCCTAGAGCTCTTCATAAAAGTTGTAGATCTCTCTCTTATTTTTCCTACAAGGTAATATAGAACTCAAGATATGACCGAAATACAGAAATAGTATAAGATCTCAATAATGCTAAAAAAAATCAATTACCCCAATTTGAGTCGAAATTTACAAAACATAACTAAGCATAATTAATTAAGTACATGAAGAGTGTAAATGACTAAAAATGAGGATTTATTAATGTATAAAATATGTGATTATCAGTTAATTCATTGTTTGACCAGTGACGATTCACACTCAATGAGTGGATATATATGATAAACCTAGGATTAGATTGGTGAATGACCAAACATCAATTTATTCTATCAATCAAATTGACGGTATGTTTGTTCATCTTTTGAATTGAGGCTTAATGCATTCCTAATTAATTTAACTAAATGACCAAATAGGTGATTTAATTTAGGAATAAAATATTGTTTCATTCATGACCATTGGGATTCAATATCAGGTAAGAGAATATTGGCAAAAGAATTACCTTACATCATAAATGAAAGAAAATCTAAATAATTAGATTTAAGTGAACCTTGCGTCCTAGTTTTTCTCTCATTGATTATCTATTCTTTGCTTGATTGTCCATCTTTCCTTTTTTTTGTTTTCTATTTTTAGTTTGAATTTCTCTTCACTTCTAATTGTCTAAATAATAAAGGGTTTTACGAATTTGGTAATTACCACTTATTCCTCGTGGGATCGATAATTGGGACTCAAGTCCTATATTACTTAGCGATAGAGTGCACTTGCTCTTAGTGTATTTTATGCATATCAAGTTTTTGGCGCCCTTCCCGGGGAATAAGTTTAGTGATATTAGAAGCGAAAAGCTCTAATTAATTTAGATGCACTTTTATTTTATTTCTAATTTTGTTTTATTTTTATTTTTGTTTTTATTTTTAATTAATTTTTCACTTCATTCCCTTGCTCATATTTCTTGTTTATGCTTACTCGTTCTCAATTTCTAAATTTGACATTTGATCTAGAAATTGAGAAAATAACTCGTAGGTTAAGGAAGTAATCTCATATGGAAGTTGTGACTGAAGAAGCTACAAAAAGGATGGAGAGACCAATAGTTGAGGGGAATCGTGAAGAACGAGCTACCCAAGTAGAGCAGGCCATGCTTGAGTTTTCCATGCCAACGGCTAAAGGTTGTGGAGGGAGTATTATAAGACTAGTTGTGGCGGCTAACAACTTTGAGATTAAACAGGCATTGATCTCCATGACTCAAAATTCTGTTCAATTTGGTGGATTGCCTTTGAATAATCCAAATCAGTATTTGACAAGGTTCTGGCAGTTGTGTGATACTATAAAGTATAATGGGGTGACAAATGATGTAATCCGATTGCGACTCTATCATTTCTCTCTTAGGGATAGAGCGAGTCAATGGCTAACGTCACTACCAAGGGGTTTCCATCACCATATGGGACCAATTGACACAACAATTTTTGGCTAAGTATTTTCCTCCCTCTAAATCTGCTTAGTTAAGGAATGACATATCTTCTTTTATGCAGTTTGACATGGACACTCTTTATGAAGCTTGGGAGCGCTTTCAAGAGTAGTTGAGAAGATGTCCACTTCATGGATTTCCCGTATGGTAGCAGGTACAAATTTTTTATAATGGTTTGTCGCCTACAAATCATTCACTCATTGATGCCACTACGGGAGGTACAATATGGAGGAAAACACCAACTAAGAGCCAAGCACTGATTGAAGAAATGACGTTAAACAGTTATCAATGACAAAATGAGCATCAGGTTCTTAAGAAACAAGTAGATGTGCATGTTGTTGATTTCTTTACTGCTATTTTGAGTCAATTGAAAGCATTGATAAAGAAGGATGAGATTCTAATGATGGCAAACAGTGCAGCTCCACCAATCACATGTGAAGCATGTGGCGGATAGGGTCATACAAGTTCAAATTGTCAAGTTGGTAGTCTTTTTGCCCTCGAGCCTGAAGGAATAAATTTTGTTGGTAATTCCAACTGACAACAATACAATTCGTATTCCAATACGTATAATCTCGGTTGGAGGGACCATCCTAATTTCAAATGGGGAAATCAACAAGGCTATCAGTAGAGCCAGCAAAGAGCTCCACAACCACCTCCAGGTTTCCAAGCACTTGCAGAGAAGCAAAATTTTGAAAATCTTGTGATGAAGTACATGCAGAATTCAGAAAGAATGAAGAGCATGGAGACTCAAATCAGCCGATTGGCCACTTTGATGCCAGAAAGGGCACTGGGGTCTTTTCCTGGTACTGCTAAGCCTAATCCAAAGGAACATATGAAGGAAATTATCTTGAGAAGTGGTAAGGAGCTTGGGGATCTTTCTAAGAACAAAGAGGAGAAAATTCAAGGGCATGAAGATACTCTTGATGAGTCAGCCACTGCAGAAAAGGAGAAGCCAAGTGAAACACCCTCTATGGTATAGGTAAGTGAGCCATAAAATTCATCAATTCCATTCCCTCAGAGGCTCAAGAACACTCAATAAGACAAGTAATTTGTAAAATTCTTGGAGATGCTCAAGAAATTACAAATTAACATTCCGTTTTTGGAAGCTATCTCCCAAATACCAAAATATGCAAAGTTCTTGAAGGAGATACTTTCAAACAAACGTAAGTTTGAGGAATATGAGACAGTCAGACTAAATGAGGAGTGTTCTGCCATTCTCTTGAAGAAGCTACCACCTAAATTAAAAGATCTAGGGAGTTTTACTATTCTTTGCTCTATTGGTAATTCTTATTTTGAGAAAGCATTATGTGATTTAGGTTCCAGAATTTGATGCCTTTCTCTGTGTTTAAGAAATTAGGAATGCAGGAACCAAAGCCTACCAACATTTCATTGTAGCTGGCCGATCGATCCATCACTTACCCTCGTGGTGTAGTAGAGGATGTTTTGGTAAAGGTGGACAGGTTCATTTTTCCAACTGATTTCATTGTGTTAGACATGGAGGAGCACTCTGAGGTCCCAATCATACTTGGGTGTCCATTCCTCGCTGTTGGAAAGACTATGATTGATGTCCATCAAGGGAAGTTGACATTGTGATTAAATGATGAGAAAATGGTTTTTAATGTTTGTAATTCTGTTTAACATCCTAGTTCTTTTTATTCATGTAATTGCATTGATTCTACTGATGTTGTGGATAGTGTTGTGGCTTCATATTTGCAGGAATTTGTGACTGATGATGATCTAGAGAAGATTTTGACCATGGTCGCCACAAACTCTGAGGACGATGAAGAGGTAAAAGAAATTATAATACAGTTAGAGGCTGGCATGTCCTTGGACAGAAGAAGAACTTGGGGGCATTATGAGAATTTGGATAGGAAAAACATTCCTACACCAAAACCCTCAATTGAGGAACCCCCTGAACTTGAGCTCAAGCCCCTTCCCTCTAATTTAAAGTATGCTTTTCTGGATTCTCCATCATCTTTACCTGTGATTATCTCTGCTTTGCTTTCAGGTCCGATGGAGGAAAAACTCAAGAGAGTGTTAAGGGAGAATAAGAAAGCATTTAGGTGGACCATTCATGACATTATGGGCATCAGCCCTGCCATATGCACCTACAAAATTTACATAGAGGCGTAGAGCAAGCCGCTTGTGCAAGCACAGAGGTGTCTCAACTTAAACATGAAAAAGGTTGTAAAGAAGGAGGTAATAAAGCTGCTCGACGCAGGTATTATCTACCCCATTTTTGATTGTTCTTGGGTAAGTCCGGTGCAAGTGGTGCCTAAAAAGGAGGGGTACAATGGTCATGGAAAATGAAAAGAAAGAACGCATAGCCGTTAGAAATGTGACTGAGTGGCGTATGTGCATTGATTATAGGAAATTGAATGATGCTACTCGGAAAGATCATTTTCCCTTGCCCTTCATTGATCAAATGTTAGAGAAACTTTTATGTCATGCATTTTTTTGTTGCTTGGATGGATATTCTGGCTATATGTAAATACTTGTGGCACTTGAGGATCTAGAGAAAACCATTTTCACATGCCCGTATGGTACATTTGCATATAGACGGATGCCTTTTGGATTGTGCAATGCACCAGCTACTTGTAGCAAAAGAATCCATCGAATCCACCTTTGTTGGATCCATCTTTGCCAAATCAACCTCCATACCCGTGGGCGAAACCTTATGCTCCAAAATAATGCACTCTTGTACCATAAATTGGCACTTTTCCCTATTCAACACAAGATTGGTGTTCCTGCATCGCTCCAAAACCAAACTGAGATTATGTAAATAGTTATCAAAAGAAGAGCCAAACACAGAGAAATCATCCATGAAAATTTCAATACAATCCTCTATTAAGTCAAAAAACTGGCCATCATACACTGCTAAAATGTAGTTGGTGCATTATACAATCCAAAAGGCATTCGTCTATATGCGAATGTACTATGCGGGCATGTGAAAGTGGTTTTCTCTTGATCCTCAAGTGCCATAGGTATTTTCATATAGCCAAAATATCTATCCAAGCAACAGAAAAATGCATGACCTGAAAGTTTTTCTAACATTTGATCAATGAAAGGCAAGGGAAAATGATCTTTCTGAGTGGCATCATTCAATTTCCTATAATCAATGCGCATATGCCACCCAGTCATATTTGTAATGGCTATGAGTTCTTTCTTTTCCTTTTCCATGACCGTTGTACCCCCCTTTTTGGGCATCACTTGCACCAGACTTACCCAAGGACTATCATGAATGGGGTAGATAATACTTACGTCGACTACTCTGCTATTAAATATTTGCTTTCTAAACAGGATGTTAAGCCGAGGCTGATTCGGTGGATTCTTTTGCTACAAGAGTTTGATATGGAGATACGAGATAAAAAGGGGATAGAGAAACTTGTAGCTGACCACCTATCACAATTGGATGAGGAGGTGTTAGAGCCCACTATTGAGCGCGCCATAAATGAATCATTTCTTGATGAGCACCTCTTTGCAGTCTCTTTTTTACCATGGTATGCTGATTTCGTAAACTTCCTCGCAGGTAATATCCTTTTGTCGGATCTCAATTATCAACAAAAAAAGAAATTCTTGTATGATGTTAAGCATTATTTGTGGGAAGATTCATACTTGTTTAGGTTTTGTGCTGATAATGTTATTAGGAGATGCATTCATGGTAGTGAGAGTTATTCCATTCTTGAACATTATCATGCTAAGGAAGCTGGCAGCCACTTTGATCCCACCTGAAATGTGCAAAAGGTTTTATAATGTGGGTTTTATTGGCAAACTTTGTTTAAGGATGCGTTTGAATTTGTTCGATCTTGTGATAAATGCCAGCGCAGTGGCAACTGTTGGTGTATGCCCTAGTGGCCAATACATTTTGTTTGTATTGACATACATTTTGTTTGTATTGACATACATTTTGTTTGTATTGACATACATTATATTATGCTATTTTTGATATATGAGGCATTTCATTTATTGTGTTCTTTTTGATAGACATAATAAAGTCCTTAGAATAGTAAGTTTGATACCATAGGACATCAAGTGGATGACTTGATGGTGAGATCCTATTGGATAAAATACTATTCTTAAATGTCCCTAGTCAAGTATTATTGTTAATTAGGACAACAATAATGCATTGAGACTAGTATGTGCGTAGACTGATGACCACATCTCACGGGTCATGGATATGAGATATCAAGTCTACACATGGATACATATTAGAGTAATGATGTATTGGACAGACCCGCCATGAGAACACTACGTGGATCATTACGTGAGTGTCATAAGCGATTCTCATAGTGATAATGGTGTATGTGGTTCTTTGACTTGAAATCACTACGATTCCTACATGAGGAGTTGTTTGTTTTAAATGCCATCAAACGTCATCTGTAACAAGATGATTATAAAGTTGGTTATTAGACATATTGCGATGCATGTGGAGGAATGTGAGTGACCTAGATGGGATTTGTCCCTCCTACATAACAGGAGTGATATCTTCGGGCCCCCTGATAGAGTGAGACTATGAAATGCATGGCCATGCTCAAATGAGTCAATATGAGATATTGATCTCATTTGTTATTACTTTGTCTACTCAGGAATCAGGAAACTGAAGATTGAATTAAACAAGGGTGACATGTTCCATGCCTTGTGTTCAATCTGGATATCTGGACAAAGGGACTAAACTACACGGAAACATTGATCACGGATAGGTTATGTCAAATCACTGACATTCTCATTACTTGGGTAGCAGTGATGTGTTGCTAGATACCGCTTACTGTTTGTAATATTAAAATGAGATTTTAATATTACTACCAACATCATGAGAACCTGTAGGGTCGCACACTTAGAACAGACTAAATTGGAGCAATAAGGATCCAAGTTGGACTCGGATTCAATTGTGGGCCTAACTCATGAGATGGGTTTTAGGGTTGCACTGACTTACCTTGCTCTTGCTCACACTCACTTAAGGCAGCCACTATTATAAATAGTACTGTTAAAGGGGCTGCTATAGAGGTTACATCACAACCCTAGCCGCACCTAAGAAAGTGAGTGAGAGACAGTGAAAGGTTCTTCTCTTCTATTCGCAGCTAGCACCGCGAAACAGAGGCGTGACTCCTTTTACAAGTTTGTTCGTGTGGATACCGCAGAAACATCGTCGCTATTACGGTGTTGGTGATTCACCTCGCTTGTGTTTATCACGCTTCAAGAGGTAAATTTAAAAAAAAACTCGGATTATGGACTTTTCGCATGGATCCTGTATGGGAATCCTATTATTCCGCTATGAGATATTTTGATCCACAATTCCCAACAGCAACATCTCTAGGAGAAATGATATGCCATTGAATACCTTCTTGATTTGTGAAATTTTTTATGTTTGGGGCATTGATTTCATGGGTCCCTTTACAAAATCTTTTTCTAATCAATATATACTTGTAGCTGTGGATTACGTTTCTAAATGGGTTGAGGCAGTGGCGTTGCCTACTAATGATGCTCAGGTGGTGGCAAAATTTTGAAATGAAAAATTTTTACTAGATTTAGTACACCCCGAGCAATCATATGTGATGATGGCACTCATTTTTGAAATAAACAATTTGAAAATCTATTGAGCAAATATGGTCACCCATAAGGTCGCCACCCCTTATCATCCACAAACAAGTGGCCAAGTAGAGGTTTCAAACCGTGAATTGAAAAAGATTTTGGAAAGGACTGTTAATACATCTCATAAAAATTTATCTTTAAAGTTGGATGATGCATTGGAGGCCTATAGAACTGCATTCAAAACACCCATTGATATGTCTCCTTATAGACTTGTGTTTGGTAAAGCCTGTCACTTACCTATGGAATTAAAACATAGAGCATATTGGGCACTTAAATTTATGAATTTTGATGTAAATGCTACAGGTGCACAGCAACGTAACCAGCTCAATGAGCTAGACGAACTTCATCTTGAGGCATATGAGAATGCCAAGCTCTATAAGGAGAGAACGAAGAAGTGGCATGATATGCATATCAAACAACATGAGTTTAAGATTAGGGACCAAATTCTTGTTTATAACTCACGCCTTCATTTCTTTCTAGTAAGCTGCGGTCAAAATGGTATGGACCATATGAGGTTGTTCGAGTCTTACCATATGGTGTGCTTGAAGTGAGGAAAGAAGGCCAACAAACCTTTCAAGATAAATGGCCAAAGAGCAAAACACTATGAAAAAAGAGTGGAGACTGAGCACCACTCTATCCGCCTCACCTAGGCATGGCACCGACCCAGTCGAACTAATGATGTTAAACAAGCGCTTCATAGGAGGCAACCTGTGTTTCTTCTTTATATATCTTATTTTCATTGTTTCTGTTATTTTTGTTATTTATGTTTTTCTTCTTGAAGCTACTCATTTGTTTTTGAACAAATCTTGTGCTTTTTCAAATTTTGTTGCAGTGCTGACTCTTGTGATTCTTTTCTGCCTGACATTGTATCACTTGTCATTAGGTTGTGTTGTTCTTTTCTTTACCACTTTATTTCTTTTTCTTCCACATTGAGGACAATGTTTATCGTAAGTGTGGGGGGTACTTTTAAAATTTTTGTGAAAAAAAAATTACACAACAGATGATCACTTGAGTATTCCTGGTAATCAAGATGGAATTGTGGGTTAATTTCTTGATTTATTCTGAGCTGATAGAGATATTTTTTTAAAGGGGATTCCATTACTCATAAGTTGAAATGTGTGAAGCAATCTTTTTCAAAGAAGCAAAGTGAAAGTTAGCATCTTAGTTGGAAATTAGTCATGTCTGCTTGCTTTTGTTCCCTTATTAACTTTAGCCAGAAAGTGAGTTTTGAGCTTTAATGATTGGATTTTTCATAAACAAAACCCTACTTTTCTTTAGGAGTGAGTTTTCTCTTGATTGATGAGCGCTAAAACTTGCTTTGATATCTTGTTGAGGCTTTAATGATTCACATACTGACTTGAATATGATTAAGGCAATTAGGCTTTACTCTTTCTTGACTTTCAGAGTTGTATTGATAAAATAACCCCTTAGTTGCCCAATTTGAGCCTAAAATTGATCTCTTTGAATACCCAATTAAACAATTAGGTTGAATTCTTTGGAGTATCTGATGTGTTGACTGACAAGTCATTAAAGGTTGCTTTTGTCTTCAAGGGTTGAAAAAAAAAGTGAAAAAAAAGAGTTCAAAGAAAAAGAATCATTAAAGAAAAATGGAAAAGGAAGAAGAAATAAAAAGTTTGTTAGTGAAGAATAATGAGAATATTGGGTTGGAAGTGAAAAATTGTCATACTCTTGTGCATTATGCTTTATTTATCAACTTTTCAACCTGATTCTATTTTGTATTGATTTATCCCTAAGCATTCTTTACCCTTGTCTATCTTTTTCCTACCTTTCATTATATCCTTGGGCCCGTTACAACCAAAACAAATCCTTTTGATTCTTGTGTTGTATGTAAACTTGGAAGTGGAGATGAGATTGATAAGCAAGCCTATGGTATTGCATTTTTCAAGAGAAATTTGAGTGATCTCTTTGTCCTTAAACACTTGAGCGATGGAAAGATGAATGACCTCAATTAGTTGATAAAGAGAAAAGTTGCAAGCTAGACTTAAGCATCTAATTATTTTAAGTGCTAAATGATCTTGCAAGATTGGATTTGATTGCTGAACTTAAATTTCTAAACTGTGGGATTTCCCTTTATTCATGTTTTTGGATGTTAGGTTTAATCTTGTTTTTAATTCCTATTCTTTGCTTGAGCACAAGCAAGGCTCAAGTGTGGGGGAGTTGATAAGCCTATATTTTATAGTCTTATACTAGATAAATTGTGATGATTTGATTATGTTTATTAATGAATTTTAGATGGATCTTTATTATTATCTTCTTTTTTGTAGATTAAATGAGATTTATCACATTCGGAGTGAAAGCAAGCAAAGACACTGCGTTTGCAGAGTGTCTAAGAGCATAATTTTTTCTCTGGTGTCCCAGCGCTCAGAGCACTTACAAATTGAAATATTCAAAAGAAAAAGGCTTGCTGGTGTGTGTGCACCATAAGAAGAAAACAAAGTGGGCTGTGCCCAATTAAAATAAAAAATTACTAATAGCAACTTATAAAAAATGGGTAATGAAGGACATAAGAAAAGGGCCTCGTGTGCCGTGTGGATTCCAAAAAAATAAATAAAGAGAAACACGAATTTGATGGGCCAAATTCGAAGAAACAAATTGGAAGAAGTGTACAGAGCTGTGCATAAGACAAAGGAAACAAATTGGGCCGTATTAGAAATAGAGAGGAAAGAATTAGTGAGCAGTGTTGTGTAGAAAGTGAAGACTTAAAAGGAACAATGTTGTGCTTAAATAGAGGGACGTGAGGAGTGTCGTACAGCAGTGGAAAGAAGAAAGAAATAGAGGAGAAATAGGATATTTGCAATTGGGGGGGTTGCACCACACTAAGGAATACACTTTGCACATCACGCAGAAAATCCTTAATCCTGAGAGAGCACTTTCGCGGCAGTAGACCTTAGAGGACGGCTTCGAAGAGAGGATTCAATTCTTGAAGGTTAGAAGATCATAATCACTATAAAAGGGGTTTTGATTTCTCTTTTCCTCTAGTTTTCCTCTTTCTTTGGGTTTTCTTTCCATGGGTTTGTATTCTGATATGAGTTTGTTTGCATCGAACATGAGTAGCTAAACCAATAGCTAGGGCTATGGGGGATCTTATTTTCTTAATTATTAGGGTTTGATTTCTAATTTGATTAAGGTACTTTCTTTTAGCGTCTATCATATTGCTTGCAATCTTGTCATAACTTGATCACTTTTGGCATGTGTTAATTCATTGTTTGACCAGTGACCATTCGTACTCAAGGAGTGGATCTATATGATAAACTTAGGATTAGATTGGTGAATGACTAAACATTAATTTATTCTATCAATCAAATTGATGGTATGTTAGTTCATCTCTTGAATTAAGGCTTAATGCATTCCTAATTAATTCAACTAAATGACCAAATAAGTGATTTAATTTAGGAATAGAATATTATTTCATCCATGACCATTGGGATTCAATAGCAGGTAAAAGAGTATTGGTAAAAGAATTACCTTACATCACAAATGAAAGAAAATCTGAATAATTGGATTCAAGTGAACCTTGCGCCCTAGTTTCTTTTTCATTGATTATTTATTCTTTGCTTGATTGTCCTTCTTTCTTCTTTATTTGTTTTCTATTTTTAGTTTGAATTTCTCTTCACTTCTGATTGTCTAAATAACAAAGGATTTTATGAATTTGGTAATTACCACTTATTCCTCGCGGGATCGATAACTAAGACTCAAGTCCTATATTACTTGGTAATAGAGTGCACTTGCTCTTAGTGTATTTTACGCCTGTCAAATAGTATCTCTCCCGCATTGAGATTGCTTTTAAAGGTTTCAACAATGACTTTTCTCATCGACACCTTTTCAAGGTAACCCTAAAACTCTTTATATATTTTGTTATGTCATAAATTTTGAGATTAATAAATCTAGAAAAGTTTCTATCATATAAAGCTTGAAAAAAAATAATTTTAAATAAATAAAAATAAGAGTGGAGGTTCATAACCGCTGCAAAAAAAAATACATAAAATACATTTAAAATTTTAGGGGTGGTTTCCAAACTACTGCTATAAGTAAATAAATCAGAATTAGAATATTTCAGTGCCACATGAAAAAGTAATAGTGCAGCAAACTATTTAGCAACCATTAGAAACCATTGCTAAAAATCCATCTCTAAAATCACCGCTAATAAACTAACAAAGCAGTTATTCGAGCAGTTGTTCGAAACCACCGTGAAAACATTTAAGGACGCTTGTATTTGCAGTGGTTTTACAATTTTTTTGTATAAGCTAAAGCAAACTTTTAATCATCTCTATTAGCAGTTTTTTGTAGTATATCTAATTTAATTATTAATGTTAATGTATAATGAACGACTATCATTGTGTATTCAATAACTATCAATATGTATTTGATGACTTATATATGTTTGATCTTAATTTGTATTTTTTTCTTGTATTAGAGTCTTTTAATGTGTACAATATCGTAGTATGTATTTGCATGTTTTCCTTTAATAGTGTCTTTTAATATGTCTTTTAATCAAACAAAAATCTATTTGGCATGTTACAATGTGACACATGGTGTCCCCTGTATATACCCAAGCCCAAAGGACTAATCAGTACTTGAAATATAGTCATACCATGTGTCAAAGTTTGTATGAGTTAGTGACAATGACCATGTACTATATGTTAGAGGTGCTCAGTAGCATACACTTAAAGACTCCCCTGAGCATATCTTTTCATATCTCCAGCAAGCTCGCTTTAGAGGGGTTGCACATGTAAGGTATTTCCATATTAACTACATTCTTACTTTTGAATTAGTTGAGGGGTGGTACCTCGAGACACTTATATTTCATATCCTTGCTAGAGAGTGAACTATCACATTGGAGAAGGTCATTATTTTGTTGGGACTTCCTATTAATAACACTGTAGTTACTGGTTCACCCATCATGATTTAAGGGAGCTCTATGGTTGCTTGTTAGGTGTGCAGATGCCTGATGATGAGTTCAATGGTGTATGGCTTAGTATGTCATGACTAGACACGATGTATGGTGCCATCCTATAAGAGGCAAATGACATTTTCATGCAATGTTATGCACGAGCATATATTTTAAGATTGATTGGAGATATGTTATTTCCTAATCATTCTAGTAGATATGTGCACCTCGTGTACCTTCCCCTCTTGGAGGACTTTACCACTGCTGGGTCATATAGTTGAGGATCTACACGATATGTATACTTGTATAGTTGTGCACATCTATTGACTATGACATACATTATATTGGACAAGCATGCTTTTTACTACAAATGTGAGCATATGATATTTTCAACTATACTCCTAGTCGTGATGACCTATGTCCATTTGCGTTTGAGTAAGTTTGAAATATCATTTACTTGTACATAATTTACTTTATATTACTTTTGAAACAATCATTGCTTTGACATTTAAATAGGTGGCACAAGAAAAAGAATTTGTCTTAAACCCCAACGCATGTGCTTTCATATTATTGGCACTACTTTGATCATCAAAAGAAAGATGAGGCAAGTATTGACTTATATAAACTTTAAATAAATTATATTATTATGTCATACTTTTAGTATCTTTTGGCAGCCATACTTATATGACATTGTCTCCACACTCCCAGCTTTCTGTATTACTGGTAGTGACATGTCATGCACTGGTCTCTCTCATATGCTTTCATATTGTTGAGTAGTGTTAACAAGACAAGATGATGCGTTAGTTCGTCCTCGACTAACCCATACTTAGGAGGTCATAACATCTTGAGCATTTGCACTCGATCTCCTTAAAGGGGAGACATGATGATTCATGATGAGATGTGCACAGAGAGTGCATTACTCTCTAGGAGAGTCACATGGAACAATGCACTAATCGAATAACACTAGATGTAGTCCTCTATCAAAATTATGAGTACATGTGTTGGTATAAAATATTACCAAACACTGAATTTCTCTCACTACAGTTGCTCTTGTGGTTGTGGTAAGTAAATTACCAATTATGTACTTACTCAATGTAATCTATATTTATGTCACATTTTATATTTGTTTAATATATCTAACATTATGAAGTTTCTTAGTCTGACACTGTGAAGTAGTAGTATGCTTGGGCTACAGGAGTTGGATCGACATTTACCATGGGAAGACAATATGTTGAGCTCATATTATCTGTATTGAATCAGCATGATTGCATTGTTAGGACACAATTTCAAGTAACTCCCTTTGCAAATAACATGTGAGGGTCACTTGAATACGATGGCCAATAGAGGACACACTGAAGAAGCATATTGGAATTAGCAAAAACTTAAAGATGAATTTGAGGTCAATTTGAGATCTTTACATCTTTGAGCTAGTGTAATACCCTTAATCACATATTATACTTGTATATGGTTACAAAATGTAGCATATGACTTGTTTAACATGCCTGTGAAGTTTTGTGACAAACTGAGTTAGTTTAAAAACGTTGCTGCAACATAGAAGGTGAAAAGTAACTTGAAATGACTTAGATAATAGTTTTAAAGGCTAAGTTGAGGGAAATAAATATGGATAATTTATTTCTAGGTCACAAATGTATGAAACAAGATGTAGTTAAAGTTACAAGATAAACTGAGTCAGTTTGGTATTTTTAAGCATACTGATTGTGTGTATTAATACTGGATTACCTTGTAGCAGATATACAAAATCATGTAAATGATTAAATGAGTAATTAGATGAATCTAATGATTTATTCTAATACTTATGGAAGTTAGAAAACTTGAATTGGAGAAATATAAGTGTTCCTAATAGATATAAAGTTACAGTTTATGACTTAAGTGGCCTTAGTCATATCCTTTTGTTTGACTTTATCTTCTTTTCTCCTCTCACGCACGTCTCTTATTGCTACAAACAGAAACAAAAAATAAAGGCAAAGAGAAGAGAAAGGAAGAGAAAGAAAAGCAAAGGGAAGAAGAAGAGATAAAGAGAAGAGCCAAAGAAAAGTCAAAAGTTTGAAGATTAACTAAACTACAAGAGGTAGGGGTAGCTATGCTTCTGTACTTCTTTACTTCCTAACTTCATCCTTGTTTCATATAGTTGTTCATGGATGAAAAATAGGTTTGTGAGTGGTTTAGGTTATTCTCTTGCTTGTTTACCTTTTCAATGGTAAAGTTGGTTTGTTCTTGGCTTAGTTCTTGCTTGGTTGATGATAGGAAACTTAGAGAAAACTCATTTGAATAAGTAGAATCAAAGTTAAGAAATGGGTATGATATGGGTATGAAACTCTTTGTTTTCTTAGATTTGATTCCATGCTTGAAGAGTTAAGAGTAGCATGAGTGCTGTAACATGCTTAGGGACCAAATTTTGGTTAAAAAATCATGTAGAATCTTTGATTGAAGGGTTAAAACTAGATGAGAAAACTTAATGAAATAGAACTTTGTTTCATGGTTCAAAATGCACCAAATAACCAATTATGAGGGAGCAATAATCAATTATTTGGTTATGGTAGAACGTGGCTGGATGCTAAATAACCAATTACCCAGGAGAGTAATAAGTTATTCATGCTTGGCAAAGAGAATGGTCATGTAATAATCGGTTAGCCTATGTAGCCTAATAGGTTATTTTCGTATGACAAAAACACATGAGGAGTTTTAATTAACTCCTAACTGATTACCAGAGCAGATAATCAGTTAGGTACAATGCTAAAATCAGAGTTTTGGCTTGTCCTAATCGATTACCCAAGAGGGATAATTGGTTAGACACCTGAGAAAATAGAATTCTCTGTTATGGTTACCTATGAAAATCTTGTTTAAGCTATGAATGAACCCTAGTGACTCAATAGAAGCTTTTATGTATACTTTTGGTATAAGTTAAGACCTAACTAGAAGTATTTCAAGAAAGCTTAAGCCTTTGAGCAACCAAAAATGGTGAATTACCTTAGGTAAGTATCTAACATCTTAAGTACCTTAATGTAGCTTTAGACATCACTTAAGAAGCAATAAGTGACAATAGTAGTCACTTAAGATGTAATGAGTGACAGTGAGGTGTATTAGATGCAAGTAGACTAGGATAGATTGGTAATGTTTTCCTATGAATGTGACCTCATATGATATGTTCTGTCATTTGGCTAGAAGGAAAGGGAATCAAAAGTTCCTTAAGGAATATGAAATTCCTAACCATGAGCTAAGGTTACATGTAGTAAGAGGTTGTAAATCTTCCTCCCTACAACAGGTGAACATGAGAAACCAGAGTTCCTAGTAAAACATCTTGGTTCTTTTATGAGCTAAGTATGTACGTATGTTTTTAAGTTAACTTGGTCTTCTTTAGTTTTAAAGCTTAACCTTGTAGAATATGTAAACATATCTTATTAGTATGAGTTAAGATTATGTTTATTAGGTTATGCATGATAATGTATTCTTTGTGAATGGTTATATGCTGATTTTGGTTTACTCATATTGAGAATTTATTGATTCTCACCCCGCTGTGTTGCCATGTAAATCCAGATGAAGGTTTTGCAAAGAAAAAGAAGAAAAAGAAGATGAAGAACTAGCTTAGTTTTAGTTTCTTGTTTAGTTCGTACAAAGCTTGTATCACATATATTGGTTTTGTAATGTAAGTAGTTATATGTATTACCTTATGTCCTTTAGAGGCATTAGTTTTTGTGTGTGTGTGTGTGCATGTGTGTGTATATATATATATATATATGATATATGCATGTTTCTGCATTTCATAAGGCTCTCTATAATGACTACATTAGTGATTATGGATATATTTTATGCTATTACGTAACTAGAGATGTTGTAATGCTTCTTATCTCTGTGTATGCTACATAGATCGAGATATGGGTATTAGCACGTTACAACTAGCATATGGCTCAGACCAATGTCACCGCTAGTTATAGTTTCCTACATATTCAACCACCACCTTTATATTAAGCTTACCGGCCATATTCTTATACACCACCATATCCTTACCCACCACAATCAAGTTACCCACGACATCCTCACCCATCACAGTCAGACTCTTCTCTTGATCCCTCTCGTAGACCACACAGTCTAACCATGGCCTTTCTCATTGCCTTTATTGATATGATGTCCTAGGTGCCTTTTGGGATGTTATATTTAGTGATTTTTGTTATATTACTTTAGTTGTATGGCCCTTCTCATTGACTTTACTTTGTTATTTTGTTATATTACTTTAGTTAATATGATGTCCTTTGTCCTATGTTATTGTTATGCTTTGTTATTCTACTAAATTCAAAATTAGTTAGAAGTTATAATTTATCGACATCTTCCACACCAGACAAAGAATTACATCAAATCTTAGAATGTCATTACAACAAGTCATTGAGGGCATCTAACTAACTTAAATACATAATGATTCTTACAATCATAACCATAAACAAACAAACAAGTGAACAAGTTCCTACTAACAAATTAAAACATCACTTTTTTTTTGGAGGACCAAGCTGATGTCAAAATTGATATTGAAGGACCATTTTGGAATATGAGTAATGCTACATAGACAAAAAAAAACTACAATTTTGATAGAATTTAGCTAGATTCAAGGATGTTATTTAATGGCTAGAAATTAAGTTGACCAATATCCATTAATTTTGGTGGCTAGCATTTCTTTGACTACTCTTCATTATATTTTAGAGGACTTCCAACATTATAGCCAAACCTTTTACTACGGAAGGCTACCTTCATTTTAGGAAGCTTATTTTGTGTGTCACTATGCATGAATGAAGGACAATCATGCATCAAGGCTTTGGAGGCACTATAAAAGCTGAAAATTGGAGGCATTCATATCATCATCTCAAGTAGCATCTCTCGTAGAGAAGTTTTAGATTTATAATTACTTCTCTTTTGTTTATTCATCAGAGTTGAGTGTAGACACTGGTGAGGAAATACTATGAGGTATTTGGGACTTGGGATTGAGTGAACTATTACCACTTCTTTTGTATTCTCTATCAAATTTTTCATATCAATTTTGACAGTCGTCTTTGCCTGTGGAGTAGGCTATAAGCCGAACCAAATTTGTTCCTACTTTTATGCTTTATTTCCGCTAATTTTATGAAAAAATTGGTAACAAAGTGCTTATAGAATTCTAGGTAGACCTAGTAAAAAAAATGGTGACAACAAAATTTGATATTTAGCAGTTCAATGGGCACATGGACGATGGATACCTCCTGTAACATCCTCTAAAACTT
Organism: Ormosia semicastrata; assembly: GCA_029884595.1. Lineage (NCBI taxonomy): Eukaryota > Viridiplantae > Streptophyta > Magnoliopsida > Fabales > Fabaceae > Ormosia > Ormosia semicastrata. The sequence goes on from JAQQTO010000060.1 coordinate 74,052,399, forward strand.
GTTAGACTTGTAAATAGTTACAGAGGTAGCTTAATACTTGCTTAATATGCTTACTTAATTTTGTGACAATCTGAGTTAGCTTAGGCACTTTGCTGCAACCCGAAAGGTGAAAAGTAGCTTAAAATGACCCAGATATTAGCATAAATGGTTTAGCTAATGGAGATAGATGTGGATAATTTATTTCTAAGTCACAAATGTGTATTCAATGACATGGTTAAAGTTTGAGAATAATCGAAGTCAGTTTGATATTTTTAAGCATACTATTTGTGTGTTTTAATGCCGGAATGACTAATCACAGATATGTAAAATGATGGTTTTAGTGCAACAAGATTTTTTATGAATCATGTGTTTTTAGCAAATCGAGAGTTACCACTTGGTCACTTAAGTGACCAAGCCTCTCACATTCTGTGCCTTGTTTTGTTTCCCTTATATTCCTCATTTCTCACTTATTTCTCACTTTCTTTCACAGCTAAAAAAAGAAACAACAGAAAAGGAAGAGCAAGGAGCCAAGGAGAAAAGAAGGAAGAGGAAATCAAATAGGAAAGGAAGGCTTGTGATCCACTAGCCATCATCTCCATCTTTGCTTCACAAGGTAGGGGTTCTTGTGTTCTTGGAACTTCTTTTCTTCCATTTTCACCATTTATGCATATGTGATGCATAATAGGTCACTTTGGCATTTAGAGTTGTTTGAGGTGTTTTTCTTACTTGAATGAGTTTCCTAGGTTGTTTATGACTTGTTCATAGAATGAGTTTGAGTTAGAAACATAGAACTTGTCATTTGAACCTTTGATGCGAAAAGTGAGAAAGTTAAGTCATGGATATATGATTTTGGTGCTTGGATCCAATTTAGAAGTTTTTGTTGGTGATTAATGATTCCTATGTGTTAGTGAACTTACTAGGGACCTTACATCACCTAGAACTTGGATTGGAGTGGCCAAAATCTGTGACTTGTTCCAATGGAATAGCACTCAAATTTTGTAGAATTCTACAGAATCCATTTTCTATTGTTTACACTGCGGCGTACGAGTGATGCTACTTCCAGTTTTGAGACTTGAGAGTTGTGTGCTGCAGCGTGAGGGTGGTCACGCCGAGGCGTGAGGCTATTTTTGCGATGTGGGCCACGACATAACGATGCCACGCCGAGGCGTGAGGTGCATTACTGCAAACCCGAGAGCAAGGCGTTGGGGTCCTCCAAGGCGTCAGCTATAGGATCTTCCAAAATTGTGTTTTTGATGTTTTGGACTTTCCTAAGTGATGAGATCTCTCATAGATGCTTTCCTTAGTGTGTTGAGGCACTAATAAGGGTAATTCTTAGAGAGAATGGCCACCTAGCATATATGAGAAGTTGTGAAACCTTAGGCAATCTTTGAGTTTAGAATGCCTTAGGGTTGTATCTAAGACCTTGCACAACATGAGATTGTCTTGGAAATCACTTGTGAAGTGATGAAGTGAGGTTCTAGATATGAGGATGCCAGTGACATGGTTCTTGCTACTTTGTTGGATAAGTGAGGCTTGGAATTACATGTACTAGTTTTGCCTTTTACACTAGATTATGAGAATCTTGTGTTTGTTTCAATTGTGAACTGAACTTACTCTTAGATATTTGGTTTTCGAACTTGATACTTTCTAGTTTCCTATGTATTGTAACCTTAGATGGTGTGCACAACCATATAACCTGAGAATGAGGTGTTGGATCTAAATTCTCCTAGTATTTATGCTGTGATAGTCAGGGTTACCGGTATGGGAGTGGAAGTAGTACTCTTACATTGCTGAGAGGAAGGCATCTACCTATTACCAAGTGGGGTTTAGACTTTTAGGCTTATACTTCTTTGTATATACAATGAATGGAGGTTCTTGGGAAATAAGAAAGTAACTCGTGTTTTCAAAACCTAAAATCTGCATTAGCATTGCATAATCATATTGTTGGGTCTTTGTGTGAGCATATCACATATCATAACATAAGACATTGCACGGTTGACAATTGTATGGGCATTTGTCTTAGTTGAGTGCTTGGATGCTTGTTCGATGGTATCTTAGGATTGTATGAGCGATTCTTTGATATTATTGATTTTCAGATATTCTATTACATAGAGTGTAATTATGTTTTCAGTTTGTTTATTTGTTGTTAAATAAACAATTGCTGGTATAGGTATGCCAATACTGAGAATTTTGTGAGTTCTCACCCCTACGTGTTCCTTGTAAATCTAGGTGAAGACCCTCCAAAAGGGAAAAAGAGCAAGAAAAAAAAGAAGTAGAAGGCTTAGTTTAGTTACTTTGTTTCTTTTTGCATCAGCTTGTATTATTTACCTTGTTGAATAGTTTGTAAAAGCTTATGTATTACAATATGACTTGTTAGCTAGTGATGTATATATATGATCTTTTTCATCTTCGTGGCTCTCTATAATGACTACACAAATCATTATGGATTTATGTTTTATGATTGTTAGAAAGTGAGATACTTGATATGTTTTATCTTGAAATATTTCTCTTATTTTACGATAATTGTATTAGAGTGTTACATTATTGTATCATAGTAGTTCATCCTATTGAGTTGATGTGTGGACTTACTATGCTTAGGCATATTTAGGAGTTCCTTTTTGTGTTATGCATTTCCTTGTCTCTTGTGTGAGATATTTGTTTGAATTGTATGTCCTACCTTTGGTATGACTATTTTTAGCTACTGTTGCATGGTTACAAGATATTGAGATTAACTACTTTAATATGTATTGTTCTGTGTGTACAAGAAACTATGGCATCTCCAAGGTGAACCTGTGGGAACAGGAACTCTGGTAATAAAGGCCCTGACATAGTTGGAGCTTTTATGGCCATGGTTGAAGTAATGAGGGAGCAGACAACCGCTACTGCCAATGCTATGCGAGAGCAAATAGCCGTAACAACTGAAGCTATTAGAGAGCAAGTAGCTGCGACAACCAGGATGTTTGAGAAAATGGGTACAACTCAACATCAATCGCCTATACCACCACCACACCACCAGGGGCAACCAAACCAAGAGGTAGTTAGAAGGAACCAAACTTTCCAAGACCTTTTAGAGTTCAGGAAATCTAATCTATCTTCCTTCAAAAGGGAGTACGGCCCAGTCAGAGCAGAGGGTTATCTCAAAGAGATAGAAAAGATTTTCACTATTATGCTTGCTTGGACGAGTAAAAGGTGCTTCTTTCTTCGTATAAAGGTGAATCAGAGGATTGGTGGGTGGATATCAAGAGAGCTTTTGAGGTGTCAAAGACTCTTGTTTTGTGGGAGATCTTTAAGAATCCATTTTATGAGAAAGTTTTTTTCACAAAATCTTTAGAATTCAAAGGAATGAAATTTCTTAAGTAAGAATAAAGGGATATGTTTGTTGGCCAGTGTGTGGCCAAATTCACTGAATTGTCCTAGTTCTCGTCTTGTATCAGGCTTAACCCAGATGAGTCATGGAAGTGTGTTAAGTTTGAGGAGGGACTGAGAAAAGACATATAAAAAGCCATCCAACCTTTTGTGATTAGGGACTTTACAACTTTGTTTAACAAATGTCGTACAATAGAAAGACGTGTCAGGAAACATTTAGTGGAGCCTAAGTCACAAGACTATCAAAAGAGGAAGCGAGGTGACGATATGTTCAAGAAGGGAGCTTCTAAATCTAGCTTTCCTCAGGAGAATGGTAAGCAGGCTCAAAAGGAGTTTACGGGACCTAAGTGTTCTAAGTGTGGGAAACAGTACGGATACCGACCTTGCTCGACGTGCTTTATTTGTGGATAGCTTAGGCATTTTGCTAAGGAGTGTCCAACAAGGAAGGAAACTACGCCTACCTAGAAGCCACTAGCCAGGCGGAGGGTTTATGCTCTATGTGTTCTATTGATTGTGTGAATATGCTGGATTTACCTGTCTCTAAACTTTCATATGACTTATCTGTATCTACTCCTACTGGTAAACCAGTCACAACATCCAGAGTGTGTCTTGATTGTTGTGTAAAGGTAGAAGATAGGATTTTCCATGTAAACCTTATCTGTTTGCCTCTTATGGATATTGATGTCATCCTTGGCATAGATTGGTTGTCCGTCAACCATGTAGTGTTGAATTGTTCAGATAAATCCCTAGTTTTCTTGTCGGATATTCCTACCAGAGTCGTTCCATTTGAATTTGTGTATCTCAATGTGAATCAGGTTAATCTCTGTTTGGAGGAGGGAGCTCTATGATATGTTCTCTTGTTTTCACTAAGTGCTGAGGTTGAGCAAAGCCTAGGTTAAATATCCGTGGTGAGTGAATATCCTGAAGTTTTCCCTAGTGATATAGTGGAGTTGCCACCAGAGCAAGAAATAGAGTTTACTATAAACTTAGTGCCTGGGATGGGACCTATCTCTATAGCACCCTATAGAATGGCACCACTAGAGTTAGCGGAACTCAAAAGGAAAATGGAGGATTTGTTGTCCAAATAATTAATTAGGCCGAGTGTTTCTCCATGGGGGAGCACCTATGTTACTAGTGAAGAAAAAGGATGGTACCATGAGACTCTGTGTGGATTACAAACAGTTAAACAAGGTAACTATAAAAAATAAGTATCTATTAAAAAGGATAGATGATCTAATGGATCAACTGAGTGGAACTGTGGTTTTCTCAAAAATTGATCTTAGGTCTGGGTATCATCAGATACGAGTTAAGGAATAGGATGTCCCTAAAACCACTTTTCGAACTAGGTATGGGCATTATGAGTACCTCATGATGTCCTTTGGGTTGACGAATGCTCTGGCAGTGTTCATGGATTACATGAACAGGATCTTTAGACCCTACTCGAATTAGTTTATTGTGGTATTTATTGATGATATCTTAATCTATTCTAAGACAATGGAGGAGCATGAAAAACATCTGAGGATAGTGTTGGGAACCTTTAAGGAGAATAGGTTATTTGCCAAGCTATCTAAGTGTGAGTTCTGGCTTTCGCAAGTGTAGTTCTTGGGACATGTGATATCTTAGGGTGGGATTTCTGTGGACCCAAGCAAAGTTGATGCAATGTTGCAGTGGGAAAGACCCATCACTGTGACTGAGATCAGAAGATTCATAGACCTAGCGGGGTACTATAGAAGGTTCATAAAGGGTTTTTCTCAGTTAGCGCTACCCTTGACTAGATTGACTAGGAAAGGTAATACTTTTGGGTGGACTCAAAATTGTGAGGACAATTTCCAAGAGCTAAAATTGAGGTTGACTACTACATCGGTGTTGGTAATTTTGGATCCTTTGGAGAACTATGAGGTGTATTATGATGCTTGAAATATAGGTTTGGGGTGTGTTCTGATGCAACATAGGGAAGTTGTTGCCTATGCATCAAGGCGATTGAGGCCTCACGAGAAGAACTACCCTACTCATGATCAGGAGTTAGCTGCAGTAGTGTTTACCCTAAAGTTTAGAGACATTACTTATACAGAGTCCAGTTTAAGATATTCAGTGCTCATAAGAGTTTGAAGTATTTATTTGATCAGAAAGAGTTGAATATGAGACAACGAAGGTGGATGGAGTTTTTAAAAGACTACGACTTTGAGTTAAAGTATCATCTGGGTAAAGTCAATGTGGTGGCTGATGCACTAAGTAGGAAATTCCTACATGTATCCCAAATGATAATCTTGGAGAGTGAACTTCTTGAGAGTTTTAGAGACATGAGTCTTTCAATAACTGCATTACCACATAGTCTCACTGTGAGTCGAGTAGACATAGTAAGTGACTTGAGGACTCAAATCTTAGAAGCTCAGAAGGAAGATGAGACTCTTAGGGATATAAAATAGCTAATCTTTTTAGGAAATCCTAAAGTGTTTGATAAGGCGGATGATGGGATGATTAAGTTTAGAGGTAGACTTTGCATTCCAAGTGAATCCGGAATTAAGGAAAGGATCCTTGAAGAAGCTCACTATAGTTTGTACATTATCTATCCCAAGGCCACTAAGATGTATTAAGACTTGACAAAGTTATTTTGGTGGTCTGGAATGAAGAGGGACATAGCCGAGTTTGTGTCTAGGTGCCTAACTTGTCAAAAGGTCAAGATAAAACACCAGAAACCTTCTAGACGTCTTCAATCTTTAGGAATCCCTTAGTGGAAATGGGATAGCACGCTAGATTTGTGATGGGTTTTCCTAATACTCAGTTAGGATTTGATGTGGTTTAGGTTATAATGGATAGATTAACTAAATCTGCTCATTTTATACCTATTAAAGCTAACTACTCCATGGATATGTTTGCCCAACTATACCTTCAGGAGATAGTTAGGCTGCATGGAATTCTCATTAGTATAGTTTCTGATAGAGACCCTAGATTTTAGGGAGCCTTGCAAAAAGATTTTGGGACAAAACTTAGTTTGTATATAGCATACCATCCACAGACAGATGGTCAGTTGGAAAGGATTATCCAAACCCTTGAGGATATGCTAAGAGCATGTGTGCTAGAGCAGAAAGGGAGTTAGGATAAGTTCTTATCTTTAGTGGAGTTTTCCTACAATAACAGTTATCATACTAGCATAGGTATGACACCATATGAAGCACTTTATGGTAGAAAGTGTAGGTCCCCTTTGTATTGGTACGAGGTTAGAGAAAAAACCATCCTAAGTCCTGAGTTAGTACAACAGACCACAGATCAGATTAAAATGATCCAAGATAAGTTAGTTATGGCTTAGAGTAAGCAAAAAATTTATATTCATAAAAGGAGAAGACCTCTAGAGTTCAGTGAGGGAGATCATGTTTTCTTGAGAGTCACTCTTACAAAAGGGATTAGTAAAGCATTGAGAACACGAAAGTTGAATTCTCATTTCATTATTCCCTACCAAATCCTAAAGAGAATTGGACCAGTAGCCTACCAAATTGCCCTTCCTCCCAGTTTGTGTAACGTTCTTGATGTCTTCCATATGTCACAGCTCAAGAAGCACAATCCAGATCCTTCACATGTCATAACAAATGAATCTGTGCAGTTAAGGGATGATTTGTCTTATGCTATGCCTCTGATGGCAATCGTGGACAAAAGGATCAAAAAGCTTGGAGGTAAGCGGATTCCTTTAGTGAAGGTGCTTTAGGATGATGCTGGCTTTGAGGAGGTGACTTGAAAGTTGGAGTCTCACATGCAACAAGACTACCCACAATTATTTATAAGAGGTAAGCAATTTTGGGGACAACATCTTAAAAAGGGGGGAGAAATGTAACATCCTCTAAAACATGTTAGACTTATAAATTATAGAGGTAGCATAATACTTGCTTAACATGCTTGTTTAATTTTGTAAAAATCTGAGTTAGTTTAGGCACTTTGCTGCAACCTGAAAAGTGAAAATTAGCTTTAAATGACCCAGATATTAACATAAATGGTTTAGTTAATAGAGATAGATGTGGATAATTTATTTCTAAGTCACAAATGTGTAGTCTGTGACATGGTTAAAGTTTGAGAAAAATCAGAGTCATTATGGTATTTTTAAGCATACTAGTTATGTGTTTTAATGTCGGAAAGACTAGTCACATATATGAAAAATGATGGTTTTGGTGCAACAAGATTTTTCATGAATCCTGTGATTTATTTTAAACTTGTTGTCTGTAAGAAAACTTGATTTGGAGAAATCTAAGTGTTCTTAGTAGATAAGGAGTTACCACTTGGTCATCTAAGTGACAAGCCTCTCATGTTTTGTGCCTTATTTTGTTTCCTTTATATTCCTCATTTCTCACTTATTTCTCACAACTGAAAATAGAAGCAACAGAGAAGGAAAAGCAAGGAGCCAAGGAGGAAAAAAGGAAGAGGAAATCAAAGAGGAAAGGAATGCTTGTTATCCACTAGCCATCATCTCCATCTTTGCTTCACAAGGTAGGGGTTCTTGTGTTCTTGGAACTTCTTTTCTTCCATTTTCATCATTTATGCTTATGTGATGCATAATAGGTCACTTTGGAATTTAGAGTTATTTGAGGTGTTTTTCTTTCTTGAATGAGTTTCCTTGGTTGTTTATGACTTATTCATGGAATGAGTTTGAGTTAAAAACTTAGAACTTGTCATTTGAACCTTTGATGCTAAAAGTGAGAAAGTTAGGTCATGGATATGTGATTTTGGCGCTTGGATCCAATTTAGAGGTTTTTTATGGTGATTAATGATTCCTATGTATTAGTGAACTTGTTAGGGACTATAAATCACATAGAAACTGGATTGGAGTAGCCAAAATTCGTGACTTGTTCTAATAGAATAGTACTTGGATTTTGCAGAATTTTGTAGAATCCATTTTTTGCTGTTTGCGCCACGACGTAGGGTGCTCCATATCGTGGCGTGCAAGTGATGCTACTTCTAGTTTTGAGACCCGAGAGTTGTGCACCGCGGCATAAGGGAGGTCACGCCGAGGCGTGATGTTGTTTTTGCGACGTGTGCAGTAATGTGAGGATGCCACGCTGAGGCGTAAGGTGCATTACTGCAAACATGAGAGCAAGGCATCGTGGCATGCCAAGGCCGTGCTAAGGCGTGAGCTCCAAGATCTTCCAAAATTGTGTCTTTGATGTTTTAGACATTCCTAAGTGTTGAGATCACTCATAGATGCTTTCCTTAGTGTGTTGAGGCTCTAATGGGGTTAATTCCTAAAAAGAATGACCACTTAATATATATTAGAAGTTGTGAAACCTTAGGCAATCTTTGATTTTAGAATGCCTTAGGGTTGTATCTAAGACCTTGCACAACATGAGATTGTCTTGGAAATCACTTGTGAAGTGATGAAGTGAAGTTCTAGATATGAGGATGCAAGTGACATAGTTTTTGCTACTTTGTTGGATAAGTGAGGCTAGGAATTACATGTACTAGTTTTTCCTTTTACACTAGATTATGAGGATCTTGTGTTTGTTTCAATTGTGAATTGAAGTTACTCTTGGATATTTGGTTTTCAAACTTAATACTTTCTAGTTTCCTATGTATTGTAACCTTAGATGGTGTGCACAACCATATGACCTGAGGATGAAGTGTTGGATCTAAATTCTCCTAGTAGTTATACTGTGATAGTCAGGGTTACCGATATGGTAGTGGAAATAGTATTTTTACATTGGTGAGAGGAAGGCATCTACCAATTACCAAATAGGGTTTAGGCTTTTAGGCTTATCTTGCTTTGTATATATAATGAACGGAGGTTCTAGGGAAATAAGAAAGTAACTCGTGTTTTCAAAAACTAAAATCTGCATTAGCATTGCATAATCATATTATTGGGTATAATCATATTGTTGGGTCTTTGTGTGAGCATATTATATATCATAACACAAGACATTGCACAGTTGACAATTGTATGGGCAATTGTGTTGGTTGAGTGCTTGGATGCTTGTTTGATGGTATCTTAGGATTGTATGGGCGATTCTTTGATATTATTGATTTTCAGGTATTTTGTTACATAGAGTGTAATTATGTTTTCAGTTTGTTTATTTGTTATTAAATAAATAACTGCTAGTATAGGTATGCTAATACTGAGAATTTTGGGAGTTCTCACCCATATGTGTTCCTTGTATATCTAGGTGAAGACCCTCCAAAAAGGAAAAAGGGCAAGAAAAAGAAGAAGTCAAAGTCTTAGTTTAATTACTTTGTTTCTTTTCACATTAGCTTATATTTATTTACCTTGTTGAATAGTTTGTAAAAACTTATGTATTACAATATGGCTTGTTAGTCGGTGATGTATATATATGATCTTTTTCATCTTCGTGGCTCTCTATAATGACTACACAGGTAATTATGGATTTATGTTTTATGATTATTAGAAAGTGACATACTTGAAACGTTTTATCTTGAAATATTCTACTTATTTTATGATAATTGTATTAGGGTGTTACATTATGGTATCAGAGCAGTTCATCCTATTGAGTTGGGGTGTGGACTGACTATGCTTAGGCATTTTTAGGAGTTCCTTTTTGTGTTATGCATTTTCTTGTCTCTTATGTGAGTTATTTGTTTGAATTGGATGTCATGCCTTTGGTATGACTGTTTTTAGATAATGTTGGATGGTTACATGATATTAGGATTAGCTACCTCAATATGTATTGTTCTGTGTGTACAGGAAATTATGACGTCTCTAAGGTAAACTTGTGAGAACAGGAACTCTGGTAATGAAGGCTTTGACATGGTTGGAGCTTTTATGGCCTCGACTGAAGCAATGAGGGAGCAAATAGCCACTACTGCTAATGTTATGCGAGAGCAAACAGCCACAAGAACTGAATCTATTAGAAAGCAAGCAGCTGCGTCTACCAGGATGTTTGAGAGAATATGTATAACTCAACATCAACCGCCTACACCACCACCACACCACCAGGGGCAACCAAACTTTCCAAGACCTTTCAGAGTTCAGGAAATCTAATCCGTTTTCCTTCAAGTGGGAGTACAACCCAGTCAGAATTGAGGGTTATCTCAAAGAGATGGAAAAGATTTTCACTATTATGGCATGCTCTGATGAGTAAAATGTGCTTTTTGCTTCGTATATGCTAGAAGGTGAAGCAGATGATTAGTGGGTGGATATCAAGAGAGCTTTTGAGGTGTCAAGGACTCTTGCTTTGTGGGAGATATTTAAGAATTCATTTATGAGAAAGTTCTTTCCACAAAATCTTCAGAATGCAAAGGAGATGAAATTTCTTAAGTTGGAACAGAGGGATATGTTTGTTGGCCAGTATGTGGCCAAATTCTACGAATTGTTGAAGTTCTCATCTTGTATCAGGCTTAACCCATATGAGTCATGGAAGTGTGTTAAGTTTGAGGAGGGACTGAGTAAAGACATTCAAAAAGCCATCCAACCTTTTAATAATCGAGATTTTGCAACTTTGGTCAACAAATGCCGTATAATAGAAGGACGTGCCGGGAAACCTTCAATGGAGCCTAAGTCATAAGACTTTCAAAAGAGGAAGTGGGGTGATGATAAGTTCACAAAGGGAGCTTCTAAATCTAGTTTTCCTTAAGAGAAGGGTAAGCAGGTTCAAAAGAAGTTTACGGGACCTAAGTGTTCCAAGTGTAGGAAACAGCACAGAGACCGACTTTGCTCGGTGTGCTTTGTTTATGGATAGCTTGGGCATTTTAGTAAGGAGTGTCCACTGAGGAAGGAAACTGCACCTACCAGAAGCCATTATACAGGGGGAGAGTTTATACTCTAGGTAGTGAAGAGGTGACTCATTCTTCTGATCTTATCAAAAGTAAATGCCTAATTCACAATCATCTTTTAATTGTGTTGTATGATCGGGAGCATCCTACTCCTTTGTTTTTATTGATTGTGTGAATATGTTGGATTTACTTATGTCTGGACTTTCATATGACTTATCTGTATCCACTCCTACTGGTGAACCAGTCACAACATCTACAGCGTGTCTTGATTGTTGTGTAAAGGTAGAAGATAGGATTTTCTGTGTAAACCTTATCTGTTTGCCTCTTATGGATATTGATGTCATCCTTGTCATGGATTAGTTATTCGCCAACCATGTAGTGTTGAATTATTCAGATAAATCCCTAGTTTTCTTGTCAGATATTCCTACCAAAGTCATTCCATTTGAGTTTGTGTATCTCAATGCGAATAAGGTTAATCTCTGTTTAGAGGAGGGAGCTCTAGGATATGTTCTCTTGTTTTCACTAAATGCTGAGGTTGAGCAAAGCCTAAGTGAAATATTTATGGTGAGTGAATATCCTGAAGTTTTCCCTAGTGATATAGTGGAGTTGCCACTACAGCGAGAAATAGAGTTTACTATAGACTTAGTTCCTGGGACAAGACCTATCTCTATAGCACTCTATAGAATAGCACCATTAGAGTTAGCAGAACTCAAAAAGCAAATTAAGGATTTGTTGGCGAAATAATTCATTAGGCCGAGTGTTTCTCTGTGGGGAGCACTTGTGTTACTAGTGAAGAAAAAGGATGGTACCATAAGACTCTGTGTGGATTATAGAAGCTGAACAAGGCAACTATCAAAAACAAGTATCTGTTACTAAGGATAGATGATCTAATGGATCAACTGAGAGGAGCTGTGGTTTTCTTAAAGATTGATCTTAGGTCTAGGTATCATCAGATACGGGTTAGGGAAGAGGATGTCCCTAAAACCACTTTTCAAACTAGGTATGGGCATTATGAGTACCTCGTGATGTCCTTTGGGTTGACGAATACTCCGACAGTGTTCATGGATTACATGAACAGGATCTTTAGACCCTACTTAGATCAGTTTATCGTGGTGTTTATCGATGATATCTTAATCTATTCTAAAACAATAGAGGAGCATGAACAATATCTGAGGATAGTGTTAGGAACCCTTAAGGAGAATAGGTTGTTTGCCAAGCTATCTAAGTGTGAGTTTTGGCTTTCGCAAGTGCAGTTCTTGGGACATATGATATCTCAGGGTGGGATTTTTGTGGACCCAAGCAAAGTTGATGCAGTGTTGCAGTGGGAGAGACCCACTATTATGACCGAGATCAGAAGCTTCATAGGCCTAGAAGGGTACTATAGAAGGTTCATAAATGGTTTTTCTCAGTTAGCGCTACCCTTAACTAGATTGACTAGGAAAGATAGTACTTTTGAATGGACTCATAATTGTGACGACAGTTTCCAAAAGCTAAAATTGAGGTTGACTACTACACTAGTATTGGTAATTCTGGATCCTTTGGAGAACTTTGAGGTGTATTGTGATGCTTCAAAGATGGGTTTGGTGTGTGTTCTGATGCAACATAGGGAAGTTGTTACCTATGCATCAAGGCAGTTGAGGCCTTACCAGGAGAACTACCTTACTCATGATCTGGAGTTAGTTGTAGTAGTGTTTGCCCTAAAGTTTGGATACATTACTTATACGGAATCCAGTTTGAGGTATTCAGTGCTCATAAGAGTTTGAAATACTTATTTGATCAGAAAGAGTTAAATATAAGACAACGGAGGTAGATAGAGTTTTTAAAAGACTATGACTTTGAGTTAAAGTACCATCCGGGTAAAGCCAAAGTGGTGGCTGATGCACTAAGTAAGAAATTCCTACATGTGTCCCAGATGATGATCTTGGAGAGTGAACTTCTTGAGAGTTTTAGAGCCATGAGTCTTTCAATAACTGTGTTACCACATAGTCTCACTGTGAGTCGAGTGGAACTTGAGGACTCAGATCTTGGAAGCTCAGAAGAAATATGAGACTCTTAGGGATATAAGTGAGCTAATCTTTGTAGGAAATCCTAGAGAGTTTGATAAGGCGGATAATGAGATGATTAAGTTTAGAGGTAGACTTTGCATTCCAAGAGAATCTAGAATAAAGGAAAGGATCCTTGAAGAAGCTCACTATAGTCTGTACACTATCCATCCCAGGGCCACTAAGATGTATCAAGACTTGAAAAAGTTATTTTAGTGGTCTGGAATAAAGAGGGACATAGCCGAGTTTGTGTCTAGGTTCTTAATTTGTCAAAAGGTCAAGATAGAACACTAGAAATCCTCTGGACCTCTTCAATTTTTAGGAATCCCTTAGTGGAAATGGGATAACATCTATTACCAAGTGGCTTCCAGTACTCAAGAGGGGGGTGAATTGACTATAAAAACTTTTCGCAAACCTCTTTTAAAGAGAACACAAATATTAAAACTATTAAATAAAAGCACAGAAATAACAAGATGTAGAATAAAAGCTTTAAAAAAAAGGAAACAGCAAAGGATAAACATGCAATAAAATAAAGTTGCGTAAAATAAAGAGATTAAGAATAGAGAAGCAAGCATAGTATTTATCCTGATTCAACCACTAACCCACTTGTGGTCTACGTCTAGTCCTCGAAACATTAGCCGAGATTTTTCACTAGTATACAAGCTTCAATAGGTGCTTGCAAGCGTTACACAAAAGAGCATTTTTCACACACAGGGAAACTCTACCCTTGTACTAAAGTGTTAGCCTGCAGGGATACCTCACCCTTACACAAACCTTAGAGGGATACCTCACCCCCTTTACAGTATAGCAGAAAATAGATGAAGAGAAACTCTCACTCAGAGCAAATTATACAAATTGAAGTGCTAATGGAGCTCTCACAGAATATCTCAAAGTTTTGGTCGAAAATAGAACGTAAAAAATAAATTCATGAGTCAGTGCAAGTAGAAAATAATTTAGAGTATTAGGCAATTTTAGAAATGACCCAAGGCTTCTATTTATAGAGAAATTTCAAAGAAATAGTCGTTGGGTATGATTGAAACTCATAAATTCCAAAACTTATTTCCATTCCAGTACGTGAAAGATCGTGTTTATTCGAATAGAGTAAATAGTTATTCAAATAACATTGTTCATAACATCATCATGAAAAGTAAACTGCTATGGGTTATTCGAATAACACCAAGTTTATTCGAATAACACTTTAAAAACAGAGTTTCAAAAGAGAAGGATTATTCGAATAACACCTGTGTTATTCGAATAATGTTTTGAGAAACTCATTTATTTGAATAGTTAACCTGCTATTCAAATAGCAAATTAAAAACTTCAAACTCGTAGCATGGTTTATTCGAATAGAGCAAGCTTTATTCGAATAAAGCAATAAAAAACCAGTTTTGAAGAAATCATTTCAAAAGCACTTAAGTTTCTTTTTAAGGCCAATTTTATCTTTTCTTTCAAAACAGTGAGATATTAAGGTGAGCTCTGTACAAAAAGGCTCTAAGTCCTAAAGCTATTATTATAAGATCTTGGACTTGGTCTTTCCATCATCTTCATTTTTGTCTTCACATTTGTTATCATCAAAACAAGTCTTCAAAGGCATATGTCCAAACACATTCTCCCTTTTTTTTATGATGACAAACTATCAATGAGAAAAGAGTTAGTGCATATAATTGGAATTCACAAAGAGGTATTAAAAGCTTACTCCCCCCTCTTTAATTATAAGAGGTAACGTTTATCAGAGATGTGCGCAGCTCCCCCTTTCATGTGGAATCCAAACTCTTTTTAATTTTAACTGTCTTTTCTCAATTAAATTCAAATTTTTCTCCCCCTTTTGTCATGAGCAAAAAGGAGGGGTAAGTCCCATAAACAGATATTCAAGTATAAGTGCATAAAAAGAATCAAATAGCTAAAAAGCATATTCATATCAATGCAAGATGAATAGACCATCAAAAACTTTATTTATTCATTAATCAAAAAGGATGCAATTACAAGAGCCAGAAATAAATAAAACATAGGCAAAACAAAGATCCTAAGAACTAAAGCTCCTAGAAATAGGCATCTGGTGGCGGAGGTGAAGAAGCAGGTGTAGGGGCAAGTGATGCAGCTCGTAAGGCAGCAACCTCACGTTCAACACCTATTCTATTAAAAAGAATAGAGAATGTGTGTTCTATATAAGCACGGTCATCATGCAAGGTAGCCATGATTTGCTCCAAAGTGACTGGAGCAGGGGTAGCAACAAGGGCATCAGTAGGGACAGCAGGGGCATCAGCAGGGTCAAACTCATCATCAACCTCATTTGGGTACACCCAACCTTCATCAGTCTCGATCATCTTCATTTTACACAAGGTGTGGGAGTCGAAGACATTGTGATGAGTCAAGGCGATGGCACGCTCAGTTTCTAACACCTGAGGATACTTGCTGAGCAAGGTAGTGATGAGAATACCATAAGGCAAGTTAGATTTTTCCTTGCCCTTGGCCCTCATCATGTGTTTCATGATACACATAGGCCAGTTGATCTGATGACCATTCTTCAGGATCTAGAGCGTGAAGATGTCATCTTCACTAAGGTAGGCGTAATTCCCATTGCGAGGAGCAAGGATGTTAGCAAAGGCATAATGCAGAAGCCTATCTTGGCTCTTCAGTATGCCACCCTTGAGGCCCTTGTCAGGCAAGGCTAGACCAGGTCTCAGCAGGTCCTATATCGCCTGAATCCTGTTGAACTCCTTAAGAAAGGGGTTGTTATCATCTTCAACGAGTGTTCCGGTGAATTGCAACCCAAACAGAGTCTACCAGTCCTGCGGAGTGATTATGATGTTCTGATCGCAGACTTCAGAGAGGAGGTTCTGGCCATCAAATGCTAGATTACAGAAAAACATCTTCACCAGAGCTAGGTAGAGAGTAGCCCGGTGAGAACAGAGCTGTAGAACACCCTAGTTTTGCAACAAGGTCAGAAGGTCGAAGCCTTTGTTTTGCTGAAAGAAGGAGAGGTCAAGGTATTTGGGCTGGACAAGGTTATGCTCCCAGAAGTGCGTAATGAAGCGGCCACGGTGCTCTTCATTGGAGGAAAGCCTTCTCAAGTCAAGCGAATTGTTGCAAGGTACAGTTTTTATGCGAGAACACTTTCCAGAGGAGGAGGCCATGGTGTTTGGAGGTTTAGAAGAGAGAGATGGTAAAGAGATAGTGGGGCAGAGAGAGAGAGATGGGAGCAAAGATGGATGTGAGCAGAGAAAAGATGGAGGCACGGGCAGTGAAGGAGAAGAGCAGGAAGTGAGACGGTTGGGCACGCAGGGGCCTTTTAAAGAGAGGCCCGTGTTTATTTGAATAACTAAGAGGTTTATTCGAATAAATGTAACACCCTAGCTCTGATACCAACTAATGTAACACCCTAGCTAGGGCATCACATTTCTGACTCCCGACTCATAATCTGAAAATAAGTTCGCACAAAGTTTGAGTTATAAAAGATGGGTTTCAAAATTTCTTCTTTACTGAAACGTAAATTTACTGAAAAATATTAGGTAATATTGAAAATCATATTTCAACTATTCATTATGCAATATTGACACCAATTAATATCACAATTTAAAGAGAAATATAAAATTAACAGACTTATTTTTTTTTTTACAGTAGCAAACCTCATGATGGGTCCTACTTAATAGCACGGTACAACACTAACGAGAAACTTTAACATACTTATTCCTTTTTCTGTCCATCTTGATGCATTAGACATCTGTTCCTTTGTCAACACTGCACACCTTCGAGTCCTGAATGTCCACTCCTTATTGTTATCACCAATCTCAGAGTATCCATTGCCCGTTATGTCTAAGACAACTCGATCCCTCTATTATTTGATTTTAACAGTACAGACACAACAAAACAATATAACAAAAGATGAGATCACCTACACCAATACCAACATGGCAGCACAGAGATAACACAAATAGTTATATCATACATATAGATCATACCATAATCATGCTATCAGCATTAATCAACTATCATCATCTAATCATTTATCAGTTCAATCATCATCCAAGTACTCAAAACAATTGTCATAACCAATAACCAATATTCCCCAATTAATATATCACACAGATATAAATGCTCAGATTTATGCGTATGTACAAAGACTCATTTTATAAAAAATGACTCCATGGAGGTTTTCACAATTTCGAGAAGAATGCTCTGGTAAATTGTCAGCCTTAGCCTAAAGACAATCTCCCAGTCGTTGAAAAGAATCGTGTTCTTGTCGGGTATTATCAATGCGTTGTAACGGACTGCATCGCCAAGTGGCACAGGGTACTCGCCAGCTGTCCACTGGTCGACCGCTGTGCCTCGACGCCCCCAAGATCCATCATAGACCTCACTATCAATTCTCATCCCTCTTCAACCACAAGGGCCATAATAGTTATTAGCTATCTTTTATACAATGCACAAATTTATCAGTGCAAGTCCAACCCCAACAGCCAAATCTTTTCAATTTCATTTGTACAATGCACGAGTATATCGTGCAAGTCCAACCCCAACGGGCCAAATCTTTTCAATGCATGTATAATGCACCAAATCCAAAATGGGCATCTCTTTCCAATGCATATAAAATGCACCAAATACCAATCATAGGCAAAACACGTCATTCTCTCATACAGTGTCCATACACTGGTTAAATAGTAATTATACTGTATTTTCAACACAAAATCATATTATCATGTTTTCATAGTTATAAAACACTTTCACCGTATTTTCACAAGATTGCGCAACATTTTCATTATGTTTTCACAATTCCAAAATGTTTCTGTTACGTTTTCAAAATATTGTAACACTTCATTACGTTTTCAAAATTTCGAAACGTTTACGTTATATTTTCACAATACCATAAAAATATTCTATTACTTTTAAATCACATCGTGATTTTTCAACAGTACGTCAAATATTTAAACTCACGTAAAATATTTAAACGTAATTCAAATCACGTAGAAATATTTTAACATATTTTAAATCGCATAGGAATATTTTACTATATTGTAAATCATTTTTAAGATACGTAAATCATTTTTCACCACAATTCTATTATGAAAAATATTTCTTAACTTTCAAAAATTCCATTTCATCCTTTCTCAAAATATTATGACTTTGTAGTTCATTTTTCACATTTTCTTACTCAATAAAATCTTTTTCCAGGTTTCTTTACTCAAGAAATTCTTTTTCAAATATAATCCACAAAATTACTTTTCCATTGATATAAATCAATGTTTCAAATCTTAAAATTTCCAAACGTACTTCAAAACTTGAAAATAAGTTATACTTGAGTAAATTCTCAAAATACCATTATATTATCCATTTTTCCCAAATCATTTCCAAATTAACCTACTTCAAAATAAATTGAAGTTTGAAAACATTTTCGTTTACAAAAACTTAATTTTTCAAGTGAGTAAAATACTCTGATTCCCTTTTCAAATTTCTTGTATTAAATCAATTATATTTCCACTTAAAAAATTACTTTGTTTCATCAAAATCTAGGCATTACTATTTGAAAAATTATCAAAACATTTTTCCTTTTAATTTGATATGGTTTTACACAAACAAAATCATTAAAGTTTTATTTTCAAAACCAAAGTACCGATTGGTCATATAACAAACCCATTTGTTCAAATTCATTTTCACTTTCTTTGCAAATCCTTTTTCATTCTTAGTCAAAAATCTTTTTCTAAATATATATTTTCTCAAAATCACTTTTTATTGATCTAGTCCTACAAAATCATATTGAGTTGTTTTAATTATTGTTTCTTAACTTTAAATTTCCTAACGTTTTTCAAACCCAAATAAATTCTTCGTGAGTAAATTTAAGTTACAAACATTTTCTTTTATATTTCTAAATCACTTCTAAAAATTGATTCTTTTTAAATTAATTTGAAGTTCAATACTTTCAATCTTCTTTTTCTTTTATTTATGAAAATTCCACTTCACTTAATTTATAACACTTAATTCCCTTTTCAAAAATCCTTATTTGAAAATTCTTGTATTTCATAGCATCAAAACATTTTTCTAAATTATCAAAACCTTATAGATGGTCATTGGAACCATGAAATATTTTTCTTCTAACGTAAATAAATTCCATTCTTGTTTCTACACAAAATAAATTAATAAAATTTCATTCTAAAATTTGTGTTCATGTTTTCTTAAAAAAAAACAAACCTTTAGTTCATTTTCCATGCTCCTCAAATCAATCCAATTTTATTCTCCATAAACATATTAATTTGTAAACACCTATTTTGAGGTGTCTTGGCCGAAATTCTCATTGTTCTAGGGATCAAAATTTAATTTCCTTGTTCTTGAAAAATTTCAACATTGACCCTCATCAAGGGCATCAAAACTGTAGCTCTTCCTTGGCCATTGGAACTAAGATCAATTTTCTTTCCATCCACACATCATGGCATACATATATATATTTCATCATAAATATCACAAACATGCCATATACTCATCATGTATATTATAAGTATACTATCAAAGCCATAAAATCATGCAAAGCATATAAAGCATAGACAAAATAATCAAGGCACAAGAAAATAAAGCAAAGCTCATAAACACACAATTAATTATTACATGACCATGGATTGGAATTCTCACATGAATTCACAATTCATCAAATATAAGACCATCTCCCACCACCATAATTGGTTGGTGAGATGGATCTCCTCTTACCTCTTGAAGATCCTCAAAGCTTCTTGATTTTGCTTCTCTTTCCAAGTCCTTCAACACCAAGGGCTTCTCAAATTCAAAACAAAATACATAGAAATTAGTATACTAAGCTTGATTAAGAGGAACCATGGATCAAACATGGTTTAGATCATGAAAAAGAAGAGAAGAAATGAAGTCTTCTTATACTTCACCTCAAAAACCCCATAACTTTGTTCTTGAAGAAAGTCCATGAAGATGAATGATTTAGAAAAAGTCTCCAACATGAAAGTTGCTTAGAATATCATGTATATTCAAGATCTATGGTTGGATGAAATTAAAAGTGATGGGTGGTGCTTTTGGTGGTCATGGCCGAACCATTTGGTGAGAAAATGAAGGAAAATGGTTGTTTTGTGTTCTTGGCTTGGTTGAGTGATGAAGATGAATGATTTAGAGAAAGTCTCCAACATGAAAGTGTTTTGAATTGATGAGAGGATTCAAGATATGTAGCTAGATAAAATTATGGAAGATTGGAAGTGGTTCCATGGGTGGCGACCGAATGCTCAAGGAAGGAAAGAAAATGGTGTTGTTCTTGGTGTTCTTGACAAATTGGAAGAGAGAGAAGAGAGAGAATGAGTTAAGTGTTATAAAATGTGATACAAATGAAATCAAATGGCTGAATTGAAGTGGGCAGCCGTAGCATTGCATGGAGAGAAAGAAGAAAATAATTTTGCTTTAGGAAAATGACCAATAATTGGTCAAGACATCTAATTAATGTTTTCAAGCTTTTTCTTTGGCCTAAAAAGGCTACTCCAACATGTCTCAACATGTCTCTTCTTCTTTCTTGCTTCTCCAACCGTTCCCCCCCTTCATCGTGCAATCCAAAAGAAGCAAACAAAACAATAATGGTCATATTGACCATGACAAACAATAATGGTCATTAATTTAGTTTGCATGGCTATTATTGGTGGTTCAAGAACCATGTAAAAGTCTCCCAAGCTGCATGAAAACCATGTGGCTCCTTGAGTATTTTAGGGAATTAATTGTTCTCAATTTTCACCTAATTGCATGCTAATTAATTAGGTAATTAGTTAGGTTAAATTTTCTAACCAATCTTAACTAACATTCTAACTATATAACTAATTAATTAACATATTATTTCACATATTATAGTCTCTAATTAAAATTAGGATATCTAATTAAGAATTAGATTATAACAGTTTAATATTTAATTTAGTTTACTTAACTTGTTAATTAGGTCATTATATTAATCAAATTAGGCTTAATTAGTTACTAATCAAATCATTGTTGACTTCATCTTTTCTTTAGCCTAAAAAGGCTACTAAAAAAAATTGTCTCCTCCTTGTCCAAGCACTCCAAAACCGTCCCCCCTTCCATAATGCATGAAGTTGTCATCTTTTTCTTTTTATACAATTATTTGAAGCATTCTTAGCCATTGATTAATTCAATGGTTAGGATTTAGGTAGACTTTTAATTTAGAAGACTTAATCTAAGCCATTGGATCCTTCTCTTTTAAATTCTAGCCATTAGATGTGTCTCCAAAATAAAGGGTCAAGATTACTTCTTCTTACTTTTAATCCAAGGGTCATAATTAGTCTTTGTTACTTTTTAAGACCAAATCTCCACCCTTGGTTAATTCTTCATCCAATGGTCATAAATGGTCTTTGTCACTTTTTAAGACCAAATCTCCACCCTTGATCAACTCTTAATCCAATGGTTGTAAATGGTCACTTTATATAATTAATTTTACACCGTTGATTAAATCTACGGTTGATATTGAAGCTTGCCTAACTAAGTTTATTTTCACACCATTGATTAAATCAATGATGATTATCTTATGTTTCTTTATTAAATTTATTTCTTAACCATTAATTGAATCAATAGTGGATATCCAAACTACCAATGTTGACTTAAGCAATATAATTTCTATTGTTATCTACTAAAAATCTCACGAAAGAATATATTTACTGTATTTTTATCTTCCGATAAATAAATACAGTACAAAACAAATTTTCTAAAACTGTTTCCGGATTCAGGTTTAGTAAGATCCCCTGTCTCCGTCTAAACAGTACAAATTTTTCTATGCGTAGAAAAAATTTTCACTTTGCGGGACCCACCTGGGCCCACGTATGGTCACCTGGGCCCACAAACACCTCGTGGGGCCCACAAACAGAAAAAAATTTAAAATCACACATAAAATCACAAAAATTAGAAAATGTATGAAAATCAAGTCAGATTGTTAAAAATAATTAACAGTCAAGAGAAATAAATACAGAAAGATTTTCTCTGGCCCAAAAATTATTATTTTCCTGACACGGAGTAAATCACTCAAAACGATCAAATACGCTGACGGAATAAACAAAATAATTTTACAGTATCCAGAAATTACTAAACAGTAAAATTCTGTTAGCTGTCAAAATTACTGTTTATAGGATAGGAAATTTTGGGGTGTTACAATTCTCCCCCTCTAAAAAGAATTTTCATCCTTGAAATTTGAGAAACATGATTTCACACCCTCAGAATAAATATGAATATGGTGCTTTCATCTTATTTTCCAATTCTCATGAAGCTTCCTCTCTTACATCTTGCTATACTATTCTAACCAACAAAATCTCTTTGCTGATGTTCAACTTCTTCTGATCAAATAGATATCTCAGACTCTTATAATTACTGAAGATGTTGAATGTTACTCTGGAAAGAAAGAATCTCCATATCTCTAATACCAACATAACAACAACCGATCTTCATTCATGCCTAGAATAGTTTTTCTCAGATAACTTCCAACTAATGTAATGTAATGTTCAGCTAACGTAATGTATTACTTAAAATTTCCTTATCTTCGTATCACTACATATTCTAGATTTTTGCTTTTAACAAGAAATGTCTCACTAACCGAGTTCTCCTTTCCACAGCACTATACCGGATACTTCTGTAAAAAAAAAAAAATTCTATGATTTTCCATTACCATCTTAAATTTTCCCATAGAAGAATTGTTCCAATCTTTGGAAGAATTCACCACGCTTCTGCTGCGTTACTCAGGTACGTTAACACGGATACAAATATAAAAATATCCTTTCTTGCAAGATATTCCTTCAATTGCAGGAGATGAAAGAAAACATCATGGAAGATAACAAAACGAATCGAACCTGTTATCGAACATATCCGATCCAAGAAAGAATTGGATGTAACTGATTTTCAAAAATGAATTTTCTCTGGATTACTCACAAGTCTGTTGAAATAATCTCATTAGATATGGTTGGAAAATAACCAATCCATTTTCAAAGACCACGTCTGTTTATGAACAGATTAAACTAACACAAAATTTTAAAAACAGATCAAACTAATACAAAGATTTGATCTATAACAACAACTTGAATAGCTCGATTAGCTAAGAATAGAAACAGAAGTAAACAAATCAGAGGATAAAGAATAACTCTAACATATAATTGATCTACTCAATCATATGTCATAAGGAATAGGTTATTCATAAAAATATTCAGTATGGTTTATAGGATTAGCTCTAATCACACAATCTCCATTGATTAAATCTTCCGCTCAGAACACTCCCATTCCATTCAGAGTAACAACTTCCCTTACTATCTAAAATTTTTACTAATAGAAAACTCTATTTTCAAAGAACACATCAGAGATTATACTCTTTGAAAATGTGTCTAACTTTTTCGTAAATTGTTTTCTTGACGTACATTCCTTCATTAAGTACCTTCTTTCACATCCTTTACTATTTTTGGTTTCCTCAATGATTGTAAATACATCTTCTGTCGAAATCAATTACTTTCTCAATATCCTAAAAAAATATCAGGTTCCAAAATTACGAAATCTTATATTCCAAGATTGATTCTCTTCCGTCGGATTCTAAACTTCAACTTCCAGTTTCCACTGAATAGCGATCCTTTGTTCGTGCAGTCGTCTTTCCACATTGCTCCCGTTGCTCTCATAGCTGTAATTGCATTACTAGTAACATGTTCCACTTCCACCCAAGTATAGCTCGTATGGATCGAAATACAATGGATCTAATATCCATTATAAACAACATTATTTCCTTTCAGAAAACAAACAAAGAGAACACAACACAAGAAAAATAGACCTAACCATAAACCCCAAAAGACTCAAACCGTGCTCTGATACCAACTAATGTAACACCCTAGCTCTGATACCAACTAATGTAACACCCTAGTTAGGGCATCACATTTCTGACTCTCGACTCATAATCTGAAAATAAGTTCGCACAAAGTTTGAGTTATAAAAGATGGGTTTCAAAATTTCTTCTTTACTGAAACGTAAATTTATTGAAAAATATTAGGTAATATTGAAAATCATATTTCAACTATTCATTATGCAATATTGACACCAATTAATATCACAATTTAAAGAGAAATATAAAATTAACAGACTTATTTTTTTTTGACAGTAGCAAACCCCATGACGGGTCCTACTTAATAGCACGGTACAACACTAACGAGAAACTTTAACATACTTATTCCTTTTTCTGTCTATCTTGATGTATCAGACATCTGTTCCTTTGTCAACACTGCACACCTTCGAGTCCTGAATGTCCACTCCTTATTGTTATCACCAATCTCAGAGTATCCATTGCCCGCTATGTCTAAGACAACTCGATCCTTCTATTATTTGATTTTAACAGTACAGACACAACAAAACAATATAACAAAGAGGTGAGATCACCTACACCAATACCAACATGGCAAAAGACACGAGAGATAACACAAATAGCTATATCATACGATAGATCATACCATAATCATGCTATCAAGCATTAATCAACTATCATCATCTAATCATTTATCAGTTCAATCATCATCCAAGTACTCAAAACAATTGTCATAACCAATAACCAATATTCCCCAATTAATATATCACACAGATATAAATGCTCAGATTTATGCATATGTACAAAGACTCATTTTATCAAAAATGACTCCATGGAGGTTTTCACAATTTCAAGAAGAATGCTCTGGTTAATTGTCAGCCTTAGCCCAAAGACAATCTCCCAGTCGTTGAAAAGAATCCTATTCTTGTCGGGTATTGTCAATGCGTTGCAACGGACTGCATCGCCAAGTGGCACATGTGGTACTCGCCACCGTCCCTGGTCGACCGCCGCGCCTCGATGCCCCAAGATCCATCATAGACCTCCTCACTATCAATTCTCATTCCCTCTTCAACCACAAGGGCCATAATAGCTATTAGCTATCTTTTATACAATGCACGAATTTATCAGTGCAAGTCCAACCCCAACGGGCCAAATCTTTTCAATTTCATTTGTACAATGCACGAGTATATCAGTGCAAGTCCAACCCCAACGGGCCAAATATTTTCAATGCATGTATAATGCACCAAATCCAAATACGAGCATCTCTTTCCAATGCATATAAAATGCACCAAATACCAATCATAGGCAAAACACGTCATTCTCTCATACAGTGTCCATACACTGGTTAAACAGTAATTATACTGTATTTTCAACACAAAATCATGTTATCATGTTTTCATAGTTATAAAACACTTTCGGTGTATTTTCACAAGATTGCGCAACATTTTCATTATGTTTTCACAATTCCAAAATGTTTCTGTTACGTTTTCAAAATATCGTAACACTTCTGTTACGTTTTAAAAATTCTGAAATATTTCTGTTATATTTTCACAATACCGTAAAAATATTCTATTACTTTTAAATCACATAGTGATTTTTCAATAGTACGTCAAATATTTAAACTCACTTAAAATATTTAAAAGTAATTCAAATCACGTAGAAATATTTTAACATATTTTAAATCGCATAGGAATATTTTACTATATTGTAAATCATTTTTAAGATACGTAAATCATTTTTCACCACAATTCTATTACGAAAAATATTTCTTAACCTTCAAAAATTTCATTTCATCCTTTCTCAAAATATTATGACTTTGTACTTCATTTTTCACATTTTCTTACTCAATAAAGTCTTTTTCCACGTTTCTTTACTCAAGAAATTCTTTTTCAAATATAATCCACAAAATTACTTTTCCATTGATATAAATCAATGTTTCAAATCTTAAAATTTCCAAACGTACTTCAAAACTTGAAAATAAGTTATACTTGAGTAAATTCTCAAAATACCATTATATTCTCCATTTTTTCCCCAAATCATTTCCAAATTAACCTACTTCAAAATAAATTGAAGTTTGAAAACATTTTCGTTTACAAAAACTTAATTTTTCAAGTGAGTAAAATACTCTGATTCCCTTTTCAAATTTCTTGTATTAAATCAATTATATTTCTGTTAGGGTCAAAACGTGTTTGCCCATTTGCTAACCGCAAGTGTACGGGTCGCACAAGTAATATAGTTACAGAGTAAGAGATCGTTCCCACGAGGATAATTTTATTTCCAATGCTAAGTATTAACCGATAGCTTACCTAATTCTTATTAAGAACATAAAAATGGATAAAAGTAAAGAAAGTAAAGAAAGTAAAGACATAAAGCAATAAGGATAAATGGTTAGAGTTTAGGGAAATCCTTCTTCACCTTTTACTTCAACCAACAACATGCAATCCTCCTCATAAATATGAATGCAATAATTAGGTTAGTTTGAGAATCTACATTAGCTAAAAGCCTATGTCTAGGTCATCTAACCATGGTTTCATTTGCCCAACTCTCTAAGTGTCCTTGAGAGCTAACACAAAATTCACTCTTTAAGGTCTATTCTCAAACATGTGCTGTGCATGGCTAAAAGGTATATGTCTATCCCATTAGCGAATCAACTCATCCCGCCATTAGAATAGAATCAAACACGCATCAACCATACATACGATCTCAAACCCAAATCCCTATGTCTAGGTTCGTTAGATTTTATCAAATCACTCAAATGTTGGCCAAACACTCAAGAGCATTAAGCACAATATGATTAAACAAAATCAAAGATCCACACAAACTCAAAGGAGAACAAATCATTAATATTAATAAAAGGATCCAAAATCATTCCTAAATAAAGCTCAGCTATACAATGAACATGAGAACAAATTACAAAATCCATGTTCAAGAAATGAGGAAGAGAAAAGAGAAAAGAGAGAAGGAGAAAGCTTATGGATTTCGCCATTGGAGCTCGGATCCTCCTCCAAGAGAAAGAGGGCTTCCATCCTTAGCTCCCCAAGCTCCATCTCCACCTCCAATGGAGGACCCAGCTGTAGCCTCTAACCCAGAAAACTAAAAAACCTAAAACCTAAAAGAGAGAAACTGAGAGAGAGCGAAAGGGTGCGTGAAAAATAGAATACATAGGCTCAGCTCGCCGACGCGCGCCGCGGCGTGCAAATTCCCACACCTCGGCGTGGAGCTGTCTGTCCTGTCAGTGTGTGGCTGGCTGAGACCCTCACGCCGCGGCGTGAACATTTCCACTCCTCGGCGTGGAACTCTGGAATGCTTCCTTGGCTTCTTTCCTCCAATGCTGGGCCTTGGCTTGCATCAATTTGTCTCTTTTGAGCCATTCCTACATTAGAGAAAGCACCAAATTAAATATAATTGCAAATCTACTTAATCAATCAACATATATGCACACATTGCTCAAAAACATAAAGGAAGGTATCCAAATGACATTTAACAAATATAAGCATAAAACCTTCCAAATATGTATAAGAACAAGGACTAAGCATGCCATGAAACACAATTATGGGGCATAAATAACTACATTTCATGGAGTTATCACACCCCCAAACTTAAGATGTTGCTAGTCCTCGAGCAACACAAAGTATGACTAAGAAAACTCACTTTGACAATTCATGCTCACATGCATTCAACAATGATAAATTCAATTTTCTTTTAACCACAACCAGTGCACAATGATTATAATGGCTCTCAAAGAATGCTCATGCCTTAATGTTAAGCTCAACACATACACAATCCTTAACATGCCATCAATCAAGCTTCTAATCATGTATATGACATCTCTCACAAACATGCAAGCTCAAATTATCTTTTTCAAATCATGCTCATCCGGATAAGTTTATGAACCTACACATGGATACAAATCAAGATTCCACAAAATTGTAGTACAACTCTCTCTCCACTAATGTAAATCACACATGATTGAGGATCAAGAGGGACTTTATAGCTTGTAATGTAAGGCCAAGGTTGGGGTGAAGAACAAAGGGGAATGGAAAACATACAAACATTGTGAAACATAACATGATATTTCAAGACTTGAGTCACTACAACAATGGTATACAAAATGAAACAAATAACACTATTCAGAACCACTCGATGCTTTTTTCATTTATGCTTTCTTTCTTTCATTTGTTTTTTCTTTTCTTTTCTTTTTCTCTTTTTGTATTTTCTTTTTCTTTAACAAAAATAACTTTTTGTGCAACAAACGGTTCCTTCCAGCCACTTTTGTATTGAACAACATAAATACCCTAAACCTTGGACTCAAGTGAAGAAATAACATATCATGCATTCAACAAACATAAAGGGAAGGAAAAAAATGCAATGCTTCCACATGCATTAGAATGGTTACAAAGTAAGAAATATGAGGGTGAAAGAAGAACATAGAAGGCCAAACAATTATAAGGCTTCAAAAGGGGACCTAGGGATATAATCATTTAAGGGTAAGCTTGAAAGGCTCAATCGGTCCAAACAATGCCCTAATCATTTCCTCAACCATGCACAATCTAGGATTTCGCCTCAAGAGAGTTGCAAAATAATTTCAAGGATAGTAGAAATCATCCACATGCACAATCCATAAACATTCTCTAAATAAACACTCAAATCTTTTCAAAGTTAAACAAGCATCTAAGTGAGAAATACATCATGCATAAAAACAAACAAGATTGCTTAAGCATGCTTCAAGATTGCAAATGGTTACATAAAAGAATCGAGGACAATTGCAAGCATTTATATCATTGGCCAACCATCACACACTAGCAAATGGCAACAAATCATGCATTCAAAAGATTTATCATTTTTCATTCAAGCATGCATAACATCATGTAGAGAATGTTGAAAATTGAAACTTTTATCAACAGCCTACCAATAATAGCCAAAACAAGATAGAATCATGAAAGTATGAAGACTATCACTAGTACATACTTAAAGTATCAAAACATGTTATACATTAAGCATTAAGATAGAAAAACATGCAATGATATTCCCCCAAACCAAAGTGAATGTGTGTTCTTGGTGTTCATGGTCTATAGGGTACTTGAGCAAGTCAAAACAGCATCCAAACTAGAACTGAGCATTATTAAATAAAGAAAACAGAGAAAAACAACAGAAAAAAATGCAAAAACAGGGGGTCACGCCGCGGCGTGAACATTTCCACGCCTCGGCGTGGAGCGCTCTGGTGCGTTCCTGATCAGGCAGAGACTGTCACGCCGCGGCGTGGACATTCTCACGTCGCGGCGTGAGAGGTCAGTCTGCAGAATCTCAGACAAACTTGTCTCCATTGAAATTGGTGCTCTATTTTGGCCCCTAGCACTCCAAAACATGTCTAAAAACTTAAAACACAGAATGTACAACAAAAACATAACAAAAACACAAAATCAAACTATAACTACTTATCAAAGCAAACAAAAAATAAAGGCATAAAAACATGAATTAAAACTATTTACAATAACAAAACATAAAAAAAAACTTGAATTAGAACTAAGCAAACTCATTGTCAATATTAGCAATACGAAAATAATGCCTTATCCCCGGCAACGGCGCCAAAAACTTGTTAGGGTCAAAACGTGTTTGCCCATTAGCTAACCGCAAGTGCACGGGTCGCACAAGTAATATAGTTACAGAGTAAGAGATCGTTCCCACGAGGATAATTTTATTTCCAATGCTAAGTATTAACCGATAGCTTACCTAATTCTATTCAAGAACATAAAAATGGATAAAAGTAAAGAAAGTAAAGACATAAAGCAATAAGGATAAACGGTTAGAGTTTAGGGAAATCCTTCTTCACCTTTTACTTCAACCAACAACATGCAATCCTCCTCATAAATATGAATGCAATAATTAGGTTAGCTTGAGAATCTACATTAGCTAAACGCCTATGTCTAGGTCATCTAACCATGGTTTCATTTGCCCAACTCTCTAAGTGTCCTTGAGAGCTAACACAAAATTCACTCTTTAAGGTCTATTCTCAAACATGTGCTATGCATGGCTAAAAGGTATATGTCTATCCTATTAGCGAATCAACTCATCTCGCCATTGGAATAGAATCAAACACGCATCAACCATACATACGATCTCAAACCCAAATCCCTATGTCTAGGTTCGTTAGATTTTATCAAATCACTCAAATGTTGGCCAAACACTCAAGAGCATTAAGCACAATATGATTGAACAAAATCAAAGATCCACACAAACTCAAAGGAGAACAAATCATTAATATTAATAAAAGGATCCAAAATCATTCCTAAATAAAGCTCAGCTATACAATGAACATGAGAACAAATTACAAAATCCATGTTCAAGAAATGAGGAAGAGAAAAGAGAAAAGAGAGAAGGAGAAAGCTTATGGATTTCGCCATTGGAGCTCGGATCCTCCTCCAAGAGAAAGAGGGCTTCCATCCTTAGCTCCCCAAGCTCCATCTCCACCTCCAATGGAGGACCCAGCTGCAGCCTCTAACCCAGAAAACTAAAAAACCTAAAACCTAAAAGAGAGAAACTGAGAGAGAGCAAAAGGGTGCGTGAAAAATAGAATAAATAGGCTCAACTCACCGACTCGTGCCGCGGCGTGCAAATTCCCATGCCTCGATGTGGAGCTGTCTGTCCTGTCAGTGTGTGGCTGGCTGAGACCCTCAAGCCGCGGCGTGAACATTTCCACGCCTCGGCGTGGAACTCTGGAATGCATCCTTGGCTTCTTTCCTCCAATGCTGGGCCTTGGCTTGCATCAATTTGTCTCTTTTGAGCCATTCCTACATTAGAGAATGCACCAAATTAAATATAATTACAAATCTACTTAATCAATCAACATATATGCACACATTGCTCAAAAACATAAAGGAAGATATCCAAATGACATTTAACAAATATAAGCATAAAACCTTCCAAATATGTATAAGAACAAGGACTAAGCATGCCATGAAGCACAATTATGGGGCATAAATAACTACATTTCATGGAGTTATCAATTTCCACTTGAAAAATTACTTTGTTTCATCAAAATCTAGGCATTACTATTTGAAAAATTATCAAAACATTTTTCCTTTTAAATTGATATGATTTTACACAAACAAAACCATTAAAGTTTTATTTTCAAAACCAAAGTACCGATTGGTCATATAACAAACCCATTTGTTCAAATTCATTTTCACTTTCTTTGCAAATCCTTTTTCATTCTTAGTCAAAAATCTTTTCCTTAATATATATTTTCTCAAAATCACTTTTTATTGATCTAGTCCTACAAAATCATATTGAGTTGTTTTAATTATTGTTTCTTAACTTTAAATTTCCTAACGTTTTTCAAAACCCAAATAAATTCTTCGTGAGTAAATTTAAGTTACAAATATTTTCTTTTATATTTCTAAATCACTTCTAAAAATTGATTCTTTTTAAATTAATTTGAAGTTCAATACTTTCAATCTTATTTTTCTTTTATTTATGAAAATTCCACTTCACTTAATTTATAACACTTAATTTCCTTTTTCAAAAATCCTTATTTGAAAATTCTTGTATTTCATAGCATCAAAACATTTTTCTAAATTATCAAAACCTTATAGATGGTCATTGGAATCATGAAATATTTTTCTTCTAACTTAAATAAATTCCATTCTTGTTTCTACACAAAATAAATCAATAAAATATCATTCTAAAATTTGTGTTCATGTTTTCTTAAAAAAAAAACAAACCTTTAGTTCATTTTCCATACTCCTCAAATCAATCCAATTTTATTCTTCCATAAACATATTAATTTGTAAACACCTATTTTGAGGTGTCTTGGCCGAAATTCTCATTGTTCTAGGGATCAAAATTTAATTTCCTTGTTCTTGAAAATTTTCAACATTGACCCTCACCAAGGGCATCAAAATCGTAGCTCTTCTTTGGCCATTGGAACCAAGATCAATTTTCTTTCCATCCACACATCATGGCATACATATATATATTTCATCATAAATATCACAAACATGCCATATACTCATCATGCATATTATAAGTATACTATCAAAGCTATAAAATCATGCAAAGCATATTAAGCATAGACAAAATAATCAAGGCACAAGAAAATAAAGCAAAGCTCATAAATACACAATTAATTATTACATGACCATGGATTAGAATTCTCACATGAATTCACAATTCATCAAATATAAGACCATCTCCCACCACCATAATTGGTTGGTGAGATGGATCTCCCTCTTACCTCTTGAAGATCCTCAAAGCTTCTTGATTTTGCTTCTCTTTCCAAGTCTTCAACACCAAGGGCTTCTCAAATTCAAAACAAAATACATAGAAATTAGTATTCTAAGCTTGATTAAGAGGAACCATGGATCAAACATGGTTTAGATCATGAAAAAGAAGAGAAGAAATGAAGTCTTCTTATACTTCACCTCAAAAACCCCATAACTTTGTTCTTGAAGAAAGTCCATGAAGATGAATGATTTAGAAAAAGTCTCCAACATGAAAGTTGCTTAGAATATCATGTATATTCAAGATCTATGGTTGGATGAAATTAAAAGTGATGGGTGGTGCTTTTGGTGGTCATGGCCGAACCATTTGGTGAGAAAATGAAGGAAAATGGTTGTTTTGTGTTCTTGGCTTGGTTGAGTGATGAAGATGAATGATTTAGAGAAAGTCTCCAACATGAAAGTGTTTTGAATTGATGAGAGGATTCAAGATATGTAGCTAGATAAAATTATGGAAGATTGGAAGTGGTTCCATGGGTGGCGACCGAATGCTCAAGGAAGGAAAGAAAATGGTGTTGTTCTTGGTGTTCTTGACAAATTGGAAGAGAGAGAAGAGAGAGAATGAGTCAAATGGCTGAATTGAAGTGGGCAGCCGTAGCATTGCATGAAGAGAAAGAAGAAAATAATTTTGCTTTAGGAAAATGACCAATAATTGGTCAAGACATCTAATTAATATTTTCAAGCTTTTTCTTTGGCCTAAAAAGGCTACTCCAACATGTCTCAACATGTCTCTTCTTCTTTCTTGCTTCTCCAACCGTTCCCCCCCTTCATCATGCAATCCAAAGGAAGCAAACAAAACAATAATGATCATATTGACCATGACAAACAATAATGGTCATTAATTTAGTTTGCATGGCTATTATTGGTGGTTCAAGAACCATGTAAAAGTCTCCCCAAGCTGCATGAAAACCGTGTGGCTCCTTGAGTATTTTAGGAATTAATTGTTCTCAATTTTCACCTAATTGCATGCTAATTAATTAGGTAATTAGTTAGGTTAAATTTCCTAACTAATCTTAACTAACATTCTAACTATATAACTAATTAATTAACATATTATTTCACATATTATAATCTCTAATTAAAATTAGGATATCTAATTAAGAATTAGATTATAATAATTTAATATTTAATTTAGTTTACTTAACTTGTTAATTAGGCCATTAGATTAATTAAATTAGGCTTAATTAGTTACTAATCAAATCATTGTTGACTTCATCTTTTCTTTAGCCTAAAAAGGCTAATAAAAAAATTTGTCTCCTCCTTGTCCAAGCACTCCAAAACTGTCCCCTTCCATAATGCATGAAGTTGTCATCTTTTTTTTTTTTATACAATTATTTGAAGCATTCCTAGCCATTGATTAATTCAATGGTTAGGATTTAGGTAGACTTTTAATTTAGAAGACTTAATCTAAGCCATTGGATCATTCTCCTTTAAATTCTAGCCATTAGATGTGTCTCCAAAATAAAGGGTCAAGATTACTTCTTCTTACTTTTAATCCAATGGTCATAATTAGTCTTTGCTACTTTTTAAGACCAAATCTCCACCATTGATTAATTCTTCATCCAATGGTCATAAATGGTCTTTGTCACATTTTAAGACCAAATCTCCACCCTTGATCAACTCTAAATCCAATGGTTGTAAATGGTCACTTTATATAATTAATTTTACACCATTGATTAAATCTACGGTTGATATTGAAG
The DNA here is from genome assembly GCA_029884595.1 of Ormosia semicastrata. Classification (NCBI taxonomy): domain Eukaryota; kingdom Viridiplantae; phylum Streptophyta; class Magnoliopsida; order Fabales; family Fabaceae; genus Ormosia; species Ormosia semicastrata. The sequence goes on from JAQQTO010000060.1 coordinate 74,086,282, forward strand.
CTTGCCTAACTAAGTTTATTTTCACACCATTGATTAAATCAATGATGATTATCTTATGTTTCTTTATTAAATTTATTTCTTAACCATTAATTGAATCAGTAGTGGATATCCAAACCACCAATGTTGACTTAAGCAATATAATTTCCATTTTTATCTACTAAAAATCCCACGAAAGAATATATTTACTGTATTTTTATCTTTCGATAAATAAATACAATACAAAACAAAATTTCTAAAACTGTTTCCAGATTCAGGTTTAGTAAGATCCCCTGTCTCCATCTAAACAGTACAAATTTTTCTATGCGTAGAAAATTTTTTCATTTTACGGGACCCACCTAGGCCCACGTATGGTCACCTAGGCCCACAAACACCTCGTGGGGCCCACAAACAGAAAAAAATTCAAAATCACACATAAAATCACAAAAATTAGAAAATGTATGAAAATCAAGTCAGATTTTTAAAAGTAATTAACAGTCAAGAGAAATAAATACAGAAAGATTTTCCCCGGCCCAAAAATTATTATTTTTCTGACACGGAGTAAATCACTCAAAACGATCAAATACGCTGACAGAATAAATAAAATAATTTTACAGTATCCAGAAATTACTAAACAGTAAAATTCTGTTAGCTGTCAAAATTACTGTTTATAGGATAGGAAATTTTGGGATGTTACAATAAACCCTTGTAGAAAACTCAAAGGTCAGGATGTCTGCTAGGTTTTATTCGAATAGAGGAGGATCCTATTCGAATAAAGGGTCAGGGAATGCCAAGTGTAGTGGCCTTTTAACAGGTTTTATTCGAATAACTTAGGGGTTATTTCAAATAAACAGAAAGCAGCCAAACAAGACTGATAAACCAAGTCTCTGGTTATTCGAATAAGCTTGATTTTATTCGAATAGACAAAGAGCAAAAGTAAATGACTGATAAAATAAGTCTCTGGTTATTCGAATGATCTGAAATTTATTCGAATAGACAGAGAGCACAGCAAACATAGAGCTGACATAGAAGTCAGTTTATTCGAATAAACCTAGATTTATTCAAATAAAGCAATCAAAAGACATAGTAAAGCATATGTTCAGAATGTGATTTAAAAGAGAAAAACTTACCTAAATATAAAATACCTACAAAACAAGATTTGGGATATCTCCGAAGCTTAAGTCAGTAAAAGATTCAAGGGAGATAAAAGTAATATTTAAGCAATAAATTCAAATAATTATATGTTGGATTGATCAATTATGCCCAATTCTCCTCTAATATGAAAGAATGCTTCTTTTGCTAAGGGTTTAATGAAAATATCTGCAAGTTGCTTAGTTGTTTCAACAAACTCAAGAATGTAATCTCTTTTTTGTACATGATCTTTGATAAAGTGATGTCTTATCTCTATATGCTTTGTTCTGGAATGCAGAATGGGATTGTTAGAAAGATTTATTACACTAGTGTTATCAAATCTTATCAGGGTGTGATCAAGCTGAAGACCGTAGTCTAGAAGTTGTTGCTTCATCCATAGGATTTGAGCACAACAACTCCCAGCTGTAACATATTCAGCCTCAGTGGTAGACAAAGCCACACTATTTTATTTCTTGCTATGCCAAGAAACTAAAGAACTACCAAGCAAGTGGCATGTCCTACTAGTACTCTTCCTATCCAATTTGCATCCAGCAAAATCAGAGTCGGAATAGCCTATTAGGCTATATGAGGCACCCTTAGGGTACCACAAGCCTATTTGTGAAGTGCCTACTAGGTACTTCATTATTCGTTTAACAGCACTTAGATGAGATTCCTTAGGGCTTGCCTGATATCTAGCACACATGCATACACTAAATATAATATCTGGCCTACTAGCAGTAAGATAAAGAGAGATCCAATCATACCTCTGTATTTTGTTATTTCTACTGATTTACCTCCTTCATCTTTGTCCAAATAGCAAGAAGTGCCCATTGGAGTGGCCATGTGTTTAGCATTTTCCATTTCAAACCTTTTGAGCAATTCCTTGCAGTATTTGGTTTGACTTATGAATGTCCCTTCATTTGTTTGTTTGATTTGAAGTCCGAGAAAAAAATTCAACTCTCCCATCATTGACATTTCAAATTCATTCTGTATTGTCTTAGCAAATTCTTTACAAAGGGATTCATTAGTAGCACCAAAGATAATATCATCCACATATACTTGCACAAGAAGAATATCATGCTTTTTATTTTTAATAAAGAGGGTAGTATCGACTTTTCCTCTTGAAAAACTATTTTCTAAAAGAAACTTATTCAACCTTTCATACCAAGCTCTAGGAGCTTGCTTTAAGCCATATAAAGCCTTTTTAAGTTTAAAAACATGGTTGGGTAGTTCATGATTTTCAAAACCTGGAGGTTGTTCAACGTATACCTCCTCTTGAATAAGGCCATTTAGAAAAGCACTTTTGACATCCATTTGATATAATTTGAAATCCATGATGCAAGCATATGCAAGTAACATCCTAATAGCTTCTAATCTAGCTACTGGTGCATAGGTTTCTTCATAGTCTATTCCTTCTTCTTGATTATAACCTTTAGCAACCAATCTAACTTTGTTTCTAGTTACCAATCCATTTTCATCAAGTTTGTTTCTAAAAACCCATTTTGTGCCAATTATAGGATGATCATTAGGTCTAGCAACTAATTCCTAAACTTGATTTCTTTCAAATTGATTTAATTCCTCATGCATAAGTAAGATCCAATGTTCATCATCAAAGGCTTCAATTATATCTTTAGGTTCAATTTGAAAAACAAAAGCTAAGTGATTACATGCATTTCTAAGGGAATTTTGAGTACTTACACCTTTAGACACATCACTTATTATTTGATCAAGGGAATGATATTTTGAAGTCCACCATTCTTTAGGAAGTTCCAAGACTTGTGGATCTTCTTGTCTTTGTTTATCTTCTTACTCCTTGACTTCTTTTTCTTTGCTACCCAAATGAGTTTTCGCCAAAATTTCTGCGACATCATCAATAACAATATCCTTTCTAGATCCATTTGGGTCAGTTTCATCAAATGCAACATGAATAGATTCTTTGATAGTCATAGTTCTTTTATTATATATACGAAAAGCCTTACTATAGTTAAAGTAACTAAGAAATATACCTTCATCAGACTTAGCATCAAACTTGCCTAAGTTATCATTTTCATTATTTAAAACAAAACATTTGCAACAAAAAACATGAAAATGTGAGGCATTTGGCTTTCTTCCCTTGTATAACTCATATGGAGTTTTCTTTAAAATAGGCCTTATAAGGGCCCTGTTCATTACGTAACAAGCTGTACTTACAGCATTTGCCCAAAAATACTTAGGAAGAGCAGCCTCATTAAGCATAGTTCTCGCCATTTCTTCTAAAGAACAATTTTTTTCTTTCTACAACTCCATTTTGTTGCGAAGTTCTAAGGGCAGAGAAATTATGATTAATGCTATGTTCATTACAATAATTTTCAAAAACATTGTTTTCAAATTCGCCACCATGATCACTTCTTATTGAGAAAATTGAAACCTTTTTCGTTTTGAATAACTTTGGCAAGTCTTTTAAAAGCTAAAAATGCATCATTTTTATTTGCAAAAAATAGAGTCCATGTAAACCTAGAAAAATCATCCATAATCACTAAAGCATAGTAATTCCCACCAAAGCTCATAGTTCTAAATGGTCCAAAAAGATCCATGTGCAAAAGTTGTGAAGGTCTAATAGTTGAAACTATATTTTTTTGCTTTAAAGAAGACCTTTATTTGTTTACCTTTTTGACATACACCACATAATTTATCTTTTACAAAATTAAACTTGGGTAGTTCAATTACTAGCTCTTTAGAGACCAACTTCTTTAAGTGATCCATGTGAATGTGTGCAATTCTCCTATGCCATAACCATGAATCATCATTCTTACTTAAAAGGCATTTCGCATCATTTGAAGATATACCATCAAGACTAATCATATAAATGTTGTTTACTCTATGACCAATAAACTTAACATGCTTATCATTTTTATCTTTAATTATGCAACAATTTGAATAAAAAATTACTCTATTTCCTTTATCACATAATTGGCTAATACTAAGCAAGTTATGTTTCAAGCCTTCAACAAGCAATACATTTTCAATAGAGGAACTAGGATTCTTACCAACTTTGCCGATTCCAAGAATTTTTCCTTTGTTGTTATCACCATATGTAACGTGTCCATGATTCTTGGGAATGAGCAAGGTGAATTTTGAGTCGTCCCCGGTCATGTGCTTGGAGCAGCCGCTATCGAGATACCAATTTGAACTCCTGGCTTTCAAGCACACCTACAATACATGTTTAGTTTTTAACTTTTGGTACCCAAACTTTCTTGGGTCCTTGTGTGTCAGTTTTGGGTATAGTACCCTTGGAAACCCAAACCATTTTTGTTCCAATTTTTGTATTAATATTTTTTCTTGCATTACATGTTAATGCACTATGTCATTTCTTTCCACAGTAAAAGCATTTAATAAATGGACTACTTAAAGTACTTGAATGCACAAAAAAATTCTTATATAATTTTTGTTGATTTTTTGGGTTATAGCCTATCTCGGCCTTTTAAAAAACTACTATTTGTTTTCCCAATAAAATATTTAAATTGTCCCTTCCAAATGTGAATTTTGAAAGAGTATTTTTTAAGTCTTCAATCTCTTTTTCAAGCATATGACATGAAGAATAGGATGAAGATGTAGAAGCATGTGAAGAATGATTTGTGCATGCATCAATAATTCCCAAAGTTTCATTTTCAATTTCAATTCTTCTATTTCTTTATTTAAAATAAGAATTTGATTTTCTAAAGAAGAGATTGTTTTCTTAGAAGAAGAAATTAATTTTGTGAGTTTTAAAGACTCGTCATGCAATTCTTCAAAGGCATCTTGTAACTCATCATAAGAAGGCAATAAAGTAGTATTAGAACTTACTTCATTTTCGCTTTCTTCTTCTTCTCCTTTGGCCATAAGATATAGTTGGGCTTCCTCGCTATCTGAGCTGTCAGTTGAATCCATGTCGTTTTCATCCTATGTTATGTAGGTTTTTCTTCCTTTTCTTTCCTTGAAGGGCTTCTTTTCAAATTTCTCCTTCTTCTTCTGATAAACTGGGCACTCCATTTTCATGTGACCTGGTTTGCCGCATACATAGCAAGTTGGAGTTGATGAAGCTCCTTCGCCTTTATAATGATTCTTCTTCAGAGGAAAGGGAGGTCTTATTTGCGTTCCCTTCTTTGTGAGAAATTTTCTAAATTTTTTAACTAAAAGACTAAGATTTTCTTTGTTTACCTCGATATTTTCTAAGCCTTCTTCATCTTCTTCATCATCATTGTCGATTGTTGAGGAAGTAGCTTTGAACGCTATTTCTTTTTTCTTTTTATTGTTTTCTTCGCTTTGACTTAATCTGCTTAGTTCCAGTTCGTGCTCATGAAGTTTTCCAAAAAGGGTAGCTAGAGTCATTGTCGACAGGTCCCTTGATTCTGATATGGCTGTTACCTTGGGTTGCCAAATCCTACTAAGACATCTCAACACTTTGTTAATTAAATCTTCGTTAGAGAAACTTTTTCCTAAAGATGCAAGATGATTAACTATGTGGGTGAACCTCTTTTGCATTTCTTGAATGCTTTCTCCTTGGTTCATTCTAGATAATTCATATTCACGAATTAGAGAATTGATTCTCGACCTCTTTACTTCACTAGTACCCTCATGGGTAACTTGCAAAGTGTCCCACATTTCTTTAGCAGTTTTGCAATATGAAATTCTAAAAAACTCATCATATTCCAAAGTAGTAGTAATAATATTTTTTGCTTTTAAATTATGTTGAAATTTTCTTTTGTCCTCATCAGACCATTTATTTCTTGGTATTTCGGTCCTTACACCATCGACCTCATGCGTAGGTATAAATGCACCATTTTTTATAGCATCCAACACATTTAGATCAATAGCTTCGATGAAGATTTTCATTCTTTCCTTCCAATATGCATAACCATCCCCATTGAAAAAGGGTGGTCGGTTTATGGAAGATCCTTCTGAAAAACCATTTGAAGAAGCCATGTTCTCTTGAAGCTACTAAGCTCTTTATACAAGAATTTAGCTCTGATATCACTTGTTACCAAGTGGCTTCCAGTACTCAAAAGGGGGGTGAATTGAGTATAAAAACTTTTCACAAACCTCTTTTAGAGAGAAAACAAATATTAAAACTATTAAATAAAAGCACAAAAATAACAAGATGTAGAAGAAAAGCTTTAAAAAAAAAGAAATAGCAAAGGATAAATATGTAATAAAATAAAGCTGCGTAAAATAAAGAGATTAAGAAGAGAGAAGCAGACACAATATTTATCCTGGTTCGACCACTAACCCACTTGTGTTCTACGTCCAGTCCTCGAAACAATAGCCAAGATTTTTCACTATGTATACAAGCTTCAATAGGTGCTTGCAACCGTTACACAAAAGAGCACTTTTCACACATAGGGAAACTCTACCCTTGTGCTAAAGTCTCAGCCTGCAGGGATACCTCACCCTTACACAAACCTTAGGGTTTATAGTATAGCAGAAAATAGATGAAGAGAAACTCTAACTCAGAGCAAATTATACAAATTGAAGTGCTAATGGAGCTCTCACAGAATATCTCAAAGTTTTGGTTGAAAATAGAGTGTAGAAAATAAATTCACGAGTTAGTGCAAGTAGAAAATAATTCAGAGTGTTAGGCAATTTTAGAAATGACCCAAGGCTTCTATTTATAGAGAAATTTCAAAGAAATAGTCATTGAGTATGATTAAAACTCATAAATTCCAAAACTTATTTCCATACCAGTACGTGAAAGACCGTGTTTATTCGAATAGAGTAAATGGTTATTCGAATAACACTGTTCATAACATCATCGTGAAAAGCAAACTGATATAAGTTATTCGAATAACACCAAGTTTATTCGAATAACACTTTAAAAATAGAGTTTCAAAAGATAAGGATTATTCGAATAACAACTGGGTTATTCGAATAATGTTTTAAGAAAAACATTTCTGAGAAGCTCATTTATTCGAATAGTTAACTTGCTATTTGAATAGCAAATTAAAAACTTCAAACTCATAGCATGGTTTATTCGAATAGAGCAAGCTTTATTTGAATAAAGCAATAAAAAACCAGTTTTGAAGAAATCATTTCAAAAACACTTAAGTTTCTTTTTAAGGCCAATTTTATCTTTTCTTTCAAAACAGTGAGATATTAAAGTGAGCTTTGTACAAAAAGACTCTAAGTCCTAATGCTATTCTTATAAGATCTTCGACTTAGTCTTTCTATCATCTTAATTTTTGTCTTCACGTTTGTTATCATCAAAACAAGTTTTCAAAGGCATATGTCCAAACACAACATCATGATGGATGTTGTGATGGTTTTTTCTAGGACTCAACTAGGATTTGATGCGGTTTAGGTTATAATGGATAGACTAACCAAGTATGCCCATTTTATACCTATTAGAGCTAACTACTCCATGGATAGGTTTGCCCAGCTATACCTTCAGGAGATAGTTAGGCTGCATGGAATTCCCATTAGTATAGTTTTAGATAGAGACTGTAACGCCCCTTTTTGGGAGGGAACGTCACATTGTCTTTTACAATGCGAAAAATAAAAATATAAGTTAAGACCCGGTTCATTTTATAAATATGAATTTACTTGGTTATAATCATGTAATTAAATTAGCAAGTATTTTTTTTGTTATAATAATTAATAAAAATAGTGATAAGGCATATTTACAATGAAGAGTAAAATAGAAGTAAAGCATACATCAAACCAACGTACATGTACAATGATATATCATTATATTAAACTTGTTTGATTACAGCGCCTGAATATAGAAAAAGTAAAATTATACATATCTGCCCCAAGAGATCATAAATATACAGCCTACCAAAATAATGACACATCAGGCCCCCAAAATAAACACCGATAGCCATCAGTAGCTATTGACAATATCAATCCCTAAGAGGAGAAGGAACCGTGCCAGGATCCTCCTCGGGTTCCTCCTCAGGGTCTTCCTCATCTGAGGAAACCTCCATCGGAGCCACCGAGTTACGAGCTAGGGCTCAAGCAGTGGAGACAAAGGAATCCTCCTATGGGGTGTAATAACGATCACCCCACATTCCCTGATGGGTAAATAAAACTCCAAAAGTAAACTGACGCTACAAGTGAAGATGGGCGGTTCATGACGCCCCCAAGCCAGCGAAATCGACACGTCTCCCTCGTAGATGAAACGACCAGAATTTAGGTTGATGTACCAGCAGTCTAGCCCTCCGAGGAAGGTCAAACGTACATAACCTAGAAATCTACATGGGCGTGCTGCCATGATCCAATAGCAGATGCTAGTCGCGCTTGGGCCAGAAGCTGGAGAAATCGTGAGCTTTACCTCCGACACCGACGTCTTTGATGGAACATAAATACAGATGGAATAATAGAAATACAGAAAAGATGTAAGATATTCTACCATCATTACCAATTATAGCAGCAAGAAATAAACTGGCGCAAAGCGCCCACATAGCATTTCAAGATCAATAATAATGAGTATTAAATAACGGCAATTAAGCAATTAAGCAGTTCTAAGTAATTGCACATCAGTAGAGTAACAATTCCAATATATATAATAAGAATTAAATGCCAGATAATATATAGACTCACTATGCACATGCGTACAATATCAAAATCCTACTCCATGGAGCTAGACACAAACTGTCAGAGAGAAAGATCAGGAGACATGTCTGCAACTCGGCTGCTGCGGCCAAAGTGCTATAACTCATCAGTTTATCCACGTGCACATCAAGGCATTGTACAAACATTCTACACTAGATCATGATATAGGACAGTGTCACATTTGGATCATCGGTGCGTTCGCATTGGTTTATCTCACGGCCTAGTGGGGCTACCAATTGTCCACTGTGAGATGCCCGCGTCCCGATGCCCCCAAGGTCAATAGAATGACCTACACTACTCTACTCGCACCCGCACAAAGGTGTATTCAATCTCCTAGGCAACATGACCTTAACAACAGTCTAACGGACTTTCACAATGCATGATGACTCAATGCATATAACATGTATGTTCATCAATAGTATATTTTCCATGTCATGTTGCAGTTCGACTAAAGTAAGCATCATTATGTTATTGGTCAACTCATGGACCCACATTAAATATCATTAAGTCCTTAATTACTGCATTACATTTTTAGGATACATTATGAGATTACTCAACATTCTCACTTACACTTATGATCTCATCTTAACCGAAAATTATTCTAAGTCTTCAAATAAAATTTCGTTCTTGGTTCTTTTAGTTTTATGAAACCCTAATTGATTCCTAATTAATCATTTAATTAAGTTTTACTTCAATTTAATTTTCCTTATGAAATTCCTTTCATTTTTAGGTTCTTACTTTAATTAAAATTTTCCTAAGTCTTATGAAAATTTTCATTCTTAGTTCTTTCCAATTTATGAATCCCAAATTATTTTCTAATCTTCCAATCTACCAATTTTTCCACCCTATTACCAATAAATTGAAAACTTGATTATTTAAGTTCTAAGATTACCTAAAGTTGCACAATCAAGCCCTAAATGGTCCTAGAGGCCGTGGCCTCCCTAGGGTACTAAGTACCCAAATTTTTCATTTCATTAATTTCATATTGTACACTTGATTAGCTATGTCTTCCCCTTGTTATGATTGTTCATCAAGAACCCTAATTTTGGGCCCTAAAAACTGTGAGCCTCATGGAAGAGGACAAAGTCATTTTTTTTTACTTCTATTTAAGATTCCAATCCATCCAAACATATACATATACATACTCAATCAATTAAATAACTTAAACAAATTAAGAACAACATGTAATCATACAAATCATGCAAACAAAGAGAGCAACCCTACTAGGGTTTTCTCACAACCAATCACAAAGCAAGGTTCCTTACTACTAATAAAGGTTGAGGAAGAGTATCTTCCTCTTACCTAAGAGAAGAACAAACAAAAGAACCTCTATTGAAGCTCCTTGAGATTTTGGCCACACCATCAAAAGAACCTAAAAATCCCAACTTCAATCAATCAATACCATGGCTTGAAAAAGAATGAATAGATGGTCCAAATGAAGGATTGAACACGAAAATGAAGAGAAGAGGGTGAGGGGTCAAGAACTTTACCCAAAAGCTTGAAGCTTGAAGCTTGAAGAAAGTGGTAAAGATGAAAGCTTTTCAAGAAACCCCTAACTAGAGAAGTGTTTAGATGATGGAGGAGATTAAGAAAATGTATTTTGTTAGAATTTTTGTGATGGTTGAGGCATGGGAGAGGGGCTGGCCGTGTGGTGTTCTAGAGAGAAGGAGGAGAAAAGAGAAGGAGGAGAAAAATGCAAAGGAAGATGATGGTAGAGAGAGAAGTGAATAGAAAAGTGAAATAGCTTTTTAGGATTTTTGAAAATTTGAATAGATTGATTAATTAAATTGAAGCACAACTTTGGCTCCCAAATTGGAGCTGCTGCCGTGTTGGGGAGAGAGGAGAGAGGGGGTGAGTAGCTTCCTTGAGAAGCTTTGCACGCTTCTCGATAAAGTAAAAAGAAAGGTTGTTTCCTAAATGAACACTCTAGAACAGATGATTAATTACTCTGTTAGAATTATTTTTCAGTGAACAAAAGTTACAGTTAATGAAAATGGTATTTACTATTCATCAAAAAAAATTTTGGTACAGTGATTTTATTTATCAGATAAAATCTTGAAAAATGTGAACTTCGTAAACTGTGCCTAGCCTCGGGTTTAGTAAGATCCCCCGTTGACATATCCACAGTTCAAGGTTTACCAGCCTCAGGGAAAACATTTCGTTATCCGGGCTCCGCTCAGCGCGCACGCAAAATGAAGAATATACTAAAATATTCAACGTTTCTAGAAAAATCCAGAAAAATTTTTAAAAATCACAAATATTAAAAAATGACTATTCATCACAAAACAAACAATTTCTAGGGTGTTTCACTGACTTTACTCAGTGTGTACGTAAAATGAAGAATATATTAAAATGTTCAATATTTTCAAAAAAATCCAAAAAAATTCTTAAAAATCATAAATATTATAAAATGATTATCTATAATGAAATAAACAATTTTTGGGGTGTTATAGAGATCTTATATTTACATCTAGATTTTAGGGAGCCTTGCTGAAAGCTTTTGGGACAAAGCTTAGTTTGAGTACAGCATGTCATCTATAGACAGACAGCCAACCGGAAAGGACTATCCAAACCCTTGAGGATATGCTAAGAGCATGTGTGCTAGAGTATAAACAGAGTTGGGATAAGTTCTTATCTTTAGTAGAGTTTTCCTACAACAACAATTATCATACTAGCATAGGTATGGCACCGTATGAAGCACTTTATGGTAGAAAGTGTAGGTCCCCTTTGTGTTGGTACGAGGTTGGAGAGAGAACCATCCTAGGTCATGAGTTGGTACAGTAGACCACTGATCAGATTAAAATGACCTAGGATAGGTTGGTTATGGTTCAAAGTAGGCAGAAAAGCTATGCTGATAAAAGAAGAAGACCTCTAGAGTTCAGTGAGGGAGATCGTGTTTTCTTGAGAGTCACTCCTACAACAGGGATTGGTAAAGCATTGAGAACAAGAAAGTTGAATCCTCATTTCATTGGTCCCTACCAAATCCTAAAGAGAAGTGGACCAGTAGCCTACAAAATTGCCCTTCTTCCTAGTTTGTCTAACCTTCATGATGTCTTTCATGTGTCACAGCTCAAGATGTATAATCCAAATCCTTCACATGTCATAAGAAATGAATCTGTGTAGTTAATGGATTATTTGTCTCATGTTATGCTTCTGATGGTGATCGTGGAGAGAGGGGTCAAAGAGCTTAGAGGTAAGTGGATTCCTCTGGTGAAGGTGCTTTGGGATGGTGCTAGCTTTGAGGAGGTGACATGGGAGTCGGAGTACCACATGCAACAAGACTACCCGCAGTTGTTTATATGAGGTAAGCAAATTTGGGAACAAAATCTTAAAAAGGGGGGGGGGAGAAATGTAACATTCTCTAAAACTTGTTAGACTTATAAATAGTTATAGAGGTAGCTTAATACTTGCTTAATATATCTGCTTAATTCACCACTAGAAAAATGGAACCGTGGCAAATTTACAATAAAACCGTGGCAAAAATAATGTAGCCACAGTTACTAACATCGTGGCTAATCATGGAGTCGCTCCAATTTTAGCCACAGTTATAATGACCGTGGTAACATTAATTTAGCTACGGTTTCTTTACTGATTTGCCACTGTTTCAACCGTAGGTAATCATCACAAAAGAATAAAAATACTCAAATATAGCCACGGTTAAACCGTGGCTAACATTTTCCTTAATATTTTTTTTCCAATTTATTAGCAACACCGGAACCGTGGCTAATTTAGTAATAGTTTTCAGTTTGCAATTTAGCCACGGTTTAACTGTGGCTAATGTTATTCTTTTCTTTTTATATAATTTGCTGTTATTTTTTATATTTCCCCTAATATTAGTACATAATTGGAAAGCTAAATATAATATTAAAAGCCAAAATATTAGCTAATAATAATTAACCTCATATAAATATATATATTAAATCATACACAAAAGACTTAAAACATTTAATATTCAAAATATTAGCTAATAATAATCACTTCTGCTTATTATTGTGATTGTCAATGCGTTAGTTTATTGGCTCTTCCTGGGTGGTGAAAAACTGCTTGCTTGTTGGGGTGCCAATATTTATAAGCTTTCTGTGGGCCACCTTAGATGCTAGGTTAACTTTGGTGTTTGTGAGTTAATTATCCATTTTTTTTGTAGGTTATGTTATTAATAGGATGATGTGGCAATGCAGATTGAGTCTATGGTACTATGAAGATGAATAATGTCAATGGGTCATGATCTGAGAATCTCCCTTACCCCTCCCCCAAACCAACAGTTATTCCTATTTTGAATAAGAAAGATCCTAGGTTCTGTATCTCTAGACATATTTAAAGGTGCATATCTAAGTATGATTCATACTGCTCTATTTTTATTTTACAAATGATATAAGGAATAAACTTTGTGTATGATTATTTTATCAGCCATACACCAGTACTATATTACATGCAAAGTTTCAAATCCAGTGCAAAGCAAATTCTAAAAAAGCATGCTTACCTGTTTTGGGTTCATCAGCAAATACAACAAATGAGCTTGCAAGCAATTCACATGCCATAGACAAGCGCTTCTTTTCACCACCACTAAGTCCACGAACTTTTGCATCACCAAAATTGGTATCAACACAACTGACCTTTTGAACAAAAACCATATCATTGCTAAAGGAAGTAATATCAGTAATATAGGATTATCTAACCAAAGTAACACATTTTCGGTCATAAAATTGAAAGAACAGGCAGAAAAAGCATGTGGAGCAGGAAGGCAAGAATCTAAAACAGGAAATCAAAAAATAAAAAATTAATAGCTGTAGTGCAGCAGAACATATGAAGTAAAATTCATTCTTCTAGGAAGAAAAAAAGGTTTAATGAGAACACCTATTTAAAATTATTCTTATATTTCCAATATATAACCAGCAATGACTTTGCCACTAAGACAAGTTGCAACATACAAGGGAATCTCACCAAGCCTAGTTTGAAAAGGAGATTGTTCACGTATTCATCTCTTTCTTCCGCAGAAGATATGTTGGGAAGCTGAAGTTCTGTAGCAAGAGACAATGTTTCCTGCATAGTGAGTTGTGACAAAATGAGATCCTCCTGTCTCACCTAAGTAAACCTACAACAATATAGACAGTATTTTGTAAACTTTTGCAATAAAAAATAAAGCAACATCACCAATAAGTTACAGAATCAAAATCAACAATTAATCTTGATAAAAAATAAATAAATCACCATAAAAGGAAGGGTGAGAAACAAATTGAAAATCACCCTTTTTCTTACTTCGTGAGGATCTGCTTCCCTAAGCACATCGTGAGGATCAACTGCCAGAACTTAGAATCTCGAGGGAAATAAGAGAGATCATGCATAGTAAATGTTCAAACTAATCAATAACTACTACTATTCAGGGATGTCCAAAACCATCAAATACTACTAGTATAAATAAATAAATAAATAAACACAAATCAGTATCCAAACTTCTACACAAACCAGAACAAAATTCTCCCTCAAAACAAACCCATCATCGATAAAACTCAACAACCCAAATAGCCAAATAAAAAAAAAAAAAAGAACCATTCATTGATATTTTGAAACCAAAGCAGAAAAAGCATAAGGAGAGCTTCCATGAAAACCCTACAAACCTAATTAGTAGAAGAACAGTGAGCGGCTGAGCACGAACTAGAACCAAAACAGTGAGCGACTGAGCATGAACCAGAACTGTGAGTGCGAATGAGAACACAAGTGTATAAATATATCAATATAAGGGTTGCAAGTATAGTTTCCTAAATAAGAAAGAAATCTAGTGTAATAAACACTAACGTGAGAAAAATAAGGTCAGTATGATTCTCTCATTTAAATAAGAGTATGGGAACAGCATGGGATTCTAAATTTTATACAAGGATAATTTATTACTCAACTTAAAATGATGATCACCTTGGTTAGAAGACTGGATACCATTAATTAAATTAAGACAATCTTCAGATGCGCCCACCATGGCTACCAAATCACCCACTAAAAATTTTGTACCCTTTACCTCACTTTTACTCCCCCTTTACAAACTCTCCCTCTTCGCATTCTCTTTCTAATCCCTCTTCATCGCTCTCTCAACAAATTTTAAAAAAACCCATCCTCTTTGGCCCTTACTCTCTACTTCCAAGTTTAAACCCATATCATTACTTATAAATAAATGGCTTCTTCCTTGCTGTTTCTATCATCAGTCTCCAATTGTTACTGTAACGACCCAAGACTGCCTGCAGGATTGATAAGTGTCTCCACAAACCAACACGGGTCTTTTCAGTGTGCTTTGTCCTCACTCACATGCATCCTAGGAAACTTTCCAGGAGGTCACCCATCCCACAATTGCTCCAGGTCAAGCACGCTTAACCATGGAATTCTTATGTTCTAGGCTCCCAAAAATAAATTGCAACTTGTTGATATGGCTACACCAAACCAATTCCTTTAAGCCATCCTCAACTATGCAGTCCCACACCTGCACAGTCTCTGACTCCCTCTCATTCCGGTGCGTATTCAGTTCATTCATGCAGACCCTCCGCCTAGAAGCCTGCCAGGAGCCGCTCCTTGTCCGTGCTTCATTGCACTGGCGATCACTCCCCGCCCTCGTCGGCCCGGGGATGCCACATGCCCACCAACTTCCGCTTGGTTTGTCCCCGAACCATACCGTACTGGGAGAGGTCCCGTCTCTGATACCATTAATGTAACGACCCGGGACTACCTGCAGGATTGATGAGTGTCTCCACAAACCAACACGAGTCTTTTCAGCGTGCTTTGTCCTCACTCACACGTATCCTAGGAAACTTCCCAGGAGGTCACCCATCCCACAATTGCTCTAGGTCATGCACGCTTAACCATGGAGTTCTTATGTTCTAGGCTCCCGAAAAAAAGTTACAACTTGTTGATATGGTTACACCAAATTAATTCCTTTAAGCCATCCTCAACTATGCAGTCCCATACCTGCACAGTCTCTGAATCCCTCTCATTCCGGTGCGTATTCAGTTCATTCATGCAGATCCTCTGCCTAGAAGCCTGCTAGGAGCCGCTCCTTGTCCGTGCTTCATTGCACAGGCGATTACTCCCTGCCCTCGTCGGCCCCGGGACGCCACATGCGATACCAACTAATGTAACACCCTTGTGGGGATGTCACATTTATGATGCAATAAAATAAAATAAAATACTTACCTAAGTTGTAAAACATTTGATATGTAATTAATATTAGTGATAAATTTTTTTCCTTTTATACTTATAACATTAAATAAAATAACACAGAATACAAAATAAAACAAAACATGATCACACCATAATATACATATGATTTTTGTCTTAAATACACAAATAATTTACAACTACAAATATTTAACAAAACAGTAAAAAGACAACATAGTAGTAAAACATAACATTGCCCAAGTGCACCTCAAAGATTTCTAACCCTCCGATGGATCATCCTCAGAGAGATCATCGAAGGACAGACATCCTGGAGGTCCCACAGCTCTACGGACATGAGTCCGGGCTGTTGACTCACTACTGAGCTCGCTAGGCGCATGGAAGATTCCTTCCCAGAAACGCCTAAGAGTCAGAGGCAACTCTAGATGTAGATATAAAGTAGTAGTAAATATAACATCTCCATCAAACTCTCTACATAGGGACATAGTCAGACGTCCCACGTAGACAACTGATCCTCTATCCTCGCGCATACGCCAGGCCTCCGAACCTCTGTGAAACTCAAGTCTCACAAAACCGAAGAATCCCGGCAACGCCATGATCTCAAGATCAATCTTGATGGTAAGGATGATCTATCGGCTCGCCTTCCTCGTACAGTTCACTCGGCTGTCGCTCGTCCAGATACTGTATCTCAAGAGGCTGTTCCTCTTCCTCTTCCTCAAACTCTTTACAGAAATATAATAATAATATAGAGAAAAGCATATAGAGAGGTGAGACAATCTACATCACTACCAGCATGGCAATAAAGAAAACGACAATACAACAGATATCACAACAATATATACCATTATATCATATACAGTATAGCAAATTAATACATCATACATTTTATCATAGATTATAGTAAACTTTAAAATGCAGATACTGAATGATACACACACTGACTCGTTCCTACTCCATGGAGCTAAACCCGGATATCTGAGAGAATGATCCGAAAAGAACTAATAGTACCTCTGGCTGCCCAACCAAACTATTGCACTGTCTAACATCATGTTTATAGCCCACAGTCCAAACATCGTGTAGCAGTACACAGTCCAATACATCGTGCACTACAGGCATTGTACATAATAGTCTCCTTAAGATCTTGATTAAGAATAGTGCTTGTCGAGATCATTAGTGTGTTGCTCATTACCACGGCCTAGAGGAGCAACCCACTGTCCATATGTGGAATTATCCGCACACTAATGCCTCTAAGTTCATATAATGAACCACACTACGCTTATCACATCACAACACGGTGTAATTCGTCTCGTCAACCAATCGCCAATTATCAACCAAATTGACACAACACTCTAAGCATGATCAAAAATTACCAAAATACCCTTATTCTCAATATTTCACCATATTTACAAAAATACCCTTAGTCTCAATATATCAAGATATAGCATGTCTCCACTTGACAGTACTATCTCACAACATGTCCGGGTCCACCACTTTGGCCCGACAGTAAAACTCGTTGTATCATTTAATCGCGTAGAAATTTTATCGTATTTTCACAATCGCATCACTTTTATAAATGTTTTAAAATCGCGTAAATATATTTTGACATTTTTGAACATTGCATAATGTTTTTAAATCATTTTCTTAATCGCGTAAGATTTTTAAATCATTTTCTTAACCATATAGCTTAAAATCATCATTTTAAATATGTGTAGACTATATCTAGTACTTTTAAATTACATAAAGTATTTTCCTTATGTTATAAATATATTATGGAATCTTTTCATTTTATTTATTTAATTTTAGTAAATTTCGCATGGCATTTTGCCTATAAAATCAGTATATGGTATTTTTAACGTTTTCCTCTAAGTATTGTTCATTTTAACCTTACCCATTATTTACATCTTGAAACTTGCTAACGCGCTTCAAAACTCAGAGAGTGAGCTCTACGTTAGTATTTTTCAAGTGTTCACTTTAGTTATTGTTTAAGATAAATTTTGCTAATTTAGAATTCTAAAACTAAGTTCATTCATTTTATTTCTCAAAGATTCATTGGAATCAATTTCTTTTGTAAATTAATTACTTAACCTATCTTAGAAAATAAAATGGCATGTTGGCCAAAATCAATCTAAATCGTTCTCAAATTTATTATTTTACCTAGATTCATTAAATCATTGATTTAGAAAATGGTTGAGAACATTTTGGTTCTCTATTTAATGGTAAGGTCGTGAGCCTCAGTGTGTTCTTTGGAACACTCATACAATCGTTATATGTTATTCACATCCTATATTAATAATCATATATCTATAAACACATGCAATATATAAACACATGCAATATATATTAAAGCTATAAACATGCTTGCAAATAAATCAATTACAAATAAGAAAATAATAAACAACCACACAAATGAATCCTTATGGATTCTTCACACACATACAATTCCATTCTCCTCATCACCATACAAGGTTGATGAGATTAAATCTCCCTCTTACCTCTTGAAGACAAGGATCTCCTAGTCTCCTCCTTCTCCTTGCTTTCTTGAAAACCAACACAATACCCTAATAATTCTTAAATAATTAGTAAAATCACATACAAGGATCAATATTGAAAAATCATGAAACAATCATGGTTTAGAAAATCACAAATCAAACTTTAAACCAAAGGATCAAAAACTTACCCTTAGGGAAGTGAACAAAAGCTTTGGTTTTGAACTAGAAAGAGTAGGTTTTTGACAAAACCTTGTAAAGGAAAAGTGTTTAGGAGATAGTTGTGGTTTAGGAAAAGTAAGAAAGAAAAATTATAGAAGATTGATGGTGGTGTTTAGGTGTTTGGCTGAAATCTAGGGAGAAAATGGAAGAGAAAGTTACTTGGTGTTCTTGATATTTTTGGAGAGAACAGAAAGCTTAGATTTAGATAAGTGTTAAAATGAATATTGAGTGTAAAATATGGAGCGGCTGCCATGTGAGTATTGTGGGAGAGGTTGAGTGTTTAATTTGGATAGTAAATATTCATTTGTGTTCACACTTTGAAGCACATGGCTTATGTCACTTAGATGGTTCAAGAACCTTGTGGAACTTGCGAGAACTTGGCCATTTAGCCTCCTTTGGCCGTGGGACTCCTTGGGGTCTAGGGGACTTAATTTGATTTCCATTAAAGTTAATTACAAGCTAATTAAATAGATAATTAATTAGGTTAAGTATCCTATTAACACTTAATTAATATTCTAATTACATAACTAATTAGTTTAATATATATTAACATATATCATAAATTCTAAACAATATTAGGATATCTAATTAATATTTAGATTATAACTAATTAATAACTAGGTTAGCTTACTTAGTTTATTAATTAAGTAATTAGATTAACCAAATTAGGTTTAATTAGTTACTAAGCAAAGTCAAGCCACTATATTTGACCTAATCTTAACCATTGAATTGAACTTTAATTCCTAGCATTTGATTTGATCTAAGGTGGATATTGCTTAGTGGTTTAATTAGAATTGTTCTTACACCATTGATTTGATCAACGGTTAAGATCAAAGCTTCCAAAACAAGCTTCTACATCTAACGGTCCACAAAGAAGTCTTTGCCTCTTTGTTTGACTACTTCTTATTGGTTAGAAAATTTAAGCCACTTTTGTTGACTTGTTCCTATTGGCTTAGAATTTGGTCCAGTCAGAATCGTTGACTGCTTTTCTAAATGCAGGTCCCACAGACTTTTAAGGGTCCATGGTCATTTTGAAGCAGATTTCTACTATTTTTGAGACAGTAGGTATTGTTAAATAAAATAATATTATAATAATATAAAATTATTTTATTACACAGTTAAATCCTAAAAATTAAAATATTAATGTATATATCAATCAGAATTGGGTTTAGTAAGATCCCCCAGCTCCAATTAATTAAAATAAGATTTTTTCGGCCAGAAAATTATCATTTCCCTGGCTCAAAGCAAATCACATACATCAGTCAAATACACTCACAAAATAATCAAATGCATTTTACTACTCACAGAAATTATAAAACAGTACATTTCAGGACTATATTGTAATTAACCCAAAAGTTAGGGTGTTACAGTTACTTCTTCACCCTTACTCATAAATATCATTACTCATAAATATCCACAATTTTTCAGATTGAGGGGAACCACGTTAAAATTTAAAGCATGGTTAGGGATGGCAACAGGGCGGGGCGGGGACGGGTAGTAGCCCCCCGCCCCCGCCCCCGCCTCTATATCCTTGTAGGTACCTGTTTATCATTCTTCCGCAAGTAAACGGGTATCTACGAATATCTGCGGGTACCCAATAAATTTTAAAAAAAATCAACAAAATTTAAAAAATAAAATTTAAAAATTAAAAAATTAAAAAAAAGTATAATACCATAATTTCTCAAAATTTGTCCAACATAACTTAATCCAAAAATAATGTCAAACACCTAAAATACATTTGATTTATATAACTCTACCATATTTTAATTTATATAATTAAGTTTTTTTAATAATTTTATATAAAATATTTGTGTAATTTTTTGCGGGTACCAGCGGATACGGGGGGAACCACCCCTGTCCTGTTGATTAAACGGGGATAACACAAAATGAGTATTTATACCCGCGGGAAAAAAAAGACGGGTATTACCCGCCCCCGTCACGGGTATTACCCACGGATACCGGCAGGGGCGAGTAAAATTGCCATCCCTAAGCAGGGTCATGGAATGACCTGACTTTTACTGGATATCCAACTTATCAGTTAAAACCATATAGACATGAATTTATTTTCAATGAAATAGAAGTGTACTATAAGGTCCAAATCCTAGATATATCCATTTTCTCCATATATACATTGATTCCTTCAGGCACAGGGCAGATTTTACTCCATTAACATTTACTCCACCGTAAGTTTTTTCTTTAAATTATTATCCATTGAAATTTACATATAAACCAAACGCACCATTAAGAGCCACTGGGAATTCATTCACACCATCAGCTCTATAATCCATATATATAAATAGGATTGGCGGAGCACCTTTCTGAATCTCAATATTGAACCAGTATTGAACACAACATAACTAAATTAGATATTGCTCAATAGTAAATTGACAAACAACTCATCAGATTCCTTAGTACACAGAGAATTGTTCAATTATTGGTTGAATATTAATGTAAATGATGGAATAAGACCATAGGAACAAAATATCTTACATTAGGAAGTAAAAATGAAATGAACGAGAAGCAAAGAGAGAACAAAATTGTAAGGAACAGCACCACAAGTATACAACATTATTTCACATAAAAAATAAATAAAGCCCTCTACCATCAATCTCCATCAATATGCAAAAATTCTAATGGCTCAAACCAAATCCTAATTTACGATAATAAGAGTAGCTTGCCAGAAGAGAAGTTACCTTATTGTTGTCATCAAAAGGTACAAGCCGAGATAGTAATGCAAAAATGTCTTTCTTGGACAGATTCGGGTACCTTTTGGGAGGCATTACATCGAGCAGATCTTAGTAGTTAGGGGCAACTTGGCTTCCCACACTGAATCGGTGGAGACAACACCACAAAAAGCTCAATTGAGGAGCGCCAAATTGTAAATCTTTGATGAAGCAAATACAAAAAAAAATATAGGCGACGCAACTCTCCGGTATGTCCCCGAGGCCCCCATCCACCGATTTCACGACCGGTCACGCGAGCTATTAAGATTTCAAGTCATGGTTCCAGAAAGAGGTACAAGGAGGAGGAAAAAGAGAAAATCAATGAACTAAAAATGGATGGAAGGAGGATTCAAACGAAAACAGGGAGGGATGTAATTTGAGGTTGGACTTAAGATGATGGAACAAGATTGGAGTTTGGCAAAGGCTCCTCGATAGAGAGAAAGAGGGATTCTTCAGAAACCAAAAAATAAATCAAATCCTTAAGAATAATATGGAGGGAGATGGAAAAAGGAAAAGGAGGGAATGTGCTACTTTGCCACGGTGACCCAACTTTGTAGCAGATTTAAGCTATTTTAGTTGAGTTTGCCACAATTATTAGAACTGTAGTTAAATAACTGTGGCTAAAACCTATTTTTTTGATAGTGATTTTGTGACAATCTGAGTTAGTTTTGACACTTTGTTGTAACCCAAAAGGTGAAAAGTAGCTTAAAATGACCCAGATATTAGCACAAATGGTTTAGTTAATGGAGATAGATGTGGATAATTTATTTCTAAGTCACAAATGTGTATTCTATGATAAAGTTAAAGTTTGAGAATAATTGGAGTCAGTTTGTTATTTTTAAGTATACTAGTTGTGTGTTTTGATGTCGAAATGACTAGTCACAGATATAGAAAATGATGGTTTTGGTGCAACAAGATTTTTTTGATGAATCATGTGATTTATTTTAAACTCTTTAGCTGTAAGAAAACTTGATTTGGAGAAATCTAAGTGTTCTTAGTAGATCAAGAGTTACCACTTAGTCACTTAAGTGACCAAGCCTCTCACGTTCTGTGCCTTATTTTGTTTCCCTTATATTCCTCATTTCTCACTTATTTCTCACAGCTTAAAATAGAAGCAATAGAGAAGGAAGAGCATGGAGCCAAGGAGGAAAGAAGGAAGAGGAATTCAAAGAGGAAAGGCAAGCTTGTGATCCACTAGCCATCATCTCCATCTTTGCTTCACAAGGTAGGGGTTCTTGTGTTCTTGGAACTTCTTTTCTTTCATTTTCACCATTTATGCATATGTGATGCATAACAAGTCACTTTAGAATTTAGAGTTGTTTGAGGTGTTTTTCTTGCTTGAATGAGTTTCCTTGGTTGTTTATGACTTGTTCATGGAATGAGTTTGAGTTAAAAACTTAGAACTTGTCATTTGAACCATTGATGCTAAAAGTGACAAAGTTAGGTCATAGATATGTGATTTTGGTGCTTGGATCCAATTTAGAGGTTTTTATTGGTGATTAATGATTCTTATGTATTAGTGAACTTGTTAGGGACCTTAAATCATCTAGAACTAGATTGGAGTGGCCAAAATCCTTGACTTGTTCTAATGGAATAGTACTTTCTACAGAATCCATTTTCTATTATTTGCGCCATGGCATAGGGTGTTTCACGCCGCGGCATGCGAGTGATGCTACTTCCAGTTTTGAGACTCGAAAGTTGCGTGCCGCAGTGTGAAGGTGGTCACACTAAGGCATAAGGCTATTTTTGCGATGTACGCCGCGACATGAGGTGCATTACTGCAAACCCACGAGCAGGGCGTCGTGGCATGCCAAGGCGTGAGCTCCAGGATCTTCTAAAATTGTGTTTTTGATGTTTTGGACTTTCCTAAGTGATAAGATCACTCATAGATGCTTTCCTAAGTGTGTTGAGGTACTAATGGGGGTAATTCTTGGAGAGAATAACCGCTTAGCATATATGAGAAGTTATGAAACCTTAGGCAATCTTTGAGTTTAGAATGCCTTAGGGTTGTATTTAAGACCTTGCACAACATGAGTTGTCTTGGAAATCACTTGTGAAGTGATGAAGTGAGGTTCTAGATATGAGGATGCTAGTGACATGGCTCTTGCTACTTTGTTGGATAATTGAGGCTAGGAATTACATGTACTAGTTTTGCCTTTTACACTAGATTATGAGGATCTTGTGTTTGTTTCAATTGTGAATTGAACTTACTCTTGGATATTTAGTTTTCAAACTTGATACTTTCTAGTTTCCTATGTATTGTAACCTTAGATGATGTGCACAACCATATGACCTGAGAATGAGGTATTGGATCTAAATTCTCCTAGTATTTA
This sequence comes from Ormosia semicastrata, assembly GCA_029884595.1. Lineage (NCBI taxonomy): Eukaryota > Viridiplantae > Streptophyta > Magnoliopsida > Fabales > Fabaceae > Ormosia > Ormosia semicastrata. Next base: position 74,109,871 of record JAQQTO010000060.1, read on the forward strand.
TGCTATGATAGTCAGGGTTACCGGTATGGGAGTGGAAGTAGTACTCTTACATTGGTGAGAGAAAGGCATCTACCTATTACAAAGTAGGGTTTAGGCTTTTAGGCTTATCCTGCTTTGTATATACAATGAATGGAGGTTCTTGGGAAATAAGAAAGTAACTCGTGTTTTCAAAAACTAAAATCTGCATTAGCATTGCATAATCATATTGTTGGTTCTTTGGGTGAGCATATCACATATCATAACATAAGACATTGCATGGTTGACAATTGTATGGGCAATTGTCTTGATTGAGTGCTTGGATGCTTGTTCGATGGTATCTTAGGATTGTATGGGCGATTCTTTGATATTATTAATTTTTGGATATTCTGTTATATAGAGTGTAATTATGTTTTCAATTTATTTATTTGTTGTTAAATAAATAACTGCTGGTATAGGTATGCTAATACTGAGAATTTTGTGAGTTCTCACCCCTATGTGTTCCTTGTAAATCCAGGTGAAAACCTTCCAAAAAGGAAAATAGCAAGAAAAAGAAGAAGCAGAAGGCTTAGTTTAGTTACTTTGTTTCTTTTTGCATTAGCTTGTATTTATTTACCTTGCTGAATAGTTTGTAAAAGTTTATGTATTACAGTATGACTTGTTAGTCAGTGATGTATATTTATGATCTTTTTCATCTTCGTGGCTCTCTATAATGACTGCACAGGTAATTATGAATTTATGTTTTGTGATTATTAGAAAGTGACATACTTTATATGTTTTATCTTGAAATATTCCGCTTATTTTACGATAATTGTATTAGGGCGTTACACCTCCCGCTGGGAAGGGTGGGCACCTTTGTCGTGATGGCCTAGACGTTATAATGTCGTGAGGGCCTAGCGAGTACCAAGTTGTTTCTTGGCCGCGATCCGCAATAGGGAGAATGAGGGTTCTCATCTGAGATGGAGGCTTCTTCTCTATCCTGTTCGGATCTAGGATTGGCAGCCAGTTGGTTACGAGCAATGGATGCGCGATGTTGGCTAGTGGCTAGTTAGTTTTGTGTAGTTGAGGCACGTTGTTGTCTGATGTTGACCATGGTGGTGGGAATAAAAATTTACCTTTCCTATAAACGGTGCCAATATTCAGAACGGGTTCAAGGGAATCACCTGAAAACGTCTCTGCTAGGTTGAGGGTGCTATTTTCCTCCTTGGTGAAGTTACAACAATGGTAGAGTAGGGATGTAGTGTACTTGTAAAGGCACTCCGATGTTCAAGTTAGGCTATGCACTTGGAGAAAAGTGTTAGCTTAGTTATTAAGAAAGATAAGGGAAATCCTCATTTAAATTGAGTATTAATGGATAGTTATGGCCATGATAACCATTCTTATAAAAGGGGATATGCGGCAGAGATTGGCTCTCAGTTTGTTTAACCATTGCAGAGTGGGCCACATGGGGCCGAAGCCGAGATTTGGCCCTTAGTGGACCGAGTTGCTCCGTATTGGGCTATAACCCGAATTCCGATCTAGAACAAGAGCGAATCTCATTTTCCCTTTCGGGAAATTATTGCTTTCTCTTTAATTATCATTTCTTTTGAGATCATTTTTCTCTTCTCTTTATTTTCATTCTTTGTATGCATCATACAATTCATTTCTCAAAATACTACATAAATTATAGTCATGCAAGAGATAAAAATCACAATTTTTACCATTTATATCATCCAATGACCTACTGTTACATATATAAGCAAAGCAAGCATTTGGTGACAAATAATCATTTATCATGGCATCAACAATATCACCCAAGGCCGAAAATACATACATCAATCCATGTAAATAAATTCATGGTTACATGTAAGCATTATTTCTAAGAAAGGCCGAATGGACTTCATGGGAAAAACCCCAATTTATTTCTTAGCGTCTAGACTTTAACAAATTGGACCTATAAAATTTATAGAGTAGTCGTGATGGTATTTTATGTATATATATATATATATATATCTATTATAGAGTCATTATCAATAAAGTTATAAAAAATATTAGAATTTTAAAATACAAAATGTGTAACACCCCGATTTTTCATTTTTCTTGATATATATGAGTTTTATAATATTTGTGAATTTTTGAGAATTTTTAACTTACTTTGATTATTTTAATATTATTTTGAGTTGTATGTGTATTTGAGGCAAACCCAGAAAAATAAAAAAAAAATTCTAGACTAGAAAGTTTTGGACTGTTAATGCGGGGCGGGGAGAACTTACAAAACCCAAAATTAGAAACAGTTGATGAAAATTTTCTTTATCTAAAAATTTTGTTACATTCTATTATCCATTGGATAATGTTATTATCTATTAGGCAATGCTATTATCCTTTGTGTAATGTTATTATCCATTAGACAATAAATAGCAGTAGCCTTTGTCCATTGGATAATAGCTTCTGAAAAATATCTAGGCTAGTCAAAGTCGATGGTTATGACACTTTTATGAATAACCAATGAGAAACAAGCTTGGAGGAGAAGCTTTGGATGTCCACCCTTGATGAAATCAATGGTTGTGAGGAGTTGTAGTGATCAAATTGACCACTCCTTCTCTCCTTGTATCTCACGGCCATGAAGGGCTTTAGGAGACAAAATCACATTTCAAAATTATCATCTTTTTCATGCAAAAGCTAAACACAAATTTCTCTCTCATTTTCTCTCCCTCAAGCTCACGGCCAAGCTACCCTTTTCTACCTTCTAACCTTTCATACTTCAAACTAACCTTACTACTTGATTCTAAACAACACCATTCTAAGCAACTTTGGTGTTGTGATCAAGACTTAGTTCAACCATTTTCAAGCTTGATTTTCGAATTCAAGTCCTAGGGTTCTAAGGTGAAGTTCTTGATTTTTCAATTCTTGTTTCATTTTTAAAGTTCATAGACCATACTTGATCTATGGTTACCTTAATCAAGCCTTGGATATTAATTTTTATATGTTTACTTTGATTTTTAAGAGTAACCTGAAGGAGAAAGTTGACACAAGGAGTCCTACAAGGAGCTAGGAGACTACATCTAAGGTAAGAGAGAGATTAACCTCATCAACCACTTATGATGGTGAGGGACACGAAATTTGTATGAAGATGATGAATCTATGTGAGGATTTATTCACCATATGTGTGTAGTTGTGTGGTTTGTAATTATTTGTTCTATGTGATTTTTATTGCTTTGATATTTGCATGAACTTGATATAGCAGGTTTATGATGCTTAAAGTTATATTGTATGCCATAAATTGTGATTGAGAGGAAAACAATTTTTGGTTCCAAAGACTAAGAGGCTCACGGCCACTATGCCTTCAAATGGGTAATCCAATGCAAAAATGTTTTATTCAATGTTAACCTAGAGGATTAGTGATAAGAAATCTAATTAAGAAATTACAAAATAAAAATGGAAATAAATATATTTTTATCACTAAATAAAAAGTGAATTTCGGCCAATATATTGAAATTAGGACTAAGAAGTAATTTGGAGACTCAAAGTAATTTAATTAAGTGGATTCTTAATAAGTTAAATGGAAAAGGATTTTATTTAAAATTAAAAAGAGGTAGATTTTGAGAAAGATGTTAGAAATATTATTTAAAGATGATTTAATGAGCAAATAATGGAATTAAAGTTTAATTTTTGTATTAAATGAGAAAAGTTTTAATTTCAACTTAGAATATGAAGAAAATATTTTACGCAATTGAAAATGCGTAGAAAAATTCTTACGCGATTTAAAAATGGTGATTTTTAGCTACGCGATTAAGAAAATGTTCTAAAATCTTTACGCAATTGAGAAAAAGTTGAAAAACTATTACACGATTTCAAAACGTAACAGAAGTTTTACGCAATTGTGAAAACATAATAACAATGCTACGCGATTGTGAGGAGCAGCAAGTTTTGCTGTCGGGCCAATATATTGGACCCGGGAATATTACTGTGTGTTTGTGGCCAGTAGTGGCTTATAATGTGCATTAAGTCATTGGACATGCATTGTTTGACAGATGGTGTCCGTTAAGGCTATTGTTGTCTAGGAGTTGAATTACACCTTAGTGTGGGTGCGAATTGCGTTGTGTAGTTCACGTGTTGAACTTGGAGGCGTGGGAGCACGGGTATTCCACATGTGGACAGTAGGTAGCTCCACTGGGCCGTGGTAACTGAGCAATGCTCCGACAATCTTAACCAAACACTATTCTATTCAAGATTTGGTGTAGAATGTCTTGTATAAGCCATGATGTGCACACTACGAAATTATAGCACTTGGTTGAGGTGACCGATATACAGACATCTCTTCTGAATCATTCTCTCCGAATTTGAGTTTAGGTCAATGGAGTAGGAAAACTGGTTCATTATGCATGTGCATAGTCAGTCATCATACTGTTGTGATATATATATATATATTTGTGGTAATTATCTGCTGTTTGATGTAATGATTATATGATGCCATGAATATATTTGTTACATGTTGTGTATAAATGGTATGTTTGTTTTACTGTCTTTATACTGCTAAGATGGTATTGATGTAGGGGATCTCACCTCTTTGTTATATATTTCTGTTTATGCGTATGTATGTTAAAGATTGTGAAGAGGAAGAGGAAGAGGAAGGATCACCTCATCTCTATTTGTGCTAATTTTTTTTATGTGTGGAGATGACGTCGAGGCCTGGTTTTCTTGGTTACGTGAGAGTGCTGTTTAGAGGAGGCACGAATTCCTGGCGTTATGACGCTGATGAGGAACGTGTGGTTTATATTGGGGAGGTATTTGTGACCACAAGTAGGACTTATCATGGAGTCCTTATATTTTCCTTTAGAGCTTTTGTGCATTTGTGGCGTGTTATACCTATTGAGTTTTTGTGGGGTAGTCACTGTGTTACTCCTACGGAGGACTTAGCCGCTTCATCTGCACAGGCTCCAGTCCATAGCACTGTGAACCATCCGGGGTTCTTGTTAGCTGAGGAATCTAAGGAAGACCCAAAAGAGGATCCGGATGAGTACCCTTCTGATTAGGTGTTTGATTTTAGGCTAGTTTATCTTTGGGTATTGTATTTGTATAATTATGTTTAAGTATAAAACTGGGTATGTATATGATGTAAATTATTTTGTTTAACATATCTTGTGTTTTATTTATTTTATTTATTTTTTTAATTTATTCTCGAAAAAGAAAAATATTTGAAAAACGTACGTACAATATTATTAGTTTTATAACTTGGTTCTAATTTAGTAATTTGGAAGCCATAAATGTGATGCTCTAAAAGGGGTGTTACATTAGTTGGTATCAGAGCCAAAGTTTAAGACTTTTGGGTTTGTGGTTAGGTCTGTCTTGTTTGTATTATGTGATTCTCTGTGTTTAGTCTCCGCAAGGAGACGATGTTGTTTAAAATGATTTCAAATGATTTTAATTAACTTTAATTTTGTATTGTTTAGTTTGATTTCAAAGGAGAACAATGGCTCGTGGTCGAGGTGGACACATGAACACGAAATGTGACGACGATGGTATGGCTGCAGCTGTGGCAGCAATGCAAAGAATGGCAGATGTTTTGGTACAACAGAATCAGAGAGCTGCTCAACAGTAGGAGGCAACAGCTGAGGCACAGAACTTGTCAGAATTTCATCATAATAATCTGCCACAATTCAGAGAAGAATTTGATCCAAAGAAAGCGGATCTTTGGATCAAGGAGTTGGAGAAGATTTTTCATGGAATGGGATACACAGATGAAAGAAAGGTAACTTATGCTACCTTTATGCTGGTGGGAGACGCTGAGGACTGGTGGGTTGGAACTCAGTGGTTGTTGGAAGCTGAGGGAAGGTTTATTACATGGGAAGTCTTCAGGAGTAAATTTTTGGAGAAGTATTTTTTGACTAGTGTGAGACATGCCAAGGAGGTGGAGTTTCTCGGGCTGAAACAAGGGGGAATGTCAGTCAATCAGTATGCAACTAGGTTTGAAAGCCTATCAAAATTTTCTCGGCATTTTCAACTCCAGCCTAATGAGGAGTGGAAGTGTCGAAAGTTTGAAGAAGGATTGAGGCATGAATTGAAGAGAGTGGTTTTATCCTTGGGAATTGCAGTTCCTAACCTTGTTGGACAAGTGTCGCAGGATTGTAGAATTAGATCAATCCAGAGACACAAGACCCCGTAACTTTGGACCATCTCGGTTCCAAAGATGAGGCAACAGTAATAACGACCGATTTCAACGGAAGCCGTACTCACGGCCACCGGGGAGTCAATCTCAACAGAAGTCTTGTGGAGGAAGCTCTAGCAGTAACAAGTTTGATCAGACAGTGGCGTTTTCGTCGAAATGCTTCAAGTATGGGAAATACCACTTAACAAAGGACTGTACGATCAAGGGCATCACATGCTTTAGATGTGGAAAGCCAAGACATATTTCCAAGGACTACGATCAACCCAAGATGGAGCCTTCAGTCAGCAATGTACGAGCTACAAGACCCCAGGCAGGAGGAAGAGTATACACTATGAGCAGAGAGGAAGCCTATCATTCTGAAGATCTGATTACTAGAGAGTGTGCCATAGGAGGTAATTCTTTAACTGTACTTTATGATTCTGGAGCAACTCATTCTTTCATTGCATATGACTATGTGGATCGTTTAAGATTATTTGTGTCATCATTACCTTTTGATTTAATTGTTTCTAGCCCTACTGCTAAGCCTGTCATTACTACCCAAGTTTGTTTAAACTATCCAATTTGTGTTATGAATCGAATCTTTCCTGTTGATTTGATTTGTTTGCCTCTGTCACAAATAAACATAATCTTAGGAATGGATTGGTTATCTTCTAACCATATCCTATTAGATTGTGCCAATAAGACTTTAGTTTTTCCTGAACCTAAGAATTTTGGATTTTTAACGGCCAACCAAGTCAAAGTGCTCTTGAGGGAAGGAGCTTAAGGATACATGCTATTATCTTCTTTAGAGGTCAAGAGTGAGGAGGATGTGAATGCTATTTCGGTAGTTAATGAGTTTCCTGAGGTTTTTCCTGATGACATTCCTGGACTACCACCAGAAAGAGAAATAGAGTTTTCTATTGATCTTGTGCCAAGAGCTAGTCCTATATCGGTGGAACCGTACTGAATGTCGCCATCAGACTTAGCTGAACTTAAGAAGCAATTAGAGGAACTATTGGGAAAACAGTTTGTGAGACCCAGTGTGTCACCGTGTGGAGTTCCAGTATTGTTGGTTAAGAAGAAAGATGGAACTTCTCGTTTATGTGTAGATTATCGTCAGTTGAATAAGATCACGATCAAGAATAAGTATTCACTTCTGAGGATAGATGATTTGATGGATCAACTGAAGGGATCCGTTGTTTTCTCCATGATCAATTTGCGTTTTGGTTATCATTAGATTCGCGTGAAAGTGGAAGATGTTCCCGAGATAACTTTTCAGACGCGTTATGGGCACTACGAGTATTTAGTAATGCCATTCGGGGTAACGAATGCTCCTATAATATTCATGGATTACATGAATAGGATCTTTCATCCCTATTTAGACAGATTTGTCATTATCTTTATTGATGATATTCTAATCTATTCTCAAAGCTCGGAGGAACATGTTGAACATCTCAGTGTGGTTCTTCAGATTTTGAAAGAGAAGAAGTTATACGCGAAGCTATCCAAGTGCGAATTCTGGTTAAAGGAAGTTCAGTTTTTGGGGCACATAATCTCAAAGGAGGGGATTGCGGTGGATCCAACGAAGTTGGAGACAACTCTTCAGTGGGAAAGGCCAAAGACAGTAACGGTGATTCGTAGTTTTGTTGGATTAGCTGGTTATTATCGAAGATTTATTAAGGGTTTTTCTAGGATAGCAGGGCCTCTCACCCAACTCACACGAAAGAATCAACCTTTTGCATGGACTGATGCATGTGAGGAATGTTTTCAAGAGTTGAAAAAAAATGATTGACTACTGCACCAATGTTGATTCTGTCTGATCCCAATGAACCATTTGAAGTATATTGTGATGCTTCACATTTGGGTTTAGGTTGTGTGTTGATGCAGAATAGAAATGTCGTGGCATATGCTTCGAAGCATTTGAAAGTGCATGAGAAGAATTATCCTACGCATGATTTGGAATTGGCGGCAGTTGTGTTTGTATTGAAGATTTGGAGACATTTTTTTTATAGAGCAACCTTGAACATATTTAGTGATCATAAAAACCTGAAGTACTTGTTTGACCAAAAGCAGCTGAATATGAGACAAAGGAGGTGGTTAGAGTTTTTTAAAGGATTACGATTTCCAGCTTCAGTATCATCCCGAAAAGGCGAATGTCATAGCGGATGCCTTGAGTAGAAAAGTACTTAGTGTATCGCTATGATGGTCAAGGAGAGTGAATTGATAGAGCAATTCAGGGATATGCAGTTGTCCGTGGATTAGACGCCGGGGAGAATTTGTTTGAATATGATTACTATTTCAAATAGCTTGATGGAAGAAATTCGAGAGAAGCAGAAAGGTGATCAATATTTATAGAATGAGAGGGGGTTAATAAAGCAAGGAGCTAAGACAATGTTTAATGAAGGACTCGATGGATTTCTAAGATTTGGTGATAGGATTTATGTACCTAGTGATCCAGAACTTAGAAGATTGATTATTGATGAAGCCTATAGGAGTAAGTTGAGTATGCACCTAGGAATGACTAAAATGTATCATGACCTGAAGTAATTGTATTGGTGGCAAGGGATGAAGAAAAATGTTGCAGCGTATATGTCTTCTTGTTTGATTTATCAGAAAGCAAAGGTTGAGCATCAAAGACCATTTAGAATGTTAAAACCTTTGGCTATTCTAGAATGGAAATGAGATGACATTGCAATGGATTTTGTGGTTGGTTTGCCAAGGACTAGAAAAGGTTATAATTCCATATAGGTGATTGTTGATCGGCTTACGAAGTCAGCACACTTTTTGCCTATTAATATAAGGTATTCAATGGAGAGATTGACTCAGTTATATATTGGTGAGATTGTTAGACTTCATGGAGTACCCTCAAGTATTATTTTCGATCGAGACCCGAGGTTCATATCAAGATTTTGGCAGAGTCTACAAGAAGCAATGGGAATGAAACTTCGTTTAAGTTCTGCCTATCATCCGCAAACAAATGGCCAGTCAGAAAGGACAATTCAATTACTGGAAGATCTGTTAAGAGCTTGTGTGTTAGAACAATCTGGAGGTTGGGATGAATTCTTACCTCTGATAGAATTTACCTACAATAACAATTTTCACTCAAGCATAGGGATGGCACCCTATGAGGTGTTGTATGGACGACAATGTCGAACACCTTTATATTGGTATCAAGATGGAGAAAGCTTTACGTTAGGACCTGGGCTTGTGCAACAAATGACAAATAAGGTGAAGATGATTCAGGAAAAAATAAGGATAACTCAAACTCGACAGAAGAGCTATTTTGATAAGAGAATGAGACTTCTTGAGTTTGAGGAAGGTGAACATGTGTTTTAAGAGTTACACCCACGAATGGGGTCGGACGGGTTATAAAATCCAGAAAACTCACTCCCTAAATTTATCGGACCATATCAAATTCTTCGTCGGATAGGTCCGGTAGCATACCAGATAGCCTTACTGCCTTTTCTTTCTAATATTCATAATGACTTTCATGTATCACAATTACGAATATATATTCCTGATCCAACACATGCTATAGCTCCGGATACGGTAAAATTGAAAGATAACTTGACCTATGAAACACTTCCTGTAAAGATCGAAGATCGAAGAGTGAAGCAACTCAGAGGGAAAGCAATTGCCTTAGTAAAGGTAATATGGAACGACATAATTGGAGATGCAACATGGGAGCTTGAGGATAAAATGAAAGAACAATACCCACATTTATTTTAATGTAAGACAAATTTTGAGGACAAAATTATTTTTAGAGGGGGAGAGTTGTAACACCCTGATTTTTTGTTTTTCTTGATATATATGAGTTTTATAATATTTGTGAATTTTTATGAATTTTTGAGAATTTTAAATTTATTTTGATGATTTTAATATTATTTTGAGCTGTATGTATGTTTGAGGCAGACCCGAAAAAATAAAAAAATTTCCTGGACCAGAAAGTTTTACACTGTTAATGCGGGGCCGGGGGAACTTACTAAACCGAAAAATGAAAACAGTGGACAAAAAATTTCTTTATCTGAAAACTTTGTTACTTTCTATTATCCATTGGATAATGTTATTATCCATTTAGTAATGCTATTATCCTTTGTGTAATGTTATTATCCATTGGACAATAAATAGCAGTAGCCTTTGTCCATTGGGTAATAGCTTCTGGAAAATATCTAGGCTAGTCAAAGTTGATGGCTATGACACCTTTATGAATAACCAATGAGAAACAAGCTTGGAGGAAGAGCTTTGGATGTCCACCCTTGATGAAATCAATGGTTGTGAGGAGTTGTAGTGATCAAATTGACCACTCCTTCTCTCCTTGTATCTCACGGCCATGAAGGGCTTTAGGAGACAAAATCACATTTCAAAATTATCATCTTTTTCATGCAAAAGCTAAACAAAAAATTTTCTCTCATTTTCTCTCCCTCAAGCTCACGGCCAAGCTACCCTTTTCTACCTTCCAACCTTTCATAATTCAAACTAACCTTACTATTTGATTCTAAACACCATTCTAAGCAACTTTGGTGTTGTGATCAAGACTTAGTTCAACCATTTTCAAGCTTGATTTTCGAATTCAAGTCCTAGGGTTCTAAGGTGAAGTTCTTGTTTTTTCAATTCTTGTTTCATTTTTAAAGTTCAAAGACCATACTTGATCTATGGTTGCCTTAATCAAGCATTGGATATTAATTTTTATATGTTTACTTTGATTTTTAAAAGTAACTTGGTGGAGAAAGTTGACACAAGGAGTCCTACAAGGAGTTAGGAGGCTACATCTAAGGTAAGAGGGAGATTAACCTCATCAATCACTTATGGTGGTGACGGACACAAAATTTGTATGAAGGTGATGAATCCATGTGAGGATTTATTCACCATATGTGTGTGTAATTGTGTGGTTTGTAATTATTTGTTCTATGTGATTTTTATTGCTTTGATATTTGCATGAACTTGATATAGTAGGTTTATGATGCTTAAAGTTATATTGTATGCCATAAATTGTGATTGAGAGGAAAACAATTTCTGGTTCCAAAGACCAAGAGGCTCACGACCACTATGCCTACAAATGGGTAATCCAATGCAAAAATGCTTTATTCAATGTGAACCTAGAGGATTAGTGATAAGAAATCTAATTAAGGAATTACAAAATAAAAATGGAAATGAATATATTTTTATCACTAAATAAAAAGTGAATTTCGACCAATATATTGAAATTAAGACTAAGAAGTAATTTGGAGACTCAAAGTAATTTAATTAAGTGGATTCTTAATATGTAAAATGGAAAAAGATTTTATTTAAAATTAAAAAGAGGTAGATTTTGAGAAAGATGTTAGAAATATTATTTAAAGATGATTTAATGAGGAAATAATGGAATTAAAGTTCAATTTCTGTATTAAATGAGGAAAATTTTAATTTGAGTTTATAATATGAAGAAAATATTTTACGCGATTAAAAATGCGTAGAAAAATTCTTACACAATTTAAAAATAATGATTTTTAGCTATGCAATTGAGAAAACGTTCTAAAATCTTTATGCGATTGAGAAAATGTTGAAAACGCAATAAAAACGCTACGCGATTGAGAGGAGCAGCAAGTTTTGTTGTCGGGCCGATATACTGGACCCAGGAATATTACTATGTGTTTGTGGCCAGTAGTGGCTTATAATGTACATTAAGTCATTAGACATGCATTGTTTGACAGACGGTGTCCGTTAAGGCTATTATTGCCTAGGAGTTGAATTACACCTTAGTGCGGGTGCGAATTGCGTAGTGTAGTTCACGTGTTGAACTTGGAGGCGTGAGAGCACGGGTATTCCACAAGTGGACAGTAGGTAGCTCCACTGGGTCGTGGTAACTGAGCAATGTTCCGACGATCTCGAGTAAACACTATTCTATTTAAGATCTGGCGTAGAATGTCTTGTATAAGCCATGATATGCACACTGAGAAATTATAGCACTTGGTTGAGGCGACTGATATACAGACATATCTTCTGAATCATTCTCTCCGAATTTGAGTTTAACTCAATGGAGTAGGAAAACTAGTTCATTATGCAGTGCATAGTCAGTTGTCATACTGTTGTGATATATATATATATTTGTGGTAATTATCTGTTGTTTGATGCAATGATTATATGATGCCATGAATATATCTGTTACATGTTGTTTATAAATGGTATGTTTGTTTTATTGTCTTTATACTACCAAGATGGTATTGATGTAGGGGATCTCACCTCTTTGTTATATATTTCTGTTTATGCGTATGTATGTTAAAGACTGTGAAGAGGAAGAGGAAGGATCGCCTCATTTATGTTTGTGTTAATTTTGTCTATGTGTAGAGATGGCGTCGAGACCTGGTTTTCTTGGTTACGTGAGAGTGCTGTTTAGAGGAGGCACGAATGCTTGGCGTTGTGATGCTGATGAGGAACGTGTGGTTTATATTGGGGAGGTATCTGTGACTTTAAGTAGGACTTATCATAGGGTCCCTATATTTTCCTTTAGAGCTTTTGTGCATTTGCGGTGTGTTATGCCTATTGAGTTTTTGTGGGGTAGTCGTCGTGTTACTCCTACAGAGGACTCAGTCGTTTCATCTGCACGGACTCCAGTCCATAGCACTGTGAACCATCCAGGGCTGTTGTAAGCTGAGGAAGACCTAGAAGAGGATCCGGATGAATACCCTTCTAATTAGGTGTTTGATTTTAGGCTAGTTTATGTTTGGGTATTGTATTTGTATAATTATGTTTAAGTATAAAATTAGGTATTTATATTATGTAAATTATTTGGTTTAACATATCTTGTGTTTTTATTTATTTTATTTATTTTTTAATTTATTCTGATAAAGAAAAATATTTGAGAAACATACATATAATATTATTAGCTTTTTTAACTTGATTCTAATTTGGAAATTTGGAAGCCGTAAATGTGATGCCTTAAAAAGGGGATGTTACAAAATACGCTTAGCATGTATGAAAACTAAGCAAAAAAAAAAAAAATGAATAGATCATATATTAAATATTTAAATATTACAAAATAATACATATATTAGAATAAAAAATACTTTTAAAAACATAATTAGTTAATATTTTTTCCTAATAATAAATTATACCTTCATTAAATTTATTATGTATTTATGTCAAGCTTTCACTCAATGAGATGTAGATTATGTTTTTACGTAAATTTTTCATTAAGTGAAATGTGAATATTAAAACAATTAAATCATAAAGTAATGAGAGTCAACTCACATCAACATTTGCTAGCAAGCATTTCAAAATTAAAGAAAGCAACAATTTAAATCACAACTAAGAAATTGAAGGGATCATGTCTTCATCAGATACCATTACAAAAGGATATTAAAAAAAATTAAGTTCAAATTACATAAAATGAATAAGCTTATATACCACCTTCCACATATAGTAATAAAAATTACTTCAACTACCATTAACAACAATTCTTTTACAGACATATAAAATATATGAATGACATTGGGTAGAAAACAAATTCAGAAAGAAGTTGACTTTTGTGATCTTTGTTATTATATAAAAAAAATTTGATTGCAAATTGTTACAATTTTTTAGAGATTTAAAACTTTCATTATGGTGAATCTTAAAATCTTTAGCAATGAACTTTTCTGCAAACTATTACAAATTTTAGTTAAGTGAAAATTTCTTATAAGGATAAAAATCTTCATAATATGTACCTAAAAGCAACCTCATATTTCCACAGTGATAGAAACTTGTATAGAAACTTGTAAGAATTTCATAATTTGAGAGATTTTTTGTTGTCATTCATATCTTATTCAACAACATATATAGCTGGATAAAAGTTCAAAAATAATTTGTTTAAATATCTTTATAATGCCATAGCTATTATCGTAACACAGTACTTTAGATTTCCAAATTAGTAAAATATAGACTTATCTTTATCAAGTGGCTAAACTGTTGAATAGACTTATATTTACCAAGTGGTTAGACTTATTTCATTGCATCGCATAATTTAAAAGCTCAAACTTTTGTATTGAAGAAGAAAGATAAACTTAATTAAAAATTTTGTTAAAATATTTATATTTTAAAATTTTAACAGACAATTCAATATATATCCTTGAATTTTATTTAGAATTAAAAATAGATGTATATCACCTTATTATAAATGAAGAGTTCAGTTGAAAACTCGCCATCATCGGAGGCCGTGATTGTACCGTTGCTAATAAGGAACTAAAATTTAAAACAATAAATCAGTATTATGACCAAGAGATAAGAAAAAAAACTAGATTTCGAAGTTCCAACAAAAAATTGAGAAAACTCAGAAAAAGAGAAAAAGAGAAAACCAAAAGGTAATCATTCTCACCCCAGATGGAAGTGACCTAATTTTACATGGCTCGCTGCCATATTTCCTGCTCATTCATAATCTTCACATCGAAATGTAACAAAAGAGAACACGTGTTGGTTATTAAAGTAACATAACCAAAAAAAAAATTCAGATGCTTAAATACCATTATGCTTCTACTGAATTCTAGCAAATACTTTGTAGCAAAATGGATCTAAAAGGTTTTTCTTTGCTTTTTGGTTGCTTTCGTCTTCAATCATCCACTGAAAAGATCCAATCACTTTATGATAGTGAAGATTGTGACTCATACAAAAAGAGAACCAACTTATAAACCAAAGAAAAAATTTGCTTAGTTTATGGAAATAGAAAAAATTAATGGAATGGTGGTATCATGCGAAAAAACTTGAAATAATGCAATTCTTTTGCAATTAAGACTAACTATGAAACAAAAGAAAGGAGCTCGTGTTGACAAATGGTGAAGGGCACAAAAAACATACCGGGAGAGATACATGCTCAGAGAAAATGATTAGGAAATGCATGTTATGCCCCAAATTGTGAAATAATGTAGCCTTCTCTAGCAATCAAGACTTCACAAAAATGGAGAAGAAGTTGGATTTTTTAATAGCATATAAAAGAAGCAATTCTTGAATAGTAGCAGTATAGTGGTTCATACACGACCCGAGACTGATTGAAAAATTGATTGAAAGAACATTACAGAATAAGGGTGATAATATAACCTTAATTAAGACTTGAAGGAGTGAGAGCCAGAGCACAAGGGATAGAGAGAGAATAATTGCTTCGAAAAAGCATAGGTTGGGGAAATGGGTTAGGGAAGATTGATGCAGTCGGAATCAAATATCCTCAAGTACCTTTGGTTGGACTTCTCATGAGTAACATTTCAATATACCAAGAAAACAGGACGGCAAAAACGTAAGGAATGAGGTTGTAGCATTTAATTGTCAAATGTGAAATTAAACCAATGAAAACAAAGGAGATTGAGTTTGAAACAACGCATAGGAACTTTGGAAATAGAAGACAATAAAATTTGATTAAGCAATTTGGTTAGTGGAATAGGAATGAGAAAAAAATTAATTACCAAAAAAGTGAGAATTAAAACTAAGATAACAGGAGTAATAACTAAGTGGTGGAGATTATCATAAATTAATTAATTGATATGCATAGGATTTTTAAAAACAATAAAAATCTTACATAGTGAAAATATATTACCAAAATTTAATTAATATACATGCATAGGATTTTGAAAATTAATAAAAATATTAATTAATGGGAACATAAATATCATAAATAAAAAAATTGAGAAAATTAGTGAGAATTAAATTGTTAAAAGTTTCAAAGTAATTAAGCAAAAAACATCTAAATATAAAATACTTAAATTACCCTCAAATTAGAGAGAAAGTGAAATCCTAGAATAACTCTAGAGCAACACTAGAATTTTCTTTTTATATGTAAAAGATTATTATTAGGATTTTATTAACAAGTGCCCTAAAGACATTTATTAAAAAATTTAAAATAATTTATTTTATGAAAATAAGATAAATAAATAAAATTTTAATTTTTAATATATTGAATATTTTGTTTTTTCATAAAAATTTATTATTTTACCTTCTTTAACTTAAGACATTTTTTTAGCAAAATTCCAATTATTATTAATTCAAGAAATTCAACATTAAATAATTAAAAGTAATCCTCATTTTATCCTTATTGGATGAGCATTTAAAGCTAAGAATCATGCCTCTCCTTTTCTTGAAGGAAAATTATTATCTTACACTCTTAAAAAGGGGTATAAATATTATTCTTATTTTTTAAAGAGATGTGATTGAGTGAGAGAAAATAATAGAAAATAGTATGTATAATAAATAATATTAAATAAAGTATAAAAAATATATATATATATTATTTGATATAAAAATATAAGAGTTGTTTGTTGAAGGCTGAAAGTGTAGGTGGCTTAAGAGAGAAGGGGTAATAATGTTTGACCACTCCTAGGTTAATCTTGATTGGTCAATTTTAAAAGTAACTTTTCATTAATTATGGCTTGTGTCCTTTACTAGCTTTTCTTACAAAGGCTTAGCTCTACCAATCAAATAGCATAGATTTTTTAGTCCATTTATTATGCTTCAGAATTTTGTTTAAAACTCTAGTTAACTTGTGATAAAGCACCATATCCAAAGGAAAAATGAAGAGCCATAGCTTTTTAATTCTTCCTACCCGAACCTACTCCTCCCCACTAAAGATTATAGCTTGAACAATGGAAAAGGAAAGGTCAAGCTCCTTAATCCCCTTTGGCCGAGACCTACCAGCACCATCAAATTCTGGTGCTCAAGCTCAACAACCTTTAGATTTAGCATTTATGCAGCCAAAGCCTCCTCCTCTCTTCAATCCCGCTCACATGCACACACTCACACATTCATTCAAGAATTCATTACAACTTTAGTCTTCCATTGCAAAGCCATAAAGTGGGAAGGAAAGAGAAAGGTCTCTTGATCTACTGCATCACCGAGACCTCATATTAAACCAAGAGAAAATTATATATTCATCTTATTTCCACAACTCATTAAAGCCAAAACAGATTGGACACTAAAGCTTTTAATTTTAATAAAACAGCAACATTTAGACTTTTCCTCTCACCACCGAGAGGTTCTCATCACCTTAATAAGTCATTAGTTGAAAGTTTAAGATAGGAATGCTTCCATTAATCGCAAACAACCATTAAATACCAAGAAATTAACATGCATGCTCTAAAGATGAAGTCTTGCAACTCCTACCAGCATCGTGTAATCATCCCAAGGAGAAACAAGTTGGTCTTTTCAATTATAACAGAAAAGAAGCTATTTTTATGGAAGATCATGTGTTCAATAGTGAGGGTAAACAATTAAATTCACATGCAAACCCTAAACAGCACCTACAACTATTATCAACTTCACTTAACACATGTAAAATCATGTTTTAATGCCTACACTTCTCATAATCCGAGATTCAAAATTTGAGTCCAATAAAACAGTACCCAAAACTACTTGAATCTAGCTTATAGTCATGCATGAGATAGAAAAAAGTTCAAGAATTTCCTCCCCTACCTCTAGTTAGTTTGCAGTAATGAGGAGAAAGATGAGTAACTTGACAAACTCCTTCCTAGCTTCTGAGAGTCACCACCAAATCTTTAAGACATCCTTCATCAGTTTCAACCAAATTTGCTGTACATGTTCCAATTTTCTCAAATTTTTGCCTTTTCTAAAGTCTGCACTGCTTCTTGATATACCCTTCCTTTTCACAGAAATAACAGGACTTTCCCTTTTTATGATTTTCTATATTAGAACTAGGCTCGGGATTCTTCCTCTAGCTAGTTGCTACCAGAATTTTTCTTGAACTTATTTCTTGCATCCACATAATTAATCTTAGAGACAAATCCTGAATATTGTCTTGTAATTTTCAGGATTCTTCCTCTATATGCAAATGCTTTAGAATCTGTCTACCGTAAATTTTTTTGTGGAGCGCAGTAGTTGTTTTATTCTGTAAACATGCTACTTAGAAGGTAATTTAGATATAATAGCCCCAACTTGCACAGGCGCAGAGATATCAACTTTTGAATATTTTAATTTAGAAACTAGACTTGTAAATCATGTCCTTGATCCATGATAGAAATTTCATTGAACATCTGAAATTCAAAATACTTCATAATTAAAAACTTATCTCCACCTTGTGTCTCTATGTTGTATTTGGATTCCAATGCTTGGCAAATTTCCCTTTGAAATGAGACTGATGTGAATAAATCATAGAGACGATCAGATATGGTATTCAAAATATGGCCTCTGCACAACAATTCATCTTCTTTTCTTTTCTTTTGATCTGTCTTGACTTTTTCTATGTCAGTATTGGTGGGTTCAGGAATTTAGGGAGTTTGGGATCTGTTAACAAATTGAATATGAGAAGAAGAAGGAGGGTTTCATTGATAGAGAAAGCTGAAGATACAAAACTTAGGGTTTGAAGCTAAACATAACAAGGCTATATATAGCCAAACAAAGCAATTAATAAAAGATTATTCTACTCTTAAAGAATAAACATAATATTTCTTAACATCCCCCCTCAAACTCATGATGCTGCTGCAACAAGCATCGAGAGTTTGCCAACTAGAAAGCAAAAACGAGAAATAGAATGTGACTTAGTAAAGAAATCTGCAATCTGTAAAGTAGAAGGAACAAATGGCAATGTAGTGGTGCCGTGCTTGAGGTGATGACGAGTAAGATGACAATCAATCTCAATGTGCTTCGTTCGCTCATGAAACACAGAGTTGTGAGCAATCTGAATAGAACTCTGGTTGTCACAATACATAGGAGTAGGATGAGATAAAGAAACTCCCATATTTGCAAGTAACCAACGAAGCCAAACAATTTCTTTGGTAGTAGACGTCATAGCACGATACTCTGCTTCCGTGGAAGATTGCGAAACAACAGATTATTTCTTGCTCTTCCAAGAAATGAGAGAATCACTCAAAAAGATACAAAAACTAGTAATAGACTTACGATCGGTGGGGTCACTACCATGATCAACATCAGAGTAGGCACGCAACTTCAAGGATGAGGTGGAAAAAAATAAGAGACTCTGAAAGACTGTACCTCGAAGATACCTCAAGATACGAAGAATGGCTGCCCAATGAACTATAGTGGGAGAGGCAACAAACTGGCTAACAATATGAACAACACATGCAATATTCAAACGAGTGATAGTGAGATAAACCAAGTTTCCAACAATAGTGCGATACAAGGTAGGATCGGATAAAGGGATACCATCAGAAGAAGAGTACTTTGCATTAAGTTCAATTGGAGTATCAACGGTCTTATTATCAGTAAGTCTTGCTCGCTCAAGAATATCTTCTACATATTTTGACTAAGAGAGAAGATAACCTCTAGGTGAGTAAGTCACCTCAATACCTAAGAAATAACATAAAGAACCCAAGTCCTTCATTTCAAACCATCTGGCTAATTCTATTTTCAAAGTTGTAATGTCATCAATATCATCACTAGTAATAATCATATCATCAACATATAAAGAAAGAATGATACTACCTATAGCAGTATACTTAACAAAGAGAGCAGAATCATGACTACTAGAGGCAAATCCAAGGGAACAAATTACATCAGAAAACTTCTCAAACCAAGCTCGAGGTGCTTGTTTGAGACCATATAAGGCTTTCTTGAGCTTGCAAACATACCCAGAACCATGAGAAACACCAGGAGGAGGTTTCATATAAACCTCTTCTTGAAGGTCCCCATTCAAGAAGGCATTTTTAACATCCAATTGAGACATATACCACTGACGAACTGAAGCTACTGCAATAAGGGTATGAATAGTAATCATTTTTGTTACAGGAGCAAAAGTCTTCTCATAATCCATACCATATTGTTGAGAAAAGCCTTGTGCAACCAACCTAGCTTTGTATCGCTCAACAGACCCATCAGACTTTGTTTTGATTTTATACACCCAGCGACAACCAATCACATTCTTACCAGGAGGTCGAGGAACCAAATCCCAAGTACATGTCTTATACAAAGCAGAAAGTTTCTCATCCATAGCTTGCCGCCAAAGGGGGTTAAGAATTGCCTCGTGATATGAAGAGGGCTCAGAGAGACAATGAATAGAAGCTAAAAAGGGTGTAAAAGACTGAGAATAGCAAGAATAAACAAAATCTGGTAACTTTGTGGACTTACGTGTGCAAAGGAATTAACGAGGAGGAGGATCCAGAATCTCAGAGGGTACTTGGGAAACCACAGGAGGAGAAGGAGCTTCATGTGTGCGAGAGAGCAAAGTGTCAGTAGATGCAAAATTATTAGTGCAAATATGTCGAGTATCATGAGATGACAAATTATCAGAGTCTTCACAGAAAGGATCCACACGAATAAGATCAGTTTTAGTGAGGGCATGGGTAGTGGAGGGAATAGAAAAGAAAGGTATATGCTCAAGAAACACAACATGGCGAGACACATAAAGTTTTTGTGTAATAGGATCAAAATAATGATACCCTTTCTTACCTTCCCCATAACCAAGAAAAACACACATAGCAGAATGAGAGGATAACTTGTTACGTTCTACATAAGGACGAAGAACAAAACAAGTACAACCAAAGACCCGAAAGAAAGAATAATCAGGAGCAAAACCATACAACTTCTCAAAAGGTGACAAACCTGAGATATGAAAAGAAGGAATAGTATTTATCAAACTTACAGTAGTGAGAACAGTTTCACCCAAGAACTTACTAGGAACTGTACTAGACAACAGGAGAGAATGAGCAGTTTCAACAATATGTCTATGTTTCTCTCTGCAACACCATTTTGCTCAGGAGTGTCAGTACAAGAATTCGGATGAACAGTTCCATCTGAGGCAAGCAACTCACAAAATCTATGTGAAGTATATTCCCCACCCAAATCACACCTAAAGCGCTTAATAACAGCAGAATGTTGAGTTTTAACAAGTGCTCGAAAGGCCTTATAAATCTCAAAGAATTCAGAACGATGTTTCATTAAGTAAACCCAAGAATAACGAGTATAATCATCCACAAAAGAAACATAATATCGAGACCCTCCTTTTGTAACAACAGGGGATCGAAGGTCCCCATACATCAGAATGAATCAAATCAAAAGGAGAATAAGAAACAGAATTACTTTGATTAAAAGGTAAAGCAGAAAATTTTGCCAGTTTACATCTACTACAATCAGAAATATCATGAGTTTGTAAATTTTTCAAAGCCACTGTGGAAGCCAAAAACCTCAAATGAGAGGCTGACACATGTCCCAAACGAGAATGCCATAAATAAAAACTAGAAGAAGATGGACTCAAACGAAAAGAAGACAAATCAACACTGGTAGTTGCAGAACTGGCACTTTTAGCTCATCCAAAATATATAATCCCCCCTTCCTATGGCCTGTCCCAATCAGCTTCTGAGATTGTAGATCCTGCATATAACAAGAAGAGGAGGAAAAAGTGACTAAGTTACCAGAATCACATAACTGCCAACAGAAGCAAGATTTAAGGTAAGTTTCATAATATGATAAACATTAGATAAAGATAAATTAGGTGTTACAATAGAACCAACACCTGCTAGAAGCATAGGAGTGCCATCAGCAGTCAAGATAGAAACAGAAGACGAAGGACATACGGAAGCAAACGATGAAGAATCTGGAGATATATGATGTAAAGCTCCAGAATCTAAAACCCAAATAGAAGGTGACATACCTAACGAATTATGAGACAACTGACCTATACAAGAGGAAGCAGACATAGCTTGCTATTGTAAAGAGAGAAACTTCTGAAATTGCTCAGCCAGAGTACTTGGATCAGCAAAAGGACCTGGGGAAGCGACAGCTGCAGTGTTAGACTGTGGTGGTTTGAATCCGTGTGTGGTCTGGAACCCTGTGGTGGTCTTTGAGCATTAGATTATGGATAATTGCCATTTCTCTATCTCAACTTAGGACACTGAGCCTTCCAATGACCTTTTTGCTTGCAGAAACTATACTCGTCGAAACCAACCCTTGTGAGGAGCTTATTCTGATTATTAAAGTGAGGTTTAGAATGTGCTGCTAAAACAGACGGAGTGGGACCAACAATTCCTTTCTCATAGTAAGACTTAAGACATATCTCTTCAGCCAAGAGCTCACTGACAACAGAGTCAACAGATGGAAGTGGAGAATGATGCAAAATAGAACTTTTGAGTCCTTCAAAGTCACTACGAAGTGCGGTTAAGAATTGTACTAATCGCTGCTGTTCTCTACGAGCAATATACGGAGCAAAGGCCTTTAAATCTACTGATTCTGTAAGAGCCAACTGATTCCAAAGATTTGATATAGCAGAATAAAAAGCTTGAACACTCATATCTCCCTGTTGGAGAGCTCGTATGTCATTCTCCAATTGAAACTATTTGGCAAAATTTGACTGTGTGAAGAGCCTCTACAAATGATCCCAAACCTCTTTTGCTGTTTCATATTTTGCCAATTATGTACCTATGGAATGCTCAATAGAATTTTTAACCCATATGATAATCTTTGCATTATTTGCTTCTCAAATATCCAATAAATGTTGATAATCCTGAGCTGTTTGCACAGGTTTCACAGAAGTACCACTAACATATCCCCTTATCTTTTTACCTTTAAGAAAATTTTGCATTACATATCTCCAATACGAGTAATTTTTTCCATCCAATCTCACACTCACAGATTAAAGTGAATAGTCATCAGCCATGATTAAACAACAGAGGAAGAATAATAGAAAAGAAATAGCGAAATACCAGATAACAAGCAGTGAAATGCCAATAGAAGGCCAACCAGAATGCCAATCAAAAGTCCAGAATACCAGATGTGCAGCAAAATGGCCAGATTACAGAGCCAAAACGGAAGCCAACGAAAAAGCCCAATCAACGTGCAATGAAAAATCAGATTACGGAGAGAATACAATAGAAAACCAGTAGAAAATCATTCATTCGGTCACCCAAAACAGAGAAATACCAATGTGCAGTGAAAAAAAAACATAGGAAGTGCAGCGAAAACAGAGGAATATTAACTACGGATGGTGATTTTCCAGACAAAAATGCGAACGACAGCGAAGAGACAATCGGAGAACGCCCCAAAAGCTGTAGTTAGGATTAAACTCTCTCCATTGCAAACCTGCTCTACTACCATGTTAACAAATTGAATATGAGAAGAAGAAGGAGTGTTTCATTGATAGAGAAAGCTGAAGATACAAAACTTAGGGTTTGAAGCTAAACATAGCAAGGCTATATATAGCTAAACAAAGCAATTAATAAAAGATTATTCTACCCTTAAAGAATAAACATAATATTTCTTAACATCCCCCCTCAAACTCATGATGCTGCTGCAACAAGCATCAAGAGTTTGCCAACTAGAAATGTGCATCATAGTCAATAGAAACATCATTTGTCCTTCCAGGTAGGGGTGGAACCAAGCCAGGCCAAACTTTGCCTTAAACAGGCCTGGCCTGTATCCCAATTATAAGGCCTGAGCCTGGCCTATGAGCTTGTAATAAGCCGATTTTTAAGGCCTGGCCAGGCCTTTTTAAAAGCCTAGCTTGACTTGAAAGCCTATTTAAAGGCCTACTTTGCAATGAGGCCTTTAAATAGGCTAATAAGCCTACCTTTAAATAGGCCAACAAACCTTTACATAGATTAACAGACCTACCTTTAAATAGGTCAACATGTCTTACATAGGCTAACAGACCTACCTTTAAATAAGTCAATATGCTTTTACATAAGCTAACAGGCCTAAGCCTTGAAATAAGCCAATGGGCTTACTCAAAGCCAATAGGCCTTTGTTATAATTTAACACTCACGTTCTAATTTTATAGATGCTCACTACTTTCTTACTCTAGTCTTTGGTCGATGTGGGACTTGGAGATATACCAAATTGCTCACTTTCTTACTCTAGTCTTTCAAGTCCCACATCGACCAAAGATCAAAGTAAGAAAATAGTGAGCATCTATAAAAGTAAGGGGTGAGTGTTATAGATGTTCACTACTTTCTTACTCTAATCTTTGGTCGATGTGGGAGACTTGGAGATATACCAAGTTGCTCACTTTCTTAGTCTAGTCTTTCAAGTCCCACATCGATCAAAGATCAAAGAAAGAAAGTAGTGAGCATCTATAAAAGTAAAGAGTGAGTGTTAACTTATTATTTTCATTTTAATAAATATATTACGTTAAATATATTAATAAATATGTTATTTCTATTCTAACTTACTAACTTAAGTTTTAATTATTGACTTTTATTAAAATTTAATTAAAAAATATATTAATATATTATAATAAATTAATAATTATAATTATAATTTATAATTATTATAATAATATATATTATATTATATATAATTAAATAGATCAGTGACTTTCTAGGCTTAAAAGGCTTATTAGATGGCCTAATGTCTGACCTTTTTAGTTAAACAGACTTTTAAAAAAGCCTTGGCCTAGCTTGTTTAGTAAACAGGCTAGGTCAGGCCAAGTCTCAGGCAGGTCAGGCCATAGGCCTCTGATGGGCAGCCTAGCCTATTTCCACCTCTACTTCCAGTGATTAAAATTCATTCCATCAAATCGATTCAATTTGAGGAAATCCTAATTCATCACTTTAAAAGTGGATTCCTGCGTAGACTTCATCTTCGAATTAACACCTTAAGATTGTTACAAAAAGGGAAGAAAAAAGATGAAATCTTGTAGGCTTTGAAATGGGATTATCACCCTGTCCTTAAGGTGTTAATTGCCCCCACTAGTTGCTATTGAGTTCAAACAATCCACCCTTAGGATTAATCAAAAGCACCCTAGAAGCGTTGAGACAACAATTCTAAAGGCCTTCCCTCAATAAATTTTCTTAAAAGAATAGAATTATTGTACATGAGCGTAAACGTAAGGGAGGAAGACAAAAAAGTTATGTTCTTCTAATTCTCAACCACTTATTTATAATAAGTGTCCTGAACCTTTATGACTCTTCAAAGAGTCTTTTGGTTTAATTTGAATTTAACCAATCATATCCTAAGATATATCAAACTAGAAGATAAAACATGATAAGTGCTTTTAAAATATAAAAATTAAATAAATTATTAAATATATATCAAATAATTTATTTAATAAATATTTCAAATCAATTAAAACTTGAATACAAGTAATATTCAAATTTCTTCAAAACATCTGACACCCAAATATTAGTTTTGTAAACTACTCAATATTCAACAACAACAACAAAAAACTTCTAGTCTTCTACTCCCTCCATGTTTCCACCCTCTTCCTTGTGCATTTCTCCATTCTTTGGGAATAAGGTGTCATTGCTGGTGGAAGTGGTTCAACATGTGAAACAACTAAGAAAACATGTCAATGTCGTTGCTATCACAATGGAGACTTGTCTGGCATCGGTGGTAGGTTATTGCGAAGCTATTTTAGTTTGTTCCATCATTCGGAGACATCATCGAATGACAGTGGCAATAAGACCAGAAGAGATAAGGTCATACAGAGGACACAAGACAATTTGATTTTTGTAAAACTATTTCAGTTTGAGAGCATCAATGGGTCATCTTAGTTCTAAGTGGTTTGAGTGGTCCAAAACCATTTTCACAGCTTGGTTGGTTTTTTAAGCTCAACTGAACCATAAACATCGTCGATTCATGGTCCAACCGGTTGAATTGACCAGTCCAATTTAGCTTTTAAAACATTGATCCTAACATTATAGGAAGCCCTATTTTTTTCTTCTTCTTCTTTGGGTTATAAATGAGGTTTTGAATTCTTGCGTGGGAGGATAAACTAAATTTAAAGTAAAGCCACTTAGTGTCATATTTTTTTTTTGGGTATGTAAAAGTTTAGGGGGAGGGGAGATTAGTAAATTCCAAGTTCAAGGCAATAGTACAAGCCTTCCCAAGGGCTTATAATGGTATTTAAAGACGATCCACTAATAAAAGTTTATCAGTAGGAATTAAACCAAGACCTTTTTGTTAAAGCTTAGGAGACATTTGTTTCAACTTTTGAGGCACATGATTACATTCAAAGTAATGACATTCCCAAAAATTTTATAGCTAGGAATGCTATTTGTGGGTAAATCCAAAAAGTATTTGGTTAATTTTCGGGAATGTTTATCAAAATTTATTTGGTTCACAAAAAAATTTAAATAATGGGAGAAAGAAGTGGGAGTGGAAGTTAATGGTTGGGTTACAATATAACTTTCATTCCCATGTCATGGACTAATGGGAAAGCAAAATACCCAACCCTCATCATGGAATAAAAATCAAGCTAAACATGGAAATATTACTTTCCTGAGAATTAATAATGCTTAGGAATATTTTTTTAAAGTTTGTACCAAACATGAGAATATCATATTCCCAAGTTCACTTTTCTAAGAATAACTTTACAATTCTTGAAACAAACATATTCTTAGTGCCACTTGAATTATGGTTATTGGACTAAGTTCTAATAAAAAAGACTTTTTTTCCCTATGATTGGTATTATATATTTAACAATATAAAGTAATATAAATTTCTTGTAAATCGATAAATGAAAATAAATTTTAATGTAACAAAATATAAATATAAAAATAAAACTGTGCAATGTATAAATAAGTATGTGTTTTATATAAAAAGAACTAATTATGTATTTATCTATACTATTATATAATCAACAAGGGTTAGATGCAGTGGTAAGCGAGTTGCACTCTTAAGGAAAATATCAAAGTTCAATTAACATGGAGAAGACAATTGTTGAAAGGGCCCTCTTAGTCACGACAATGTTTGAGGATTAGTTTCTTAGTGATACCTATGAGAATACCTGGTCAAAAACTAAAATTACTATTATATTAAAATTATTATTATATAAAGGGAATTTTGTAACAGCTACCGTAGGGCATCACATTTATGTTACTTAATTACCAAATTACCCATTCTTTATAAAATATGCTTTGAAATGTAAATAGGAGTTGTAAAATTTCTTAATATTAATAAGATAAACTTAGTAGAAAATACAAATGTTATAACATCATCACAAATAATTTACATCATATATACACAAGTCTTAGTATTGTCATACTTAAATATTTACAGACTAGGTTCTCCAAGTATTTGAACATTATTTAAAACTAACATACTGCCCAAGTACTACTAAACAGCAGAACCCTCAGACAGGTCCTCCTCAGATTCCTCAGCAGGTAGGAATCCGACTTGACGCGAAGTCCTACGAACAGATGTCCGCACAGACGACACGATACTAATCTCACTAGGAGTACGGTAGTAAGCTCCCCAGTATTGCCTAATGGACAATGGAAACTCTAAGTGTACATAAACATTTACACTGAAATAAGGGTTCCCTCGATAAAGCCTACTTAGGGTAATCTTCAAGTCTCCTATATAGTAAATACACGCTCTATCTAAGTCAACATGCCACGCTTTCGGTCCTCCACGAAATTTCAACATCATATATCCTAGGAAACTGGGCATCACCATCTTCTTAGAACAGCTTCCTCCACAGGAATCTGTTCTTCTTCACCTTCTTGATCAATTCCTTGCTCAACGTCTTTACAAATATAAATACAACACAAAATAGGCATACAAAGAGGTGAGATCACCTACGCCAATACCAACATGGTAGCATGGAGATAAACACATACAATATATCATACAGACACATCATACCATAATTACAATTATGTCATCAACATTATTTATCATCACTACAGGTATAATAAACAATAATTATGATCATGCCCTCAATATTTTTATATTCAACAGTTCAAATATCACACCGATATCAATACTCATTAATTATGCATGTGCACACATACTCAATTTCCTACTCCATGGAGCTAAAACTCAGGTCGGAGAGAGTGATCGAAAAGATCTATCTGTACCAACATGCCTCAGACCATGTGCTATATGTATTTGCACATCTAGCATATACACGACAGTCTTTATCAGATCTTGATTAAGAATAGTGTCTCGGTCAGGATCATCAGTGTGTTGCATCGGTCAAACCTACGGTATAGAAGAGCTGCCAACTGCCCACTGTAGGCAACCCGCACCCCGATGCCCCCCAAGGTCAACAAGTGACTTACACTACGCATATTGCACCCACTCAAGAGGTGTATTCTCTCCTAAGCAATTAGCCACATACAGTCCAGCGGACCTTTCCAATGCATATACAATGCACTATTCTCAGTTCAAATTCATTATCTCATATTCAGGATTCACACATTGGTCCAATAGTATTTTTACTGTATTTTCATCGCGTAATCATATTTTCGCGTTTTCTCAATCGCGTAGCTAAAATTACTACTTTTAAATCGTGTAAAATATTTCTAACTTATTTTAAATCCAAAATAAGATTTTTCTCATTTAATAACAAAAATTAACCTTATTTTCATTATTTGCCTATTAGTCCTTCTATACGATAATATTTACATAATAGTCCATCTTCATAAAATAATATTTACATAATAGTCCCTCTTCATAAAATAATATTTACATAATAGCCCCTCTTCAAATAATATTTTCAAAACAATCCTTCATTAAATAATATTTGTAATAAAGTCTATTTTTAAAGATATTTTCAATATAGTTCCTCTAAAAATATAATTTTTAATATAGTCCCTCTAAAAATCAGTATTTCTACTGTTTCCCAAAAAATTATATTTCATAATTTTACTTGGAATATTATAGCTCAAATCAATCCTCTTTAAAATAAATTGAGGTTCAAACACTTTCAACCTCTCTTTTCCATTCATATACAAATTCCATATTTCAAGTGGCAAAACACTTTGTTTCCATTTCTTTAATCCTTGTACTTACTCAATTATATTTCCACTTTGAAATCACTTTGTCTCACAAAACCAAGGCAATACAAGCCTTCAAAAACCGTGGTACATGGCCATTGAAACCATTATATATTTTTCCTTCTAAATCAACTAAGTTCCATTCATGTTTTTACACAAACAAAACCATTAAAATTCCTCCAAAAACCGTGAACACTTGGTCTTTGAAACCAATCCATCTTTTCTTTTTCCTTTCCTTTCTAATCATTCAATTTTACCATTCATGAAAATTTTAGTTTGGAAACACCTATTTTGAGGTGTTGAGGCCGAAACCCTCATGGTCATTGGAACCAAAAATTTATTTTCCTTTCTTCATCAAATCATGGCATACATGTATATATTTATCATATCATATAATCAAGCATACCTTAAAGTAATAAAATCACATAAAGCATGCAAAGACGAATAAATAATTTAAAGCACATAAATACCCACACATAATTACACAACTAATGATATGAACCCTCACATGGATTCACCATCCATCAAATACAAGATTCATCTCTCACCACCATACTTGGTTGGTGAGATGGATCTCCCTCTTACCTCTTGAAGAACCTCCCAAGCTCCTTGTTTTGCTCCTTGAGTAAGTGATTCATGTAACGTCCTTTTTTGGAAGGAAACGTCACATTGTCAATTACAATGCGGAAATAAAATTTTATAAGTTAAGACCCGGTTCATTTTAATATAATATATATTTACTTGATTATAGTTATGTAATTAAATTGGTGAATATTTTTTTTTTGTTACAATAATAATAACAATAGTTAATAAACACAGTGACGAAACATAAATGGAAATAAAGAATAAAAACAGGGGTAAAGCGTACATTGGAATTAACATTGCATATTCATATATATATTTATCAATCTATTTGGTTACAAAGCCTGATATATCAAAAAGTAAAACTATATCTGCCCCAAAAGATTATACATACACATCCCTACGGTATCAGAAATATACAGCCCACCACAAAAGACATCAGGCCCCCAAAAAAAAAACATTGGTAGCCATCAGTAGTTATCATCAATATCAGTCCCTCAGATGATGAGGAATCGTATCAGGATCCTCTACAGGATCCTCCGAGGTCATCCTCGGGGACCTCCTCGGGGTCTTCCTCATCCGAGGAAACCTCCATAGGAGCCACAGAGCTACGGGACGGGGCCTGAGCTGTGGAATCAAAAGAGTCCTCCTATGGGATGTAGAAGCGATTACCCCAACTCTCCCGTATAGGAAGATAAAATTCCAAACGTAGGCTGATACAGCAGATGAAGATCGGTGTCTCGTGACGCCTCCAGGCCAAAGCTAACGACACGTCACGAGATAGACACAGCGATCGGAATTCAGGTTAATGTGCCAGCACTCTGGCCCTCCTAGGAAGGTCAAACGCACATCTCCCAGAAATCCGCGCATGCGTGCCTCCATGCTCTACGATAGTCATTAATCGAGATCAGGCCAAAAGCCAGGGAAATCGGGAGCTTCCGTTTCCTTGCAGTCGTCTTCGATGAGACACAATATATAGACGAACAGTAATTGGAAAGACAGAAAAGAGGTAAGACATCCTACCATCATTACCAATTATAGCAATAAGAAACAAAATGGCGCAAAGCGCCCACATAGCATTTTTGACAGAAATAATGACAATAAACATTAAGTAGCAGTAATAATCAACCAAGCAATTTCAAGCAGTTATATATATCAGTAATACAACAGTTCCAATTATAAGAATAATAAATGCCAAATAATTCATGGACCCACTATGCGCATGCATACAAAGTCAAAATCCTACTCCATGGAGCTAGACACAAGACATTAGGAGAGAATGATCAGGGAGACATGCCAGTATCTCGTCAGCCATAAAACAAGTGCTTTCTAGAAAATAATCAGTCATTTTGCGCAACAAGGCTTTATACAGTGGCATTCCCACAAGATCTTGTTATAGAACTATGCCACGGTCAGGATCGTCGGTGTGTTTGCATCGGTTTGTCCCATGGTCCAGAGGGGCTACCACTACCCCCTGTGAGACGCCCGCGCCCCGACGCCTCCAAGGTTAACTACAGGACCACACTTGTCTATTCGCACCCGCACTAAGGTATGATCATTGTAACATCCCGAAAATTCATTATTTTGTTAAAAACGATCATTTTATAATATTTGTAATTTTTATGAATTTTTGTGGAATTTTCTAGAGATGATGAATATTTTAATATATTCTTCGTTTTATGTGTGTGCTGAGTGGAGCCGGGAGAATAGAATATTTTCCCTGAAAATTTGGTAAACCTGATTTGTCAACGTGTCAACGGGGATCTTACTAAACCCGAGTCCAGCACGATTCTGAGGTCTACATTTTTGAGGTTTTATCTCGCTAGTGTAATAAATCATCTGTCAGAGGTATTTAATCAAGGAGACAAGCTTACTATGCACTTCGTAGAGAAGCGTGCGAAGCTTCTCAAGGAAGCTTCTTTGAATCATTTTTTATTATTTCTCTCTCCTCCCATTTTGTGCTGCACATTTGAATTAAGGGATCTAATTCATTCTTCATCCACACATTTTCCTCCTCCTGTACGTAGCACTCACTATTCACTCATCTTTCTCTCTTTCCATTTCTCCTTACAGCAGCACCATCCACCCACATTCATATTTTTATCCTCCAATACCGTCACACTCCTAGCACCATTTCGTGTTTGGAGAAACACCATATCTGAGGGAATCATCTTCAAAGTTCTACATTTTCTTCATCTTCGTTTTCCTCCACGGTTGAAGTTTAAAGATTGGAACTTTAAGGTAAAGTCCTTAGCTTTTTCCTCATCTCTCCTCATTTTCGTAACCCACTGTCATTTTGATGACATGGGTATCCATTTCAACACTTGATTCTGATTTTGGTGAGCTTGAATGTTCAAGGATCTCTTGGGAGCCGAAAACATAATTCTAACCAAAAAGGAGCTTGACCTTTCTTTGTGCTTCTCCAAGGTAAGAGGAAGACACTCCTCCTCAACCTCTCTTAGCATTTAGGAACGTCTGTGATTTGTGTTGAGGGTCTTTTACGCTTTTGTATGTTGTTTGTATTGTATATGTGCTATTTGATTGTTTGAGTTTTGAATGTATATATGTATATATATATAAGCTGGATGTATTGGAATGTGTAATATTGAAGGGAATGAGTTCTAATTTGTTCTCGGATAGTTACGATGTTGAGCCCAGAATTTGGAAACTTCATGTGGAAATTAGTAATAGTATGAAATCTGGCCAAACTCGTCGAATACAATAACCTGATCTTTTGGTGATATGTTAAAATCCGTCGAGTAAGGACTCATGGCCAAACCTGTCGAACGTGATAACCTAATCACTTAGTAAAATGTTAAAATCCGTCGAGTAAGGACTCATGGCCAAACCTGTCGAATTTGATATCCTAATTAATTAGTAAAATGTTAAAATCCATCGAGTATGGACTTCTGGCCAAACCTGTCGAATTTGATATCCTAATTACTTAGTGAAATGTTAAAACCCGTCGAGTAAGGACTCATGGCCAAACCTGTCGAATTTGATATCCTAATTACTTAGTGAAATGTTAAAACCCGTCGAGTAAGGACTCATGGCCAAACACGTTTCGAATTTGATATCCTAATTACTTAGTGAAATGTTAAAATCCGTCAGTATGGACTTACGGCCAAACACTCGTCGAATTTGATATCTTGATCACTTAGTAAAATGTTAAGATCTGTCGAGTTTAGACTTCTGACCATTTCCGTCGAATGTCAAAACCCGTCGAGTTTAGGCTTCTGACCATTTCCGTCGAATGTCAAAACCCGTCGAGTTTAGATTTCTGACCACCAAACACAAAGTGAAAATCCGTCGAGTTTAGATCTTTGGCCAGTAGACAAAATGTCAAAATCCGTCGAGTATGAACCCTGATCATGCCCGTCGAGATTGATCTTCCGACCAAAACCCGTCGAATAGAGTCCCTGGACACTTAGGAGAAACTGCCCCAAAGTTAATAATCGTCGAATTTGAGAGACAATGCCTGTCGAGTAGATGAATTTCTCCAGACCCATCGAAATTATAGATTTCGACCAGTGTTCGTCGGTTCGACACTTGGGAGATTTTCTCCAACGTCGACATCTATACCCGTCGAATTGAGGCTTTTGCTGACCATCTGGAGGGTTCGACAGTTTTGATCCTCGTCCGACAGAACCCCCATCCGACAGAAAATGATTTCTTGCCAATCCTATTATAAAATGTTTTCCCCATTCTTTCCTCCTCCTGTTACATTATTATTCGTCGAATGGCAGCTTCAATTATTCATAAAACGTATTGTCCTTGTCGAATTCAAAAGTATACCTATCACCCAACACCTAGTAATTGAAATCTGTGACTCAGTTTGTGATTCCGACCGTGTATTTTCCTGGACCCAAAACCTTGGGACTAATAGAGGAATATTGATTATAAATAAATGGGATGACTAGAAATTACTTAGGGATGCATAAACAGGGAAGAACATGAGAGTGTGAGATTTTGAGATCTTAGAATAACCTTCTAAGGGCATATGAATAAATTACCTAAGAGGATTTAAGTTAACTAAGAGAATTCCTTTAGAGACAAACTCTGTAAGTAAAGCTAAACCTAAGCAAGAATTCATAATACGCTTTAAAAAGGTATTGATTTATTTAACGACAATATTATGCTATTGTGGGTCCATGTGGGAGACCATTGATTGTATTAATTCTTACTTTGGCAAATTGTGACATATGATGGAATAGTATGTAATAATGATCATACATGATTATGCATAGAGTCTGTATGCATTGTGATTGTCCGTTGAATTTGTCGTAAGGCCTAGTTGCCTAGGAGTTGAACACACCTTAGTGCGGGTGCGAATAGACAAGTGGGGTCCTGTAGTTGGCCTTGAGGCGTTGGGGCGCGGGTGTCTCACAAAGGGCGGTGGTAGCCCTCGGGACCGTGAGACAAACCGATGCAAACGCACCAACGATCTGACCGGCACGAGTCCTATATCGAGATCTTGTGAGAATCTTTCTTTGTATAAAGCCTTGTTGCGCAAAATAGTGATTATTTTACGGAAAGCACTTGTTTTTATGGTGACGAGAGATTGGCATGTCTCCTGATCATTCTCTCTCGAGTGTTTTGTGTCTAGCTCCATGGAGTAGGATCTTGATTATTGAGGGCTCATGTGTATAGAGTCGTGCATTATTTGCAATTATCATTATTATGGTTTGGCATTGATATATTGTTGATATACCCATGTACTGAAGGCTGTTTGCTTGATCATAAATGCTCTTGAATGTCTATTACTATTCTTGTTGTTGTAAATGCTATGTGGGCGCTTTGTGCCGTTTGGTTTCTTGATGCTATAATTGGTAATGACGGAAGGATGTCTTACCTCTTTTCCTTCTGTCTCTCCATTCTGTTTATACGTACATTGCGTCTCATCGAAGACAACCGTGAGAAGCAGGAAGCTCCCAACTTCCCTGGTTTTTGGCCTTATATCGGCGAGCGACTACGAGAAGACTATGGAGCCCCGTACGCCTGATTTTTGGGAGATGTACGTACGATTTTCTTAGGAGGGCAGTCTTTGGTATATCAACTATAGTTACGAAATTTGTGTCTACACGGGAGATGTCTCGATATCACTAGCCTGGAGGTGCCACGACCGCACTTTGTCTTCACTGTTTGTATTAGCCTACGTTTGGAGTTTCGGCCTACCGATACGCGAGATGTGGGGCGTCGTTACTTCACTCGAGAGAGGACTCTTTTGTTCTACTGCTCGGGCCCCGTCCGTGTCTCTGCTATTCCTATGGTGATTTCCTCGATGATGAGGAAGATCACGAGGAAGATCCCGAGGAAGTCCACGAGGACGACCCGAAGAGGACCACGAAGAGGATCGACACGATTCCTCCTCACTTGAGGGATTGATGTTACTCGTAGCTCCGAAGGCTACCGGTATTTCATTTTGGGGGCCGATGTTTTGTTTGTAGTGAATTTGTAAATTCTGATACCGTGGGGATGTGTATGTAATACTTTGGGGGCAGGTATAGCTTTGTCTTTTTGATGTACCAGGCTTGTAACTAAATGTTTTGATAACTTATATATACATATATATGATGAGCCAGATGTTAATTCCTATGTATGTTTTACTTCTTTTTGATCTTTTATTCCCATTGATGTCTCGTCAACATGGTTATTAATTAATTTTAAAAAAAAAGTATATATATAATATAACCGCCAATTAAAATACCCAACTATAATCTAGTGAATATACGCGTCTTATTAAAATGAACCGGGTCTCAACTCACCTAATTTTATTTCTGCATTGTAATCGACCATGTGGCGTTCCCTTGGGAGGGTGTTACATTTTTGGTATCAGAGCCGGTTTATGTTTCTTTGGGTCTTGTGGTTGAGTATGTCTTGTTTGTGCTGTGTGTTCTCTGAATGGTATTCGTAAAGGAGTAATGTTTGGTATTCTTAGTGAATGCAACTGACTTTTCTGTGTTTTCAGATAATCTGAATATAAGAAAGTGAGATGGCACGAAGGGAAAACATGGCAGCAGCTATTACAGCGATGCAAAGGATGGCTGAGGTCATCGCACAACAAACTGAGCAAGCCGCACAATGACAAGAGAGAGTTACGCAACAACAAGAGCGAGCTGCTCAACAGTTAGAGGCTACTGCTGATGCTCAGAATTTAGCAGAGTTTCGACGCCATAATCCTCCTCAATTTAAGGGAGAATTTGATCCAGGACAAAGCTAGTCTGTGGATCAAGGAGTTGGAGAAGGTATTTCGAGGAATGAATTGCGGCGAGGGTAAGAAGGTGGATTATGCTACTTTTATCTTTGGTAGGCAACGCCGAGAACCGGTGGAACGGAGTGCGGAGGATGCTAGAAGCGCGACCGAGAGGTTACTTGGGAGTTGTTCAAAGAAAAGTTCTTGGACAAGTATTTTCCTGCGAATGCAAGGCATGCGAAGGAGTCGGAATTCCTTAACTGCGACAGGGGAATATGGTGATTTGTTAGCGAGTACGCAGCGAGATTCGAAAACTTGTCACGGTTTTCGACCTACTTTCGAGAACCAACCGGATGAGGCTTGGAAGTGCCGAAGATTCACGGAAGGATTGAGGTACGGCGAGGAAAGCTGTGATCACCTTGAGGATCAATGAATTCTCTGGCTCGCCGGATACTGGCTTTGTGATGTAGAGGCTCTGGAGCAATCTAGAGATATGAGGAATAGAAACTTTGGGCTGCGAGATTCCGGAGAGGCGGCAATACGGTGCTAACCGCTTCCCGGAAGAAGCCATACTCTCGACCAACGGAAGTCACCAACAAGCCATGGGTGGAAGTTCAAGTGGAGGTTCTAGTGGGAGCCGGATGGCCAAAACTTGGCATACCCCTCCAAATGCGGAAGTGTGGAAAAGATCATCGACAAGGATTGTCCTATCAAAGGGATTATCGTTTTCGATGTGGGAAACCTGGACACATCTGAGGCGCAATCAAGCGAAGGTCGAACCCTCAATGAATGTTGCGAAAGCCAAGAAACCACAATTTGGAGGACGAGTTTACACTATGAGCGGAGGCTGAAGCCTCCGAATCCGAAGATTTGATACGGGGAGAAGGCATCATAGAAGGTAATCTTTTAAGCTGTCTTGTATGACTCGGGGCAACCCATTCTTTTATATCGTATATTTGTGTGCAAAAAGCGAGTCTACTGTGTCGTCCTTACCTTTTGACTTAACTGTTTCTACCCCCACCGATAAACCGGTAGTTACTACCAAAGTTTGTCTAAACGCGTCCATTGATTGTTGAAGGTCGATCCTTTTTGGTCGATCGATTTGTTTACCTCTTTCCCAATTAGATATTATCCTAGGGATGGATTTGGTTGTCTTCTAACCATGTTCGTTAGGACATTCCCGAGAAAGACCATAGTTTTTCCCATAAATGAGAATTCTAGATTTTTGACGGCCAACCGAGTTCAAGCTCTCTTGAAAGAAGGAGCTCACGGATACATGCTACTCTTGTCTTCTTTGAAAATCGAGAACGAGGTTGATGTGGACACAATTCAGTGGTGAATGAGTTTCGAAGTCTTTCACGAGAGTGTGCCTGGTTTACCACCGGCTCGAGAGATAGAGTTTGCTATCGACTTAAATGCGGGAGCTGGTCTGTGTCTATAACACCGCACTTAGGATGGCACCAACAGAGTTAGCCGAGCTAAAGAAACAGACTAGAAGAGCTTTTGGAAAAGCAATTTGTCAGGCCAAGTGTGTCACCATGGGGAGCACCAAGTCTTTGTTAGTTCGCAAGAAGGATGGCACCTCAAGGTTATGTGTGGACTATCGGCAGCTGAACAAAGTGACGATTAAGAACAAATATCCACTCCCGAGGATTGACGACTTGATGGACCAACTGAAGGGAGCGGCATTGTTTTCCAAGATTGATCTGCGATCTGGGTATCATCAGATACGAGTGAAGACAGAGGATGTGCCCAAGACTACTTTTCGCACCCGATACGGTCACTACGAGTATTTGGTGATGCCGTTTGGCGTGACGAATGCACCAGCTATCTTCATGGACTATATGAACCGAATCTTTCGACCTTACTTGGATAAATTCGTTGTGGTCTTCATTGATGACATTCTGGTATACTCTCAAAATCGGGAGGACCATGCTGAACACCTCAGTATAGTTCTTCAGATTCTGAAGGAGAAGGAATTGTATGCCAAATTGTCAAAATGTGAATTTTGGCTGGAAGAAGTCAAGTTTCTAGGTCATGTGATCTCAAAGAGTGGGATTGCTGTGGATCCATCGAAAGTGGAGGCAGTACTGCGATGGGAAAGGCCGAAGTCAGCAACAGAGATTCGAAGCTTCGTGGGTTTAGCGGGATATTACCGGAGGTTCATTGAGGATTCTCCAAGATTGGGCCACTTACACAACTCACAAGGAAAAACCAAACTTTTGAGTGGACCGACACAATTTGTGAGCGAAGTTTCCAAGAGTTGAAGAATCGACCGACTACCTCACCAGGTGTTAGTGCTACGATCTCGAATGAATAGTTTGAAGTGTCTTGTGACGCTTCATACCAAGGGCTAGGATCGTACTTATGCAACATGGAAGAGTGGTGGCTTATGCTTTAAGGCGGTTGCGAGTGCACGAGAAGAATTATCCGACGCACGACACGGGAGCTAGCGGTGTAGTTTTTACTACGAAAATATGGAGGCATTTTCTCTACGAGCAACGTTCGACATTTTCGGTGATCACAAGAGTCGAAGTATTTGTATGATCGAAGGAGTTGAACATGAGGCAACAGAGGTGGTTAGAATTCTACGAAGGATTACGATTTCCAACTTTTGTATCATCTGGCAAGGCAAATGTTGTGGCGGACGCTCTAAGTAGGAAGATGATCGGTGTCTCCTTACGATGATCAAGGAAAAGGATCTAATAGAGTAATTCGAGAGATGTATGGTCTTTTGTGAAGTTAGAACCTGGAAAGATTTGCATGAATATGGTTACCATCTCGAGCGAGTTGATGGACGACATAAGAAAAAGCGAGAAGAAGGACAAATTCTTGCAAGAAGTGAGGGAACGGATGAAGCAAGGAAATGAAACAGAGTTTGCGAGAGGAACGGATGGAATTTTGAGATTCCATGGGAGAGTTTGTGTCCCTCGGAATCAAGAACTTAGAGAATACATCATTAATCATTCTCACACAAGCCAACCGAGTATGCACCGGGCATGACGAAGATGTATCAAGACTTGAAGAAGTTGTTCGGTGGCACGGAATGAAGAGTGACGTTACTAGACGTGTATCTACTTGTCTGGTTTGTCAAAAAGCTAAAGTGGAACATTAGAGACCAGCAGGATTGCTGCAACCGTTATCTATTCCGGAATGGAAGTGGGACAGTATTGCAATGGACTTTGTAGTCGGATTACCAAGGACAAGAAAAGGTCATGATTCGATTTGGGTAATTGTGGACCGACTCACGAAATCAGCACATTTTCTTCCGATCGACATCAAGTACAAGCTAGAGAGATTGACTCGATTTATATTGGAGAGATTGTGGGCGCACGATGTGCCTACAAGTATTGTTTCGGATAAAGATCCGAGGTTTACTTCAAATTTACGGGAGAGTTTGCAAGAAACATTGGGGACAAAATTACGACTTAGTTCTGCTTATCATCCATGACCGACGGTCAGTCGGAGAGAACAATCCAATCTTTGGAAGATTTGCTTAGAGCTTGCACCATAGAGCAAACTGGGAGTTGGGATGACATTCTACCCTTGATAGAATTCACCTACAACAACAGTTATCATTCGAGCATAGGGATGGCACCCTATGAAGCTCTGTATGGACGACGATGTCGAACACCTATGTGTTGGTACCAAGACGGCGAGCGCCTTACTATTGGACCCGAGATTATACAACAGACAACTGAGAAGGTTAAAATGATTCAGGAAAAGATGAGGACGGCTCAGAGTCGACAAAAGAGTTATGCAGACCGAAGGAGAAAACCTCTTGAGTTTGAGGAAGGTGAGCATGTATTCCAGAAAGTCACACCTACGACTGGGGTGGGCCGGGCTTTAAAATCTAGAAAACTCACTCCTAAATTCCTTGGACCATACCAAATCATTGGTCGCGGAGGTCCTGTAGCATACCAAATATCCTTACCTCCTTTTCTTTCAAACATTCATAACGTTTTCCATGTGTCACAACTTCAGAAATACCTTCCTGACCCAAGTCATATCATAGCACCAGATACAGTACAACTAAAAGAAAACTTAACTTATGAGACGTCTCCTATAAGAATCAAGGATAGCAGGATAAAGCAATTAAGAGGCAAGGAGATCGTATTGGTGAAAGTGATCTGGAACGAGGTGACTGGAGATGCAACCTGGGAGTTGGAAGACAAGATAAGAGAGCAATACCCACAGTTATTCTAAGGTATGCAAATTTCGAGGACGAAATTTCTTTTTAGAAGGGGAGTGTTGTAACATCCCGAAAATTCATTATTTTGTTAAAAACAATCATTTTATAATATTTGTAATTTTTATGAATTTTTGTGGAATTTTCTAGAGATGATGAATATTTTAATATATTCTTCGTTTTATGTGTGTCTTTGAGTAGAGGGAGAATAGAATATTTTCCCTGAAGTAGTAAACCTTGGAATTTGTCAACGTGTCAACGGGGATCTTACTAAACCCGAGTCAGTACACGTTTACAAGGTCTACATTTTTGAGGTTTTATCGCTAATGTAATAAATCATCTGTCGAGGTATTTAATCAAGGAGACAAGCTTACTATGCACTTCGTAGAGAAGCGTGCGAAGCTTCTCAAGGAAGCTTCTTTGAATCATTTTTTATTATTTCTCTCTCCTCCCATTTTGTGCTGCACATTTGAATTAAGGGATCTAATTCATTCTTCATCCACACATTTTCCTCCTCTTGTACGTAGCACTCACTATTCACTCATCTTTCTCTCTTTCCATTTTTCCTTACAGCAGCACCATCCACCCACATTCATATTTTTATCCTCCAATACCGTCACACTCCTAGCACCATTTCGTGTTTGGAGAAACACCATATCTGAGGGAATCATCTTCAAAGTTCTACATTTTCTTCATCTTCGTTTTCCTCCACGGTTGAAGTTTAAAGGTTGGAACTTTAAGGTAAAGTCCTTAGCTTTTTCCTCATCTCTCCTCATTTTCGTAACCCACTATCATTTTGATGACATGGGTATCCATTTCAACACTTGATTCTGATTTTGGTGAGCTTGAATGTTCAAGGATCTCTTGGGAGCTGAAAACATAATTCTGACCAAAAAGGAGCAGCCTTTCTTTGTGCTTCTCCAAGGTAAGAGGAAGACACTCCTCCTCAACCTCTCTTAGCATTTAGGAACGTCTGTGATTTGTGTTGAGGGTCTTTCTGCTTTTGTATGTTGTTTGTATTGTATATGTGCTATTTGATTGTTTGAGTTTTGAATGTATATATGTATATATATATATAACTGGATGTATTGGAATGTGTAATATTGAAGGGAATGAGTTCCAATTTGTTCTCGGATAGTTACGATGTTGAGCCCAGAATTTGGAAACTTCATGTGGAAATTAGTAATAGTATGAAATCTGGCCAAACTCGTCGAATACAATAACCTGATCTTTTGGTGATATGTTAAAATCCGTCGAGTAAGGACTCATGGCCAAACCTGTCGAACGTGATAACCTAATCACTTAGTAAAATGTTAAAATCCGTCGAGTAAGGACTCATGGCCAAACCTGTCGAATTTGATATCCTAATTAATTAGTAAAATGTTAAAATCCGTCGAGTATGGACTTCTGGCCAAACCTGTCGAATTTGATATCCTAATTACTTAGTGAAATGTTAAAACCCGTCGAGTAAGGACTCATGGCCAAACCTGTCGAATTTGATATCCTAATTACTTAGTGAAATGTTAAAACCCGTCGAGTAAGGACTCATGGCCAAACCTGTCGAATTTGATATCCTAATTACTTAGTGAAATGTTAAAATCCGTCGAGTATGGACTTCTGGCCAAACCTGTCGAATTTGATATCTTGATCACTTAGTAAAATGTTAAAATCCGTCGAGTTTAGACTTCTGACCATTTCCGTCGAATGTCAAAACCCGTCGAGTTTAGGCTTCTGACCATTTCCATCGAATGTCAAAACTCGTCGAGTTTAGATTTCTGACCACCAAACACAAAGTGAAAATCCGTCGAGTTTAGATCTTTGGCCACTAGACAAAATGTCAAAATCCGTCGAGTATGAACCCTGATCATGCCCGTCGAGATTGATCTTCCGACCAAAACCCGTCGAATAGAGTCCCTGGACACTTAGGAGAAACTGCCCCAAAGTTAATAATCGTCGAATTTGAGAGACAATGCCTGTCGAGTAGATGAATTTCTCCAGACCCGTCGAAATTATAGATTTCGACCAGTGTTCGTCGGTTCGACACTTGGGAGATTTTCTCCAACGTCGACATCTATACCCGTCGAATTGAGGCTTTTGCTGACCATCTGGAGGGTTCGACAGTTTTGATCCTCGTCCGACAGAACCCCCATCCGACAGAAAATGATTTCTTGCCAATCCTATTATAAAATGTTTTCCCCATTCTTTCCTCCTCCTGTTACATTATTATTCGTCGAATGGCAGCTTCAATTATTCATAAAACGTATTGTCCTTGTCGAATTCAAAAGTATACCTATCACCCAACACCTAGTAATTGAAATCTGTGACTCAGTTTGTGATTCCGACCGTGTATTTTCCTGGACCCAAAACCTTGGGACTAATAGAGGAATATTGATCATAAATAAATGGGATGACTAGAAATTACTTAGGGATGCATAAACAGGGAAGAACATGAGAGTGTGAGATTTTGAGATCTTAGAATAACCTTCTAAGGGCATATGAATAAATTACCTAAGAGGATTTAAGTTAACTAAGAGAATTCCTTTAGAGACAAACTCTGTAAGTAAAGCTAAACCTAAGCAAGAATTCATAATACGCTTTAAAAAGGTATTGATTTATTTAACGACAATATTATGCTATTGTGGGTCCATGTGGGAGACCATTGACTGTATTAATTCTTA
The DNA here is from genome assembly GCA_029884595.1 of Ormosia semicastrata. Taxonomy (NCBI): domain Eukaryota; kingdom Viridiplantae; phylum Streptophyta; class Magnoliopsida; order Fabales; family Fabaceae; genus Ormosia; species Ormosia semicastrata. The sequence goes on from JAQQTO010000060.1 coordinate 74,152,232, forward strand.
CTTTGGCAAATTGTGACATATGATGGAATAGTATGTAATAATGATCATACATGATTATGCATAGAGTCTGTATCCATTGTGATTGTCCGTTGGACTGTCGTAAGGCCTAGTTGCCTAGGAGTTGAACACATCTTAGTGCGGGTGCGAATAGACAAGTGGGGTCCTGTAGTTGGCCTTGAGGGCGTTGGGGCGCGGGTGTCTCACAAAGGGCAGTGGTAGCCCCTCTGGACCGTGAGACAAACCGATGCAAACGCACCAACGATCCTGACTGGCCACAGTCCTATATCGAGATCTTGTGAGAATGCTGCTGTATAAAGCCTTGTTGCGCAAAATGACTGATTATTTTTTGGAAAGCACTTGTTTTTATGGCTGACGAGATACTGGCATGTCTCCCTGATCATTCTCTCCGAGTGTTTTGTGTCTAGCTCCATGGAGTAGGATCTTGATTATTGAGGGCTCATGTGTATAGAGTTCGTGCATTATTTGTAATTATCATTATTATGGTTTGGCATTGATATATTGTTGATATACCCATGACTGCCTGGAACTGTTTGCTTGATCATAACTGCTCTTGAATGTCTATTACTATTACTGTTGTTGTAAATGCTATGTGGGCGCTTTGTGCCGTTTGGTTTCTTAATGCTATAATTGGTAATGACGGAAGGATGTCTTACCTCTTTTCCTTCCTGTCTCTCCATTCCTGTTTATCTGTACATTGCGTCTCATCGAAGACAACCGTGAGGAACCGGAAGCTCCCAACTTCCCTGGTTTTTGGCCTTATATCGACTGAGCGACTACGAGAAGACTATGGAGCCCCGTACGCACGATTTTTGGGAGATGTACGTCTGATTTTCTTAGGAGGGCAGTCTTTGGTATATCAATTATAGTTCGAACGCCGTGTCTACACGGAGATGTCTCGATATCACTAGCCTGGAGGCGCCACGAACCGCTTTGTCTTCACCTGTTTGTATTAGCCTACGTTTGGAGTTTCGGCTACCGATACGCGAGATGTGGGCGATCGTTACTTCACCCGAGAGAGGACTCTTTTCGTTCTACGCCTCGGCCCCGTCCCGTGTCTCTGCTATTCCTATGGTGATTTCCTCTGATGATGAGGAAGATCCTGAGGAAGATCCCGAGGAAGTCCCTGAGGATGACCCCGAAGAGGACCCTGAAGAGGATCCTGACACGATTCCTCCTCACTTGAGGGATTGATGTTACTCGTAGCTACTGAAGGCTACCAGTATTTCATTTTGGGGGCCCGATGTTTTGTTTGTAGTGGGCTGTAAATTCTGATACCGTGGGGATGTGTATGCAATACTTTGGGGGCAGGTATAGCTTTGTCTTTTTGATGTACCAGGCTTGTAACTAAATGTTTTGATAACTTATATATACATATATATGATGAGCCAGATGTTAATTCTTATGTATGTTTTACTTCTGTTTGATCTTTTATTCCCATTGATGTCTCGTCAACATGGTTATTAATTAATTTTTAAAAAAAAAGTATATATATAATATAACCGCCAATTAAAATACCCAACTATAATCTAGTGAATATACACGTTTTATTAAAACGAACCGGGTCTCAACTCACCTAATTTTATTTCTGCATTGTAATCGACCATGTGGCGTTCCTTTGGGAGGGGCGTTACAATCATCTCCTAGGCAACTCGGCCTTAACAAAGTCCACGGACATTTACAATGCATTCAGACTCTATACATAATCATGTATGATCATTATTACATACAATTCCACAATATGCCACAATTGGCCGAAGCAAGAATCAACACAAACGTTGGTCACTCACATGGACCCACAATATCATAATATTAGAATTAAATGAATTAATGCATTTTTAAGGTGTATTATGAATTCTTGCTTAGGTTTAGCTTTTCTTACAAAGTTTGTCTCTAAAGGAATTCTCTTAATTAATTCAATCCTCTTAGGTAATTTATTCACATACACTTAGACGGTTATTCTAAGATCTCAAAGTCTTACACTCTCTTGTTCTTACCCTAATTAAAATTATCCTAAGTCTTATGAAAATTCCATTATTGGTTCTTTAAAATTTATGAATCTCTATAATTTAATTTTCCAATTTGCTAATTCTTGCATCCTATTACCATTAATTTAATCACTAGGTGTTAGGTGATAAATTAAAATTTTGGATTTCGACGGAGAAAATGTATCTAGTGTACAATTGTGAGGCTACCTTTCAACGAAAAATAATATGACCGACTGATGAAAGATGTCAGTCATAAGGTGATTTGGTGACAGAAATGGCTGAGTTACAATTTTGATAAGAAGGGCAAAAATTAATTTCTGTCGAATGAAGATTCTATCGAATGGAGATAAAAAACTGTCGAATATACTAGAAGGTTAGCAGAAATCCTAATTCGATGGATGGGTGTTGACGTTGGGGAAATCTTCCAAGTGTTGAACCCACGAAAGTACTATATGGTCAGAAATTCTAATTCGACGGATATTGACATTGGAGAAGTTTCTCTACTAAATGGTCAGAAATGCTAACTCGATGAATATTGACATTGGGGAAGTTTCTCTACTAAATGGTCAGAAATTCTAACTCGATGGATTTGGAGAATTTTCTCTACTAAAGGGTCAGAAATTCTAACTCGTCGGATATTGACATTCTAACTCGACGGATATTGACATTGGAGAAGTTTCTCTACTAAATAGTCAGGAATTCTAACTCGACGGATGTTGACATTGTACAAATTGGTCAGAAGTTCAAATTCGACGGATATTGACATTGTACTAAATGGTTAGAAGTTCAAATTTGACGGATATTGACATTGTACTAAATGGTCAGAAATTCTAACTGTTCCAATTGTTCACAAGGAATCCCCAAATTTTGGGCCTCAAAACTGTGGCCATCCGAGAACCAATCCGACATCATTTTCTTCCATGTTATACATTCCAATCCATTCAGATACATCTATATACACAAACAAACAATCTAATAGCACAAACACATTATAAATAACATGCAAACAAAGGATAACCCTCAATAGGGTTTCCTCACAATCAATCACAGACAAGGTTTCTAAATGCTAATAGGGGTTGAGGAGGAGTGTCTTCCTCTTACTTGAGAGAAGCACAAAGAAAGGATGCTCCTTTTTGCTTAGAAATTTCGTTCTTCACCACCACCAAAACCTTGGGTGTTCAAATCCACAAAACCAAAGTCAAAGAGTGGAAATGGCATCCATAGTCACCAATGTGACCATGGACCACGAAAATGGGGAGAAAAGGAGAAGAAAGTTGAGAGCTTTGCCTTAAAGCTTGAAGCTTTGATGTTGGCTGTGGAACACGAAAATTAAGAAGCCAGGAGGAGTCCCACAAAAGGAAAGCTTGAAGATGGAGAGGGGAAACAATGGTCTCTATTGGGTTGAGCAAAGGAAGCTTGAAATCAACAATGGTGGTTGTGGGTGTGTGCAGCCGTGTGAAGAAGAGAGAAAGGAGAAAGAGAGCAGACGTGAGGGAGAGAAAATGAGAGAAGTGAAAATGAAATATCCCTCTTAGCCAACCGTGCAGCACCAAAAAGGAAGGAGAGAGAAAAGTGGTTGGGAAGGAAGCTTCCTAGAAGCTTCCCTCAAAGCTTCCTTGAGAAGCTTCACGCGCTTCTCGATAAAGTGAATAGTAAGCTTGTTCCCTTAATTAAATACATCTGACAGATGATTAATTATACTGTTAGAATTATTTTCCCAGTGAATAAAAGTTACAGTTGATGAAAATAATATTTTATTATTCATCAAATGATTTTATGATACAATGATTTTATTCATCAGATAAAATCTCGTAAATTGTGCTCGACCTCGGGTTTAGTAAGATCCCCCATCGACGTCTCCACAGTTCAAAGTTTACCAGCCTCAGGAAAAATATTCTATTTTCCCGGCTTCACTCAGCGCGCAAGCAAAATGAGAAATATATTAAAATATTCGACGTCTCCGAAAAAATCCAGAAAAATTTCCAAAAATTATAAATATTATAAAATGATTATTTATAATTAAATAAGTGAATTTTCGGGATGTTACAATTCACCACCAAAAGCTTCTTAAACACAAAATAAAATACAAGTTTATTAGCATATTAAGCTTGAACAAGGAGAACCATGGATCAAACATGGCTTAGAACATGAAAATAAGACAAGCAGTGAAGTTTCCTTACACTTCACCTCAAAAACCTAGAACTTGAACTTGAAGAAAGTCCTTGAAGATGAAAGATTTAGAGCTTGGACTTAACCACAAAGGTTCTTGGATTGATATAAGGATGCAAGATATGTGGTTGTTCAAAATTATAGAGTGATGGAAGGCAATTTAGTTGCTTTGGCCGAAACTCACTTGAAGGGAGAGGAGAGAAATTTTTTGTAAAAGCTTTAGGTTTTTGGAGAAGACAAAGATGAATAATGAAGTGGTCTTAAAATTTTCCTATGGCCTTAAGCCATCAAAAATCGTCCCCCCCTCTTGTACTCTCAATGAGTAACAAATTTTACTAGCCACCATTTTGGGCATTGTTAGCCATTGATTAGATCAATGGTTAATATTAATGTAGCTTCTAAGTATAGCTTCTATATTGATAAGACTAAATCTAGGCCATTGGATCTTTCTCCTTAAAATCGTAGCCATTAGATGCATCTCCAAAATGAAGGGTCAAGATCTCCTCTTCATACTTTACATCCAAAGGTCACAAATGGTCCTAGCCACTTTGTAAGACCAATCTCCACCCTTGATTAAATCAATGGTGGATATCCAAAGGCTTCAACATTAAGCTTGCTTCCTATTGGTCCGTCATAAAGTCGTCATAACCACTAATGTTGACTAAGTAGCATAATATTTATTTTTATCTGCTATTACCTTACGGACACAGTTAATTGTAGTTTTTATCGCCCGATAATTAAATACAATATAAAACACAGTAAAAGAAAATTTCCAAAATTGTTTTCGGTTTCGGGTTTAGTAAGATCTCCCGTCCTCGTCTCAAAAGTATAGAATTTTCTAGCTCCGAAAAGTTTTTCACTTTTCTGGCCTCGCCTGGGCCCACTTACTGAGCCCCACAACAGCCCAAGAATAATATTAAAATAATCAAAAAAATATAAAAAATCTCATAATAAACCACAAAATCATAAAAATTATAAGACTTATGAAAATCAAATTAGATTAACAAAAAGAATTAAGAATTAATAGCAATAATTAAATTACTATAGATTCTCCTTGGCCTGAAAATTATTATTTTTTTGACACGGAATAAATCACACAAAATGATCAAATATATTCACGGAATACTCAAAATAATTTTACAGTGCACAGAAATCACTAAACAGTAGAATTCTGTTATTACTGTCAAATAGTTAGAAAATTTGGGGTGTTACAAATTTCCCAATTTAGTATCTAATATCTGCTTTTCAAAAAGTACTATTAGTAACTAGTCATTTAAAGAAATATAAAAATGATAAGATTGTAAACAATTATTACCATTACCGATTAGGTATTTAAATGCTCCAAAACTTTTGACAATGTAATTATAATTCATTTCAAACACTCTTCAATATTATATTTTCTTTTATCATTTAAAAAATAAAAATTGTGACTTGACAGGCTTCTCACTATATAATTATACAACTATATTTTTCTTACCATATTTTTCTCTTACATCACTTTTTACGTTACTCTCTATAACTTAATCATATCACTTTTTTCCTATCACTTTCTATCACTTAATCACAATAATTCAATATAAGTGTAAAAAGTGGTGTTTGTCCAAAAATGATGTAGGAGCATCATTTGTTATAATTATAATTCACTTAAAAACACTTTTTGATGAATACGCTAGTATATAAAATTGAATTGTCAAATGATTTTTGGTTGACCGAAAATTTTGAACTATCATACTTCGAAAGCAAAACCATCCCAAGTTCCAACACTAATAAATTCAGTATTTGGTTATTGTTTGTTGTCTCTTTTCAACGAAAATTCTTGTATACACACAAGTGTATCATACACATATTGATATGGAGTGAGATCCACCCCATAATGAGACCCATCTCACGTGAGTCTTTGTATACAAGAATTTCTCCTTTTTTTAATCTCTTTACCTACAATACTCCTCCCCTCTCTCCTCTTGTAGGGTCTCTTTGTACCCTGCTCTCTCTTCTATCTCCTTCATATCCTTCCTTTGGCAACTAGAGTTTTACTCTCTGTTCCTTTTTCTTTGCTATCTTCTTCATCTTCGCTCTCTTCTATTCGTGTCTTCTAAATATGTCTAACATGATGAAGTTTGTCCAATATAACACAATGGAGTTCTTCTATTTCAGCATGCTTCCTTTACCACCATAGAGTTGCATCGTCGGTGAGGTAAAAAGAATAAGCATGCTAGTATAAGAGAACCTCCCAAAATCTTTATGGTTTTCCCTATAATGGCCTCATTTATTTATAGTTATTCCACTCTCTCAACGAGATGGTGGAGGTGTTTCCAAATGTCCAATTGTTAGTGGATATGAAGTTTTAGAATCTTCTCACTTCCTTAATTTAAAATATCTTAGATACGATATAAATTTATCAGATCTATTAATCTCAAATTTATGACATATCAATATATATAAAAGGTTTTAGGGCTACCTTGAAAAGACGTCGATGAGGAAGTCATTGTTGAAACCTTGAAAAATAATCTCGATGAGGGAGAAATACTATTCTTATCCCACAATAGTCGCTCACGCGTCAGTATCAATGGGGCAACTGTACGCACTAGAGTGGCTAGGAATAGGGGTCTCTCCCTGTATATATAGAATAATCAAAATAGGTTAAACCTACTCACTATGGCAAACCTATATATAGGACCCATAAAACAAAACTCACATATGAGCAGTGCTTTAATAATAATAGGTCCATTAACAATACTGATCACAATTTGGGCTAAACAAAATGCTCTAATAATTTTGACATCTAATTAATCTGGGTTTTTATAAAATTATAATATAATTTATGCTAGTCTATAAATAAAAATTCTAACATTCTTTCACTTGGACAACATAAGTTATATTACATCACTTTAATAAGAAAAAAATTATCAATATTAATCAAACAATATGTGGCCACAACATGATGTCAAAATCGAGCCAGCACTCTCAACAACTGGTCCAAAATGAGACTATAAGCATCTCAACAATGTAGAAAATCATACTCGAAGGAGTACTAATATCATATATGCAAGATACTCATATCTCGGTGACCCATCAAAATGTGGTATATGGGTAATGGGAAACCACATCCAAAATTACATGCCAATGTGTGATCAAAGTGCATTTCCTAACAAAATGACCCAAAGCATCCGCCAAAGATGTTTTTTGAGATTTAACAAACATCCCAACACAACAACAAAATAAGACTAGGTCCAACATGTCTCCACAATATGTCATATCATGAATAAACAAAATTGCGCTGATAATAACAATAACAATATTATATGGCAATAATAATAATAACAATATAATTGTCTAAGGTCTCGAGACATAAAATGAGGTCGCAATAAAATTACAAAACAAACTCTCACTAACCCAAAATATTAAAAGACCTCACTATACCCATACGGGTTACATGATCAACAAAAACTTTCATAGCTAAACCTTTGGTTAGTGGGTCTGCAACCATACGTTCTGTAGGAATATGCTCGACACGAGTTTAAAACTCCTAAATCTTCTATCTAACAAACATGAATTTTGTATCAAAATGCTTTGAGCGCTTAGAGCTTTTATTAATTTGAGAGAAGCACACTACAACAGAGTTATCATAATAAATAGTAAGAGGCCTGGAAATACTCTTCACAATAAGAAATTCAGTAATCAAATTTTTCAACCATACCGCTTTATGTGTTGCCTCATAACAAGCTATATACTCTGCCTCCATAGTAAAAGCACTTGTAAGTGTCTGTTTAACACTCTTCCAAGAAACAACCCCTCCTGCTAACATAAAGATGTACCCTGATGTGGACTTCTAATAATCTGGACAACCACCATAATTAGAATCAGTATAGCCTATCACCTCAAGGCGGTCCGACCTCTTATAGGTGAGCATATAATCTTTGGTATCTTGTAGATACCTTATAACTCATTTTGCAGCCTGCCAATGAGCCACACTAAGTTTGCTTAAGTATCTCCCAAGTACACTAACAACAAAAGTAATATCAGGACATATACAAACTTGAGCATACATAAGGCTGCCAACAGCGGAAGCATATGGGACTTTCTCCATTTCAGCAACATCTTTATCAGTTTGAGGACATTGGATATTAGAGAGTCTTTCACCCTTTTGAATAGGTGCAACACAAGGATTACAAGATTTCATATTAAATTTATTCAGAATCCTTTCAATATAAGCTTTTTGAGACAAGCCAGGAATACCACGAGATCTGTCACGATGAATCTCAATACCCAATACAAAAGAGGCATCACCAAGATCTTTCATATCAAAATGTGTTGTCAACATCTGCTTAGTCTCATTCAGAAAAATAATATCATTACTAGCCAACAATATATCATTAACACATAAAATAATAATGATGAATCTGCTCCCACTAAACTTCAGATAAATGCATTGGTCAGTAGTATTTTCTTTAAAACCAAGAAAGCCAACAATATAATCAAAATTCAAATATCATTCCCTGGAAGCTTGTTTCAATTCATAAATGGATCTTCTCAATTTGTATACCATATGATCTTTACCATCTTCAACAAAACCATTAGGTTGATCTATATACACATCCTCATACAAATCACCATTTAGGAAGGCGGTCTTAACATCCATTTGATAAAACTCCAAATCAAAATGAGCAACTAAGGCCATCACAACATAAAAGGAGTCTTTTGTGGAGACTAGTGAGAAAGTCTCCTTATAATCAATGCCTTCCCTCTGGTTATATCCCTCTGCAACAAGTTTGATATTATACATCTCAATTTCACCTCTAGCATCACATTTGGTCTTAAAGACCCATTTACAACTAATAATTTTACAATCAGTAGGCAACTCCACAATTCCCAAATATTATTCTTTCTCATAGAAGGTACATAAATTGTACCTTTCAAAACTAAATAATGTCCAGTACATAACTTTAATGAAACTACTCCTATATGTTTTACTTTGACTTTAGCTCCATTTTCTACTGTGATCATCAACTCCCCTTCACTTGGTTTCCTCCTGCTTCTGAATTCTTGCAATGAATTTGTAACATGAATAGTTGCACTAGTATCTAACCAATTAGTATTTGAAGGAACATAAACTAGATTTGATTCAAAACATACTAGAGCCAAGGGGTTACCTTTCTTCTTCTTAAGGCAGCTCTTAAACTTCAAATAATTAGACTTCTTATACCCATATATATCACAGAACTTACAATTTCCATCAAATCAATATATAGACTTAACACCAAAAGACTCATCAGGACCAAAAAAAGGCTTAAAAGGATATCTAGGCTTATCATTCCACTTTTTCTTAAATTAAGGCTTACTATTCTTCCCTTTAGAAAATCTCTTCTTCTTGTCACCATTCTTGTGAGAAACAAACTGAGCACTATGGGCCTTGCCCTTCTTTATGGTATGCTCCTCTTAAGTAAGAATATATATAAGCTCATCAACAGTCCACTCCTCCTTTTGAGTGTTGTAAGTGATCCTCAGAACATGAAAACTAGTCGGAAGAGACTCAAACACCTGCTAGACTAGGAAATCCTCTCCTAACTCCACTTTCATGGACCTCAACTTGTTGTACCAGTTCACAAGCTTCAAAATGTGTTCACGAACACCACTCACACCATCCTATGTAGTCTTTGTCAACAAAGAGAAGTAATAGGCCTTCTTAGTTTTATCAAACTTCTTGAATTTATCACCAACAAATTTGAGAAACTCCTTAGCATTATTTGTTTCAGGAATGCTCTCTTTAATAGTCTTTTCCATGCTATACTTCATGGTCATCAAACAAACTTTACTGAATTGAACACACCTTTCATGCTTCTTCTTATCTGCAATGGAAGATGCATTTGTGGGCCTCTGAGGTTCATCATCAGTGATAGCAGCATCAACATTAGAGACAGTAAGGAACAATTTCACATAATCTACTCAGTCCTCAAAATTAGTCCCATTCAATTTTGTTATAGTACTCATTTGATTGATGAAGCTAAAAGAATGATACATTAAAGGGAGATTTTGTCAAGCATATAACATGTACATTACTTGAGCAAATAACCATCATGGAGTTTTCCCACGCAATTGCAATCCCGCCTAAGGGTCCCAAATTACAACACATAAGTAGACACCCACAGACATCAAAATCATGTCCCTAAAGCTAGTACCGAAAGGATACTGAGAACTCTAAGGTCAAAACCTTAATGCCTTTAACAAATCATCAGGAATCACATTAATAAAGACAAACCGATAGGGTAAGCGCATTATCAATATAATCCCTAAAACCACAACATAATAATATTTTATCAACAAAATAACACATTGCCACAATTGGTCCCGCAAAGGATAGTTCACAATCATGAAAAGTGCCAAAAATAGTACCACTTAACAAATCATCAGAAATTACATTAATAAAGGCAAACCGATAGGGTAAGTGCATTATCAATATAATCCCTAATGCAACATTATTAACAAAATATCAACAAAATGACACCTTAACATAATTGGTCCCGTGAAGGCGAGCTCACAATCATGAAAAATGCCCTAAAACAGTACCACAATACCTTAAACAGCAACTCTCAGAATCAAATTGCATAAATAATAACAAAATAAATAGTTTTCAAAACATTATATATCAATTTATGCACAAAATAAAACCAAAAATTATTTCAGTGACCAAACAACATCAACTCTGAGAGTGCATAATATATATCATGCCCAGAAAGATCACAATAATACACAAAAAATTTTAGAGGCAAAAGAGGAGAGTACCATATATTTTTAACAATTTTAATCTCTAGAAATTTTGAAATAAATAGTAAATGGGCATGGAAAATAAAATAAAATATACTAAAAAATAGGAAAGGGCGCGTGGAGCACAACATAAAAAATAGAATTTAAAAAATAATTTTCTATCTGCCTCATGATCTCCCACACGCTTGGGACGTGTGTGGGTGTGGCGTAGGAGACCAGGGTCTCCTTCTTCACCCGTTTTCTTGCAACAGGTCGCGCGACCCGTTTTCCCCAAAGTCAGGTCACGTCAAAATTCTCTCTTGATACTCCATGAAAATTGGGGATTTTTGTTCCATTAAATTCAGAAAACCACGATCTTTAAAACCACTATAAAAATTTTCAAAATAATTGCACATACATTCTGGGTTTTCTCAACAACAATGAAGAACATGCTTGACACACCATGAGTTATTTTCTCAGAAATTTGAGGTTGTTTCTCAACCAAAACTCATGATCTAGGCGTTGTTAGATTCAGGAAAAAAAAAGGGATCTACAATTGTCCTAAATCAATTTCTTGAAATAATCTCCAAAAGAAAACAAATCACAAAAAAAAAACCCTTTAGGGTTCTATGGGTTTGAGTAAAATTATTTGTAAATTCACAATATCAAAATGCAATAAACATGTTTCTGAACTCAGGACAACCCAATATACAAAAGCCCTAACTTTATTTTTGAAATCAATTTAAAAAAAAATTGAATTAAGCATGACATATATTAGGATTTCGGGTTTCTCAAATTTTCAAACCTCATAATAAAACAAAATTGATAGTCATAATTAGGATTAAGAACATTGGCTCTTATACCAATTGATAGAACTTTATCAGATCTATTAATCCCAAATTTATGACATATCAATAGATATAAAATGTTTTAGGGTTACTTTGAAAAGATGTCGATGAGAAAGTCATTGTTGAGACCCTGAAAAGCAATCTCGATAAGAGAGAGATATTATTCCTATCCCACAATGGCCACTCACGCGTCAGTATTAATGAGGCAATTGTATGCATTAGAGTGGCTAAGAATAGGGACCTCTCCTTGTATATATAGAATAATCAAAATGGGTTAAACATACCCATTATGGCAAACCCATATATAGGATCCATAAAACAAAACCCACATATGAGCAGTGCTTTAACAACAATAGGCCCATTAACAATACTGATCACAATTTGGACTAAACAAAATGCTCTAATAATTTTGACATCCAATTAATTTGAGTTTTATAAAATTACAATATGATTTATGCTAGTACATAAATAAAAATTCTAATAATATATTGTTTAGAATTGGATCCTAAAGGTTACCTGGAGGGGTAAGAAATGATGGTATCCTCTGTAGGCCCAACTTCCATAGTCATGGTGCAAGGTGGTTGGTACCTGTAAAAGGCACTCTGATGCTTAAGTCAGTAGCTGCGTAAGGAGGATAGTGTGTAATGGAATTAGGGTATACATTTGTCTTCTTGCGTAGCATATATATATATATATGGACGCATAAGCGTGTAAAAAGTAGGATGAGATTTGAGCAATTAAGTGCATATTGTACGTTGTTTCCTTGGAGTACGAGAAATCGTTATTCTATATGATTTGTCCTATCTATATGTGTGGAGTAGTGTTTCCTCTTTTCTGTTGAGGGGGACGTGCTCAGTGGGTGAGCTATTTCATGTACATAGTATGTTTGGGTACCAGCCTGATGGATCGAGCCGTTCCAATTTCATGGACTCGTCACTCGATCTAGAATAGAAATTTATATGGATTCTTGTAGAGGTTTATGGAGAGAGCCGATTGGTGTTCTCTTTGAGATTCTAGACTCTTCTTAGAACTCTCACGGTCCATAGAGTTCTTTAAATCCTTCCCCATGACTCTAGGACTTTCCTCTGAGTTTTAAAATGTTCTTTAAGATTCAAAAAAATTCCATAAAAGTCTTAAATTCTTTCCTAGGGCGCTAGAATTCTCTAGACAACAAACTCTTTGTGAAAATTAACTTGACCATCCAAGAAAGATGTGGCGTAAAATGTTGACGAAATTTGATATACTAAAAATAGCGTTTTTATTACAAGGTTTATTAGAGCATAATTTATTGTTGAGTTATGATTATTTCAAAACTTTGGGTGAAAGATGTTCCTTTTTTCTCTAATGAATAACTTTTTAAATAAGTTGATTTTTTTTTTTGAATTTATCAAGTAAAAGCATTTTTTTCAATCTACAAAATATAAAATTGCTTCTAAATTAACTTCTTAACATAAACTGAATTTTTCGTGGAGGTTTCTCTTGTACTATTTCTTTTTATAAGGGTACTGGTCCTCGTAATAAATAGTGGTTAATATTTGACCGTCTGCCTCACTTAATCGAAAGATAAATTCAAGTTTTTTTTTCATGAATTATTGAGTGTTATGATATTGCTTAATCCTAGTCTATGATTTTATCTATAAAAAATACCATAAACTATATATATATATATATATAAAATAATGAAATAAAATGTTTAAAAATAAGCACATTGATGTAGAACCAAATTGATGTATAACTAAAGAAGAAGGAGGCATTTGGTGCCAAGAAAACTAAGAACCCTCGTGGTTCCAATAATAAAAAATTCTCGAATTTCACAACACTATAATAATTTTATTATCAATGCCAAAGTCATTATAACATTGACCCTTGAAGGGGTTTTATAACCTAAAGGTAATTAAATTCTAAATCCTTATAAGATAATATTTTCCTAAAAATAAATATTCCTTGAAAGATAAAATACCTAAAAATAAGAAAGATAAAATCCTTAAAAATACAAAAAGATAAAATTTCTAAATAACATAATTATCTGTAAAATATTAAATTATCAAAATTATAAATAATCTTAATCTATTCTATATCACATCTATTTTGATCCTCCAAATATACAATTGTCATGAACTTAGTCTTCCAATCATGAATATTTTGGAGAAAATGCTAGACAACCATAATCTTTTTGGTAAAATTTTGAAAGAAGTTTTTGGTATGCTTATTAACTCTTGGATCGGTAGTGGTTTGTACCACTTTATTTCATCCAACAACTATCCTTTGTTATAAAATTAGTGGAAATAAAGCATAAGTGTAAGCACAAATGTGGTTCAGCTTATATCCTACGTCCATAATGTGGAAATAAGTTTGCCCCAATGGTTTAATATGTTAAGTTTTGATGATGACAAATACAAGACAAAAAGAATGATGCTTATGCTTGATAGATGTACTTAATAGATGACAAATGCATTACAAAAGATTATTGATCATATTACATAGATGTGCTTAATGAGATATATTGTATCATACATGATTATGTACTTTATCTAGTTATATTTCACTTAATAATCATGTCATGAGATATGTGTAATATTCTTCATATAATATATCCAATAATGCTTTATATGAGTTGTATTAAATTAATATTAGATTTGACTCTATTTAAATGAAAATGCGCAAAGTGTTCTTTGTTGCATCCTACATAAAGCATATCTATTAGTAATTAATAAATATCTTATTTAGATGTGTCTATTAAAGTCTTATATGCATGTGAGACTAACTAGAGTTATACATTTATGAATCATGTATATAAAGATATTGAATTATGAATTTGGGTTATGTTTGTTTTAAGTGAGTAATACTTTATAGGATAGTCCAAGTACCAAGAGTGAGCATTGCAACAAAAAAGCAAAAGATCATAATTATGTTCAACTTAAGAAAAATGAAAATGATAAAGATGTTCTAAGCATTTGTAAGATTTGAAGAGAATAAATTTTTTTGGAAGCTTGAATTACATCAAGAAGCCTAAGGACTAGAATTGATGATGACATGATCAAGTCCAAGATCTTCAAGAATAGCTTATAGGACTTAGATCTTATGTAAAGGTAAATGAGAATCACACTAAGCTTAAATAAGTTTTAACATATTTAAAAGTGTTTCTTACATTCTAAAATGCCCAACAAACATGTTTTTTAAAGTTAGTCTTGGTGGTAATTCAAATCTATGAAAAATAGCCAAGTTTGTGTTTTGTAAAATTGATATTTGGTCACTCTTTTGATCATAACTTTCAAAATACTTCGATTTTTGTTTTAAAACTTATTTCATATAAAAATAGACTCAAAGATCTTTCCAATGAGCAGTCATTTGCTTTAAACGGATAAGAAACGAAGAAGTTATGACCATTTAAATTTTGTTTTCAAAACCAGAGTGCAATAACCGATTATAGATTTTCCATAACTGATTATTCACCAAGTCGGGAGCATTTTTCATGTTTTTAAAGCTCCTAACCGATTAGGCCATTTTTCTAATTAGTTATTGAGCCAATTTCTAAAGCTTTTAACCGATTAGGCTATTTTCCTAATTGGTTATTAAACCAATTTCTAAAGCTCCTAACCGATTAGACCATTTCCCTAATTGGTTATTGAGCCAATTTTAAAAGCTCCTAACCAATTAGGACTTTCCTCTAATCGGTTATTATGTAAGTCAGGAGCCAATTTTTAACGCTCTTAACCAATTAGGAAAAATTGATAACTGATTATCTGGGTAGTAGAAACTGATTTCCAACTGCTCTTTTTGAGCATTTAATGCTCTCAATCACCACCAATGGCTCTAAAACGCATTGGGCTATAAATACAAGTGTTTGGGCATCAAAGAAATGTTAGAGATCAATTTGAAAATCATTGTTGAGCATCAATATGAGCTGTAACTGCCATTTCCATAAAATCTCTGTTTATGAGCTAAAGTGTGAATATTCATATACCCATTGAGCTTTAATTTTTAATATCCACTCTTTTGAGAGTTTATCTTTCTTAAACACTTTGATTTCCTATAAAGAGGGTGACGTATGCCTCTAATATCTAGCTTATTTGCTTAATTTATCCTATAACCCAAGTGGTATTTGAGAAATCTCTAATAGTTGTACCTTTGTTAAACTTATTCCGCTGCATGTGTTGATTGAAAATATCAAAATGTATAATTTCTTAAAGGTGTTTTAAAAATTTGTCATCATCCAATTCACCCCCTCTATTGGGTGATAGTTGCTATGACTAACAAGTGGTATCAGAGCTTTGTGCTCTATTAAAAGCTTAACTGCTTAGAGTTAAAGATCTTTATTTGTTTGGCAACCATTGAAAGCTTTTCAAAATGGAAGGTTTTGAAATTGATAAACCACCATTCTTTAATGGTGTGCATTTCGTTTATTGGAAAGTTAGAATGGAATTTTATATGCAATCTATTGATTTGGATTTATGGGATATTGTGCTTGATGGATTTTCTCCTAAACCAAAACAAACTTAGAATGCTTATGACAATAAATGTTTTTCATTAAACATTAGAGCTATATGCAATTTTTGAGAAGTGGTTTGAATGGTGAAACTTATGCTAAAATTAAGAGTTGCTCTAGTGCTAAAGATATATGGGATGCTTTTGATTCTATTTATATTGCTAATGATGATCTTTTGCATAAAGTTGTATATAGAGAACAAGAAGAGCAAAAGCCTCTAGAGGAAGACAACATTGAAAAATGTCTTCAAGAACATGTTCAAAGCAAGAAAATGAGCTCAATGCCTCTTCGTGATGATGGTGCTCAATTTGAAGAAGAGACAAAGTAAAACAAAATTGAAAAAGAAAATGTTCTTGAATCCTTGATGGACAACTATAAGGAAGATGGTGATTCCCTTAAAGAGCCAAGTATGCTAAAAGTTGAGACTACTTCATATATAGCTAAAAAGGACTTTGAGGTAAATAATGTCAAAGTAAATCATAGTTCTTCTTATTATGAGCTACAATGTGCATATGATGAAATATATGATAGTTTGTTGAATTTAGAAAAGAAAAATTTCTCTTGTTTGGAAAACATTTTCTCTATTAAAAATAAAATTGAGACTTTAAAAAATGAATATACTTTTCTTGATAAGGAAATGCCTTTGAAATGTGAAACCTCAACTTCTTGTGAAAAGTGTGCTAATTTAGAAAATCAAGTTGAGGACTTATATTCCGAATTTGCCAAAGCTAATGATTCTAATTGTTTATATTCCATGCTTGTTAATGAGAATAAAATTAATGTTATTCCACATAAAAATTCAAGCAAGGCTTATGGCAAATATAGTATAGAATGTAATAACAATAAAAGGCTTAAGTTTTTCAAAGCTGATCTTCAAATGACCAAGCCATCATTGAATTCAATTGTTTACTATTTTTGTGGTCATTTGGAACATATTTCTCATTTATACAATTATAAAAGAAATCTTTATATGAAAAATAATATGGTATGAGTTCCTAAAGATCTTAAAGTCCCTAGTACTAACATTTAAGGACTCAAGATGAAGTGAGTACAAAAATATCCTTATAGTATTTCAATTATGCAAAAAATTTCTCATAAGGATGGACAAATTGGTCAAGTAAAGAAGGAATCATCAAGGGGAATGTTTCCAAAGCCCAATGGTAGAAGTTTTGAAAGGAAGATGGCTTCAACCAAAGCTTCTCAAGTACAAAATGTGGAACTTGCAAAGTTCAAAACACCAAAAGAGAAGCAATGGGTAAGGAAAAGAGTTTCCTTGATTACCAAGCTAAGGTATCAAAAGTTTTTACCTCTTATGAACATTCACTTAAAAAGACAATGAATATGAAGTTTATTCCTTGTAGGCCTTAGGTGAAGGATAGAACCATGTGTACTTGGTAAAAGTTAAATATTATGTATAACACATGATTCTGCTCATTCTTGTTACATCATTTGCTCACTATCTTGCATACTTCTTGATCATAGGGTATTCTATGACTATGTATGCTTTCTATGCTTTAAATTGTCTATATATCATGAAAGTAAGCAAGCTATTGACTATGTGCTTAATGGTAATTGTTTATTTAATTTGTTTTACTCAATTTATATACTATGAAAAATTGATCTTTATGAGAGCATAATGGATTAATAATCAATGACTAACCCCCATAGATCTAAAATCGGTAGATACCAAATAAAGTACTATGAATTGTGTTGTAGGGTGATAACTACCTCGAGAAAGCATTTGAATGGAATAAGATTATTCAACTTGAGGTTAGTAAAGCTTAAAAGGACTCAACTTCTAAAAAAGGTGCAAAGATTCTCTATTCTTTCATAAAGACTTGAAGCTTGGAAGTTGGAGTCACCTACAAAAACTCAAAGAGTACACTTTTGGTGACATCAATCTCTTATCCTTATTTATGCTTTAAATTGAATACCATGTGATATTTGGATAAGTAGAGTTTTTTTTTATACCTTAACATTCCTTAAGTTGTACTTTTCTAGTATTATATCTTAAAAGTGTCTTTACATATGCTAACATACTAGATATGCATACATTTTGCTTGGAATGACATGTTATGATAATATCTCTATTCTTGAGCTTATGACCAATTCTCTTGGCTCACATATGGAAATTCTCATGCTCATAAGTAGTTCTAATCCTTTCTCTTTGATACTTAATTGTCTTATATACTTACTTGAAGATTGAAAAGTTATAAGTTATGTGTTTTCTTGTTTGAAATTGCTTGGTATATTCATATCTTGAAAACAAGAAGTAAATGATCCATTTTGGTGCCTTGAACTTGCCTTTGAACTTAAATGTTTTTTACAATGAAGTATATCTTGAAATAAATCATAAATGGTTTAAAATTTACAATTCCATGGCTTTTCAATTCTTGCATTACAATAAGAGACTTTTTGTTCTTGATTGACATGTGTGCGTAGTAGAATTCTCTACTTGATATTACATGCCTTACATGATCATTGTTTATCCCAAAATGCTTATTTATGTTTTGATGATGATCAAGCTTTTCTTGATAAACTTGAGTCATACCTTAAAATGCTTAAACTATACTTTTTTTGGATTCAAGTGCATATGTGCTTCATGCATTCTTGTTAGAGCTAGCATTGCATGGTTGATAATGTGGTACATGTTTTACATTATATATCAACCTAAATTATGATTGTAAATGAGCTTAAATGATATTTGATGCTAACCTATGTTTTAGAGAACTTTTAGGGTTAGCTTTGCAAGTGTCTCTATGTGCTTCAAATATAGTCGTCAAATATTGAAATGTCAAGCATATGTGGATAAATGAGAAGAGGTGAATGAAGAAGGATAAGAGGAGACTTTCTTCAAGTGCAATGAATGGAATACTCAATGGAAGAAAGCTCAAACTCAACGGACAAATAAATGAAGAACATTCTAAAGAAGCATCACTCTCTATATAACTCAATACGTATCTCTATCCCTAAACTATTGTGGTATTTTATATACTATGAATTGTATGATACTTGTTGATTAATTAATCTTAAATTATTAGATGATTTCCTTACATGAGAAGTATGCTTAGCATTAATAAAGTGCCTAATTGGATATTAACTTGGTATTTTTGTCATTACATATAGGGTAAATGATATTCGTTCTATACATGCTTTGATCTCTATAGCATATTTTATCAAGGTGAATTTTTGATATTTATGATTCTCCCGATTTATGATTTTTTAGTGGTATAACACCTATGAGAATCATGCACTTATTTAGAAAAGAGTTTATGGTTTGACTAAAATGGTTTTTTTAAAAGGTAAAATCTTTTATCATATTTGAAAGAAGCTTTTAAAGTTCTATATCCTTAAGAATTATTTGAACTTATCTTAAGACCTTGAAAATATTTTCACCTCCTAATTGTTTTGAAAATTTGGAAATCATTGGATATATGTTATAAATGTAATATTCTCTTCATTTGCTTTGAAATATTTTATTAAATCTTGAGAGAATACTTAATAAAGTTTTCAAATAAATCTTTTAAAATGTTCTATAAAGCTGATCTTGATACTTTAAAAGGTTACTCTTGTTCTTCAAAGTGTTTTATTTTCTCAAGGCTCTTGTTCAATGAGAAAGAGAGGAGATGTACTTTTATATGCTCTTTTGACTTGGGTTTGATCACTTAAAAGGAATATGTGATTTTAATATAAAACCTCTCTACCCTTCTAAAATTCTTTAGAAAATATAATGTGTTCTTGTAAAATTCTTTTTGAAAAGAGGAGAAGTTTTAAAATGGTTTTTGATTGATGGATTAAGAATAAGTATCTTTTGCCTTGTTTTTCTTTATAGTAATGTGCTTACATAGTCTTAACATATATATTTCCCTTTATCTATCTTGTGCTTTAATAAAGGGGAGCTTATCCTCTTTTTTTATAACTTCTTATAATAATTTGTTGATTTGTAATGGTTGTTTATCCTTCTTATCTTACATATCTTTCTTCTATGTCCTTATTGACTAAAAATATATGTATGACTATGTTAAACTATTATATTTTGATAATATGCAAATTTTGAGGGGAGCCTAGCTCTTAAATTATTATTTATATCTCTTGGCTTACATCCTTGTTTGACATGAAATGTTTTATTATTAATACTATTAACATGTCAATAAAGATCATCTCTTGTTCTCTTTCCCTCTATCAATGAAAGAAGGCAAACATTCTTAAACTTCGTATCTTTTAATTCTTTCATTGAGAAATGCTTGATATGTGGTTCATTTGAAAACCTTAATTCCATGACTTTATATGGATATTTTGTAACTTTCATCAAGCAATATTTATTTGTCATGTGGTATGCAAGATATTATATGTTAGACATAAATTCTTTAGCTTATTACTATCATATGATAAATGTTGATGTACCAAAATGTGACAAGCATTACATGAATAATCTTTTATATCTTAAAAGCATGCTTGTTTCATCTTTCTATTCTTGAATCATATGTAGAATCAAATAGGGGAAGATCATCATGATTTGAATAACTTGAAGAAGTTTTTGGATTTTGATGATCCTACTCTTTTTGACAACATGAGTTTTGTAACACCCCAAATTTCGTATATCTTAAACAGTAATTTTGACAGTTAACAGAATTTTACTGTTTAGTAATTTCTGGATACTGTAAAATTATTTTGTTTATTCCGTCAGCGTATTTGATCGTTTTAAGTGATTTACTCCGTGTCAGGAAAATAAAAATTTTCGGGCCGGGGAAAACTTTACGTAATTTAATTTTTACCCGTTAGGTAATTATTTTACGTAATCTGATTTGATATTTGAGCGTTTTCTAATTTTTGTGATTTTATGAATGATTATAAAATTTTTTACTGTTTGTGGGCCCAGGGGGTGTATGTGGGCCTAGGTGGCCTTACGTGAGCCAGGTGGGTCCCGCAAAGTGAAAATTTTTCTACGCATAGAAAAATTTATACTGTTTAGACGGAGACAGGGGATCTTACTAAACTTCAATCCATAAACACTTTTAGAAATTTTCTTGTATTGTGTTTAGCACTGTATTTAATTATCAGGTCATAAAAATACAGTAAATATATTCTTTCGTGAGGTTTTTAGTAGATAAAAATAGAAATTATATTGCTTAAGTCAACACTGGTGGTTTGGATATCTACCATTGATTTAATTAACGGTTAGGAAATAAACTTAATAAAGAAGCATTGGATAATCACCATTGATTTAATCAATGGTGTAAGAATAAACTTAGTTAAGCAAACTTCAATATCAACCGTAGATTTAATCAACGGTGTAAATTTGATTATATAAAGTGACCATTTACAACCATTGGGTTTAGAATTGATCAAGGGTGGAGATTTGGTCTTGTAAAGTAACAAGGACCATTTATGACCATTGGATGAAGAATTAATCAAGGGTGGAGATTTGGTCTTCTAAAAAGGTTATGACTAATTATAACCCTTGGATTTAAAGTTTGAAGGAGCAATCTTGACCCTTTATTTTGGAGACACATCTAATGGCTAGAATTTAAAGGAGAAGGATCCAATGGCTTAGATTTAGTTTTCTAAAAATCAAAAGTCTACCTAAATCCTAACCATTGAATTAATCAATGGCTAGAAATGCTTCAAATAATGGCCTAATTAACAAGTCAAGTAAACTAAATTAAATATTAAATTGTTATAATCTAATTCTTAATTAGATATCCTAATTTTAATTAGAGATTATAATATATGAAATAATATGTCTAATTAATTAGTTATGTAATTAGAAAATTGGTTAAAATTGACTAGGAAACTTAATCTAATGAATTAACTAATCAATTAGCAAGTAATTAGACTTGAATTAAAATAAATTTAAAGTCTCTAAACTCCCTTGAATGTCACGGTTTTCAGCAGCCTTGGGGAGGCATCTACATGAATTTTGAATCATCCATAATAGCCATGCAAGCCTAATTGATGACCATTATTGCTTGTCATGGTCAATATGACATTCTTCTTAACCATTATTGCTTTGTTTGCTTCCTTTTGAGTGCATGATAAAGGGGGGACAGTTTTGGAGTGTTAGGAAAGAGGAGACATGTTTAGACATGCTTATGTAGCCTTTTTAGGCCAAAGAAAAAGATGACAAAGTGGAAGACTTTGTGCATCATGTGATAGCCTTCAATTATGCCAAATGAATTCATATCTCTCTATTCTTTCACTCCCACAGTAGCAGCACCTTTGGTTACACTCTCCATATTCATTTTTCTACTTCACCAAAAAGTCTTTATCAAATTCTCTCAAAATCTCTCAAAAATTCCAAGAACCAAGCAACCATTTTTCCTTTCTTTTCCTTGAGTGATTCGGCCAAGCACCCTATAATCACCATCACTCACCTATAATTTTCACTCTCACCATTTCCTAAAGCTAAACAATATTCTAAACACTTTTCATTTAGAAAGTTTTCCCAAAATCACACTCTAAGAGCTTCAAATCCAAGCTTCAAGTTTCTATCAAAAATCAAAAATTCCATCTTTGTGCTTCAAGAGAAACCATTCGGTCAAGACACTCAAAACCACCATCCAATCTCTTTTAATTTCATCCAACCATAGATGTTGAATCTACATGATATTCTAAGCAACTTTCATGTTGGAGATTTTCTCTAAATCATTCATCTTCATGGACTTTCTTCAAGATCAAAGTTATTGGATTTTTGAGGTGAAGTGTAAGGAAACTTCATTTCTTTTCTCTTTTTCATGATCTAAACCATGTTTGATCCATGGTTCCTCTTAATCAAGCTTAGTATACTAATTTCTATGTATTTTGTTTTGTATTTGAGAAGCCCTTGGTGGTGAGGGACTTGGAAAGAGAAGCAAAACAAAGAGTTTTTGAGGATCTTCAAGAGGTAAAAGGGAGATCCATCTCATCAACCAAGTATGGTGGTGAGAGATGGTCTTATATTTGATGGATGGTGAATCCATGTGAGGATTCCAATCCATGGTCATGTAACAATTAATTGTATGTTTATGAGCTTTGATTTATTTTCTTATGCTTTGATTATTTTTATCTATGCTTAATATGCTTTGCATGATTTTTGTAACATCCCAAAAACTGTTCATTCATTTATAAAATGTCATTTTATAATATTCTTGATTTTTAGGAATTTTTCTAGAATTTTGCGGAAACGTCGAATATTTTAATATATTCTTCGTTTTACGTGCACATTGGGCTGAGAATTTCTGAGACCAGTGTAACACTCCGGAAATTGATTATTTCATCATCAATAGTCATTTTCTAATATTTGTGATTTATGGGAATTTTTTTGGAATTTTACGGAAATTATGAATATTTTAATATATTCCTCGTTTTGCGTAAATACGAAACAGAGTCGTGAAAACGACTTTAACGTTTCAAAAAACTGGAAAATAACATGACGAATAATCGTTTTACAATATTTGCAATTTTTGAGAATTTTCTGGGAATTTTTCGGAAATGATGAATATTTTAATATATTCTTCGTTTTGCGTGCGTACTGCGCGGAACTGAGAAAATGCGACATTTTCTCTGTGAATCTTGGACTATGGATAAGTCGACGGGGGATCTTACTAAACCCGAGACTTGACACAATTTACGAGGGTCGCACCATTTTTCGAGAAATCTTAACAGATAAAATAAATTAATACAGCGAAAAATTCATCTGTCAGATTAATTAAATTTCGATTTCTATCAACTGTAACTATTATCTATGGGATAATAGTGTGTAAAAAAAATTCTATCACATTATCCTAATGCAATCTACTTTATGTCTAATCCATTCACTTTAATTCAAATTTAATATTAAATAATCAAAGCTTCTTTGAGAAGCTTTGACCAAATAATGACCCTTATGCCCTTAGCTTCCTTTGGAAGCCAAAAATTCTGATCACACTCTCTCCCCCTCTCACGTCTGCTGCTGTTTGGAGAAGGGGAATTAATTGGTTTCAATAAACCAAATATTAGAATTACATCATTATCACCCAAAAGCCTATTTTCTTATCTCACTTACGTTCTTCTTCTTCCATTTCCTTCTTCAACATTTTTTTTCTTTTCTCTTCCACATGACCACACGGCAGCCCACTTTCCCATTTCCCCAACCATCACAAAAACAATACTTGATCATACTTTCTTAATCTCCTACTCATTCTCTTCAACATTTGTGCTTGGAGTTTTCAAGAAAGCCATCATCTTCAACCTCTTTTCAAGCTTTGAAGGTAAGCTTCCATGGCTGAAAATTTTCAGAATTTAACTCCATTTTCGTTTTCCATTTTCACCTTGATTTTATAGCTATTCTCTTCTTCATTTTCATACCATTACCTTGTCCTAATTCATGTTACATTTTCTAGGGTTTTTGGAGCCAAAATCCGAAAATCAAAGGGGTTCTTGGAAGTGTTCTTGGTTCTTCTTCTTGGTAAGAGGAAGATTAATCCCCTCAACCTCTTTAGCAACTAGGGACCTTGTATTTGATTTTTGGAAGAAAAACCACATAGTGGTTATTCTTGAATGTGCTTGTAAATTTGCTTACTTGCTTGCTATCTTAGTTTAGCTTTGAGAAATGGATTGAATGGTTGTTTAATCATGTATGCTTGTGATTGGAATCCATGTTGGCTTGCTGAAAATTCTGGTTGCTGGACATCCATGGTGTGCCACGGTTTTGGGGCTGTTTTGGCTTGGAAAATGCATGATGAATGATGCTTAATTTTTATCAATGCATGCTTAATTTAATCAAGTGGTTAATGTGGGTTTAAGTGGAGTAAAATTCTGGTTGTGTGATCCTAAGTGTGTCACGGTTTTGGGCTGGAAAATGTGGGGAAATTAAGTTAAAATTTTGATCAATGTAAAGCTTAATCAAGACAAGGAATTAAGGGCAAGTTAGGTGAACTAAAATCTAAAAATTTTGGCTAGAAGTTCCATGGTTCTTGGGGCTGTTTTGTGGGCTGAATTTGGATGGAATTTATGTCAAGAATGATGCTAGGTGAATTGAGTAAAGGAAGGACAAGTTAATGAAAAGAAAATGGTAATCTAGTAACCCCTTGAGTGTCACGGTTATGAGGGCTTGAATGAGGGAAATGATGACTAAAATTGTGAGATACTAAGACTTGAGTTAATCAAGAAATTAAGTAAAGCTTAATAGAAGATAATTTGTAACATTAATTTTCATAATGAATTATGGTTAAGACTTAGGAAATAAGCAAGAATTGCAAGGTAATCATAGTGATTAAATAAATTGGATCAAGTAACACTTAAATGGGACTAATCATGTGAATATGACTTAATTGAGACCTTGGGAAGGCCACGGCCTCTAAGTGAGATTTGGGCTAAAATTCCATAACCCATAACTTGAATTACAAGTATTTAAAGAGTACAAGAAATTAAGGGTTTCATAAACCTTAATGAGCCAATGAGATAATTATTATAAGACTTGAGGTTACTAGAAGAAAAGCACAAGAGAGTGTGAAACTTGGAGAGTTGGGAAATCCATAATGAACCTAAAATGTACTTTGAGAAACATCTGGTTGACGATTGAGTCGGATGTACTTTGACGATTGAGTCAGATGTACTTTGAGAAACATCTGGTTGACGATTGAGTCGGATGTACTTTGGGAAACATCTGGTTGATGATCGAGTCGGATGTACTTTGGATTTATTCCCATGGAGTAGGATATTGGGCGTCCATGCATATGCATCACATTGTCATACATTTATTTATTGATCTTTGTTTTATATACTATGAATGGTTGATCGCTCTTATTATTATGGGCTGGATTTTGCTGGATATAACGTCTGGATTTAACGTCTGGATTTAACTGTCTGGATTTAACGCACTGGATTTAACTGTCTGGATATTATGACTTATTCATATTCCCGTCGATGACTGCCTGACTGGTTATCTGTTTAGAAATTTATTTATTGCCTTTACATGCTACGTGGGCGTTATGCGCCGTTCGGTTCTTGGTTGCTGTATTGGTATTGATGGTAGGATATCTTACCTCTTTTCTGTATTGCTATTGTGCACTATTTGTATATACCTTATAATTGTCGAAGACGACGGCAAGGAGGTCGGTGCTACTGAACCTTCGAGCGGGTGGCCGTACCTCGACTAGCATTTGCTTAGAGATGGAGGCGACACGAGATGCCGGTTCTCACCTGCCATATTCGACTACGTCTGGAGTTCTATCTACCCATTCGTGAGATGTGGGGTTCTCGTTTCCACAACCCGCATGAAGACTCATTTGATTCTACAGCTCGGGCCCCGTCCCGTGTCTCTGCTATTCCTATGGTGATTTCCTCTGATGATGAGGAAGATCCTGAGGAAGATCCCGAGGAAGTCCCTGAGGACGACCCCGAAGAGGACCCTGAAGAGGATCCTGACACGATTCCTCCTCACATGAGGGATTGACATCACTGGTAGCTACTGATGGCTGCCAGTCTTTTATTTTGGGGGCCTGATGGTATTTTTGTCTTATGGGTTGTATATTTTGTTATTCTGGAGTAGTGTTGATATGTAAATCCATAGGCGGTATAGTTTTGCTTTTGGATTGATTCCAGGCTTGTAACTAAAACACCGTTATATTTAAGTATATGTATGTATGTTATTCGGGTGAAATTGTGAAATTTCATTGTTTTATTTTACGGTAATTAACATTCTGCGTTGTCATCATTATTATATAAGAAAAAAAAAATATACTGCTATTTTTACATATTAAGTATCAGGTAATTCAACCTTTAATTATTTAAACCGGGTCTTAAGTGATTAATTATTTAATTTCCGCATTTTATTTTATTTGAAAAATGTGACGTTCCCTCCAGAAAAGGGGCGTTACAATTTTATGGCTTTGATAGTATACTTATAATATGCATGATGAGTATATGGCATGTTTGTGATATTTATGATGAAATATATATATGTATGCCATGATGTGTGGATGGAAAGAAAACTAATCTTGGTCCCAATGGCCAAGGAAGAGCTACGGTTTTGATGCCCTTGATTTGGGTCAATGTGAAAAAAATTTTAAGAACAAGGAAATTAAATTTTTATCCCTAGAATAATGAGAATTTCGATCAAGACACCTCAAAATAGGTGTTCACAAATTTATATTTTCATGAATGATAAAATTGAATAATTTGAGAATCAAAGAAAATAAACAAAAGGTTTGTGTTGCAAAAAGAATGCATACAGTTTTGGAATTTATTTAAGTTGGAAAAAAAATAATTCATGATTTCAATGGCCATTTATAAGATTTTGATAAATTTAGAACAAATGTTTTACGTATCTTTAAATTAATATTTTCATGAAGAATGATAATGGATGATTTGAAGAGTATGAAAAATAAACAAAGGGTTTGTTTTTCAAGAGAACAAAAATACGATTTTAGAGGAATTTTTATTGATTTATTTTGTGTAAAAAGATCCTAAGTATTTTTCTAAATATGAGTTTTGAATGAAATGGGCAAACATTGATTTTAAGGATTTGCAAAGAAAGAGAAAAAGGAATTGCAAAGAAAGTAAAAATGAATTTGAACAAATTGATTTAGTTTTTATAACCATCGGTACTTCGATTTTGAAAACAAAATTTTTAATGGTTTTGTTTGTGTAAAACCATATCAATTTAGAAGGAAAAATATTTGATGGTTTCAATAGTCATGTCCACATTTTCGAAGGCTTGTAATGCATTGATTTTGATGAAACAAAGTGATTCTCCAAGTGGAAATATAATTAATTTAATACAAGGAAATTGAAAAGGGAATCAGAGTATTTTAGCACTTGAGAAATGAATTTTTATGTAAATGGAAAAGAGAGGTTGCAAGTGAGCCTCAATTTGTTTTAAAAAGAATTTATTAAAATCCCGTTGGATTTTGGAAAGCATTAGTAATTTTTAAAGTTAGAAACATTGATTTAATTCAATGGAATTGTGAATTTGTGAAATATACTATGAAAAAGGATTTTCTTGAATAAGAAGATATATTAAATGAAGTAGAAAGATTATATTATTTTGAGGAAGGTTGATTTGAAAATGATTTGGAAAAAATGGAGAATATAATGGTATTTTGAAAATTTACCAATGTATAACTTATTTTTGAGTTTTGAAGTACGTTAGAAAATGCTAAGTTTTGAAACGTTGATTTATATCAATGTAAAAGTGATTTTGTGAATTATATTTTGGAAAATGATTTCTTGAATTAAGATTGATTTATTTAAGTCCAAAATAATGTTTGGAATATTGAGGAATATTTTACGTAATTGTAAAATGTTGAAAAATATTTTACGTGTATTAAAAATGATTTGAAATACAAGTAAAATATTTTTACACAATTTGAAAAATGTTAAAATATTTCTACACGATTTGGAAAGCGTTTAAATATTTTACACTATTGAAAATATTATTAAAAAATCACTACGTGATTAAATAATGATAGAATTTTTTACATAATTGTGAAAATGACAGAAAATCTTATGTGATTTGGAAAGTGTTTTAAATATTTTGAGAATGATGGAAAATGATTTACGTAACTTAAAAGAATGATTTTTAAGTTACGCAATTTTGAAAATGGTGAAAAATCGTTACGCAATTTGAGAAACGTATATTTTTATGTGATTAAGAAAAACATTGAAAAATTAAATACGTGATTTAAAAGTGCAACAGAAGTGTTGCAGTATTTTGAAAATATAACAGAAATGTTACAAAATTTTAAAAACATAAAAGAAGTGTTATGGTATTGTGAAAATATAACAGAAATATTTTGGAATTGTGAAAACATAATAGAAACGTTTTGGAATTGTGAAAATGAAATGGAAATGTTGCGCAATTTTGTGAAAATACGACGAAAGTGTTTTATAACTATGAAAATGTGATAATATGATTTTTTTGTTAAAAATACAGTATAAATACTATAGAACTAATATATGGATGCTGTGTGAGAAAATGACATGTTTTGCCTGTGATTGGCATTTGATGCATTATACATGCATTGGAAAGATATGTCTGTGATTGGATTTGGTGCATTATACGTGCATTGGAAAAATATGCATTGAAGCATATGATTACATTGAATAAATGAAATTGAAAAGATTTGGCCCTTTGGGGTTGGACTTGCACTGATATATTCGTGTATTGTATAAAATATAGCTAATAGCTATTATGGCCCTTGTGGTTGAAGAGGGAATGAGAATTGATAGTGAGGTCTATGATGGATCTTGAGGGCGTCGAGGCGCGGTGGTCGACCAGTGGATAGTTGGCGAGTACCCTGTGCCACTTGGCGATGCAGTCCGTTGCAACGCATTGACGTTACCCGACAAGAACACGAATCTTTTCAACAATTGGGAGATTATCTTTGGGCTAAGGCTGGCAATTAACCAGAACATTCTTCTCGAAATTGTGAAAACCTCCATGGAGTTGTTTTTGATAAACTGAGTCTTTGTGTATATGCATAAATCTGAGCATTTATATCTGTATGATATATTAATTGAGGAATGTTGGCTATGACAATTGTTTTGAGTACTTGGATGATGATTGAACTGATAAATGATTAGATGATGATAGTTGATTACTGCTGATAGCATGATTATGGTATGATCTATCTGTATGATATTGCTGTTTGTGTTATCTCTGTGCTGCCATGTTGGTATTGGTGTAGGTGATCTCACCTCTTTGTTATGTTGTTTTACTGTGTCTGTATTGTTAAAATCAAATAATAGAAAGATCGAGTTGTCTTAGACATAACGGGTGATGGATACTCTGAGATTGGTGACAACAATAAGGAGTGGACATTCAGGACTTGAAGGTGTGCAGTGTTGATAAAGGAACAGATGTCTGATGCATCAAGATGGACAGAAAAAGGAATAAGTATGTTAAAGTTTCTCGTTAGTGTTGTACCGTGCTATTAAGTAGGACCCGTCATGGGGTTTGCTACTGTTAAAAAAAAAATTAAGTCTGTTAATTTTATATTTCTCTTTAAATTGTGATATTAATTGGTGTCAACATGGCATAATGAATAGTTAAAATATGATTTTCAATATTACCTAATATTTTCAGTAAATTTACGTTTCGATAAAAAAAAAATTTTGAAACTCATCTTTTATAACTCAAACTTTGTGCGAACTTCTTTTCAGATTATGAGTCAGGAGTCAGAAATGTGATGCCCTAAGGAGGGTGTTACAAGTTTTATCTGTAAGGGGAGAGAAAATATTATCTTTCCTTCCTACGCCTTTTTGTTGATGTCAAATAGGAGGAGTGAGAATTGGAAAGAAAAATATGTTCTTGTACTTATTGTTTGATATGCTTACATGAATATCTATTCTTGTATATTGCTCAACATATTTTTATTTGGTGATTTGTCATCATTGTTAAATGAATTGGCAAGTATACCAAATCGTACAAATAATAAAGAGTGAATAAGGTTGTCGATCCCATGAGGATTGTGTGTCAATTATCAACCTAAAGTAAGAAATTGCTAATTGAACCAAAGAATAACATGTATATGAATCAAGAGTTGCAGTAGAACTTAGGATTGGAGTAAGTAAAATCAATGATGAATTATAAATCGTGCTGAAAGTATGAAACGAATTATCCTAGAATCTAACAACACAAGTGAATTGAGATTTTTAGAGTAAAATCAGTTAGAGTTCGGAATCCTCTTAGTTCTCCTCTTATGCCTTAATTCTGTTCTGAATTCAATTTCAACTTAAGCAATTGACATTCAAATTCACAAATTCAAATTATTCCCAATTCCTTGGCAAATAATCCTTTTAGTCTTAACTAAGAATCCTAATCACTTAGGTTCTCTCAATTCAAACCAAGCAATAAGCATAAGAATTCATACAAATGCATAAATTCCATATCCTATTCTTAAGATTATGCAATTCATGGTAAATTTCTTCAGATCTAACCTAATGTCAATTTTCCAATTGAACAATCAAGTCATAAGAACAATTCCAATGATGGTCAGTCAAGGAAAGCATTAAGAGTAGAAGAATTTACTCAATTACTATGAATCATCATTGAATTCAAGATCATAACAAGTACACAAGATTTGAACTAAAATTCATCCTATCCTAACCTGTAGAGTTTATTTACACATTATGAAATTGAGAAAAGCAGAAGTAGTAGTGTGGAAATTGGATGAGGATTGCATTGGATCTTCAAATCTTCTTTCCAAAAGCACTCAAACACCAATGGATCCCAAGAAGCTCTGAGAATTCCTTCAATTCGCCAAAAAAAAATGTCAAAAAGTTCCATGAAAATGAGCTGAACTTCATATTTAAAAGTTTCAGAAATAACCATTTTCGCTTAGCATGAGAAATCCACGCTGAGCGCAAACAAGTCAGAAATAAAAATTCCCCTTTTGTTGAGCATGCGAAATCTGCGCTAAGCATATGGAAGTCAGTAGCGAATTCATCCTTTTGCACTAAGCATGTGAAATCTGCACTGAGCATATGGAAGTCAGTAGTGAATTCATCCTTTCGTGCTGAGCATGTGATTCAGATGTTGAGCATGAACTTGATGGTCTTGAATTCCTATAAAAGATGATTTTCCAAAGTTAGTGCAATCCAAGAAAATTACCATAAGTATGGACAATTAATGTGAGATTTATTTACACTGATCCTAAATCTAAAATCAACAACTTCTATTAAAAATTTACATAACCACAACCCTTTTTAGTCTATAAATCTACATATTATGCAGATTCATCACAACCCTAAACTTAGAAATTTTGCTTGTCCCTAAGCAAACAACTAGAATCACACAGGGATTGGGTTGAATTCTCAATGTAACACCCTTTCTGGGGATGTCACATTTATGATGCATAAAATTAAAAATAAATAAAATCCTTACCCAAGTTGTAAAAACATTTTGATACTTAAATAATATTTGTGGTATATATATATATTTTTTCTTTTTATAATTATAACATTAAATAAAATAACACGGAACACAAAATATAAGAAACATAAACTCACCATAATATACATGTGATTTTTCTTTAGTACACGCATAATTTACATCTACAAGCCTTTGATAAAACAGTAAAAAACAACATAAAACTAAGACATAATATTGCCCAAGTGCACCTCAGAGCTCTCTAATCTTCCGATGGATCATCCTCAGAATGATCCTCGTAATTCAGAGCTCCTGGAGGTCCCATAGTTCTAGGTCCCATAGTACTACGGACACGAGTCCGAGCGGTTGACTCGCATCGAGCTCACTAGGCGCATGGAGTATTCCTTGCCAGTAACGCCTAAGAGTCAGAGGTAACTCTAAATATAAATACAACATAGTAGTGAATATGACATCTCGTCATACTCTCTACATAGGGACACAGTCAAACGTCCCACGTATACAATTGTGCCTCTATCTACTCGCAGACGCCAGGCTTCAGAACCCCGTGAAACTCCAGTCTCACAAACCCGAGGAATCCTGGTAACGCCATGATCTCAAGATCAGTCTTGATGTTCAGTGTGATCTACCGGCTCCTCTTCCTCGTATAGCTCACCCAGCTGTCGCTCGTTTGGATACTGTATCTCAAGAGGCTATTCCTCTCCCTCTTCCTCAAACTCTTTACGAAAATAATATAATAATAACGAGAAAACATATAGAGAGGTGAGACAATCTACACCATTACCCGCATGGCAATAAAGAAAACGACAATACAAACAAATATTCCAACAGCACATACCAACATTTCATGCATAATAGAACAAAGTAATACATATTAAAATAACACATACCATTATATTATGCATAATATATTAAAGCAATAAATATTAAAATAACACATATCATACATAATATATTAAAACAGTACATCATATATTTTATCATGAGAATATGGTAAGCAAGAAAGTGCGGATGATGCATGAACAAGTAAAATGCAGTAATGCATGAACACACACCGACTCGTTCCTACTCCATGGAGCTAAACACGGATATCCGAGAGAATGATCCGAATAGAAACTAATAATACTTTATGGCTGCCCAACCAAACTATTGCCTTGTCCAATCTTTGTGTCTATAGCCCACAAGTCAAAACATCGTGTAGCAGTACACAGTCCAACATCGTGTACCACAGGCATAGTACTTAATAGTCCCCTCAAGATCTCGACTAAGAATAGTGTTTGTCAAGATCATTAGTGTTGCCCGTTACACGACCCAGAGGTGCTACCACTGTCCACATATGGGATCCTCCGCACACTAATGCCTCCAAGTTCAATAAATGAACCACACTACGCTTATCACACCAAAACATGGTGTAATTCGTCTCGTCAATCAATCACCAATTATCAACTAAATTGGCACAACACTCTAAGTATGATCTAAAATGACAAAAATACCCTTATTATCCAAATTTTACCATAATTATAAAAAATTACCAAAATGCCCTTAGTCACAAAATATCAAAGTATAGTATGTCCTACCTGACAGTACTACACCACAACATGTCCGGGTCCACCACTTTGGCCCGACAGCAAAACTCACTGTATCGATAAATCACGTAGGAATTTTATCGCATTTTCACAATCTCGTCATTTTCATAAATGTTTTTAAATCGTGTAAATATATTTTTGACGTTTTTAAACATCACAAAATCTTTTTAAATCATTTTCTCAATCGCGTAGGATTTTTAATTCATTTTCTTAACCGAATAGCTTATAATTATTATTTTCAATATGTGTAAAACTATATCTAGTATATTTAAAATACCTAGAGTATTTTTCTTGTGTTCTAAATATAGTATGGAGTCTTTTCATTTTATGCGTCTGATTTTAATAAATTTTGGCAGCATTTTGCCTATAAAATCAGTATAAGGTATTTTTAACGTTTTCCTCTAAATATAGTTTATTTTATTTTTACCCAATAATTTCACTTTGAAACTTACTAACGCGCTTCAAAATTTATGGAATGAGCTCTACATTAGTATTTTTCAAGCGTCTAATTTAATTCTTATTTAAACTAATTTCTGCTAAGTTAAAATTCTAGGACTGAATTTATTCCCTTTATTTTTCTTAACGATTCATTGGAATCAATTTGTGTTGTAAATCAATTACCTAACCTATCTCAGAAAATAAAATGGCATATTGGCCAAATAAAAAATAAAATGGTATTCAATTATACTCTAAATGGCATGTTGGCCATAATTAACTTAAATCAACTTTAAATTAATTATTTTACCTAGATTCTTTAAATAATGATTTAGAAAATTGCTCAGAACATTTTGGTTCTCTATTTTGATGTAAGGCCGTGAGCCTCATAATGTGTTCTTTGGAACACTCATGCAAAACGTATATGTTATTCACATCCTACTTTAATAATTATATAATTATAAACACATGCAATTATATAATCACATACAAAATACATATAATTTATTTAAAACCATAAACATGCATAGCAAAAATAATGAAAGCTATAATCATGCATAGAAAAATAAATCACAAATAGGAAAGCATTTAAAACAATCAAAAACAATTAACACCACAAATAAACCATACAAACCGAATCCTTATGGATTCTACACACAAACACAAATCCATTTTCTCATCACCACTTAGGGTTGATGAGATTAAATCTCCCTCTTACCTCTTGTAGACAAATTAATCGGTTTGTTCTCCTCCTTTCCTCTAAATTTCGTACAAGCTCCAAAACAATTCCTAAAATTCTTAAACAATTAGTAAAAACACATACAAGGTACAAAATAGAAAAACCATGGAACAATCATGGTTAGAAAAATCAAAATTTCAATTTTGAACCATAGAAACCAAACTTACCCTTAAGTAAGTAAGCAAGAAATGGAATTTTAGGCAAGATAGAGTAGGAATTTGGGAAAACTTTGTGAAATAAAGATGCTTAGAATGGTATTTGGGTTTAAGAAATGTGATGGGATAAAATTATGAAGGTCTTGGTGTGGGTGGATGGGTGTTGGCCGAATTAGAGAGAGAAAGTGAGAGAGAAATATGCTTGAGTTTTCTTGTGTTTTTAGAGAGAGAAATGGATAGTTAAAATGTGATAAGTGTGAATTAGAAAGTGAAGAGTGAATAGGTAGTGCAGCAGCCGTGAGGTTGAGTGTTTAGGGAGCTTGAGTGTTTGATTTTGCATGAAAAATATCACAAAGTGTTCACACTTGTTAGGCACATGGCTTAGGTCATTGGATCCTTCTAGAACCATGTAGAACCAAGCCACCTTGCCTCCTCCTTGGTAGCCCAAAAACCGTGCAGCTCCTTCATCTTTTTAGTGTCTTAATTGTCCTCCAATTACACCTAATTACATGCTAGTTGATTAGGTAATTTGTTAGGTTAATTATCCTAACCAATCTTAATTAACATACTAACAACATAACTAATTAATTTAGTATATATTAACATATATTATAACCTTTAATTAATATTAGGATATCTAATTTGTAACACCCCAAATTCTGACTATATGAATCGTAATAGCAGAATTACACTATTTTGTATTTTCTGTGTGGTATAAAAATAATTTGATTGTTCTGAGATCATATTTGATCACTCTGTGTGTTTGCTCCTGGCTAGGAAAAATAATATTTTCAGGCCGGGGAAATTCTGATCTGCCTCATTTGGAGACAGGGGATCTTACTAAACCCGAATCTGAGTGATTCAGAAAAGAATCTTTTTATTTTTAAAATCTATCTGTAAAAAATAATAATATTGTATGGATAAGTATCTGTGATTGTATTTATAGCAATCGTTGCTATGAACGTTGGACCCGATAAGTTGTAATTAATAGAAAAAGTGTTTAGAACATTTCTTGTAAGTAAAATTAAAGTGAACCAATAGGATAGTCAAAACAAATGGTTGGATTTTTTTTTAACCAATGAAAAATTGTCAAGGAAAGAAGCTTAGACTTCTTTGTGGACCATTAGATTTGAAGCTTGACTTAGAAGCCTTAATCTTCACCATTGATTCAATCAATGGTGTAAAACAAAACTTAACAAAACCATCAAGTAACATTCACCATAGATAAGATTAATGGATAAGATTTAGTCAACATTAATTGCTTGACTTTTACTTAGGAAACTAATTAACCTTAATTTAGTTATCCTAATTACCTAATTGAACAATTAAGTAAACTAACTTAACTAAGGATTAGTTATAACTTAATCCTTACTTTAATATCTTAATTCTAATTAGAGGTGATGATGCATGATTAATATGTATTAGATACAAGCTAAATACGTTAAACTAAAATTAGTTATGTACTTGAAGAATTAAGTAAAGATGGTTAGGAGATTAAATCCAATCAAATAGCTAATCAACTAACTAGTAATTAGGCTTGAACTAATGAGGAATTAAGGACTTAAACTCACCTAAATTACCATGGACCAGCAGCAAATTTGGAGGCCCAACAGCAGCACCTAAGCTCACGGTCCAGCAGAAATTGGAGCAGCAGAATGGATGGCCTAACAGCAGCACAAAATGGCCCAGCAGTAGCAGAAGTAGACGTCCAACAGCAGCAGCAACCGTCCAGCAGATTTGTGAAGATTTCAAGTAATATTTGAAGGTTCAAATACCATGCAAAGTCAAGTGAGCAACCAATGAGAAGAGAGTATCTTTGTGCAATTAATGCATGGCTATTTGCTCAAGCAAATGTCACTCACGTCTATCACCAAGAACACAGCACGGCAGCAGCTGTAAATGGGAGAATTATCCAAGTAATTCTCTCCATTTTCTCTTCACCAATCACACGGCAAAAGCTCATGGTAGCAGCTGGAAGGATTGGACATTTAATCACTCAAATCTCTTTATTTATCCTCACAATTTCACTCACGGCAGCAGCTAGTTGGAGTGGATAATTATGCCATAAAATTCTTTATTTTCACCTCACAATATCACACGGCTGGCATCTGTTTTATACACTCAAGATTTGAATAATTACTTAAGTCATTCACACGGTCAAATGTCACAAACTATCCACGGTTGGCAGCTGTCTTCATACATTCAGAATTTGGATATTATTCAAGTAAAATCATCCAAATATCACAAGTAATACTCGGTTTGGCAGCAGCTTATTCACGTCTTGATCTTCATTTTTTTTTACTTCTCAAAAATAAGTCCATTTCTCTCCAAAACACCAAAGAAAACTCACGCTTCTCTCTTCCATCTTCTCCTTCCAATCGGTCACCATCTTGAAATCACACTATCCATCCTTTTAAACACTCATCTCTTAGTTTGTTTTTGACTCAAGCC
Organism: Ormosia semicastrata; assembly: GCA_029884595.1. Lineage (NCBI taxonomy): Eukaryota > Viridiplantae > Streptophyta > Magnoliopsida > Fabales > Fabaceae > Ormosia > Ormosia semicastrata. Next base: position 74,189,698 of record JAQQTO010000060.1, read on the forward strand.
ATGTTCTAAACATTTCTTCTTCACAAGGTCCTAAGCTTCTTCAATTTTCTTCCTAAAGAGGTAAGCTTTGAGTTAATGATTCAAAGTTGATTTTTTTTATTTTGTTAACCATGATTTTTCCATGGTTTTCAACCTTGATTCTTGTATAGTCCTTCACTAATTTTTCTTGAAAATTTTAGGGCTTGTTAGAAGATTAACAAAGTTTCAAGGCAAGGAGGAAAGCTTACAAAGCTTGTCTTCAAGAGGTAAGAGGGAGACTCAACCTTACCACCCATGTTCTGGTAGTATGAGGATGGTTTGTTCGGTGAAAAATCCTTAAGGATTTATTCACCTATTGTTTGAGGTTAATCACCTATTGTTTGAGGTTCTTGGACTGTATTGATTGAACTGTATTGAGATGTGCCTGATTGTGTTTGTGTGTTTGAACTGTACTTGGGATGTGCCTGCTTGTATTTCTATGTTTGTATGTGTAGCATCTGTGAGATATGATTTTATTTCAATATTTGCCTGGATCTTTGTAATGCTTAAGGAATTGATAATATGTATGTATGTGAAATATATACTGTAGAGAAACTTATACTGTACGTATGTGGAATTGATACTGTAAATTTTATGAGAAAGGGATTCAATTGTAAATGTTATGGAAATATGGGGTCATTATGTAAATATAAAACTTTGAGGGACTATAGTGAAAATACTATGTTTTGAGGGATGAAAATGTGATTTATGTGTTTTGAAGGACGAAACTATAATTATTTTATTTTTGAGGGACTAAAACGTAATTTATATGTTTGAGGGACAAGAAAGTAATTATTCTATTTTTTGAGGGCTTAAAATGTAATTTATATGTTTTGAGGGACAAGAAAGTAATTATTCTATTTTTGAGGGATTAAAAATGTAATTTATATGTTTTGAGGGACAAGAAAGTAATTATTATATTTTGAGGGACTAAAAATGTAATTTATATGTTTTGAGGGACAAGAAAGTAATTATTCTATTTTTGAGGGCCTAAAAGGTAATTCATATGTTTTGAGGGACAAGAAAGTAAATATTATGCTTTGGAGGGACTATTTTGTAATTATGAATTTTATAAAGGATTATTTTGTAAATATTAATTTTTCTAAGGGACGATTTCGTAAATATGAATTTTACGAGGAATTATTTTCAGAATCGTAAATTTTATGAAGAATTTGTTGTGTAAAAATATTATTTAAATGAGGATTATAAAGTAAATATTATGTTTTGAGGGGTTATTATGCAAATATGAAAAATGAAATTGAATTTTGAGGAAAATAGTATTTTTGATTTAAAACATATGAGAAATACCTTATGTGATTGAGAAATGATGAAAAATTGATACGTGATTTGAAAACGTGACAGAACTGTTGTGGATTGAGAATATGAAATAAAGAAAATGAATTGAGAATATGAAATAAAGAAAATGAACTATGAATGGTGCATTTGTATATGCATTGAAAAGGTCCGATAGACTGGATAAGGCTATTTGCCTAGGAAGGAGAGAATACACCTCCTGAGTGGGTGCGATATGCGTAGTGTAGGTCTTTTGTTGACCTTGGGGGCATTGGGGTGCGGGTTGCCTACAATGGACAGTTGGTAGCTCTTACTGCACCGTGGGTTAGACCGATGCAACACACCAATGATCCGGACCGAGACACTATCCCTAATCATGATTTGATAAAGACTGTCGTGCATGTGCTAGATGTGCAGAAAATGAGCACGTGGTCTGAAGCATGTTGGTGCCGACAGATCTTTTCAGTCACTCTCTCCGACTTGAGTTGTAGCTCCATGGAGTAGGATATTGAGTCAGTGTACATTTGCATTCATAGAGGATTGAGTCAATGTACATTTGCATTCATAGAGGATTGAGTCAGTGTACATTTACATACATAGAGGACATATTATTGTAATTCTTGCTTATGATAATTGAAATGTTGAACACTTGAGTATTGAAAATAGTATAAACGCAATTCTTGTTTTATTTCCTGTGCAATTATGATAAATAATGTTAATGGTATAACTGTAATTATAGTATGACATCTGTATGATATTTTGGATGTGATATCTTCATTGCTACCATACTGGTATTGGTATAGGTGATCTTACCTCTTGTATGTATATGTTGTATCATGTTTATATATTGTTAAGATACTGAGCCAGACGTCGTACGTGAAGTAGAGAAAGGTCCAGATTCTGTTGAGAACTTCGAGTTCTGATGGCAGTAGAGATTCCTAGCTTCTTGGGTTACATGAGGCTGACGTTTATTGACTGGGACAATGCATGGACTGAAGACCTTGAGAGAGAGACTATATGTTACTTAGGAGATGTAAATATTAGATTGAGTAGGTTACGGTGGGGAACCCTTATTTTTCTCGTTACTATTTATGTACGACTAGAGTTTCCTATATCTATCAGCAAGATTGGGAGCGTACTATCGCACCCCTCGAGAGAGTAGTGTCGTATCGTCCGCTCGGACATTTGCTCCATGGACTTTACGTCGGGTTGGAATTCCCCCACCCGGAGGGTCTGAGGAGGATCCATCTGAGGATCCGGCTACTTCTGAGGGCTCAGCTGCCTAGTTGTACTTGGGCAAAGATGTCAATATAAATAGTGTTTAAAACTTTTTGGAGTGACTAGTTTGTAATATTTATAGTATGACAGTGTTAAAGAATTGTATATGTATAACCAGAGACTTGGACATGTATAAATGATGTAAATTATTTGTAATAATGCTGTGATGTTTTATTTTCTACTAAGATTATTTTCTTGTTATTAAGAAATTTTGAATTTCATATTTTTTCTTATAACTTACGTTATATTCATGAGGTTAATTTGGTAATTATGTAATATAAATGTGGCATCCTAAGGTGGGTGTTACATAATTAGTATTTAGATTATAATTAATTCATAACTAAGCTAGTTCACTTAGTATGCTAATTAAGTAATTAGATTAGTTGAATTAAGCTTAATTAGGTTACTAACCATTTTCAAGCCTACAATTGTTGACTTAATCCTAACCCTTGGTTCATCTTTAATTCCTAGCCATAGATTACATCTAAGGTAGATATCAATTGGTCATAAAACTAGCATTCTAATCTCACCTTTGATTAGATCAACGATTGAAATCAAAGGCTTCCTAACTAAGTCTTCATCCAACGGTCCAAATCAAAGTCCATGCTCCTTTTGTTGACCTTTTCCTATTGGTTTAAAAAGTCAAGCCACTTTCATTGACTTGCTCTCATTGGCTAGAATTTGTCCAGTCAGCACAGTTGACTGCTTTTCCTAAACGCGGGTCCCACAGTATTTTTAAAGATCTATGGTCAAACCGAAGTAGATTTTTACTATTTTTGAGACAGTAGGTACTGTAATATAAAATAATATTATAAAAATATAAAATTATTTTATTGCACAGTTAAATCGAAAAATTACGAGATTAATATATATATCAATCAATTGGGTTTAGTAAGATCCTGACTCAATTAATTAAAATAAGATTTATCCAGGCCGAGAAAATTTTTATTTCCCTAGGTGGAGCAAATCACATACAACAATCAAGTACACTCACAAAACAAGTCAAATTAAATTTTGCTCACTGAGAATTCACAAAACAAGTACATTTCGGGACTATATTGTCATTATCCCAAAAGTTGAGGTGTTACAACTCTCCCTACTAAAAAGAATTTCGTCCCCGAAATTCATCATACATCAAAACAATTGAGGGTATTGTTCCCTCGTCTTAGTTTCTAACTCCCATGTGGCTCTGCCACCTACATCGTTCCAAACTCCTTTAACTAATACGATCTCCTTTTTTTTTTTTTTGAAATTGCTTTGTCCTTCGATCTTCAATCTTGACTGGAAATGTCTCATAGGTTAAATTCTCCTTCAGTTGTACGGTGTCTGGTTCAATGACGTAAATCGGATCTGAAATATATTCCGTAGTTTGTAATACGTGAAATACGTTATAAAGATTTGATAAGAATGGTGGTAGTGAAATCTGATAAACTATCGGAGAGTATCTGATACGGCCTGATAAACTTCAGAGTGAGTTTCCTCGACTGAATTGCTCGTCCAACTCCAGTCATAGGTGTCACACGTAGAAATACATGTTCACCTTCTTCAAATTCAAGCAGTCTCTGTCTTTTATCAGCATAACTCTTTTGTCGCGTCTGAGTCATCCTCATCTTATCTAGAAATATCTTCACTTCCTTAGTTATCTGCCGCACAATTTCTGATCCTACGATGTTACTTTCACCAGTACGATACCAACGCAATGGCATTCTGCAGCATCTCCCATATAATGCCTCACAGGGTGTCATTCCTATGCTCGAACGAAACTATTGTTGTACATGAACTCTATCAATGGTAGAAATTCATCCCAACAAGTCCTTTTAAAAATTCTGACTATCATCTCTGTTTTATATCCAAGACGCTCTTGATTGAACAGGTACTTCAAGCTCTTGACATTATCGTAGACTATACAGGAAAGAAAATATCTTCAAGTTTTCCTTGTAAAACGACTATCGCAATATCCAAAAATATAAATCGAACAATTCTTCTCATACACGGTCCACCGCCTTGAAGTATACGCCACCACCTTCCTATTCGATGTCAACACTCAATCTAAATCCACGAGTTGAACTGCTTCTAACAGAATTTTGCATTTGACTAATTTCACGCATAACTCCTTCTCCTTCTTCTTCCGAAATTGAAGAACTGCATTAAGATCTTCAACATGTTCCTTTAAACTTCGAGAATAGGTCAAAATATTGCCAATAATGATAAATTTGCCTAGATGAGAAAGAAAGATCCTATTTATATTATTCGTGAATATTACCAAAAACATTCTTCACCCCGAAAAGTAATACTAAATATTCATAGTGCTTGCAACGCATCTGAAAAACTATCTTGGAACATTCTCTACCTCTACGCGAATCTGATAACAACCAGCACACTAGTCGATCTTGGAACGAACAACGATTTCCTTCATTTGATCTTCTGGCTCCCCTGTCGTCACATTATTCCAGATTTTCTTCATCAAGATAAGTTGTTCTACTTGCCTATCTTTACTCTTAACAGAAGCTGTCTCATAGATCAAGTTTTCTTCTAATTGCACTGTATTTGATACTATGACATAAGTTAGATCAAGAATAATCATTCTTAAGTGAAACACATGAAAGATACTATGAAGGTCATAAGGAAAAGTAATAAAACTATTAAGTAGGTTACCAGATTAGTCCAACCAAAAATTTGAGATGGTCTAATAGATTTCGAAATGAACATAGTCTAATAATTTTAGAAATGAATTTTCTGGATTCAAATCCAAAAATCTCAGGTCAAAGAAATACTAAATTGCATTGCAACAATCTAGTAGGATATGGTTGGAAAATAACCAATCCATTTAAAAAGTCAGACTCTCAAATAGATGCGATTTTAAATAAACAGATCAAATCAACAGAAAAGATTTGATATTCAATAGAAATAGCGTAGAATTAGAAAACTCGAGTATAAGCAACAAGTTTAATCAAGAAGAGTAGAAATACTCAGATCATACTATAACAAAGACACAGATAGATGAAATTGATTTACTCAGTCTATTTGAGAAAAAAAATAGAGAAACCAGATCAATAAAAAAATTTCAAACTCTAATAATAATTGGGTAGTTTTAAACAGGTTCAAATAGTAATAGCAAGTTTAGGAGTTAAAGTAACATTATGAAAAGAAGTAAAACACAAATAACTCCAAAAGATTTGCACAATCACAGATCACAAGAGAGTGAGTTACTTTGCGAATTATACAGCACAATTTTTAAGATTACCTTCTATGGCACGACTTTCTCGCTTTTTAAGTTTTTGTCTTTGAACATTCTCATTACACTTCTTGCATCGGCTCTTTCTTCTTTTTTCGAGATTTTGAAACATGTGTATTACTAACGGGAATTTCCATCTTCAGTTGATCACACTCTTTGAATAAGTGTTCAGGCTTTCCACACTTCAAGTACTTCATTGGTGATGCCACAGTCTGACCAAAATCGTTGCCACTAATACTTTCTTTTTCTATTCATTGATGCTTCCCCGATGGTTGCACATATGACTTTCGCTGAAAACGATTGACCTTACGCTTCCTTCTACTTTGAATTATTGAAGATTCTAAGTTACAGCTTCTCGCATCCAAGCTATGAAGTTCGATTATCAGTTCCCGCTGCTGAACGACCATCTGTCTCTGTAGTACTACTACTTCAATCGCCTTGTGCATCACACTTCTAGCTATAGCTATACGATCTTCATCACGTTTCGCGTCCACATGCTCATGTTCGTAATGTTCCATTATCTTTCTTCAAAACAAAATCAACACACAACGAACTAAACGTAGCTATTTCGCATAAAGTCGTTTCCTTTCGGAAATCAAAACATATTTCTGTGTTTAATATCAGAGATTCACACAGCACAAACAAGACAAACCTACCCACAAACCCAAAAGACTCTAACTTGGGCTCTGATACCAACTAATGTAACACCCTTTCTGGGGATGTCACATTTATGATGCATAAAAATAAAAATAAATAAAATCCTTACCCAAGTTGTAAAAACATTTTGATACTTAAATAATATTTGTGGTATATATATATATTTTTTTTCTTTTATAATTATAACATTAAATAAAATAACACGGAACACAAAATATAAGAAACATAAACTCACCATAATATACATGTGATTTTTCTTTAGTACATGCATAATTTACATCTACAAGCCTTTGATAAAACAGTAAAAGACAACATAAAACTAAGACATAATATTGCCCAAGTGCACCTCAGAGCTCTCTAATCCTCCGATGGATCATCCTCAGAAAGATCCTCGTAATTCAGAGCTCCTGGAGGTCCCATAGTTCTAGGTCCCATAGTACTACGGACACGAGTCCGAGCGGTTGACTCGCTACTGAGCTCACTAGGCGCATGGAGTATTCCTTGCCAGTAACGCCTAAGAGTCAGAGGTAACTCTAAATATAAATACAACATAGTAGTGAATATGACATCTCCGTCATACTCTCTACATAGGGACACAGTCAAACGTCCCACGTATACAACTGTGCCTCTATCTACTCGCAGACGCCAGGCTTCAGAACCCCCGTGAAACTCCAGTCTCACAAACCCGAGGAATCCTGGTAACGCCATGATCTCAAGATCAGTCTTGATGTTCAGTGTGATCTACCGGCTCCTCTTCCTCGTATAGCTCGCCCGGCTGTCGCTCGTCCGGATACTGTATCTCAAGAGGCTGTTCCTCTCCCTCTTCCTCAAACTCTTTACGGAAATAATATAATAATATCGAGAAAACATATAGAGAGGTGAGACAATCTACACCATTACCCGCATGGCAATAAAGAAAACGACAATACAAACAAATATTCCAACAGCACATACCAACATTTCATGCATAATATAACAAAGTAATACATATTAAAATAACACATACCATTATATTATGCATAATATATTAAAGCAATAAATATTAAAATAACACATATCATACATAATATATTAAAACAGTACATCATATATTTTATCACAGAATATGGTAAGCAGTAAAGTGCAGATGATGCATGAACAGTAAAATGCAGGTAATGCATGAACACACACTGACTCGTTCCTACTCCATAGAGCTAAACACAGATATCTGAGAGAATGATCCGAATAGAAACTAATAATACTTTATGGCTGCCCAACCAAACTATTGCACTGTCCAATCTTTGTGTCTATAGCCCACAGTCCAAAACATCGTGTAGCAGTACACAGTCCAACATCGTGTACCACAGGCATAGTACTTAATAGTCCCCTCAAGATCTCGACTAAGAATAGTGTTTGTCAAGATCATTAGTGTGTTGCCCGTTACCACGACCCAGAGGTGCTACCACTGTCCACATATGGGATCCTCCGCACACTAATGCCTCCAAGTTCAATAAATGAACCACACTACGCTTATCACACCAAAACACGGTGTAATTCGTCTCGTCAATCAATCACCAATTATCAACCAAATTGGCACAACACTCTAAGTATGATCTAAAATGACAAAAATACCCTTATTATCCAAATTTTACCATAATTACAAAAAATTACCAAAATGCCATTAGTCACAAAATATCAAAGTATAGTACGTCCCACCTGACAGTACTACACCACAACATGTCCGGGTCCACCACTTTGGCCCGACAGCAAAACTCACTATATCGATCAATCGCATAGGAATTTTATCGCGTTTTCACAATCTCGTCATTTTCATAAACGTTTTTAAATCGTGTAAATATATTTTTGACGTTTTTAAACATTGCAAAATCTTTTTAAATCATTTTCTCAATCGCGTAGGATTTTTAATTCATTTTCTTAACCGAATAGCTTATAATTATTATTTTCAATATGTGTAAAACTATATCTAGTATATTTAAAATACGTAGAGTATTTTTCTTGTGTTCTAAATATAGTATGGAGTCTTTTCATTTTATGCGTCTGATTTTAATAAATTTTGGCAGCATTTTGCCTATAAAATCAGTATAAGGTATTTTTAACGTTTTCCTCTAAATATAGTTTATTTTATTTTTACCCAATAATTTCACTTTGAAACTTACTAACGCGCTTCAAAATTTATGGAATGAGCTCTACGTTAGTATTTTTCAAGCGTCTAATTTAATTCTTATTTAAACTAATTTCTGCTAAGTTAAAATTCTAGGACTGAATTTATTCCCTTTATTTTTCTTAACGATTCATTGGAATCAATTTGTGTTGTAAATCAATTACCTAACCTATCTCAGAAAATAAAATGGCATGTTGGCCAAATCAAAAATAAAATGGTATTCAATTATACTCTAAATGGCATGTTGGCCATAATTAACTTAAATCAACTTTAAATTAATTATTTTACCTAGATTCTTTAAATCAGTGATTTAGAAAATTGCTGAGAACATTTTGATTCTTTATTTTGATGTAACGCCGTGAGCCTCATAATGTGTTCTTTGGAACACTCATGCAAAACGTACATGTTATTCACATCCTACTTTAATAATTTTATAATTATAAACACATGCAATTATATAATCACATACAAAATACATATAATTTATTTAAAACCATAAACATGCATAGCAAAAATAATGAAAGCTATAATCATGCATAGAAAAATAAATCACAAATAGGAAAGCATTTAAAACAATCAAAAACAATTAACACCACAAATAAACCATACAAACCGAATCCTTATGGATTCTACACACAAACACAAATCCATTTTCTCATCACCACTTAGGGTTGATGAGATTAAATCTCCCTCTTACCTCTTGTAGACAAATTAATCGGTTTGTTCTCCTCCTTTCCTCTAAATTTCGTACAAGCTCCAAAACAATTCCTAAAATTCTTAAACAATTAGTAAAAACACATACAAGGTACAAAATAGAAAAACCATGGAACAATCATGGTTAGAAAAATCAAAATTTCAATTTTGAACCATAGAAACCAAACTTACCCTTAAGTAAGTAAGCAAGAAATGGAATTTTAGGCAAGATAGAGTAGGAATTTGGGAAAACTTTGTGAAATAAAGATGCTTAGAATGGTATTTGGCTTTAAGAAATGTGATGGGATAAAATTATGAAGGTCTTGGTGTGGGTGGATGGGTGTTGGCCGAATTAGAGAGAGAAAGTGAGAGAGAAATATGCTTGAGTTTTCTTGTGTTTTTAGAGAGAGAAATGGATAGTTAAAATGTGATAAGTGTGAATTAGAAAGTGAAGAGTGAATAGGTAGTGCAGCAGCAGTGAGGTTGAGTGTTTAGGGAGCTTGAGTGTTTGATTTTGCATGAAAAATATCACAAAGTGTTCACACTTGTTAGGCACATGGCTTAGGTCATTGGATCCTTCAAGAACCATGTAGAACCAAGCCACCTTGCCTCCTCCTTGGTAGCCCAAAACCGTGCAGCTCCTTCATCTTTTTAGTGTCTTAATTGTCCTCCAATTACACCTAATTACATGCTAGTTGATTAGGTAATTTGTTAGGTTAATTATCCTAACCAATCTTAATTAACATACTAACAACATAACTAATTAATTTAGTATATATTAACATATATTATAACCTTTAATTAATATTAGGATATCTAATTTGTAACACCCCAAATTTCGACTATATGAATCGTAATAGCGTAATTACACTATTTTGTATTTTCTCGTGTGGTATAAAAATAATTTGATTGTTTCGAGATCATATTTGATCACTCGTGTGTTTGCTCCTGGCTAGGAAAAATAATATTTTCAGGTAGGGGAAATTCGACTGCCTCATTTGGAGACAAGGGGATCTTACTAAACCCGAATCTGAGTGATTCAGAAAAGAATCTTTTTATTTTTAAAATCTATCTGTAAAAAATAATAATATTGTATGGATAAGTATCTGTGATTGTATTTATAGCAATCGTTGCTATGAACGTTGGACCCGATAAGTTGTAATTAACAGAAAAAGTGTTTAGAACATTTCTTGTAAGTAAAATTAAAGTGAACCAATAGGATAGTCAAAACAAATGGTTGGATTTTTTTTAACCAATGAAAAATTGTCAAGGAAAGAAGCTTAGACTTCTTTGTGGACCATTAGATTTGAAGCTTGACTTAGAAGCCTTAATCTTCACCATTGATTCAATCAATGGTGTAAAACAAAACTTAACAAAACCATCAAGTAACATTCACCATAGATAAGATTAATGGATAAGATTTAGTCAACATTAATTGCTTGACTTTTACTTAGGAAACTAATTAACCTTAATTTAGTTATCCTAATTACCTAATTGAACAATTAAGTAAACTAACTTAACTAAGGATTAGTTATAACTTAATCCTTACTTTAATATCTTAATTCTAATTAGAGGTGATGATGCATGATTAATATGTATTAGATACAAGCTAAATACGTTAAAGTAAAATTAGTTATGTACTTGAAGAATTAAGTAAAGATGGTTAGGAGATTAAATCCAATCAAATAGCTAATCAACTAACTAGTAATTAGGCTTGAACTAATGAGGAATTAAGGACTTAAACTCACCTAAATTACCATGGACCAAAGAAGCAAATTTGGAGGCCCAACAAAGAAAGCACCTAAGCTCACGGTCTAGCGTAAATTGGAGCAAGCGAGAATGGATGGCCTAACAAAGAAGACAAAATGGCCCAAAGAAGAGGTATAAACGTCCAACAAAGAAGAAGAACCATTCAAAGCAGATTTGTGAAGATTTCAAGTAATATTTGAAGGTTCAAATACCATGCAAAGTCAAGTGAGCAACCAATGAGAAGAGAGTATCTTTGTGCAATTAATGCATGGCTTTTACTCAAGCAAATGTCACTCACGTCTATCACCAAGAACACAAAGACGGCGGCAAAGAATGTAAATGGGAGAATTATCCAAGTAATTTCTCCATTTTCTCTTCACCAATCACACGGCAAAAGCTCATGGTAGCAGCTGGAAGGATTGGACATTTAATCACTCAAATCTCTTTATTTATCCTCACAATTTCACTCACGGCAGCAACTAGTTGGAGTGGATAATTATGCCATAAAATTCTTTATTTTCACCTCACAATATCACACGGCTGGCATCTGTTTTATACACTCAAGATTTGAATAATTACTTAAGTCATTCACACGGTCAAATGTCACAAACTATCCACGGTTGGCAGTTGTCTTCATACATTCAGAATTTGGATATTATTCAAGTAAAATCATCCAAATATCACAAGTAATACTCGGTTTGGCAGAAACTTATTACGTCTTGATCTTCATTTTTTTTACTTCTCAAAAATAAGTCCATTTCTCTCCAAAACACCAAAGAAAACTCACGCTTCTCTCTTCCATCTTCTCCTTCCAATCGGTCACCATCTTGAAATCACACCATCCATCCTTTTAAACACTCATCTCTTAGTTTGTTTTTGACTCAAGCCATGTTCTAAACATTTCTTCTTCACAAGGTCCTAAGCTTCTTCAATTTTCTTCCTAAAAAGGTAAGCTTTGAGTTAATGATTCAAAGTTGATTCTTTTTATTTTGTTAACCATGATTTTTCCATGGTTTTCAACCTTGATTCTTGTATAGTCCTTCACTAATTTTTCTTGAAAATTTTAGGGCTTGTTAGAAGATTAACAAAGTTTCAAGGCAAGGGAGGAAAGCTTACAAAGCTTGTCTTCAAGAGGTAAGAGGGAGACTCAACCTTACCACCCATGTTCTGGTAGTATGAGGATGGTTTGTTCGGTGAAAAATCCTTAAGGATTTATTCACCTATTGTTTGAGGTTAATCACCTATTGTTTGAGGTTCTTGGACTGTATTGATTGAACTGTATTGAGATGTGCCTGATTGTGTTTGTGTGTTTGGATTTGTACTTGGGATGTGCCTCGCTTGTATTTCTATGTTTGTATGTGTAGCATCTGTGAGATATGATTTTATTTCAATATTTGCCTGGATCTTTGTAATGCTTAAGGAATTGATAATATGTATGTATGTGAAATATATATTGTAGAGAAACTTATATCTGTGTACGTATGTGGAATTGATACTGTAAATTTTATGAGAAAGGGATTCAATTGTAAATGTTATGAAAATATGGGGTCATTATGTAAATATAAAACTTTGAGGGACTATAGTGAAAATACTATGTTTTGAGGGATGAAAATGTGATTTATGTGTTTTGAAGGACGAAACTATAATTATTTTATTTTTGAGGGACTAAAATGTAATTTATATGTTTGAGGGACAAGAAAGTAATTATTCTATTTTTTGAGGGCTTAAAATGTAATTTATATGTTTTGAGGGACAAGAAAGTAATTATTCTATTTTTGAGGGATTAAAAATGTAATTTATATGTTTTGAGGGACAAGAAAGTAATTATTCTATTTTTGAGGGCCTAAAAGGTAATTCATATGTTTTGAGGGACAAGAAAGTAAATATTATGCTTTGGAGGGACTATTTTGTAATTATGAATTTTATAAAGGATTATTTTGTAAATATTAATTTTTCTAAGGGACGATTTCGTAAATATGAATTTTACGAGGAATTATTTCGTAACTGTAAATTTTATGAAGGACTGTTGTGAAAATATTATTTAAATGAGGATTATAAAGTAAATATTATGTTTTGAGGGGTTATTATGCAAATATGAAAAATGAAATTGAATTTTGAGGAAAATAGTATTTTTGATTTAAAACATATGAGAAATACCTTATGTGATTGAGAAACGATGAAAAATTGATACGTGATTTGAAAACGTGACAGAACTGTTGTGGATTGAGAATATGAAATAAAGAAAATGAATTGAGAATATGAAATAAAGAAAATGAACTGTGAATGGTGCATTTGTATATGCATTGAAAAGGTCCGATAGACTGGATAAGGCTATTTGCCTAGGAAGGAGAGAATACACCTCCTGAGTGGGTGCGATATGCGTAGTGTAAGTCTTTTGTTGACCTTGGGGGCATTGGGGTGCGGGTTGCCTACAATGGACAGTTGGTAGCTCTTATGTACCGTGGGTTAGACCGATGCAACACACCAATGATCCAGGACCGAGACACTATCCCTAATCATGATTTGATAAAGACTGTCGTGCATGTGCTAGATGTGCAGAAAATGAGCACGTGGTCCGAAGCATGTTGGTGCCGACAGATCTTTTCAGTCACTCTCTCCGACTTGAGTTGTAGCTCCATGGAGTAGGATATTGAGTCAGTGTACATTTGCATTCATAGAGGATTGAGTCAGTGTACATTTGCATTCATAGAGGATTGAGTCAGTGTACATTTACATACATAGAGGACATATTATTGTAATTCTTGCTTATGATAATTGAAATGTTGAACACTTGAGTATTGAAAATAGTATAAACGCAATTCTTGTTTTATTTCCTGTGCAATTATGATAAATAATGTTAATGGTATAACTGTAATTATAGTATGACATCTGTATGATATTTTGGATGTGATATCTTCATTGCTACCATACTGGTATTGGTATAGGTGATCTTACCTCTTGTATGTATATGTTGTATCATGTTTATATATTGTTAAGATACTGAGCCAGACGTCGTACGTGAAGTAGAAAGGTCCAGATTCTGTTGAGAACTTCGAGTTCGATGGCGAGTAGAGATTCCTAGCTTCTTGGGTTACATGAGGCTGACGTTTATTGATTTGGGACAATGCATGGATTGAAGACCTTGAGAGAGAGACTATATGTTACTTAGGAGATGTAAATATTAGATTGAGTAGGTTACAGTCAGGGAACCCTTATTTTTCTGTTACTATTTATGTACAGCTAGAGTTTCCTATATCTATCAGGCAGCATTGGGGAGCGTACTATCGCACCCCTCGAGAGAGTAGTGTCGTATCGTCCGCTCGGACATTTGCTCCATGGACTTTACGTCGGGTTGGAATTCCCCCACCCGGAGGGTCTGAGGAGGATCCATCTGAGGATCGGCTATTACGAGGCTCACTGCCTAGTTGTACTTGGGCAAAGATGTCAATATAAATAGTGTTTAAAACTTTTTGGAGTGACTAGTTTGTAATATTTATAGTATGACAGTGTTAAAGAATTGTATATGTATAACCAGAGACTTGGACATGTATAAATGATGTAAATTATTTGTAATAATGCTGTGATGTTTTATTTTCTACTAAGATTATTTTCTTGTTATTAAGAAATTTTGAATTTCATATTTTTCCTTATAACTTACGTTATATTCATGAGGTTAATTTGGTAATTATGTAATATAAATGTGGCATCCTAAGGTGGGTGTTACATAATTAGTATTTAGATTATAATTAATTCATAACTAAGCTAGTTCACTTAGTATGCTAATTAAGTAATTAGATTAGTTGAATTAAGCTTAATTAGGTTACTAACCATTTTCAAGCCTACAATTGTTGACTTAATCCTAACCCTTGGTTCATCTTTAATTCCTAGCCATAGATTACATCTAAGGTAGATATCAATTGGTCATAAAACTAGCATTCTAATCTCACCTTTGATTAGATCAACGATTGAAATCAAAGGCTTCCTAACTAAGTCTTCATCCAACGGTCCAAATCAAAGTCCATGCTCCTTTTGTTGACCTTTTCCTATTGGTTTAAAAGTCAAGCCACTTTCATTGACTTGCTCTCATTGGCTAGAATTTGTCCAACAAGACAATTTGACTTTTCCTAAACGCGGGTCCCACAGTACTTTTAAAGATCTGTGGTCAAACCGAAGCAGATTTTTACTATTTTTGAGACAGTAGGTACTGTAATATAAAATAATATTATAAAAATATAAAATTATTTTATTGCACAGTTAAATCTGAAAAATTACGAGATTAATATATATATCAATCAGAATTGGGTTTAGTAAGATCCCCCAGCTCCAATTAATTAAAATAAGATTTATCCGGCCAGAAAATTTTTATTTCCCTAGGTCGGAGCAAATCACATACAACAGTCAAGTACACTCACGAAACAGTCAAATTAAATTTACTGCTCACAGAATTCACAAAACAGTACATTTCGGGACTATATTGTAATTATCCCAAAAGTTGGGGTGTTACAACTCTCCCCTACTAAAAAGAATTTCGTCCCCGAAATTCATCATACATCAAAACAATTGAGGGTATTGTTCCCTCGTCTTAGTTTCTAACTCCCATGTGGCTCTGCCACCTACATCGTTCCAAACTCCTTTAACTAATACGATCTCCTTTTTTTTTTTTGAAATTGCTTTGTCCTTCGATCTTCAATCTTGACTGGAAATGTCTCATAGGTTAAATTCTCCTTCAGTTGTACGGTGTCTGGTTCAATGACGTAAATCGGATCTGAAATATATTCCGTAGTTTGTAATACGTGAAATACGTTATAAAGATTTGATAAGAATGGTGGTAGTGAAATCTGATAAACTATCGGAGAGTATCTGATACGGCCTGATAAACTTCAAAGTGAGTTTCCTCGACTGAATTGCTCGTCCAACTCCAGTCATAGGTGTCACACGTAGAAATACATGTTCACCTTCTTCAAATTCAAGCAGTCTCTGTCTTTTATCAGCATAACTCTTTTGTCGCGTCTGAGTCATCCTCATCTTATCTAGAAATATCTTCACTTCCTTAGTTATCTGCCGCACAATTTCTGATCCTACGATGTTACTTTCACCAGTACGATACCAACGCAATGGCATTTCTGCAGCATCTCCCATATAATGCCTCACAGGGTGTCATTCCTATGCTCGAACGAAACTATTGTTGTACATGAACTCTATCAATGGTAGAAATTCATCCCAACAAGTCCTTTTAAAAATTCTGACTATCATCTCTGTTTTATATCCAAGACGCTCTTGATTGAACAGGTACTTCAAGCTCTTGACATTATCGTAGACTATACAGGAAAGAAAATATCTTCAAGTTTTCCTTGTAAAACGACTATCGCAATATCCAAAAATATAAATCGAACAATTCTTCTCATACACGGTCCACCGCCTTGAAGTATACGCCACCACCTTCCTATTCGATGTCAACACTCAATCTAAATCCACGAGTTGAACTGCTTCTAACAGAATTTTGCATTTGACTAATTTCACGCATAACTCCTTCTCCTTCTTCTTCCGAAATTGAAGAACTGCATTAAGATCTTCAACATGTTCCTTTAAACTTCGAGAATAGGTCAAAATATTGCCAATAATGATAAATTTGCCTAGATGAGAAAGAAAGATCCTATTTATATTATTCGTGAATATTACCAAAAACATTCTTCACCCCGAAAAGTAGTACTAAATATTCATAGTGCTTGCAACGCATCTGAAAAACTATCTTGGAACATTCTCTACCTCTACGCGAATCTGATAACAACCAGCACACTAGTCGATCTTGGAACGAACAACGATTTCCTTCATTTGATCTTCTGGCTCCCCTGTCGTCACATTATTCCAGATTTTCTTCATCAAGATAAGTTGTTCTACTTGCCTATCTTTACTCTTAACAGAAGTTGTCTCATAGATCAAGTTTTCTTCTAATTGCACTGTATTTGATACTATGACATAAGTTAGATCAAGAATAATCATTCTTAAGTGAAACACATGAAAGATACTATGAAGGTCATAAGGAAAAGTAATAAAACTATTAAGTAGGTTACCAGATTAGTCCAACCAAAAATTTGAGATGGTCTAATAGATTTCGAAATGAACATAGTCTAATAATTTTAGAAATGAATTTTCGGATTCAAATCCAAAAATCTCAGTCAAAGAAATACTAAATTGCATTGCAACAATCTAGTAGGATATGGTTGGAAAATAACCAATCCATTTAAAAAGTCAGACTCTCAAATAGATGCGATTTTAAATAAACAGATCAAATCAACAGAAAAGATTTGATATTCAATAGAAATAGCGTAGAATTAGAAAACTCGAGTATAAGCAACAAGTTTAATCAAGAAGAGTAGAAATACTCAGATCATACTATAACAAAGACACAGATAGATGAAATTGATTTACTCAGTCTATTTGAGAAAAAAAATAGAGAAACCAGATCAATAAAAAAATTTCAAACTCTAATAATAATTGGGTAGTTTTAAACAGGTTCAAATAGTAATAGCAAGTTTAGGAGTTAAAGTAACATTATGAAAAGAAGTAAAACACAAATAACTCCAAAAGATTTGCACAATCACAGATCACAAGAGAGTGAGTTACTTTGCGAATTATACAGCACAATTTTTAAGATTACCTTCTATGGCACGACTTTCTCGCTTTTTAAGTTTTTGTCTTTGAACATTCTCATTACACTTCTTGCATCGGTCTCTTTCTTCTTTTTTTCGAGATTTTGAAACATGTGTATTACTAACGGGAATTTCCATCTTGATTGATCACACTCTTTGAATAAGTGTTCAGGCTTTCCACACTTCAAGTACTTCATTGGTGATGCCACAGTCTGACCAAAATCGTTGCCACTAATACTTTCTTTTTCTATTCATTGATGCTTCCCCGATGGTTGCACATATGACTTTCGCTGAAAACGATTGACCTTACGCTTCCTTCTACTTTGAATTATTGAAGATTCTAAGTTACAGCTTCTCGCATCCAAGCTATGAAGTTCGATTATCAGTTCCCGCTGCTGAACGACCATCTGTCTCTGTAGTACTACTACTTCAATCGCCTTGTGCATCACACTTCTAGCTATAGCTATACGATCTTCATTACGTTTCGCGTCCACATGCTCATGTTCGTAATGTTCCATTATCTTTCTTCAAAACAAAATCAACACACAACGAACTAAACGTAGCTATTTCGCATAAAGTCGTTTCCTTTTTCGAAAATCAAAACATATTCTCGTGTTTAATATCAGAGATTCACACAAAGACAAACAAGACAAACCTACCCACAAACCCAAAAGACTCTAACTTGGGCTCTGATACCAACTAATGTAACACCCTTTCTGGGGATGTCACATTTATGATGCATAAAAATAAAAATAAATAAAATCCTTACCCAAGTTGTAAAAACATTTTGATACTTAAATAATATTTGTGGTATATATATATTTTTTTTCTTTTATAATTATAACATTAAATAAAATAACACGGAACACAAAATATAAGAAACATAAACTCACCATAATATACATGTGATTTTTCTTTAGTACACGCATAATTTACATCTACAAGCATTTGATAAAACAGTAAAAGACAACATAAAACTAAGACATAATATTGCCCAAGTGCACCTCAGAGCTCTCTAATCTTCCGATGGATCATCCTCAGAAAGATCCTCGAAATTCAGAGCTCCTGGAGGTCCCATAGTTCTAGGTCCCATAGTACTACGGACACGAGTCCGAGCGGTTGACTCGCTACTGAGCTCACTAGGCGCATGGAGTATTCCTTGCCAGTAACGCCTAAGAGTCAGAGGTAACTCTAAATATAAATACAACATAGTAGTGAATATGACATCTCCGTCATACTCTCTACATAGGGACACTGATCAAACGTCCCACGTATACACCGTGCCTCTATCTACTCGCAGACGCCAGGCTTCAGAACCCCCGTGAAACTCCAGTCTCACAAACCCGAGGAATCCTGGTAACGCCATGATCTCAAGATCAGTCTTGATGTTCAGTGTGATCTACCGGCTCCTCTTCCTCGTATAGCTCGCCTGGCTGTCGCTCATCCGGATACTGTATCTCAAGAGGCTGTTCCTCTCCCTCTTCCTCAAACTCTTTACGGAAATAATATAATAATATCGAGAAAACATATAGAGAGGTGAGACAATCTACACCATTACCCGCATGGCAATAAAGAAAACGACAATACAAATAAATATTCCAACAGCACATACCAACATTTCATGCATAATATAACAAAGTAATACATATTAAAATAACACATACCATTATATTATGCATAATATATTAAAGCAATAAATATTAAAATAACACATATCATACATAATATATTAAAACAAGACATCATATATTTTATCACGAATATGGTAAGTAGTAAAGTGCGATGATGCATGAACAAGTAAAATACAGGTAATGCATGAACACACACTGACTCGTTCCTACTCCATAGAGCTAAACACAGATATCTGAGAGAATGATTCGAATAGAAACTAATAATACTTTATGGCTGCCCAACCAAACTATTGCACTGTCCAATCTTTGTGTCTATAGCCCACAGTCCAAAACATCGTGTAGCAATACACAATCCAACATCGTGTACCACAGCATAGTACTTAATAGTCCCCTCAATATCTCGACTAAGAATAGTGTTTGTCAAGATCATTAGTGTGTTGCCCGTTACCACGACCCAGAGGTGCTACCACTGTCCACATATGGGATCCTCCGCACACTAATGCCTCCAAGTTCAATAAATGAACCACACTACGCTTATCACACCAAAACACGGTGTAATTCGTCTCGTCAATCAATCACCAATTATCAACCAAATTGGCACAACACTCTAAGTATGATCTAAAATGACAAAAATACCCTTATTATCCAAATTTTACCATAATTACAAAAAATTACCAAAATGCCATTAGTCACAAAATATCAAAGTATAGTACGTCCCACCTGACAGTACTACACCACAACATGTCTGGGTCCACCACTTTGGCCCGACAGCAAAACTCACTATATCGATCAATCGCATAGGAATTTTATCACGTTTTCACAATCTCGTCATTTTCATAAACGTTTTTAAATCGTGTAAATATATTTTTGACGTTTTTAAACATTGCAAAATCTTTTTAAATCATTTTCTCAATCGTGTAGGATTTTTAATTCATTTTCTTAACCGAATAGCTTATAATTATTATTTTCAATATGTGTAAAACTATATCTAGTATATTTAAAATACGTAGAGTATTTTTCTTGTGTTCTAAATATAGTATGGAGTCTTTTCATTTTATGCGTCGATTTTAATAAATTTTGGACATTTTGCCTATAAAATCAAGATAAGGTATTTTTAACGTTTTCCTCTAAATATAGTTTATTTTATTTTTACCCAATAATTTCACTTTGAAACTTACTAACGCGCTTCAAAATTTATGGAATGAGCTCTACGTTAGTATTTTTCAAGCGTCTAATTTAATTCTTATTTAAACTAATTTCTGCTAAGTTAAAATTCTAGATGAATTTATTCCCTTTATTTTTCTTAACGATTCATTGGAATCAATTTGTGTTGTAAATCAATTACCTAACCTATCTCGAGAAAATAAAATGACATGTTGGCCAAATCAAAAATAAAATGGTATTCAATTATACTCTAAATGGCATGTTGGCCATAATTAACTTAAATCAACTTTAAATTAATTATTTTACCTAGATTCTTTAAATCAGTGATTTAGAAAATTGCTGAGAACATTTTGATTCTTTATTTTGATGTAAGGCCGTGAGCCTCATAATGTGTTCTTTGGAACACTCATGCAAAACGTACATGTTATTCACATCCTACTTTAATAATTATATAATTATAAACACATGCAATTATATAATCACATACAAAATACATATAATTTATTTAAAACCATAAACATGCATAGCAAAAATAATGAAAGCTATAATCATGCATAGAAAAATAAATCACAAATAGGAAAGCATTTAAAACAATCAAAAACAATTAACACCACAAATAAACCATACAAACCGAATCCTTATGGATTCTACACACAAACACAAATCCATTTTCTCATCACCACTTAGGGTTGATGAGATTAAATCTCTCTCTTACCTCTTGTAGACAAATTAATCGGTTTGTTCTCCTCCTTTCCTCTAAATTTCGTACAAGCTCCAAAACAATTCTTAAAATTCTTAAACAATTAGTAAAAACACATACAAGGTACAAAATAGAAAAACCATGGAACAATCATGGTTAGAAAAATCAAAATTTCAATTTTGAACCATAGAAACCAAACTTACCCATAAGTAAGTAAGCAAGAAATGGAATTTTAGGCAAGATAGAGTAGGAATTTGGGAAAACTTTGTGAATGAAAGATGCTTAGAATGGTATTTGGGTTTAAGAAATGTGATGGGATAAAATTATGAAGGTCTTAGTGTGGGGGATGGGTGTTGGCCGAATTAGAGAGAGAAAGTGAGAGAGAAATATGCTTGAGTTTTCTTGTGTTTTTAGAGAGAGAAATGGATAGTTAAAATGTGATAAGTGTGAATTAGAAAGTGAAGAGTGAATAGGTAGTGCAGCAGCCGTGAGGTTGAGTGTTTAGGGAGCTTGAGTGTTTGATTTTGCATGCAAAATATCACAAAGTGTTCACACTTGTTAGGCACATGGCTTAGGTCATTGGATCCTTCAAGAACCATGTAGAACCAAGCCACCTTGCCTCCTCCTTGGCAGCCCAAAAACCGTGCAGCTCCTTCATCTTTTTAGTGTCTTAATTGTCCTCCAATTACACCTAATTACATGCTAGTTGATTAGGTAATTTGTTAGGTTAATTATCCTAACCAATCTTAATTAACATACTAACAACATAACTAATTAATTTAGTATATATTAACATATATTATAACCTTTAATTAATATTAGGATATCTAATTAGTATTTAGATTATAATTAATTCATAACTAAGCTAGTTCACTTAGTATGCTAATTAAGTAATTAGATTAGTTGAATTAAGCTTAATTAGGTTACTAACCATTTTCAAGCCTACAATTGTTGACTTAATCCTAACCCTTGGTTCATCTTTAATTCCTAGCCATAGATTACATCTAAGGTAGATATCAATTGGTCATAAAACTAGCATTCTAATCTCACCATTGATTAGATCAACGGTTGAAATCAAAGGCTTCCTAACTAAGTCTTCATCCAACGGTCCAAATCAAAGTCCATGCTCCTTTTGTTGACCTTTTTCCTATTGGTTTAAAAAGTCAAGCTACTTTCGTTGACTTGCTCTCATTGGCTAGAATTTGTCTAGTCAGCACAGTTGACTGCTTTTCCTAAACGCGGGTCCCATAGTACTTTTAAAGATCTGTGGTCAAACCGAAGCAGATTTTTACTATTTTTGAGACAGTAGGTACTGTAATATAAAATAATATTATAAAAATATAAAATTATTTTATTGCACAGTTAAATCTGAAAAATTACGAGATTAATATATATATCAATCAGAATTGGGTTTAGTAAGATCCCCCAGCTCCAATTAATTAAAATAAGATTTATCCGGCCAGAAAATTTTTATTTCCCTAGGTCGGAGCAAATCACATACAACAGTCAAGTACACTCATGAAACAGTCAAATTAAATTTACTGCTCACAGAATTCACGAAACAGTACATTTCGGGACTATATTGTAATTATCACAAAAGTTGGGGTGTTACACTCAAGGGTCAGTTTCACCTCGCACCAATCCATCCATGCTAAGCTCAAGTCTTGATCAATGCACACAATGTAACATGCATCACACAACCAATGCACTTACTCCCTTGAATTCATGATTCCCAATTGTGGTAATTCAAGAGAGCATTGAACCCTGACTTTCCTAAATGTGATTGATTCCTTTTCACACTCCTCTCCAGATTATGTGTTTCACTCCCACTCAACTGTTTAAGGTCTGTTTACTCTCTAACATTATCATCATCATGCAATTTCCTACCATAGGCTTGACAAAATTCTCAAATAACAATTGTACTTTCTAGAACAACACACATCAAGAGGTTTTTCTTTAGGTTGTAATGAAGTTAGGGTAAAGGTAGGTACATTGAAGGATCTAAGCTAACTCCAATTAAAATTAAAGGATCCAAGCTATAAGGCTTCCTTTCTTTTGAACTTTTCCTCATTTACAATTTGATTTTTTTTCACTCCCAACTTTATTCAATCCCACATTTTCTTTTGCTTTGTGCCATACTTGCTCTTCTTTTTTCTCTTTTTTTTTTCATTTGGATTTTTTTTATTTATTTTTATTGTATACACATATACAATTTTTTTTCTTTGTACACCATCCCTACATATTTGTTTTGTTTATGCACTACCTCCACCCCAAACTTCAAAATCGTGCTTGTCCTCAAGCAATGAGCATAACCCCAAACTTAATGCAAGAGCCAGAGTCTCATAAATCAAATTGGATCTCTTAATCCTAATTAGGAAAGTATAACTTTGTTTTTTGACCTTGGCTTATAATAAGCTAAGTACAACAAAAAATGGGTAAACAGCTCAATTGGGTATAGCAAGGGAATGAAGGCAAGGGAGGCTTATTTGGCACTGAGTGTAATTGAAGAAAAACTGCCTCAATCATGTGTGTGCCTAAGAAAAACAAAAATGATTAAGAACTAAGTCAAGTTCTGAAGAAAACACGCAAGTGATGAATTAAACATACATGAATAAAAAATGCATCTGTTTAAGCTCAAATCCTTACAAGTAATTGAGTGTATCAAGGAAACAATCACAACCAGTAAATGTCACAATCAATACCAACACAAATTACCCAATTGGTGCACATTCCAACAAGGAAGCAGTGAAAGAATCATGCAATGCAACCACAAACTGCACATGGTTGCAAAAAGAACTAAACAAGGAGTTCGTGGACAGTGAATGATTGATACACACCTATGCAAAACTAACAAAATGACATGCATCCAAAAATATATCACCCAACCATGTCCTAACAGGGATAAAATGAACAGAAATATGAATAAGGGAAAAAAGCTTCCCTCCGTCGAAGTAAACCATCAATGAACCTCTAGTAATAACACAATCAGATAACGATGAGTGAAGAAGTTATTTAGCTCTGGTTCCCCTTGCTCCTCCGAAATTATGGTGGCTATCCCGAGATCACCCTGTTGCTCTGCCTGCTCATGACCATCAAAATTTATTAACTGCATTAGCTCCTGCTCAGACATCAGCTCCTACTCAGACATCAAAATTTATTCACATTTGGGCATTCTGTCAAGCACTTGGGGTGCGCATCACCCAATTAAAGGAAAAATTCATTTCAATGATAAAACGCCCTCCTTGACGCATACAACAAGCTACTGATATTCGCCAATATAGCCAAAATCGAAATGCACCACCCAAATTCCTACTTAGCTGAGAATGAAGACAAAATCCCGTGTAGCAACAAGCAACCGAAAAAAAATGAAATAAAATAGAGAGAGGAGAAGGAGACATACCTGAAGTAGGGAGGTATTATGACTAACTAAAGAAAGAAAACTTAATGAAAATCATAAATGAACATGGAGCTTGGAAGTGAGGAATGCAGAATAGAGATTGAAGTTTAGACCCAATGAACTTGAATGCACTTATAGTGAGCAATTCTACTCCAGATGGTTTTAAGAACCAAGATCACGCTCAACAGTGGTAAGGCATGCTCAACATAATTAAACAAAACAAACTATAGTGAAGACTTGTGCTCAGCATGACCACATCCCGCTCAGTATGAATAAGTCAGTAGCAACAAATCTGCATTGTGCTCAACATGAGCTCAAAGCGCTCAACATATTTGTACCAATAGTTCCAGGGACAACTTGTACTCAGCATGCTCCTGATATGCTCAGCATGATGAAGTCAGTGGCTGACCTCTTCAATTATGCTCAACAATGAGATCATGGAGCTCAGCATGAAGCATCTGTTCTGTGAAAAATCTGCAAAATGCCTGAGGTGCTTTGGTGCCATCCTTGAGTTTTTTTTTCTATACTCAACTTGAACAAAATAAAGGACACTTCCTGAAACAAGAATGACTTGTATCAAACTTTCAGAAGTTAACCAAGTTACATCCAACACAACAAAACTAAAAAGAAATTAATGAATGAATGCACAAACATAAAAGAAATTGGGTTGCCTCCCAATTAGCGCTTCTTTAACGTCATTAGCTTGATGCCTGAATATTCATCAAGGGTCACTCAAACTGAAAGATGCCCTTGCCCTCTCAATGTCGCATCCAAAATAAGGCTTCAAGCATTGTCAATTCACTTTGAATGATCTCTAGGATATAGGGTCTTCAACTTCAATTGCTCCATGTGATGCTACATCCTTAACAGTGAATGGGCCAGACTATTTAGACTTCAGTTTCCCTAGGAAGAGTTTCAACCTTGAATTGAACAATAGGACTTGTTAGCCAGGGTGAAAAGTTCTTTTGAGAATGTGCTTGTCATGATAAGTTTTTACCCTTTGTTTATAGATTGATGCATTCTCATATGCCAACAATCGCATCTCATCCATGTTATGCAGTTGATCCAACCTCTTTTCACCAGTCACTGTTGAATCGAAATTTAGGAATTTGATAGCCTAATATGCTTTATGTTCAAGCTCTATAGGTAAATGGCATGACTTGCCATAAACCAATTAGTATGGAGACAAGCATAAAGGGGTCTTGTATGCAGTTCTATGTGCCCACAATGCATCATCCAATTTTCTCGACCAATCTTTTCTTGAACTTGTAACAGTTTTTTCCAAGATCTTTTTAATCTCTCTGTTGGAAACCTCAACCTGTCCACTTGTTTGTGGATGATATAGAGCTGCCACTTTGTATCGCACATCATATTTGGTCAATATACTTTGCAAGTAATTGTTTCAAAAGTGTTTACCCCCATCACCAATTATCACACGAGGCACTCCAAATCTAACAAAAATGTTTTTCTTGAGGAATTTCACAACTGTGTGAGCATCATTGGTAGGTGATGCTATGGCCTCCACCCACTTAGAGACATAATCCACTGTTACAAGGATATATTGGTTTGAAAAGGATAATGGGAATGAGCCTATAAAATTGATTCCCCAACAGTCAAATAACTCTACCTCTAAAATGCTATTAAGTGGCATCTCATTTCTCTTTGATATCCCTCCATTTCTTTGGCATCTATCGCATTGCTGCACAAATTTGTGAGAATCTTTGAAAGTGTGGGCTAGTAAAATCCACATTGCAACACCTTCACTGCAGTTCTATCTCCATTATAGTGTCCTCCATAAGGTGACCCATGGCAATGCCACAAAATGCTTTGTGCTTCATCATAAGTAACACACCTTCTGTGTAAACTATCCGGACACCACTTGAACAAGAATGGATTATCCCAAATGAAGTAGTTCGCATCCTTGAAAAATTTTATTTCTTTGTTGCCATGTAAGGTCCTCCAGAATGACATTTGCTGCCTTAAAAATTCCCATATCAACAAACCAAGGTCTCTCCTTCACCATGAATAGTTTTTCATCCGGGAACTCAGCTTGAATATCTTTTTCCTCTGCTCTTGAGTCATTTCCTTCAAGTCTAGACAAGTGGTCTGTACAATATTTTCACTACCCTTCTTGTCTTTGATTTCCAAGTCAAACTCCTACAAAAGTAAGATCCAACGAATTAGTCGTGGCTTGGAATCAACTTTAGTCAGCAAATATTTTAGAGCAGAGTGGTTAGTAAACACTATGACTTTAGACCCAATGAGATAAGATCTAAACTTTTCTAATGCAAACACTATTGCAAGTAGTTCCTTCTCAGTTGTTGCATAGTTAATTTAATTTTCATTCAACACTCTACTTGTATAGTAAATAGCATGAAAGAATTTCTCTTTTCTCTGTCCTAACACAGCTCCAACAGCCAAATCACTAGCATCACACATTAATTCAAATAGTAAATTCCAATCCGGTGCAACAATAATGGGTGCAGTGATTAATTTCTCTTTCAAAATAGAAAAGGCATGCAAACATTCAGTAGTAAATTCAAAAGGGCAATCCTTATTAAGCAAGACACACAAGGGTTTATCAATTTTGGAAAAATCTTTAATGAAATGTCTATAAAACCCGGCATGTCTGAGAAAATTTTGGACTCCTTTAACATTTGCTGGTGGTGGTAGCTTCTCTATGACCTCTATCTTTGCTCTGTCTACCTCAATTCCCTTAGCTGAAATTTTCTGACCAAGGACAATCCCCTCATGCACCATAAAATGGCACTTCTCCTAGTTCAAAACCAGATTGGTCTCTACACACCTTTGCAATGCAGCAGCTAAGTTAGTAAGGCATAAATCAAAAGATGAACCAAAAACAGAAAAGCCATCCATAAAAAATTCTATTGATTTTTCAATCATATTAGAAAAATAGAAACCATACACTTTTGAAATGTGGCTAGTGCATTACACAATCCGAATGGCATCTGACGATAGGCGAAGATCCTAAATGGACATGTAAAAACTATCTTCTCTTGATCTTTCGAATTAACCGCAATTTGGTTATATCCAGAATAACCATCTAGAAAGCAGTAGAAAGCTTGACCAGCTAGCCTCTCTAGAATTTGATCCATAAATGGTAGTGGGAAATGGTCCTTCCAAGTAGCTTGGTTGAGTTTACGATAGTCTATACACATGCGCCAACCCATACTGTACATGTGGGAATGAGCTTATTTTTTTTTTTCATTTTTAACAACTATCATCCCTTATTTCTTTGGCACCACTTGGACTGGACTTACCCACGCACTATCCGAAATAAGGTATATCATCCCTGCTTCGAGAAGTTTAAACACTTCTTTCCTCACAACCTCTTTCATTGTAGGATTCAACCTCCTTTGGGGTTGCACTAATGGTTTAAATTCCCCTTCAAGCAAAATTTTATGCATGTAAAATGAGGGACTAATGCCTTTCAAGTCTGAAATGGACCACCCTATAGCTATCTTGTGTTCTCTAAGTACCCTTACAAGTTTTTCTTCCTCCAACTTGGATAATTCATTGCTCACTATGACAGGATTTTCATCATTGTTGCTAAGAAAAACATATTTCAAGTGTGGAGGGAGCGGCTTGAGCTCTAACGTGGACTTCTCTTGTACTTTATCTCTCTTTAGCTCTTCCTTCTTGGTGTCAACAGCCAACTGAACTTGTTGACCCTCCAAATTTCGTATACATTCTTCTACTTCCTTCTCTTCCTCATCACAAAGATTTTCAATAGAATTAACCATTACTTTCTCAAGAGCAGTAAAAGGTTGTTGCTATCCCAAGACTCCCTTGACCATTACATCAACCATATCCATTCAAAAACATTGCCCCTTATCACTCGGGTGATGCATAGCCTCAAAAACATTGAAAGTGATCTCCTCATCTTGAACTCTAAGCCGCAATTGTCCTTGTTGGATATCTATTAGAGCGCGGACAGTGGCTAGGAAAAGTCTCCCCAAGATGAGTGGTATCTCCGAATCCTCCTCTATGTCTAGAATGACAAAGTCAGCTGGGAAGATGAACTTATCTACCTTTACCAATACATCCTCCATGATTCCATAAGGGTGTTTAATGGACCAGTTCGCTAGTTGAAGTGCCATGCGAGTAGGCTTCACCTCACCCACTCCTAAATTATTTAAAATGGACAAAGGCATGAGATTGATGCTTGCCTCCAAGTTACAAAGGGCCTTCCCAATAGTTATGTTCTCGATAGTGCAAGGGATAGTGAAACTACCGGGATCAGTGAGCTTTGGAGGTAGCTTCTACTGTAAAATCGCACTGCATTCTTCTATCAAGGCAACCATCTCATTTTCCTTTAACTTCCTTTTCTTGGTGAGGAGTTCCTTCATGAATTTGGCATAGGTAGACATTTGTTCTAATGCCTCAGCAAATGGAATATTAATCTGTAATCTTTTGAAAATGTCGAGGAATTGAGCAAATTGTTCTTCTTTGTCCTTTTTCTTCCCTAAATGTGGATATGGCAATTTAATGTAGGAAGGGATCTCTTGAGACTTGTTATCTTCTTTCAATAATTGGCTCTTTGTTTTCCTCAAGATGGAGTCCTCATCAACTAGCTTCATCTTCTTGTCCCATTGATTTTTGTTGGTCCTCTTCCACTATCAAATTGACAATACCTTGCTTTTTCTCCTCTATCAACTCCTTAACAACTGGTTCAACAATCTTCCTACTCCTTAATGTAATGACTTTGCAATGTTCCTTGGGATTAACTTGTGTATTTGTTGAAAAACTGCTACTTGATTATTCTGCAAGTTGTTTTGTAAGCTGTCCAATCTGGTTTTCTAAATTCTTGATAGATGACTCGATGTTCCTGTAATTAGATTGAGAGACTTAGATGAATTGTGCCAAAGTATTCTCCAAAATAGTGGTTCGATCTTGTGGAGGATGTGGTGGCGGTGGTTTACTAGATTGAGGGCCTTCTTGCTTCCATGAGAAATTGGATGGTTCCTCCACCCTTGATTGTAGGTATTGGAGAGTTGATTATTGTTTTGTCTTCCATAATTCCCCATGTAGTTCACCTCCTCTTGAGAATTTGGGGTGGCTTCACACTTCCTATTATCATGCTCCCCTCCACAAAAGTCACACTTCATAACTTACTGTGGTTGGACTTGACCAAAACTCATGTTTTGAATCTGTTTTGTTAATGCCTCTAATTGCTGAGTCATAAGTTTATTTTGTGCCAAGAGTGCACTTTGTGAGTTAAGCTCCAACATTCCTTTCCTTCCCGAAAGTCCTCTATCATGGTGCATTAGATATTCATTCGATGCCATGGCTTCAATCAAACTTTGAGCCTCTTCCGCAATCTTTATATTCATAGAACCTCCGACGGAAGCATCTAGCATTAACTTGGTGGCTGGCCTCAACCCATTGTAGAAAATTTACAATTGCTGTAAATCATCAAATCCATGGTTGGGACACTTCCTTAGCAGCTCTTTGAAATGCTCTCAAGCCTCATATAATGTTTCCCCTTCCTTTTGGCTAAAGCTGGTGATTTCTCCTCTCATATTGACAAACTGAGATGGAAGAAAGTATCTTGACAAAAATATTGCTTCTAAATCCTCCCAAGTTGTAATGCTACCCCTTGGTTGAGATTGGAGCCAAGCTTTGGCTCTATCTCTAATCGAAAAGGAAAATAACCTCAATCGTATTGCATCCTCAATAACTCCATTTATCTTGAGTGTATCACAAATTTCAAGAAAATTTAAGAGGCGAATGTTAGGATCTTCTACCTCAGTTCCTCCAAACTAGTTTTGTGCTATAATTTGCAAAAGAGCTGGTTTGATTTCAAAGTTATTGGCTGCCACTGGTGGTCTAACAATGCTTGACATATTTTTATTGACCGTAGCATTGTTATAATCTCCCAAAGTTCTCTGGACTTTGTTCCTATTATCAGCCATGAGTACTTCTACTTGAACTTGTGATGTTGATGAATTTTCTTTTTCCAAACTCTTCTTCTGTTGCTTTCTTTCTCTTGTTTTCTTCTTATTCTTTCTTGCGGTCTTTTCTACCTTGGGATTGTATAATAGTTCACCCGATGCTTTTCCCCGCATGCACAACAACACAAAAATAGAACACAATGTAAGAATTTCTACAAAAAATTTAGAATAAGAATCTAAACAAAAAATAAAACAGATAAATGTTCAATTTAGAATTCCTATAGTCTTGTTGATATTGAAATACAATCCCCGGCAATGGCGCTAAAAACTTGTTAAATGAATTGACAAGTATACCAAATCGTACAAGTAATAAAGAGTGAATAAGGTTGTCGATCTCACGAGGATTGTGTGTCAATTATCAACGTAAACTAAGAAATTGCTAATTGAACCAAAGAATAACATGTATTTGCGTCAAGAGTTGCAGTAGAACTTAGGATTGGAGCAAGTAAAATCAATGATGAATTATAAATCATGCTAAAAGTATGAAACGAATTATCCTAGAATCTAACAACACAAGTGAATTGAGATTTTTAGAGTAAAATCGGTTAGAGTTCGGAATCCTCTTAGCTCTCCTCTTATACCTTTATCATGTTCTGAATTCAATTTCAACTCAAGCAATTGACATTCAAATTCACAAATTCAAATTATTCCCAATTCCTTGGCAAATAATCCTTTTAGTCTTAACTAAGAACCCTAATCCCTTAGGTGCTCTCAATTCAAACCAAGCAATAAACATAAGAATTCATACAAATGCATAAATTCCATATCCTATTCCTAAGATTATGCAATTCAAGGTAAATTTCTTCAGATCTAACCTAATGTCAATTTTCCAATTGAACAATCAAGTCATAAGAACAATTCCAATGATGGCCAGTCAAGGAAAGCATTAAGAGTAGAAGAATTTACTCAATTACTATGAATTATGATTGAATTGAAGATCAGAACAAGTACACAAGATTTAAACTAAAATTCATCCTACCCTAACCTATAGAGTTTAGTTACACATGATGAAATTGAGAAAAGTAGAAGAAGTAGTGTGGAGATTGGATGAGGATTGCATTGGATCTTCAAATTTTCTTTCCAAAAGCACTTGAACACCAATGGATCCCAAGAAGCTATGAGAATTCCTCCAATTCGCCTAAAAAAATGTCAAAAAGTTTTGTGAAAATGAGCTGAACTTCATATTTAAAAGTGTCAGAAATAACCATTTTCGCTCACCATGAGAAATCCTTGCTGAGTGCAAACAGGTCAAAAATGAAAATTCCCCTTTTGTGCTGAGCATGTGAAATCTACGCTGAGCATGTGGAATTCAATAGTGAATTCATCCTTTTACACTGAGCATGTGACTCAGATGCTAAGCATGTGGAAGTCAGTAATGAATTCATCCTTTTGCGCTGAGCATGTGACTCAGATGCTGAGCGTGAACTTGATGGTCTTGAATTCCTATAAAAGATGATTTTCCAAAGTTAGTGCAATCCAAGAAAATTACCATAAGTATGGACAATTGATATGAGATTTATTTACACTAATCCTAAATCTAAAATCAACAACTTCTATTAAAAATTCACATAATCACAACTCTTTTTTAGTCTATAAATCTACATATTGTGCCAGGAGGCAATCTTTGTATAGACGTAAACCCATATATTGTTGTATAAACTTTATTTCATATGTGTGTGTGTGTGTGTGTGTTATCCCAGAGTGTAAACTCGTCCCTTGGCTAGCAGCTTTGGGGTAGGTGCATCTTCCTTGTTTTAAGGACAATCCTTGGAGAAATGTCCTGGTTGCTCACACATAAAACACATAGACTGGCCTGCCAAGCATATGCCTCCATGCACTTTCTTACATTTAGGGCACCTTGAAAACTTAGAGCCTGTCTTATCTTTTCCTTTGGGGTTGCTTACCTTTGAAGCACCCTTCTTACTTTTATCATCTTCACGTTTCTTTTTCTGGGTGTCTTATACCCTTTCCTCTGATTGAGGGCTATGAGCACTTGACTCCACGATCCTGTATTTGTTGACCAAAGTAGGAAATTCCCTAATCTCCATAGGTCTCACTATATTCTTGATCTCACTTCTCAAGCCCGTTTTAAATTTTAGACATTGCCATTTCTCATTCGGATGGTAACGAAAATGCGAAGAGAATTTTGATACTTGGCCACATACTGGCCTATTGACATGCTTCCTTGTTTTAACTGCATAAACTCCACTTCCTTGTCATCATGTAGAGTTTGCGGAAAAAACTTCTCCAGAAAGACTGTCTTGAAAACTTCCCATGACATAGGGGTTTCTGCGGCTTCCAGTACCCTTTTGACATAATTCCACCAATGTTCTGCCTCACCCTTTAACATAAATGAGGCGAAGGACACTTTTTACTCCTCCGAGCAAACCATCGCATCAAAGATCTTTTCCAAGTACAATGGAGTTTGTTGTATTCTTCAATTTGTGTTCTTCTTTTTTCATGTGTAACTAAGCCTTTTTCATTAGGGTGATGATGGATCTTGTTCTTGGATGATGTAAATTCTTTTATGGGTTTAATCTATGTTTTTATTTCATGATTATATGTTTATCTCTTTTCTTAATACTTTTCTAAACTTGATCAATTTGAGAATGATTTTTGAGTTGATGTATGATTTGAAAAATTTGCATGAACCTAGAGCATGTGATAAACACCATAATTTTTGCAATCGCTAGGAATAGACGTTGTTGGTTGTGTGGTCTTTCTTTTAATTCCTTCATTTATGATAATGCCTTCTCTTTTTGGAGTTAGACTAAGGGATTAGTTTATTCTAAATAATGTGAAAAGGATTAATATACCAGGGGATTGAATATTGATTAATTTTGAGAATTAACCATGAATCATTGAAATAGAATTTGATTAAACCAATATTTGAATTTTGCATCAAAAAAGTTTAGGTGAAGTCTGAACCATAACATTTTAATCTCATCATTTTTCACCCTTGATCTGATCTTTGATATTTTTAATTATTTTTCTTTTTATTATTTTCTTTTATTTATATTTTTATCAACTCTCATCTTTTGATAGCTTATATAGTGTTTATTTAACAAAATTAGTAATTGACAATATAATCCTTGTGGGACGATACTTTTATTCATTCTTTATTATTTTTGCAATTCGGTACACGTGCTGATATCACAACACTAAATAAGATATGTTTAAAGTATCTACAAGGTTATACTTTAGTAACTAAAGAATACCAAGTTAACATACGTTCTATCATACAAACTTAGTCCAACTTAGAACCAATATGTTTAACTAGGATTACTGGCTTGGTGTATTATCTTGTGGTAAATAAAGGGAAAGCTTATCCTTACATTACACATATCCTAATACTAACGAGAAGTTCAGGCTAAATCCTTATTCAAAAGAACCTTCTGGACTCTCCACTTATCTCCATTGGCCTATGATGGTATACAACATCAAAGGATACTCACAAAGATCAATACTACTAGAACATCCTTCATACATATATCTAAAACACC
This sequence comes from Ormosia semicastrata, assembly GCA_029884595.1. Taxonomy (NCBI): domain Eukaryota; kingdom Viridiplantae; phylum Streptophyta; class Magnoliopsida; order Fabales; family Fabaceae; genus Ormosia; species Ormosia semicastrata. The sequence goes on from JAQQTO010000060.1 coordinate 74,223,802, forward strand.
ACCTCATCACTCATTACTCTTAAGTGATACACATTACCACAAAAGTGGCCTATGGTGCTAGATGTTTACCTAAAGTAAACCATTACTCTTGAATGCTCAAAGGTTTAAACTTTCTTATACATGCTAGGTAACAATTTCTCTCTTGAAATTATACCTATTTATGTTTTAACACATCTTAGGAAACATACATAAATGATTCCAACTAACCAAGAACTTGAAAACAACAAAAAATGACACTTTTGGAGATCCTAGTCCTCACGTCGTGGTACGACGTTGGCACTTCGCGGTGCCCTACCCTCGGGTTCTATACTGATGCACATCACGCCTTGGCGTGACCTTATCCACGCAGCAGCGCACCTAGCAGATTTAACCTCACACCTCGACGTGGCCTCCTCACGTTGCAACACGCATACCAGAAACTAGGTTCTGCAGAATTTTGCAGAATCAGGTACTATTCCATTGGATTTCTTCATGAGATTTGGCCATTCCAAAACAATTTCTAAGTGATTCTAAGTCCCTAATCAATTCATTAATACATAGGGATCATCAATCATCAACTTAAACCATTAAATTTGGATTCAAGCACCAAATCACACATACTTTGACCCAAACCCCTCTTTTGGACATCAATGGTCTAAATGAGATGTTCTAAGTTTCTAACTCAAACTTAAACAATAAACAAGTCATAAACATCCATTGAAACACATCCAAGTAATTAAAACACATCAAACACCTCTAATACTCATTTTGGCCTACTATGCACCAAAGGTGCATTCATGGAGAAAATGAAGAATAGAAGTGCAAGAACTCTAAATCCCTTACCTTTGGCAGCTTAGATGTACATTTAAGCTTTGGAGGATCTCAAACTTTAGCCTTCCCTTTAGCTTTCCTCTTTTTCTCCTCCTCTTCCTTGATCTTTCCTTTCTTCTCTCACAGTTTCTGCTTCAGTTTTTGGAGTAAAGAACCATGAATGAGGAAATGCAAAGGATCATTTAACTTATAAAGCCTTTTAAGGCTATACACTGATAAATCCTGATATGCTAAAAATACTTAGATTTAGCTAAATCAAGATTTTTAACTTCCAACAACTTTGAAATAAATACTAAAATTCATTAAAATTGTTGTTTCATCATTATCTTAATTTTTCATATTTGCTGCTAGTCAATCCAGCATAAAATGCACAACCAGTATGCCTAAAAACTCCAAATTACTCAGTTTTCCTTGACACTTTAACTACAGCTTGTTTCATATATTTGTGACCTAGAAGTAAATTATCCACATTTATTTTTCTCATCTAAGCAATTTATGCTATTATGTGAGTCTTTTAAAGCTATTTTTCACATTTGAAGTTGCAACAAAGTGCTTAAACTAACTTTGTTTGTCACAAAAATAAATATACATGCTAAGCAAGTCATATGCTACATTTGTACACATACACAAGTCTAACATGTCATTAAGGGTATTATACGTAGGGGTGTTGGCCGAAAATATCTAGTGATTTGGCTTTAAAATATAAAAAAATTAAAATCCTTAAGAATCAAAAGTCAAAATTTGAGTTTTAGTGGAAAATTTCAAATTCTGAGACTTTTAAAATTTTCCTTCTTCAAAACGAGTAGGTTAAAAATTATTTTGCGACTCACTAACATCTAAGGATCCATTACTGTCATTTTTTGTGTTAAGAAAATGCATACTTATATAGCCCTCCAAGGAGGTGCTAGGTTACACACTAGTAAAATTTCAGGACCTACATTAGCAGATAGTCACTAAAATTAGTCCAATGACATCAAATATATTTTAACAAAGTAAGACTAATTCAAAGAAGTTTATATTCAAGATAGAATGACTTACAATGTCAATCCTTGTTTGTCCCAAAATAGGCCGCAAGTGCACGGGTCATTCGAGTAATAAAGTGAAAAGTAAAGATTGTTCCATTGAGGATAAGTTTACTTCTAATGCTAAGTATTAACCAATAGCTTACCTAATTCTATTCAAGAACATAAGAATAGGGGAAAACAATTAAACTAAAGACTAAAAAGCGATAAATGAAAATAACATAATGGATAGAGCTTAGGAAAATCCTTCTTCACCCCTTACTTCAACCAACAACATGCAATCCTTTTCATAAACATGAATGAAATGATTAGGTTAGCTTGAGAATCTTCATTAGCTAAAAGCCTATGTCGAGGTCATCTAACCATAGTTTCAATTACCCAACTCACTATGTCTCCATGAGAGCTAACACAAAATCTACTCTTGAACGATCTATTCTCAAACACATATTATACATGGCTAAAAGGTATATTTCTATCCAGTTAGCGAATCAACTCATCCTGCCATTGGAATAGAATTGAACATGCATCAACCATACATTAGATCTAAAATCCAAATTCCTATGTTTAGGTTCCTTAGACTTCAACAAATCATTCAAAAGCTGATCAAACCTTTAAAAGCATTAAGAACCATATGATTGAACAAAATCATTAATATCCATAAAAAGGATTCAAAGTATTCCCTAAAACAGCTGCTACATCATTGAACACATGATTAAAAATCAAAATACATGCTCAAATGAATGAGAAAGAGAAGAAAACAAAGAGAGAAAGGAGGAAAGGCTTATAGATGTTGTCATTGATGCTTGAATCTCCCTCCATGAGGACGATAGCCTCCAACCTTGGCTCTTTTGGCCTCTTTCAGCCTCAAAAAATGAAGAACTAGGCGCAGCTTCTCTAACCTAAAAATTCATACTAACAAAATCTGATAAAAATCTATTTATAGGCTCAGTTCTATACATAGCACTACAGCGCACACTCCTTCGTGTCGTGCCGCACTAGCCTTGGGTTTTTGTATGAAATCTTGATGATGCACTCTTGTGCCGCGGAGCATACTCCTTCGTGCCGCGGCGCTCTCTTCTAGAATGCCTCCTTGGCTTTCTCTTGGGCTTTTGAGCCTTGAATCGCTCCAATCCCTCTGTTTTAAGCCCATCCTACATTAGGAAAATCACCAAGTTAAATACAAATTATAAATCCACTTAATCATTTAACGAATATATACAAATTGCTCAATAGCATATAGAGAGACATTCAAAGAAAATTTAACTATTATAAGCATAAAATCTCCCATATATGCATAATAATAAGGACATAGCATTCTATGAAGCACAATTATGGGGCACAAATAATTACATTTCATGGAGTTATCACACCCCCAAACCTAAGTTGTTGCTAGCCCTCGAGCAACACAAAGTACGATCAAGTAAACTCACATTAATCAATTCATGCTTATATGCATTCAACACTTCAATTTTCATTTAACCATAACCAGTGCACAATGATTATTTAAGTCCTCAAAAGATGCACATGCCTCACAATTAAGCTCAACACATATACAATCCTAAACATGCCCTCAATCCAGCTTCCAATCATACACTTGACATTTCCCACAAACATGCAAGTCAAACTTATCTTTTTCAAATCATGCTCATCCGAATAAGTTTATAAACCTACACATGGATACAAATCAAAGAATCCACAAAATTCTAATCCAACCCTCTCTCCATTAATGTAAATCATATAAAATTGAGGATCAAGAGGGACTTTTGTAACACCCCTAGATCTAGTAACCACGACACAATCGTCATTATACCACGGTCACTAAATTGTTGGCATGCTACAACTCAAATAACAATTTTTCAAACTTGATCATTGTGCACTTAAAGAAAATATGACCCACGAATGAAAAATGTTTATTACATAGCCCCCAAAATACAATCACTGAGTGAAAAACCTTAAATGTATATATATATAATGAACACAAGGTACTATTAACATAAAAACGTAGCACTTACATACCCAAATAACAAAAGACATGTACCAAAGCATTAAAGGGTAAGTAGTAACCCCGGGATAGGTACTACTAATGGACAGAGCCACTACCCCTATACACAAAGAAACGTTTAGTGTCTCGGTCGACCCTCCAGGCATCAATGCCTCCATGAAGCTACACCCGCACGTAACCAAGGAAATCTCGTCTCAATGCTATCACAGGAATTAGAAAGCCAACTCAACCAAAACTAGCCAATTCAATTGTGTCCCTTTCACAGCCTTTATCGAACACAAAATAAAACGGGACAATACAACAAAGAGGTGAGATATCCTACATCATTACCAATATGGCAACAAAGGAAAAATAATACGAATGACGAAGTCATTCCATACATACAGATATTTCAGATATATTCAAGTTATCAATTTCACATATATATATATATATCATCAGAAAAGCATATCCCACAATAAAATAAATATTAACAGCACTATAACAACAGACATCCACCATAGATATATAAATAATAAATTATGTCACCACAATATGTATGTTGACCATGCCATGACAATTACGTGAATTGACCATGTATATGTATAATGCGTATGTTGACCATCCTCATGTACAATGTACTCATTTCCTACTCCATGGAGCTAGACTCAAAGTTTTCAGAGATGAATGTCCCAGAAGATCTGTCCCCCCTTAATAGACAGTCTACGCCGGCCACGAAAAACAATAGTGGATTTTCAGGCTGCCAGTGCATTCCAATAGTGTTCACGGCCAGGGGTATACAATGTGATAGCATAATCACAAGTGAATCACCGTGCCCTGACGTCCCCATAGGTCTATTCAAGGCCCCACTATCCTGTAAGTTCTCGTTCATTCCTAGGCATAAAACACCATAATTGTATAATGCACAAATGCATATTCAACGGGATCAATCCTCCGTTGTACCATTCCCAATGGTATTAAAGCAATCGTCCATACAATTATTTCAATACCATTTGCATCAATGATATTATATAACCGTCCATACGAGTACATAGTACCACCGATATTTGGGTTTCCTCTAATAACCAGTCTTTTCTGACTAAATCGTCTACATGATGTTTCTGGTTATAAGAGCAAACCTCATTTGACTAAATCATCTATCTGATGTTTCTTAGTCCGGTACTTCAGTTCCAAAAGCACAATGTTGATGCATGCTTATCATGTTAGACTTTCTCAATCATGCCTCAATGCATGTAGATTCAATGCATACATATATACATTTATAGATTCACACTGATAGTATAGCTTATCCAAAATCACATGTCATATCGAGCCCAATCATTCATCCAAAACCTTTGATCTTAATCACGGACCCACATCAAGTCAATATTAAAACCTCAAAGGTGAACACATACTGTTCAAAGTTGTTACAAAAGTTATGCCTCAATTCCATTATGTTTTTGCGTTAAACTCTCTTAGAATATTTACTTTAAGTTCCTCATAGCCCTCCTCACACTCATGTTCTTTCTTTATCCAAATCTCACTCTAAGTTGTATGATAAGGTTATGCTCTTGATTCTTTCCACATTATGAACTCCTAATTAAGTGTTTATTCATTTAATTAGCTAAGTTCTAGTTTATTACAAGGTCTCATAATGAGTGCCCAATGAGGCCGTGAGCCTCCAAGGGACTAGAAAACCTAACCATTCCTCATTACCCAAAGTACATGGCCGTGTCAAATTACACGGCCTGGAGTACACGGCCGTGTCAAATTACACGGCCTAGGCCGTGTACTCCTCTGGAAGTACCTGAAAATGTGCCCAAATTGAAATGCCTGATTACACGGCTATATAACACTCTGTCTTGTGTGTTGAGCTGTGTTTCCAGTGGGGAACACGGCCTGGGCCGTGTAAATCCACACAGCCCGTGAATCTACACCAGAATCCATGAAAATGAGCTTCTCCAATCTTCCAAATTAAATAGGCACCAATCCATATACATATTTGAGCATTTAGGTACATACGAATCCATCAAGAATCACAATATCAAACATAGAAGATCATACAACACATTTAAATCATAACATAATTAGAAATCACAAACAAAGTAAGAAACCCACAATGGATTCCTCACCATCAACATAAAAAAAAAAACGTTTCCTTACCACTAAGATTGGTTGAAGAGGATTATCTCCCTCTTACCTCAAGAGAAAACAAGAAAAAGAGCCTTCTTGGTGCTTTTCTTGCAATTTTTGTCCAAGACCTCCAAGAAAACCCTCAAAAGCTTCAAGCTTTGGGTTTCAATGGTGGAAGATGAAAGACGAAGATTTAGGGGATGGCCCCCAAAGAGAAGAGTCTTAGGATGATGAGAGGAAGCAAGAAACAAGGTTGGCTGAGCAAGAAAATGTGGTGGCCTTCAATGGTGGTGTGTGTGTGTGGCCGTGTGGGAGAAGAGAGGGAAGATAGGAGAGGGCGTGAGAGAGATGAGAGAACGTGAGAGTAAGAGAGAGAAAGGTGAAATAGGTTTGAAATGGGAAATGAGAAGTGAATATATGATGACTTTTGTCATCTTTTTCTCCTCCCAGCCGTGGAGCCCAAATGAGGAGAGAGGAAAATGTGGTGTTGGGTAGGAAGCTTCCTTGAGAAGCTTCGCACGTTTCTCGATAAAGTGAAGGGTGATGATGTCACTTAGATACTATCATAAAAGTAATCAGATTGAAATAATCTGCTAGAGCTATTATTCAACGGACAAATGTTACAGTCAACAGAAATGATATTTTATTGTCCCATAGATAATAAAATATACTACGATTTTATTTATCAAATAAGATCTTGAAAAATAAAAACTTCGTAAACTATGTCCGGTCTCGAGTTTAGTAAGATCCCCCGTCAATGCTTCTATAGTTCAAAGTTTTTCAGCCTCGAAAAAAATATTTTATTTTTTCGGCCCCGCTCTGTGTGCACGTAAATCAAGAAATATATTAAAATAATCAAATAATTCAGAAAAATTCACAAAAATCACAAAAATCATAAAATGAGTATTTATTATGAAATAAGTAATTTTCGGGATGTTACAACTTTCATAGCTTATAATGTAAGGCCAATGGTAATGGGCTACAGAATAAAAGGATAGGATATAACATAAACATTGAGAAACATAAACATGTTATTTCAAGACTTGAGTCATTACATGATTTTCGCAGGGTATTCAAAAGTGAATATAGAAAACTTGCCAGAACTATTTTGATGCTTTTCTTACTTTTCTTTACTTATGCTTTGCTTTTGCTTTTTTTTTCTTGATTTTTCTATTTTTCTTTTTATTTCTTTTTTCACAAAGCAATGATTTTTCTTTGACTGCATCTGGTTCCTTCAGGCTTATTTTATATTGAAAATATTAATACCCCTAATCACTGAACTCACTTCAAGAAATAGCATATTATGAACTCAACAAACAATAAGGGTAGGAAGAAAATGCAATGCTTTCACATGCATTAGAATGATTTACAAGTTAACGAACACAATAGTAGTGAAAAACAAATAAGGCCAAACAATATAAGGCTTCAAAAGGGGACCTATGAATATCATTTTAGGGTAAGCTTGAAAAGGCTTAATTGGTCCAAACAATGTCCTAATCATTTCCTTAATCATACATAACCTAGAATTTCGCCTCAAGAGAGTTGGAGAACAACTTCAAGGATTAAAGAAATCATCCACATACACAATTCATAAACATTCTGTAAACAAACACTCATATATTTCCAAAGTTAAACAAGCTTCTAAGTGGAAAAACACAGCATACATAAAAACAAACCAGATTGCATTGACATGCTTCAAGATTGCAAATAGTTTCACAAAACAGAGGGTAATACGCAAGCATTTATATCATTGGCCAACCATCACACACTAGCAAATGGAAATATGTCATGCATTCTAAAGATTCATTATTTTCTATTCAAAGATGCATAACATCATGTACAAAGTGCGAAAAATTGAAACTTACATCAACAGCTCACCAGTAATAGCCAAAACATGATATAATCATGAAAGCATGATGACTATCACTAGCACATACTTAAAATATCAAAACATGTGTAAACATTAAGCATTAAGGGTGAAAACATGTAAAGATACTCCCCCAAACCAAAGTGAATGTGTTCCTTGTTGCATATGGTCTATAAGGTACCTGAGCATATCAAAATAGCAACCAACTTGGCATAGCGCATACTAAATAAAGAAAAATAAAGAAAATAAACAAAAAAAGGTAAAAACAAGGTGCTGCGCCGCAGTGCAACCATGGTTACATCATTGAACACATGATTACAAATCAAAATACATGCTCAAATGAATGAGAAAGAGAAGAAAACAAAGAGAGAAAGAAGGAAAGGCTTATGGATGTTGTCATTGATGCTTGAATTTCCCTCCATGAGGAAGATAGCCTCCAACCTTGGCTCTTTTGGCCTCTTTCAGCCTTAGAAAATAAAGAACTAGGCGCAGCTTCTCTAACCTAAAAAGACATACTAACAAAATCTGATAAAAATCTATTTATAGGCTTAGTTCTATGCGGCGCTCATTGAGTCGGTCACAAAGGGCCACGGCACACACTACTTTTGTGCCGCAGCACGCTAGCCTTGGGTTTTTGTATGAAATCTTGATGATGCACTCTTGCGCTGCGGTGCACATTCTTTCGTGTCGCAGTGCTCTCTTCTGGAATGCCTCCTTGGCTTTCTCTTGGGCTTTTGAGCCTTGAATGCTCAAATTCCTCTGTTTTAAGCCCATCCTATATTAGGAAAATCACCAAGTTAAATACAAATTATAGATCCACTTAATTATTTAATGAATATACACAAATTGCTCAATAGCATATAGAGAGACATTTAAAGGAAATTTAACCATTATAAGCATAAAATCTCCCATATACGCATAATAATAAGGACATAGCATTCTGTGAAGCACAATTATGGGGCACAAATAACTACATTTCATGGAGTTATCAATCCTAAAGGCTCAAGGCATCATAGGAAATTCTACATGTAACCGAAAAAGCCTATATGAAACTTGAGGTATTACAAAAGTGGTCGACTGGTGTCAGGGATCACCACCATGGGCTTGACATTCTCGTTCTCTCATCCCTTCTCTAATAGCACTATGGTTCAATCCCTCTAGACCCGTAGATGTAGTTCTATAGATGTCCGTGTTATATCAAGGTCTTTATGGCACCACAGAGGTCCACACAATCCTCTGTATTATGACCATAGGCGTGGTGGTAGTTGCAACACTTAGATCTATCTACTTGTCCTCATGTCCCCAATGTTCTTAGTTTCAAGAGGTCGGAGAGGTCTGTATGATACACCTTGTGCAGGATTGTATTTTGCGGGACCCTAAATGGGCTATATTCATCAAACTTATCCCGTGGTGGCCCCCTTGGAATATTCTTGGGGACTTGGGACTCAAGTTCCTTGTCCTTCCTCGGTGGTTCGTACATATCCTTATATGCCTCATTCTTTGCCTTGAGGACTTCCTCTATGTTGACATACCTCTTTGAGCGTTGCTTTAGTTCCTCATGGATCTCCGAGCTATTTTTAGCTAGCGATTTGACAAACACTTTGTGCTTGAGTCCACCCATAATCGCATGCATGGCTGTGTCGTGGTTGAAATCTTAAACATCGAGGCACATTTGGTTGAATCTATGCATGTAATCACGGAGGGTTTCCTTCTTGCCCTGCCTAATGCTGAACAAGCTCTTAGTGGTTTTAAGCTGAGTGTTACTCATGGCAAAATGAGTAAGGAAACTTTGGACCAGTTCCTTGAAGCAGTTGATAGATCGAGCAGGGAGAGAGGTAAACCATTTCTGAGTAGTATTCTTCAAGGTGGAGGGCAAGGCGTGACACTGTACGGGGTCTAATTCCCCTATGAGTAGCATAGAGGCCACAAAGGTGTCTAGGTGCTCTTAGGGGTCCATAGACTCATCATATGTCTCAATAGTTGGGGGTTTGAAGCCCTTAGGGAGCTATACTCTTGTGATGAACTCAAAGAATAGGTGGTTAAAACTATAATGGGCCCTTTGCTGATGTGATGGGCCAAAAGTGACGGAAGGCTCTTACCTTCTTGGCAATTCTCATTCAACATAGACTTCCCTTCCAACATGAGGTTATTCAGTATTTCGTGCTCCATGAATGACACCTACTTCAGCATTATTTTCGGCCACTCGTTCCTGGTTTCGGTTGAGCACGCAGAGTATCTCAGTCAGTTGTTGTTATTGCTCATTAAGCATAACTAACAGCTCTTGGTAGGGAGTGTTGGGTTTGGTGCTCTCACTTATTGTAGAATTGGGGAGAGAGCACGCTACTCCTAAGTGTGTGGTTCTGCTTGTTGAACAATAGAACAGAGATGTTACGAGGAGGTAGGCTTGTCACGAGGCTGGCTAGCTGTCACTGAGGCTTGCGCTCCATCTCTTTGTTCTTGTTATTGGCTGTTCTTTTTCGCATGGAAACCATGGTAAGAGTGTGGGGGTATCAGTTTACTAAATTCTCATAAACGATGCTAATGTTCAGTTCTAAGTTACTAGCTCATTGGGCCAAAATTGGCTAACTGCAACACCTTCTTCAAGCTTGGAGGTGTTGGAGATGAGGGGTTAGGCATCTGCAAGACACTCTAATGCTCAAGTAAGTATGAGTGCAATATGATGTAATGAACACAAAAAGATCCTTACCCTCATGGCCACTGCAACTATTTATAGAGGGGAGTCCCTTAGTGGTGAAATGTTGATTAGGGATATGTGTCATATTAGCTACCGTAGGTGAGACCTGGTGGCAGCCTTAGACTCCTTTATTAGTATGTCGTTGATCCAACTGAGAGGAGTCTCTCTATCTGAGGGCTATGGGTCACATTTCCTCTATTAATGGGCTTAGCCTTCTTGGACCTAGTAACCTAGTATGTATTAATATTATATTGATTAGTACAAAAATTTGCGAGGTGGTGTGTAAAAGACTTTAATAGAACAGGTATTTATCTTATGAAATTTAAAATAAAGTTCCTAAAATCATTACAGTTTTAACTACTGCTATTATAAAGAAAAGTGCTAGCCTTTCACGAGCACACTTCGCTGAAAGCAAACTTGATTGTAACGATAAATTTTAAGGATATTTTATTCCTCAACTATCTCTTGGGGCGGAGCCAAGATTTATATCTTACGGCGGCCGAGATTAAAGACTAAATATATGTCTCTAAATATTTAAGTTAAAAAAATATAATTATCATATAATATAAACATAAAAATAAATTTAATTCAATTCATAATCAACATGCTTTAAATTAAAAATATTTATAGTAAACACAATTGAATATAAGACAATCTTAAATACATATCTTTAATTTTTAAGTTGTGCTCAACACTGTTTCATAAAATAAAAGTCATCTATTATCGCATCTGTGGTGAATTTTTCAGCAATCTTATTTTCAATGTAAACAATCATGTAATTTGTGAGAAAATCATCGTTCATCCTATTCCACAACTTTATTTTAATAATTTTCATAGCTGAAAAGACATACTTAGTAGTTGTTAATACAAGAAGAGTTAAAACAAGCCAAAGTAATTTATCAACCAAAAGATAAGCATTTATTTTTTTACGAGAGAGACTAACAAAAAAATATACCATATGTATATAAGAAAAATGTTCAATTATTGAAAGCTGGGGGGGACCGTGGCTCATAGACGTACCCCCTAGTTCCCCTCTGACTATCTCAACAACCTATTAACATCAAGTTTCCACCAAAGTCATCAAGTCCTCTCCAAGTATCTATATTCCTAATAATCGTAGGGGACAAAGATGGCATTTTGTTTACATTACATAGTCATTAGGGTTCTGAGCACCTAGATGAGAACCACAAAGATATTGAAGATTCAGACTCTAAGAATGAGGTGATAATCTCGATCCAGGAACCATACCTTGCCTCATGTTGCTACTTTGGACATTGCCTTCATTATAATCTTTTTGCTCATGCATACTCTTTCATATTTTAAAGCATATATCTTGGAGTTTCTCATAGGAACACAACCCATACTTTTGGGAGTTGATACCATCCAGGTATGTAGAATTCTTCGATTAGGGTTCTAGTAATATCAACCAACATTGTAATTCTGAAGAAAGAAAGGCCTAAGCATGTTCATCACTAATTATCCTCCTATCTTTCCTGCATTCCTTTCAATCGTGCATTTATCCTCATATAACACTGGATTTGAATCCAATAAGACTCAATTAAAATCAACTTCATACATTGTTAATTCAGGCATCCAGCTAAGTATACTCAAAACATTACCCATAATATACCAAGGTCTCAGCTAATTCTTCTTTGTTGCAGTTAAGTTCACTTCAAAATTTGAAGATAAAAGCATTGGTAACCGCATCTATAATTGTATAATCCTCCTCCATGTTCCAGCCCTTGCGAATTGATGTGTGTGAAACAACATCATGTTTTGTTCTTATTTTGCATGCATTCTTGAGTATTTTAGGCATTTTAGTTTCCCTTTTGGTTTGTTTTTCCTTTAGTTCGGATAACTGCGACATTTTTGGTGTTGTTGTGCAGGAATAATGCTGAATTGACCTTGGATTGAATGGAATGCTTACATGATTGAAGTTAGAGCTTAACGGATAGTAAAAAAGTGCAAAAAGACCACTCTAGAGGAATCCACGGCCTGCCCGTGGATCAAACCACGGCCATGGATCGAGCAGCAACTTGAAGAAGGAAAGAGAGATTCTAGAGAGTTCCACGGCCAGGCTGTGGAACCATCCATGGCCGTGGAACTCAAATGACTCAGATTTGGCTTTTTCGCAGAATGATCCACGGCCAGGCCGTGGAATGATCCATGGCCGTGGATCGCAATACGAGATAGAATTTTAGTTTTTATTTTTATTTCTTTTGGGACTTTTTAGCCAATTAAAACCCTAGGGTATAAATAGATATTCTGAATACAATTGAGGGGTTCTAATTTGGTTTTGAAAGAGGCACATTGAAGGCTTTGGGATCTTGATCTTTCTTCCCTCTTCTCTATTGGATTACGGGTTTGGATGTTCATGAATATGTTTTCTGATTCTTTTTTCTCCATGTCTGAGTAGTTCTCTTTGTTTCTGGGATTGGGCAATGCCCTTTGATACATTGATAATGATTAATTGACTTTATTTCCCCTTTTATTAATCTCGAATGTTCTTTGATTCGATCTTTACTGCTCTTATTCATGTGAATTTGCTGGCCACTTGTTTGCATCTCATAGATATTTAGGGACGTACTGAGAGGTGAACCTAGGTGTTGGAACCATAAGAATTGAACTTAAGGTCTAAATCACGATAGTAGTTTTAGCCTTTCGAGGATTCAATGAATTACCACAAAGCGTAATGGGTTCAATTTAAATTCAATTACCACGAGAGTAGGAATTGGTTTAATTAGGCACAGATCTTGTATCTTGAGAAAGAACATTAACTAATTTAGAGTAATTCACCTTCAATTGAATTTCAGATTTAATAAAAGGGTTGTCAATTAGGAATTATCTTGTATCATTGTGGTACCCCAATCTTGGAAGCTTTCTTGAATTTGAATACCTTTCTTGATAACTTGCTATTTTTGTTTTAAATTCTGCACTTTGATTTTTATTTATTTAATTGCTTTGTCACTACGTTCTTCTTAATCAACAATTATATTCCCTTTTATTTAATTTAATTGAATTAATTAATTAGTTAGTATTCATAGACACAGTCTATGTGGATTCAATCTTTTTATTACTTGACGACGAAACCATACACTTGCGGATTTCACGCATCAAGTTTTTGGCACCGTTGGTGGGGACTGTGTTTTTCTTGAACATTAATTTAATTTTTAATTTAATTATTTTAAACTTTTTTTATTTTTATCATATTCTTACGTTCTTGTTTTCTCTTTGACTCTCTGTAGGTAATTTCTTTTGTTTATGCAAAGTACTAGACGTTCTGGGACTCTTGGTGAAGCAGATCCTGAAATTGAAAGAACTTTACGTAGAAAGAGAAGACAACAAAGGCAAAGAGTAGGAGAAATACCTGAACCAACACTTGTCATGGCTGAAGCTAAGGATAATAGACCACTAAAAGAGTATGCAGCCCCTAATGCTCAGGGTTTGCGATCTGGAATTGCTTGGCCAGACATTGAAGCTAGGCACTTCACCATACCTCTTGCCTTACTTTCTATGATAAGGCAGAACCAGTTTGGAGGATTACCGTCAGAGGATCCTAATGATCATGTGGATATGTTCTTGGAGTTCTGTGAGACCCTCAAGATCGAAGGTGCCTCTGTTGATGCTATTCGTCTCCGCCTGTTTCCATTATTTTTCAGAGATCGAGCAAGAGCTTGGTTGAAGTCTGTTCCTGTTGAGACGATAACTACTTGGGACCGATTGGAGCAAGCATTCTTGGATAAATTCTTTCCACCTTCCAAGACTGCTCATCTAAGGACCCAAATCACAAGCTTTGTTCAGAAAGATGACAAGTCATTGTCAGAAGCTTGGGATAGATATAAGGGTTTGCTGGAAGCCTGCCCACACCATGGGTTAGAAAAATGGTTGATCGTCCACACCTTCTACAATGGTTTAGAATATTCTTCGAAGGTGTCTCTTGACTCCACAGCTGGTGGAGCTTTGATGAATAGAAGGCTCACAGAAGCTTATTAGACAATTGAGAGTGTAGCTTCAAATCATCATCAATGGGCTAATGAAAGAGGCCATAACCCAAGAAAGCTCTCGGGAGGTAAGTTTGAGGTAGATGGTATTGATTTAATTATGTCAAAATTTGATTCTTTGAATAAACGTTTTGACATGCTTGAGAAAGCTCATGTTAATGCCATAGGAGCTTCTAACAATTTTTGTGAGATTTGTGGAGCACAGGGACACATAGGTGCTGAATGCCAAGTTGGAATTGGATCCTCACAAGGTGCACTGGTGAAGCAAGTGAAATCGTGCCACAATTTCCATGACTTCAACCAAAAGGGGAGGAATGATCCGTATTCCCAAACTTACAACCTCGGTTGGAGGTCACATCCTAACTTCTCTTACCTGAATAGTCAATACTAAGATGGGCAAGGTAGTGCTCAACCCTCTTCTAGAATTTCACAGGTACAAAAATTTAGACTTGAGTCTCTTCTTGAGAATTTTGTTAAGAGTCAGTCTAAGCAAAATGAGGAGTTTAGGCACCATAGGCAAGTAGTGACTGAGCCAATTAAAAAGTTGTCAGCTAAGGTTGATAATTTAGTTATTCATAATAAGATGTTGGAAACCCAGATTGCCCAACAAGCAAGCACTTCTCATAGGCAGCAAGGTAAGTTTCCTGGTCAACTTGAAGTCAACCCAGGCAATGAACATTGTAAAGCTGTGAGTTTGAGGAGTGGAAAGAAATTAGAGGACTCCTTGGGTAAGGGGGAGAGTGAAAAAGATAAGGGAATTGAGGATAAAGAGACTAAGACACTGCCCTTAGAAGAAGAGGAAACTACTGAGAAGGTGTCTAAGTATGTACCCCCTGAACCTTACCAACCCTCGGTTCCCTTCCCTCAAAGATTGGCTAAGGCGAAGTTAGATAAGCAGTTCGGGAAGTTCTTAGAGGTCCTAGAAATTGTACATTAATGTACCCTTCACTGAGGCGTTGAAACAAATGCCTACCTATGCTAAGTTTCTTAAGGACATATTGTCTAATAAGAGGAAGCTCGAAGAATATGAGACAGTAGCTTTAACTGAGGAGTGTAGTGCTTTAATTCAAAATAAATTGTCTCCTAAGTTAAAAGATCCAGGTAGCTTCTCTATTCCTTGTTTGATTGGTAACACTAATTTTGATAAAGCTTTGTGTGACTTGGGGGCTAGTGTTAGTCGTATGCCCGTTTCTGTGTGTAAGAAGTTGGAGGTGGGTGAACTAAAACCCACAACTATCTCCTTTCAATTGGCGGATCGGTCTGTCAAGTACCCCATAGGCATCTTGGAGGATGTTCCTATTAAGGTTGGTAAGTTTTATATGCCGATGGATTTTGTTGTGCTTGACATGAAAGCTGATGCTAAAATTCCGATCATACTTAGGCGTCCATTCCTTGCCACTAGAAGGGCGATCATTGATGTTCACAAAGGGAAATTGACTTTACGATTAAATGATGAGGAAATAGTTTTTGATGTTTTTAATTCTGAAAATGATTCTAATTCCTCAAATTCATGTAATCGCATAGATGCTACTAATGTTGTGGATAGTGCTGTGCTTTTAGGTATGCAAGAATCAATGACAGATGCTATACTAGAAAAGACTTTGCCCAAGGGTACCACAAAATTTGAGAAGTCCAAGACTTGCAAGAGAGGACCTAAGAAGCAGAATGACAAGTGTGTCGAGAAGCGTGAATTTAAACTCAGGGATAAAGTTTTTGTTAATAACTCGCTTCTACGTTTCTGTCCTAATAAGTTATGGTCAAAATGTTCGAGTTTTATCCTACGGTGTGCTTGAGGTGAAGAAAGAAGGCCATAAGCCTTTCATGATAAATGGCCAGAGAGTGAAACACTTTGAAGAAGTGGGGACTGGGCACTACTCCATTGACATCACCTGAGCACAAAAATCAGACTAAAGTTGAGCTAATGACTTTAAACAAGCGCTTCTTAGGAGGCAACCCAAGTTTCTTTGTTTTTTATTTTTATTTTTATTTTTATTTTTATTCTTTTGACTTTGTGTGTTGGACTGCTGGTTTGATCTTTATCTCATGGATCTTGTTTAGGTTTAACCCTTTTTGAAGCTCAAATTAGTAGGAGAGTGAAGTCAGAAAGTTCCACACCCAACCCATGAAAAATTCCATGGCCATGGATTGAACACCAGAAGATTTTCCACCACCATAGTGAGTTCTTTTCTTTTATCCCTTCTCTAGTTATAGATTGTTACATTGGGGACAATGTAAGTTCTAAGCTTGGGGGGATATTTTCATTTTCATTTTCATTTTAGATCATTAGTTTCATGCATTTTCATGTTGTATTTTCACATCATCATATCTCTCGGCTTTTTGGTTGAACTTGTGCCCCTCTCTTTTGGGGATTTTTGAGATGGTACTGATTTGGAACCCAATCTGTTGATTCTTGTGGTAGGTAACATGCATCGTTTTAATTGATAGTAGAGGTGATCTTTTGATAGTTGATAATTAGCATATGTTCTCTGAATTTGTGCTTCTCATTGAATTTTGAACCTCTAAATGTGAGTTTTGTGCCTATATGGGATTTATGCACTGCATGATTTTTGCTCCCATTCTTTGTGTTGAGTGATATTCCTCATTGATCTTGTGCTCTAGAACTTGATTTGAAACCATTTTGAGGCGAAATTTTTGGGTGCATGCTTGAATGTGATTAAGGCATCTTAGGTATTTTTCTGGTCTTCTGAAATAATTGTCACACTTTCATCCACTAGTTGCCCATTTTGAGCCTATTGCATAATTATTTTCTTGATGCCTATGATGATACATTATTGGTAATCATTTAGAATATTAAATGGAGCAAATTGGGTTTGAAAGTTGTGTAAAGTTGTGATGGGAATCATATGTTTTTGACCTTTCCCTTTCTCAAGTGAAAAAAAAAATCATGAGATAAAAGGTTGAAAAGGATGAAGAGAAAGAAAGTAAAGAAAAGGAAAGAAAAAATGGAAATGTGGAGTTATGTTTTTGATTGAAAAATTGCCTTTGCTCCATTTATGTTCTATTGGATTTCTTGTGCTTATTGAAAATGTTGATGAGCTCTTTGTGCGTACCTTCCTTTCTCTACCTTACCTAACATCATTCTCATGGCTCCATTACAACCCTTGAAAGGCCTTTTGATTCTTGCATGCATGCTGATTATTAGTGAAAATTTGGTTTCTTATCAAGCATATGAAAGTGCATTTTCTTTGAAGGATTTTGAGCGTATTGTTTTCACCCTTAAACACTTTGAGTATGGTTAGTGGAGTGAACTTAACTCAATCAGTGATGATGCATGATTTCTGAGAATTTAGCTTCTAATTGGACTTGATTTTGATTACCTCTCAGATTCTTAGTTTGCCTTAGCCTATTGCTTGGATAATTATTTTCTCGGGTTCCTAATTCATTATTGTCTCTTGATCCTACTTTTTGGTTTGACCTTAGTTATTGCTTGAGGACAAGCAAAGTCTTAAGCTTGAGGGGATTTGATGTGTGTGAAACAACATCATGTTTTGTTCTTGTTTTGCATGCATTCTTGAGCATTTTAGGCATTTTAGTTTCCCTTTTGGTTTGTTTTTCCCTTAGTTCGGATAACTGCAGTATTTTTGGTGTTGTTGTGCAGGATTAATGCTGAATTGGCCTTGGATTGAATGAAATGCTTACATGATTGAAGTTGGAGCTTAATGGATAGCAAAAAGGTACAAAAAGACCACTTTAGAGGGATCCACGGCCTGCCCGTGGATCAAACCACGACCATAGATCGAGCAGCAACTTGAAGAAGGAAAGAGAGATTCCAGAGAGTTCCACGGCTAGGTCGTGGAACCATCCACGGCTGTGAAACTCAAATGACTCAGATTTGGCTTTTTCGCAGAATGATCCATGACCAAGTCGTGGAATGATCCATGGTCGTGGATCACAATACGAGACAAAATTTTTATTTTTATTTTTATTTCTTTTGGGGCTTTTTAGCCAATTAAAACCCTAGGGTATAAATAGATGTTCTGAATACAATTGAGGGGTTCCAATTTGGTTTTGAAAGAGGCACATTGGAGGCTTTGGGATCTTGATCTTTCTTCCCTCTTCTCTCTTGGATTACGGGTTTGGATGTTCATGAATATGTTTTCTGATTCTTTCTTCTCCATGTCTGAGTAGTTCTCTTTGTTTCTAGGATTGGACAATGCCCTTTAATACATTGATAATGATTAATTGACTTTGTTTCCCCTTTTATTAATCTTGAATATTCTTTGATTCAATTCTTATTGCTCTTATTCATGTGAATTTGCTGGCCACTTATTTGCATATTATAAACATTTAAGGACGTACTGAGAGGTGAACCTAGGTGTTGAAACCATAAGAATTGAACTTAAGGTCTAAATCACGATAGTAGTTTTAACTTTTCGAGAATTCAATGAATTACCACAAAGCGTAATGAGTTCAATTTAAATTCACTTACCACGAGAGTAGGAATTGGTTTAATTGGACACGGATCTTGTATCTTGAGAAAGAACATTAACTAATTTAGGGTAATTCACCTTCAATTAAATTTCAGATTTAATAAAAGGGTTGTCAATTAAGAATTATCTTGTATCATTGTAGTACCCTAATCTTGGAAACTTTCTTGAATTTGAATACCTTTCTTGATAACTTACTATTTTTGTTTTAAATTCTGCACTTTGATTTTTATTTATTTAATTGCTTTGTCACTACATTCTTCTTAATCCACAATTATATTCCTTTTTGTTTAATTAAATTAAATTAATTAATTAATTGGTATTCATAGACACAGTCCATGTAAATTCGATCTTTTTATTACTTGACGACGAAACCATACACTTGCGGATTTCACGCATCACAAATCATCATCTTTATACCATTTTTGTTCAGAAGCAGTTTACAAACTAGCTTGCTTACGAGCATATGGTACTGCTCTTTCCTAGCTATGAATAGAACCCACAAAAGGTCGGTTGTCTTCTACCTTCTACTTCTGGGGATCAACTGGATTGGAGATAGATTCAACATCTTTAATTTTCGCTTTGCTGTTGCTGTATGTTTATCTGGTGATTTTGCCAATAGTTATGATTCATCAAAAAGGTTAAACAAGAAGTGATTTTGCAATTACATGTCGAAGTCTGTATTTCGATTGACTGGTTTTGTAATCACCGAAAAATCTTGCGTCTTTATTGTGTTTCAATTAGCTTATTTCATATTTCAATATGGAACAAATACATTTCGGAGAAAATTAGTGTAGAACCTACTAAAGATAAAACGACATAAACGCATTTAAGATGATTTAGCCATATAAAAAGACCAGCCTAGGCTCTTCAGCAATAAAGCGGGTCAAATAGCAATTGGTCGAATTGATTTTCCATTTCTATAAGGAGTATAATTGAGAACTTTAAGTTCGTTATCCATTTCCTGGAACAGATCTTGAGAGAAAAGTTTGACTAAATTGATACCATCCACTATTTCATATAGAATTATTGATCGAATCAAAACAAAATACTTTTTCTTGGTAGTTGTGATCTACTGGACAGATCAATTTTTAAATTAAGAGATGTAGAAGACGACTGAAGAAACACTGGGAAAAAATTTAATTATAAAAGACGTTGATCTAAATTCATCCAAGACTTGGCTGTTATGGTTGTATGGCAAGGCCAAACGCGCAGAGAGGCACAAAGTACTGTTTGTTAGGGACCTGGGGTTACACAACGATACAAATTAATCAAAGGATAAAATCATCAACCAAGAAAAATAAAGGACCGAACAGAGGACAGAGGTCCAAGCCTCCAAACCTCCTGGCAATTGTAGATTTAATTGAGGATTCATGATCATGAAGTTAACATCCTAAGACAACATTGATTACAACACCGATGTTGAGTCAGACGCAGTTATTGGAACCGCACCACCTTTTTCTTCTCTTTTTATTGCTATATCATGAAGATGATCTACTGCTATATCTATTCTCTTTATTGCCATACTTGAATTGATTCAATTTAGGTCCTCCCGAACATTTTAGATGTTTTCAATGATATGGAGATGCATGAAAGTAACAAACTAAAGTTTATACTAACTTTTATTAGATGAATGAAGACAAATGGTTTATATCATACATTGCTACAAAAATTTTACACACTCAATTGGGCCAAACAAAAAAGGGAACATAGATACAAACTCGTATTAAACCAACGGGAAAAAAAATAGGGCAACATTTACTTAAGACTTTTGGAGCCTCAAAAAAGATGGTTAATCCTATGGGAAATAAATAATCTGCTTACCAATCCTTAAAATCCTGGTAGAACTGTAAGGTCTGCTATTCCTCTAGGGAGTTCAGCAATTTCTTTTAGCAGAGCTAGCCTGTTTTTTCTGATCTTATCATCATCCTACATTGCATCAAAAAGAAAATTAGACTACTTTCTTTTTCCCCATTAAATATTTCTGTTATGGTTATCCAACTCAAACTGCAAGAAATATAGATGGCAAGCTTTAAAGTAAAAAATACAATTAAAAATATGAAGAAAACCATAATTTTATAACCCAGGGTTCCTAATAAGACCACGTTTTAGAGGAAAAGAGCTCTACAATATCAAGTCCTTTAAAGCACCAGTATTTCGGAGCCAATTTTATTCCTGGAATTATTCTTTCTAGATCAGGTTTGTAATCAACCATTTCTATTAATTCCCATGGAAGGTAATTTCAAAAGTGCTTATATCCAGTGCCAGCACAAATATTTGTATTGAAAAGACTAAAGGTTTGTGAAATGCTTTAGTGTTTAACCCACTCAGCTGATCTATATTTATATACATTTAGGGAGTAAATACAATGTGTAATTTACAAGAATATTAATGAAATTCTAGTTTCTAAGAACATGCATGAGATTACCTAGATACATGAATATGTGACTTACTAGGTACATCAATAACTATGATTTATTGGTACAACTACCCATACACTATCTGTTAATTCCAACACTCCCCCTCAAGCTGGAGTATATATGTCAAATGCTCCAAGCTTGGAAAAAAATATTTTGAATCCTCGGTCCTCTTAGGGATTTTGTAAAGATGTTTACTAGTTGATCATTAGAACTAACAGATTCGGTGATAACTTCTTTAGAAAGGACTTTCTCCCGGACAAAATGACAATCAATCTCGATATGTTTAGTTCTCTCATGGAATACTGGATTGGAAGCTATATGAAGGGCTGCTTGGTTATCACAACATAGCTTCATTTGCTGAGTATCTCCAAACTTCAATTCCTGAAGAAGTTGTTTAATCCAGATGAGCTCACATGTGGCTACAGCCATAGCTCTATATTCAGCCTCTACACTAGACCTTGCAACAACATTTTGCTTCTTACTCTTCCACGAGACAAGATTTCCTCCAATAGACACACAATACCCTGAAGTGGAACGCCTATCAATGGGAGATCCTGCCCAATCTGCATCACAAAATCCAACAATTTGAGTGCTTCCTTTGTCTTCATAGAGAAGTCCTTGTCCTGGGGTCTTTTTAATGTATCTCAGGATTCGAATTATTGCATCCCAATGATCATTATGAGGAGATTGCATGGATTGACTCACCACTCCAACTGCAAAGGAAATATTTGGCCTTGTAATAGTGAGGTAGATGAGCTTCCCAACCAATCTTCAATATCTTTCAGGATCAGAATAAGGCTACCCCTGGTTGGGTAGCAATTTTTGATTTGGATCCATGGGACTATCAACTGGTCTACAATCTGTCATACCGGTTTCTTTAAGTATGTCTAACGCATACTTCCTCTGTGAGATGATAATCCCACCTTCTGACTGAGCAACTTCAATTCCAAGAAAATATTTCAGCTTTCCCAGATCCTTAGTCTGAAAGTGACTAAATAAATGTTCCTTCAGCTGAGCAATTTTTTTCTGGTCATTTCCCGTGATGACTATATCATCTACATAGACCACCAGGTAAACACACCTATTTGGAGAGGTATGGCAATAAAAGACTGAATGGTCCGCTTCACTTCGTTTCATTCCGAAAGCCTGAACAACTGAGTTGAATTTTCCAAACCAAGCTCATGGGGATTGTTTGAGTCCAGTCCATAAAGAGACCGACACAATTTGCAAACCAAGGTAGACTCCCCCTGAGCAACAAACCCAGGTGGTTGCTCCATATAAATCTCCTCTTCTAATTCTCCATGTAAGAATGCATTTTTAATAACCAACTGATACAGTGGTCAGTGACGGATGGCAGCAATGGCAACAAATAGTTGAACAGAAATAATTTTGGCCACAAGGGAGATAATGTCTCCATAATCAAGGCCATAAATTTGGGTATAACCTTTGGCTACCAATCGAGCTTTGAGACGATCAATTTGTCCATTGGCCCCAACTTTTATAGCATATACCCACCGACAACCAACAGGTTTCTTGCCCGGAGGAAGGGAAACTAACTCGCAGGTACCATTATGCTCTAAAGCCTGCATTTCATCAATCATGG
This sequence comes from Ormosia semicastrata, assembly GCA_029884595.1. NCBI lineage: Eukaryota > Viridiplantae > Streptophyta > Magnoliopsida > Fabales > Fabaceae > Ormosia > Ormosia semicastrata. Next base: position 74,246,782 of record JAQQTO010000060.1, read on the forward strand.
CTTGTCGCCATCCTAGATGATCAAGTGCTTCACAAAGATTTTTAGGAAGAGAAACAGAAGATAAAGAAGACACAAAAGAATGATAAGAAGGAGAGAGACGATGATAACTTAAGAAGTTATAAATAGGATGAGGATTACGTGTGGACCGAGTACCTTTCCTAAGAGCAATGGGTAAGTCAAGATTCTCTTCAGGTAGGTCCGCAGTCGGGTTGTCTGCTAGAGTAGGACATGATTCAGCTGGTCTTTCATTACCTTCAAGTTCTGTATTGGGAATTCGTGGACGATGCCGGTATAGGATGGGTGATTTTTGAGTCTGCTCAGGTGGAGGATTGTCAGGAAAATCTATAGTAGCATCGACCATCAACTCTGATTCCTGCAAAGAAGGTGATGGACCAAGATAGGGAATAGGAAAAACTTCCTGTAGAGTATTAGACTCAACTATGGAGGGTGAGAAATATGGTTTGTCTTCAAAAAATGTTACATCTGCAGAGATATAATAACGATTGTGAACAGGAGAGTAGCATCGGTAACCTTTCTGTAATTTGGAATATCCAAGGAAAACACATTTGATGGCTAGAGCAGAAAGCTTATCAAGACCTGGAGACAAGTCATGAACAAAACAAGTGCATCCAAAAATACGTGGAGTAACATGAAATAATGGTTCTTTAGGAAACAAAATGGAATGCGGTATTTTATTGTCGATAGAGGAAGAAGGCATCCTATTTATAAAAAAAAAGGCTGTCAAAACCGCATCACCTCAATGTCGGACAGGTACATTTGCATGGAGTAATAATGTCCGAGCAGTCTCAACAAGATGTCTATTCTTCCTTTCAGCAATGCCATTCTGTTGAGGGGTATGAGGACAAGAGGATTGATGGAGAATGCCCTGTGATGACAAAAAAGAAGACATAGCAGAAGAGAAATATTCTTTTGCATTATCACTTCTAAGGATCTTAATTGTCCTACCAAATTGAGTTTTAATTTCATTAACAAAAGAAGTGAGAATGGACAAAATTTCAGATCGTTCTTTCATTAAGAAAACCCAAGTACATCGAGAAATTTCATCAATGAAAGTACAAAAATATCTATAACCCATAGAAGAAACACGACTAGGACCCCATATATCAGAATGAATAACTGAAAAAAGGGAATCAATACAACTTTCAACATTCCTAAAAGAAGAACGAACATGTTTTCCTAGTTGACATGACTCACAAGTGAGGGTCTTTATTTTTTCAAGACTTGGAACCATTATTTTTAACTTAGACAAATGTGGGTGTCCCAGACGTTCATGAAGGAGTTTTGGTGATGCAGCAGCACTGCAAACCAAAGAAGGATTAGGCTTGAGGTAGTAAAGACCATGAGATTCATGCCCTACGCCAATCGTTCGACCTGTACCACGTTCCTGTATGACAAAGGAGTTAGCATCAAATGTTACTGAACAGTTATGTGAACGAGTAAGCTTGCTAAGAGAGATTAAATTGAAAGGACATTCAGGTATGAACAAAACAGAATTTAAAAACAAAGAAGAAGTGGGTGATACATGACCGATTCCTGTTGCTGCGACTCTAGAACCATCAGCGAGAGTAATGAAATGAGGAATTTTAGGAGAAGAGATGGATGAGAATAAAGAACCATTACTAGCAATGTGATCAGAGGCACCTGAATCAATTATCCATGGACTTTGATCATTACCAGACTGGGAAATGCAAGCAGTAGAGTTATGAGCACCTATAGCAAATGAGGTTTGAGATTCCTTGGCAGCTTTTAGTTGAAGGTACTCTTGATAATCAGCTTCCGAAAACTTTATCTCCGATGTTTCAAACTTAGAAATATTCACAGATTTTCCAGGGAATCCGTGAATAGAGTAGCAAGTGTCTTGTGTGTGGCCCATTCTTTTGCAATAAGAACATTGAGGGCGACCTCCTCTTCCACCTCGTCCTCCTCGGTTTCCACAACCACCTCGTCCCCCTCGATTGGAAACCATGGCAAAAGTTTCAATACTGTCAACTGAATTTCCTTCTGTTTTTGATGAGGGGACCCGAAGGAGTCGAGTAATTAGATTCTCTAATGAAGGAACTTCTTGGCCAGCTCTGGCGACAGGAAGGTGGCGCGTGGCTGTCACGCGCCGTTAGGGAGAAGTGCGCGTGGGGTGGTTTCCAGCGACGGATTTCTAGTGGTTGGCCGATCAGAGGCTTTTGAATGGTTTTCCGACGGCGGTGGATGGATGGCTGGTCGGTGACAGGGACTTTGGGACCTTTAGGTGACTGTTTGGTTTTGGGTAATATTCTGACCTTGGGATTTTGGAAAAAAAAAGGACCAATTAATTCCAACAATTTGAACACACAATTTCTAATTCTTTATCTTTAATTGAGCAGTAAGACTAACATACCACCATTACAAAGACATTATTGAAGAAATCCTCAAGCGGCTGTATTAGCTGAGATGAAATATCAACAAAATCATCAATGTCAAGACCTGTACAATGAAGAGAATTTCGATATCATGATAAATAAGAAAAATAAAAAAGAAATTAATTATATGAAAAGAAAGGAAAGTTAGAGAAACATTATATTCCATAAATATAAAAGGCAGCTATATTAGCTAATATCAACAATGTGCGAAAAAGCTAGAGATATAAAAATTACCAGTATTAATACTCTTTTTAACTGACAAAAATGTTCCCCATAAAACTCTCTCTTCATTTGTCTCAAAAGCAGCCTCATCCACCTAATCAGATAAGTATGCATTGAGAGAGATATGCCAAAAATATTATATATAACAGAAGAAAAACAAAAGCCATTCATACACATATATGGTCAATAATTACAGATCAAACTATATGAATACAAACTAAATTGTATCTATGTTCACATCATTTTCAATCAGACAACAAATTTCATCTCCAAAATAAAGAGTACAATTCTGATGAGCCATTAACGCATGCCTGTAAAAGGAAAGGAAAGAATAAAAGGAATGGATGGTAGAATTGAGAGTTGTTTCTAATAAATTGCACTCCAGTAAGTTGTGGCTGGGAAGTTGTAGTTTAATAATTGTAGTTTGGAAAGGTCTTGCTTGTACTATAAAAGCAAGACCTCAACCTTTGTATGGGGTATAGAGAATTTGGGTAATCTTGGGAAGGCTTAGGCCTAGGGCAGAGGCTGTGTATCGCACCTCTGATTGTTCTTTCTTTTTCTCTATTTTCCCATAGTTCCCTTATATTTCCAGTTTTCTAGATCTGTAATCGGAGCTCTACTCCTTGAAGTTCCTACTTTATTTCTTTAATAAAACCAGTACCTATCGGATTCCTATGCTTTTTCCAGGATTAAGTTTAGGTCATCTTCCTTCATCACTTATCTTTCAACTGAGTTAATACTATGTCCAGACCTTTCCTGGGACAAAAATTGTCAAATAAAACAGGGAGAATTGAAGAAAATTATATGCATAAATTTATTCCTCATTTTATATTAATGAAATCCACAAAATAGTCAACTAGAACTCCGTGGTTAGCATTACCATGAAAATTATTGCTTTGATGTATTTTATGCTTTGGAATGAGTAAAACCAACCATTTCCTAATTGCATTCCTAAATCTTGTGGCTTTTGTGCTATGTATAACTCATACAATTTTTTTTTTCTTTTTTTTGATAAGATTTGACTGTAATCTGGTTGTCTTTATACATTTACTACAATTGATTAAAACAAGGAAAAAAAAAAAACCTCCATATGAAGTTCATCTTCCTTCCCGCGGACAATTCTTGTTGGTCGAGAGTATGCTTCAACTACTTTAGGGAAAAGCTCGCCTCTTGATAATTCTTCCATCTAAATCAATCATTGTAAACCATCAGGAATATATCTCTTCAAAATCAAAAGCACTAAAAATTAAAGTTGTTGCTTCCATTTGTAGAGGAATTAATTTGAAGGAACAAATGAACTATGAACATTTCTATTCTCTAGTCTTTGTCTCTCTACCTTGTTCATTGTCATGGTACTAGAGCAAGATTCAAATTCTAGGATCAGACCACTATCTGAACTGACCAATCATCCCACTCCATAAAAAATAAATAAACACTGTGACTACTTGGAGAGGTTGATCAATGACTCCAACAACCCAATTTGGTCTGATTGATTATCCTAGGGCGGTCATTTTTCAGATTGCAACTTGATGGTCTAGTTAGTTCTTTGCTGGCTATATTGGTTCAGGACAATTTATTTCCATTTGAGACCAAATCTCTGGCAGATTCCAGCTCAGAGAAGGCCCTGAGGTATGAGGAAAGTGCACACATTTATCTAGGTTCACAGCCTCAATATAGGCCATCTTATATCCTATTTTTCTGAAACTTGTGACTTTCATATTAGAGTCACATTTGGTTCTTGATTTCTGATATGAACAGTTAGGTTTATCTTCTCTAGAAATTGTAAGTTGCATCTGAGTGATATTGGCTCATTGCAATGCTTGACCAAGATATTTTTAAACATATTAGATAGTATGGTAGTCAAAATCGCGATTCTAGATGTAGAATCGTACGATTCTATGTGTTCTTCACAGGTGAGTGACCCTGATCCCAACTCAAAACATGTTTTACTAGGATCGTTGGTGAATCGTGTGTGTGATCGTAAAATCGGTTGAAATGTGCATCTCCACCGATTCAGAAAATCATCAGAATTAGGACGAGTGGGTCGGATCAGTTGCAGAAAAACCCAGTCCAGTCCAACAGTTTTTACCCACCCAGAAACTTACTTTTTACTGTGTACCTTCTTTGTGCCAAATTTCCAAATGTAAACCTCATTTCACCTACCCAAGCTTCGAACTACTGCTTCCATGTGATGGCCGGACCATGTGCAACTTGTGATGCCTGGACCGTGTGCGACTCGCCGAAGGCCCCTGCCACGTGCCCTCACGTGCGGCTTCTTTCATCTTGCCCTGACAGCGCGTGCAGGCCATGCGCCACCGTACCGTCCTCTATTTGACTCGCTGCTTGTTCTGTTCTGCTCGTCGGCGTCTCCCCTCTTCGTTCTGGTGGTCGGTTGTCCAGTTGACCCCTTGTTGACTTCGTGGGTCAATTTCTCTCTCCACAATGGCTTCCGCAACCCATTAATCTACTGCCACCTCTGACAATTCTGGACTTGCGAAGAAAAATCAAGTTTCGTTTGCCTTCTCTGGAAGCCCTACTATAACCTCAGAGAAACTTAATGGTAAGAATTTTGTAGATTGGTATAATGCTGTTGAGGTGTGGTTTTTAGGTCAAGGTCTCTACGAGCACCTCACCAAGAAGGAAGCAGACATTGCTGCTGATGCGCATGATGAGTGGAAAAGGGCTGATTATCAGTTAGTGTCTTTACTATAGCAATCTGTTGATCCGAAGTTATTGGTACACTTTCGTTCTTACAAAACATGTCATGACATATGGAAGAAGGCTCGGAGTGTGTATTCTAATGATATACAACGGCTCTATGATTCTGTCCATAACTTGGCCACGCTACAGATGACAAGCCATGACCTTCCTTCTTACCTAAATAGAGCACAATCAGTCATCAAAGACATCAAACTCATCCTATCAGGCGATGATCTTACAAATGCACTAGAAAAACTTGATAACATGTATATGGTCTTCGTTCTCCACGTTCTACATAAAAGTTTTGAATATGTCCGAAATCAATGTTTGACCAATTCTAATATTCCTACAGTGGAGGAACTCATTGATTGTTTACTTCGCGTTCTCTCATTGGAGGAGACATCTGGCATTGGTTCTCAAACAGTTTTAGAATCTTCAGCTTTTGTCTCAAACTCAGTAGATCATGGAGGCCAAGGCCGTGGGTGTGGTGGAAGAGGTGGTCGTGGTAGAGGTGATCGCCCTCACTGTTATTGCAAGCGCACAGGACATACTCAAGACAAGTGCTATTCTCTGCATGGTTTTCCTAAAAAGACAACTAATGTAACACAGTCTCAGGCATCAGGTTTTGCTGATAAGAAAATTGAATTTGAAGCGACAATCAAAATCTCTTTTCAGCCAGTGAATACAAGGAGTACTTTCAACTTAAGGCCAGCCAACAAGCCTCATTTTCAGCAACTATAGCCCATACTGGTAATTCTACGATTTGTCTCTCTCATTCATCTCTTGTTGGTTCTTGGATTTTGGATTCTGGTGCTTTTGATCATATAGCAGGTAATTCTTCCCTCTTTTCCACCTTATCCTCTCCCAAAACACATCACATTACTCTTGCTAATGGCTCTAAAAAAACGGCCACTGGCATTGGTCAAGCTTTACCTCTTCGCTCTCTATCTTTGAATTCAGTTTTATTTGTACTTGGGTGTCCCTTTAATTTAACTTCTATTAGTCAACTTCTTAGAGAATAGGGTTTTAATTGTATATTCATTGAGACAGTCATAGAGGAATATATACAGAAGGTCCTAGCTCTTATTTTAGGAAACATCTTAAACACCTTAGCACTAATTTAGGAAACAGAATATCTCCTAATCCTAGGCTGTAATTCCTTGATTTAGGAGATTACGTTTATTACACCCTAATTACACAAAAATATATACATTCCTAAAATAGCACTCCTAAGAATCAGCATACAAATCCACACGGATTTCAACAATCCCCCTCAAGCTGGTGAATAGGTATTCTCCATTCCCAGCTTGGATACGATTCTTTCAAATGAGGAGCTACTTAATCCTTTGGTGAAGTTGAGATTAACGATATTCATTAATAAGGTTCATGTACAGATTCATGTATACTAGAATTCATGTACATAGGGAGTAGGCTATCTTATTAATTACCTTCTAAATTGTACCCATTCTAATGTATATATAAATCACCCTGCTGAGTATTAGAGACTCAAGCAAATTCACAAAGAATCATCTATCTAATTTTCTCTAAGTCTATTCTCTCAAGTTGGTATTAGAGTAGGCTAGGTCCCACTTCTGCCCAAAATCTCTCAAGGTTCTGCCTTTGGTCAAGCAGAACCCTGTCAGTCTCCATTCTCAGAATCGAAGGTCTTGGTTAATCACCATAACAACGAACACCCATTAGCAGAGGAAGCCACCGGAAAGCTCAGAAACCTCCGATCGATTAGCCAACGAAACGCCGTCGCCAGAAAGTGCTCCACGCGCCGTCACCATTCTACTCAACATCCGGCGCACGTAAGCCATACGCCATCTTCCCTTTGCTGGACTTCGTCGCCGCTGGTCTCGTTGTGCTCGTCGGACCTCCTTGAGTCTGTTGAAGTGGTCACATGCTCCGTTTGTCCCTGTTTGGCTAATGGTCTTAGGAGCCCACCTTTGTTCTTCAATGGCTTCCATGTCAGAAACCTCAAACGCTGTCTCTGGTACTTCTACTCCCTCAAATAAGGCCCCTGTCTCTTTTGTTTTCTCTGGTAATCCATCTATTACCTCAGAAAAGCTCAATGGAAGAAACTATATGGATTGGCAAGCTGCTGTGGAGATTTGGATTTTGGGACAAGGTCTCTTCGACATTACAGAGCGAGACCAGTGGCAGAGAGCTAATTATCAGCTGGTTTTGCTCTTATGGCAGTCCATTGACCCGAAATTGATGGTTCATTTTCGCACCTATAAAACATGCTACGACATATGGAAGAAGGCTCGAAGTGTTTATTCAAATGATGTCCAACGCCTCTACGTTGTGGTGCACAATTTAGCTACACTCCAAATGAGGATCATGATCTCCCGGCGTATTTGAATAAAGCTCAGTCTACCATTGATGAAGTCAAGTTGGCCCTATCCAGAGATGATGTCCAGAATAAGATCGATAATATGTGCATGGTGTTTGTCCTTCACGGTCTCCACAAAGACTTTGAACTTGTTCGGAACCAAATTTTGACAAATCCCAATGTCTCTACAGTAAAAAATCTAATTGATCGTCTATTGCGTGTTCCTTTGCTAGAGGCTATGTCAAGAGCTGGATCCTCACTAGGTTTAGAGTCATCTGCTTTTCTTTCCAATGTGGCAGGTCATAGAGGCCGAGGTCGTAGTCGAGGTGGACGAGGAGGTCGTGGTTCCAGTAATCGTCCACAGTGCTCCTACTGCAAACGTATGGGGCACACTCAAGATAAATGCTATTCCTTAATTGGATTTCCAGAGAAGTCAACTCATGTGACTTATTCTCAATCTTCAGGTCTAGAAAAACAGGATGAAAATGGAGGTAATAATCAAAATATTTTGTCAAATGTTGAATATAAGGAATATCTTCAGTTCAAGGCAGCACAACAAAATTCATCTTCAGCAGTTGTAGTTCATACTGGTAATTCTACGGTTTGTCTCTCTTGTTCCTTGCCTGTTGAATCATGGATTTTGGATTCTGGTGCTTCCGATCACATAGCTGGTAATCCCTCTCTTTTCTCAAAAATATCACAACCCAAAAATTCACACTACATCACTCTTGCCGATGGCTCCAAGGCAAAAGCCAAAGGCATTGGTCAAGCCGTACCTCTTCCCTCCTTGCCATTAAACTCTGTACTCTTTATTCCTGGTTGCCCCTTTAATCTAGTTTCCGTGAGTCAACTCACTTGTAATCTTAATTGTTCCATAACCTTTACTGCTAATTCTTTCTCTATACAGGACCGAAATACGAGACAGATGATTGGCGCAAGATCTGAATGATATGGTCTCTACTATTTCTAGCCTCCATCTTCAATTGCTTGCACCATTGTTGATACACCGAGTCTCCTTCATCGTCGTCTAGGTCATCCAAATCTTAATAAACTGAAGAAAATAGTCCCTCATCTTTTCCACCTACAATCTTTGGAATGTGAGTCAATTCAGCTTGGTAAACATATTCGGACATCCTTTCCAAGCTTAGTTCATCATAAAGCAACTTCTCCCTTTGCTCTTGTCCATTCAGATATTTGGGGTCCTAGTCGAGTCAATTCTATCTTAGGCTATAGGTACTTTGTTACTTTCATTGATGACTTTTCAAGATGTACTTGGATGTTTTTAATGAAGGAACGTTCAGAATTGTGTACTATTTTTCAAAACTTTTACAATGAAATTCAAACCCAATTTGGACATCCTATTCGCATCTTGCGTAGTGATAATGCAAAAGAATACTTTTCTGCTTCCCTTAATCATTTTATGACTTTCATTGGCATAATTCATCAATCCTCTTGTCCACATACACCACAACAAAATGGTATTACTGAAAGAAAACATCGTCATATTATTGAAATAGCTCGTACCCTTTTGTTACATGCCAATGCACCTTTAAAATTTTGGGGTGATGCCGTTCTCACTGCTGGTTTTCTGATAAATCAGATGCCATCCTCTGCCTTGAATGACAAAGTACCTCATTCCTTGTTGTTTCCTCAGGACTCACTTTTCACAGTTCCCCCACGTGTTTTTGGTTCTACTTGCTTTGTACATGATCTCACAACAGGTATTGATAAATTGTCTGCTCGTGCTGTCAAGTGTATCTTTCTTGGTTATTCTTGTGTACAGAAAGGATATAGATACTATTCTCCTTCTACTCATCGTTTCTACATGTTTGCCAATGTCACCTTCTTTGATGATACACCTTTTTCATGACATCGGTGACATTAGATTTTGTTTCTTAGGTATTGCCCATCAATTTCCCTATTCCTCTTGTTATTGATTCTCTAGTATCAGATTTGTCAATGTCTTCTCCATCTGCGTCTCCCACTCCTCGTCCTCTCATTACTTATCAGCGTCGTCCTCGCCAACCATAATTGGAGGAAGTTAGGACTGCCCTTGTTAGGTCCAGTACCTGTTAGGCAACTCAACTTGCCTTTTCCCTTTAGCACTGTGCGAACAAGTTGAGACCACTTTAGGTAATTCTTCCCATTCAACCTATACGCAAAGTGGATATTCTGCAATTCTCCAGGATGTTGAGATTGGGCATCTCCTATTTCTTTTGCCTCTTCGTTCGACATCTTCAAATCACCAAATCGATCGGCTATGGTAGCAAACTGGATGGATTTATAAGCAACGCAAGGTCAAAATCAAGAAACAAGAAAATCTAGGTTTGAGTCTTCTCTGGCAGCGGCTATGGAGGAAATGATCAGCAACGAAGGCCAATCTGAAAGGGAAGAAACGACGGCAATGGAGGCCAACTGATTTTGGATGAAGGAGAACCGTTGGCAATGAAGGCCAACCGGTTTAGAAGAGTTTTTTTCAACAGAAACCAGGAGCAGTCCCTGACCAAAACTGCTCTGATATCATCTCAAAGAATAGGGTTTTAATTGTATATTCATTGAGTCGATCACAGAGGAATATATACAAAAGGTCCTAGCTCTGATTTTAGGGAACATCTTAAACACCTTAGCACTAATTTAGGAAACATAATATCTCCTAATCCTAGGGTGTAATTCCTTGATTTAGGAGATTACATTTATTACACCCTAATTACACAAAAATATATACATTCCTAAAATAGCACTTCTAAGAATCAGCATACAAATCTACACGGATTCCAACACAACTTACTGGATCTCTCAATTGTTCTATAACCTTTACTTTTAATTCTTTCTTTATCCAGGACCAGAATACAAGATAGACGATTGGAGCAGAATCTGAATCACATGGTCTCTATTATCTGCAGCCATCGTCCTCAACCATATGTGCTGCCACATAATTACCTAGCCTTCTTCACTGTCGTTTGGGTCATCCAAGTTTGAATAAATTCAAGAAAATGATTCCTCACTTCTCTCATCTACAGTCCTTGGAGTGTGAGTCATGTCAACTTGGAAAAATGTCCGGGCTTTCTTTCCAAGCCAGGTTACGGGTCGTTTAGAGTCTCTTTTTGATATTGTTCATTCTGATGTTTAGGGTCCTATTCGTGTCGTGTCTGTCTTAGGCTATAGATACTCTGTTACTTTGATGATTTCTTAAGATGTACTTGGTTATTCTTGACAAAAGAACGTTCCGAGTTGTTTACTGTTTTTCAAAATTTTTGTAGTGAAATTTTCAATCAGTTTGGTTGGATTATTCGTGTCTTACGTAGTGATAATGCAAAAGAATATTTTTCTGCCCCTTTCAATTCTTTCATGGCCTCTCATGGTATGATTCATCAATCTAGTTGTCCTCACACACCTCAACAAAATGGTGTAGCAGAGCGCAAACATCGTCATATAGTTGAAACAGCTCGCACTCTTTTATTCCATGCCAATGTCCCTTTAAAATTTTGGAGTGATGCTGTTCTCACTGCCGGTTATTTAATAAATCGTATGCCATCTTCTGTTCTCAAAAATCATATTCCTTACTCTCTTTTATAACCTAAGGAATCCCTTTATACTGTTCCGCCCCGTGTTTTCAGTTCTACTTGTTTTGTCCATAATGTTGCTCTAGGTCTAGACAAGCTGGCTGCCCGTGTTGTGAAGTGTCTTTCTTGGTTATTCTCGTGTCCAGAAGGGGTACCAGTGTTACTTTCTTGATTTATTTGGCGACGAAACATGGGAAATTCTGAATGATAGTGCTGGGTACAAAAAGAAGATAGAGAGAAGCTGGGTATTTGTCTTCTTGGCAGGATTGAATAAAGATCTCGATGAGGTTAGAGGTCGCATCTTAGGGCAAAAATCTTTGTTGACTATCAGAGAAGTCTTCTCGGAGGTGTGTAGAGAAGAAGCACAGAGGCAAGTGATGCTGAAGAATCCCAATGAAATAAAAATAGAAAATGAGGGATCAGCTCTTGTGGTCCGAGGTGCAGGTGCAGACTTAGAAGGAGAAAGGCGAGGAGGAAAGCAGAGGCCTTGGTGTGATCATTGTAGAATGTCGTGGCATACTCGGGAAACCTGCTAGAAGCTACATGGAAAGCCAACCAATCCTAAGAAAAAACTGAGTGGTGATAACAAGTGAGGGGGAGATGTCCACGCATTTCAAGTGAGCAATTCAAAACCATGCAGCAATCATCCTCAGAATCTCTCCCTTTCACAACGGAACAAATAGAGCATTTATATAAAATGTTTCAATCTCAATTTTTAGGAAATTCTAATCCATCTTGTTCTCTAGCCCAGTCAAGTAATTTTTTCACTGCTGTTATTGCTTGTACAAAATCTAATGGCTCCTAGATATTAGATTCAGGTGCCATTGATCATATGATCGGCACTTCGCAAATTTTTTCTTCATATACACCTTGTGCAGGGAATCAAAAGGTCAAAATTGCAGATGGTTCCTTTGCTACTGTTGCTGGAAAAGGAATTGTGTCTATTTCCTCTTGTCTAATCCTTAACGATGTTCTACACGTTCCTCATCTATCCTACAATCTATTGTCTATTAGTAAATTAACCTTTGATCATAATTGTCAAATTAATTTTTGGTCCTCCCATTGTGAATTTCAAGATTAAACCTCGGGGAAGATGATTGGGGGTGCTAAACAGGATGGTGGCCTCTACTTCCTCAATCAAGGATCAACCTTTGGAAGGCAAGACCAGTAGACTTGTTTCAATTCTATTTTTGTGCCTAGTGACAGTGAAATTATGTTACGGCATGATAGATTAGGACATCCCAACTTTCAATATTTAAAGTATTTGTTTCCAAAGTCATTCATGAATAAAAATCATTTGTCTTTCCAGTGTGAATCTTGTGAATTAGCAAAACACCATCGTACTATTTTTCCACTTCAACCATATAAAAAATCAAAGCCATTTACCATGATTCACAGTGATGTTTGGGGTCCCTCTATAGTGGCAACCTTTTCTGGAAAACGTTGGTTCATTACTTTTATTGATGATTATACTAGGGTCACTTGGGTTTTTCTTTTGAAAGATAAATCTGATGCTGAAAATGTGTTCAAAAATTTTTATAATATGGTTCAAACACAATTTCAAACTCAGATTAGAATTTTTCAAAGTGATAATGGAAAAGAATTTTTTAACAATGTGTTAGGAATTTTTTTGCTGAGAAAGGAATTGTTCATCAAAGTTCGTGTAATAATACACCTTAACAAAATGGGATGGTTGAAAGAAAAAACAAACATCTCCTAGAAGTCACTAGAGCTTTAAGTTTTAAAACTAAAGCTCCTAAGTATCTATGGGGAGAAACTGTTTTAACAGTTACTTACTTGATTAATAGACTTCCTACACGAATTTTGGACTTTAAAACTCCTTTACAGGTTTTCATGAACTATTTCCCAAACACTCGACTAACAGCAGACATTCCCTCAAAGGTTTTTGGCAGTGTGGCTTTTGTTCATAATCATGACCCAAAATGCTTAAAACTTGATCCAAAGGCACATAAATGTATTTTTGTAGGTTATCCTACTACTCAGAGAGGTTACAAATGCTTTGATCCAGTTTTGAAAAAATTGTTTATTTCTATGGATGTCACTTTCTATGAAGGAACCTCATACTACAACAACTCCCATTTTCAGGGGGAGAACAACACTAGTGAAGATGGTTTTCTTGATGGCTCTAATTTAATTTGAGTTTTATAATGATGTTCCTCACAAAGGATCACCGAAATTAATGGAAACAAATGAATTAAATGTTGAAAATGATGAATCTTCTAATACACAAATGCCATCTCAAAATGGAAATGCTGAAGCTACATAGATGTGTGCGAAACGATGTAAAGGTCTTGTTTATTCAAAGGAGTATCAAGCACAGAAAAGGAGAGGCACCATTCAGTAGCATCACCAAGAATCTAATCAGAGGTTGGATCATGAAATTCATGATAATTCTTCAGAGACTCCTGAAAATAATGCTCTAGGTACTTCTAAGTCAAGTTCTTCGAATCAACTTGATCTTCCCATCACTCTTAGGAAAGGTGTTAGGTCTTGTACAAAACATCCTTGTCAAATTTTATATCTTACAATAATCTTTCAACTTCATATTGTACCTTTATCTCACAAGTGTCTAGTGTAGCTATTCCTAACAGTATCCAGGAGGCTCTAAATGTTTTTGAGTGGAGCCTTGGAAAGATATAAGGCTCACCTGGTAGCTAAAGGCTTTACTCAGACATATGGAATGGACTACTGTGAAACATTTTCCCCTGTGGCAAAGCTAAATACAATTCGGGTGCTCTTATCAGTTGCAGCTAATCTTGATTGGCCTCTAAATCAGTTAGATGTGAAGAATGCATTCTTGAATGGAGACTTGGACGAAGAAGTATATATGGAGCTTCCACCTAGTTTCTCTTAGAAGTTTGGAACTAAGGTATGCAAGCTAAAAAGATCTCTATACGGGCTCAAATAGTCTCCCAGAGCATGGTTTGAAAGATTCACAAGATTTGTTAAGGCCAAAGATATAGTCAAGGACATTCTGATCATACTCTTTTTATGAAGTATGATCTATCGGATCCGGGAAAGTATAAGAGATTGGTTGGGAAGTTAAACTACCTTTTGTTACACCATTCTGGACATGATCGGTGTGGTTAGTCAATTCCTAAACTCCCCTTGTGAGGGCCACTGGAATGACGAATCCTCAAATACATTAAGGGAGCTCCCGGAAGAGGCCTCATCTATGAAGATAAGGGACATACTCAGGTCATTGTATACTTAGATGCTGACTGGGCAGGTTCTCCGACTGATAGACGATCCACTTCTGGGTATTGTGTACTCGTTAGAGGCAACCTAGTTTCCTAGAAAAGTAAGAAGCAAAATGTAGTTGCAAGATCTAGTGCCAAAGTAGAATACCGAGCTATGGCCTCAGTCACTTGTGAACTTATTTGGTTGAAACAACTCCTCAAAGAACTTTAATTTTGTAAGGTTATGAAAATGGCACTCATACATGACAATGAAGCAGCTTTGCATATAGCTTCCAATCCAGTGTTCCATGAAAGGACCAAACATATTGAGGTCGATTGTCATTTCATCAGGGAAAAGATTTTATCGGGAACTGACTCACCTGAACTTTGTCAACTCAAATGATCGGAAGTCAAAGATAGATGTCTTCACCAAGTCCCTGAGAGGTTCACGAATAAGTTATTTGTGTAACAAGCTTGGTGGATATGATCTATATGTTCCAGCTTGAGGAGGAGTGTTGGAAACTGTTGGAAACATATGTAATTAGGTGTAATTAGTAGTACAACTGTTAGTCCCACATCATGTAAATCGTGTAATTATTTATTACTTATTGAGTATATATTCAGCCTCCGTTGTGTAGTTGAAACACACGGTTTCTTCATATGTCTCTCTATTTTCTCTCTTTCAACAACTGTAATGATCAACTTGCAGATATTCTCACCAAGGCTCTGTGGGGTTCGAGGATGACATACATATGTAACAAGCTTGGTGCTTATGATGTATATGCACCAGCTTGAGGGAGAGTGTTGATTATTGTATATTCTAATCTGATTATGATTAGATTAGGATTCTATTTTGATTTTTTCTATTTAGTTAACTATATCCCTATAGTCTAGGAAACTCCAGTTATTTTGGGATATTGATTGATTCCCTTTGTAATTCCTTCCTGTATATTGCTGTATATATATTGAATGAGTGCTGAGAGGATTTCTCTCAAGCAATTCCAGCATATCAAGTACTTTGACTGAGTTTTCCGACTGAGAGAGGTGGCTTGTATTGTGAGTGTTGCTTTGTGCAACTGAGAGTTCTGGTCTTCTGGGTTTGAGTGTTTCCTTGTGGGATGGAGTTGTGAGTGTTTTTGTGTGTCTTGTGCAACTAAATTTTTGGAGATTTGGGTTTTGCTTCGGTCACTTAATCCCCTGTTTTTGATTGTTTTTTTCCTTCCCCTGTTTTGTTGTTGGTTCTGCCACTTATTCCTAGATTTTATTGATATTATACCTTATTGTGTTATTTTATATGAATATATATATTCTTAAATATAATTTAATATAATAGGTAGGATCTTAAGTTTCATGTTATGATCTCACCTTTTAGGTTTCTACTTCTCTTGTTCGATCCTAGGTAGGATCTACAAGTTTGACAAACTTGTTTGAAGTGCATTGGTTACATACTGATCTGTTAATAATTTCAGCTCTTGAATGTTCTTTGTTTGATCTAATTGGATTCCAAATGTGTTTAATTGCTGACATTTAGTTAAGTTTCTGATTTAGAGTTGTCTTTGGATGTTTATTGTGAAACTTTGCTTAAATGAGATTATAGACACTCATAAACATATTGTGATTTTCAGGAGATCTATGAGTGATGGAGTCCATTAGTATTGAGCTGTTGAGAAGAGAGTTAAGAGACTTAAGGGAATCAAGTATCAACCTCTAGAAGCAAAGGAAGAAGAACATTCATGAAGAATCAATTTGAACTCGAAGAAAGTGATCAACACGGCCGTGTCAATTGACACCTAAGGGTAGGCCGTGTGTCATTCGACTTTGAAGACTGGAAAGTTTTGATCAACACGGCCGTGTCAATTGACACGGGGTAGGCCGTGTTCCTTTCGACCTTGGAATAGCTGAAAAATTAGCTCAGAATCGAGACACGGGTTGGGCGTGTATAAGGACACGGCCGTGTCGTCGCACCGAGAAGTTAATTTCGTGCTTTAATGTTAAATTAGGTTCCCAAACCTATAAATAGGGTGACTTAGAGCCCTTTAAGGTATTCTCGGACGTAGAGAGACGTGAAGGAAGCGAGAGAAACACAAAGTCCAAGAAGGGAAGAATTCGATCGAGGATTGGAGACTCCGGATTCGAGCGATCAAAGATCAATCACTCTCAAGCCTTGGAAACTAGTTTGATCTTTAGTTTTTCTTTTCTTCTTTTGTTATGAACGATGTTTTCTTTTAATTTTTCTTCTGTTTTTGAATTTGCCATGTGTGGCTAAACTCCTTGATTGGTTAAGGGAGGATGAAACTCTAGTTTTGATTATGTGAATCTTGCATACCTCTTTATATCAATACAATTATGTTTTTATTCATATGTTTCTATTCTTAAATCAATATAAAGGTTTTATATTCTTGCCAAACTTCGAAAGTGGTAAAACTAGGATTGCTATGTGATTTGCGGTGGTATGACTAGTGAGACATATGATCTAAGTAATTTAATCCCTAGGTGTGTGATTAGACCTTAGTGTGATTGGTTTTCTAATTCTTAATGCAATCATTAGGTAGGTGTAAGAGCGGTTGCTTTACAAATAACTAATGGTTAGGATTTGATTTGAGCGGTTGCTGAATTAAGCGAAACTTAAGGAAGACATGAGATTTATCTCACAATCACATAAGAACATAATTGATCATGTTGGTATAAAGGGTATGTAAGTTGGCATAATCATATAAATCTAGTGGTGGATTCTATCTCTTAACCAATATCTTTAACTTGATAATTCAATTTGTGTTTACTGCTTTGGTTTAATTTTAATTTCTTTTGTTAGTTTTAATTAACAAAATCCCCTTTACTTTTATTGTTTATTTTTCATCAGAGTTTAATTTAAGAATCAGATTGATAGTGTTAATTGAATTGGTTTTCTGTGGATCGACCCTTACTTACTACAATTGGTTGCAAGGTTTTTATATTTTTGGTGGAACTTGGCAACTATTTTTAATATTAATTTTTAATCGTATTCCACACCACACCAAATTTTCCGTTCTTCGGGAGCCAATTTTCAATTGCGCTATTAATTTGTTTCCTATTTTTCTCTCTGTTTTTGTTTTAATTTTAATAGTTTATTTGTTCTTTTCAACTATCTTGCGGTGTTCATGTCCTTGAAGAGGTGAACGAGCAATTGAGGAATCTCGAGGCATTACTTTGAACAAATCAGCTCGCAATTCACACCTGCTGACGTTGAAGCTGCCCGTCACGTAGATCTTTCCAGCTCTGCGGCATCTGAGATATCGAGCCGCTGAAGAATGATGGCAGAAAATACATTAAGGATGTTGGGTGCTCAGGACTTAGACCAACAACCTTTGTGCATAGAAATTCCCGAGAATGAAGAGGCATTTGAATTGAAATCTGGGTCGATTCATCTGTTGCCATCTTTCAATGGACTAGCGGGAGAGGACCCTAACAAGCATCGAAGGAAATTCATGTTGTATGTTCTAGCATGAAGCCGCGGGAATTTCAGTTGAGCAAGTCAAGTGAGAGCTTTTCCGTTTTCCCTAAAGGACTCTGCAAAGGAGTGGTTGTACTACTTGCCACCCGGGTCGATTCAGACATGGCAGGATATGGCTCGAGCTTTCCTAGACAGATACTTCCCTGCATCAAAGGCCGCAACAATCAGAAAAGAAATTTGCGGGATCCAACAAAGACATGGGGAATCACTTCATGAGTACTGGGAAAGATTCAAGAGATTGTGTGCTAGCTGCCCTCAGCACCAAATTAGTGAACAACTTCTGATACAGTATTTCTATGAAGGTTTGCTAGGAATGGACCGTAACATGATTGATGCTGCCAGTGGAGGAGCCTTAGTTGATAAAACTCCTCGAGAAGCCAGAAATCTGATATCTAGAATGGCTGCGAACACTCAACAATTCTTTACTCGGAATGATACAGGAGTGAGAAGCGATTAAAGAGGCTGACACTACTAGTCCGAGAACCAAATGACACATTTGTGCCATGATTCGAAGCGATGGACACTGGGAAAGCACCAGTACAGGCATGTGGAATTTGTTGCTCTTCAGGACATCCCACTGATATGTGTCCTACTTTACAAGAAGACACAAATGAAGAAGCCAAGGCAGTGGGGGGATTTTCTGCTCCATCCAAGAATTACAACCCCTACTCTAACACATATAATCCGGGGTGGAGAGATCATCCCAACTTTAGCTATGCAAAGCAGCCTCAAGCTCAAACGCAACCCCAAGCCTATGGTCCTCCAGGATTTCAGCAAAGGCAAGCATCTTTTCCTCCAAGGCAACCACAAGTTCAGGCCCCTAGGCAACCTGAACCTTCATTGGAAGATCTAGTGAGGCAAATGGCCACTAGCAATATTCAGTTTCAGCAAGAAACAAGGGCCACTATCAGTACTTTGCAGAACCAAGTGGGACAGTTGGCTACTGAGATCAACAAGGTGCGAGTCAGATTTTAGGGAAACTTCCTCGCAACCGAGAGGTGAACCCAAGAGAAAATGCTAGTCTTTGTCACCTTGCGAAGTGGGAAGACACTTGAAGGACCCACATCTTCCCCATCCTTGAAAATAAAGCTCAAAATTCTAAGGAGGTAGATGAGGAGGGCTCGATTCTAAGACCCCTAAGGTAAGTGTTTCTGAACCATGTCCTAAATATGTCACTAAGGCCCCTTTTCCGAGCAGGTTGGTTAAAAATAAAAAAGAAGAAGCGGATAAAGAAATCTTAGAGACTTTTAGGAAAGTTGAAGTTAACATTCCTCTGTTAGATGCCATAAAGCAAGTGCCTAGATATGCTAAATTCTTAAAGGAGTTGTGCACTAACAAAAGGAAGTTGAAAGGTAATGAACGAGTCCAAGTGGGAGAAAATGTTTCAGCTGTTTTTAATAGGAAACTTCCAACTAAATGTAAAGATCCTGGCACATTTACTATACCATGCACTATCGGTAATGCCAGGTTTGAGAGGGCCATGCTAGACTTAGGTGCATCCATTAATGTTATGCCCTTTTCTATTTATGCATCTTTACATCTAGGACCTTTAGAACCTCGGAGTTATCATTCAAGCTGTGCGAGACATGGTCTAATGCATACCCTAAGGGGGTTGTTGAGGATGTTTTGGTGCGAGTCAATGAACTTGTGTTTCCGGCAGATTTTTATGTCTTTGGATATGGAGGAGGACAAATCTCCCAACTCGCCCCGTTGTTGGGGAGGCCTTTCCTCAAGACTGCCCAGAACTAAAATTGATGTGCATTCGGGAACATTGACTATGGAATTTGATGGAGAGTTGATTAGATTCAACATCTTTGAAGCCATGAGATACCCGAGTGATGTGCACTCTGCTTGTGTTATTGACTCTTTTGATATCTTGGAATCTTTAATTTTTACTGTTCTTGAGTCGATCAATTTGATGTCCTTGATACAATTATGACTCGCAGATTTAGATTTTCAGGATTCAACGAAGGATGACCAAGGAGAACCATGGAGCGAAGAGGTTAATGAAGTGGTGGCAGCCTTACATACAGTCTCTTCCACCTCAGAAGGGCATGAGGTATCATATGTTGAATTACCTTTACTCGATGTACCTAAACCTTCTGTTGTGCAGGCACCAGAGTGGAATTGAAGGAACTGCCCTCCCATTTGAAATACATTTTTCTGGGTGAGAAGGAGACACTCCCGGTAATAATTGCTAAATCCCTCACCAAAGAGCAAGAGGAGAGCTTGATTTCTGTGTTGAAAGAACACAAGACAGCCATTGGGTGGACTATTGCGGACATCAGAGGTATTAGCCCCTCCATTTGCATGCATCGAATCTTAATGGAGGAGGGGGCTAAACCAGTAAGAGAACCACAGAGGAGGTTGAATCCCAGATGATGGATGTTGTGAAGAAGGAGATTGAAGCTCTTAAGTGTGGGGTTATCTACCCCATTTCGACGACAAGTGGGTAAGCCCAGTCCGGGTAGTACCAAAGAAATGCGGTATTGTGGTAAGAAATCGAGAATGAGCTTATTCCCACTAGATTACGAGACAGGATGGCGCGTTTGTATAGACTATAGAAAATTGAATCTTTGCCACCGAGAAAAGACCATTTTCCTTTACCTTTTATTGATCAAATGTTAGAAAGGTTAGTGGTCATTCTCATTATTGTTTCTTAGATGGATTTTCGGGTTATAACTTGATTGCTATTGCTCGGAAGATCGGGAAAAGACCACTTTCACTTGTCCTTTTGGCACCTTTGCTTATAGGCGAATGCCTTTGGGTATGCAATGCACCGGGGACTTTTCGAGAGATGTATGGTGAGTCTTTTTCTCGATTACATAGAGAATATCATTGAGGTCTTCATGGATGACTTTAGTGTATTTGGGAATGGCTTTGAGAAATGTTTGGACCATTTGACTTTGGTTTTGAAGAGATGCATTGACACAAACCTTATTTTAAATTGGGAAAAATGACATTTCATGGTAGAAGAAGGTATTGTATTAGGTCATGTAATCTCTGCTAGGGGCATTGAAGTTGATAAAGCTAAGGTAGA
This sequence comes from Ormosia semicastrata, assembly GCA_029884595.1. NCBI lineage: Eukaryota > Viridiplantae > Streptophyta > Magnoliopsida > Fabales > Fabaceae > Ormosia > Ormosia semicastrata. The sequence continues at coordinate 74,267,749 of JAQQTO010000060.1, forward strand.
GCTTGTACGTTCATTACCCCCACCCACTAGTGTGCGGGATATTCGTTCTTTTCTTGGTCATGCAGGTTTCTATCGGCGCTTCATCAAGGATTTCTCCAAGATATCGCACACCCTCCTACTGCACACTTCTCCAAAAAGATGTTCCATTTCAGTTTAATGAGAAGTGTATGAAGGCTTTCCTCACCCTTAAGGAGTTGATGAGTGAGGCACCTATCATTAGGCCGCCAAATTGGGAGCTTCCATTCGAATTAATGTGTGATGCGAGTGACTTTGCGGTAGGGGCTGTCTTAGGACAATGAGTTGATAGGGTTCCTTATGCTATTTACTATGCATCAAGGACCCTAAATGATGCTCAATTGAATTACTCTACAACTGAGAAAGAACTTCTTGCCGTTGTTTTTGCTTTAGAGAAATTTCGATCATATTTAATTGGCTCTAAAGTAATTGTTTTTTCTGATCATGCAGCATTGAAGTACCTACTGGCAAAGAAAGAAGCGAAGCCACGATTGCTCGATGGATTCTGTTGCTCCAAGAGTTTGACTTGGAAATTAAAGACAAAAAGGGAGCGAAAACTTGGTGGCGAGACCATTTGAGCAGGTTGGTGGTCTCGAAGAGGAGGACATACCTATACCAGAGAGCTTTCCGGATGAGCATTTAATGGCTATCGCTACCACTATTCCGTGGTATGCTGATATTGCCAATTACTTGGTCACCAAAGACTTTCCGGCAGGCTTGAACAAAGCACAGCGAGATAAGCTGAGGAGTGATTGCAAGTATTACATTTGGGATGATCCTTACCTTTGGAAGCATTGCGCGGATCAAGTGATTCGGAGATGTATCCCGGATTCAGAGACTCACTCCGTTCTATCTTTTTGCCATACTTATGCCTGTGGAGGACATTTCGGCATAAAGAGGACAGCCAACAAAGTGCTTGACAGTGGTTTCTACTGGCCTACCATCTTTAAAGATGCTTATGATTTCTGTAAGTCATGTGACAATTTGTCGAGAGAACACGTAATATTGGTCCACGAAATCAAATGCCTCAAACTCCCATAATCTTTGTGGAAGTTTTTGATGTTTGGGGCATTGACTTCATGGGACCGTTTCCTCCTTCTTTTGGTTTCTCCTATATTCTTTTATTTGTGGATTATGTTTCCAAATGGGTGGAAGCTAAAGCCACTAAATCGATGATTCTAAGACTTTTGTGGATTTTGTGAAGTCCTTTATCTTTTCCAGGTTTGGTACTCCCAGAGCCATCATTAGTGACCAAGGGACACATTTTTGCAACAGAATCTTTGAATCCCTTTTGAAGAAATATGGTGTGGTGCAGGACCTCTACTCCTTACCATCCTCGACGAATGGCCAAACCGAGGTATCCAATAGGGAGATCAAGTCCATCCTTGAAAAAGCGTGAATCCCACGCGCAAGGATTGGAGTACTAGACTTGCGATGCCTTGTGGGCTTATCGGACGGCTCGCATACAAGACCCCTATTGGTATGTCCCATTCAGATTGGTTTATGGTAAGCCTGTCACTTGCCGGTGGAGCTAGAACATCGGTCTTCTTGGGCTATCAAGCAAGTTAACTTGAACTTGGAAGGTCTTTGGCAAGCAGAGAAAACTCAAATTCGGGAGTTAGAAGAATTGAGGAATGAGGCCTTTGAGAGTGCCCTCATTTACAAGGCCAAAGCCAAAGCATTTCATGCCCAAATGATTTCGAGGAAAAGTTTCCACCAAGGCCAAAAAGTGTTGCTATACCAATCCAGACTCAAATTATTTCCAGGTAAGTTACGTTCTAAATGGATTGACCCATTTGTAGTAACAACTGTTTTTTCTTCTGGTGCAGTGGAGATCATGAACGAGGCCTCTGGCAAGGCATTCAAGGTTAATGGGCACCGTCTCAAGCCTTACCATGAACTTAGGAGAATGCAGAGGTTGAAAACATGCATCTTCTCCATCCATCTTATGAAGAATCACGAGGAGCACCACAACTGGTGAGGACAATAAACCAAGCGCTTATTGGGAGGCAACCCAATCAGATTTCCTTTCTTTTTCCTTTCTCTTTTACATTGTTTAGTTTCTTAGTTTAGCCTATTTTTAAGTGTTTCTTGCTTGATATCTGTTTCCTTGCTGATATTTGTGTTTGGATTTGCTCAGTTTTTAGTTTGATTACTTAAGTTCATGGTTTGTTGAGTGTATGTAGTCGAGGAAAAGTTTAGAGCGCATCGTGTAAGTCGACCATCCACACGGGGTGGGCCGTGTCATATGACACGGCCGTGTCCATATGATGACAACCCCATTCTGCAGAAATCTACACGGGGAGGGCCGTGTCATATGACGCGGCCGTGTTTTCGAGGATAGGATTTTTGTGAAGATTCCGAGAGAGGTACACGGGGATGGTCGTGTCATATGACACGGCCGTGTTGTCCGACCATCGAGAACCCCCTGTTTTCCCGAAGAGAAGTACACGGGGTGGGCCGTGTCATATGACACGGCCCGTGTTGTATTGCGCAGACTTATTACTCGTACACAGTAGTACACGGGGTGGGCCGTGTCATATGACACGGCCCGTGTACTGTACCGGCGCCTCACTTAAACCCTAATTTAGGGTTTTCTCCCTAATTTCCTCTTCTCTTCTTCCCTCTCTTCGCGCAGCCACCACCATCTCCCCTTCAATCTTTTCTTACCCACCACCAACCACCACCATTTTCCTCCCTTCTTCACCATTTTTCTTCATTACCACCTCTTCCCACACACATTCTCCCTTCTTCCCCTCACGCATTTCTCATTGTTCCTCCTCTTTCCCCTGTTTCTTCTTCTTCTTTGCGCCGGTCTCACGCACATTCCCTTCCAATCTCCACATTACCTTCAATAGCCTCCCATCTCCACCGTATTCCATCATTCTCCCTATTTTCCATCATTATCATCTCCTCCTCTTTCCACGCGCAGGTTTCTCTCCCTACTCTCCCTAATTTTTCGATTTCACCCTCTACCCACCACCACATTCTCTCCTTTCTTCTGTTTCTTCTCTTGATGGGTCCTAAAAAGCGTGTCAAGACTACTGGCTGCGTCATGTTCGCTTCATCCCCATCGTCGGCTCTAGACGTGCTCGGTCTCCATCACCCCTCGGGTGCCGGTCAACCCCATCGAGAAAGGTAGTGGTTCCCACTCGCTTTTAGACGTAGATACCCTTAGGGCTATAGGGTTATATGATGAGGTGTTTGCTGTTAGGAAGAATTGGTTGGGTTGATTTTGCATTATTAGAGGCCTACTTTTCTTTGCATTGACTAGGTAGTTTGTTTCTAGTTTTAATCGTAAGCTTTACCCTCTGTCGATCAAACTAGATGGCCCGGGAAATCACCTTTAGGTTGCTAGGTAACTCCCATTCCATTGATATTCATATGTTTCGAGTTATTTTTGGTTTTCTGAGGGGGAAAATATGTTACCCCGTGATTTTAATGCCGATCATGTGTGGTCATTGTCTCTCACTGAGTCGATAACTATGATCCTAAGATGTCTAAAGCCTCTGCTTAGGTCCCCGCCCATCGCTATATTCGAGAAATGGTTAGCTAATACTACGTGTGTGGGGGGAGAATCAAGGGACGATTAGCCGTTCGAGTTGTTTTTCTTGCATTGTATGATTGAGGAGTGCTGTTAATGGGGGGTATTGGCTCGTAATCGGCTTCATCATGTCGGGACCACTTTAGCCGGTCGTATTGTGTTAGGAGGTATGTAACTACTATTCGATCACTTTGAGTATTTGGATTTGGTGGAAGAGGCAGGTTCGGGGTCCCAGTGCTATTGATGGGGCCATTTTGGTGGCTATGAAGCTCGCACTCGTCTAAATGGTGCTCTTGTCTTGCTTGGCGCCGATGGAGCCTGCCTTGCCTAGAGTTGATCAGGACCACGAGCCACGTGAGGATATTGCTTTCTCTCCTCCCCTGTGTTTGCTTGGTGATGCGGGCCCTTCCACTCACTGGCGCCGCTTCTTATGATGTTATCTTGGCCCGTATTGATTGCTTGGAGTGGACCATAAGTTAGAGGATCGTTTTGTGCTATGGAGGTCGCACGTGATCTTGAGAATGGGCCATTGATGGCAAGCTTGACCTTTTGCTTCAGCATTTTTCATCTCCCCCTCCCCCTTCCTGATGTATTTTCATTTTCTTTTGAAATTTGTGTCCTTCATTTTGATGGTTTATTGTACATTGTTCGATTACTATTGTTACTCTTTTGTATTGAAGCCGAGTTTCATGATGCAATACTTCATTTCTTCGCATATACTTTGTTTATTTACTTGGATTCATTTTCTCTGTTGTGTATGCTTTGACATTGAGGACAACTTGTCTGTTTTAAGTGTGGGGGAAGTTGGTTTTGAGCCTCATTGCACATCCCGATCTTAATGGCATATCCGGTGGTGCATGTTTTTTCTAACTGGTTTTTAGAGTATATTGAGCAATGAGCAAGTGAATGATTTTTAATTGGACAGGTTTTTAAGCCTAAAGGAGTTGACTTTCTTGCTTCTAAATTTGCACTAAGGGGTTTTGAAAATTGAAAGGGTTTTGAGAATTTGATAAAATTTGAACCTAGTGAGTTTTTGGGCCTAAATATGAATGACTAATTTTAAGTCACTTGTTCTTTGTCGTGTGATTCCACTTGTGATTATATGTTTTTGAACTTGATTTGACTCTCTTTAAAGTTGCAAATGATCACTTTGCACATTTTTGAGATGATAAAGGCATTTCTTTCTTTGACCATGGCCAAATAGCTAGCCTTATACTTTGATCCATTGTTTCACCCCTTTGAGCCTGAATTATATCCTTTCTTTTTATTACACTCAATACAAGCCTAATAGTGAAAAACCATTGCTACCCTACCTTAGGGAGTAGAAGAGCTTAATAATTATGTTGGGAATTGTGTTTGAATAAGTGTGGGGGTGATTACACTGTTTTAATTAAGTTTTGATTAAAGAAAAAAAAAACAAAAGGAGCAAAAAAAAAAAAAGAAAAAAAAAAGGAGCGAAAAAAAAAAAAGAAAAAAAAAAAGATTGATAAGTTGGTTGATAAATGGAGAAAGTCAAGTAAAAGATGAAAATAGATTGAAAAGTGTTGGGGTAATTGTGCAAAAGTGTTTGGTTTTTATTCCCTTGGCTCTTCTATTTCCGATGGTCTAACTTTGTTTATCCTTGATATATCTTACCTTGACCTTGACCCCATTACAACCCTGATTAAAGACCTTTTGATCTTTGTGTGCATGTGATTTAGGTGGTGGAGAAGTAGAGGCTTGTCAAGCCTATAGTAAGGCATGTTTTCATGAGTTGGTTGAGAGTAAATACAAGCCAAAATACTTGAGTGAAAGGGAGTACATCTGTGAGGATTTATTATGTTGGCTTAACCACGATTTTGGATAGATTGATCTGGATTGTTGAGAGAGGAATTCTGAATGCTTAGATTCCTTGAAAGAACTGATGTGTATAGATTTTTGCTCATTGTTCAATACTTTTGTTACTTTTTGGGAAGCATGTGCTTGGTTTTATGTTTTTGCCCAGGAGTGCAAAAGGTTAAGTGTGGGGGTATTTGATCTGTTAATAATTTCAGCTCTTGAATGTTCTTTGTTTGATCTAATTGGATTCCAAATGTGTTTAATTGCTGACATTTAGTTAAGTTTCTGATTTAGAGTTGTCTTTGGATGTTTATTGTGAAACTTTGCTTAAATGAGATTATAGACACTCATAAACATATTGTGATTTTCGGAGATCTATGAGTGATGGAGTCCATTGGTATTGAGACATTTGTTGAGAAGAGAGTTAAGAGACTTAAGGGAATCGGATCAACCTCTAGAAGCAAAGGAAGAAGAGCATTCATGAAGAATCAAGGTGAACTCGAAGAAAGTGATCAACACGGCCCGTGTCAATTGACACGGGGTAGGCCGTGTGTCATTCGACTTTGAAGACCTGGAAAGTTTTGATCAACACGGCCGTGTCAATTGACACGGGGTAGGCCGTGTTCCTTCTCGACCTTGGAATAGCTGAAAAATTAGCTGAATCGGACACGGGTTGGGCGTGTATAAGGACACGGCCCGTGTCGTCGCACCGCACGAGAAGTTAATTTCGTGCTTTAATGTTAAATTAGGTTCCCAAACCTATAAATAGGGTGACTTAGAGCCCTTTAAGGTATTCTGGACGTAGAGAGACGTGAAGGAAACTGAGAGAAACACAAAGTCCAAGAAGGGGAAGAATTCGATCGAGGATTGGAGACTCGGATTCGAGCGATCAAAGATCAATCACTCTCAAGCCTTGGAAACTAGTTTGATCTTTAGTTTTTCTTTTCTTCTTTTGTTCTAAACGATGTTTTCTTTTAATTTTCTTCTGTTTTTGAATTTGCCATGTGTGGCTAAACTCCTTGATTGGTTAAGGGAGGATGAAACTCTAGTTTTGATTATGTGAATCTTGCATACCTCTTTATATCAATACAATTATGTTTTTATTCATATGTTTCTATTCTTAAATCAATATAAAAGTTTTTATATTCTTGCCAAACTTCGAAAGTGGTAAAACTAGGATTGCTATGCGCGCTTGCGGTGGTATGACTAGTGAGACATATGATCTAAGTAATTTAATCCCGGTGTGTGATTAGACCTTAGTGTGATTGGTTTTCTAATTCTTAATGCAATCATTAGGTAGGTGTAAGAGCGGTTGCTTTACAAATAACTAATGGTTAGGATTTGATTTGAGCGGTTGCTGAATTAAGCAAAACTTAAAGAAGACATGAGATTTATCTCACAATCACATAAGAACATAATTGATCATGTTGGTATAAAGGGTATGTAAGTTGGCATAATCATATAAATCTAGTGGTGGATTCTATCTCTTAACCAATATCTTTAACTTGATAATTCAATTTGTGTTTACTGCTTTGGTTTAATTTTAATTTCTTTTGTTAGTTTTAATTAACAAAATCCCCCTTTTACTTTTACTGTTTATTTTTCATCAGAGTTTAATTTAAGAATTGGATTGATAGTGTTAATTGAATTGGTTCTCTGTGGATCGACCCTTGCTTACTACAATTGGTTGCAAGGTTTTTATATTTTTGGTGGAACTTGGCAACTATTTTTAATATTAATTTTTAATCGTATTCCACACCACACCACATACCCATGTGTATCTAATAAGTGCCTATGCTGGCTACATACCCAGTATGGGTATGGCAACCATTTAGGAGTATCCATGCATCACTGATTATCAGCACTTGAAGCAGAAAGAACTCTGATTTACAATTTGCTGCTTTCAAGCATGTATCTGAAGAACTAAATTCTCTTCAGTCCATTAGTGCTGATGTTGATAAAATGGAACAGCAAAGAAGCAATAAGCATGTTCTAAAAGATTTGTTTGGTTTGAGATTTGAGAACAGAATGTGAGCCTGTTAGATCCCAGTTTCTAGGGGAAGTAGAGGGTACCATCTTTAGAAGAATGTTTTCTGAGTTCTTCGTGTCTCTTCCAAAGACAGACAAAGCATTTCTAGTTTTTCCATTGCTTTTGGCCCCTTTGCAAGATAATTCTACCATAGTTACCCAGACTAATCAAGGTAAGCAATTTGGAGGGAGTCGTGGTTGAGGATGTAGGCAAGGTACATCTAGAAAATGTACAAGTTGTGCGGAAAGATGACCACACTAGAGAATATTGTTTATAATTGGTTGGAAAGCACCCTAAAGTTGCAAATGTTACTTCAGCTGCTATCTCTGATATTGGGTCATCCTCAAACATTGTTTCCGAATAAATATGCATCCTTTCATAAATATGCCCATAGACATCAGCGTTGGTGTGACTTCATATTCTGGAAATATCACCTCTCTCTCTCTGCAGAGACTAACTATTTCCCCTTCTGTTTATCCTAGATCGGAATGCAGCTAAAAGCCAACATGTTTTATCACAACAAAAAACATAGTGCCATTTCTCATAGAACCTTCATGAGGCAGTTAAACATGATAAAAATAGAGAGTATACGTCAATTCTGTATCAAAGGAAAATATAGGGTAAAATGAAACAGGGTTGCTTACTTTATATGCTGATTTTGCTGCTAGACAGGGAAAATTTGTCCTCTCTGCAAGGATGGAACGAACAAATTCTGCACTCACCCCCTTGTCAACCTGTTAACAAAATATAGCAGCGTGGTAAAACTCACCTGGCCATTCTCAGAATATATTTCATCAAGAACATTATAAGGCATTGTGCACAGATACAGCAAGACATGTTTACGGCACATGTTTCTATAGGAAAATATATCATAGATAAAATGGCTAGTGTACAAATCACACCAGTTATCTGACCACAGCTGTCACACATAAATAAAATAAAATAAAATAAAAGAAAGAATATCCTAGTGATCACTCACTAAATTTCTGATCTGCAACTAAGATTCACTTCAAAACTACCTATAACTAGTGGTAATGAATACATCTCTCCCCTTATCATACAATAATCTACATTCTTATGATCCTACAATCCGATACTTGCTAGAAATATCTTGTAATTAGTGTATATGTATAAAGTCATTGGTGCTCTAACTAAGGAACAATTTCAGGAGGTAAGTACGTTTGCATGGTTTAGACTTTAGACCGAAATGGGTGGGACACCAAGCTAGCGCCACTGCTACTCATATGAATCCTTCGAAATTTATTTCCCTTGAGTGTGTTTGTTTTAAACCTCTCTTTTCTTTGAGATTGGATAACGATTCTCGTATCAGAATTTAGAGGACACTTGAAAAAGGGCTAGGACAATAATAGCGATTGTTGAAAACTATGTCTAGATTTATTGTATGGGCTAACTAAATCATAACTAAATCATGTAATTATGGTAATTAAGATCTTTTGTAATCTTTGTATTTATTACAATAACTCTATATAATCCAGCTTCCATTGTGTAATTCAGATACACAGTTTCCTTATATGTCTCTCACTTTTCTCTCTTTCAACATGGTATCTAGAACCTAAAGAGAGGCAATCCTAGAACCGTGCACGCCCGGTGAGCCCACTGCTCTCCGGTGAAAAATTTTCCTGCTAACTGTCTTTCCATTCCAGTTTGCTGACCTCTCAACTTCTGCTATGTCGTCTTTCCAGCACCCGAAAGCCCAAAAGGAAATTCTCTCCGACGCGCCCACACGCGCCGACCAAAGCCTCTGTGCGCAGCTCCACCAGCTGCCCTTTCACCGGCGCGTGGTGGCACGTGGCCGACCCCTTCCGGCCGCCGTTTGTGTCGCAATGATCGCCTCTCTCTCCTCTTTCTGGATCTATTCTCTCCTTTTGTGTTTGTGACCGTTTATTGATACCCCCTTTGCATCGGTGCATTTAGGTACTGCTTGATTGTGTTTTTTGGCCTGTTGTTTATTGATCCATGGCTAGTTCTCCTTCCTCAGCTGGCTCCAAATACCTCTCAAAGGTAGAGCATCCTGTTTTCACTAGTTACGTCAGTGCCCCTTTCTTCGCTGACAAATTGGATGGCAATAACTATGATACTTGGGCTTCATACATTAAACTATCGCTCAACGGCCAAGGCTATGAAGAGCACCTCATCACGAAGATTGAGTCTATGCCCCGAGGATGACAGATCAAGGTGGAAGAAGATCGATGCCCAGTTATGTAGTGTCATCAAATTTACTATTCATCCCTCCCTCAAGCAGACCTTCCGTGCTCATATTACTCGTGAATCTGTTTGGGAGCAGGCCAAGGTACTTTACACCAATGACACTTAACGGCTATATGGGGTGATTCATAACCTCATGAGTGTTGTAGCTCCTCGGAAGTTTGATGGTCCTATGTCGGCCTATTTGGGGAAGGTCCATGGTGCTCTCCATGATTTCAATGAGTTGCTGCCCCCTGCTGATACCTCGGCGAAGGAACTCGAGCAACGCAGTACCTTCTTCATGCTCATGGCCTTGTATGGTTTGCCTCTGAAATATTTTGCCAACCATGATCAGATTTTGGGTTATCCCAGTATCCCTACTCTGAGCACGGCTTGGTCCACTTTACTCCGGGTCCCGGCCAACCAGCGTTCTAATTCTATTGTTGCTTCAGCTCCAATTGATACCTCTGTCCTGGTCTCCCAGAGCAACAATCTTGGTCATTCACGTTCTGGCAACTCGAGTAGACCCCGTCCGAAATGTGATCATTGCAACAAGCTGTGTCATACTATTGATAAATGTTGGATTTTACATGGCCGCCCTCCCCGGGCTGCCAATGTTGCCCAAACTGATCCCTGAGTCCACCTGAGCCTTCTGCCCAACCAACCGCATCTCCCATTGCCTATGCAAATTTTCTGAAGTGGGTTGAGCAACATCAGGCCTCTAGTTCCACTACATCTGTTGAGCACACTGGTAATGCATTTGCTTGTCTCTCTCAGTCATCGTCCTTGGGTCCTTAATTCTGGAGCCTCTAATCATATCTCTAGTAATAAGCACATTTCTTCCAAAATTTCTACTTCTGGCTATTTACCTATCATCACTTTAGGAAATGGTTCTCGAACACAATTGCAAGGGATTGGCACTGTCCATCCCCTCCCTTCGCTGTCTGTTGACTCTGTGCTTTATGTTCCTGGGAGTCCTTTTAATTTATTGTCCATCAGTTGTTTGACCCGTTCTTTAGATTGTAACATTATATTTACTAAAGACTTTGTCATTTTGCAAGACTGGAGTTCGGGATGGATGATTGGCGTTGGATGTGAGTCCAATGGCCTCTACCAGCTTTCTGCCACCTCTCGTGTTTGCTCTGTCACGGATTCCCCTCTCACCATTTATGCTCAGTTGGGTCATCCAAGCCTTACCAAACTACAGAGAATGGTCCCAAGCTTATCTAAGTTATCTAGTTTACCTTGAGGGTCGTGTCAACTTGGGAAACACACCCGTAGTTCGTTTCCCGATAGAGTCTGTCGTCGAGTTGCTTCTTCCTTTACTTTGATTCATTCTAATGTTTGGGGTCCTAGTCGTATTGAGTCTACTTTGGGTTCCAAATACTTTGTTACTTTCATTGATGACTACTCTCGATGTACTTGATTATTTTTAATGCACAACAAGTTTGAGTTGTTTACTATTTTTCAAAAAGTTTATAATGAAATAAAAACTCAATTTGATGTTCCAATTCGTACCTTGCGTAGTGACAATGCTCGTGAATTTTTATCTCAGCATTTTCAACATTTTATGGCATTTAATGACTTTTGTCACCAAACATATTGTGCTTATACTCCTCAACAAAATAGGGTTGCTGAGCACAAAAATAGACACCTTATTGAAACAACTCGAACCATATTGCTTCATAGTCGTGTCCCTTTCCGTTTTTGGGGCGATGCAGTTCTTACGGCCTGTTACTTGATTAACCGTAAGCCCTCTTCTGTGCTTGATAACTAGGTACCCCACTCTATGTTGTTTCCTCATCAGCCCCTCCATCACTTCCACCTCGTGTTTTCGAGTCAACATGTTTTGTCCACAATCTAACTTCTGGTCTTGACAAGCTTTCTGCCCGCTCCATCAAATGTGTTTTTTCTTGTTACAATTGTTCTCAAAAAGGTTATCGTTATTTTTCACCTACTCTCCACCGTTACCTGGTCTCTACCGATGTCACATTCTTTGAGTCAGTTCCCCTTCTTTGATACTTCTAATTTGACTCCTGAACCCATTACTGAGGTCTTCCCTGTTCTTCCACTTCTTGTCCGAGCTGCATATGATACCCCTAAGCCACCTCCTGTTAAAGGACCCCTACTGATCATACGACCCTTTCAAGTATATCATCGCGAGCCCCAACCATCTCCACTGCCTCTAGCTCCACTAGAAGTTGCAAAGGTCACTACAGACTCTCCTTCGGCACCAACTCCTTCACCAGCTCTGGCACTGCCTCCTGAGCTTGAACTTCCCATTGCTCTTCGAAAAGGTATACTGTCTACTTGTAACCCTTCTCCTCACTATGTTACTTTGAGTTATCATCATTTGTCTTCTTCGCATTTTGCATGTCTTTCTTCCTTGTCTTCTATGTCTATTCCTAAATCTACAAGTGACGCCTTATCCCATCCTGGGTGGAGACAAGCTATGATTGAGGAAATGTGTGCTCTTTAGAATAAAGATACTTGGGAACTATTGAAAAAGAGAGAAAGAGAAAGACATGTACTGAACCGTGTATTTCAACTACACAATGGAGGCTGGATATATACTCAATAAGTAATGAATAATTATACAATTTACATGATGTGGGACTAACAGATGAACTCCTAATTACATAATTACACCTAATTACATATGTTTCCAACACTCCCCTTCAAGCTGGAGCATATAAATCATATGCACCAAGCTTGTTACATAAATAATTTATTCGTGGACCCCTCAGGGACTTGGTGAAGACATCTGCTAGCTGATCATTTGAGTTAACAAAGTTTGTAGTGATGTCTCCTGAATAGAATCTTTTCCCTGATAAAATGACAGTCTATGTTTGGTCCTCTCATGGAACACTGGATTGGATGCTATGTGCAAAGCAGCTTAATTGTCACATATGAGTGTCATTTTCATAACCTCACCAAATTGAAGTTCTTTGAGGAGTTGTTTCAACCAAATGAGTTCACAATTGACTGAGGCCATAGCTCGGTATTCTGCTTCAGCACTAGATCTTGCAACTACATTTTGCTTCTTACTTTTCCAGGAAACTAGGTTGCCTCCAATGAGTACACAATACCTAAAAGTGAATCGTTTGACAGTAGGAGAACCTGCCCAGTCAACATCTGAGTATCCAACAACCTGAGTATGTCCCTTGTCTTCATAGATGAGGCTTCTTCCGGGAGCTCCCTTAATGTATTTGAGGATTCGTATCACTGCATCCCAGTGACCCTCACAAGGAGAGTTTAGGAATTGGCTAACCGCACTGACTGCAAAAGAAATGCCTGGTCGAGTAACAGTGAGGTAGTTTAACTTCCCAACTAATCTCCTATACTTTCCCGGATCCGATAGAGGCTCCCCCTGATTTGGTAGGAGTTTGGCATTTGGATCCATGGGAGTATCAATCGGCTTGGCATTCAACAATCCTGTTTCTTCAAGGATATCCATAGCATACTTTCTTTGAGACACCACTATACCATCCTTGGATTGGGCTACCTCAACCCCCAAGAAATATCGAAGTTTACCCAAGTCTTTGGTTTGAAATTGAAGAGAAAGATGTTGTTTTAACTCACATATGCCATGGTGGTCACTTCCAGTGATGACAATGTCGTCAACATACACGACCAGATAAATACAACCTTGGGCTGTGTGGCGATAAAACACAGAATGATTTGCTTCACTTCGAATCATACCAAATTGCTGAATCACAGTGCTGAATCGTTCAAACCAAGCTCTAGGAGACTGTTTGAGACCATAAAAAGACCTGTGGAAACGACATACAAGGCTAGAAGACTCCCCCTGAGCAACAAATCCAGGAGGTTGCTCCATATATACCTCTTGTTCGAGATCACCATGCAGGAATGCATTTTTAATGTGAAGTTGATGAAGAGGCCAGTGTCGAATGGCAGCCATGGACAAAAACAATCGAACAGAAGCCATTTTAGCCACAGGAGAGAAAGTATCCCCGTAATCTAAGCCGAAGATTTGTGTGTACCCTTTTGCCATAAAACGGGCTTTGAGACGATCAATTTTACCATTAGGACCCATCTTGACAGTATAGATCCTCCGACAGCCAACAACAGACTTCCCTGGAGGAAGAGTAACCAGTTCCGAAGTACCACTGTTGTGAAGCGCACTCATTTCATCAACCATTGCTTGTCTCCATCCGGGATGGGATAAGGCATCACCTGGAGATTTAGGGACGGAAACAAAAGACAAGGAAGAAAGACAAGCAAAGTGCAAAGAAGAAAGGCGATGATAATTTAAAGCAATATAATGAGGAGAACGATTATGAGTAAACCGGATACCTTTTCGCACGACAATGGGAAGATCAGAGTCGTCCGGCAGTGCCGGAGCTGGTAAAGGAGTTGGTTCCGGAGAAGAGTCTGCAATGACCTCAGTAGCAGTATCTGGAGGAGGGACATAGGGCACAGGAGGTTGTGGTGTGTGGAAGAAACGATCAGTGGTGCTAGGGACCTGTATGGGTAGTGGTTGGGGCAGTTCAGACTCGACAGTGACAGGGACCAGAGGAACCGGACGGACCGCAGAGAGTGACTCAGGAGTCGAAGGAGACGACTCAAAGAAGGGTACAGACTCGAAGAAAGTAACATCAGCCGAGATAAGGTAACGTCGTAGAGTACGAGAATAACAACGATAACCTTTTTGGGACCGAGTGTAACCAAGGAAGACACACTTAAGGGATCGGGTCGTGAGTTTATCTAGACCAGGAGAGAGATTATGGACAAAACAAGTGGACCCGAAGACATAAGGCAGAAGAGAATGAAGAGGCTGATGTGGAAACAAGACGGAATAAGGGACCCGGTTATCAAGCACAGAGGATGGCATGCGATTGATAAGGTAGCATGCAGTAAGGACAGCATCACCCCAAAAACGAAAAAGAACCTGACTATGGAGTAAGAGAGTCCGAGTTGTTTCAATAAGGTGTCTATTTTTACATTCGGCTACCCCATTTTGTTGAGGTGTATGGGCACAAGATGTTTGGTGAAGAATGTCATGAGAAGCCATAAAAGTTTGAAATTGATGAGATAAGTATTCACTAGCATTATCACTGCGCAGAGTACGAATAGGAACACCAAACTGAGTTTTAATTTCTTGATAAAACTTTTGAAATATGGAAAATAACTCAGATCTGTTTTATATGAAAAATAACCAAGTACATCGAGAGTAATCATCAATAAAGGTAACAAAGTACTTTGACCCTAAAGTAGACAAAGTACGACTAGGACCCCATACATCAGAATGAACTAAGGTAAAAGGAGACGTAGCTCGAGTACCAAAACGATCAGGAAATGGACTACGGGTGTGTTTCCCTAACTGACATGACTCACAATGAAGACTCGATAACTTGGAGAGGCTCGGCACCATTCTCTGTAGTTTGGCAAGGCTAGGATGACCCAACTGAGCATGGATGGTAAGAGGGGAATCCGTGGCAGAGCAAACACGAGAAGGGTTGGAGAGCTGGTAGAGGCCATTGGACTCATCCAGCGCCAATCATCTGTCCCGAACTCCGGTCTTGCAAAAGAACAGAATCTTTAGTAAAAGTAATTGAACAATCAAGAAAACTGGTTAAACGACTAATTGAAAGAATATTAAAGGGACACCCAGGAATAAAAAGAACCGAATCAACGGTGAGGGAAGGGAGGGGATTAGCAGTGCCAATCCCTTGAGATTGTGTCTGAGACCCATTAGCTGAAGTAACCATAGGCAAATAACTAGAAGTAGAGAGTTGAGAGAACATAGCCTTATTACCAGAAAAGTGATCGGATGCACCAGAATCAAGAACCCAAGGGCCAAGGGATGGTGACTGAGAGAGACAAGCATAGGAATTGCCGGTGTGCGCAACAGAAACAGTGGAACCAGAAGACTGACGTTGCTCAAACCATTTCAGAAAATCTGCATAATCAGCCGGAGAGGCTCTAGGTGGTTCAGAAGGCTCAGGAGTGTCTGGTTGAGTAGTCTGTGCAACATTAGCAATACGGGGAGGATGACCATGTAAAGTCCAGCATTTATTAATGGTGTGACCCAAGCGATGACAATGATCATATTTCGGACAAGGTTTGGAACCTGAGTAACCCCCACAGGAACGGCCACGACTGTTGGTCTGTGAGACAAGGGCAGATGTGTCACCGGTGGTAGGAACAACATGAGAATTAGGACTGTGCTTAGCTAGAACCCGAAGCAAGGTAGAACATGTCGCAGAAAGAGTGGGAATAGTAGGAGATCCCAGAATCTGATCACGGATGGTGGAGTAACCGGCAGGTAAACCATAAAGACCCAAAAGCATGAAGAAGGTGTTTCGTTGTTCAAGTTCCTTTGCTGGGGTATCCGCCGGAGGCAACAGTTCATTGAAATCGTGGAGAGCACAATGAAGTTTGCCCAAGTAGGCGGACATAGGGCCATCAAACCTCCTCGGAGCAATAAGACTCATTAGATCATGACAAACTCCATACAATCGCTGAGTGTCATTGGTGTATAGGACCTTGGCCTGCCCCCAAACTGATTCACATGTCAAATGAGCCTGAAAAATCGGCTTCAAAGAGGAGTGGATGGTGGACTTAAGCACACTGCACAACTGAGCATCAATCTTTTTTCACGTGGGACGGGCGGCCTCAGGCACAGAATCAACCTTGGTAGTGAGATGATCCTCGTACCCTTGACCGGTAAGCCAAAGTTTGACATCGGAGGCCCAGGAATCATAATTAGTGCCATCTAATTTGTCAATGGAGAGATGGGCACTGATATAATTAGTGAAAACACCAGGTTCTATCTTCGGAGCATCTGTAAGACTCAAGGAAGCCATGGATCAGATGACAAATAACCCCAAAAAATGCAATGAACAGTACCTGAACGTATACGGGCAAGGGTATGACATGTCGTAAGGATGTGGTTGGGGAGGTGGAGGACTGGGCTCAACAGAGGGGAGGCCGGCGAGCAAGGTAGAGCAAACGGCGGCCGGAAAGGTGGCCGAATGCGCCGGCACGCGCGGCTGAAGAGAGGCGCGTGGGTGCGAAACACAGCGCACTGAGAGGGCGCGTGTGGGCGTGTGGCTGGGCGGCTGGTCTTGCAGCTCGAGGATCGGGCCGATCGGAGGAAGGTGCTCCGAACGGTGGTGACAGTGGCCGGAATGGACGTCGGCGGCAGTGGCCGAAAAGTACGGCGGCGGCGGCAGCAGGGGCTGAGACTAGCCGGAACGAAACACGGCAAAGGAGATCCGGACCCGGAGGGATGACACGGGTTGCCGGAAAAATTTTGGCACTGGGGATAGTGGGTCCGCCGGGTAGGCGTGATTCTAGGATTGCCTTTCTCTAGGCTCTAGATACCATATTGAAAAAGAGAGAAAGAGAAAGACATGTATTGAACCGTGTGTTTCAACTACACAACGGAGGCTGAAGATATACTCAATAAGTAATGAATAATTATACAATTTACATGATGTGGGACCAACATATGAACTCCTAATTACATAATTACACCTAATTACATATGTTTCCAACAGGAACTTGTTCCTCTTCCTCCAGGGAAGTCTGTTGTAGGCTGTCGGTGGATCTATACGGTCAAGGTTGGCCCAGATGGCAAGCTTGATCGCCTCAAGGTGCGTCTGGTGGCAAAAGGGTATACCCAGATTTTTGGCTTGGATTATGGAGACACTTTCTCGCCAGTAGCGAAGCTGGCTTTTGTTCTGCTCTTTCTATCTATGGCTGCTATTCGCCATTGGCCCCTTCATCAACTAGACATCAAGAATGCTTGGTTTTGTTATGTTGAACTAGATTGTGGGTAATACTAATAGCAAATTTATTTTCACAAAACAGTCTCATAGGATAACTAAACCCTTGAATCATCTAAGACAATCTTCAACCATAGCAATTCTCAAATCCCTTGTGCCATGGCTCGAAACTCAGCCTCTACACTTGACTGAGCCACAATGTTTTGTTTCTTACTCCTCCAAGTTACTAAGTTCCCACCAAGAAACATGCAATAAGTAACCAAAGATTGACCTTCTATCAATAACTAACCCAACATAATCATCATCAGTGTACACTTCACTTGAATATCAGAGAATTTAGAGAGGATTTTTGAATTGCTTGAGTCAATTATACTCAGCATATTGGGTTTATATATACACAAAGAATTAATTATAGTATGATATTTACAAGGATAATAGAAGATAAACATTTCCTAGGATGCTAAGGTTCCAATGTTACTAGAAATACACAAACCATAAACTGAAGTTCCAATGATATGTAAATTCCAACACTCCCCCTTAAGCTAGAACGTATATATCATAAGCATCCAGCTTGTCACAAATGTATGTTATTCTTGGACCCCGAAGTGATTTGGTAAGAAGATGTGCCAATTGGTCATTAGAATTTACAAACAAAGTAGAGATTTCCTTTGAAACAATCTTCTCACAGATGAAATGACAATCAATCTCTATATGTTCGGTTCGTTCATGGAAGACCGGATTTGAAGCAATATGAAGTGCTGCTTGATTATCATAAATTAACATCATAGATCTTATATCACAAAACTTCAACTCTCTCAAGAGTTGTTTTAACCATATGAGTTCATATGTAGTGAGAGTAATAGCTTGATACTCTACTCTGGCACTCGATCTAGCAACAACATTCTACTTCATGTTTTTCCATGATATAAGGTTTCCTCCAATAAGAACACAATATCCACAAGTTGATCTTCTATCACTGGGAGACCTGGCCCAGTCAGCATCTGTATAAGCAACTACATTCGTATGTCCTCTGTCTGTATACACTAACCCTTTTCCAGGAGAGCCCTTAATATACCTCAAAATCCAAATAACTACGTCCCAATGATCAACACAAGGAGAGTTAAGAAATTGGCTTACAACACTAACAACGAAAGATATGTCTGGTCTGGTTACAGTGAGACAATTAAGTTTTCCCACCAGCCTACCTTCCTGGATCTGAAAAGGGTTCTCCTTGATCTGGTAGGAGTTTAACATTCAGGTTCATAGGAGTATCAACTGGTTTGCAACTTAGCATTCTAGTTTCTTCTAAAATGTCAAGAGCATACTTCCTTTGTGAGATAGCAATACCATCCTTTGATTAAGCTACCTCAATCCCAAGAAAGTATCTTAGTCGACCAAAATCTTTAGTTTCAAAATGACGAAACAAGTGTTGCTTCAATCTTTGAATTCCTTCATGATCATTTCCTGTGATAACGATATCATCCACATAGACCACAAAATAGATACACAAGTTAGATGAGTGTGTATAAAACACAGTGATCTGCTTCACTGCGAATCATGCCAAACTGCTGTAAAATTGTACTGAATTTTCCAAACCAACATCGAGGAAACTGTTTCAAACCAACATCTGAATGAACAATATGAAAGGGAGATTTAGACCGATTATTGACTTTACTTGAGAAATTACCTCAAGCATGTATCCCAAGCTAACACGACTCACTCAAAAGACTGCAAATGAGAGAGATAAGGAACCATCTTCTTTAATTTATTCAGACTTGGAGGACCCAAACAATGATGAAAAAGACTAGGAGATTCAATAACAACATATATGCTAGATGATGGAGTTTGAAGATAATAGAGTCCTTGTGATTCAAAGCCTGCGCCAATCGTCTACCCCATACTCCAGTCCTGTATATGGAAAGAACTAGCAAAAAAGGCTATGGAACAATTAAGAGTGCGAGTAAGCTAACTAATGGAAATTAAGTTAAAAGGACAGCCAGAAATAAAAAGAACAGAGTTCAAAGTTAGAGATAGGAGAGGTGCAGCTTGACCAACACCAATGGCTTTAGCCTTTGAACCATCAGCGAGGGTGATGGAATGAGGAATTTTAGTGGATGCTAATCTTGAGAAAAGTGAGGGATTACCAACAATGTGGTCAGAAGTACCAAAATCTAGAATCCAGGATTCAACAGACATAGAATGAGTGAGACAAGCCATAGAATTACCAATGTGGATGACACCAGCTAAACTTGATCCTGAATGGACTGCCTTAAGTTGGAGGTACTCCTTATATCACTATCAGACAGGATTTTAAGATTCTTAGTAAATTCAATTTTTTTCTCAATACCTGGTATTAGCGACTATGCCATATTGGCATATTTATTTGGAAAACCATGCAGAGAATAGCATCGATCCTGAGTATGTCCAATACGTTTGCAATAGGAGAATTCAAGACGACTACCACGGCCTCCACTTTCACTCCGGCTCCCACGACCTCAGCTCCCACAATTACTAAAATTAGAGACGAAGGCAGTCGATTCTGTTTGAGTCCTGGGAGATCCCTCTGAAGGAACTCGAAGTAGTCGATCAATGATTACTTCCATTGATGGAACACTTGGATTTGTCAAGACTAAACATTTTCCAAATCCTTATGAAGACCATGGAGAACAAAAACCATATACGTATTATCCAGCTTATCTAGTACCTTTTGAAGATCATCTCCGGTCAAAATCATCTGAATTTGCTGTATGGTGGCCTGCGCCTTGTTGAGATAGGAGGGTAAATCATGATCAGTCATTTGAAGGGTTGCTAGATTATGAACTAAGTCGTAGAGATGCTAAATATCATTCACATAGACACTTTTAGCCTTTTTCCAAATTTCATAACAAGATTTATAGGAGCGATAATGAACCAATAGAGTTGGATCAATGGATTGCCACCAACTGATAATCGGCTTTCTTCCACTCGTCCTATGAACCAGCATCGATCTCTTCAGCTTTCTTGGTTAGATGATCAGAGAGTCTCTGCCCTAAAAAACCACACTTCAACTGCAGCATACCAATCTAGATAATTTTTACCATTACATTTCTCAGAGGTCATGGTTGGAAAGCTTGAAAAGGCAAACGAAATGGACCTTTTTGAGGCTTATTAGAGGCCATCAGAGCAGGTTTAGAGATAGCCGAAAGCTTTTAAAAAAAAAATCTCGAATAGTAGCAACTGTTGAAAACGTGTAAATATCTTTTATATATCTTTTATATATCTTTTGTATTTATGTAGTTTCCTGGTATAGGCTAATCAGATCATAACCCTAATCTTTGTATTTATTATCATAGCTCTATATATACAGCTCTCCGTCGTGTAGTTTAGACACGCGGTTTCATCATATGTCTCTCTTCTGTTTCTCTCTTTTAACATGGTATCTAGAGCCTAAAGAGAGGCAACCCTAGAACAGCGCATACCCGGTGGGTCCACTGCCCTCCAGAAAATTTTTCCGCCAACCGTGTTTTCCTTCCGGTTTGCCGACCTTTCTCCCTTGTCGTGACGTCTTTCCGGGGCTCTTTTCTCTCTCGTTCGCCGCATTGCCGCCACCGCCATCGCCGCCGTTCGCCGCCTTCTTTCCGGCCGCCGACCACACCGTTGGAACCGCCTCCCTCCTCGGCCAGAGCCGGACCCCGAAGCCCAGCCCCAACGCCGCCGTAACGCGCCCCCACGCGCCGCCCGTCTCCGCAGCCACCCAGCCACCGCGCGGCCTGTTTTCCGGCGCGTGACGGCGCGTCCGGCCGCCCCTCCGGCCGCCGTTCCTCTCGTTTGACTCGTCTTGGCTTCCTCTACGACGATCTGCCCTCAGATCCGTGTTTTCTTGCGTTGGATTTTTCAGGTATCTTGTGTTTTCCATTTTTGCCCCTTATCTTCTGACCTATGGCAAGTTCTACCTCTCCAGATGGTTCTAAAGATCAACCCAAGGCTGAGCCTCCTGTTTTCACAAGTTACCTCCATACCCCTCTCTCTGCTGATAAATTAGATGGCAGCAATTATGATACTTGGGCTTCAGACATCAAGTTATGGCTTGAAAGTCAAGGCTATGAAGACCACCTCACCACAGACCTTACCTCTATACCTGCGGAGGAACAACCTCGGTGGAAGAAAATTGATAAACAGTTGTGCGTTGTAATCAAGTCCACCATCCACTCTCTCTCAAGCAGATCTTCCGTGCGAGACCACTTGTGCTTCCATTTGGGACCAAGCCAAGGTTCTTTACACTAATGACACTCAGCGATTATATGGGGTTTGTCACAACCTCATGAGTCTTATTGCTCCTCGTCAGTTTGATGGACCTATGTCTGCTTACTTGGGTAAGGTTCATGGTGCTCGCATGATTTCAATGAGTTGCTACCCCCTGCTGCTACCCCCTGCGCAAGAACTCGAGCAACGTAGCACCTTTTTCATGCTCATGGCCTTGTATGGGTTACCTCCAGAATATTCTGCTAATCGTGATCAGATTTTGGGCTCGCCTACTGTTCCCACTCTGTCCTCAGCTTGGTCCTCTTTGCTTCGGGTCCCAATGAAGCAATCCTCGGTTCTGTCCTCGCTCCGGCCCCAGTTGATACTTCTGCCCTCGTCTCCCACAGTGCCAATCGTGGTCGTTCTCGTCCTGGCACCTCGGGTAGACCTCGTCCGAAGTGTGCATTCTGTAACAGGTTGGGTCATACTGAGGATCGTTGTTGGACCAAAAATGGCCGTCCTCCACGGGCTGCCCATATTGCCCAGGCCACTGTCCCTGATTTACCTGAGTCCTCTGCTCCACCGACCCCATCTCCGGCACCCTATGCAGATTTTTCGAAATGGTTTGAGCAACAACAGGTTTCTAACTCTGCTGCATCTGTTGAACACACTGGTAATGCATTTGCTTGTCTCTCTCAATCCCCATCATTAGGTCCTTGGGTACTTGACTCTGGTGCTTCTGACCATATCTCTAGTAATAAACGTCTTTTCTCCAAATTCTCTAACTCTGGCTATTTACCTATAATTACTTTAGCAAATGGTTCCCAAACACAACCCGAAGGGATTGGCACTTGTCCATCCCCTCCTTCTCTCGTCTGTTGATTACGTTCTTTATGTTCCCTGGTTGTCCTTTTAATTTACTTTCTATTAGTCGTTTGACCGTTCTTTAGATTGTCGCATTAGTTTCACTAAAGACTCTGTCATTTTGCGGGGACCGGAGTTCGGGACGGATGATTGGCGCCGGATGTGAGTCTAATGGCCTTTACCGACTCTCCGCCACCTCTCGTGTGTGCTCTGTTATCGATTCCCTCTTACCATCCATGCTCAGCTGGGTCATCCTAGTCTTGCCAAGCTACAGCAAATGGTGCCAACTTTTCCTAAGTTATCTACTTTACCTTGTGAGTCGTGTCAACTTGGGAAACACACACGTAGTTCGTTTCCCGATCGAGTGTGTCGTCGAGCTGCGTCTCCTTTTGCTTTAGTTCATTCTGATATTTGGGGTCCTAGTCGTATTGCCTCTACTTTTGGGTCAAAATACTTTGTTACTTTCATAGATGATTATTCTCGGTGTACTTGGTTATTTTTAATGAAGAATAGATCAGAGTTGTTTTCAATTTTTCAGACCTTTTATAATGAAATCAAAACTCAGTTCGGTGTTCCGATTCGTATTTTGCGTAGTGACAATGCCCGTGAATTTTTGTCTCACAATTTTCAAAATTTTATGGCATCTCATGGCGTTCTTCACCAAACATCCTGTGCCTATACCCCTCAACAAAATGGGGTTGCTGAACGCAAAAATAGACATCTTATTGAAACAACTCGGACCCTTTTATACCATGGTCATGTTCCCTTTCGTTTTTGGGGCGATGCGGTTCTCACTGCTTGCTATTTGATTAATCGTATGCCCTCTTCTGTTCTTGATAACCGGGTCCCCCATTCTGTTTTGTTCCCTCACCTACCCCTCCACTCTCTTCCGTCTCGTGTCTTTGGGTCAACATGTTTTGTCCATAATATCACTCCTGATCTTGACAAACTGTCTGCTCGCTCCATCAAATGTGTTTTTCTTGGTTACCATCGGTCTCAAAAAGGTTATCGGTGTTTTTCACCCACTCTTAAAGCGTTATCTAGTCTCTGCCGATGTCACATTCTTCGAGTCTGTTCCTTTCTTTGAGTCTCCTGACCTGCCTCCTCCACCCATCACTGAGGTCCTTCCTACTTTTCCTCCTCTTGTCCCTGTTGACCCTGCTCCATCACCACCTTCTCCTATTGGTGCCCCGGTCCCTACTACTGGCCCTCTCCAAGTTTATAGTCGTCGGCCACAGCCACCACCACTACCACCACCACCATCAGCGATTGTAGAGATTACTGAAGCTCCTTTGGCCTCTCATCCAGCACCACCTCCTTTACCGGCCTCCCAGACCTTTGCCTCCTGCGTCCGACCTTCCCATTACTCTTCGAAAAGGTATTAGATCCACTCGTAACCCTTCTCCTCACTATGTTAATCTCAGTTACCATCGCCTTTCTTTATTGCATTATGCTTGCCTTTCCACTTTGTCTTCTGTGTCTATTCCTAAATCTCTAGGTGAAGCTTTATCTCATCCTGGATGGCGACAAGCAATGATTGATGAAATGTGTGCACTTCAGAGCAGTGGTACTTGGGCACTTGTTCCTCTTCCCCCTGGGAAATCTGTTGTTGGTTGCCGGTGGATTTATACGGTCAAGGTTGGCCCTGATGGCACTCTTGATCGCCTCAAGGCTCGTTTGGTGGCAAAGGGGTATACCCAGATATTTTGTTTGGATTATGGCGACACTTTCTCCCCAGTGGCGAAGATGGCTTGTTCGCCTTTTTTCGTCTATGGCTGCTATTCGCCATTGGTCCCTTCATCAGCTGGATATCAAGAATGCTTTTCTTCATGGTGATCCTGGAAGAAGAAGTCTACATGGAGCAACCTCCGGGTTTGTTGCTCGGGGGAGTCTTCGGCCTCGTGTGTCGTCTACACAAGTCCCTCGTATGGTCTCAAACAATCTCCGGCCTAGGGCTTGGTTTGGTCGATTCAAGATCTTGTTGTGCAAGCAGTTTGGTATGACTCGGAGTGAGGCTGACCACTCTGTCTTCTATCGCCTTACAGTCCGAGGCTGTATCTATTTGATTGTGTATGTGGACGACATTGTTATCACCGGCAGTGATCACCAAGGTATAACTCAGATAAAACAGCATCTCTGTCATCACTTTCAGACCAAAGATCTTGGCAAACTTCGTTATTTCTTGGGAATTGAAGTGGCACAATCCAAGGATGGCATAGTAATCTCACAAAGGAAGTATGCTATGGACATTCTTGAGGAAACAGGACTATTGAATGCAAAGCCGGTTGACACCCCTATGGATCCCAATGTTAGACTTTTACCGGATCAGGGGGAGCCATTTTCAGACCAAGGTAGATATAGACGATTGGTTGGAAAACTTAACTATCTTACTGTTACCCGTCCAGATATCTCCTTTGCGGTGAGTGTGGTGAGCCAATTTCTAAACTCACCTTGTGAAGGGCATTGGGATGCAGTGATTCGTATTCTCAGATATATTAAGGGAGCTCCAGGAAAAGGCCTTGTCTATGAAGACAAAGGACACACTCAGATTGTAGGGTACTCAGATGCTGATTGGGCAGGTTCTCCTATCGATAGGAGATCAACTTCTGGTTATTGTGTATCCATTGGGGGTAATCTGATTTCCTGGAAAAGTAAGAAACAAAATGTGGTTGCAAGATCAAGTGCCGAAGCAGAATATCGAGCCATGGTCTCAGCTACTTGCGTGCTCATTTGGTTAAAACAGCTTCTTAAAGAGCTCCAATTTGGAAACGTTATGCAAATGACTCTTATTTGTGATAATCAAGCTGCTTTGCATATCGCTTCCAATCCAGTATTTCATGAGAGGACCAAACACATTGAGATAGACTGTCACTTTATCAGAGAAAAGATTTTGTCTGGAGACATCACCACTAGCTTCGTCAATTCAAATGATCAACTGGCAAATGTTTTCACTAAGTCCTTGAGAGGTCCTCAGATAAACTATATTTGTAACAAGCTTGGTACATATGACTTATATGCTCCAGCTTGAGGGGAAGTGTTGAAAACGTGTAAATATCTTTTATATATCTTTTGTATTTATGTAGTTTCCTTGTATAGGCTAATCAGATCATAACCCTAATCCTTGTATTTATTATCATAGCTCTATATATACAGCTCTCCGTCGTGTAGTTTAGACACGCGGTTTCATCATATGTCTCTCTTCTGTTTCCCTCTTTTAACAGCAACAAGGGACGCTTTTTCAGTCTGAGAACAAAGGTGGGCTCCTAGGACTCACTAGCTAAACGGGACAAATAGAGCAGGTGACCACCTGAACAGACTCGGGGAGGGCCGACGAGCAGAATGGGACCAACGGTGATGAACTCCGGCAACGGGAAGGCGGCGAGTGGCTTACACATGCCGGATGTTGAACAAACTAGTGGCGGCGAGTGGAGGACTATCCGGCGATGGGACTTGGAGAGATAGCCGGAAATGGCCATCTGAGATGACTGGAGCCCTCACTTTGACAGATGAGGGGACTTTGGACGCGATTCCAGCCTTAACAGCGGCTAGAACAGTAATGGAGGATGAGAGAGCAGAAGTAGGATCAACCTGCTCTGATACCAACTTGAATATTAAAGAATTTAGAGAGGATTTCTGAATTGCTTGAGTCAATTGTACTCAGCATATTGGGTTTATATATACACAAAGAACTAATTACAGTATAATATTTACAAGGATAATAAAAGAAGATAAAAATTTCCTAGGATGGTAAGGTTCCAATATTACTAGAAATACACAAACTATAAACTGATCAAGTTCCAATGATATGTAAATTCCAACAAGATCCAGGGATAAATCTCCACTTTTCTTGAATAACAACCCTCTCTAGGACTAGCTTTAAGATATTGTAAAATTCAGTCTGCTACTTGTAGGTGTCTCTCCTACGGATCATGCATAAATTGACTCACAACACTAACAACATAGGCCAAATCTGGTCTCGTATGAGACAAGTAAATTAATCTTCCCACTAATCTCGGATATCGAGCCCTATCAATAGTAGGACTTTCCTCTTCTCTTCCCATTCTATGGTTTTGCCCAATGGGAACTCCAGCAACTGTGCACCCTAATTTCCCTGTTTCTTTTAATAAATCAAGAACAAACTTCCTTCGTGACACAAATTCCTTAGGCAACTTCGATACCAAGAAAATACCCAAATCTTTTATTTCAAATTCAGCTACTAGTTTCTGCTTCAACATCTCTTTTTCAGTCAAATCGTCCCCAAAGATAATTATATTGTGAGATTTCAACCCAAAACCAATTGGCATTAAGTAGAATTACCCAACAGATATATAAAACCGCACCCGAAATATTGAGGCAGGTGATGTGGAACTCTCAACAACCCCTCCATAGATGCCTGGACGGAACAGGCGAAACAAGCCTAGCAAAGTAAGCGGAAACAAGCCTAACGAAGTAGGCAGAAATAAAGATAGGATCTTGGCTCTGATACCATATGAGATTCCAACCTAAAACCAATTGGCATTAAGTGGAGTGGCCTAACAAATATATAAACCGCACCCGAAATATTGAGGCAGGCGATGTGAGACTCTCAACACCCCACCTCTACAGATTCCTAGACAGAACAAGCGAAAACAAGCCTAGCGAAGTAGACAGAGCCACCCCAATTAATGCCAATTGGTTTTAGGTTGAAATCTCACAAATATCATCTACATACATAAGAAGGACTGTTAGTTTACCTTCTTGTGAGTGTTTAAAGAACAATGTATGATCATCTTGACTTTGTCTATACCCCAATAATGCTGACATTGCCTTGGTTAAACTCCCAAACCATGCCTGGGGTGATTGCTTCAACCTATATAAAGCCTTCTTCAATTTACACACCTTGTTTCCTCTACAATTGGAATTAAATCCTAGTGGGATTTCCATGAATACCTTTTCTTCTAAGTCTCCATGAAAGAAAGCATTGGTTACATCCAATTGTTGTAACTCCCAAGCAAAATGAGCAGCAAATGACAACAAAACGCCACTGGAGTAAACGTCTCCTGATAATCAATCCCATAAGTTTGGGTATATCCTTTTCCCACCAGCCTCGCCTTGTATCAGTCCAATGTAGCATCGGACTTATACTTCACACTACAGACCCATTGACATTCTACGGGCTTCTTTTCTTTCAACCGATCAACAATGTCCCATGTCCCATTTTTCTCCAATGCACGCATCTTTTCCTCCATGGCTTGAATCCAATTCTTATGCTTCAAAGCTTCTTGAACAGAATCTGGAATTCTAACTTCTAATAGAATCAAGGGTTGTTATTGTTGGACGGTGGTGTTGGACGGTGGTCTTTGTGAACGGTGTTCCCACGGGTTTTAGTGTATATATTATTTTTAGTGTTCTACTAATTTGCTACTTATTTTCTAGGAACTATTTATTAATGTACAGCAGCTGCCTTTATATATAATCTTCATTTTACATTGTATTTTCTAATGAGTAACAATATACAGTGTTCATATTCTTCAAATTTCAAGATGGTATCAGAGAAGTTCCGATCCGAGCCTATCTCTGTTTTCCGCTGAGCCTGTTTTCCGGTTGGCCTTCATTGCCAACCAAACTCTTTTTTTCTCGACCATCGTTGCCCAGACAGAAACCAAACAACGCCCCAAATTGCCAGCCAAACTCTCTTTTTCTTGGCCTTCATTGCCCAGACAGAAACCAAACAACGCGCCAAATAGTACCCATACAGTGGCCTTCATTGCTAACCGGCCTTCATAGCCGATCTTCCGTCAAAGTAAGACCACGAGGCGTCTTAGAGACCTCCGACCGGGCATCCACCAAAGCGCCACTGCCGGAGAGCGACGCCTTTTGTTCCGTTCACCTCGTCGGCGACCCCTGCTTCTATTTTAGTGGTCGGAACTCCAGTCCAAAGCTATTTGGATAGTGGGTTCACCATCTCCGACGTCTTTTTACGGTTTTGCCTTGACTCTGTTACTCCAGCAGTTCTGTTTTATCTCTCACGATGTCAACCGAAGGTGAGGTTTCAAATGTCTCTCTACACAGCCTTGAAAAGCTCTCAGGTACTTCTTCTTTGACTTATTCGGGTAAGTTACCTTTTTCAACTGAATTCAATGTCTCGGGTAAAATTTTTACCAACTACTGGATCATGGATTCAGGAGCCACAAACCATATGACCAACAACCCCACTATATTTTCTACCTATTCTCCATTCCCAAGCAGTAAGAAAATATCCACAGCTGATGGTTCCTTGATCACTGCAGCCGGTGTAGGAGAAGTCAAACTAAGTCCTCTAGTGACCTTAACCAATGTCCTTCATGTTCCTAAACTGTCCACAAATCTGATTTTTGTTTAGAAATTAATTAAAGATTTATCTTGCAAAGTGATTTTTTACAATGATCATTGTCTTTTTCAGGACAAGGATTCGGGGAAGATGATTGGACATGCTAGGGAGCAGTATGACCTCTACCTCCTTGAAGCACCTTGTCAGGTAAACAAGACCACGAGCGGACTTGAACACCCATATTTCTTTTACCTCAGAACTTCTTTCAACCAAAATAGACAAAATTTGGCTTGTTGACCGTAGTTTAGGCCATCCATCCTTTTTTATTGTTAAGAGTCTTTTTCCTTCTTTGTTTAAAGGTCTTGATGTTGAACAATTTCATTGTGAAGTATATGAACTTGCCAAACATAAGCGTGTCAATTTTCCAATTAGTAATACAAGTTCTGTTCTTTTTTCTCTTATTCACATTGATATTTGGGGTCCCTCTTCCATTCCTAGTGTCTCTAGGATAAGATGGTTTGTATCTTTTATTGATGATTGTACTCGTGTTACCTGAATTTTTCTACTCAAACACAAGTCTGATATTAGTATTGTTCTCCCAAATTTTTGTTCCATGATTAAAAATCAATTTGGGGTGGGTATTAAACGATTCAGGTCCGATAATGCTAAGGACTATTTTAATCAAACGCTTATGCATTTTTTCCAGAAAGAATGAATAATCCATGAATCATCCTGTATACATACCCCACAACAAAATGGGTTAGCAGAGTGAAAAAATGGTCATCTTCATAAAATACTCGAGCCTTATTGTTTTAGAGAAATGTCCCGAAGTCGTTCTGGGGGGAAGCTGTTCTGACAGCTACTCATTTTATAAATCACTTGCCCACTAAAGTCTTGGGGTTCAAGAGTCCTATGGATGTCCTCTCTACTTTCTATCCTGATCTATAAACTTCCAATAAACTTGTCCCTAAAATTTTTGGATGTGTATCTTTTGTCCATGTTCACAGTCCAAACAGGGGGAAACTCGATCCGAGGGCTCTAAAATGTATTTTTTTGGGCTATTCTTCAACCCAGAAAGGGTACAAGTGTTATCACCCTCCATCTAGAAAATTCTATGTCTCCAGGGATGTTACATTCAGTGAAGAAGAACCCTATTTTTCCCATCCTTATCTTCAGGGGGAGAAGTTAATTAGGGAAGATAAGGAAGATTTCCTGCTTGACTTTTCCTTACTTCCTGTGTCTAATGGTCCTTCTCATGACCTTCCTGTTGTCCCTAATCCTCCTCCTGAAGTCGCTGCTGAACCTGTGTTTGAACCTGTGTCCAAAACCATTTCTGACCTAGTAGCTGAGTCTGCTCTTGAGAATGTAAGGTATGGCAAAGGCAAGGTGTTCACAAGAAGGAAGATGGCTATTCCTGAACCTGTGAAGGTCCAAGAGTCCAACTCGGAGCCTTTGAATGAGGTAATAGTATCTAATCCTTTATTGCAAGATGAAACTGAATTTCATGTGGATAGTAGTGACCAAATTCTTCCTATAGCCATCAGAAAAGCAACCAGAGAGTGCACAAAACGGCCACTATATCCTCTTTCACACTTGTCCTTTGAGAATTTTTCACCCTCCTATAAAGCCTTCCTTATAAGCCTAAATACCATTGTCATCCCTACCAACCTACCCGAGGCCTTGTCGAATGAAAAATGGAAACAAGCTATGAATGAGGAGATGGAGGTATTGGAAAAGTATAAAACCTGGGAGCTAGTGCAGTTACCGACAAGAAAGAAAATTGTGGGCTATAAATGGGTGCACACTGTGAAATATAGAGTAGATGGGTCCACAGAGAGGTATAAGGCACGATTAGTTGCCAAAGGCTATACCCAAACTTATGGAATTGATTACAAGGAGACTTTTGCACCAATTGCAAAGATGAACACAGTTCGAGTATTATTGGCATTGGCAGCTAATTATGGTTAGGATTTACAGCAGTTTGATGTCAATAATGCTTTCTTACATGGAGATCTCAAAGAAGAAGTCTACATGGAGGTCCCACTAGGATATGAGAGGAATTTGCATGCTAATACTGTGTGTAAGTTGAAAAAGGCCTTATATGGCCTCAAGCAATCACCGCAAGCGTGGTTTGGAAGGTTTGCTAGAATTATGTTGGCTATGGGGTACAAACAAAGCCAAGAGGATCACACACTGTTTGTTAAACACTCTCCTTCAGGGGGAGTCACAGGTCTCTTGGTATATGTTTATGACATAATAGTAACAGGAGATGATGCTAAAGAGAAACATATTGTGAGTCAGTGCTTAGCCAAGGAACTGGAAATTAAAGCATTAAGAAGGTTAAAATACTTTCTTGGAATTGAGGTTGCTCATTCTAGGAAAGGTATATTCATCTTCCAACAAAAGTATGTTATGGATCTCCTAAAAGAAACAGGTCATACAACATGCAAACCGGCGAGTACTCCTATAGATCCCAATATGAAATTTGGACAGGCAGAAGAAGATGCTGCAATTGACAGAGAAATGTATCAGCGTCTGGTGCGAAGACTTATTTATCTATCCCGCACACGGTCGGATATTGCATATGCAGTTAGTGTGATTAGCCAATTCATGCACAGTCCAAAGGAATGTCATTTGCGAGCAGCATATCGAGTATTACAGTACCTTAAGGGAATACCAAGAAAAGACATTTTATTTAAGAGAAATGGAGGTGTGGTACTCGAGGCATACACTGATGTGGATTATGCTGGATCACCAATGGACTGAAGATCAACTACAAGATATTGCACTTTTATTGGAGGAAATCTAGTGACTTGGAGAAGTAAAAAACAGAATGTGGTAGCACGATCCAGTGCAGAGGCAGAATTCAGTGCTATGGCTCAAGGTGTGTGTGAGCTACTATGGTTAAAGATTATTCTTAAAGATCTGAAGATCAAGTGGGATGATCCAATGAGACTTTATTGTGATAACAAGTCTGCAATCAACATAGCTCATAATCCGGTACAGCATGGTCGAACAAAGCATATTGAGGTTGACAGACATTTTATCAAAGAAAAACTAGAGAGTGGTTTAATTTGTACACCCTATGTATCTTCACAAGGTCAACTTGCTGATGTACTTACAAAACGGTTGAGTAGTCCAGCATTTCAGATGGTTGTATCCAAGCTGGGAATGGAGAATGCATATTCACCAGCTTGAGGGGGAGTGTTGGACAGTGGTGTTGGATGGTGGTCTTTGAGGACGGTGTTCCCACGGGTTTTAGTGTAGATATTGTTTTTAGTGTTCTATTAATTTGCTGCTTATTTTCTAGGAACTAATGTACAACAGCTGCCTTTATATATAATCTTCATTGTACATTCTGTTTTCTAATGAGCAATAATATACAGTGTTCATATTCTTCAAATTTTAAGAGTTATAAAATTCTGGTGTTGCATTGACAAATTTTTTGAAGAGATAAAATGAGAAATAGGATATTGAATACAAGACCTTTTCCCATTTCTCAAGGCAATAGGCAAATCATCAAAGCCAGGTTCACAAACATTCAAAGGAGCAGTTGAAATATTAGGATAAAAAATAGAAGTCGTGACATTTTCAGTACTTATAGTAGGATCGGACATTTGAGATTGCTATTGGACCAATTTGGGCTCTTTCCTTCTCTTGTAAACCAAAATTGGTGATCTCGGCAAGTCAGATGTTGTTGTTTCAGGTGAAGTATGAGGGGCAGGTTCAGATATAGTTGCTGGTTCAGTTGCAGTACGAGGAGGAATAGAGGTGGGCTTAGTTTCAACAAGGTCATAGGTACCCAACTCAGTGGAGGTAGTATTACTAGAGCTAGTGACATCAGCTACATTAGAATGTAAAGGAAATTCAAGAGGGGGAAGATCTAAATCTAAGTTCCCAAACTCAGACAACTCAGCTTCCCGATTACTCTCCCCTTGCAGCTAAGGAGCAACAAAGAAAGACTCATTTTCATGGAAGGTGACATCCATAGAAACAAAAAAGCGACAACTAGGAGATGAGAGATGTTTGAACGACTCATTTTCATAGAAATTTGAACGATAGATAATGAAATACAGTCTCTTTCTCTTGCTCAATTCAATTAAATTTTCTTATGCTAATTCAGGTAGGAGAGTTTGGACTTTGGATTCTTCATGCAAGTTTTCTTGTAAATCCTTCTTTCTATTCCTAGCCTCTTCTCCTAACAATCAAATATTCCTTCTTGACAAGCCCATTTGGAATTCCAAAGCTCGCTCTAATGTCAAGTCCATTTTTGACAATGGTACTTACATGCAAAAACAAATCAAAAACAGCAAAATCATTAATTTTTTTCTTTTGCATTGAAAAGTGGCCATTTTCCTTTACAACAACCTTTTTGAGGTTTCTGGTGAGCATTGGGTATATCCTTCTATTTTGGAACACTTTTTGATGGTTCAATATCTGTTAGGCACCCCAATGCTAGACCACATGGTAAGTGTTAGAATATCTACAAAATATCTCATAATATCTTGATTATATCTTAGAATATTTTAGAATATCTTAAATGATCTCTTAGGAGTTATTTCTTGATTTCATTATATTTCCTGATTTATTTCCTTATTTGATTTGATTAGGGACAGAATCTAGTATAAATAAAGGTTACTGCTTTGTCTTTCGTATCCCATCATATCATATCGTATCACATCACATCTTTCAATAATATTCTCAATTTACGGCCGTCTCTCTTTTCTTTATTTCCTATCCCTAAACCTAATTATTCAACATGGTATCAAAGCTATGGTATCCACCTTGAGGAAAGCTTCTCCTTTTCGCTGTGTAGAGTTCATGGAACTCATTAGAATCATTATTGTTCACCACCTTCAAACCAAGACAGTTTTGTTGTTTTCCTTATGTTTGTCTCCTCCTAACCTCCCCTTCTTTAAGTCTTGATATGTTCTCTTTCAGTCTCGATCGATTTGTTGATAGAGTTGCTCCTCCGCTGCGCTCCTGCTCAAGGTAATGTTGAGAAATCTGCCCTAGAACCTATAACAACTTCAGATTTGGAAACAAATACTCTGAAATAGAAAACTTGGATAATATTCCCTCAATACCATTACAAGATTGATCTGAAACAAAAACAAAGATGTGTGAGAAACCAAGGGAGAGAGAAGAAGAGCAACGTGTCTTCACAAGGAAGAAATATCTTCCAGAAAAAGAAGGCCTCTCGCTAAAACAATGCCAAAAGTCCAATCCAGGAAAAGAATTGGACTCAATTAAGTCTTCAGGTAAAATTTCTACTACTCCTAATTATTATGAATCCTTAGATCTTCCTATTGCCCATAGGAAAGGTGTTAGAACTTGTACTAGTCATCCTATTTCCAAATATGTGTCATATGATAAATTGTCACCCTCATTTCATGCCTTCACCTCACAACTGTCTAGTGTGGAAATTCCAAAAACCATACAGGATGCCTTAAATGTTCTAGAGTGAAAGGAAGCTTTCCTTGAGGAGATGAAGGCCCTCAACAAGAATGAGACTTGGGAAGTAGTTGACTTGCCCAAAGGAAAAACGACTGTGAGATGCAAGTGGGTGTTTACAGTTAAGTATAATTCAGATGGGACCTTAGAAAGATATAAAGCGCAACTGGTAGCAAAGGGGTTCACTCAAACATATGGCATAGATTATTCTGAAACATTTGCACCTGCAGTCAAGCTCAATACTATCAGAGTGCTTTTATCAGTAGCTGCAAACTTGGATTGGCCACTACAACAATTAGATGTCAAGAATGCATTCTTGAATGAAGACCTAGAAGAAGAGGTGTACATGAAATCTCCACCTGGCTTTGATAAGAGGTAAGATTCCAAGGTATGAAAACTGAAAAAATCGTTGTATGGGCTTAAACAATCACCTAGAGCATGGTTTGATAAATTTACTCAATCTAAAAAGAAACAAGGATATTCTCAAGGGCAAACTGATCATACTCTGTTTATGAAGTTCTCACCTGTAGGAAGAGTTACTGTTTTGATAGTTTATGTAGATGACATTATACTTACGGGAGATGATGTTGATGAAATGGTCAAAGTTTGGGATCTCTGAGATATTTTCGTGGCATTGAGGTGGCTCGAACAAAGAAGGGAATTGTGGTCTCACAAGGAAATATATACTTGATCTACTGAAGGAGGCAGGGATGAGTGGCTGCAAACCCGTTGAAACACCAATGGAAGCAAATCAAAGGCTTGGAGATGGTGAAAAGAGGGTTCCAATCGACACTACAAGGTACCAAAAACTAGTTGGTAAGCAGATCTATCTTTCTCACACCTGGACGAACATAGAATTTGCGGTTAGTGTGGTCAGTCATTTCATGCATTCTCCTTATGAGGAACATCTAAAAGCTATCTACCGAATCTTGAGGTATTTGAAAAGTACTCCGGGAAAAGGTTTATTCTTTAAGAAAAATCAACAAAGAGGGATTGAAGTCTACATTGATGCTGATTGGGCAGGATCTATAACTGATAGGAAAACAACCTCTAGTTATTGTACTAATGTATGGGGTAATCTTGTTATTTGGAGAAGTAAAAAACAGAATGTAGTAGCAAGAAGTAGTGCAGAAGCAGAGTTCCGAGCAACGGCAAATGGAATTTGTGAAGTACTATGGTTGAAACGAGTTATGAAGAAATAAAAAGGGCAATTAAAGGACCTATGAAGCTATATTGTGATAATAAAGCGGCAATCAGCATTGCTCATAATCCAGTGCAGCATGACCGAACTAAATGTAGAAATTGATAGACATTTCATGAAAGAGAAGCTGGAAGGAGGACTGATCTGCATGCTTTTTGTTCTTACAGCTCAACAAACTACTGATATTCTAAGTAAAGGACTCCCAAGGCCACATTTTGAACTTTTGATAAGTAAGTTGGGCATAATTGATATCTATGCACCAACTTGAAGGGGTGTTGAAAGATAATTAAGTTAGTGTGTAAAAAGGTATTCTGAATGTTATTATTGAATCAATCTTAGAATACAATCACTAATCTGAATATATAGCCTAAGCTCTAACTAAAGGGCCTGACTAATGGGCCTAATACAAAAAAGGCTAATAATTACATAGGCTAATAATTACATATTTTACAGCACTCCCCCTCAAGCAGGTGAATGTATATCTATCATTCCCAGCTTGCAAGTAAGTTGGCTGAATCGTTCGTTGGCAAGCCCTTTGTTAACACATCTACGCTAGTTGGTGCCCAAATGGGATGTAGGTCGTTGTTATTAATCCACAATCCAGCTTTTCCTTAATGAAGTGTCGGTCTATCTCAATGTATTTTGTCTGTCATCTTTGAACGGGATTATGAGCAATCGATAGCCGATTTATTGTCACAAAACAACTTCATAGGTCCCTCATACCTTATCTTCAAGTCATCAAGCACAATTTCCATCCATAATAGCTCACAAATTCCTTGTGCCATGGCTCTAAATTCAGCCTCAGCACTTGATCTAGCCACTACATTTTGCTTCTTACTTCTCCAAGAAACAAGATTCCCACACAAGAAAGTGCAATAACCTGACGTGGACCTTCTATCACTCACTGAACCTGCATAATCTGCATCAGTATAAGCCTCCATAGTCAAGTTTCCATCTCTTTTGAACAAGAGTCCCCTCCCTGGAGTGGCTTTGAGATACTGCAGAACACGATCTACAGCCGGCAAGTGTCTCACCCTCGGATCATGCATGAACTGGCTCACAACACTGACTGCATAAGCTAAATCGGGTCTAGTGTGTGCTAAATAAATAAACTTCCCCACTAGTCTCTGATATTGGACCTTGTCAACCTTGGCACTCTCCTCTTCAGTGCTCATTCTATGATTTTCCTCAATGGGAACACCTGCTAGTTTACATCCCAGTTTGCCTGTTTCCTTCGAAAGATCAAGCACATACTTCCTTTGAGAAATGAAAATGCCTTGTTTTGAGTAGGCCACTTCAATCCCCAAGAAGTACTTAAGTTTCCCAAGGTCCTTCATCTCAAACTCTGAGATAATTTTTCCTAGAGCAATTGTCTCTCAACAATAGGATCATCTCCTGTGATAATAATATCATCAACATAAACAAGAAGTGAGTCACTTTTCCTCCCTTTGAATGTTTGAAGAAAAGTGTATGATCTCCTTGACTTTGCTTGTAGCCTAGACACACCATTGCTTTTGTAAATCTTCCAAACCATGCTCGGGGAGACTGTTTTAACTCATATAAAGCCTTCCTCAATCTACACACTTTGTTTTCTCCACTTGTGGGACCAAATCTGGGGAATCTCCATGTACACCTCATCCTCTAAATCTCCATGCAAGAAAGCATTTTTAACATCAAACTGGTTTAGTTCCCACCCGAGAATGGGCAGCAAGAGAGAGTAAAATACGAACAGTGTTCATCTTTGCCACAGGAGCAAACATCTCCTCATAATCGATGCCATAGGTCTGAGTATATCCCTTTGCCACTAGCCTTGCCTTGTATCGATCAAGAGTGCCATCGATTTGTACTTGATGTATAGATCCACCTGCAACCAACGGTTTCTTGCCTCCGGCCTCTCAACAATTTCCCAAGTTCCATTTCTTTCAAGTGCTTTCATCTCCTCATCCATAGCTTGGACCCAATTTGCATCTTTTAGTGCCTCTTGAACAGATGTTGGGATTCTCACAGAGTCAACAATTTGTAATAAAACTTTGATCTTTGCAGGAAAGGTGTTTAGAGGAAACAAATTGGGAAATAGGGTACTTGGCACAAGACCTTTTCTCCTTTCTCAAAGCAATTGGTAAATCATCGGATCAAGGTCAAGAGTATCGAAATCGAGAATCGAAATGGGAAAAATATTTTCGTATTTACCTCCGGTTCGGACGAGTTGAAGTTGTTTGGACCGGGTTGGTTTTTCTCTCCTCGATACACTAATGTTGGCTCACCGGCTTTGTTCTTCATCGGCGGCTGAAGGTGCTAATTCTGCAAAACAGATGGAGGAACAGGAACGGAACCATAAACAGGAGACTCTAAAGCAGGTGACTCAGAAACAGGTGACACAGGTGATTCGGGAAGTAATGGCGAGGAACATTTAAGCGAGGAGCGGTGGCTTAGGAAGACAAGGAGCAAGGATGAGAAACTCGGACTTAGATTCCAAAGTCGCTCTCCCCCGAAGCCGAGGCGAGTGAAGAATGACACATGTTCATGGAAGGTGACATCCATAGAGACAAAGTACTTACGATTTGGAAGGATGATAGCATTGGTACCCTTTTTGTTAGGTGCATAACCCAGAAAGACACACTGACTGCACGAGAATCCAACTTAGTTCGATGCTGTTTATGAACATGAACAAAGGCAACACAACCAAATACCCGCGACTCAAGACTCTGCATGATACGAACAGAAGGAAAGTGTGAGAGCATAAACTGAACAGGACTGACATTACCTAGAACACGAGATGGTATCCGATTAATCAGATAGGCAGCAGTCAGTACAGCTTCTCCCCAATATGACTTTGGGACTGACATTTGGAAGAGAAGGGCTCGAGCGACTTCAAGTAAGTGGCGATTTTTTCTTTCTGCAACCCCATTTTGTTGCGGGGTGTCAACACATGTAAATTCATGGATGATGCCCTGTTTACTATTAAAGCTTGAAAGACTATGATTGACATATTCTTTTCCATTGTCTGAACATAATCTTTTAATGCATTTTCCAAATTGTGTTTGTACCATATGATAAAATTGAGTAAACAGTAGGGGTACTTCTGATTTATCATTCATCAAAAAAAGCCAAGTCACTCGAGTACAGTCATCAATAAAGGAAACAAACCATCTCGCACCAGAAATGTTAGAAATAGGGGCAGGTCCCCAAACATCAGAATGTATAAGATCAAATGGTTCGACACTTTTATTAAAACTAGAGGGAAAAGTAACACGATGGTGTTTAGCAAACTGACAGACGTCACACTTAAAAGACTCGACAGACTGTTGTAAAAACAAGGACGGGAACATAGACTTAATAAGAGAAAATGGAGGATGACCAAGACGCTTGTGCTGAAGCCAGACCTGTGATGTAGGGGAATGAGACTCAGAATGAGACTGGAGACAGGAAGACAACACCTTCTGACCGTCCCTTTCATCAGACAGATAGTACAACCCTCCCTGTTCCTTAGCAACTCCAATCGTCCTCCCCGTGGTAAGATCCTAAAAAACACAATGCGAAGGGAAAAATGTTACTGCACAATTTTGGTCTCGATAGACTGTTGTAAAAACAAGGACGGGAACATAGACTTAATAAGAGAAAATGGAGGATGACCAAGACGCTTGTGCTGAAGCCAGACCTGTGATGTAAGGGAATGAGACTCAGAATGAGACTGGAGACAGGAAGACAACACCTTCTGACCGTCCCTTTCATCAGACAGATAGTACAACCCTCCCTGTTCCTTAGCAACTCCAATCGTCCTCCCCGTGGTAAGATCCTGAAAAACACAATGCGAAGGGAAAATTGTTACTGCACAATTTTGGTCTCAAGTAAGTTTATGAATAGAGATCAAGTTATTGGAAAGTCTGGAAACATGAAGCACATTTTTCAATTTTAACGAGGATTGAAGTTCAATATTCCCAGAACCAACAATAGGGTTATGAGATCCATCAGCAACAGTAATGTAAGAGAGACTAGAAGAGGAGACATAAGAGGAGAAATGTTTGGAATGAAATCTCATGTGATCAGTGGCACCAGAGTCAATAATCCATGCATCCCGAGGGATAGTAGCAGATGCATAAGACTTCTTACCATTCATTGCCCGAGAACAATATTTAAGAGGCTTACTAATATAGTCTTCTCCAGGTTCAGACATCAGAACAGTTGAGAAGAGGTGCTGTCAGGAAAGAATGAATACACAGGCTTCGAATGACCCACGAAAAAAGGTTCTCCGATAGCGGTTTGGACCTCTCAAACGGACTGAGGAAGGTCCGACGGTGCTATGGTGAAAAGCGCGCGACGAAAAAGTGGCCGGAAGGCGACGAAAAAGTGGCCGGAAGGCGGCGCGTGACACACGCGCCCGGAGATGGTCAAAGCTGTGGCGGCGCGTGGAGGCGCGTCCGGTGGCCGTTGGCCGCGATCTTCTGGGTTCTGGCCGGCTTTTGGACGGCGAACCCGATGGTGGGGTCACCGGCGCGAGATAAGCGGAAGGTGGAGGTGAACGGAGCTGAACAGCCCCTAACGGCGGCGACGGCGGCTGAACGGAGCGAACCAAGTAGTTGGTGAGGTCTAATGGGCAAAAAGGGCACAAAGAAGGTGCCAGAAGTTGCACTGAAGGCAGAAAAAAATCCGCAATGAAGGCGGCTAGGGTTTTTGTGCGGAAGCGAGACCCCCAAGACCGGGAGCTCTTGATACCATGTGTAAAAAGGTATTCTGAATGTTATTATTGAATCAATCTTAGAATACAATCACTAATCTGAATATATAGCCTAAGCTCTAACTAAAGGGCCTGACTAATGGGCCTAATACAAAAAAGGCTAATAATTACATAGGCTAATAATTACATATTTTACAACAGTTAGGATTAAGATAAGTTTGTTCTGTTTTGATTATTTATTTTTCTGTTATCCTTTATTATCTGAGATGAGATATTTTGGAAGAAACCATATCTCCTCTCTCTTTCCTCTGTGTCTATATATTTTGTAACCTACAATCTGCTGAAACAAGAATAAAAAATACTACTCTTCTCCCTACTTTCTTTACATACACTGTCCAGGAGAAAATTGAAGATTACCATGTTAACAATAATCTCACATAGATCCAAGCTATTTTCCCTTGCCCTCCCTCTCAACCATACCCTATTTTGCAAACTAAGGAAATGGTACATAAAACAATTGAGATATATCTTCATGCCATTCCCCTTATGTTTTAAAAGTTAATTTTGGCTATAAAGTTGACTTTAAGGTAACTAAGAACATTCTTTCAATTAAAAGATGATAATATGAAAAGTAATATAATTGTAGTCAAGCAAAGAACTAATTATTATGAACATAATAACATACCAGAAATTGCTCTAATCTTCGAGTAACAAATTGATGTACCTAGAGGGAAAATCATGATCATCATATTTCAATCCCACAACTATGTAAATGATAATTCAACAACAAAAGCAAGTGGATATTGGAATTTATATAAGGGGAAAGGACTTTCATCTTACATCATCTATTACATGAGGATCTACTTTAATGGGCTGGACATCCGCAGCAAGTTCCAGAGCCTCTTTAAAATCTAGGTTTTTATTCTTTTCCACCAACAATTGCACCTGAAGTATATAGTGCAGCTCTATGAGTGCAAACATTTGTCTTTAAAGAATTTATACTTATGTTTTTCAAGAAAAATAAAATTTATTAGAGAAGAAAAAAGAACAAGAATAAAAATTAAAGAATGCTATGTTATACTTACAAGACCATATGAGATTCTTCGCAGACCAAATGGATCATTTGTGGAACTAGGTTGACAGCCAGCAGTAAAAAAACCTACCAGGCTATCTAATCTGCAGAAAACTATCATATCCCGTAAAGATGCAGAGCTAAGTTGTTGAAATCAGTCAGGATATATTCTAGTATAACAAAGTCTATAATAGACTCATTCCAGATTGCATTGAAAGAAAGTTCCAAGAAAGAAATAAGAATGTCAAGGAATTAGGGGGAAAAAATTGCGAAATAACATTGCTGATTGCTTTTGCCAATATTAGGAGGAAGAAGAGTACTATTAATACTTGAAAAGCAAAATTCATCTTTTGATCGCAAGAAGTTCAGCTTGCATTTACTTAAATCAGCCACCCTCTGAAATTTCTACAAGTTAATCCTCCAAATTCCTAAACCCAATAGTCTTTCTTTTTAAAACTGACCATTAAAACTCACAATTTTGAAAACCAGAAGACCACCATATGCCATAGTAGGAGCATATCTTAAGTCCATTCTACATCATCCATATCTCTAACTTTGCTAATAGCCTAGGCAAACTAATAGATAATATAAACAAGATTTGTAGCTCTTTAACAATCTGAAGTTCCACATTTGAGCATTCTTGAGTAAAACACAATCTATATGGCATTTGTTTCTTCTAGCAGCGATGAGTTACTATAATTATGTCACATACAATTATCTATAGAACAAACAGGAAAAAATTCATATTCTGGCATCACTTTTCACCTATCAGCAATTGCCAAAACTATGCCAGCTTCGCTTTTGGGAAGCATGTCCCCAGAAAATCTAGGAAGCGTTATCTCAAGCAAGGCCTCTGCAATCTGGAAGATATGAAGTGACAAGGAAAAGAAGCAAAATTATGTATGAAGATATTAAGTAGCTAGTAACCAAACAGTAAGGTTGAAACATGGTTTCTAAGAGTACCAAATAATAGCCAACCAAAATATAAACCACCTGTTCTGAGTATCCATCTCTAAGGGCATAGTGACGCCCCATTATTCCTGAAAGTGAGGTAAATTCAGTGACAACTGCAGTGGCAAGATCAGACATAGCAAGTGAGGCAGCATCTCGGATAATTTGTTGCATATCTTCATTGATATCCAGGATGCAACTTAGTTTAGTAACCATGTTTTCAACACGAGTCATCTTATCCAGCATGGTTCCAAGCTTCTCCTGTTTCATTGCATGTTGTTGAATATTTTTTAATATTGTATCATATCATAGTGTATCTTGTCATATCAGCTGTAAGTAGAATATAGTAAGTAGAATATTTAGTTACCGTAAATAGACTATTTAGTTTAGGATTACGTGTGTATCTTGTAATTATAAATATACAATGCTGAGAGGCTTTTCTCTTGAGCAATTCAATCACAATATTCTCTCCTCTAATTTCAAGTCATGTTATCAAATAAACAAGTTATTAGAGGCTAAGCACTGTAATGTCAACAACTTCCACACATTAATACTATTCTCTGAAGTCTCTAACTTTTCCCCTTATTTCCTTTTCAGTATCCACAATGACCTTTTAAGAAATTATTTGTACCTCATTTAGAAGAAAGTAAACCTAATAAAAAGATAAATGGCTATTTATTCAACTTCCAAATTAAGATAGATGAAACATTTAGATTGTAAAAATCAGAGGAAATCCACCTTCTTTTTATTTCCTTTGGAATTGTCTGCAATATATAAGGAGAAGCACAATACTTACATTCCTATAATTAAGGAACTGAAAAAAAAAACTAACTACAATAACAAACAGATTTGATAGAGAATCAAATCTGTTTAGAGTCAAAAGTGAACAGTATTGTGCTGTGTGAACAGTGCCAAAACTAATTACAGTAACAAACAGATTTGATAGAGAATCAAATCTGTTTAGAGTCAAAAGTGAACAGCATTGTGCTGTGTGAACAGTGCCGCAACCCATAAATCATCAGATTTGATCTTCCAACAGAAATTCCTATTAATCAGGAACCGATATCCAACACTCCCCCGCAAGCTGGGTGGTAGATGTCAATCATGCTCAGCTTGGATCTTAGGTTCTCATAATTCGGCCTAGCAAGGGCTTTAGTCAAAATATCTGCTGTTTGATGACAAGAGGGAATGTGATTCAGTCTAATGACCCCATCATCAATTTTTTCTTTTTATGAAGTGTCGGTCAATTTCAA
This sequence comes from Ormosia semicastrata, assembly GCA_029884595.1. Classification (NCBI taxonomy): domain Eukaryota; kingdom Viridiplantae; phylum Streptophyta; class Magnoliopsida; order Fabales; family Fabaceae; genus Ormosia; species Ormosia semicastrata. Next base: position 74,311,094 of record JAQQTO010000060.1, read on the forward strand.
CATGTTTGGTTCTGTCGTGATGAACAGGGTTCTTAGCAATACTAATAGCAGCTTTGTTGTCACATAAGACTTTCATAGTATGGTTTGAAGAAATACCAAGTTCCTTGAGTATCCTTTGCAACCATATTCCTTCACAAATACCATGGGCCATAGCCTTGAATTTTGCTTCAACGTTGCTTCTAGCCACTACAGACTGCTTCTTGCTTCTCCAAGTAACCAAGTTACCCCACACATATGTGCAATACCCAGTAGTGGATTTTTGGTCAGTTACTGATCCTGCCCAGTCTGCATCAATAAATACTTCAACATCTCTGTTGGGATTCTTTTTGAAATGGAGTCCTCTACCAGGAGTCTTCTTTAGGTATTGAAAAATTCTATTTACAGCCTTCATATGATTCTCAATAGGGTTGTTCATAAAGCGACTTACCATGCTTATAGAGAACCCAATATCTGGTCTAGCATGAGTCAAATAAATCAATTTCCCTGCCAATCTCTAGTACCTGTCTCTATTGGTTGGAGGACTTTCTTCTTCTGCTCCAATTTTTCCTGTTGGTTCCTTTGGAGTGTCTGCGGGTTTGCATCCCAGCATACCTGTTTCCTACAGTAGGTCCAGTGTATACTTCCGCTGAGACACGGAGATTCCATCTTTGGAGCGAGCCACTTCCATCCCGAGGATGTACCTGAGAAGGCCTAAGTCCTTGACTTCGAACTCCTTTGCCAAAGAGCTCTTGAGATGTTCTGTCTCTTCATGATCATCACCTGTGATTATGATGTCATCTACATAGACTATGAATAGTGCTATTTTTCCTTCCATCGAGTGCTTTACAAACATAGTATGATCAGTCTGACATTGGAAGTACCCATATTTCTTCACCACTCGAGTCAGTCTATCAAACCAAGCATAGGGTGACTGCTTAAGACCATAGAGTGACTTCCGAAGTCTGCACAACTTGCTAGAAGTTTCTGGTTTTTCCAATCCAGGAGGAATTTTCATATAGACCTCCTCCTCTAATTCACCATTGAGAAATGCATTTTTGATATCTAGTCGGTGCAGAGGCCAATCAAGATTTACTGCCAAGGATAGGATAACTCGGATAGAATTGAGTTTTGCCACTGGGGCCAATGTTTCCTCATAATCAACTCCATGGGATTGAGTGAATCTTTGTACAACTAACCGAGCTTTATACCTGTTCACACTCCCATCAGTGTTATATTTGACTGAGAAAATCCACTTGCACCCAACTGGTTTCTTTCCTTCTAGTAACATCACAAATTCCCAAGTACCATTCTTTTCTAATGCATGAACTTCATCTTCTACAGCAGCCTTTCATTCTGTTTGTTTAAAGGCCTCTTGGACATCCCTTAGTATCTGCACACTATCTAGAACAGTGACAAAAGCCTTGTATTCCTATGATAGTTTTCCATAAGATACATAGTTGCTAATAGGATGTTGAGTGCATGATCTCACACCTTTTCTTAAGGCAATTGGTTGATCAAGATCATGAACTGCAGGGCAAGAATTATCAAATTCTGTACTAGACATGGAATAAGGGATTGTGTTACCTGGATGTGTTTCCATGGACTCTAGATCCTGGGCAGATTCCTGGCTTTGCCTCGAGAATGGACAGATTTCTGGCTCCCTTTGAGTTTTCTGTCTCCTTAAGTACAATAAATTCTTATCAGCTTGTGTAGTGAAAGAAGTGGTTGGATCAATAGGAGAAGGTTCAGCCACTTGAGTCTGGATGGTTGTAGGTAAGGGTTCAGCTACATGATTTTGAGTAGGTGAGGGCATTATGAGTATCTCGGGTGCCTCTGTTTCCCAAAGTTGAGATTTTGTAACTGTCTTCTCCCCCTGAATGTTAGCTTTGGGATAGTAAGGTTGATTCTTGTTGATATTGTTTGATTTAGATTTGATATTGTCAGATATAGTTTGATATAGTTTGATATTGTTTGATATAGTTGTTAATAGTCAATCCCTAAAATCAAGAGATATTGTATTCAATTGTTGTAACTTATCATTCTTTAAATTGAGGAGGCTGAGAAGATTATTCTAAGCCATTCAGCTATCATAACTTGGTATCTAGAGCTAGGGTTCGATCTGGTCAAGAACCGCTCTCCGGCGATCGTCTCCGGCCACTGTCTCCGGCCACTGTCACCAGCCACTATCTCCGATCACGAAAGTAAGGTGACCGGACAACTCAGAAAGCGCCGGCGATCCGTTTCCGAGAAGATCCACCTCCGTTCTCCGCCGTACGCGCCATCACGCGCCGCCACCGTTCGCAGATCTCCGCGCACGTGAGCTCCACGCCCCGCAGTCCACGCGCCGTTTCGTCCACGCGTCATCTCCGTCTTGTTCGCCGGCGTCCTCTAGCCTCCTTTTGACTATCAAAGTCCAGTTTCAAGAACTTTCATTCTTCTCCTTCTCACCATGTCCGATTCAACCACCGGCTATTCCAAAGGTTCTGACGTCAATTCTGGTGCTGGTTCTGGGTCTACAGGGAAGGGTCTCATCTCTTTTGCCTTCTCTAGAAGTCCCATTATCACATCGGAAAAACTCAATGGTAAGAATTTTGTTGATTGGTACAATGCGGTTGAAGTTTGGTTTTTAGGTCAAGGGCTTTATGAACATCTCACCAAGAAGGAAGCAGAGATTGATGAGAAAATTCGTGATGAATGGAAAAGGACAGATTATCAGTTGGTCTCTCTTTTATGGCAGTCTATTGATCCGAAGTTGATGGTACACTTTCGCCCGTACAAAACTTGTTATGAAATATGGAAGAAAGCTCAAAATGTCTATTCCAATGATCTACAACGTCTCTATGCTTCTGTCCACAATTTGGCCACTCTTCAGATGACAGATCATGATCTTCCCTCTTATCTGAACAAAGCACAATCCGTCAATGATGACATTAACCGCATTATAACAAGTGATGATCTTACGAAGGTACTAGCAAAACTTGATAATATGTATATGGTCTTTGTTCTTCACAGTTTACATAAGGACTTTGAATCTATCCGGAATCAAGCTCTAACTAATCCTAACATCCCCACGGTGGAGGAGCTCATTGATCGTCTTCTACGAGTTCCGTCACCAGTGGAGACATCTGAAATTGGCTCCCAGACAGCTTCAGAGTCCTCGGCCTTTGTCTCTAATTTGGCAAACTGTGGAGGACGAGGCCGCGGGCATGGTGGAAGAAGTGGTCGTGGTAGAGGTGATCGTCCTCAGTGCTCTTATTGCAAGCGCGTGGGTCATACCCAAGACAAGTGTTATTCTCTTCATGGCTTCCTAGAAAAGTCAACTAATGTGACGTAGTCTGCCGATCAGAAAGTCGAGGTTGTGTATGATAATCAGACAGGTCACAATCAGAACAAATTTTCAATTGATGAATATAAGGAGTACCTTCAGCTTAAGGCAGCCTAACAAGCCTCATCTTCAGCAACTATAGCGCATTCTGGTAATTCTACGGTTTGTTTCTCTCATTCATCTCCTGTTGGTTCCAGAATTTTGGATTCTGGTGCTTCTGATTATATTGCTGGTAACTCTTCTCTCTTTTCTACTTTATCCTCTACTAAAACACCACATCACATCACCCTTGCTAATGGCTCTAAAACTCAAGCCACTGGTATTGGTCATGCTTCACCTCTTCTCTCTCTGTCTTTAAATTCAGTCTTATTTGTACCTGGAAGTCCTTTTAATTTAATTTCTATTAGTCAACTTACTCGATCTCTCAATTGTTCCATAACCTTCACTTCTACTTCCTTTTCTATCCAGGACCGGAGTACGGGGAAGACGATTGGAGCAGGATCTGAGTCACGCAGTCTCTACTACTTACAACCTCCATCCTCCACCATATGCGCTGCCACAGAGTCGCCTAGTCTTCTTCATCGTCGTTTTGGTCATCCGAGTTTGAACAAATTAAAGAAAATGGTCCCTCATCTCTCTAATTTACTGGCATTGGAGTGTGAGGCATGTCAGCTTGGAAAACATGTTTAGGCATCCTTTCCAAGCAAGGTTACAGGTCGTGCAGAGTCTCCTTTTAGTCTTGTTCATTCTGATGTTTGAAGTCCTAGTCGTACTTCTTATTTCTTAGGATATAGATATTTTGTTACTTTCATCGATGATTTCTCTCGTTGTACCTGGTTATTTTTAATGAAAGAACGTTCTGAGTTATTCACTATTTTTCAAAAAAATTTGTGCTGAAATACATAATCAATTTGGACAAACTATTCGTCTCTTACGCAGTGATAATGCCAAAGAATATTTTTCTGCCGCTTTTAATTCTTTCATGGCATCGCACGGTATAGTTCATCAATCGAGTTGTCCTCACACACCTCAACAAAATGGTGTGGCTGAGCGCAAACATCGCCATATCGTTGAAACAGCTCGTACTCTCATGTTACATTCTAATGTTCCTATGAAATTTTGGAGTGATGCTGTTCTCACTGCAGGTTATTTAATAAATCGAATGCCATCTTCTGTTCTCAATAACCAGGTTCTTCACTCTATTCTATATCCTCAGGCACCCCTTTATACTGTCCCCCCTCGTGTTTTTGGTTCCACATGTTTTGCCCACAATGTTGCTCCAGGTCTCGACAAACTTGCTACTCGCGCCATTAAGTGTATCTTTCTTGGTTATTCTCAGGTTCAAAAGGGGTACAGATGTTATTCTCCATCCACAAATCGTTCTTACATCTTCGCAGATGTTACCTTTTTCGAGGATACACCTTTCTTTGCCTCACAAGTCTTGTTGGAGTCTGTTTCTCAAGTCTTGCCTATTCCAGTCTTCGATTCTCCCGTTTTAAGTCCACCTGTCTTACATATACAAGAGGCTGCCCCTGTTGCTCCTAAATACCCCATGGAGCCATTTCGTCTCACTTATCACCGTCATCCTCATCCTACTACTCCAGCGGCTGCACCTGTTGTGGACACCAGTGACTCACCTCCTGCTCCTCCGTCTCCGTCGATTCCGGTCCAACCTGCGCCTGCCACTGACCTTCCCATTGCACTTCGCAAAGGTAATCATTCTTCTCGCAATCCTCATCCTATTTATAATTTTCTCAATTATCATCGTTTATCTTCCAACCATTATGCCTTTGTATCTGCTTTGTCGTCCATTTCTATTCCTAAAACTGTTCAGGAAGCACTATCCCATCCAGGATGGCGACAGACTATGATTGATGAGATGACAGCATTGGAATCTAACCACACTTGGGCTCTTGTTCCCTCTCCTCCAGGGAAGTCTACTATTGGTTGTCGTTGGGTTTTTACTCTCAAAGTTGGTCCCGATGGGACTGTGGATTGCTTGAAGGCTCGTCTTGTGGCCAAAGGATATACTCAGATTTATGGTCTTGACTATGGTGATACATTTTCTCTTGTTGCTAAAATGGCATCTGTTCGTCTCTTTTTATCCATGGCTGCTATCTCTTGCTAGCCTTTATATCAGCTGGACATTAAAAATGTCTTTTTACATGGTGAGTTGGAGGAGGAGATTTATATGGAGCAACCACCTAGGTTTATTGCTCAAGGGGAGTCAGGTCTTGTTTGCCAACTTCAGAAGTCATTGTATGGGTTGAAACAGTCACCTCAAGCTTGGTTTGGGAGGTTTAGTAAGGTCATACAGCAGTTTGGCATGATTCGTAGTGAGGTTGATCACTCTGTGTTCTATAAACATTCACCGTGTAAAAAGGTCATTTATCTTGTGGTCTATGTGGATGATATTATAATCACAGGTGATGATCATGAAGGCATCACTAGACTAAAGCAACATCTGTTTCAGCATTTCCAAACCAAAGATTTGGGCAGGTTGCGATACTTCCTTGGTATTGAGGTTGCTCAATCAAAAACAGGCATTTCCATTTGTCAAAGGAAGTATGCACTTGATATTTTGGAAGAGACTGGGATGTTAAATTGTAAGCCGGTGGATACTCCTATGGATCCGAATGTTAAGCTCATGCCAAATCAGGGGAAGCCGTACTCAGATCCAGGTAAATATCGAAGGTTGGTGGAAAGTTGAATTATCTCACTATGACCAGACCAGATATAGCCTTTGCTGTTAGTGTTGTGAGTCAATTTCTTAACTCTTCTTGTGACAGTCACTGGGATGCAGTGACTCGTATTTTGAGGTATATTAAAGGATCTCCAGGAAAGGGGCTAATATATGAGAACAGAGGTAACACAGACATTGTTGCCTATACAGATGCAGACTGGGCAGGATCTCCAAGTGATAAGAGGTCAACTTCTGGGTATTGTGTTTTCATTGGAGGTAATCTCATCTCTTGGAAGAGTAAGAAGCAGAGTGTAGTTGCAAGATCGAGTGCAGAAGCAGAATATAGGGCTATGGCTCTTACAACATGTGAACTTATATGGTTAAAACATCTACTTAAAGAGTTAAAGTTTTGCAAAATGGGTTCTATGCAGCTGATTTGTGATAATCAAGCAGCCTTACACATTGCTTTTAATCCTGTCTTTCATGAACGAACTAAGCATATAGAGATCGATTGTCATTTCATTCGAGACAAGATTCTTTCAAAGGAGATTAGTACTTCATTTGTCAATTCTAATGATCAACTTGCAGATGTTTTCACCAAGTCTCTACGGGGCTCACGAATAACTTACATATGTAACAAGCTGGGTGCTTATGACATCTATGCACCAGCTTGAGGGGGAGAGTTGATATTGTTTGATTTAGATTTGATATAGTCTGATATAGTTTGATATAGCTTGATATTGTTTGATATAGTTGTTAATAGTCAATCCCTAAAATCAAGGAATTTTGTATTTAATTGTAACTTATCATTCTTTAAATTGAGGAGGCTGAGAAGATTATTCTAAGTCATTCAGCTATCATAACTATTCTCAAAGAAAATCACATCCATGGAGTGGTAGAATTTTCTAGTGGTAGGGGAACAGCATTTCTAGCCTTTTTGATTTGGTGAGTATCCAAGAAATATGCATTTCACAGATTTAGGGTCTAATTTGCTGCGGTTAGGCTGGTGGTCATGGACAAAAGTAGTGCATCCAAAAACTTTCAGGGGTATGGATGTTAGGAAACGGATGTTTGGATAGATAGACAGCAAGGAAGAGCATGGGGTATTGAAGGCAAGAGCTTTGGAAGGCATTCTGTTGATTAGGTAGGCTGCAGAAAGGACAGCTTCACCCCAAAAATGGTTTGGTACATCTGTGGCTATCATGAGAGACCTAGTCACCTCCATTAGGTGCCCGTTTTTTTCTCTCAGCAATCCCATTTTGTTGAGGGGTATCTACACATGAACATTGATGGATAATTCCATTTTTCTGAAGATAGGACCCGAGAATGGTGTAGTAGTTTTTGCAGTATCTACACAGTAGTTATTCCATTTTGCAGTAGTTATTCCATTTGATGGGTATCTACACATTGCAGTAGTTTTTGCAGTTTCTCCATCTGCTCCTTGCTGAAAGAGCTTATTTCTGGTGCAATGGTCATCTTGACAGCTTCAGGTGTCCTGATGGTGGCTGTATTGCCACGATTTTCCCTTCCTCGGAATGGCTTCATATCTGCTGGTCTTCCATGGAGTACCCAGCAAATTTCCCTAGTGTGGCCTGTTTTTCTACAGTGATCACACCAAGGTCGTGATTTGTTTTTTTTATGGGGATTAGACTGGTTTGACTGATGTTCTCTTGCTGCCAGGGCTGAACTCTCATGGTTGAGGGATAATGTTGGGCCTCCCATCATAATTTTCCTTCTGCTTTCCTCCCTTCTTACCTCTGAGAACACTTCACGAACACTTAGCAGGGGTTTATTTCCAAGGATCCTCCCACGTACTTCATCAAGGTCCTTGTTAAGTCCGAGGAGGAATTTGTAGATCCGGTCTTTCTCCACAAGTTTCTTGTACTGTTTGCTGTCTTCAAGGCACTGTCACTCCACTTCCTCATAGATGTCAAGTTGCTGCCAACAGCGAGTGAGAGTGGTGAAGTATGTGGTGACAGTGGAGTCTCCTTGTCGCAGATCATGGAGGAGACTTTTGAATTCAAATATTGCCGAGGTATTATCCACATTTGAGTAGGTTTCTCTTGCTGCATCCCATATCTCCTTTGCAGTGCTGTAATACATGAAATTTTCTCCAGTTTCATTGATCACTGAGTTCAGCATCCACGACATCACTAGGCTGTTCTCAAGATTCCACTTCCGGTTGCTAGGATCATCTTTTTCCGGCTGTTTGGCATCATCGATGATGTATTCTTCCTTTCCCTTTCCTTGGAGGAAGATCTGGACAAAGCGCGCCCATTGGATATAGTTCTGACCATTGAGTTTGTGGCCAGTGATAGGGAGAATGGTACCTTTGGTCAGGCTGGTGGTGTTAGAGTTCCCAGCCTCTGATTTGAGTACCAGAGCGGTATCCCGTTCGTCAGCCATGGATGAATGGTGGCTTTGGATTCAAACGTGGTTCAGATCGTTCTCTGATACCATGTAAAAATCTGATTTCCACCGTGATACCGGCTTTGGATATCGTTCTCTGATCGTCCTCTGATTCAAACGTGATACCACCTTCTTTTTATTTCCTTTGGAATTGTCTACAATATATAAGGAGAAGGACAATAATTACATTCCTATAATTAAGGAACTAAAAAAAAAATAATTACAGTAACAAACAGATTTGATAGAGAATCAAATCTGTTTACAGTCAAAAGTGAACAGTGTTGTGCTGCGTAAACAGTGCCAAAACTAATTACAGTAACAAACAGATTTGATTCAAAAGTGAACAGTATTGTGCTGCGTGAACAGTGCCACAATCCCATAAATTGTGAGATTTGATCTTCCAACAGAAATTCCTATTAATCAGGAACCGATATCCAACATAGATATTAAGATTAGTAGGTGCTTTACCACCAAGGGTTTAGCTAAAAGCTTTATATACAACTTACATGAAACAGAATATTTTTCAGTTGCTTTCGAAATTCTGAAAACCTTTTACAAGTGTCCATCTCATAAAAGAATTTAGCATCTTCATAGCGAGCCCTGCAATTATAATCAATATGAGAAGTAACTGTGGAGGACCCATGAAGGAACAAACATGAGATGTGCATATGCTGCATTGTGTAAATTCTCTATTTTTACTCTTGAGAAGAAATTATTAAAGCAAAAGATAGCACTCTCCGTCCTCTTTTGATTTTTTTTTCCTCTCTCGATTGTGAAAGAGCGTTGGATCCAATGGGCACGAAGGTTGAGGCTATATCTCATTATCTGTAAAATTCGAGTCAAATAAAATGAAAGCTAATAAGGTTGTTTAAATTTTAAGGGATTACTCCAGCACCCATGTTTTTTCCCAGGCATTAGTACCCTGATGAGTTGTCAAATACTTTATTGGTTCATGTTCTCACAATAAATATTTGGAGTCTGTTAGAGATATATAACCATTCATAGGTCACCTAATGGCTTAAGCTTTTGGGATGGTTGGTCCTTCACATTGTATTAGAGCCTCTTTGACCAAGTGGTCAGAATTTTGATCATTGTCGCCCCCATTCTTCCAAATAAAGTTGAATTTAAGCACAACGTAGAGTGGCCCTATGCAATGACTACCGTTCAAGCCCAATCGGCTTTTGCATGAGGGAGCTTGTTAGAAAGATAAAACCATTCATGGGCCTTCATCTAATAGAGAGTTGGTCCTTGACAAAGACAACAAGTATAACCAACAACCAATAAATGTTTAACAACACATCAAGGGCACCTGTACCTGATAGAACCACAGATGCAAGGAGGACAAGATGGGGAATATTGAGAATGCTCATGCTAATAGGCTGCAGCATAACAGAAAGCGGGATTAATTGAGGGGAACATAGGATTAATCGTTGTAGTAACAGAAAGAGGGATTAATTGTGGGGAACATGACTAATTGTTGTAGTAACAGAAAGAGGGATTAATTGTGGGGAACATGGGATTAATTGCTGTAGTAACAGAAAATGGGATTAATTGTGGGAAATGTGGGATTAATTGCTGTGTGGGGGTATATCTGTGGGGAGGGAAACGTGAGCAGGTATGCAGACAATTGGGTTAGGCTTTTGGGAGGGACTGAGCACTCTTCATTTGCTCAGACTATCTGTCACTTTTGTCTTTCTGTTTTTCCTAGATAAATTCCTATAATTCCTGGGCTGGAATCACTCTGATATCAACCAGAGTGCATCAATAAATCAAGTTCTTCTCTTCATTCTTCTCTCCTAGTTTCACCAGTATCTATCAACTTGTATCAAAGCTCCCGATTCAGGGGGCTTCGGATGGTGACCACGTGAGCTATGGAATCCCACATTGAGACATTAGAGAGGAGTATGCAGCAGAAGCATGAAGCATTGGAGGGGTGGTTGGAGGAGATGATGTAACTGCTACAAGCCTGAAATAGGGAAGAGAAGAGGGGGACTCGCAATTTCGACAACGTTCCAATTTTCACGATTCCGGTGATAGAAGGGACAACAGGAGCCTTGGACAATTACAAAAAAAATTGGATTACAGAATGGAGCGGATCGAGAAGCTGCTGATTAGATTGGAGATGCAAGATCTCAATCATCGCAACAGATTGGAGATTCCGGTGTTTGACGGAGATGACGCTTATGGTTGGTTGATCAGTGTGGTGCAACACTTCGAAGCAAATGCAACTCTAGACTAGGAGAAACTACCAGCAATTGTGAGGGCCCTGAGAGGCCGAGATCTAATTTGGTACCAGTGGTGGGAGTGGCGCAATCTGAATGCCACTTGGTGGACCTTCTTGAAAGTGCTGGTCAAAAGATTCTAGCCAAAGTACGACCTGGATCAGCCGGTTTGGGTCTAGGACGAGGAATCGGAGCTGGAACCATATTCAAAGACAGAAACAAAGAATGACCCTATGTTGGAGAAGCTTGAGGTCAAGAATGTGGTAGAAGATGAAGGTGGTGATGCAGCAGTGGTTCCCCATTTCAAGAATTTAGATCTGGTTGAGATGATGGCAGAAGAGGAGGAACTCCAGAAAGAGCTCGTTACAGTGAAACGGGAACGACTGCAGTCATGGCCATGTCCTGGTGACAAAGTGAGGGTGGAGATGGAGGACGATTTATACACGATGGTCCAGCAGGGGCAGAAGTACCCCACAATGGCTAAAAAACTTTGGGCTTCGAGAAGTTCGGTCAACCCACTGCCACTGCCAAAACTGCTGAACTCGGGTTCTTCCATGGAGGCGGATGGTTCATTTACTGTGACTAAACTCCGGATATCGCACGTGCCGGCCAAGCCTCCACCGCCAGAACCACCGGACCCAGACCTTTGTAAGGCAACCGAAGGATCGTTCATGGTTGAGATGCTGGCAGAAATGGTTGTTGCACCACGATCTCCTACCAAAAGCATCGTGCTTGGAGTGGAAAGGGAAGGAGGGGCAGAATGGGAATTGCGTTCTTTTCTTAACCTAATTGGTCAAGCCCATTAGGTTAAGAAAATTGGAGACCATACCGTACCACAAGTTACATGGTTTAGGTATCTTAGATCTATCATACGAAATGACGGAGAGATAGAGGGAGATGTAAACCATAGGATTCAGGCTAGATGAATGAAATGGATGAGTGCTTCAGGAGTTATTTGTGATAGAAAAGTGTCTCTCAAGCTTAAGGATAAATTTTATCACATAGCTATAAGGCCCGCGATGTTGTGTGGTACTAAATGTTGAGCGGTAAAAAGCCAGCAAGAGCATAAGACCAGTGTCACGGAGATGAGAATGTTGTGATGGATGTATGACTATATAAGACAAGATAGGATTAGGAATGAAAGCATTAGAGGGAAAGTAGGGGTAGCAACTATTGTGAAAAAGATGAGAGAATCTCACCTTAGGTGGTTTGGACATGTAAGGAGAAGACCCTTAGAAGGCACTGTAAGGAGAGTAGATCAGGTGAAAGGTAGCCCAATAGTTAGAGGTAGAGGGAGATCAAGAAAGACTATAGGTGAAACGATTAAAAATGATTTAGTTTTGAATGACATTTCTGAAGACTTGGTTTAAGATAGGGCACAATAGCGTCGTTTGATCCATGTAGCCGACTCCACCTAGTGGGAAAAGACTTGGTTGTTGTTGCCATAATGGGTCAAGCCAAATTCACTGATAAGAGGAAGCGGGTGGGTCCAGAAAAAAGGAGAAACGTACTCAATGATATGTGGGCCATGACCCAATTCTACAATTGAAGCTGGAGAAAAGGAGTACTCTTTCAGCTATTGTTCGTATACTCCGATACATTAAAGGAGCACCAGGAAGAGGCTTACTATATGAAAATAAGGGGCAGATGGAAATTTGCGGTTATACAAATGCTGATTAGGTAGGCTCTCCCTCAGATAGACGCTCTACTTCAGAGTACCGCATTTTTTTTGGGGCAAATCTGATATCTTGGAAAAGTAAGAAGCAAACTGTAGTCACCAGGTCAAGTGCAGAAGCTGAATATCAAGCGATGGCCACTGCAACTTGTGAACTCATTTGGTTGAGACAGTTACTTAAAGGGTTGAAAATATGTCAACCACAACCAATGAAACTCGTATGCGATAATCATGTTGCACTACATATATCCTCAAATCCTGTCTTTCATGAGAGAACTAAGCATAGGGAGAAAATTCAGTATGGTGAAATTGCTACTACATTTGTGAATTTGGATGACCAGCTTGCAGACATTTTTACTAAGGCTCTTAGAGGTCCCTAGGTTAACTACATATGTAACAAGCTTGGTGCACATGATATATACGTACCAACTTGTGGGGGAGTGTTAGAATAGTTTAGAATATTTTAAATATAGCAATATATCATGTATATATGCTAGGATCAATTAGGATTATAGCATATCAGGTTTGTATCTCTGTTATTAATTGTAATTAATATTAACATCTATATATAGAGATCATGTGTGGACTGATTAGACACACAATTCAACAATAATACCTTTTTCTTCAAGTAACTACATCTAAAGAGACCCCACCCATTAAAACTATTACAATAGATTTTGGGCCATGGCCCAAAATAGATAATGATGCTCGGTTACAACCATTGCATTCCAGTATTGAACAAGAAACAATGTCATCTAAATACATCGAACTATCACTATGGCCATTTCGGGTTTGATCGAGGTACTAAAGAACTTGCTTTCTCCTTGGTATGGTGCACAAATGTTGAAGTACCTCTATCAGAAAATGATCCATTCAAGAACGTTGAGGTGAAGAAAATTGAGAAGTTGCTTGACATGTCAGCATCCATTTTGGAGAAATTCAAAGGTGTTATCGATATGACTTTGAGTACTGTCATAACTGCATTTGCCCTATTTAGTGAGTCAACTTTTGCTAGTATTGGTATTGTGATGGCCAACTTAGCTACCAGTTTACCCAACTGCATGTTGTCCTTCAACGAATCTTCTCCACCTTCAAGTTGGACTAAGTTCATTGGGTTTACAACCCATGCTGTGGTAGAGAGGAACTTGCAGACATATAATGACCCATTACAGAAATGGGCATACTCTCCATTACGAGTTCAGTTTGTTTAGGATAGCTCTACTGCAAAATGTTTGATAAACTATTGTTTGGGTCATGCCCCATTTCAATCCAACAATGGTAATTGTGATCACACAAGTTGTCGAAGTTTGTTACCAAATCTGTTGAGATCTTAATGATTTGATTCAGATTTGATTATTAGGAGATTCTGTTAGAATAAATCTAAATCATTCAGATTTAGATAGGTAGTTAGAATAAAATTTGATTTAATCAGATTTTAGATAGGAAATCTTTTTGTTTTTATTTTATTCCTTGTATAACAGATTTGGTTATCTTTTCTCAACCAAATTTGTCTATAAGTATTAAGTTTATGATTCAATAAAATTATCTAAGAATAAAAGTATTCTCTTATCAAAAACCTATATGGTATCAGAGCCTCCTGCTCTGGACCATCTTCCGCAATGGTGAAAACAGCGATGACCGGCGCAACACCTTCAACGACCTCCTCAGATTCATCAGGGAGTAACACGTCTATTCAACTAGGGTTGTCTACCGTCCATAAACTTAATGGAAAAAACTACCTTGAATGGGCTCAATCTGTGAAATTGATAATGGATGGTAAGGGGAAGTTGGGGCACCTGACTGGAGAAGCGGCATAACCTGGACCAAGTGATCTGTCTCTGAAAAAATGGACGTCTGAGAACTCTCTTATAATTGCTTGGCTGATTAATTCTATGGAGCCAGCAATTGGGAAACCTCATCTATTCCAACCGACGACAAAGGATGTATGGGAGGCTATCCGCGATTGTTATTCTGACCTTGAAAACCCCTCTCAAATTTTTAACTTGAATTGACTTGAAGACTCGTCTCTGGTAATCCAAAAAGGTGATCAAGATGTTACCAGTTACTACAATGTGATGGTGACTCTTTGGCAAGAATTGGATCAGTGCTATGATGATGACTAGGAAAACAACAATGACTCTGCTCGGTTCAAAAAAGGGAGGAAAATGATCGGGTCAATATGTTCCTTGCTGGTCTGAATCAGAGTTTGGATGAAGTACGTAGTCGAATTCTAGGTCGAAAACCCCTTCCCGCCATTCGTGGAGTTTTCTCAGAAATCAGACAAAAAGAATCTAGGAGAATGATTATGATGCACAACCCTGAAATCCTCAAAATTCAAGAAATTGAAGGTTCAGCTTTTGTGATTAAAGGAGAGGATTCAGAGGAAAAAAATAAACCATGGTGTGAACATTGTAGAAAACCATGGCATACAAAGGAGACTTGTTGGAAACTCCATGGCAAACCACCAAACTAGAAGAAAAAATCCAACAGAGAGACTCATGCTTTTCAGACCATCTCAGAGGACATTCAGGAGCCCCAAATTAATTCTGAGGCATCTCCATTTACAAAGGAACAATTAGAACACCTGTACAAATTGTTTTCTCCTAATATGTCAGTTAATCCATCTTGATCTTTGGCACAAAAGGGTATCTATCTCACTGCTGTTCTTTTTAGTACAAAATTGAATTCAAAAACTCCATGGATCATTGATTTTGGAGCAATTGATCATATGACAGATTGTTCCAAATTGTTTTCATCTTATAGTCCTTGTGCAGGCAATAGAAAAATAAAAATTGCTGATGGTTCTTTCTTTGCAATAGCTGGAATTGGCTCTGTTCCTCTTTCTCCTTCCTTAATTCTTCATGATGTTCATCATGTTCCTAACTTATCATGCAATCTATTGTCCATTAGTAAAATAACAATTGATCTTAAATGTCATGCTATTTTTTTATTCCTCATGTTATAAATTTCAGGAATTGAAATCAGGGAGGACGATTGGAAGTGCTAGGGAGATTGATGGACTCTATATCGTTGAAGATGAACCTTACTTGAGTAGACAATCTCGACAACGTACCTGTTTCAATTTTGTTTCTGTTTCTAGGGATAGTGAAATAATGTTGTGGCATTATAAGTTAGGCCACCCAAGTTTTCTTTATTTTAAACACTTGTTTCCTGAATTTTTCAAGAATAAAAATCCATCTCATTTTTCCTGCGACATTTGTCAGTTGTGTAAACATCATCGCACTTCTTATTTCGCTCAACCTTATAAAGCATCCAGTCCGTTTACCATAATCCATAGTGATGTTTGGGGACCTAGTCGTGATCCTACACCTTCAGGTAAACGTTGGTTTGTCACGTTTATTGATGATCATAATAGGCTGACTTGGGTATACTTGATGAAGGAAAAATCTGAAGTGGAAATAATTTTCAAAAATTTTTTTAAGATGGTGGAAACACAATTTCAGGAAAAAATTAAAATTTTCAGGAGTACTAATGGTAAAGAATACTTTAACCAACATTTGAGCAATTTTTTCATGGAAACAGGAATTGTTCATTAGAGTTCTTGTACTAATACTCCTCAACAAAATGGGGTGGCTGGGCGGAAAAATAAACACTTGTTAGAGGTAGCTCAAGCATTACTTTTTCAAAACAATGTACCTAAATATCTTTGGGGAGAGGCTTTCTTGACTGCAACCTATTTGATTAATAGAATGCCTAGTAAGGTTTTAAATTTTAAAACCCCTTTTGATGTGTTTCTACAATTTTTTCCAACAAATAGGCTTTCAACATTTTTACCCCTAAAAATATTTGGGTGCACGGTTTTTGTCCATATCAATGACCACAATCACAGTAAACTTGACCCTCAAGCAAAGAAATGTGTTTCTATTGGGTATGCTCCCAATCAAAAAAGATACAAGTGTTTTGATCTCATCTCCAAAAACACTTTTGTCATTATGGATGTCACCTTGTTTGAGTCAACACCTTATTTACTACTCATCTTTAGGGGAGGAGAAAAAATGAAGATTCAACACAATATTTTCAACTCAAAGAATCCACACCACTTAATACAAATGAGTTAAGTTTTTTAAATAATGAAGACACAGGTGGTTTAACTCTAATGCCGAGACATGAAAATTCAAATTCTGACCCCTATGAAACGGATGTAAATAAGACATGTACCATTGGCAGAGACTCCAAATTTTTTGACATTGTCTACTCAAGGAGGAAATTTTCTCAAAGAAATGAGCCCCATGATCCTATGTACTGCCATGAATCTTTGAACCCACTAGGTAACTTTTTTCCTGAGCCTGCACAAATTACTCAATCTATTTCTGGTCCTTCTTCTACAACTATTGAGTCAAATGAATCTAATCTTCCCATTGCCATTCGGAAAGGTGTAAGGTCATGCACCAAACATCCACTGTCTAACTTTGTGTCATATGAAAATCTATCACTTGTTTTTCGTGCTTTTACCTCACAATTGTCATGTATGGAGATTCCAAAAATGTACAGGATGCTCAAGATGTTCCCGAGTGGAAGGAGCCTGTCTTGGAAGAGATGAAAGCCCTTGAAACGAATCAGACATGGGAATTGGTGGATCTACCAAGAGGAAAGACAACAGTAGGATGCAAATGGGTGTTTACCATTAAATATAAGTCAGAAGGATCACTTGAGAGGTACAAAGCTCGATTGGTTGCCAAAGGTTTTACTCAAACCGATGGTATTGATTACTTAGAGACATTTGCACTTGTAGCAAAGTTGAACACTATTAGAGTACTTCTATCTCTTGCCACAAACCCGGACTGGCCTCTACAACAACCGATGGCTCAGGGGGTATGTGAAATGCTATGGTTGAAAAGGATTCTTGAAGAGTTGGTAATGCCTATCAACCTACCAACGAAGCTATACTGTGACAACAAGGTTGCCATAAGTATTGCTCAAAATCCGATGCAGCATGATCGTACTAAACATGTGGAAATTGATAGACACTTCATCAAATAAAAGATCGATGATGGAGCTATTTGTATGCCATTTGTTCCAACTACACAGCAACTAGCAGATATCCTCACCAAAGGGTTGTTCCGAACTAACATTGAACATCTTGTAAACAAGTTGGGATTGATAGATATCTATGCACCAACTTGAGGGGGGGTGACAGTTGTTACCAAATCTGTTGAGATATTAATGATCTGATTCAGATTTGATTATTAAGAGATTCTGTTAGAATAAATCTAAATCATTTAGATTTAGATAGGTAGTTAGAATAAAATCTGATTTAATCAGATTTTAGATAGCAAATCTTTCTGTTTTTATTTTATTCCTTATATAACAGATTTGGTTATATTTTCTCAACCAAATCTGTCTATAAGTATTCAGTTTATGATTCAATAAAATTATCTAAGAATAAAAGTATTCTCTTATCAAAAACCTATACAAGTGTTGCTCATATTGATAAGTTCACCACATGCACAATTCATTATGATGCTATTGTATGCATCTACTTGGTGGACAAAATTGAAGGCTGCATGACCTCACTAGAAGCTGGGGTCGAAATGTTCTTGTACTGGCAGGTGGTGAAAGTTAAGATTATCACAAGGAAGAATTATAATAAAGAGAAGACTGGATGGGAAATAAAAGGCAGAAAGAGTGGTCTGTTGCTGCAATTGCAAGACATTGAGATAGTCCATGATTTCTTCTTATTTGACCCAGGTGTAACAGATGTGGATTTGAGGTGGGATTGGTTAGAAGGGCTTAGGGAAATTAGATTTATCTTCATGAACAATTCTAATGAGTGGTTTTCAGTGGCAAAAACAGTGCCAGTAAGATACAATATAGTAACACCAGATCTTTCAACTGAGAAGGAGTTCTTTTGTTGGCTCAATGGAAATCCCAAGGCGGGACAGGGTGATGAAAGAGCTTTTTGTGGTTTTTATCCAAAGCACTTCAAAGCAAAGCCTGCTTATGTTCCAATTACAAAAATAGGTTACTGGCAGTTAGAAGTAGGAGATTTTCTCATTAGCAGTCTATCATTAGGTGTTGGTGATACTGGTTGTGCTACTATTTGGAATATAGGACCATCTTTGATTGCTGGCTCAACTCCTCTTGTGGCAAAGTCAACTATGCTATTGGAGTGGAAATGAAACCTCAAATTAGCTTCCTAAATGGCCGAATGTGTGGTACTAAGTTCCAAGGCAATGCAAATGGTTTATTGCAGGATCATGTGGTTTGCATTCAACCAATTTCTGAGGAGTTATTGAAGACAGTAGCTGCATATGGCAAGCAATGTGGGGTGGAAGTTAGCAATGCCAAAGTGGGTTCCAAGGAACGCAACTCTTCGCTTTCATGCTTCAAGCAATGGGATCCTAGAGGGAGTCCCTTGAGATGTTTTATTTCCCCGACCCTTCACCTTGTGGACAAGGTGAATCTTTTGGGGGGGGGGAGTATTAATAGAACCACGGATGCAAGGAGGACAGGATGGGGAATATTGAGAATGCACATGCTAATGGGCTGCAGCATAACAGAAAGTGGGATTCATTGAGGGGAACATGGGATTAATTGCTGTAGTAACAAAAAGTGGGATTAATTGTGGGGAACCATGAGATTAATTGCTGTAGTAACAGAAAGAGGGATTAATTGTGGGGAACATGGGATTAATTGCTGTAGTAACAGAAAGAGGGATTAATTGTGGGGAATGTGGGATTAATTGTTGTGTGGGGGTATAACTGTGGGGAGGGAAACGTGAGCAGGTAGGCAGACAATTGGGTTAGGGTTTTGGGAGGGACTGACCACTCTTGTTTGCTCAGACTATCTGTCACTTTTGTCTTTCTGTTTTCCTAGATAAATTCCTATAATTCCTAGGCTGAAATCACTCTGATATCAACGAGAGTGTATCAATAAATAAAGTTCTTCTCTTCATTTTTCTGTCCTAGTTTCACTAGTATCTATCAGTACCCAAGAAGAAAGCCTGGGTATCATAGCAACTCCCTTTCAAAAAACTATATATAACATGACAAGAAGTTGAGATAAGAATACCTGAGCACAGCCTCATTTCCTTTCCTCACTATTGTCTCATTGATTGCTCCATTCGCAACCTAAAGAAAATCCCATGTCCTAAAGAATAAAAAATCAAAACATGAAATTATTCTAGGAGACTAATTAATTGTAAAAACTTACAGCAATAAAATAAGGCAACAATCGTCCATCATCATCACATACAGCAAAATATTTCTGGTGCTTTTGCATAACCTGCAGGCATGGTGCACAGTGGTTAGCTGCTATTTTCAATATTCTTCAAAACTTGCAGGCTTTTATATATGTTTCAATTGGTAATGATCCAAGCAGTACAATCCAGAAGAAATTAGTTAAAAGATCCACAATTCTCACTAGTTTGGTTGAATTTTCATATTGGGGTTAATTAAACTGGAAGGATAAAAACTGTATATATTTCCTGATAAGTTTTGTACATCGTTTCTTACAATATATAAACTTCCTAATGAGTAACGTATAATAATTTACAATAATTAAAAAATAAATACACACAAAGACGGTTACAAAGGAGACGGTTACAACAATTAATATTTTCACAGGTAATTTGATAATTTTTATTACGGTCTTAACATAACGAATTTAGTTGTCTATGTTTGGCCTTTAGCTTGGTCGGCATTCCTTAAGTTACTATTGTTATTTAGGCTTTTACTTATGTTAACTAGAGGCTGGTTAACATTTGACTGGTCCTATATAAGTGACGTAAACAACTATCAGAATAACAGAACAGTGACAGAATAAACTATTTTAAGAGAAAACCCTAGTCATCAGGCATGTGAATGCATCTTTCTCTTGGGTGTTATGCATAAGTAGTAAGAACCCTAGGTGTGATGCCTAGGTTACTTCTCTTAATCTTGTATCCTAATTTTCTCAATTTAGCAACCACCCAGATATCGCATCAGTAAGGCTGTTGCCTTGTGACCTAGTGGTAAGACTCTGTTCATCTTGCCCTCCTCAGACCCCACAACGGTGGCCTCATGCACTAGGCCACCATATCAACAACCCAGATCTGATTTCCTTGACAGAAAGCATTAAACCTTCACCCATCAAATCCCTAATTATTCCTTGCATGAATTTGCCTCAAATCCCATGAAACCCAACTCATAATCTTGCAGGTGCTGTTCACAGCACCCTAACAGACACCGGTTTACCCTTTATCTATCATCCTTTTGTTTGCAAATCAGCCCTCCCCTACATATACCATATGAGCCTTCAACTCCCCTAATATCTAATCTTACTTATCCCAATGAATTCTCATCCTTTTGTTTGCAAACTCAGCTCAGCCACCATCCTGGATGAGATAAGGTTTCTTTTTCTCATTTGTTTCAAAGTTAGGTCCATTTCCCCAGAATTATTGATGTTACAGATTTAGAAGCAAAATCCTCTGGGAGTTCCTCCAGTCCAATATTTTTAAGTAATTATCAATATTGTTATTGTCGCTGCCTTTTTTTTTTGGTAAATTATTGTCGCTGTTTTTGTGGTAAAAGAAAAAGTGATTCATTTGTGCAATCATATTATCTCCTAGAGCTATATTATTGAATATCAACTATGAAAACTATAGAATTAGAGAGAATTGGAGGAATTGTGTGTCAATTCACACATAAATATATTGATATTTGTTGAAAGAGAGAAAAGAGAGAGACATATGAAGAAAACCGTGTGTCTAAACAACACAAAGGAGGCTAAATTATATAGACCTATTACAATAAATACAAAGATTCTAATTACCATAAATACATGATTTGATTATGATTTGGTTAGCCTATACAATGAATCTAAACATAGTTTTCAACATTCCCCCGGAGCATATAGGTCTATTGATTATAATCATAATAAGCGGACGGTGTAGACAGTGGAGTTCTACTCATTGTATCTATGTATTCATTGTATTTACACTTCTAGGACTTAGCATAGATAATTAATGTTCTATCTTGTAATCAAGTGTATATATATTGTAGTCTCATATTGCAATATTAATACAGCGAGAAATATTCATATTTAACTTCAAGTAAGTCATATGCATCAAGTTTGTTACAAATATAGTTTATCTGAGGACCT
Organism: Ormosia semicastrata; assembly: GCA_029884595.1. Lineage (NCBI taxonomy): Eukaryota > Viridiplantae > Streptophyta > Magnoliopsida > Fabales > Fabaceae > Ormosia > Ormosia semicastrata. Next base: position 74,332,489 of record JAQQTO010000060.1, read on the forward strand.
CTCAAAGACTTAGTGAAAACATTCGCCAGTTGATCATTTGAATTGACGAAACTAATGGTGATGTCTCCAGATAGGATCTTTTCTCTAATAAAATGACAGTCTATCTCAATATGTTTGGTCTTCTCATGAAACACTAGTTAGAGGCGATATGTAATGTAGCTTGATTATCACAGATGAGTGTCATTTGCATAATATCCCTAAATCGAGGCTCTTTAAGTAGTTGTTTTAACCAAATGAGTTCACAAGTAGCTGAGGCCATGGCTCAATATTCTGCTTCGGCACTTAATCTTGCAACCACATTTTGTTTCTTATTCTTCCAGGACATCAGATTACCCCCGATGAATACACAATACCCAGAAGTGGATCTTCTATCAAGAGGAGAACCTACCCAATCAACATCTGACTATCCAACAATTTGAGTGCGACCCTTATCTTCATAGACAAAGCCTCTTCCAGGAGCTCCTTTAATATACTTTAGGATGTGAATCCCTGCATCCCAATGTGCATCACAAGGTGAATTTAGAAACTGAATTACCACACAAACCGCAAAGGAGATGTCAGGACGGGTAATAGTGAGGTAGTTTAGTTTTCTAACTAATCTTCTATATCTTCCTGGATGGCTCCCCCTGATTTGTTAGAAGTTTAGCATTCGGTTCCATATGAGTGTCAACAAGCTTTGCATTCAACAGACCTATTTCCTCAAGAATGTCCATGGCATACTTCTTTTGTGAATTACTATACCGTCATTGGATTATGCCACCTCTATTCCCAAGAAGTATCGAAGTTTGCCAAGATCTTTGGTCTAAAAGTGATGACCAAGATATTGTTTTACCTGAATTATGCCATGGTGATTACTGCCAGGGATAACAATGTCGTCGACACACACAATCAAATAAATACACCCTTGAGCTGAATGGCGATAGAAGACAGAGTGATCAACCTCATTGAGTGTCATACCGAATTCTTGAACTACAGTACTCAATCGACCAAACCAAACCCTAGGAGACTGTTTAAGGTCATACAAAGATTTGTGAAGACGACAAACTAGTCCAAAAGACTCCCCCTGAGCAACAAACCCCGCTGGTTACTCCATGTAAACCTCTTCTGCTAGACAACCACGGAGAAAAGCATTCTTGATGTCCAATTGATGAAGGGGCCAGTGGCGAATAGCAGCCACTGATAGAAAAAGTCGAACCGAAGACATCTTCGCCACAGGTGAGAAAGTGTCCCCATAATCCAAGCCAAAAATCTAGGTATACCTTTTTGCCACCAGACAAGCCTTGAGGCGATCAATCTTGCCATCAGGGCCAACCTTGACTGTATAAATCCACCGACAGCCTACAACAGACTTCTCGAGATGAAGAGGAACAAGTTCCCAAGTACCACTGCTCTGAAGGGCACACATCTCATCGATCATAACTTGTCTCCACCCAGGATGAGATAAAGTGTCACCTAGAGAGTTAGGAATAGACACAAAAGACAAGAAAGAAAGACAAGCATAATGCGAAGAAGATAGGCCATGATAACTCAAATTAACAAAGTGAGGAGAAGGGTTACGAGTAGATCGTATACCTTTTCGGAGAGCAATGGGAAGGTCAGGTTCAGGAGGCAGTGCAGGAGCTGGTAATGGAATTGGCGCCGGAGGAAAGTCCACATTAACCTCTGCAACTTCTAGTGGAGGTAGGGTGGTGGAGGTTGCTGTGGCCGGCGATGATAGACCTAGAAGGGGCGAATAGTAGTGGTGCGTATCACGACATAGGGGGTCGGAGGTGTATCTGACTCAACAGTGATAAGAGGAAGAGGGACGGGTAAGACCTCAGAGATAGACTCAAGAGTCAATGAGGGAGACTGGAAGAAGGGAACAAACTCAAAGAAGGTAACATCGACTGAGACGAGGTAACGTCGGAGATCAGGGAAAAAACAACGGTAACCCTTTTGGGATCGAGTTTAACCAAGAAAAACACACCTAATAGATTGGGCGAAAAGTTTATCAAGACTAGGAGTGAGATTATGAACAAAACAAGTAGACCCAAATATAAGAGGTGGCAGGGAATGCAGAGGTTGATGGGGATATAAGATAGAGTAAGGACCATGGTGATCAAGCACATAGGAGGGCATGTGGTTAATCAGATAACAGGTAGTAAAAACTGCATTGCCCTAGAAGCGGAAAGGAACATTACCATGAAGTAAAAGGGTCTGAGTTTTTTCTATGAGATGTCTGTTTTTACGTTCAATGACCCCATTTTGTTGAGGGGTATGGGCACAAGAAGTTTGTTGAAGAATGCCATGAGAAGCCATAAAGTATTGAAATGGTTGAGACAAATACTCTTGGGTATTATCACCATGCAAATTACATATAGGAACACCAAATTTGAGTTTTAATTTCATAAAAGTTCTGAAATATGGAAAACAACTCAGACCGATTTTGCATAAAAAATAACTAAGTGCAGCGAGAGAAATCATCAATGAAAGTGACAAAATATCTGGACCCTAGAGTAGAAACAGTACGACTGAGACCCCAAACATCAGAATGTACTAAAGCAAAAGGAAATGACGCTCGACTGCTGACTTTACCAGGAGACGGAATACGAGTGTGTTTTCCTAGTTGACATGACTCACAAGGGAGACTCGACAACTTAGAGAGGCGGGGAACCAATTTTTGTAGTTTAGGAAGGCTAGGATGACCCAACTGTGCATGGATGATGAGAAGGGAATCCTTGACAGCGCAAACATGAGAGGGATTGGAGAGCTGGTAGAGGCCATGGGACTCATCCGATGCCAAGTATTTGACCCGAACTCCGGTCCTGCAGAATCACAGAGTCTTTAGTAAAGGTAATCGTACAATCAAGAGACCGAGTTAAACGACTAATGGAAAGCAAATTAAGAGGAGACCCAAAAACATAAAGGGCAGAGTTTATTAATAGGAAGAGAGGGGATGGATAGTGTCGATCCCTTGGGATTGAGACTTGGAACCATTTGCTAAAGTGACAGTAGGCAAATAACCATTGTAAAAAAGGTTTGAGAAAATAGTCTTATTACCAGAAATGTAGTCAGTCGCACCAGAATCAAGAACCCAAGTACCAATGGATGGGGAACGAGAGAGACAAGCAAATGAAGTACCAATATTTACAACAGAGGCAGTAGAAATAAAGGTCTAACGTTGCTCAAACTACTTCAGAAAATTGGCATAGGCAATCATTGGAGCAGAGGAACCAGAGGACTTACGTTATGCAAACCACTATAAAAAATCTGCATACTCAACCTTCGGGGTGTCCTTAGAGCTATCTGAGGAGGCAGAACTAGCCATGGATCAGTAAACAACAACCAAACAATACCTGAATGCACCGATTCAAACGGGAGTCGCAACAAATGGTCACGAACACAAAAAGCGAGAGTAGATCCAGAAAGAGGAGAGAAGGGCGAGCACGGTGCTGCAAACGGCTGCCGAAGGTGGTGGCCAACGCGCCATCAAGTGCCAGCGAAAGAGCAGCGCGCGTTACTGTGCGCGGGTACTGTTGACGGTCAGTGTGGGCGCGTCATGGGGTACTAGGGCCGGGCTTCTGGGGTCTAGCCAACAGGCAAAGGCGATTCTGGTGGTGGGGTCGTTCGCAAGAAAGGTCACCAGAAAAATCGTTGGTCACTGGAAAAGTCACCAGAAAACTCGGACTGCGGCGACAAACAACATTGGACAACGACGGGTAGCGGCGGACAACAACAAAGGAGATGAGTCTGCTGGAAAGAGGACACAACAAGAGGAGAAAGGCCGGCAAATCGAAGTGGAAACACGGTTTAGCTGGAAAAAAATTTCACCGGAGAGCAATGGGCTCACCAGGAGTTCACACTGTATTAGCGGCAACCTTTTTATCATACCCTGGTGGCACTTGCATGTAAATTTCTTCCTCAAGTTCCCCATGTAAGAAGGCATTCTTCACATCAAATTGCTGCAATTCCCAACCATAATTATGTAAAATTGAGTTAGAAGCAATATGTAAAGCAGCTTGGTTGTCACAAATCAGTTTCATTTCCTTGACATCTCCCATTTTTAGCCACGTAAGTTCACAAGTTGTTGCTGTATTAGCGCAATACTCAGCCTCTGCATTGGATCTAGCAACTATGTTCTGCTTTTTACTCTGCCATGAGATTAAGTTACCTACACCGGCTGCAACTTTTCCGGCGACACCATCCATCGCTGGCGACTCCAAATCTGAGGCAGAACTCGCTGACTGGCCCCTTCACCACCAACCCACCACCTCCTGCCGCTGCACGTGTTCAACTCTCTACGCGTGTCTCCACGTGCCGGCGCTTGTGAGCGTGTGGCCCACTTTCTGACCACCAAACTTCGCTAGCAACACCTCCGGCCACCCTCCAATCCTTTTTCAACCTTGGCTCCTACTTCCGAGAACCAAAAACTTGAGTCCTAACCCTCTTTATCCACTACCCACTATTCCATCCTAATGTTTCTAGACCAGAACACCTGCACACCTTTTGCCTAGCAACCTGACACCTTCCTAAGTCCTATTTTTTACCCATACAAGCATGTCAACCTCTGACTCACCATCTGCCATCAGCTTCACCACTGTCCGGTTGATCCCAGGTGACAAATTGGTGAAGGCAGCCAATTACACATCTTGGGCTGCTGCTATGGAGTTATGGTTTGAATGACAAGGCCGTCGTGAACACCAAGTCAAACAAGCCAAGGACATTCCCGACAAGGACCAGGCCAAGTGGAAACAAATTGATGCTTCTCTTTGTAGTGTGTTGTGGTTCTCCATTGATGCCAAGCTTCAACTTCAATACCATGTTTTTCGGACATGCTATGATGTGTGGGCCAAGGCTAAGAAACTGTACTCTAATAATTTCAACCATCTCTACAACATTTTTTCTAACCTGATCGCCATTAAGAAACAAGACATGGACATGGAGACCTATCTGAGTAAGCTTGATACTTTGATTGCTAAGTTTGATGCACTTATTCCCTTCGCTAATAATGCAAACAAACATGCCGAACAACGTGGAACATTCTTCATGGCCCTTGCCCTTACTAGTTTGCCACCCGAGCTTGACACAGTCTGCAATCAAATACTCTCAAGCCTTACTGTTCCTTCATATGATACAGTCTCAGAACAACTATTGCGTCTTTCCACTCCAACAATTGTCGTTCCATCCCCTGCACCTACTGAATCATCTGCACTGGTTTCCCAATCTAGCAACTGGGAAGGACGAGGAGGAGGTCGTGGTGGTACTCATAGTCGTCCTCGTCCTCGTTCATCAACGCTTGGGACATCCTAGCCTACAAAAATTACATGTTATGGTACTTAGTCTTTCTAAAATGTCAACACTAGAGTGTTAGTCCAATCAATTGGGACCAATCAACTGGGAAAGCATGCCCGCAGTTCATTTCCTAAAAGAGTCAATAAACAAGCTAAAGCTCCTTTTCCTTTAATCCATTCAAATATTTGGGGTCCTAGTCGTGTTGCTTCTACATTGAGTTATCAATATTTTGTTACTTTTATTGACAATTTTTCCCCATTGTATTTGGTTATTTCTAATGAAAAATCACCTTGATACCATATAGAATTACAGAGAATTGGATTCACACACAAACACTAATTCCTATGAAGTGATGATTACAATATCTAATAATCATCACTTATGAGTCAGCTATGAAACATGTGAAACATGTGAAGCATGTGAAACATGACTTAATTCTAACAGAAACAAACTTATAAATAATGAGAGGCAGTTGCACAATTTAGGTATTACAATAAACAATGTTCAAAGAGTAAAGTTTGGATACTGCTACATCAGTCCTAAAATTAAACAGAAATAAGATGGCAGATATCATCCATTTGAACTAATTCATGTAGACATGCCCCTGTAGACAGCCTTTGAAATGAAATTACCATTTGAACCAGTTTAATGATCAACAGAGAAACAGATACCGAACAAAATTGACAAAGCAAAATTGAAGTGCTCACCATAGTCAAAAGATCTTTCGGAAGGTCTAAGAAGGTTTCTTTAAACTTTCCAAGCACTGGAATAGGTGCCTCAACAAGATTTACAACCTAAAATTAAATGCAAATTGAAATTCTTAGAAATGCATATATGTGACAATATTGAGCAAAGGGAACACAAATCGTACCTCGTCAAGCAAACCTTTTGGAATAAGAATTTGGCCATTTACACTTTCTGCTAATGCATTAGATTGCTCAAAAATAATTTTCTTACGATCCTGCCAAATGTACCAATCAAATTATATATGTATATATATGTAATTATGTACGTATGTGTTATATTAGCAACTTATCTACTCATACCTCAACTGCAACATTGATTCCTGCATTTTTCATTGCAACTGAATAAGATTCTGCACTCTCTACCTGCAAATTAAGTATAGCAGTTTTTTTTTTTTTTGATAAAAGAATAAATTCATTAAGACAAAGAGAAGATGATTGCAAAGAGTTAGGAGGATAAGAGATCCTTCTTAAAAAATAAAAAAAGAAAAAAGAAAGAAAACAATACAGAAGAAGAAAAAAAAGTATGGCAGTTGTTTTATAAAAGGCAATAATTACTTGAGCCATGTTTCATGCATATACTAGGCAGGATCATATATCAGCATAAGAAATTTTCATGGATTCAAATTGAAGTTGAAGCTTGGCATCAATGGAGAACCACAACACACTACAAAGAGAAGCATCAATTTGTTTCCACTTGGCCTAGTCCTTGTTGGGAATGTCCTTGGCTTGTTTGACTAGGTGTTCTTGATGGCCTTGTCCTTCAAACCATAACTCCACAGAAGTAGCCCAAGATGTGTAATTGGCTGCCCACACCAATTTGTCACATAGGATGAACGGGACACTGGTGAAGCTGACGGCAGAAGGTGAGTCAGAGGTAGACATGCTTGAATGGGTGAAAAATAGGACTTAGGAAGTTCTCAGGTTGCTGAGCAAAAGGTGTGCAAATGTTTTGGTGTAGAAACAGTAAGAAAGAGTAGTGGGCAGCGGGTAGAGAGGGTTAGGACTCAAGTTTCTAGATCTCGGAAGTAGAAGCCCAGGTCGAAAAAGGATTGGAGGGTGGCAGCAGGTGTTGCCGGTGAAGTTTGGTGGTCAGAAAGTCGGCCACACGCTCACACGCGCCGATGCGTGGAGAGACCCGCAGAGATTTGAATGCGTGCGCGCGGGTGCGAGGCGGAGGAAGGTGGTCGGTCGGCAGTGAAAGGGCAGATCAATGGGTTCTGCCTCCGATCCAGGGTCACTGGCAATGGATTGCGTCGCTGGAAAAGTTGCAATCAGTGGAGGCACAACTTTTTGGAAGGTAAAAAGCATCATAAACCACTGGTGTGATGCACAGGGGTTTGAGGATCTTATCCTACTACTGATACTGTTGGAATTAAAAGATAGTGTATGGGTAGTTGTACCAATAAATCATAGTTATTGATGTATCTCGTAAGTCACATATTCATGTATCTAGTTAATCTCATGCATGTACTTAGGAACTAGAACTTCATTAATATTCTTGTAAATTACACATTGTATTTACTCCCTAAATGTATATAAATATAGATCAGCTGAGTGGGTTAAACACTCAAGCATTTCACAAATAATTGTCTAAGTTATCTCGAGTCTTTCAATATGGTATCAAGAGCAGGTTAAGTCCTGCGGTTCTGCTTCTGTTTTATCATAAAAGGCTTTCTGCCATCTGGTCCAGCAGAAACCTCCAAACCGTAAGTCCTCTTCTCTGTCCTTGTTAGGAAGTCACCACTACCGACCAACCCACTGTCCACCGCCGCCGGATATCAAGACAGAAGCCTCCGATCGGCCAGCCACCAAAGACCCGTCGCCGGAAAACGAGCCACGCGCCTCCACGCGCACTTCCCATCTCGGCGCGTGTAGTTCACGCGCCGCCTTCCTGACACCGGAAAATCGCCGCGATTGCTCGGGACGGTCGCAGGTGTTTCCTCTTCTCATCTACGACACCAAAAACGTTTTTGTTCGACTATTCCAAGAGTGGGTCTCTCGTCCTTGGGTCTCCCTTATGTACCTATCCTGTGATCGTTGTCTTTTACTCTCCAAAGTTTGAACTGGTTGCTGTACCTGTTAAGATGGCTGATTCTCGGAAAAATGATGGTCCAGCCTTCTCTATTTCTGGAACTCCAACTATTACTTCGGAGAAATTGAATGGTAAAAATTACTTAGCATGGTCTGCCTCCGTGGAACTTTGGTTCCTTGGTCAAGGATACCATGAGCATCTGGAAAAATCTTCGGAGAAAGTTTCAGAAGACAAACAAGATCAATGGAAAAAACTTGATTATCAACTTTGTGCTCTTTTATGGCAATCTGTTGAGCCAACCATCTTGACAAATTTTAGAGCCTTCAAAACTTGTCATTCTTTCTGGGAGAAGGCTAAAAGTGTATTTGCTAATGACATTCAACAATTGTATGATCTTTGCACAAAAATTGGCCACTCTCAAACAACTGATCATGATATGGTTGCCTATGTCTAGAAAGCCCAATCTGCGGTGGAGGAGTTAACCGATAAACTCGAAGATATAAAGAAGAAACTTGATAACTCTGTATATGGTGTTGGTTCTACGAGGAATGCATCCAGATTTTGATCATGTTCGTGATCAAGTCTTAACGGCCAAGAAGTTCCTTCATTAGAAAATCTAATTTCTCGACTCCTTCGGATCCCCTCATCAAAAACAGAAGGAAATTCGGTTGACAGGATTGAAACTTCTGCCATGGTTTTCAATCGAGGAGGACGAGGTGGTCGTGGAAACCGAGGAGGACGAGGTGGAAGAGGAGGTCGCCCTCAATGTTCTTATTGCAAAAAAGAATGGGCCACACACAAGACACTTGCTACTCTATTCATGGATTCCCTGGAAAATGTGAATATTTCTAAGTCCGAAACATCGGAGATAAAATTTTCTAAGCCGATTATCAAGAGTACCTTGCCTAAAAGCGCCAAGGAATCTCAAACCTCATCTGCTATAGGTGCTCATAACTCTATTGCTTGCATTTCCTGCGGTAATGATCAAAGTCCATGGATAATTGATTCAGGTGCCTCTGATCACATTGCTGGTAATGGTTCTTTATTCTCATCCATCTCTTCTCCTAAAATTCCTCATTTCATTACTCTCGCTGATGGTTCTAGAGTCGCAGCAACAGGAATTGGTCATGTATCACCCACTTCTTCTTTGTCTTTAAATTCTGTTTTGTTCATACCTGGATGTCCTTTCAATTTAATATCTCTTAGCAAGCTCACTCGTTCACATAACTGTTTAGTAACATTCGATACTAACTCCTTTGTCATACAGGAACGTGGTACGGGTCGAACGATTGGCGTAGGGCATGAATCTCATGGTCTTTACTACCTCAAGCCTAATCCTTCTTTGATTTGCAGTGCTGCCGCATCACCAAAACTCCTTCATGAACGTCTGGGACACCCACATTTGTCAAAGTTAAAAATAATGGTTCCGAGTCTTGAAAAAATAAAATCCCTCACTTGTGAGTCATGTCAACTAGGAAAACATGTTCGTTCTTCTTTTAGGAATGTTAAAAGTCGTGTGGATTCCCTCTTTTCAGTTATTCATTCTGATATATGGGGTCCTAGTCGTGTTTCGTCTATGGGTTATAGATATTTTGTTACCTTCATTGATGAATTTTCTCGATGTACTTGGATTTTCTTAATGAAAGAACGATCTGAAATTTTGTCCATTCTCACTTCTTTTGTTAATGAAATTAAAACTCAATTTGGTAGGACAATTAAGATCCTTAGAAGTGATAATGCAAAAGAATATTTCTCTTCGCTATGTCTTCTTTTTTGTCATCACAGGGCATTCTCCATCAATCCTCTTGTCCTCATACCCCTCAACAGAATGGCATTGCTGAAAGAAAGAATAGACATCTTGTTGAGACTGCTCGGACATTATTACTCCATGCAAATGTACCTGTCCGACATTGGGGTGATGCAGTTTTGACAGCTTGTTTTTTGATAAATAGGATGCCTTCTTCCTCTATCGACAATAAAATACCACATTCCATTTTGTTTCCTAAAGAACCATTATTTCATGTTACTCCACGTATTTTTGGATGCACTTGTTTTGTTCATGACTTGTCTCCAAGTCTTGATAAGCTTTCTGCTCGAGCCATCAAATGTGTTTTCCTTGGATATTCCAGATTACAGAAAGGTTACCGATGCTACTCTCCTGTTCATAATCGTTATTATATCTCCGCAGATGTAACATTTTTTGAAGACAAATCATATTTCTCACCCTCCATAGTTGAGTCTAATACTCTACAGGAAGTTTTTCCTATTCCCTATCTTGGTCCATCACCTTCTTTGCAGGAATCAGAGTCAACGGTTGATGCTACTATAGATTTTCTTGATAATCCTCCACCTGAGCAACCTCAAAGATCACCCATCGTATACGGGCGTCGTCCACGAATTCCCAATATAGAACTTGAAGGTAATGAACGACCAGCTGATTCATGTCCTACTCTAGCAGACAACCCGACTGCGGACCTACTTGAAGAAAATCTTGGCTTACCCATTGCTCTTAGGAAAGGTACTCGGTCCACACGTAATCCTCATCCTATTTATAACTTCTTAAGTTATCATCGTCTCTCTCCTTCTTATCATTCTTTTGTGTCTTCTTTATCTTGTTTCTCTTCCTAAAAATCTTTGTGAAGCACTTGATCATCCGGGATGGCGACAAGCCATGATTGATGAAATGCGTGCTTTAGAGCATAATGGTACTTGGGAGTTAGTTCCCCCTTCCTCCGGGAAAGACACCTGTTTGTTCGGTGGATATATGCTATAAAAGTTGGGGCCAATGGACAAATTGATCGTCTCAAAGCTCGATTGGTAGCCAAAGGTTTTACCCAGATTTATGGTCTTGATTATGGAGACACTTTCTCCCCTGTAGCCAAAATTACTTCTGTTCGACTATTTGTTGCCATTGCTGCCATTCGTCACTGGCCACTGTATCAGTTGGATATTAAAAATGCATTCTTACATGGAGAATTAGAAGAGGAGATTTATATGGAGCAACCACCTGGGTTTGTTGCTAAGGGGGAGTCTAGCTTGGTTTGCAAATTGCGTCGGTCTCTTTATGGACTCAAACAATCCCCACGAGCTTGGTTTGGAAAATTCAGCTCAGTTGTTCAGGCTTTTGGAATGAAACGAAGTGAAGCAGACCATTCAGTCTTTTATTGCCATACCTCTCCAAATAGGTGTGTTTACCTGGTGGTCTATGTAGATGATATAGTCATCACGGGAAATGACCAGAAAAAAATTGCTCAGCTGAAGGAATATTTATTTAGTCACTTTCAGACTAAGGATCTGGGAAAGCTGAAATATTTTCTTGGAATTGAAGTTGCTCAGTCAGAAGATGGGATTATCATCTCACAGAGGAAGTATGCGTTAGACATACTTAAAGAAACTGGTATGGCATTGTAGACCGAGTTGATAGTCCCATGGATCCGAATCGAAATTGCTACCCAACCAGGGGGAGCCTTATTCTGATCCTGAAAGATATCGAAGATTGGTTGGGAAGCTCATCTACCTCACTATTACAAGGCCAGATATTTCCTTTGCAGTTGGAGTAGTGAGTCAATTCATGCAATCTCCTCATAATAATCATTGGGATGCAGTAATTCGGATCCTGAGATACATTAAAAAGGCCCCAGGACAAGGACTTCTCTATGAAGATAAAGGAAGCACTCAAATAGTTGGATTTTGTGATGCAGATTGGGCAGGATCTCCCATTGATAGGCGTTCCACTTCAGGGTATTGTGTGTCTATTGGAGGAAATCTTGTCTCGTGGAAGAGTAAGAAGCAAAATGTTGTTGCAAGGTCTAGTGCGGTAGAAATCTGAATATAGAGCTATGGCTGTAGCCACATGTGAGCTCATCTGGATTAAACAACTTCTTCAAGAATTGAAGTTTGGAGATACTCAGCAAATGAAGCTATGTTGTGATAACCAAGCAGCCCTTCATATAGCCTCCAATCCAGTATTCCATGAGAGAACTAAACATATCGAGATTGATTGTCATTTTGTCCAGGAGAAAGTCCTTTCTAAAGAAGTTATCACCGAATCTGTTAGTTCTAATGATCAACTAGCGACATTTTTACAAAATCCTTAAGGGGACTAAGGATTCAGAATATTTGTTCCAAGCTTGGAGCATTTGACTTATATGCTCCAACTTGAGGGGAGTGTTGGAATTAAAAGATAGTGTATGGGTAGTTGTACCAATAAATCATAGTTATTGATGTATCTCGTAAGTCACATATTCATGTATCTAGTTAATCTCATGCATGTACTTAGGAACTAGAACTTCATTAATATTCTTGTAAATTACACATTGTATTTACTCCCTAAATGTATATAAATATAGATCAGCTGAGTGGGTTAAACTCTCAAGCATTTCACAAATAATTGTCTAAGTTATCTCGAGTCTTTCAATAGATACCATATAGAATTAGAGAGAATTAGAGGAATTGGGTGTCAATTCACACACAAGTATATTGGTATTTATATACAAAAGTGGTATATTGAATAAGTAAATACATTGAATAAGTAAACACTAATTCCTATAAAGTGATGATTACAATATCTAGTAATCATCACTTATGAGTCAGCGAAACATGGCTTAATTCTAACAATTACAATAACTATATAATTCAGCCACTGTTGTGTAATTCAAACACACGATTTTCTTCATATGTCTTTCTTTTCACTCTTTCAACATAGTATCTAGAGTCTAAAGAGAGGCAACCCTAGAACCATACATGTCCAGTGAGCCCACTGCTCTCCGATAAAAAAATTTTCTGGCCAACCGTGTTTCCACCCCGGTTTGTCGGTAAACCCCGTCTCCTTGTCGTGTACTCTCTCCTCTAGTTTCTTCCCTTCGCTGCTACCATCCACCGTCAATTTTTCCGGCCAGCGACCTCACCAATCGCATCACCCGCCTGAGTTAGGCCAACCACCTAAGGGGCAACTCCAGTGACTGTCCAACCCGCTCCCATGAGCGCCCTCTTATCTCTGCGCGTAGACCCAAGCGCCACCCCATCCTCCGGCGAGTCCAGCCACCTTTCCAACAACCGCTGGTCTGGTTCAACTCGCCCCGACCTCCCCAACACAGATCTGAGCTCTCCTCCATCAACCGACCTCTACATGGCATTGTACACTTGCACAGAGCCATTTAGGTACCTGTGGTTTTGGTTTTTACCCTCTTGTGTTCTGACCCATGGCAAGTTCTACTTCCTCAGTTGGCTCTAAAGACCTCTCTAAGGCTGAGCCTCTTGTTTTCACCAGTTACGTCAGTGCCCTTCTCTCCGCAGACAAATTGGATGCCAGTAACTATGATACTTAGGCTTCAGACATCAAATTGTGGCTCAACAACCAAGGCTATGAAGAGCACCTCACCACGAAGCTTGAGGCTGACAAATCAAGGTGGAAAAAGATTGATGCTCAGTTATGCAGTGTCATCAAATCCACTATTCATTCTTCCCTCAAGCAAATCTTCCGCGCTCATATTACCTATGAGTCTATTTGGGAGTAGGCCAAGGTTCTTTACACTAATGACACTCAATGGCTATATAGGGTGTGTCAAAACCTCATTAGTGTTGTTGCTCCTTGGAAGTTTGATGGTCCTATGTCGACCTATTTGGGAAAGGTCCATGGTGCTCTCCATGATTTCAATGAGCTGCTACCCCAAGCTGATACCCCGGCGAAGGAACTCGAGCAACGTAGTACCTTCTTTATGCTTATGGCCTTGTATGGTTTGCCCCCGTAATTTTATGCCAATCGTGATCAAATTTTCGATTCTCCCACTATCCTCTGTCCTGGTATCCTAGAGCAACAATCGTAGCCATTCTCATTCTGGTAACTCGAGTAGACCCCGTCCGAAATGTGATCATTGCAACAAGCTGGGTCATACCATTGACAGGTGTTGGATTTTACATGGCTGTCCTCCACGGACTGCCAATGTTGCACAAATTGCTACCCCAAATCCACCTGAGCGCTCTGCCCAACCAACCGCATCTCCTATTGCCTATGCAAATTTTCTAAAGTGGGTTGAGCAACATTAGGCCTCTAGTTCCACTGTATCTATTGAGCACAATGGTAAGCATTTGCTTGTCTCTCATAGCCACCATCCTTAGGTCCTTGATTCTAGTGCCTCTGATCATGTCTCTGGTAAAAAGTACCTTTTCTCCAAAATTTCTAATTTTGGTTATTTATCTGTAATCACTTTAGCAAATGGTTCCCAAACACGATCGGAAGGGATTGGCACTGTCCATCTCCTCCCTTCCCAGTCTATTGATTCCGTGATTTATGTTCCTGGGAGTCCTTTTAATTTACTGTCCATTAGTCGTTTGACCCGTTCTTTAGATTGTAAAATTACATTCACTAAAAACTGTCATTTTGCAAGACTCGAGTTTCGGACAGATGATTGGCGTCGAATATGAATCCAATGGCCTCTACCAGCTCTCTACGACCTCTCGTGTTTGCTCTGTCACGGATTCCCTTCTCACCATCTATGCTCAGTTGGGTCATCCGAGCCTTGCCAAACTATGGCGAATGGTGTCGAGCTTATCTAAGTTATCTAGTTTACCTTGTGAGTCGTGCCAACTTGGGAAACACATGATTCCCAACAAAGTCTGTGCCGGCATAGTATTAAGAGCATTAAACCTGGTTTAATGCTCTGTTAATACTATAAATAGAATTTAATTATGTAAATATTTAGTTTCCTTTCTAGTTTAGCCTATTTTGGTAGTTTTCTTTTCTTTCTATTCTTTCTCCTTAATTGTAGGTATTTGTCCACTGTACTCCTTCTATAAAAGGAGAACCTTGTACCTTTGATATCATATCAATAAAAACACAGTTTTCAAGTTGGTATCAAAGTAGTGTTCTCGTAACACTGCTGCCTCTGATTTCGTGCCATGGCTGACAGTTCCTCAGCCACCCAGCACACCCAGAGTGGGGAGCGGACCCAGCACGCCCTGAGTGCTGATCGGAGCACCACCACCACGCCCACGACAGCCTATCCAAAACCAAAGCAGAAGACATTGTTCGGAGACTCCCACTCTTTTCAGATCACTACCATTCGTCTCCATCGGGCGAACTACCTCTGGTGGTCACAATCAATCTAGATGTACATCTGTCACTGAGGTAAGCTTGGATATCTGACCGGTGAGTGACTCCAGCCCAATATCACCGACCTGCAATATATGGTGTGGGATGCTGAAAATTCCATAGTGATGACGCGGCTGGTGAACTCAATGGAAGAAGATATCAGCTACAATTACACGTGCTATCCCACAGCCAAGGAATTATGGGATAGTGTCACCGAGATGTACTCTGACCTGGGGAATAAGTCCCAAATTTATGAACTCACCCTACAAGCTAGAGAGATTCGGCAAGGAGGAGATAGTGTGACGAAATACTTCCATTCTCTAAAGCAGGTACGGCAAGACCTCGATCTCTTCAACACATACAAATGGAAGTCGATCGAGGATGCCAAACACGATAGTGGAAGAAGGCAGAATATTCCAATTTCTTGCCGATCTCAATGAAAAACTTCATGAAGTTCATGGCAAAATTATTGGATGGTCAAGTCTACGTTCACTTGGTGAGGCCTTTGCAGAGGTTCGCAAAAAAGAAACCCAAAGGAGTGTAATGATGGGAAAAAACTCAATTTTCTCTATTTTTAATGCAAAACAAATCTGAGTTATTTTCTATTTTTCAGAAATTTTATAATGAAATAAAAACTCAATTTAGTATTCCAATTCGTACTATGCACAGTGACAATGCCCGTGAATTTTTATCTTAGCCTTTTCAACATTTTATGGCATCTAATGGCATTCTTCACCAAACATCTTGTGCCTATAGCCCTCAACAAAATGGGGTTGCTGAGCACAAAAATACACACCTAATTGAAACAACTCAAATAGTCTTGCTTCATGGTTGTGTCCCTTTCCCTTTTTGGAGCGATGCAGTTCTTATTGCCTGCAATTTGATTAGCTGCATGCCCTCTTCTGTGCTGGATAACCAAGTACCCCACTCTACGTTGTTTCCTCGTCAACCTCTCCATTCTCTTCCACCTCATGCCTTCGAGTTGACATGTTTTGTCCATCATCTTCACTCCCGTCTAGACAAACTTTCTACACACTCCATCAAATGTGTTTTTCTCAGTTACAATCGGTCTCAAAAGGGTTATCGTTGTTTTTCACCTACTCTCCATTGTTACCTGGTCTCTGCCGATGTAGCATTCTTCGAGTCCATTCCCTTCATTGACTCTTCTAGTTTGACTCCTGAACCCATTACTGGGGTCTTCCAAGTTCCCCCTCTTCTTGTCTCAACTGAACTAGATACCCCATAGCCACCTCTTGTTGGAGGACCCCCACCTACCATACGCCCCTTTTAGGTCTATCATCGTCGACCCTAGCCACCTCCACTGCCACTACCTCTACTAGAAGTTGCAGAGGTCACTGCGAATGCTCCTCGAACCAACTCCTTTACCAACTCCGGCACTGCCTCCTCATCCTGACCTTCCCATTGCTCTCCAAAAAAATATACGGTCTACTCATAACCCTTCTCCTCACTATGTTACTTTTACTTATCATCGCCTATCTTCTTTGCATTATGCATGTCTTTCTTCCTTGTCTTCTGTGTCTATTCCGAAATCTCTAGGTGACACCTTATCCCATCTTGGGTGGAGACAAGCTATGACTGATGAAATGCGTGCCCTTCAAAAAAGTGGTACTTGGGAACTTGTTCCTCTTCTTCTACGGAAGTTTGTTGTAGGCTATCGGTGGATCTATACAGACAAGGTTGGCCCAGATTGCAAGCTTGATCGCCTCAAGGCGCATTTGGTGGCAAACGGGTATACCTAGATTTTTGGCTTGGATTATGGGAACACTTTCTCGCCGGTAGCGAAGATGGCTTTTGCTCGGCTTTTTCTATCTATGGCCGCTATTCGCCATTGGCCTCTTCATCAGCTGGACATCAAGAATGCTTTTCTCCATGGTGATCTAGAAGAAGAGGTTTACATGGAGCAACCACCAAGGTTTCTTGCTCAGGAGGAGTCTCTTGACCTCGTTTGTCATCCTCACAAGTCCTTGTATAGTCTCAAACAATCTCCTTGGGCTTGGTTTGGTCGATTCAGTACTACAGTTCAGCAATTTGATATGATTCAGAGTGAGGCTGACCACTTTGTCTACTATCGCCATACAACCCAAGGTTGCATCTATTTGATTGTGTATGTGGACGACATTGTTATCACTAACAGCAATCTCCAAGACATAACTCAAATAAAACAACACCCCTGTCATCACTTTTAGACCAAAAATCTTAGCAAACTTTGTTATTTCTTGGGAATCAAAGTAGTAAAATCCAAGGATGGTATAATTATCTCACAAAGAAAGTACCCTATGGACATCCTTGAGGAAACAGGTTTGTTGAATGCAAAACCTATAGACACTCCTATGGATCCTAATGTCAGGCTTCTACCGGATCAGGGGGAGCCACTTTCAGACCCAAGAAGATTTAGAAGATTGGTTGGAAAATTAAACTATCTCACTGTTACCCGTCCAGATATCTCTTTTGCAGTGAGTGCGGTAAGTCAGTTTCTAAACTCACCTTGTGAATGATATTGGAATGCAGTCATTTGTATCCTGAACTATATTAAAGGAGACCCAAGAAAAGGTCGTCTATGAAGATAAAGGTCATAATCAGATCGTTGGATATTCAGATGCTGACTAGGCAGACTCTCTTACTAATAGAAGATCTACTTTAGAGCAATGGCTTTAGCCACTTGTGAACTCATTTGGTTAAAAAAAATTGCTTAAGGAGCTTCGATTTGGGGATTTTATGCAAATGACACTAATTTGAGATAACCAAGCTGCATTGCATATCTCCTCGAAACTAGTGTTTCATGAGAGGACCAAACACATAGACAAATATTGCCATTTTATTAGAGAGAAGATCCTATCTAGAGACATCAACATTAGCTTCGTCAATTCAAATGATCAACTAGCAGATGTTTTCACTAAGTCTTTGAGAGGTCCTCGAATAAGCTATATTCGTAACAAGCTTGGTGCATATGACCTATATGCTCCAGCTTGAGGGGGAGTGATGAAAACTATGTAAATAGTGTCTAGATTCATTGTATAGGCTAACTAAATCATAACTAAATCATGTAATTACGGTAATTAGGATTTTTTGTAATTTTTGTATTTATTACAATAACTCTATATAATTCAGCCTTCGTTGTATAATTCAAACACGATTTTCTTCATGTCTCTTCTCTCTTTTAACAATAACAACTATATTGAAAATCATGTTTGAATCTTTCCAAAGCTTTGGTCAGTTTAACATGATCTTTGTGGAGTGTTTCTGGGTGTTATTAAGTCTTACAGGATTAAACAAGTTTCAAGGAAGCTTTCTGGGTGATTTGAGAGGAT
The DNA here is from genome assembly GCA_029884595.1 of Ormosia semicastrata. Taxonomy (NCBI): domain Eukaryota; kingdom Viridiplantae; phylum Streptophyta; class Magnoliopsida; order Fabales; family Fabaceae; genus Ormosia; species Ormosia semicastrata. The sequence continues at coordinate 74,350,957 of JAQQTO010000060.1, forward strand.
TAAGATGATCAATTTCTGACTTGAGAAAGTTCAAGTGCAACCTAAGAAAGTTCTTGAAGAATATGATAAAGTTCAGCATGAGAGAGTCCTGAGAAAACTATGAGAAAGTTCAGCAAAATGAAGAACTCCCACAAAGGTTCAACACAAAGAAGAATTCAAACTTTCAAGTGAAGCTTTTGCCATCAAAATCATCAAGAATAATTAAAAAGAAGATGATGGAATTAAAAGATGAGAAGGCTGAAAATATTCAAGCTTGAGAAGGTTGGATGAGAAAGTTAGCTGAGAGAGTTCAGTGAGAAGCTTGCTGCTAAGAAAGTTCATGAGAAGCTTGCTTGTGAGAAAGTTGTTCAACCTTCTCACTTAAAGACTGACACGTTGACTCAACAAAAAAAGACAAAATAACGGTCACCTGCATCCAACAAGTATAGTTACTGTTTGAATCATCCAATAGTCATATTTTCAAAGCCTATAAAAGGATCCAAGCTTGAAGATCAGAAGGTTAATGAGCTTTGAAGCAAATCTGACTAAGAACACCACGAACTAAACCTTCTCATCTATACCGACTATTCTGAAATCTGCAAAATCTTTGGTAGGTGTATTATTAGCTTTGGTTATGTGTTTGTATCCACTCTTAGAGTGTTTTCGAGTGCTATCTAGTTGAAACAAACACTTCTATTCATCTCTGATTCTTGTACTTCTTGGATGAGCTTGTGGGTTGTACAAGCCACTTCAATCTAGTGAAAGTGAGCTTGAAGAGGCTGTGAAAAAGAATACTTAGTATTTAGCCTAAAAAGGTTGTGTCAAAGAATACTTGGTGCTGCGCCTGAAGAGGCTGTTGTTAAAGAATACTTGTATTGAAGCCTAGAGAGGCTTGGTTGTTAAAGAATACTCATGATAGAGGAAAATCCTAGTGGTTTCTAAGTACTGGACATAGCCCCGCGTGGTTTAGAGGTGAACCAATATAAATCTTGGTATGAAGCTTCTTTTAAGGAACTCATTCTGATATAACTGAGATCTAAAGTTTAAATTCTATTTTTCTAAGCTTCCTATCTTAAAGGTGTATCTTAAACAGAAGTTGCAGATTTAAATATACCATAAAGTCATTTTTCAGTAGTGAGAAATTTCTTCATACTCAACCATCAAACCTTCTCATGAACCTTTTCACTAAGTCTGATAGCATATTCTGAACCTTCTCACTAATACTCTAGTTTAAGTTTGAACCTTCTCACCTCCAAGTTTAATCAACTTGAGAAAGCTGTGAGAAGATTGATTTTTTAGGAAAAAACAGGAACACAATTCAACCCCTTTTCTTGTGTTACTGCCAACTTCACTTGGTAATGTGCAAACACTAATGAATCAAGTTACATAAACGGGAAATAATTATAACAGCTGATTTGGGATAAGATTAGGTGTTTGGCTTCTATTTGGTGTAAAGCACATGATCTTTTTGAGGGGGTTCCCTAATAGATATGTTGAGTGGTTGGGCAACTTAGCTCCATTGTTGTTTTCTTTTTTCTTTGTTATTTTGTGTTTTACTCTTACCGTCTTACATGAAGGAAGATTCATTATCCTCCAAACTCATTGTAATTTCTTTTCATCTTAATAAATTTCTTCTTTTATCAATCTTAGAGATATAATCCATTTATGAGCCTCTACCTAACAGCTTAAGCTTTTAGAAGATTTGGTCCTTGACATAGTATCAGAGCCTTTATGACCAAGTAGTTATAAGTTCGATCCTTGCTGCCCCCATTTTTCTAAATAAAGTTGAATTTTAACACAAGGTAGAGTAAGCCTGTACATTGTCCGCGCTTCAAGCCCAAAGGCCTTTTGCATGAGGGAGCATCTTAGAGATATAAGCCATTCATAAGCCTATACCAAACAACTTAAGCTTTTAGGAGAGTTAGTCCTTAATAATAAAAAACAAAATGGTTATATGAGCACTTTGGCTAGCAATGGATGGTTATTTCACAGGAACATAGTAAAGATGACCAATGACGATGTATGATGCCACTGCTTCTTAAGTGCAGAGTGTATTTTGTTATTATAGTGGCAATATCAGAAACTACACCAATATCCTACCATTTATTTCATTTTAATCAAATGGTTCAAAATCATACAATTTAATGAACAGAGAAAATTTGACTCTTGATTCTACTTATTAAAAAAAAATAAGTTATAAAATTAAGTTTGGATGGATAATTTTTAATATTATTAAAATTCGTAAATTTTTTATGTTTTAAGAGCAGTGTGTGGACAGACTCGGAGATAAAGAGGCAGAGGCGGCTGACGAAGTACAAGTTCTATGAAACAGAAGAAAGTGAAAAAGGGACAGGGCTTCATTGGTTAATATGGGAAGCTCCTGCATAGGTGCTAGCGATATGCAAAGAAATGGGGGACAGATGAATGATTTTCGTTTTTGCTTTGGTAATTCCAAGGTTAATCATTCTATGCCTTTTTGTCTCATATTTCTCATGTGTTTTTCATATATTTGAAATTTACTACTTGTCTACTAAAATATTAAAAATTTACAATTTTAAAGAATATAGATAACTATCTATACATATTTTTTTAACAATATATTATTTTTTCTATTTAGTGAAAAAAGTGTCAAATTCTCTTTTCATTAAAGTCAAATTTAAGTACCATAATAAAAAAATCATATTTCACTATTCTCTCTCCTTATTAATGTCAAATTTTACTATTCTCTCTTCATTAAATTAGGTGATCTTGAACCATTAGATAAAAATGGACTCAGTGATAAGAATTGATGTAAGAGTTTCTTGCATTGGTGTCAATTGAACCCTATATATATAATTGGCATAGAGAGACATTTTTCTCAAAGATATATGCCGTATCAATTATGTATCAAATTAAAAACAATTAAAAAAATAAATAAATAATCAGAAAGAAGGCTAAAGAAAAAAGCATTGACTGAAACAAACTCATTTTGCAGTTGACAAAATAAATAGTTTAGCTTCAGACATGCACCTGGATAATGGCTGAAGAAGTATTACGAAGAGCACAAGATAAGTTTCCACTAGATAATATAAACAAACATGGTAAGTGTTATTCACCCATCAGCTAATAAAATGGAAATCCATAAAACAAAAAGAACTTATTGTAATTGGGTATCATCTAGGCCTTGGAATTAGCGAACAAGATATTAGCCTTTGATCTGTTTTCTGCTTTTGGCCGTTTTAGTAGGAAATCTTATGCTCAACTGCCTCATAATACTCCTGTTTCTAATAAAGTCTCCTTTTATAAAATAAAAATACCGTCTGAGGATAAGTGCAAACAAGAGAATAAAGTTACACCAACTCATTTACTAGAATAAGAGACACATCAATTATATAATATAGTTAATGCAGTCTTTTGATATTTCTAATATGATACCATAAAAAATAAATAAATAAATAACTGTGATAGATGACTTCCCTATATCTTGAACACATTGAAAAAACATAAATATTCCTTTTCCAAAAAAATGAAAAAAAAAACCAAAATTTTATTTATTTATTTTGATAGAAAGGACAATCCAAGTATTATCAAAGTTCATATCTAATGAAAAGCATTTCATAGAATTAGGCCATTTGCCAAAAGGTTTCAACTTTCAAAATCATCTCGAGAGACAAGGACACAGTTCTATGCAATCATAATATTACATATAAAGTTATAAAGTTCTAATGAAATGGTGCCTACAAAGCTAAAAGCAAAAAGTTCAGTAAGAACACATGCTTTCGGGGGAGGGGTAAGTAGAGAGAAAATCCAAAGAGAGCAAATTACCTCTTCACGCCAGCAAACATAAATGGGACTACTACATCTCCATGCAAGGCTAAAATCCAACGGATAGGCCGGCTAAACATCACCTATATATTAAAAGTATGGAAACATGTTACGTATCCAGTTATTTCCTTTACTCCAAAATAAGGCCTAAGGATAGTAGTTATGATTTTCAATTATTTATAACTTCAAGGGACAGAGCATAGTTGCTTTTTCCAGTGTTTCCTCTACTGGTCAGAAAGCCAGATTTCAAAAAGATTATTACAAATTAAACTTTGAGAAACAATTGTAAGCTCCAAAGCCCTTCTGTGCTTAAAATTAAATAATATGTTTTGATGACAACTAACTATGATTAAAATTTAGTATAATTGCTCTTAATGCTTTAATTAGTTTAACATGCTTTATGTGGAGTTTCTCTTTTCGAATTAACTTATACAAGACTAAACAAGTATGAAGGAAGTCTTCTAGCGGATTAGAGAGGGCTAAGAAGATCAAATTCTGATTTGAGAAAGTTCAAGTCAAACTTGAGAAGATTCCTGAAGAACATGAGAAAGTTAATCATGAGAAGGTCCTGAGAAGGTAGGCCTCGTCCGAAGTGTATATTCTGTAACTAGTTGGGTCATACTGAGGATAGATGTTGGACCAAACATGGCCGTCCTCCACAGGCTGCCAATGTTGCCCAGGCTGCTGTACCTGATTTACCTGAGCCTTGTGCACCACCGACCCCATCTCCGACTGCCTATTGATCTGTTGATTATTTCTATATGTTGAATGCCTTGTCTTTGGTTTCATTGGACTCCATATATGCTTAATTGTCAACTTTTAGCTAAGTTTCTAGATATGAAGATTAATTGGATCCTGATTGTGAAACTATGCTTAAGTGTGTTTATAAGCACTCATAATTGCATTGTGTTTTTCAGGAGATCTTTGAGTGACGGAGTCCATTAGCATCAAACCAAGCTTGCTATCCATTTTAGTAGAGAGCTAAAGACTCAAGGAGATCAACATCACCCTTAGAAACAAAAGAAGAAATAATATGTGAAGAATCAGGACTGAATATGAAGAAGTTAAGTGACACGGCCCGTGTACCCAGACACAAGGGGAGGCCGTGTCCTTCTCTGGCATCACAAATTGGATTCAGTTTTGAGTTTGCCCGAAGACACGGCCCGTGTCTTAAGACACGGGGTAGGCCGTGTTTCTCTCTAACTTCTAATCCTGTGGAACTTACGTTGGCAGACTCAAATTGATCATAAAGACATAATTGATCATGTTGGGATAAAAGATATGTAGGTTAGCATTATCATGTAAATCTAATGGTGGATTCCATCTCTTAACCAATCTCTTTAAATTGATAATTCAAATTGTGTTTAATGTTGTTGCTTTAGATTCAATTTCTATTCTTAGTTTTAACAAACAAAATTCCTCTTTTTCTGTTATTTGTTCTTTACAGTTTAATTTAGGAATCGATTTATAGTGTTAATTGAATTAGTTCTCTGTGGATCAACCCTTACTAACTACAACTAGTTGTAAGGATTTTATATTTTTGGTGGAACTTGACAACTGATTTTAATCTTATTTTATTCACAACCCAGCAGTCACACCACCTATGTAAACTTCATGAAATGGTTTGAGCAACAGCAGGCTTTTAAGTCTACTACATCTGTTGAGCACACTGTTAATGCATTTGCTTGTCTCTCTCAATCACCACCCTTAGGTCTTTGGGTCCTTGACTCTGGTGCATCTGATCATATCTCTGGTAATAAACGTCTTTTCTCCAAACTTTCTAACTTTGGCTATTTACCTAGAATTACTTTAGCAAATGGTTCCCAAACACAACCCCAAGGGATTGGAACTATCCATCCCCTCCCTTCTTTGTTTGTTGATTTAGTTCTTTATGTCCCTGAATGTCCTTTTAATTTACTGTCCATTAGTCATTTGACCCGTTCTTTAGATTGTCGCATTAGTTTTACTAAAGGCTCTATCATTTTGCAGGACTGGAGTTTGGGACAGATGATTGGCGCCGGATGTGAGTCTAATGGCCTTTACCAGCTCTCTGCCACCTCTTGTGTGTGCCCTGCCACGGATTCCCCTCTCACAATCCATGCTCAGTAGGGTCATTCTAACCTTGCCAAACTACAGCAAATGGTGCCAAACTTTTCTAAGTTATCTAATTTACCTTGTGAGTCGCGTCAACTTGGGAAACACACCCGTAGTCCATTTCCCGAAAGAGTCTGTCGTCGAGCTGCATCTCCTTTTGCTTTAGTGCATTCTGATATTTGGGGTCCTAGTCGTGTTGAGTCTACTTTTGAGTCCAAATACTTTGTTACTCTCATTTATGACTATTCTCGGTGTACTTGGTTATTTTTAATGAAAAGCAAATCTGAGTTGTTTTCAATTTTTCAGACCTTTTATCAAGAAATAAAAACTCAGTTTGGTGTTCCAATTCATATTTTGCGTAGTGACAATGCCCGTGAATTTTTATCTCAAAATTTTCAAACTTTTATGGCATCTAATGGCATTCTTCACCAAACATCTTGTGCCTGTACCCCTCAACAAAATGGGGTTGCTGAGCGCAAAAATAGACATCTAATAGAAACAACTTGGACCCTTTTACATCATGGTCGCATTCCCTTCCATTTTTGGGGCGATGCAGTTTTCACTGCCTGCTATTTAATTAATCGTATGCCCTCTTCTGTGCTTGATAACCGGATACCTCATTTTGTTTTGTTCCCTCACCAACCCCTCCATTCTTTTCTGCCTCGTGTCTTCGGGTCGGCATGTTTTGTCCATAATCTCACTCCAAGTCTTGACAAACTGTCTGCCCGCTCCATCAAATGTGTTTTTCTCGGTAACCATCAGTCTCAAAAGGGTTATCGTTATTTTTCACCAACTCTTAAGCGCTATCTAGTCTCTGCCGATGTCACTTTCTTCGAGTCTGTTCCTTTCTTTGAGTCTCCTGACCTACCACTTACACCCTTCACTAAGGTCCTCCCTATTTCTCCACATCTTGTCTCAGTTGACCCTGGTCCACCACCACCACCTTCCCTTGTTGGTGCCCTAGTCCCTACTACTCGCCCCTTCCAGGTCTATCATCGACGGCCATAGCCACCACTATTGCCGCCACCACCACTGGAGGTTGTAGAGGTTACTGAGGCCCCTGTGGACTCTCCTCCAACACTAACTCCTTTACTAGCTCCAGCACTGCCTCCCGCGCTAGACCTTCCCATTGCTCTTCGAAAAGGTATAAGATCCACACGTAACCCTTCTCCTCAGTATGTTACTCTAAGTTACCATCGCCTCTCTTCCTCGCATTATGCTTGTCTTTCCACCTTGTCTTCTGTGTCTATTCCTAAATCTGTAGGTGAAGTTTTATCCCATCCTGGGTGGCGACAAGCAATGATTGATGAAATGAGTGCACTTCATAGCAATAGTACTTGAGAACTTGTTCCTCTTCCTCTTGGGAAGTCTGTTGTAGGTTGTCGATGGATTTATATGGTCAAGGTTGGCCCTGATGGCACTCTTAATCGCCTAAAGGCTTGCCTGGTGGCAAAAGGGTATGCCCAGATCTTTGGTTTGGATTATGGGGACACTTTCTCACCAGTGGCAAAGATGGCTTCTGTTCAGCTTTTTCTATCTATGGCCACTATTCGCCACTGGCCCCTTCATCAGCTGGACATCAAGAATGCTTTTCTCCATGGTGATCTAGAAGAAGAAGTTCATATGGAGCAACCTCCAAGATTTGTTGCTTAGGGGGAGTCTTCTGACCTCGCTTGTCGTCTACACAAGTCCTTGTATGGTCTCAAACAATCTCTTCGGGCTTGGTTTGGTCAATTCAGTACTGTTGTTCAACAGTTTGGTATGACTCGCAGTGAGGCTGACCACTCTGTCTTCTATCGCCATACAATTCGTGGCTGCATCTATTTGATTGTGTATGTGGACAACATTGCTATCACAAGCAGCGATCACCAAGGTATAACTCAGATAAAACAACACCTCTGTCATCAATTTCAGACCAAAGATCTTGGCAAACTTCGTTATTTCTTAGGAATTGAAGTGGCACAATCCAAGGATAGCATAGTTATCTCACAAAGGAAGTATGCTATGGACATCCTTGAGGAAACAGGACTATTGATTGCAAAGCCAATTGACACCCCTATGGATCCCAATGTTAGACTTTTACCGAATCAGGGAGATCCACTTTTAGACCTAGGAAGATATAGATGATTGGTTGGAAAACTTAACTATCTTACAATTATTCATTCAGATATCTCCTTTGCGGTGAGTGTAGTAAGTCAATTTCTAAACTCACCTTGTGAAGGACATTGGGATGTGTTAGATAAATAGGATTTTACCTTTGGTCTTTTTACTTTATTATTCCTTTGTACTAGCTATTCTTTTACACATATAATAGAATCAGCAGGATGACCAAAAGATCACAGCTTTCCTCTCAATGGTTTTCTCTATTCTCTCCTTTCTCTTTCCTCTAAGTTCACATGGTATCTAGAGCTAGGGAGGAGAAAGCCATTGTCTTTACCCACTTGCCCACTGCAAGTGGTGAACATTAAACACATAACCACCATTCTCACAAAGTGGTGGTGACTGTCGTGACCCAACATCCTTGCTTGGGTGCGTTTTCTGACTTCTCGTGTGACTCTTCGACGATTATGACTTCTCCAACCACCCAAGTTCTTCGTCGATTCGAGTGGATTCAACCTCAGGGAGACTCAGAAGGCTTCGATCTGCCAGAACCCAAGAGCCCATCGCCATTCGCCGCCGGATGCTCCTCCACGAAGCACCTCCTTCCCTGCGCGTGGCCGTCAAGTGCCGCCCCAGCTTGAGCGCGTAAGCAAAACGCACCGCTCTGTTCGTGTTCTGGACTTCTACGAAGCTCTTCTCGGTGGTTTTCTGACCTGTTCCAGCCACCTCCGGCCAAATCGAAGCACCTTCATTTCTCCCTAATTGCTCTCTTGTTTGTATCTCTCTCACAATCATGGCTGAACCTCAAATTGAGTTGGATGCCAAAAATGAAACATCTAAGAGTGAGACTCCTATTTTCACTAGCTATGTCTCTTCTAGAATCACCACTGACAAACTAGATGGAACCAACTATGATACATGGGCTTCAAACATTAAGCTATGGCTCTTAGGTCAGGGATATACTTACCATTTGACAAAGAAAGCTAAGGATATCCCAGCAATTGAAAGGCCTAAATGGGAGAAGATTGATGCTCACTTATGTAGCTTGATGAAGCAAACCTTTCACTCGTCATTGAAACAAATCTTTCGTCCTTACATCTCATGCTATACAGTATGGAGGCAAGCAAAGGAACTGTACACCAATGACATACAGCGTATGCATGCTATTTGTTCTAATCTTATGTCTCTTATACCTCCTCGCAAACTTGAAGGACGTATGTCAACCTATCTTGGAAGAATTCAAGCAACTCTTTTAGACTTCAATGAGTTGTTACCTCCAGCAAATTCACCAAAAAAAAGAGTACGAACAAAGAAACACATTCTTCATGCTCCTAGCACTTTATGGTTTGCCATCAGAATACTCTTCAACCCGGGATCATATTTTAAGAAGCATTGTTGTTCGTACTCTCTCACAAGCTTTTTCTAGCCTTCTCAAGGTTGTGGGACACTCCACATCACAGCCTTCTGCTGAAGTTTCAGCTCCTCCAATTTCTGAAACTTCAGCTATTGTCTCCCAAGTGGATAATCGGGGACGCGGTAGTAGAAATCGAGGAGGAGGACATATAGGCAATCGCACTCGTCCAAAGTGTGATCATTGCAAGCGGATTGGTCACACTATGGACCGTTGTTGGATCTTGCATGGGAGACCACCTCTAATTGCTAATGCTGCTCAGACCGTCATTCCTGATACTTCAGAAGGTTCAAGTCACTGGTCAACAACTCAACCATCCCAACCTGACTATGAAGATTTTCTGAAGTGGTTTGAAGCCAGACAGCCCTCTACATCTGTGACCCCGATTGCACACACTGGTAACTTCATTGCTTGCATCTCCCAATCACAATCCCCTTGGACCTTGGTACTAGATTCTGGTGCCTCGGATCATATCTCTGGTAACAAACATTTGCTTTCTGTCATTTCTTATCCAACACACCTTCCCACTGTAACCTTAGCCGATGGCTCTCAAACTCGAGCTAAAGCAATTAGGAAGGCTAATCTTTTGCCTTCATTATCTGTTGACAATGTTCTTTATGTTCCTGGTTGTCCTTATAATTTGATCTCAATTAGCCGTCTAACTCACACCCTTGATTGCTTAATCACCTTCACTAAAGACTCTGTTCTTGTGCAGGACCGGAGCTCAAGGAAGATGATTGGCGCAAGGCTTGAGTCACAGGCCTCTACTGTCTCTCGACAACCTCCAATTTTTTGCAGCCACAAAGTCGCCCAACGTTATTCATGCTCGTCTTAGACACCCTAGTATCTCAAAACTTCATATGATGGTTCCTAATTTGTCAAAGTTGTCTTTTTTGGAGTATGAATCTTGTCAATTAGGCAAACACACTCGTAGTTCCTTTCCTAGTCGAGTATGTAACCGAGCTGAATCTCTTTTTGCTATAATTCACACTGATGAATGGGGATCTTGTCGTGATAACTCAACATTAGGATATCAATACTTTGTAACTTTTGTGGATGAATATTCAAGGTGTACTTGGTTATACTTAATGAAAAATAGATCAGAATTATTCTCCATTTTCTAGTGTTTTTGTTATGAAACCCAAACTCAATTTGGAGTTACCATTCGCACCTTAAGAAGTGACAATACCCGTGAGTATTTTTCTACTCAATTCCAATCCTTTATGGCTTCTTAGGGAATTGTTCACCAATTCTCTTGTGCACACACCCCTCAACAAAATAGGATTATTGAAAGGAAAAATAGACACCTAATTGAGACAGCCCGTACACTCCTTATTCATGCTAAAGCACCATCTCGCATTTGGGGTGATGCAATTCTCACTGCATGCTACCTCATCAACTGGATGCCATCATCGGTTCTCCAAAACAAAATTCCTCACTCCATTGTTTTTTCTACACAACCTCTTTATCCATTACCTCTTCGAGTCTTAGGGTCTTAATGTTTTGTTCATGACCTCACACCAGGCAAAGATAAACTCTCTCCTCGATCACAAAAGGGGTATAGATGCTTTTCTCCTAACCTCAAGAGATATGTAATTTCTGCTAATGTTACTTTCTGAGCCAACCCTCTTTTTCCACTCAATCTCCTCCGAAGAACCACTTATTTATGAGGTACTCCCTATTCCTACTCTCATTACCCCTCTTGAGTCTGAAGTTGATCCAAATTACCATATAGACCCGACAACTCCTTCACCACCACCATTATTGACTTACCATCGCCGTCCACAACAGGTCCAACCTTTTGGACAAACCACCATTGATGCTCCTGAGATGATTGAAGCCACAATTGACGACTCACATCCTACTCCAACATTATCTCCCACTGCTCTGGACCTTCCAAGGAGTCTGATCTTCCTATTGCTATGCGTAAAGGTATTCGTTCTTCCCGTAACCCTTTTCCTATTTATGCTGACTTGAGCTACCATCGTTTATCTTCACCACGTTATGCCTTTGTATCCTCCTTGGATTCTATGCCTCTCCCTAAGAATACAGGTGAAGCTTTTTCTCATCTAGGATGGAGACAAGCTATGATTGAGGAGATGTCAACCCTTCATACTAGTGGAACTTAGGATTTGGTCCCCCTTCCAGAAGGAAAATCCATTGTTGGATGTAAATGGATTTACACTGTTAAAGTAGGTCCAGATGGTCACAGTGATCGCCTTCAAGCACAATTGGTTGCTAAGGACTATACTCAGATTTTTGGTCTTGACTATGGTGATACATTCTCTCCTGTTGCCAAAGTAGCATCTATTCGTCTTTTTTTATCCATGGCTGCCATCTGTCATTGGCCCCTTCACCAACTAGATATTAAAAATGTCGTTCTTCATGGTAAGCTACAGAAAGAAGTTTATATGGAGCAACCGCCAGGCTTTGTTGCTCAGGGGGAGTGTTCTGGACATGTGTGTTGTTTACGAAGATCTCTCTATAATCTCAAACAATCTCCCCGAGCCTGGTTTGGTCGCTTCAGTACTGTGGTGCAACAATTTGGTATGGCTCGCAGTGAAGCAGATCATTCAGTGTTCTACCACCATTCTTTTCAAGGATGTATTTATCTAGTTGTATATGTTGATGACATCGTTATCACAGATAGTGATCATCATGGCATTTAGCGGCTTAAAGAATTCCTCTTCAATCATTTTCAGACAAACGACTTGGGCAAACTTCAGTATTTCCTGGGAATTGAAGTTGCTCAGTCTAAGGATGGTACTTCTATCTCACAGCGAAAATATACTTTGGACATACTTGAGGAAACTGGCATGCTAAATGCTAAGCCTATTGATACCCCAATGGATCCTAATGTCAAACTCCTACCAAATCAGGGGGAGCCCTTAGCTGATCCAGGTAGATATCGGAGACTTGTTGGGAAACTGAATTATCTCACAATGACTCGACCTAATATCTCTTTTCCTATGAGTATTGTTAGTCAGTTTTTAAACTCTTCATGTGACAGCCATTGGGATGCTGTGATTCATATTCTAAAGATATATTAAAGGAGCACCAGGAAGAGGACTCCTCTATGAGGATAAGGGACACACTCAAGTGGTTGGTTATTCTAATGTTGACTGGGCAGGTTCACCTTCTGATAGACGTTCCACTTTAGGCTACTGTGTACTTATTGGAGGTAACCTGATTTCTTGAAAAAGTAAGAAGCAAAGTGTGGTTGCTAGATCTAGTGCTAAAGCTGAGTATAGAGCTATGGCTGCGGCAACATGTGAGCTTGTCTAGTTAAAACAGTTACTCAAAGAACTTCAGTTTGGAGATGTTGGAGAGATAACCCTTGTCTGTGATAACCAGGCCGCTTTACATATTGCCTCTAACCCAGTCTTTCATGAAAGAACTAAACATATTGAGATTGATTGTCATTTTATAAGAGAAAAAATTATTTCAGGTGATATTGTCATAACCTTTGTCAACTCATGATCAGCTTGCAGACCATCTCACAAAATCTCTTAGAGAACCCCGTATTATTTATATATGTAACAAGGTTGGATCATATGATATATATGCTCCAGCTTGAGGGGGAGTGTTAGATAAATAGGTTTTTACCTTTGGTTTTTTTACTTTATTATTCCATTGTACCAGCTAAAATCAGGGAGTTCGAGGTAAAAGAAGCATTGAAGAAGATGGATAATGGAAAAGCGGTCGGACCGGATAATATACCTATTGAGGTATGGAAGTGCCTAGGAGAGAAAGGTATAAGTTGGATCACAAAACTGTTTAACGAGATAATGAGGTCTAAGAAAATGCCAAATGAATGGAGGAGAAGCACTTTAATCCCTATTTATAAGAATAAGGAGATATACAAGCGTGCAAATTACAGAGGAATTAAGCTCATGAGTCATACCATGAAGTTATGGGAAAGAGTAATTGAACGGAGATTAAGACAAGAGACTCATATTTCAGAGAATCAATTTGATTTTATGCCTGGGAGGTCAACCACGGAAGCAATCTATCTTCTACGAAGATTAATGGAGAGGTATCGAAGGAAGCAAAAAGACCTACACATGGTTTTCATTGATCCGGGAAAAAGCCTACGATAGGTACGAGAGAGGTCTTGTGGAAGGCTTTGGAGAAGAGAGGAGTTCGTATCGCCTATATTCGAGCAATCAAAGATATGTATGATGGGGCTAAAACTAGTGTGAGAACACAATGGGGCTACGAAGATTTTCCTATAACTATAGGATCGCAACTTTGAGTCCATATCTTTTACCTTGGTCTTGGATGTGCTCATGCGCATATCCAAGAGCTCTGCTACACAATGCATGCTTTTTGCGGATGATATAGTCTTAGTTGGAGAGTCAGAGGAAACAAATGAAAAGCTAGAGCTATGGAGACAAACTTTGGAAAAACATGGCCTTCGTCTAAGTAGGAGTAAGACGGAGTATATGGAATGTAAGTTCAATAAGAGGCGTGTTAATGATAGCTTAGCGGTGAAAATTGGAGATCATACAATACCACAAGTCACACAATTTAGGTACCTTGGATCTATCATACAAAATGATGGAGAGATAGAGGAGATGTAAACCATAGGATTCAAGTCTGGATGGATGAAATAGAGGAGGGCTTTTGGGAGTTATTTGTGATAGAAAAGTACCTCTCAAGCTTAAGGGTAAATTTTCTTGCACGCCTATAAGGCCTCGCGATGTTGTATGGTACCGAATGTTGGGCGATAAAAAGCCAACAAGAGCATAAGATCAGTGTCGCGGAGATGAGGATGTTGCGTTGGATGTGTGGCCAGACAAGACAAGATAGGATTAGAAATAAATGCATTAGAGAGAAAGTAGGGTAGCACCTATTGTGGAAAAGATGGAGAATCTCGCCTTAGGTGGTTTGGACATGTAAGGAGAAGACCCTTAGAAGCCATTTGTAAGAAGAGTAGATCGGGTAGATAATAGTCCAATAGCTAGAAGTAGAGGAAGACCAAGAAAGACTATAGGTGAAACGATTAAAAAGATTTAGATCCGAATAGCATCTCCGAAAACTTAGTTTATGATAGTTACTGATGGCGTCGTTTGATCCATGTAGCCGACCCCACCTAGTGGGAAAAGGCTTGGTTGTTGTTGTTGTTGTTGTACCAGCTATTCTTTTACACATATAATAGAATCAACAGGAAGACCAAAAGGTCACAACTTTCCTCTCAATGGTTTTCTCTATTCTCTCCTTTCTATTTCCTCTAAGCTCACAAGATGCAGTGATTCTTATTCTCAGATATATTAAGGGAGCTTCAGGAAAAGAACTTGCCTATGAAGACAAAGGACACACTCAAATTGTTGGATACTCATATGCTGATTAGGCAGGTTCTCCTATTGATAGGAGATTCACTTCTGGTTATTGTATATCCATTGGGGGTAATCTGATATCCTGGAAGAGTAAGAAACAAAATGTTATTGTAAGATCAAGTGCCGAAGTAGAATATCGAGTCATGGCCTCAACTACTTGCGAGCTCATTTGGTTAAAACAACTTCTTAAAGAGCTTCAGTTTGGAAACGTTATGCAAATGACTCTTATTTGTGATAACTAACTGTTGGACGGTGGCCACTATGGACGATGGCCTCTTGGTCTTATTCCACGGTTGTTTGCGTAGACATTGTTTTTAGTAGCTTATGATTTAGTTGCTTATTTCCTAGGACTAGATTTAATGTATAGAAGTTCCTCTATGTATTTCTGTCCATGTAAACATTCAATTTAGAGATTGAATATACAATATTCATATTCTTCATATTCTTCGACCCAGAAAGGGTACAAGTGTTATCACCCTCCATCCAGAAAATTCTATGTCTCTATGGATGTTACATTCAATGAAGAAGAGCCCTATTTTTCCCATCCTTATCTTCAGGGGGAGAAGTCAATGAAGGAAGATAAGGAAGATTTCCTACTTGACTTGTCCTTACTTCCTGTGTCTCATGGTCCTCCTCTTGACCTTCCTCCTGTTGTCCCTGATCCTCCTTTTAAAGTTAATAATGCTGAACCTGTGTCTGAACCTGTGTCTGAACCTGTGTCCAAAACCATTCCTGACCCAGTGACTGAGTCTGCTCTTCAGAATGTAAGGTATGGCAAAGGCAAGGTGTTCACAAGAAGGAAGATGGTTGTTCCTGAACCTGTGCAGGCCCAAGAGTCCAACTCAGAGCCTTCGAATGAGGTAATAATGTCTAACCCTTTATTGCAAGATGAATCTAAATTTCATATGGATAGTAGTGACCAAATTCTTCCTGTAGCCATCAGGAAAGGAACCAGAGAGTACACAAAATGGCCATTATACCCCCTTTCATACTTCTTGTCCTTTGAGAATTTTTCACCATCCCATAAAAGCTTTCCTTATAAGCCTAAATACCATTGCCATCCCTACCACCCTACCCGAGGCCTTGTCCAATGGAAAATGGAAACAAGCCATGAATGAGAAGATGGAGGCAATGGAAAAGAATAAAACCTGGGAGCTAGTGCAATTATTGGCAGGAAAGAAAATTGTGGACTGTAAATGGGTGTATACTGTGAAATATAGAACAGATGGGTCCATAGAGAGGTATAAGGCACGATTAGTTGCCAAAGGGTATACCCAGATTTATGGTATTGATTACCAGGAGACTTTTGCACCAGTTGCAAAGATGAACACAGTTCGAGTATTATTGGCATTAGCAGCTAATTATGGTTGGGATTTACAGCAGTTTGATGTCAAGAATGCTTTCTTACATGGAGATCTCGAAGAAGAAGTCTACATGGAGGTCCCACCGGGATATGGGAGGAATTTGCATGCTAATACTATGTGTAAGCTGAAAAAGGCCTTATATGGCCTCAAGCAATCACCACGAGCGTGGTTTGGAAGGTTTGCTAGAATTATGTTGGCTATGGGGTACAAACAAAGCCAAGGGGATCACACACTGTTTGTTAAACACTCTCCTTCAGGGGGAGTCACAGCTCTCTTGGTGTATGTTGATGACATAATTGTAACAGGAGATGATGATAAGGAGAAACATGTTCTGAGTCAGTGCTTAGCCAAGGAGTTGGAAATTAAAGCATTAGGGAGGTTAAAATACTTTCTTGGAATTGAGGTTGCTCATTCTAGGAAAGGTATATTCATCTCACAACAAAAGTATGTTATGGATCTCCTAAAAGAAACAGGTCATACAGCATGCAAACAGGTAAGTATTCCGATAGATCCCAATATGAAACTTGGACAGGCAGAGGAAGATGCTGCAGTTGATAGAGAAATGTATCAATGTCTAGTGGAAAGACTTATTTATCTATCCCACACACAGCCGGATATAGCATATGTGATTAGCCAATTCATGCACAGTCCAAAAGAATCTGATTTGCGAGCAGCATATCGAGTGTTACAGTACCTTAAGGGAACACCAGGAAAAGGCATTCTATTTAAGAGAAATGGAGGTGTGGTACTTGAGGCATATACTGATGCGGATTATGCTGGATCACCAGTGGACACGAGGTCAACTACAGGATATTGTACTTTTCTTGATGGAAGTTTGGTGACTTGGAGAAGTAAAAAACAGAATGTGGTAGCACGATCTAGTGCAGAGGCAGAATTCAGAGCTATGGCTCAAGGTGTGTGTGAGCTACTATGGTTAAAAATCATTCTTGAAGATCTGAAGATCAAGTGGGATGGTCCAATGAGACTTTATTGTGATAACAAGTCTGCAATCAGCATTACTCATAATCCGGTACAACATGATCGAACGAAGCATATTGAGGTTGATAGACATTTTATCAAAGAGAAATTAGAGAGTGGTTTAATTTGTACACCCTATGTTTCTACACATGGTCAGCTTGCTGATATACTTACAAAAGGGTTGAATAGTCCAGCATTTCAAACTATTGTATCCAAGCTGGGAATGGAGAATGTATATTCACCAGCTTGAGGGGGAGTGTTGGACGGTGGCCACTTGGTCTTATTCCACGGTTGTTTGTGTAGACATTGTTTTTAGTAGCTTATTAATTAGTTGCTTATTTCCTAGGACTAGATTTAATGTACAGAAGCTCCTCTATATATTTCTGTCCATGTAAACATTCAGTTTAGAGTTTGAATATACAATATTCATATTCTTCATATTCTAAGACTAAGCTGCATTGCATATCGCTTCTAATCCAGTAGTTCATGAGAGGACCAAACACATTGAGATAGACTGTCACCTTATTAGAGAGAAGATCCTGCCTGGAGACATCACCACTAGCTTTGTCAATTCAAATGATCAACTGACAGATGTTTTCACTAAGTCTTTGAGAGGTCCACGAGTAAACTATATTTGTAACAAGCTTGGTGCATATGACTTATATGCTCCAGCTCGAGGGGGCGTGTTGGAAACGTGTAACTATATATTGTATTTATGTAGATTCCTTGTATCGACTAACCAAATCATAACCGTAATCTTTGTATTTATTTGAATTTATTACCTTGGTTCTATATAATCAGCTCTCCGTCGTGTAGTTGAGACACGCGGTTTCACAATCTCTATGCTTCTGTTTTCTCTCTTTTGACACACATAAACAACTATCAGCTCATAACTAACCCTTAATTAGTTGGTTTTTGGTCTATTAACATATGTCACACTCTATATCTCAAGTAAAAATTCTATTTGAAGAGATGTTATTGCCATGCTCTTTTGAGAATTTTCTCAGGAGTTTAATGAGAAAGGATGTGTCAGTCTTGGTACATTCTAAATCTAATTCATATTCTGATTAATTTGAAGGATTGTTCCGTTAAAGACTTTAGGCATACTAGTCTTATTGCCAATGCACATAAGATTCCAGCTAGGGTTTTAGCTCATAAATTGAGCGCAGATGTAGATGACATAATTTCTGGTTCTGAAGAGAGCTTTTGCTAGATGTAAGTAAATAAATATGCTTCATTACTGCCAATAGAGTTATTGAAGATGTTTGGTGTAAAAAACCTAGGGGTTTGGTTCATAAAGTAGATCACAGAAGGCATATGATAAGATAAGCTAGGGTTTCTTGAATAAAGTTTCAAATAGATCATATTTTGGTGCTCGATGGAGAAAAGTGGATAGACGCTATCTATCTTTTGTTGTTTTATAATATCTCAGCTGATGAAGAATCACATTGGGTACAAAAACACTTAAAAAACCCTGCATACCTGAGAATTCCAACGCATTGTCTTTGGAAATGAAATTTTAGCAATAGTAGCAGGCAAATCTTCAGACAAAACCTAATAAGAGTAGAATAAATCATCACCAATAGCATTTTTCTTACAATGGGTGTAAAAACACAGAAATAAATCATAAATGACAAGATGTATGTATCATACAATAAAACTGTGGTCAGAACATATCCTTGTGTCTATCTCAAGTGAATTAGCCTGGAATTTCCTTTTTGATAATTTTATATTAAATGATAAATAATCTAAATAATTAAGCATATTTATAAATGATATAATCTACATATGTACACAGAAATTAGATCTTTTATTTTTTTGGCTAACAATTAGATATTATAATTAGTGGTATTTTGATAAATAGGGGTCTTCTAAGTATAATATAGATAAACTAATTGGAGATAAACACAACTCATTCATCAAAGCAGTTAGCATTTTGTACACTTCATTGTGTTTATACTTCTCCCAAAAGCCATTTTTAAGACAGTACATTTATTAAGTTCATATAGCACTTTTCGGTGAAATCAAGAGTACAATATTACACTTTTATCTTATGCCAAATTTCATTTTATGAAGAGCTCAGTTGATTCTAAGGCATTTTAAATCATATTGTTAGAATATGTATCAGTATATGGGCTTATTTATTTGGTCTAGGATTAAAAGGTTCAAACATGTACCTTCAAGAAACACACACCCACATTTGCAATATTATACTAATTTTTTTAAGAAACTCACTATCAAGAACAAACATAAAAGGGAAAATTTTCAAAAATAAAGAATAGAAAACCTCCAAAGAATGTCTTGAAGACTCCTTTATACGAGCATAAACATATTCTGTTTTCCCTGCAATATCAAGAAACTAAATTGAAGTACCGATTTAAGGATTGGGCTTAAGGTACAGTGGCATATTAACAGGAAATTTGATGAGTTACACAAATTAAATTACAGTGCTTGAAAATCAAATTGAAAGTTCAAGCACGTTCTAATAGCAAAATGTTCCCTTTACACAAAGCAGCAGATGAAAATGCATCAAGTCAATCTTTTTTCTGCAGGATTAACTAGTGGCTATATCAATCAGTTTTTTTTTTTTTTTGGTTGACAAAGGAAGAATATAATGAGTGGAAAAAGTACAAAACAGGAGGATCAGGAATCCTCCATAAGCTACAAACAATATAAAATATCGATCTGACCTAATACGTTACTTTCTTTTTTTGTTGCCAGTAGCGTACAATGAAAACCAACATTATAAAACAAAATAATGGTTTAATGAGTAGGACCAAAAGAAACACAACCACAACCACTCAAGAGGTGCTTTGCCTCTAGATACTCACCATCAACCTTTCTGTATACCAAGCCCAGTGGAACAGAGTATCTACGAGAAAAACCCTCAATGGCCTGACATGAAATAACTAAATTAAGCCAGAATTTCTTGACCCTCAATTCAGGATAAAAAACAAAAGATTCTCAATCATAGTAAAACCTTCGTTGGATTTCCTTCATGATCAAATGCTTTCAAAACAGGAGGGCCCCGAACCTCAACCTCCTTTTCTGCTTGTTTTGTGAAAAGATTTTCAACAGCAACCTGTGGATTTCACAACAGGAAACAAATACGATCACTATCATTTTTTTAAGTGAACAATTCTAGAAATTGAAAATTTTATGACGTAAGCATTGCAATAACTGCACATAACTTTCAATTCAAGAATTTATGATTCTATCTATTAAATCCTAAGTAGGAACTACTGTGAATTTCTTCACATAAGATATTTTTTTACTGAAAACATAGATTCGCTAATGAGAGAAAACTTAAAGAGGGTATGGACAACTAGGGGGGTGGGGGGATGAAGGATAACGCATCCTCTAAAAAAAGACAAGAAACAGCAAGG
Organism: Ormosia semicastrata; assembly: GCA_029884595.1. Taxonomy (NCBI): domain Eukaryota; kingdom Viridiplantae; phylum Streptophyta; class Magnoliopsida; order Fabales; family Fabaceae; genus Ormosia; species Ormosia semicastrata. The sequence continues at coordinate 74,371,412 of JAQQTO010000060.1, forward strand.
AAGTTTAAAATATCAAGAATGCAAGAAAGCTGTCCAATCTCTGCATATGAGAAATGACAAATAGATATGATCACAACACCAAAGAGAAGCCATAAACACAATCTTATCCCCATGGCAAGTTTAGCGGCAAAGAGACACCCTTAAAAGTATATAGACTTTATTGGTACAAATAAGGTCAGCAGTTAATAGTTGAATTTAACTTCTTATATATATATATATATATATTAGAGAAAAGAAGGTGAAGTACAAAAGCAGAGGATAAAATATCCTCCTCAAAGAAACCATAAAATAGCAAAACCAGAATAAATTTACCAAAAAAAAAAAAAAAAAACACACACACATCATCATCATCAAGTAAGCAAAGATTAACAATCTCTCTATGTCCAACAAACAAATCACTAAGATAACTGCTTGCCAATTTCTCTTAATATCCAATAAAGAAACCCCTCCAAAATAGCTGTTAGCTGGGTATAACAAAGAATCCAATACAACCTTATATGAATATCACAACAACCATTTCCTAAAAGATAGGAAATGGGCTATCTATAAACATCAAGATTTGTACAGTTGCACTCTCATAGACTAGTATATGATGCTAGTGAGATAATTTATCATTTATTTCGTAGGTGTGAGGCCTCTACAAATCTGTAACAAGTCATTTGTGTTAGTTCTATTATGTACTCCAGTCCAAACAAACGACTTGGACCTCAGAAGGAGCTTTGGATTTCCAAATGAATTTGTAAGAGGAACCTTTGACGGGTGGGGGATAAGGTAGCACTTCAAATAGGGGTTTGCAAGAAAAAACTCAACAAAAATCAAATGTCTAAATTATCCTATCAGGGCAAATATACCTTAATGTAGAGTGTACTACAAGAAACAAATCTCCTAACAATTTAAACAATTTAAACAAATCTCCTAACAATTTAAACAATTTTTCCACCTATTCTCCTTGTCCAAGCAGTAAGAAAATAACCACTGCTGATGGGTCTTTGACCACTGTTGCAAGCATAGGGAACGTCAAAATCAGTCCATTAATGACCTTGAAGAATGTTCTTCATGTCCCTAGACTGTCCACAAACCATGTCTCTATACACAAACTCACTCAAGACCTATGCTGCACTATGATTTTTTACAACAGTTATTGTGTTTTTCAGGACAAGGATTCGGGGAAGATGATTGGACATGCTAGGGAACAGGATGGCCTCTACTACCTTGAAACACCAAGACAGGACAGATTGTACCATTCCTTCAATTCAGAATCTGTTTCAGTAAATAAAGAAAAGATTTGGCTTCATCACAGCATACTTGGACATCCATCCTTTAGAATTATTAAAACTCTTTTCCCTTCCTTGTTTACAAGTTTCAGTGTTGAAATTTTCCATTGTGAAGTGTGTGAGCTTGCTAAACACAAGCGTGTACCCTTTTCAATTAGTTAAAAAAGTAGTTCTATTCCTTTTTACCTAATTCACAGTGACATTGGGGTCCATGTACCATTCCTAATGTTTCTGGGGCAAGATGGTTTGTCTCCTTCATTGATGACTACACTTGTGTTACTTGGATTTTTATTTTTTTTTATAAAAAAAGAAATATTATTAGATGAGAAGAAGAGAGTACAAAGAAAGAGGATAAGAAATCCTCATAAAAAAATGCAAAAAGAAACAACTAAAACCTGTGTGGGAAAGTCCTGCAACAAGGCATGCCAATCCCTTTGCATGTCTACCAAAGAAACACCACTAAAAAGGCCATGAGCAGAACACCACAGGAATGCCAAAAGAGTAACCCTATCCCAAATGAAGTCTAGAGTCAAAAAAGAGTACTTGAAGATTCTAGCATTCCTTTCCAACCAAATACACCAAAGAACAGCATAAACAGAGTACTGCTACAAGATCTTTGCTTCTTTACGTACACCAAAACCTCTGAATTTGGTAAGGAGAAAAAGATGCAAATCCATAGGGCAAACCCAAGACTCTCCAAATATCCCAAATAGTCTATTCCAAAGATAATTAGCCGCAGAACAATGCAAAAAGAGATGAGCCCCGAATTCCAAATCTAAACCACACATAATACACATATTTGGATACAAAGCAGTGAGAGGCTTGCGTTTCTGAAGCATGTCATTAGTGTTAATCCTGTTAAGAAACAGCAGTACAAAAAAAAGCTTTGACCTTTGAGGGAACTTTGGATTTCCAGATGGGTTTATCCAAGAGAAATCTATCCCTGTTATGAGATTGAGTCAAGAACTGAAAATAAGATTTACAAGAGAAAACTCCTTATGAAAGGGTCCAAGTTCTTGAATCAGGCATAGAAGAAAGATGAATAGAATCAAATAAAATCAAGAGAGACTCTAACTCACTAACCTCTCTATCATGCAAGTTTCTAAAAAAATGGAAGTTCCAAGAGAAGTTATCGTGAGAAAAAAATTGGCAAATAGGGGCATTATGTAAAGAAGATAGGCGAAAAAACTTTGGAAAAGCCTCAGAAAGAGGGATAGTACCAACCCAAATATCTTCCCAAAATTTAATACGAGAGTCATCACCTAGATGCAAGGACAAGAGAGAATTAAAGGAAAACCTTGAGAGATAAATTTCCAAGGACTAGCATGAGAAACTCTACTTGCAGAATTGGTGTCCCACCCATTTGGATGCAAACCATACTTACTTCGAATAACATGATGCCATAAAGAAGAAGGTTGTGGAGGAAAACGCCAAAGCCGCTTAGTTGCCAGTGCCTTGTTCTTGGACACCAAATTACCAAGACCCAACCCACCCTCCTTCTTAGGTCTACAACAAACCTCCCAGCTAACAAGGTGGTCTCGACTAGAATCTCCCGGCCCCGACCAGAGGAAGTCTCTCATAACTCTTTCTAATTTCTAAGCCACAGCCACAGGAATACGAAAAAGGGAGAGAAAGTAAAGAAGGATACTAGACAAACAAGACTGAATTAGAGTGATTCGACCACCCAAAAAGAAAAAGGCACCCTTCCAACAATCTAACAGCTTAGAGATCTTACAAACCACTGGGTCCCAAAAGGAAACAACACAAGGATTACCTCCCAAAGGAATCCCAAGGTAAGTGAGAGGCCACTGAAAAATTTGACAACCTGCTAAAGTAGCAAAAGCGGACAAAATCTAATTGTCCACATTCACACCCGCCAAACCACTTTTTGCCAAATTAATTTTAAGACAAGAAATGACCTCAAAGAACCTCAAAATAGTCAAAGTATTAACAAAAGAATCAACATCAGGTTCCAAGAAGAATACTGTGTCATCAGCAAACTGAAGATGAGAAACTAAAACCTCCTCTAAACTAACAGTTAGCCCCTTAACCAACCCATTATTTACAGCTCTAGACACTAAACAGCTAAGCACATCTACCACAATGGTAAAAAGAAACGAAGATAAAGGATCTCCTTGTCTCACTCCCCTTTGACCCTTAAACCAAGATTTAGGTTCCCCGTTCACTATGACTGCAAAGGTGGAAGAGGATAAGCACCCCGAAATCCAATTTCTCCATCTTACCCCAAACCATTTCGTATCCAAGACTTTGTCCAAAAAACCCCAACTAACACGATCATAAGCTTTCTCAAAGTCTAACTTAAAAACAAGACCATGTTTTCTCTTGGATCTAACATCATCCACCACCTCATTAGCAATGAGAGCAGCATCAAGAATTTGCCTTCCCGAAATAAAAGCACTTTGGTTCTCAGAAATGATATCAGAAAGGACCTCACTCAACCTAGAAGCAAGAACTTTTGTTATGATCTTATAAACACTAGATACTAAACTGATGGGTTGAAAGTCCTTTACTTTAATCGACCTATCCTTCATGAGAACAAGACAAATGAAAGTTGAATTCATGCAAACTCCAATTTTACCATTAAGGAAGAATTCAGCAAACACCCTAAGGAGGTCAGGCTTGACAATATCCCAGCAATTTTGAAAGAAATCAAAAGTAAAACCATCAAGACCAAGCGCTTTGTCTTTCCCCAAATAAAAACAGCCCTACGGATTTCCTCCTCCTCAAAAGGCCTTTCCAGCCAACAAGCCTTATCTAAAGCAATGGGACACCAATCCAAATCCTTAATGAAAGGCCTAATAGGCATATCTTCAGCGAACAACTCAGAGTAGAACCTAGAGAATTCAGTAGCAATGAAATCAGTTTGGGGTTAATATTGTCAAGAGATTTAGATCAGATAATGCAAGGGATTATTTTAATCAAACCCTTAACCCTTTTTTTCCAGAAAGATGGAATTGTACATGATTCGTCTTGTGTCAACACCCCACAACAAAATGGGGTAGCAAAAAGAAAAATGGTGACCTCCCTGGAAAAACCCGAGCCCTTCTGGGGGGAAACTGTTCTCACAGCCACCCATCTCATAAATCGTTTTCCTACCCGAGTTTTGGGATTCAAGAGCTCGATGGACATACTCTCAACTTTTTACTCTAACCTACACGCTTCAAATAACCTTGTGCCAAGGATTTTTGGATGTGTTTCATTTGTTCATGTCCACAGTCAAAACAAGGGGAAAGTTGACCCAAGGACCCTAAAATGTGTCTTTGTGGGATATTCTGCAACCCAGAAAGTATATAAGTGCTATCATCCTCCATCCAAAAAATTTTTGGAAGAGGCACCATTTAAAACACAACCCCTTTTGTTTCCTTTCCATTAACTCTCCATAAGATAAATGACGCACCCCACGGTCTCTTCCACCTCCAAATCGTTTTTCTCCAACACTTGTGTTGCTCACACTAGGCCCTACAGTCTTCAGTTCATCCCGACGGAATTCCCTCTTTTGCTGGCCAGTTGAATTTCCTCCAGATTTTGACATCACAGAATGCTCTGTTCCCACACGTGAAAACAGAGTACGATTCTAACTCCCTTCAATTCCCACTGAACCCCTTTTGTAGAAGGGCTTCAAGTGGGTCTCCTCGCATAAATCTGCTTCAATCGCCCTTGCAAGCTCCATCATCCTCGCCTTATTGTCAGGTTTATGTAACCTGACCTTCCTTCTAATTTCTGCACAAAGACCATGCATGAAATAGGCCATGAACTGCTGCTCTGGCATCTTAGGAACTTGAGAGGCTAGGTACTCAAATTCCTCAATATAAGAGGCCATAGTCCCATCTTCTTGTATCTCTGCGAGACTCTCAAAGGGATTCTCGACTAACGCTCCCCGGAACCTCCGAAGCAATGCTACTTTCAGATTCTCCCAAGAGGGTTATGATTCACTCTCTAACCATAGATTGAACCAATGAACAGTGGGTCCCTCCATACAAATTTTATTCAAATGCACCTTCAATTCGGACTGGGTCTCCTGAATTTCAAAGTAAGTTTCAGCTCTCGTTACCCATGCCCCTGGGTCGGTGCCGTCGAAACTCGGAAGTTCCACCTTCTTCACCGCTGAACGAAATTCGGATAAAATTTGTTCCTCTGAAGTTTTCTGATTGGACAACTCATCCTGATGCGAATCCTCCTCACCCGGACCTCGCGACAACCGAACATCCATTTCCGCCATCATCTTATTCAACAAACTCAGCAATTCCGCTTGGGCTTTCTCTTGTGTCTCAACCAGAATTTGAACTGCAACCTCCAATGAGCTTACACGACCTTCCATGGCTGTTTCGACTCCTCCACGTCGTTTAGGCATAAACTCCGTCGTTGGCTCCAGCTTTGAATCCGGCAAGTCGGACCAAATGTCAGGAACCAAAAAAAACAGAAATAGGAAAAAGGTACTGTATTATTGAAGAAGATGAATGTATTACAGAGATGAAATTTGCAATACCCCAGAGCAAAGCTCCTGACCCACTACTAACGGAATTCCAAAAAGTACTTACCCCCACTCCTTCTCTTTCCCTAAAAAGACTTACACACGTGCATAACTAACTCTCACTCCCTAATTCCCCTTTTTTGCCCTCCTACTCCTATTCTTTCTTATTTCTTCTGCTGTATGTCTTCCAAACCCACGGCCCATGACTGAGTTGGACTGGGCTATATAATTTGTGAAGCCTGAGACATTCCATGGAAAGTAGCCTTATTTCACTCAACCTTCTCTTCAGGGGGAGAATTCAAGGGAAGATAAGGAAAATTTTTTGCTGGATTTGGACTTGTCATTGCTGCTAGTATCTAAAGACCCTCCTTGCACATCTATGTCCAACCATACCCCTGAAAATTCACTTGAATCTGTACCCAGACCTAAACCTGTGCCTGAAATCATCTCTGTGCCAGAAACTGCATCTGAATGCGTGCTTGAAAGACCACAAATAGACCCTGTTCTTGAGAATCTGAGATTTGGCAAAGGGAAGGTGTTCACAAGGAAGAAGATGGCCATCCCAGAAGCTGTGCAGGTCTAAGAATCCAACTCAGAGCCTTTGTAAGAGGTAATAATTTCTAACTCTTCATTGCAAGATGAAACTGAACTTCATGTGGATAATGATGACCAACACTTGCCTATAGCCGTCAGAAAAGGAACAAGAGAGTGCACTAAACGACCACTATATCCTCTTGCACACTTCATGTCCTTCAAGAAATTCTCACCATCACATAAGGCCTTTCTAGTCAGCCTAAATACCATTACCATCCCTACCACCCTGTCTGAGGCTTTGTCCAATGAAAAATGGAAACAAGCTATGAATATGGAAATGAAGGCATTGGAAAAGAACAAAACCTGGGAGTTAGTGCAGTTACTGGTAAGAAAGAAACCTGTGGGGTGTAAATGGGTGTATACAATGAAGTATAGAGCAGATGGGTCAATAGAAAGATACAAGGCACAGTTGGTAGCCAAAGGCTATACCCAAACCTATGGAATTGACTACCTACCTTTGCTCCAATTGCAAAGATGAACACAGTCAAAGTTTAATTGGCATTAGCAGCTAATTTTGGTTGGAACTTACAGTAGTTTGATGTAAAAAATGCAATCTTGCATGGAGATCTAGAGGAAGAAATCTACATGGAGGTTCCACCAGGCTACGGGAAGAATCTGAATGCCAATACTGTGTGTAAATTGAAGAAGGCCTTGTATGACCGTAAGCAATCACCACGGGCGTGGTTTGGAAGATTTGCAAGAGCTATGTTGGCTATAGGATATAGAGAAAGCCAAGGGGATCACACACTGTTTATTAAACACTCCTTCAGGGGGAGTCACACCACCCTTGGTATAGGTGGATGACATAATAGTGACGAGAATTGATGATAAGGAGAAACGGGTTCTAAATCAGAGTTTGGCTAAGGAATTTGAGATCAAAGCTTTAGGAGGACTGAAATACTTCGTTGGAATTGAAGTTGCTCATTCTAGGCAGGGTATTTTTATCTCTCAAAAACAATATGTTATAGATTTAGTCAAAGAAACAGGCAAGACAGCCTGCAAACTAGCAAGCACACCCATAGATCCGAATATGAAACTTGGAACAGCAGAAGAAGATGCTGCAATGGACAGAGAAATGTTTCAAAGTCTGGAAGGAAGAATAATTTATTTATCTCACACACGACCAAATATTGCATATGCAATAAGTGTAATCAACCAATTCATCCATAGCTTGAAAGAAGTTCACCTACAAGCAGCTCATCGGATACAACAGTATCTCAAGGGAACACCAGGAAAAGGTATTCTATTTAAAAGAAATGGAGGTTTAGTACTTGAGGCATATACTGATGTTGACTATGCTGGATCACTGATTGATAGAAGATCAACCTTTGGGTATTCCACCTTCCTTGGTAGGAATCTTGTGGCATGGAGGAGTAGAAAACAGAATGTAGTAGCACGGTCTAGTGCAGAGGCAGAATTTCGAGCTATGACACAAGGGGTGTGTGAACAACTTTGGTTGAAGATCATTCTCGAAGATTTGAAGATCAAGTGGGATGGACCAATGAGACTCCATTGTGACAAGAAGTCTGCAAATAGCATAGCTCATAACCCAATACAACATAACAGAATAAAGCACATTGAAGTTGACAGACTTTTATCAAAGAAAAGCTGGAAAGTGGATTGATTTGTACACCCTATGTAACTACACAAGGTCAACTTGCTGATGTACTCACCAAAGGGTTGAGCAGTACAGTATTCCAGAATATTGTATCCAAGCTGGGGAAGGGGAGTGTGGAAAACCGTATAGAGTCAATCAGCTATTTTAGGAAATTTTTTATAATAGACACAGACTGTATCCCTAGAATTAGGCTCATTTAATTGTATTCCTTAGTCAGTTAGGACATCCCACAAATCATCGGATTTAACCTTTAATTCATTTCCTATTCTGCTTTGGGTTCTCGTGTATATAGCCCACCCATTGATGTATTATTAAAATATGAATGAAATCCCTATTTTCTAAATTCTGATACTTTCACTCTTTTTATTTATTTATTTATTTATTTTCATGTGATAAGTGAGGAAATCCACCATGAGACTATTTTAAAAATTCCATACAGAATGCAGAAAATAACAGCTTCATCCAAAAACAATGCAAAGCATCTAGAAACAAGAATTGTGCGTAAAAGATAAAGTTTATTCCCGTACCACTAATCTACGTGGGGTGCCAAAAACTTGCACTTCACCATGCTTTAACCTCTGCCGTTCAAGTAATTGCAACATCAAATCTTTCAGCTACAGTAACAAGCAGAATAGAATCAATATTGAACAATGATGGAGAATAATAAATTTAATAAAAAAATAATGGAGGATAATAATAAAAATCTTGTGAATGGTTGAAAACAATTTATCTGACAAAAAAGAAATGAAGACACTTGAAATCAAAAAAAGAAAATTGAAAAACAATAAAAATATACTTGTGAATAGAAGAGAAGTTCCACAAACAATAAATTGGAAGCAAAAAAATTTCATGATTTTAGTCATATGAAAATAAATTATACTTGCTTGCTTGCATCAACAACATCTTGAGGTGGCATCTCTTCAGTTCCAATTTCAAGAACAAATGCTCTTGAAAGATCATGCACCTGTAACCAAAGAAAGGCCAGAATTTTAAACTAATCAATAAAGAAACTCATACACAATAATCAATAAAGAAACTCATATTCAAGCTTAAAAATAACATGATTTAATCTTGATAAATCATCTAGTTTCTTACTGCCAATATTTTACTTGAGCGAGGAATAGCTCATAAATCCTGTCTATTAAGTTTGAATTGAATAAATAATCAAACAAACTACATCCAGATATTGTAACATCAAATCCAAGTAAAGATGGCAATGTTGTTTGCAACAAGTATACCTACAAATGGTTAAATTATAGCTATCAGTAAGAGAGAGAGAGAAAGAAAGAGATAAACCCGTATGAGATGGAAAGTTGTGACCTTCTGTCACTATTCTTACTTTTCATTAAGAGAAAAGGAAGCTTGTTTTTCAAGCCGTTAGCAGCTGTACAGAAATAATATAAAAGAATGCTAATACATAAAACTAATATACTAACATAAGCATCCTATATATCTAACACTCCCCCTCAAGTCGGAGCATATATATCGTATGATCCAAGCTTGTTACATATGTAACAAATTCAGGGTCCTTTAAGGGATTTTATGAGGATGTCAGCAAGCTAATCATTCGAGTTAACAAAGGTTGTGACAATGTCACCTGACATGATCTTCTCTCTTACAAAATGACAATCAATTTCAATATATTTGATTCTTTCGTGGAAGACAGGGTTACGGGGCAATATGCAGTGCATCCTAATTGTCACAAACAAGGGTCATCTGTCCAACATCTCCAAATTGAAGTTTTTTGAGCAACTATTTTAACCAGACTAGTTCACATGTTGCAACAGCCATAGCACTATATTCTGCTTCTGCAATAAATCGGGCAACAACACTTTGTTTCTTACTCTTCCAAGAAATCAAGTTACCTCTGATAAACACTGTTGAAAACTATGTCTAGATTCATTGTATATGCTAACTAAATCATAACCAAATCATGTAATTACGGTAATTAGGATCTTTTGTAATCTTTGTATTTATTAAAATAACTCTATAATTCAACCTTCGTTGTGCAATTCAGACACACAATTTCTTCATATGTCACTCTCTTCTCTCTTTGAACATGGTATCTAGACCTTAAAAAAAGGCAATCCTAGAACTGTGCATACCCAGTGAGCCCACTGCTCTCCAGTAAAAATTTTCCAGGCTAACTGTGTTTCCATTCCGATTTGCCGACCTTTCACCTTCTGTTGTGTCCTCTTTCCAACAGACCCACTGCTGCCCGTCGTTGTCCATTGCCATCCACCGCCATTGTCCAACTTTTCCGGAGACTTTTCCGGCCGCCGACCCCACCACTGGAATCTCCGCTCTTTACTCGGCTAGAACCTAAAAGCCCAATCGGAAATTCCCTCTGACGTGCCGACCAACGCCTCTGCGCGCAACTCAACCAGCTGCCCTTTCACCGGCACTTGGCGATGCGTGGCCCACCACCTCCAGCCACCATTTGTTGCGCAGTGATCGCCTCTCTCTCCTCTTTCTGGATCTGCTCTCGCCTTTTGTATTAGTGACCATTTGTTAAGACTCCTTTTGCATCCGTGCATTCAGGTACTGTTTGGTTGTGTTTTTTGGCTTGTTGTTTACTGATCCATGGCTAGTTCTCTTTCCTCAGGTGGCCCTAAAGACCACTCGAAGGCAAAGCATCCTCTTTTCACTAGTTACGTCAGTGTCTCTCTCTCCAATGACAAATTGGATGGCAGTAACTATGATACTTGGGCTTCAAACATCCAACTGCGGCTCAACAGCCAAGGCTATGAAGAGCACCTCATCATGAAGCTTGAGTCTGTGCTCGAGGTTGACAAATCAAGGTGGAAGAAGATTGATCCCAAATATGCAGTGTCATCAAATCCACTATTCATCCCTCCCTCAAGTAGATCTTTTGCGCTCATATTACTTGGGAAACTGTTTGGGAGCAGGTCAAGATTCTTTACACCAATGACACTCAACGGCTATATGAGGTGTATCATAACCTCATAAGTGTTGTTGCTCCTAGGAAGTTTGATGGTCCTATGTTGGCCTATTTGGGGAAAGTCCATAGTGCACTCCATGATTTCATTAAGCTACTGCCCCCTGTTGATACCTCGGCGAAGGAACTCGAGCAACGCAATACCTTCTTCATGCTCATGGCGTTGTATGGTTTGCTTCCAGAATATTCTGCCAACCGTAATCAAATTTTGGGTTCTCCCACTGTCCCTACTCTGAGCACGGCATGGTCCACTTTACTCCGGGTTTCGGCCAAGCAGCCCTCTGATTCTGTTGTTGCTCCAGCTCCGGTTGATACCTCTATCCTGGTCTCCCAGAGCAACAATTGTGGTAATTCTCATTCTGGCAACTCGAGCAAACCCCGTCCAAAATGTGATCATTGCAACAAGCTAGGTCATACCATTGATAAATGTTGGATTTTACATGGCCACCCTCCTTGGGCTGCCAATGTTGCCCAGACTGCTGCCCCGAGTCCACCTGAGCCCTTTGCCCAACCAACTGCATCTCCCGTTGCCTATGCAGATTTTCTAAAGTGCGTTAAGCAACATCAGGCCTCTAGTTCCATTACATCTGTTGAGCATACTGGTAATGTATTTGCTTGTCGCACTCAATCACCATCCTTGGGTCCTTGGGTCCTTGATAGTGCCTCTGATCACATTTTTGGTAATAAGCATCTTTTCTCCAAAATTTCTACTTTTGGTTATTTACCTATCATCACTTTAGCAAACGGTTCCCAAACACGGTCGCAAAAGATTGGCATTGTCCATCCCCTCCCTTTCCTGTTTGTTGACTCAGTGCTTTATGTTCCTAAGAGTCCTTTTAATTTATTGTCCATCAGTCGTTTGAACCGTTCTTTAGATTGTAACATTACATTCACTAAAGACTCTACATTCACTAAAGACTCTATCATTTTACAACACCGGAGTTCGGGATGGATGATTGGCGATGGATATGAGTCCAATGGCCTCTACCAGATCTCTGCCACCTCTCGTATTTGCTCTGTCAAGGATTCCCTTCTCACCATCCATGCTCAATTGGGTCATCCAAGCCTTGCCAAATTACAAAGAATGGTCCCAAGCTTATCTAAGTTATCTAGTTTACCTTGTGAGTCGTGCCAACTTGAGAAATACACCCGTAGTCCGTTTCCCGACAGAGTCTGTCATCAAGCTGCGTCTCCCTTTACATTAGTTCATTTTGATGTTTGGAGTCCTAGTCGTATCGAGTCTACTTTGAGTTCCAAATACTTTGTTACTTTCATTGATGACTACTCTCGGTGTACTTGGTTATTTATAATGCACAACAAGTCTGAGTTGTTTTCTATTTTTGAGAAACTTTATAATGAAATAAAAACTCAATTTGGTGTTCCAATTCGTACCTTGCGTAGTGACAATGCCCGTGAATTTTTATCTCAGCCTTTTCAACATTTTATGGCATCTTATGGCATTCTTCACCAAAAATATTGTGCCTATACTCCTCAACAAAATGGGGTTGTTGAGGGCAAAAATAGACACCTTATTGAAACAACTCGAACCATCTTGCTTCATAGTCGTGTCCCTTTCCGTTTTTGGGACGATGCAATTCTTACTGCATGTTACTTGATTAACCGCCTGCCCTCTTTTGTGCTTAATAACCAGGTACCCCACTCTATGTTGTTTCCTCATCAACCCCTCCATTCTCTTCCACCTCGTGTTTTCGGGTCAACATGTTTTGTCCATAATCTCACTCCCGGTCTTGACAAACTTTCTGCCTGCTCCATCAAATGTGTTTTTCTTGGTTACAATCGGTCTCAAAAAGGTTATTGTTTTTCACCTACTCTCCAGCGTTACCTGGTCTCTACCGATGTCACATTCTTCGAGTCAATTCCTTTCTTTGACTCTTCTAGTTTGACTCTTGAACCCATTACTGAGGTCTTCCCTGTTCCTCCTCTTCTTTTCCCAACTACAATTGATACCCTTCAACCACCTCCTATTGAAGGACCCCCACCGGTCATACGACCCTTTCAAGTATATCATCGTTGGCCCCAGCCACCTCCACTGCCACTACCTCCACCAGAAGTTGTAGAGATCACTACAGACTCTCCTCCGACACCAACTCCTTTACTAGCTCCAGCACTGCCTCCTAAGCCTGAACTTCTCATTGCTCACCAAAAAGGTATACGGTCTACTCGTAACCCTTCTCTTCACTATGTTACTTTGAATTATCATCACCTGTCTTCTTCACATTTTGCATGTCTGTCTTCCTTGTCTTCTGTGTCTATTCTTAAATCTACAAGTGACGCCTTATCCCATCCTGGGTGGAGACAAACTATGGTTAAGGAAATGTGTGCTCTTCAGAATAGTCGTACTTGGGAACTTGTTCCTCTTCCTCCAGGGAAATCTGTTGTAGGTTGTCGATGGATCTATACGGTCAAGGTTGGCCCAGATGGCAAGCTTGATCGCCTCAAGGCGCGTCTAATGGCAAAAGGGTATACACAGATTTTTGGCTTGGATTATGGAGACACTTTCTCTCCGGTGGTGAAGATGACTTCTGTTCGGCTCTTTCTATCTATGGCTGCTATTCGCCATTGGCCCCTTCATCAACTAGACATCAAAAATGCTTTTCTCCATGGTGATCTAGAGGAAAAGGTTTATATGGAACAACCACCAGGGTATGTTGCTCCAAGGGAGTCTTCTGGCCTCATTTGCCAACTTCACAAGTCCTTGTATAGTCTCAAACAATCTCCTCGGGCTTGGTTTGGTCAATTCAGTAATGTAGTTCAAAAATTTGGTATGATTCAGAGTGAGGCTGACCAATCTGTCTTCTATAGTCACACAGCCCGAGGTTGCATCTATTTGAATGTATATGTGGACGACATTGTTATTACTAGAAGGGATCACCAGGGCATAACTCAGATAAAATAGCACCTCTGTCATCATTTTCAAACCAAAGATTTTGGCAAATTTCGTTATTTCTTGGGAATCAAAGATGCACAATCCAAGGATGGTATAGTTATCCCACAAAGGAAGTACAATATGGACATCCTTAAGGAAACAGGTTTATTGAATGCAAAACCTATTGACAATCCTATGGATCCTAATGTAAAGCTTCTACCTGATCAAGGGGAGCCACTTTCAGATCCAGGAAAATATAAAAGATTGGGCGTAAATTTAAACTACCTCATTGTTACTCGTCCAGATATCTCTTTTGCAGTAAGTGTGGTAAGTAAATTTCTAAATTCACCTTGTGAAGGACATTAGAGTGCAATCATTCATATCCTGAAGTATATTAAAAGAGCTCTAAGAAAAGGCCTTATCTATGAAGATAAAGGTCATACTCAGATTGTTGGATATTCAGATGCTGATTGGGCAAGCTTTCCTATAGATAGAAGATCCACTTCTAAGTATTGTGTATTGATGGGAGGTAATCTGATATTGTGGAAGAGTAAGAAACAAAATGTGGTCGCAAGATCAAGTGTCGAAGTAGAATATCAAGCAATGGTTTTAGCAACTTGTGAACTCATTTGGTTAAAACAATCGCTTAAGGAGCTCCAATTTGGGGATATTATGCAAATGACGCTTATTTGTAATAACCAAGCTGCATTGCACATCTCCTCTAATCCAGTGTTTCATGAGAGGACCAATTACATAGAGATAGTTTGTCATTTTATTAGAGAGAAGATCTTATCTGGAGACATCACCACTAACTTCGTCAATTCGAATGATCAACTAGCAAATGTTTTCACCAAGTCTTTGAGAGGTCCTCTGATAAGTTATATTTGTAACAAGCTTGATGAATATGACCTATATGCTCCAACTTGAGAGGGAGAGTTGAAAATTATGTCTAGATTCATTATATATGCTAACTAAATCATAACCAAATAATATAATTACGGTAATTAGAATCTTTTGTAATTTTTGTATTTTTTACAATAACTATATAATTCAGCCACCGTTGTGTAATTCAGACACACAATTTCTTCATATGTCTCTCTCTTTGAACATAATACCCTAAAGTAGACCTCCTATCAGAGGATGAACCTGCCCATTCAACATCAGAGTAGCTCACTACTCGAGTATGACCCTTATCCTCATAAAGAAGTCCTTTTCTTGGTGCTCCCTTGATATATCTTAGAATTCGAACAACAGCATCCCAATGACTTTCCCGTGGAGAGTTCAAAAACTAACTAACAACGCTTACAGGAAAAGAGATATCAGGTCTAGTCACTGTAAGATAGTTCAATTTCTCAACAAGTCTCCTATACCTGCCAGGACCAGCTAAAGGAGTTGACTCGAAGAATGTAACATCAATAGAAACCGCATATCTTCTAAGATCAAGAGAAAAACATCTATACCGTTTTTGTGATTGAGGGTAGCCAAGAAAGACACACTTGAGGATCAAGGAGACAACTTATCTTTCCATGGAGTAAGGTCATGAACAAAACATGTAGAACCGAAGACACGAAGCGGTAAAGGATAAAGAGATTGATTAGGGAAAATAATGGAATGAGGCATTTGATTTTGAAGGATTAATGATGGCATTCGGTTAATTAAGAAACAAGTAATGAGGATAACATCACCCCAAAAACGAGTTGGTACTTTAGCATGAATGAGGAGAGTGTGGGTTGTCTCAATTAGATGTCTATTCTTTCTTTCATCAACCTTATTTTGTTAAGGGGTGTGTGCACAAGAGGACTGGTGGACAATTCCCTAAGAACTCAGAAATGATTGAAATTCTGTAGAGAAGTATTCACGAGCATCGTCACTCCTTAAAATACGAATGGAAATTCCAAATTGTGTTTGTATTTCATAATAGAAACTCTAGAAAATGGAGAATAATTCATATTTATTTTTCATTAAGTATAATCAAGTACATTGAGAGTAGTCATCTATAAAGGTTACAAAATATTGATATCCTAATATGGAAACTACCCAACATGGACCCCAAACATCAGTGTGAATTAAAACGAAAGGAGACTCAGCTCGATTACAGACATGACTAGGAAAATAACTACGATGCGTTTGCCAAGTTGACAAGATTCACACTCCAAAAAAGACAACTTTGACAAACTAGGAACCATCCTTTGAAGTTTGGAAATACTAGGGTATCCGAGACGAGCATGAAAGAGACTAGGTGATTCTATGGCTGAACAAACATCGGATGAGGTTGAGAGTTGGTAGAGACCATGTGACTCACGCCCTGTGCCAATCATCCTTCCCAAGCTCTGGTCCTACACAATAATAGCGTCTTTAGTGAAAGTAATTGAGCAATCAAGGTTGCAAGTTAGATGGCTAATAGAGAGTAAATTAAAAGGGCATCCAGAGACATAAAGGACAGAGTCAACGAATAATGACGGTGAAATATTGGCCTTCCCAATTCCTTTGGCATGAATTTGAGAGCCATCGGTTAAGGTAACAGTGGGAAGGTGTGATGGAGTGGTTATAGTAGAGAAAAGATTATTGTTACCAGAGATATGATCGAAGACACTGGAATCAAGAACCCAAGGTCCAAGAGATGGCAACTGGGAGATGCAAGCTATGGAAGTACACGTGTGTGCAACTGAAGTGATAGATCTAGAGGACTGTTTGGCTTCAAACCTTTTCAGGAAATCTTCATAATCAGGTGGTGACGGTTGGCTAGAAGATTCGAAAGAATTAGAAGTACTGGTATGTGCTGCATTGGAATTTCATGTTGGTTTTCCATGCAAAAGCCAGCAACGGTCAATGGTGTGGCCAAGTCGGTGGCAATGATCACACTTGGGATGAGTGTGATTTCCCGTACATCCTCCCCCTCAACTATTACTAGTACGTCCCCAATTACTAGTTTGAGAGATAAGAGTTGAGGACTCAGGTCTAGAAGTGGAGACTCCAGAAGAAACTTGGGCAACAATAGGTCCAGCCACTCTAAGAAGGCTAGACCATGCCTGTGTCAAGGTAGGAAAAATAGGACTCTGATCTGTCGATTATTTCCATATATTGAGTGTCCTATGTTTGATCTAATTGGACTCCATATGTGCTTAATTGTGAACATTTAGCTAAGTTATTTATATAAAGCTTAATCGAATGTTTATTTGTGAAACTATGCTTAACTGTGATTACAAGCACTCATAATTAAATTGTGTTTTTCTGGAGATCTTTGAGTGTTGGAGTCCATTAACTTCAAACCAAGCTTGTTAACCACTTGAAGAGAGAGAGAGAGAGAGTTGAAGACTCAAAAAGATCAATATCAACCCTAGAAGCAAAGAGAAAAGAGAACATGTGAAGAATCAGGGCTGAAGCTGAAGAAATTAAGTGACATGGCCCGTGTCGTCAGACACGGGGTGAGCCATGTCCTTCTCTGGTACTTCAATAGGATTCTGCACTGGGCCTGACCAAAAACACTGCCCGTGTCCTCAGACACGGGGTAGGCCGTGTCCTCCTTTGGTATCACAAATTGGATCAAAATCGGAGTGCTCCTGAGAACACGGCCCGTGTCCCCAGACACGGGGTAGGCCGTGTTCCTCTCTGCCTTCAAATACAGTTAGAATTATGTTGACAGACTCAAACACGGGGTTGGCCGTGTCTACACGGCCCATGTCTGCGCATCAAAATTTTAATTTTAAGTTTGGACGAGGAGCTAGGTTTGGAGGGTTATAAATATGGCTGTTTAGGGTTCCAAAAGGGATATCTCTGGACTGGAAGCCGTCAAGGAACTGAGAGAAATACAAAGAACAAGAAAGAGGGAGATTCGATCAAAGATTGGAGATTCGGGTTCGAGCGATCAAAGATCAATCAACCTCAATCCTTGGAAACTAGTTTGATCTTTAGTTTTCTTCTCTTCTTTTATTCTGGACAATGTTTTTCTTCTGTTTTTCTTTTGATTTTGACTTTGCCATGTGTGGCTAAACTTCTTGTTTGGTTAAAGGAAGATGAAACCTTAGTTTTGATTTTGTGAATCCCACATACCTCTTTATTTCAATACAGTTATGTTTTTATTCATATGTTTCTGTTCTTAATTCGATATAAAGGTTTTTATACTCTTTGCTAATTTCGAAAGTGGTAAAACTAGGATTGCTATGCGCGGTTGCAGTAGTAGAACTAGTGAGACATATGATCTAAGTAATTCAATCCCGGTGTGCGATTGGACCTTAGTGTAATTGGTTTTCTAAATCTTAACGTTGTCATTAGATGGATATAAGAGCGGTTGCTTTATAGCTAACTAGTGATAAGGGTTTAATTTGAGCAGTTACTAAATTAACAAAAACCTAAGGAAAACAGAGAATTAATCTCACAATTGCATAAAGACATAATTGATCATGTTGGGATAAAGGGTATGTAGGTTAGCATTATCATGTAAATCTAATGGTTGATTCCATCTCTTAACCAATCTCTTTTATTTGGTAAATCAAATTGTGTCTATTGCTATTGCTTTATATTTAATTTCTTTTCTTAGTTTTGTTAAACAAAACCCCTTTTTTACTGTTTATTATTTTTAGAGTTTGAATTAGGATTCAGTTTTAGTGTCAATTGAATTAGTTCTCTGTGGATCGACCCTTATTGACTACAACTGGTTGCAAGGTTTTTATATTTTTGGTGGAACTTGACAACTGATTTTGTTCTTAATTTTAAATCACAATCCGTAGCACACCAGACTCCCTAATATCTTATCACGAATAGTGGAATATTCAGAGGGCAGTCCATAGAGTGCCAAAAGCATGAAGAAGGTGCTCCTCTATTCATTACAAAGCTTGTTTGTGCTCAAAAGTTGATTTTAGAATGGTTGTAATCTATTACAAGAGCTTCGTAATTCATTACCGGCGGTTGGTAATCCATTACTGACAGTTAGTAATCCATTATAAGAGTTCATAATCCATTACGAGCATGGCAGAGAGCTCATAATCGATTACCACTTCCTCGTAATCAATTACGAATCTTCTAAAACTCTTTTTCAACATAACAAAAGCATGGTAATCGATTTACCAAGTATCTCAAAAAGCCCAGAACACGTTCTAAAGCGTAGTAATCGATTACCAAAACATTGTAATCGATTACCACACTTCTAAAACCAGCAATGGCTGGTTATTTGCTGGTTTTTTGTGCATTAAATGCTCCACCAACTCTTCCTAACGGCTCTTTTTATTGATGAACTATAAATACAAGGCTTGGGACACTTAGTGCTATCTTTTGAACATCTAACAACTTACTCCCAAGTATTTAATCCGAGTTTTAATTCTTTCTACTCACTTGCTCTGTTTTAAAGCCTTCTAGAGATATCTTTGAGAGTTTCATAGTACTTCAAGTTGTATAATCTACTCTTTGAGAGAGTTTACTTCTTTCAATCTTTATTGTAAATACTTGTGAGGGTGGAGAATCCATCTAGGAAACAAAGAGGCTTCAACACATGAGGGTAGATGATCCTGGAAGTGTAAGAAGGACTCAAAGCATGTAAGGGTTTCTCAAGCACCTATTGAAGCTTGAAGAATAGTGGAAACTCCTGAGTGGATGATCCTAGGGACTGGACGTAGATCACAAGGGTGATTGAACCAGTATAAATCTTGTTTGCACTCTTCTCTACCCTTATCTCTTTACTTTCAAGCTTGTTTATTGGCTTTGCATAACTTGAAATTAGAGGAGAGACTACTATGACTGAATTGCGTGAGAGAAAACCCTCTCATGCACAGTCCAAAAGAATCTCATTTGCGAGCAGCATATCGAGTATTACAGTACCTTAAGGGAACACCAAGAAAAGGCATTCTATTTAAGAGAAATGGAGGTGTAGTACTCGAGGCATACACTGATGCGAATTATGCTGGATCACCAGTGGACAAAAGATCAACTATAGGATATTGCACTTTTCTTGGTGGAAATCTGGTGACTTGGAGAAGTAAAAAACAGAATGTGGCAGCACGATCCAGTGCGGAGGCAGAATTCAGAGCTATGGCTCAAGAGGTGTGTGAACTACTATGGTTAAAGATTATTCTTGAAGATCAAGTGGGATGGTCCGATGAGACTTTACTATGATAACAAGTCTGCAATCAGTATTGCTTATAATCCGGTACAGCATGATCGAACAAAGCATATTGAGGTTGACAGGCATTTTATCAAAGAAAAGCTAGAGAGTGGTTTAATTTGTACACCCTATGTATCTACACAAGGTCAGCTTGTTGATGTACTTACAAAAGGTTTGAATAATCCAGCATTTCAGACAATTATATCCAAGCTAGGAATGGAGAATGCATATTCACCAGCTTGAGGGAGAGTGTTGGACGGTGGTGTTGGACGGTGGCCTCTGTGGACGGTGTTCCCACGGTTTTTAGTGTAGATATTGTTTTTTTGTGTTCCATTAATTTGTTGCTTATTTTCTAAGAACTAGTTTTTTATGTATAGCAACTGCCTCTATATAATATTCATTGTAAACATTTTGTTAGTAATGAGAAATAATATTCAGTGTTCATATTCTTCAAATTCAGAGACCAACATCTTCTCAAGGTTATCACTAGTGAGGATCAACTTGATTTGTGCTATGGTGGTCTATGCTTTGTTGAGATACGAAGGTAGGTCATGATCTGTCATCTGGAGCGTTGCCAAGTTATGAACTGAGTTATACAAACGTTGTATATCATTAGCATAGACACTTCGAGCTTTCTTCCATACAACATAGCAAGATTTATAAGAGCGATAGTGCACCAACAGGTTGGGATCAATGGAATGCCACAATAAGGACACCAGCTGATAATCGGCTCTCTGTCATTCCTCCCATATACTGGCATCGATTTCTTCAACCTTCTTGGTTAAATGATCCGAGAGCCCCTAACCTAAAAACCACGTATCAACAGTAGCATACTAATCTAAATAATTCTTACCATTTAGTTTCTCAGACGTAAATGTGGAAGTGCCCGAAAAAGCAAAGGAGATAAGACTATTCTTCACAGGTTCAGAATTGTCATTGTGGGAACCTGTGTTAGTAGAGGAAGAATTCGAGCCGAAAGACATGATTCAGACGAGAGAGGACGTAAAAT
Source organism: Ormosia semicastrata (assembly GCA_029884595.1). Taxonomy (NCBI): domain Eukaryota; kingdom Viridiplantae; phylum Streptophyta; class Magnoliopsida; order Fabales; family Fabaceae; genus Ormosia; species Ormosia semicastrata. The sequence goes on from JAQQTO010000060.1 coordinate 74,392,339, forward strand.
TTGAGCAAAAATCGAACAAGAAATAGTAGAGACGATGGGTGACAAGTACCCACTATCTGTCTTCGAAACAGTTGTTTGACCCTTGAAACAGGACCAGAGGACACCGGCAAACAAAACGGCGACGGTGGCGTGTCAAACGGACTCTAGGAAGGCAGCATGTGGCTCACACGTGCCGGCGGTGGTTGCTATGTGTGGCAGCGCGTTGGACGGCAGACAGTGACAACGCTTTAGGGTTTGGACGGCCAGCCCTCTCTAAACATGGACCTGAGGTTGGTTTGACGTGGGTCGAACTCAAGACAGCGACTGAGATTGTTGCACGGCTGTTTTTCAGCTTAAAAGACGAAGAATAAACAAAGCAGTGTCGAAACCTACTCTAATATCAACTTGAAATTAGAGACTATTGTGACTGAATTTCTTGAGAGAAAACCCTCTCAGCATTGTATATTTATAATTACAAGATATACACTTAATCTTAAACTAAATCCCTAAGATTTGGATTGATATCTCTATTTACGATAACCAAATATTCTAATTTCTATTTTCTAATTACAGCTGATATGACAAGATACACTATTAAAAGCATATGATATGATACAATATTAAAAGATATTCAATAGCATACTTGTTGCTACTTCTTTTACTCATTCACTTTCTTTGAAAACTTGTGGTGTGAGATCCTTTTGTTATCATAAATCCATTCACCACATAAGAAAATAGCTTTAACAAAAATCAAAAGGGGCTTGTTTGCAAAAAGTTTTGAAAAATTCAATTCACCCTCCTCGAGTTTTGAAACCACTTGGTAACAGTTTTCTTAATCTGATTATATAGCTTATAATCCTTGAGAAGCCACCGCTGCCTCGCCGCAGCATCCTGTTCACTGGGAGGCACATCAAAGAGATGAGCCAGCTTGTCAACACTCTTCAAATAATGCTAAATGGTGCATCACCAGTGGAGGCAATTCTCCCGACTAGTCAAGATGCGATCAGTGATTTTAGAGGTAGTAATGATCTCAATCTTACAGTCAGGGGAAGCCTCAGCCTTTGTGATCCCCGCACTATTGTCAACCGTTTCTCCAGCATTATAGGCCATAGTCCCCAAAACCACATACAAAAGAGAACCAAGAGAAGTACAGCCAGAGAAAAGTAGAAGAAGGGCCCTCCAATCAGTCCCAAACAGAGGAGAGAATGCACCCAATCAGATCAGAACCACTGGGCATGTATGAAACCAGCGTCAGAACGTCACACTCACACATCACCAGAAAACAGCCCAAAGCATATCAGAAACCTCCAAAACGAGGTTAGATACCAAATAGCAAGGCAGAATCACCACCACCGGCCTGAAAACGATCACCACCGGCCGGAAAACTTTCACAACTGGCCGGAGAACCGCCGACCAGCACAAACCCCATCAGAACCACCTCAAACGCTGCCAAAACCCTCAACAGAAGGGCACCCAAGCCAGATCGTGGCCACCCATGCGCAGCACATCCACCCCGCAGTCGTCAGGATGCGAACCCACTCTGTTCCACACACACAGAGGTCGACACAGGCCACTAGGTGGTCTGCTGGCAGCGAACCTTACACCAAAGACATTACCGGAAGAAGGAGAAGTGGTATGGGAAGAGGTGAGGGGCAGTGAGAAAGAGAATACGAAAGAGGAAAAAAAATTTAGGGTGTTTGTTTAAAATAAAAAAATGAGAAAAGGGGGGAAAAAATAGGCTCTATGATACCATGTCATAAGAGTATGAGACAAAGTAAGAAAAGAATTTACAAGCCATAACACAATTGTGACAGGCAGTGAAGTGTGTGTGTGTGTATATATATATATATATATGTAGTTTACATGGAGTAATTATGGGATACACAGACTAGAGTACCCCCACATATTTATCACACTATTATTCTTAACACAAAGAATAGTTTATATCTCTGACACAAACCTCATGCAAATAGCCCTTTTGACTTGAAGCATGGGCAATGCACAGGCCCACTTTACCTTCTAAAATTTAATAATAAGAAGAGTGCAAATGGGAAGGATTGAACTCATGACTACTTGGTCACAGAGGCTGTAATACCATGTCAAAGACCAACTCTTCTACAAGCTTAAGTTGTTAGGTGAAGGGACAAGAAACTATATAACAATAAACAAAAAAATTGGAAGATCATTGAATAAATCAAGATAAAAATGCAGATGAGGTTTTTGTTTGATAAAAAAACCTAACCAGAGATAAAAATGTAGATAAAACCGATAAAGAAAAGCAGCAACAGCATTTCCGAAGCAAAACAACCGGCTCAAATACTAACAACATCAAAATTTCAAGCAAGATAAGGTGACTCAACTGACCCACATATGCAAACTAACCTTCTCACATGCAGCCTCCAGAAGTTCTTTTGGCAATACAAAATGATCAGGTTCAGAGATGAAACCAAGGGGGAAGCCAAACATCTCCCTGGTCTTCAACCAAAGTTGTGCACACTGGCGAGCTAAACTGAAGAAAACCACAATGAAGGAAAACATCATGAAACACTGAAAATCAAGACAAGGGAGCACAAGTGCTAACATAATAACTAACAAATTAATGTAATCAACACTATAAAATCCTAAAACATTTAAACATCCTCAAAGAAATACTAGACTCAAAAGAGTTATTGTATTATGGGATGCCCTAACTTGATGATTTTTAGGCTCCCTATGTGTGTCTTTATGCTGGTAAATCGGGTGCAGTACAAGAGTAGCACAACTCATACAAGCATAGCCCATAAATTATAAAACACACAACATAATATTACTCTCTTCCAATCATTGTTTTACAGACAAGACAAAAGCATTAATGGTAAGGAAGCCTAGATTTCCAAATCTGATTGATATGTGAGGAAAATTTTGCCCTAGGCAATTGAACAACAAAAAGTCAAAAACAGAAGTGCATAACAATTTAATGTCCAAAAAATCCTCTAAGAAAACCTATTAAAACTGAAAGAGCATCATCAATTGCACAAGAATACCAGAGACTGTCATATTAAAGATAAGAGCTGAGAACAAAATATTACCATGTAACCAACTTTTGATAAATCTCAAGGAATAATTCTCAATCATGATTTAAGATTTTATCAAAGTGATGCAAATACATAAAGATCTCCTTCATGTATTCAAGTTACAAGTCAGGCAACAAGCATTACCTACGCATGCGACCAAAATATCGAGCACGTTCAGTTACCCCAACAAAGCCTCTAGAGTCTAAGATATTAAAAGCATGAGATGTTTTCAGAAGTTGATCGTACCTAGCATGTAGTAGTAAAACATACATCAGAAGTAAAGACAGTGAAGAAACAGAAAGCACATTGAATAGCCAATAAAGGCAAGAAATATAGTGAATAGATAAATAAAATATCATAAACATACGCAGGGATTGCAAGGCCTGAAGAAAGTAAGCAATGTGCTTCCTCCTCAAAGAAATCAAAATGTTTCTGAACATGATCAACACTGGCATGCTCCAAGAAATATGCACTCATTTCCTTCCTAGAATAGAAAAACAAAATACTTTCGCCATTAATAGACCATGAAGTCAAGATTAGCAAAACACAAATAAGAGATCTGTAGCTTTAAGAATCTAAGAAAAGTACTGCAACTACAACGCAAGCCGTGAGGTCGAGATTTGTGGATTATTGCAATCATTTAAATTGACATCATTATGAGCCCTAACAAACTACATATTGAAATATGATATATTTGTGCATTACTTCAAATTTCAAGTTTTCACAAATAGAACTATAATAAAATGAACCAAATCATCAACTGCAATGAAGTGTGTGAGCAGTGCAAAACAGATATGGAATAAAAGAAAACGCATTTTGTGTGACAGTTGTGACAGTTGTTTAAATTAATGTGATATTTTTATTTATAAAAATAAAATTTTATCAATGAGAAGGGAGGGAAATTATAACAAGGGATGAGGACAAGATATATCCTCATAAACAGAGAAACAAGAAGAAAACCAGGCCTTAAAACTCTTTCCTTGGCTAGCCATTGGGTCTAATGTCCCACCTAATAGTTTTTACAAGAAATAGTGAAATTCAATTTAGGATATCCCGGTGAACATATTTATAACTTAGGACAAATAAACCACTAGAATGGTTAATAAAGTTAATATAACATCATTAACCACTCTTTATGTAAATCATCCTAAATTATAATTGTCCCTATGTTTTGTCTAGTACCAACATCTGCTTTGGGGTGTATTTGATTGCTGATATAAACTACTTGTAACCGTCCCCAAATTTTCACGACATAAGGCCATTGCGTTTTGTGATACTTCAAAAGTCCACATATATTATTATCAACCATTTTATTTTACCTAAGGCTAGAGTCTACTCAACCCTTACTACAGTTTTCACTATTTTCATCTATGCGTGACTCAGTTTCTCTTTCAATCTTCCGGTATCAGGTTAAACTCTTTGGCATAGGCTGTTTCACACCAAGTCATTTGTATTCCTCATTGTACAACCAAAACTTTCCTTTACTTCAGTGAAAAATGAAATAATTAAGATGAGGAATAAAAAGAGGAAGTAGAATACAATACTTTTCCCTGCTTGTCCAGTTATAATTAGTGGGGCACTAAGAAATTGGTATAGAGGTCCTAGGTCTTTAAGGCAAATCGACCCTTTTTCCTGTTCATCCATTAGTTATCACTTTCATGTCTCTCTTATGCCTTTTCCAAAAACTACAGGTCTCTTGACCTAATGTGGTTAATTTTGTTCTGCTTGCTTTCCAGTACTTTGGTTGTCTTACAAGGATGTCTTGTCCTTCACTGAACTCTCCTTTCAAATAATGAACTCTTTGGTGTCCTAGGTCCCTGGACCAATTTTTGGTGGTCAGCTTTCATGGTTTTGGTAGAAATAAAGAGGCTAAACTTTTGTGGCAATGTGCAATCTATGCTACAATTTGGTGCATTTGGTGAGAGCGGAACTCTCATATTTTTAAGGAGGTTTTCTTGGCACATCACTTGATTTGGGGTAAGATTAGGCGGTTGGCATCTATTTAGTGCAAAGCTCATGGCCTTTTTTATGGGGTTTCTCTAATAGATATGTTGAGGGATTGGGAAGCTTTGTTACATTAATTTTCTCTCTTTTCATGTTTGTTTTATGTTTTGTTCTTTTGTTAAGGAGGATTCCTTATCCTCCTCACTCTTTGTAATTCTTTCTCTTTCTCTTAATGAATTTCTTCTTTTATCCAAAAAATAATCATTATAATAATAATAATGAATTCTTGTTAATTGAAACTAATTGCTTGCTTTACAGTACTTCAGTTATCTTTTTAGCATTTGAGTTCTTCTCTGTACTCTCCTTTCATTTCGAGCCAAGAGAATGGCCATTAGACCAGAAGAGTTTTTATCTCATTGAAAAAAATTTAATGTGTTAAAAAAGTTAATGCAAAATAGAAGAAAATAAACAAAAGGAAAAAAGAACCATTCTTCAATATTTCCCCACAAAGAAAATAAAATCAAACGCAATTCAAAAACCAATAGTCAGAGTAATCAAGTACTCATTCTCCAAGAACAGCTCTCCATATGTAATTCCATCAGAATATTTGATCTTCTTGAAGTGATCAACTCCCTGTCACAAATTTTATGAAACTTACCTTAAGTTATTTAAAAAGTGATAGAGATTGAGTGAAGGAAAAAGCAAATTAGATAAGAGACCTGTAGTAACATGAGGATACGCTCAAGGCCATAAGTGATTTCTACAGATACAGGTGATAACTGGAGACTTCCAGCCTGGAGTGACAAAGAGATGAAAGCACGAAAGTAAATGGTAAAACTGAGAATCAATCAAAAGGGTTTCTTTTTGTATTTTTTCTCAATAACAGAACAGCACTCAAAGGGTTGCATTTAATGAAAAAGTGATGGTACATAAAAAATTCTCTCTCTCTCTCTCTCTCTCTCTCTCTCTCTCTCTCTCTCTATATATATATATATATATATATATATATATATATCTATCTCTCTCTGTTTTCTTTTTGTTTTTGATAAAAAAAAGTCCCCATGTCTGTCAAGCAGGATATGTTGTCCTCTACCTCTTTTGTAATCTTTTCTTCTCTCTAACAAATTTTCTTCTCTATTAAATAATAATAATTCTCTCTGAGCAACAAAACATACCTGCTGGAAGTAGGTGAATTGAGTAATCTCCATCCCATCCATCCAGATTTCCCAACCCAAACCCCAAGCACCAAGAACCTATATACATTTTCAATTAGCATGTTTTGTTCACAATATATCAATAGAGCGATAATAATTTTACCAGTATGAGATTTAAAAGAAAAAAACAGTTTATATAATTAAATTGCATTTCAGTAAGCAGCATTAAGATAATTATAGACCAAAACAATAAATATTACCGGACTCTCCCAGTTGTCCTCCACAAAACGTATATCATGTGCAGTAACATCAACACCTATCACAGATATGCACTCCACAAGTTCAGACCCAGAGTTATAAAATCATGAAATAGATAAAATAAGGTATAGTAAGAACTGCACAAACTTCTTGCCGTTTTTTCCCATTTTGAGTAACTAATTTAACTATACTTCTTTCACCTTTTCTGATATGGTCAATGGTATACCAGTAACTTGGTTTCAATGGTAGCAAGGTGTAAGGCAGGAAGACCCTTCATCACATTTCTTGTTCAATTTGGTGTCGATGTTTAGAGTTACTTGTTAATGAAAGGTTGCAAGCAAGGCTGGAGTAGAGGTCAGTCATTAGATGGGATTCGAGACAGTGGAGGTGTTTCATTTGCAGTTTGTTAGTGAAATATAATTAGGATTGATCTATTGGGCTGGGCTTTGCTTTTGCATATCAGTACTTTCCTGTATTAGCTCTAATCGTTTAATATAAATAGAGTCAAGGTGGCTAATCATAACAAGTTAGCTACTTCCTTTTTCTATTTTACCTCTCATGCTTTTCTCCTACATTACATGGGTACGGGTTCGGTACCGGTACCCGGTACGAATACGGGTACGAGGTACGAAAATTTTCAAAAATCTAGGGTATGGGTACGTCATATATACATATATGACAACATAACATAAAAATTAAAACACACAAATTTCAACATAAAACATAGAAAGGAACTTAAATTGTTCAACCAAGACAACATCCACAATAAGAAATTACAATACTTAAGTTGTTCAACATGACAACTTCTAAAGATGATTATAAAAATCAAACTCCAACAGTCTCAATTTCATCATTTCCTTACCTATCATCAATGAAAAGAACAGCCTCCAAATCTGGTTCATCAAGAGAGAGACTAGAAACTTCAACAATCCCAGCCCCTTCAAAGGGATCCTATTCATCTCCACCAATGTCCCACATTTTAGTCTCACCCTCATTGTAGTTCTTATTCTTCCTTGAGGGGAGACGAAGATTTGTGTGGACAAAAACTAAATCTTCACTGATAGAAGTAGAGAGGAGAGTGGTCGAATGGGTTAGGGGACAACCGTGAAGACTTCGTGAAACAAAATACCCATTTTGTTGAAGTGAAACGACCGAGTTTTAGGAGAAAGTTGGTGGAGCCGTACCCAACTACACTGGAGCCGTACCTAGCCGCACTGGAGCCGTACCCAAGCTCTAAATTCAAAAAAAAAAAAAACATTGGGTACATGGCGCGTACCCGACATGTACCCGTACTCGGTATCGGTGGGAGGAGTACCCGTGCTTCAGAGCTTTTCTCCTTCTCCATCTCTCGTTTCTCATAACATGATATCTAGAGCCAGTTCAAACAAACCCTAGCCTCCCAAACCCTATTATCCAAAAAAAAAAACATTGTGCTCAAAATCTGCCGAGCTACCCTTCCCTAAGGTTGGCTAATTTTCCCAATACTGCTGAAGTCCAGATCAACATTTTTCGTGGTGTTTGGGGGTGAGGGTTTCATGCTAAATGCGTTGATCAGCAGCCAGGTGGGTGTCGCGATTGCTGTTTTCGGCGACCAAAGGTGTCGCCGCCGACCAAGGGAGTCGCGACTGGTATTTCCAATGACCAGGGGTGTCGCTGCCGGCCAGCGGTGCTGCGTTTTTGGTGTTTTCAATCGCGATTTGGAGTTTTTGTTCGAACCCAGCAAGCCCAGTCCGCGATTTGGGCATTTTCAGGCATGCTCTGAAGCTTTCTTTTACAAGCACTAAAATGCTTGTAAATTAAAACAAAAATAGCTATTGAACAGAAAAATATAGTCTACTTCAGTTGATTCAGAGAATATTAGGCCCAGTTACTACCTAAAGCTGATAAGCTGTGGATAAAAAGGTCCTGCGAATTTCCAGGATCAGGCTTCAATATGACCTGAAATCAAAAAGCAACCAAGAATTCAATGGTAGAAATAGAAATGAACACAAATTATCCTAGAAAAGTAATCTAATAACTTTAAATTCTGAATTTGATCGTGATATCAAACTTGACCTGAAATTGAGTGTGTCTTTGGAGCCTATTTGGGTTGTCTCCATATCGACTATCATCTGGGCGGATGCTAGGTTCCACGTACCTTTCATCATAAAAATCAAAATCACCGGGAATTTCAGATCCAAAACGACAAAACCCTAACACTCCTCATTCATCATTAACTATGTCAAGTAAAGATACAAAAATATATATAAAAAACAAATTGCATCCACTCAACTCAAGTAGGCTTAGAAGCAAATGTTTTTCTGAGAAAAGAAACAGCCTTCTAATAGAATACAATTAACAACTATGGAATTTTTTTTTTTTATAGTAAAAAGAAATATTATTAGAAGAGAGAAGAAAAGTACAAAGGAGGATAAGTAATCCTCTCAAAAAACACAACTAAAACCTATGAGATTGTATCATGCAACAAAGCAAGCCAATCTCTCTACATGTCTACCAAAGAAACACCATCAAAGAAACCATGAGCTGAACACCAAAGAGAAGCCAAAAGGAGAACCCTATCCCAAATAAAGTCTAAACTTGAGGAAATACAACTATGGAATTTTAGTAACCAGTATGTGCTTCAACTTTCTGATCCTACTGGGGGACAAAGGACATAAACGCTTAACACTTTGAATCCCTTTTTTTATGGGGGAAGAGGACAAATTCATTCATTTCCAAAACTATTTTTCTGAAAACTTCTTCCATTAAACCAAACGGACATTTGGGAAAATCAATGCATAAACCAATGAACTTACATCTAAAACATACTTACGCAACATTCCATGGTTCTGGACCAAGAACCCTTAAATAGGTAAGAGGATTCATAGTCCCAGCTCCAACCTGCTCAATACAGCCAAAAATAAAAATGTATCAAAGACAACTATTACATGAGTATGAATTAGTAGCAGATTAAACCAACAAGCTAAAAACTTCTTTTAAACAATTATTCCAGACCAAAATTAAACGACACGCATTTAAGCGCACATAAAGAATTTTTAAAAATCAAAAATGTTACCACCTGTAATTAGTGGCAATAACTCCAGCATATAGAAACCAATATCTAGCCTATCACATTGCAATCAGTAGCAAAAACAAGGAAAAAAGAACCACACATGCCCATAAAATATTTTCTTTACTATAATTTAACATGGTCCAAAGTTCAGCCAAAGCTTAAAATCAAATAATAATAATAGCAAAATTAATAAAGAAAAAAATCAACTTTAGAAGACCATAGAATGGATCAATGGCAATGCAGCAAGTTAATTACCTCTGTGTTGCTGCATTGCATTATGGAACATCCAACGGAAGCCCAATATTCCTGCAACGCCAACACCAACAACAACAAAAGAATTTTAAAAAAGAATTAAAAAAATAAAAAGCAGAAAAAATGCCCCTTTTGCAATTTGCTTCTCAGAAGCTGAAAAAACACAAAAAAGAGGGGGGGTGGAGTTGTTAGACCTGGAGACGCTGAATGACTTGCTGGAAGGTGAATGAGGAGGCTTTGTGGGGGTGGGTGTTGGGGTGGGTTGAAGAAGAGTGGTGTGAGGTAGAAGAAGGAGTGGTGGTTGCGGAGACGGAGACAGGGACGGCGGTGAATTGGCGGCGGAGGATGCCATGGAGTCTGGGTCTGGCTGGGCGGAGGCGGGAGAAGCGGGTGTTGTGGGGTTTGAGAAAGGAGATAACTAGGGGCAATGCCAGGATAGCCATGGCGTGGTTGGTGATGGATGTGGAGACTGGAGAGGGAGGACTACCAAGAATACCAGAAGTGGGGGATAAGATAGGGTTTAACGTTTTGTATTTGTTTTTAGGCTTAATTAATTTTTTAGTCTATGTAAATATATTTATTTATGGTTTTATTCTCTATAAAAAAATTTATCTCATTTTAGTTTCTTTAAATTTCAAGATAAGTAAAATTAGTCTTTGTCATTATCTCATCTCTATTAAGTGGTGAAGTGACAAATGACGCTTCATATTACCTTGTTACTTGGATGACAACTCAACTCATTTATGTCACGCAGGTTATCCACCTGAGTTTAACGTCACCTTTTTCTTCCTCCTCCTTTCTTTTTCAATATGTAGCAAGCCCTAACTTACGGAGACATTATCATTCTCCCTAGCTTGCAGCAAACCCTAGCTACAATTCTAACCTTGATTCTTCCTCCCTCGGCCCGTTTTCTTCTTTTCCTACATTTGTTTCCTCATTCCTCATTCATGACCAATTTGTTGCCATTTTTTATCCCTCGCCCCTAACCTGGAGAAGTCCCTCAAACCTAGAATTCTCATCACCATTTAACAGAGATGAGATAAGGGCAGGGACTAATTTCACAAGTCTTGAATTTTATAGAAACCAAAACCATATCAAAACATTTTATAAGGACCAAAACCAAAACTCACAATATTTATAGAGACTAAAAACATATTTTAGCAAACTCAGATATACTTATATCAGAAAATGGTTTGTGCTTACTCTCTAGTTTGGCCATGTGTAATATGCTCTCCTAAGATTCTTCACACTCTTTGAGGTGAGATACAATATTCCATATCCACAGCCACAAAGTCTCCTTCGTGATACATGGTGAGGGTACCTCAAGTTTATGATGAAAATCGTGAAACCCTAGTTATGTGGGGAAAGAAGAAAATGGGCTAAGGGAGGAAGAATCAAGGTTGAAATTGCAACTACAGGTGAGGGAGAGGGGAGAATGATCTCATCTCTGCAAGTTAGGGCTTGCTGCACATTGAGGAAGAAAATGGGAGGAAGAAGAAGGTGACGTGGGACCCAAGTGGATGACTTGTTGTAACATCCTAATTCGAGTTACTACAGTATATTCGAAATATACACAGTAAACAAGATTAAACACATTACTTCTAACTTTTAAACATAAATTCATTGTAACTATATATTTCGAAGATATACATGTAATTGAAAAATAGAGCCTCGAAAAGAAAGTAATTGAACTGAACATTAATTATATAACTGAAACTTTCGATTATTTATAAAACATAATTTTGATTCTTTACTAAAATATCAAATTTATACATAATACTTCAAAAAGTGTTCGAATACAAACTAGGCATTCTTAACATATATACAACATATACATGTCAAAAGTAAATACTCAAAGCTACAACTTCAATTTCCCTTCTCAGAAGAGTTTCAATATTGATCTGTAAATTATCATACAAACAAACAAAGGGGTGAGAATTCAAAAATTCTCAGTAGCATCACACAATCAGTGACAATTATAATACAAATCCATACACATAGATAACATCTCATACAATTATGTATTGATGCTCATGAAATGATCAATGTTGATGCTTATGAAAATGTAATATGATGATGTTTATGAAATGTATTATGATGATGTTTATGAAATGTATTATGTTTATGCTTATGATGTTATGTACTTCGACAAAGTGCCTCGTACGCTACTTCGACAAAGTGCCTCTAGCAGCTGAGATAAAGTTTCAAGTCTTGGATTTGCCCTTTGACTTCTTTCTCTTCTTTTCCTTCTCTCCTTCTTCTTTTCCCTCCTTTTTCTCTACTGTAACTTGGCCTTCTATTTTCGTGGAAGAGAAATGAGTGAAGTGAGTTGAAAAAGCTTGAAATATCAAGTATAAAAGGTCAACAATAAGGGCTATAACCGTGGATGACTTATAGCCTAAAGTTATTTCACTGATACTTTCTGATATGCTATAAACACATAGATTTAGCTAAATTAAGTTTTTTAAATTTCAATAACTTAAAAATATATACTAAGATTCATTAAAAAAATTGTTTCACTATTATCATAAATTTTCATATTTGGTGCTAGTCAAACAAACATTAAATGCACAACCAGTATGCTTAAAAATATCAAACTAACTCTGATTATTCTTAATTTTTCACCATATCACAGTCTATACATTTGTGACATAGAAACAAATTATTCACATCTATTTCCATTAGCTAAGCTATTTATGCTAATATCTGGGTCATTTTAAGCCACTTTTCACCTTCCGTGTTGCAGTAAAATGCCTAAACTAACTCAGATTTTCACAAAATTAAACAAATATGTTAAGCAAGTATTAAGCTACCTCTGTAACTGTTTACAAGTCTAACATGTTTTAGAGGATGTTACAATATATATCTATAATCATAAACTAAGACTAATATATTTGAGAGGATGTTACAATTCACATGCCCCAAAATCTTTTGATCATCTTAACCCATTTCAAATTAATTTGTTTCATTAAAAAAAAACTTAAAGCCTAAAGTCTAATTTTAGCCTAATTCAAGAATGTCCAATTGCTTAAACAAAACAAAAACAAAAAGGAGCATCAATCTCTCCCTCCCTCAAGTACTTCACATTGCACACAACCTACATATCAAGTTAAAAACATATATATGACTTTATTACCACATGAGACAATACGACAAACTTAAAGCTACAAAGAAGACCTATTTTCTAAGGCCATGGCATCATAGCAGAGACAAGGAAGGATTGCTTCCCATGATAATATTGTCCCAATAGCATATGCTTTATTATAAGAGGTAGCAACTTAGAAGAAAAAAAGTGGGAGTGGTGAAATGTGGTTGTTGTAAGAAACTGAAAGGACTAGCAAAAAGAGAAGGAAACTTTGAGCTTTCATAGTTTTTGAATTAAGCGAAAGAGGTTCAATTTTTAGGTGTTGCTATTGCAGGTAATGTGAGTTCTTGCTCTTTATTCTTTTAGCCTTCACCTTTGTATTTTGCTATGCAATACTCCTACATCATCCAAGATGTGTGTCCTACTGCTATTTGGTTGTGGTTGAATCTTTTTAGTGAATTGATATCAGCCATTTGCTTCGCACTACTCATCAAATGCTTCATACACCCTCCCAAACAGAGACTTAAATAGCACAAAGCTCCCACTCAAACAACACTACCAACAAGCCAAAATACAACACCAAAAAAAAAAAACAAAAGAGACCACAAAGATGAGCCATCCTCCATAGCAAAGCTTCTTAAAATAATGAAAACCCATGAATGTAATTGGCTATTGGATATTGAAGATAGTTTTGATTATAACAAACTTGAAGATGATGGCAAGATCAAGTCCAAGATAGCATTAGGACTTAGATCAATTTGTAAACGTAAAAAGGATTCACACTTAAGCTCCAAACATGTTTTTCAAGAGCCCAAATAGCACACATAGTTTCTATGAGTATTTCTATGAGGGATTGTTCCACATGGACAGAAGCATGATTGATATTACTAGTGGAGGTGCATTATTTGATAAAACTTCAGCTGTTGCTAGAGATTTGATTGCAAACATGGCTGCTAACTCCCAACAGCTTGGTACAAGGATGATTACTCCCACTAGGGGGGTGAATGAAGTTCATATGTCTCATGCTGACCAGCAAAGAATAGAGAATAAACTTGATGAGTTGACTTCATTGGTGAGGCAATTGGCAATGGGGCAATAAATACCTGTGCAAGAGCCCGCCAAACTATGTGAAATTTGTGCTTGTCTAACCCATCCCATCGATGCATGCCCCACACTCTAAGAAGATAACTTTGCACCACAGGCTTATGCTGTAGTAGGCATCTTCCCTGGCAAACCTGAGTACTAGCAGCACCACCAACCCAGATATGATCCCTACTCTAGCACTTACAATCCTGACTAGAGGGATCATCCAAATTTTAGATATGGAAATACAGCAGCAGTAACACCGCAATAGCCATACCAGCCACTAGTTAGGCCACACCAGTTTCAGCAAAATTCTGGACCAAGTAGGTAGAAATTCCAGCAGCCTACTAGATAACAGATATCGCAACCACCTGCGCAGCAACAAGGTCCTGCTCAATTTGAGCCTACACTGGAGGACTTAGTCAAGCAGATAGCTACCAACAACATCCAATTCTAGCAGAGGACAGAAGCCACTATTCAGAATTTGGAAACTCTAATTGGATAATTGGCTTCTTCACTGAGTCAATTAAAGGCACAAGGCTCTGACCAACTTCCCACCCAAACAGTTCCAAACCCAAAAAGAAATGTCAGTGCTATTATGTTGAGAAGTAGTAAGATGGCAGAAGAATCTCAACCAGCAAACAAGTAGTAGTCTGCAAAAAAATCAGATTCTGCAAAACCTGAAGCTAAGGCAGACCAGAAAGCAAAAGTTAGAGTGAGGAAGAAGAAATCTGATCATGTAGTGCCTCTTCCATTTCCACGAAGAACACTCCAATCTAAGAAAATGGAAGAAGTAGAAAAAGATAGAGAACTTCTGGAGACCTTCAGGAAAGTGGAAGTAAACATTCCATTGCTAGATGCAATTAAGCAAATTCCAAAGTATGCCAAGTTTCTGAAGGAGCTATCCACGCACAAGAGGAGATTGAAGGACAATGAAAGAGTCAGTATAGGGCAAAATGTTTCAGCCCTCATTCAGCCAATTCCTAAAAAAATGCAAGGATCCATGCACATTTACAATTCCATGCATTATAGGTAATTACAAGTTTGAGAATGCAATGTTGGATCTTGGAGCTTCAATTAATGTGATGCTTATGTCTGTTTTCAATTCTCTTAGATTTGGACCTTTGCGAGTAACTGGTGTTGTGATTCAGTTTGCAAATAGGAGCAATGCATACCCAGCAGGCTTGATATGTTTTAGTGAGAGTTGACGAGTTGATTTTTCCTGCTAATTTTTACATTCTAGATATGGAAGGGGAGTCATCATCTAACAAGACTCCAATCATTTTAGGGAGACCATTCCTCAAGATTGCAAGGACAAAAATAGATGTGCATGTTGGAACTCTTTCCATGGAGTTTGGAGATATAATAGTGTAGTTCAACATCTTTGATGTAATGAAGCATTCGATGGAAAAGTATTTTGTTTTTCATATAGACTTGCTTGATAAATTAGTTGAGGACAATTATGATGAGTTATGTGATGAGTTCCCTAATCTAGATGGTTTTGATGATTTTGAATTAGTATGTTCATGTGCTGATTGTGATGGTGCTGTCAAGTGTGATGTGTGTTCTGAAATTTTTGCATATTTGGGAAATGATGAATCTAACTTTAAAGATTATTTAGTAGCTACTATTTGTGTGGAAATTCAGTCTGTTGAAGTAGTTTCCACCACCAGATTGCTTCCCTCCATAGTGCAACCACTCGAATTGGAGTTGAAGCCTTTATCTTCACACCTTAAATATCTATATTTGGAGGATGGTGAGAAGCTACCTGTGATTGTAGCAAAGGGGCCTCAATGATGAACAAGAAGAGAAATTGCTGCAAATTCTAAGGGAGCACAAGAAAGTAATTGGATGGACACTTGTAGACATTCTTGGTATTAGTCTATCTACGTGCATGCATCGAATACTACTTAAGGAGGGAGCTAAACTAATAAGACAGCCCCAAAGAAGACTAAACCCATTAATTCTGGATGTGGTGAAGAAGGAGGTGGCAAAGTTGTTACAAGCTAGCATTATTTATCCCATCTTCGACAGTAAATGGGTGTGCCCAGTGCAAGTTGTTCCAAAGAAATCTAAAGTGACAGTAGTGGCGAATGAGAATAATGAGATGATTCCTACTAGGGTGTAGAACAGTTGGAGAGTCTGTATTGATTATAGAAAGCTCAACCAAGCCACTCGAAAGGATCATTACCCCTACCTTTCATTGATCAGATGTTAGAGAGGTTGGGTATGAAATCACATTACTGCTTTCTGGATGGCTACACCAGATATTTTCAAATTCATATTGCACCAGAAGATCAAGAGAAGACCACTTTCACATGTCCCTTCAACATTTTTGCATATAGGCGGATGCCCTTCGGCCTCTATAATGCCCCTAGCAATTTTCAACGGTGCATGATAATGATATTTTCTGATCTTTTAGAAGAGTGCATGGAGATATTCATGAATGATTTTACTGTTTATGGTTCTTTCTTTGATTCATGTTTGGCTAGCTTGGCTAAGGTATTGCATAGGTGCATTGAAACTAACCTTATTCTAAATTTTGAAAAATGCCATTTTATGGTAGAATAAGGTATAGTTTAAGGTCATGTAGTATCTAGTAAGGGCATTAAAGTAGATCCTACCAAAAATAGATGTGATTTCTTCTTTATCTTACCCCACATGTATATGAGAGATTCGTTCTTTTCTTGGTCATGTAGGTTTCTACCGGTGCTTTGTTAGAGAATTCAGCAAAATAGCCCTTTCGCTATCCAACCTCCTCCAAAAAGATGTGGAGTTTGACTTTGATGAGAAATGTAAGGAATCCTTCAACCATTTGGAGCAAGCTCTTACCACCACCCCTATTATTCAGCTTCCTGATTGGACACTCCCCTTTGAGCTGATGTGTGATGCTTCAAATTATGTAGTGGAAGCTATTTTGGCACAGAGAGTGAGCAAAGTGCCTCACGTGATTTACTGTGTTTTGAGGACTTTGGATATTGCTCAAGCAAATTACACCACTACAAAAAAGAGCTTTTATCTATTGTTTTTGCATTAGATAAATTTAGATCATATTTGCTTGATCCTAACATTGTGGAGTTTTCTGATTATATAGCTTTGAAGTTTCTCCTAAAGAAACCTGAGGCCAAGCCAAGATTGATTCAGTGGATGTTGTTGCTCCAAGAGTTTGACATTAAGATACGTGAAAAGAATGGAGCTGAGAACTTAGTAGTTGACCATTTGAGCTGAATTAAGCAAGTTGCTGACCCCCTTCCCATCCATGACACTTTCCCTGATGAGCAGCTTTTACAGCTGCAAGGTAACACTCCATGGTTCGATGATATGGTAAATTTCTTGGTTGCTAGTGTCTTGCCTGCATATTTTACTAAAGCACAAATTGATAAATTAAAGAGTGAGTCAAAGTATTATATGTGGGATGATCCATATCTGTGGAAATTTTGTAGTGACCAAGTGATTAGAAGATGTGTTCTTGATCATGAATTCCATTCTGTTATTAGTTTTTGTCATGCATTTGCATGTGGTGAGCATTTTGGGCCTGAATGTACTACTAGGAAAGTATTGGAATCTGGATTGTATTGGCCAACCTTTTTTCGTGATGCATATGTGTTTTGTAAATCTTGTGAACAATGCCAATGAACGAGAAATATCTCTTGTAGGAATGAGATGCCCGATAACCTTTGTTGTTTTGTGAAATATTTAATGTTTAAGGTATTGATTTTATGGGTCATTTTCCTATCTTGTTTGGTTTTGTTTACAATTTACTTATTGTTGATTATGTGTCTAAATAAGTGGAGGCAAAAGTCACTCGGACTAGTGATTCAGAAGCTATTGTGGATTTTGTTAGATCCAACATTTTCTGCAGATTTGGCATTTTGAGGGCTATCATCAGTGATCAAGGGTCACACTTCTACAACCAGAATATGGAGGCTTTGTTGAAGAAGTATGGAGTCATGCATAAGGTCTCTACACCTTACCACCCTCAAACAAATGGGCAAGCTGAGATATCAAATAGAGAGATTAAGCAAATCCTTAAAAAAATTGTCAAGCCTAATAGGAAGGATTGGAGCAAGCAGCTTGAGGATGCTCTTTGGGCTTACAAAATGGCCTACAAGATACCATTGTGGATGCCAACCTACTGAATTGTCTTTGGGAAGGCATGCCACCTACCGGTGGAGATAGAACATAGAGCATTTTGGGCAGTGAAGAGTTGTAACATGGACCTAGACCAAGCAAGAGTTGAAAGGAAATTGCAATTATAAGAATTGGAGGAAATCCGCATGGAGGCCTATGAGAGCTCCAAAATCTACAAGGAGAAGACCAAGGCTTTCCATGACAAGAATATTGCAAGGAAGGAATTTGTGGTTGGCCAAAAAATTTTCCTCTACAATTCCCGCCTCAAGCTCTTGTTGGGCAAGTTCCATTCTAGGTGGCTAGGCCCTTTCATGGTTACTAAGGTGTTTCCTTATGGTGTGGTGGAGGTCACAAGTGAGGCAATTCACAAAACTTTCAAGGTCAATGGACATCTCCTTAAGTCATTCTATAAGAGCACACAAGAGAACATAGTGGAGGAGCTCCACTTGCAAATGACCATCTACAATTGATAAGGATTTTTCTTTCCCCTCTCTTTTATTTTGCTTGTCTTATATTTGTTGATGTTATTGATGATTTGCTAATGATTTTTGAGCTTTGAGCTTTATATTGAGAACAATGTAAAATTTAAGTGTGGAGGAAGAATTTTAGCATTCTATTTTTATCTTTGTTTTGCTATTTTAATTCAACTATTTTTATTATTTTTGCTATTTTTACTATTTTGTTTTGTTAATTTATTATTCTTGTTTTGTTATTTGCTACTATTTTTCTACGTTTATAATTATGTTGTTTCTATTTACTATTTCTATTTTTGTTACTATTTTTGTTTCTATTTTGTTTCTATTTCTATTTTTATTTACTATTTTTGTTTACTATTTCTGTTTTACATTTTGTTTTTATTTTTATTTTTTCTATTTTAAACTATTTTACTGTTTTAAATTCTATTTTTTCTATTTTTAAAAGAAAAAAATATTTTCATAACAAAGTGTGTTTTTAATTGCTTTCCAAGGAAACTTTAAGGTTGTGAAAGTTGTGAGCACGCATAAATTGAGGTAACAGAAGTGAATAATATTGATGTTGATGATATAATATTTGGTACTATTAATAAGTCTTTATGTAAGAAGTTTGTCAATACTATGCAAAGTGAGTTTGAGATGTTAATGATGGGTGAGCTCAACTTCTTCCTTGTACTCTGTTCTGAAGTAGATTCAGAGGGTACCTGAGATAGCCACGTATGTGGTAGACTCCTTCGATGCACGTCTGTTACCAAGCATGTTGAACTAGCGGGGTGGGTACCTGCAAAGGGACTCCAAAGCTCAAGTCAGGATGTGCACCAATTGAGTCTATGCTATGGGAGAACTCATACCTAATTTAGGTGACTTAACTTGATATTTATAGAGGTTGGATTGATCTGTTCTCTCGATAAAGAGATATGTTCCCATTATAATTGTAGGAGAAGATATGTTCCTTATTTAGTTGTTGAGAATCCCTATATTATCGTAATACTGGTATGGCAGTTACAACATAATTATTCCATAAGATCATGATTAGAAATTAGGATATATCACAAGATTCATCCATTGTGCGGATCTTGGAATAAAGTTATTACCATCCAAAATTGGGATCTCACATTAAGCTGACTCAACTGGAGGCGTGAAGCCTTGGACCTCTGCTTGTATGTGTATTGGGCTGGACTACATATCGAGAGCCCAGGGTACGGTCCAAAATAGTTGCTCCCAGTTAGCACTTAAGTGGAACAATTAAGTGTCAAGATTCTAAATTTGATGAGAACCCGTGGCACTCAATAGATAGAAACCCATTTAAGCCGAAGTCCATTGTTACGGAATACCTATGGGGTTGGCATACGATACCATCCCGCCATCCGAGGTGTATTATTTGCCCTCGTATATAATTTCACAAGGTTTTCTGACTTTTTCCATACTCCTTGACAATACTGAGCTTTCTTGGGAAATCATTGCCTCAGCTTTATTAGGAATTAAAAATCCATTATAGGGGGTATTAAATTCATGCTATTTTCCAACTGCCCATTTACTTCTCTACCAATCAGAAACAAGGAGGGTTAAAGATGCAGTTTATCTCGTATGATTAGTTCACCTTTCGAGGGACCAATCATAATGCTTCATTGTGTCTATAAAATAGAGAATGTTTGCGTTTAGGCTAGCATTCCTTTTGCTGCATTCTTCTCTTCTTGCCATTATGTTCTAGAGTATAACCTTCCATGGCTTTCTTCTCATTTTGCTCATATTCAAAGATGGTTTTGCCCTCTGCGAAGATCATCTTCTTATTCTTCCCAAAATTTGTGAAGATGTTCTCCCTTTCATTCACCAATGACTTTTTCAATAGGGACTTTTCTTTCTCAGCGTAGTAATGGCAGGCACTTTTCTTTCCCAGTGTACGAGGGAGTATTTGAAACACGCTCTACTGCTGGGAAAATCAGTGACTTCTGTCACATCAAACGGTCCTCCTCGAAGAAATAGAGCCTATACTCTTCCTCCTTTCCGAGAACTTAGCAGGTGCTTTGGCTCGAACCTTGCTGGTTCTTCAGATATGCAAGAGGGATTATTGTAGCAGCTCCGCAATTTGAGGCAACTCGGTATAGTCATGAAGCTGGTGGAATGATCTTCTTCATGAAAGACTACACCTCATCCGACAAAGTAAAAGAGAGGCCGATTAATAAAAATTTATACGTTATGAGCTTTGCACGATGTAATACCCTTTCTGGGGATGTCACATTTATAATGCAGAAAAATAAAAATAAATAAAATCCTTACCCAAGTTGTAAAAACATTTTGATACTTAAATAATATTTGTGGTATATATATATTTTTTTTTCCTTTTATAATTATAACATTAAATAAAATAACACGGAACACAAAATATAAGAAACATAAACTCACCATAATATACATGTGATTTTTCTTTAGTACACGCATAATTTACATCTACAAGTATATGATAAAACAGTAAAAGACAACATAAAACTAAGACATAATATTGCCCAAGTGCACTTCAGAGCTCTCTAATCCTCCGATGGATCATCCTCAGAAAGATCCTTATAATTCAGAGCTCCTGGAGGTCCCATAGTACTACAGACACGAGTCCGAGCGGTTGACTCGCTACTGAGCTCACTAGGCGCATGGAGTATTCTTTTCCAGTAACGCCTAAGAGTCAGAGGTAACTCTAAATATAAATACAACATAGTAGTGAATATGACATCTCCGTCATACTCTCTACATAGGGACACAGTCAAACGTCCCACGTATACAAGCGTGCCTCTATCTACTCGTAGACGCCTGGGCTTGAACCCCGTGAAACTCCGGTCTCACAAACCCGAGGAATCCCGGGTTACGCCATGATCTCAAGATCGGTCTTGATGTTCGGTGTGATCTCTGGCTCCTCTTCCTCGTATAGCTCGCCCTCACTGTCGCTCGTCCAGGATCATCGTATCTCAAGAGGTCGTTCCTCTCCCTCTTCCTCAAACTCTTTACAGAAATAATATAATAATATCGAGAAAACATATAGAGAGGTGAGACAATCTACACCATTACCCGCATGGCAATAAAGAAAACGACAATACAAACAAATTTTCCAACAGCACATACCAACATTTCATGTATAATATAACAAAGTAATACATATTAAAATAACACATACCATTATATCATGCATAATATATTAAAGCAATAAATATTAAAATAACACATATCATACATAATATATTAAAACAATACATCATATATTTTATTACGAGAATATGGTAAGTAAAAAAGTGCGAGATGATGCATGAACAGTAAAATGCAGGTAATGCATGAACACACACTGACTCGTTCCTACTCCATGAAGCTAAACACGGATATCTGAGGGAATGATCCGAATAAAAACTAATAATACTTTATGGCTGCCCAACCAAACTATTGCACTATCCAATCTTTGTGTCTATAGCCCACAGTCCAAAACATCGTGTAGCAATATACAGTCCAACATCGTGTACCACAGGCATAGTACTTAATAGTCCCCTCAAGATCTCGATTAAGAATAGTGTTTGTCAAGATCATTAGTGTGTTGCCCGTTACCACGGCCCAGAAGTGCTACCACTGTCCACATATGGGATCTTCCGCACACTAATGCCTCCAAGTTCAATAAATGAACCACACTACGCTTATCACACCAAAACACGGTGTAATTCGTCTCGTCAATCAATCACCAATTATCAACCAAATTGGCACAACACTCTAAGTATGATCTAAAATGACAAAAATACCCTTTTTATCCAAATTTTACCATAATTACAAAAAATTACCAAAATGCCCTTAGTCACAAAATATCAAAGTATAGTACATCCCACCTGACAGTACTACACCACAACATGTCCGGGTCCACCACTTTGGCCCGACAGCAAAACTCACAGTATCTTTCAATCGCGTAGGAATTTTATCGCATTTTCAAAATCTCGTTGTTTTCACAAACGTTTTTAAATCACGTAAATATATTTTGACATTTTTAAACATCACAAAATCTTTTTAAATCATTTTCTCAATCGCGTAGGATTTTTAATTTATTTTCTTAACCGAATAGCTTATAATTATTATTTTCAATATGTGTAAAACTATATCTAGTATATTTAAAATACGTAGAGTATTTTTCTTGTGTTCTAAATATAGTATGGAGTCTTTTCATTTTATGCGTCGATTTTAATAAATTTTGTGAAGATTTTGCCTATAAAATCAGTATAAGGTATTTTTAACGTTTTTCTCTAAATATAGTTTATTTTATTTTTACCCAATAATTTCACTTTGAAACTTACTAACGCGCTTCAAAATTTATGGAATGAGCTCTACGTTAGTATTTTTCAAGCATCTAATTTAATTCTTATTTAAACTAATTTATGCTAAGTTAAAATTCTAAAACTGAATTTATTCCTTTTATTTTCTCAATGATTCATTGGAATCAATTTATGTTATAAAACGATTACCTAACCCATCTTAGTAAATAAAATGGCATGTTGGCCAAATCAAAATAAAATGGCATTTAATTATACACTAAATGGCATGTTGGCCATAATTAACTTAAATCAACTTTAATTTGATTATTGTACCTAGATTCCTCAAATCAGTTATTTAAAAAATTACTGAGAACATTTTGGTTCTTTATTTGGATGTAAGGCCGTGAGCCTCATAGTGTGTTCTTTGGAACACTCATGCAAATCGCACATGTTATTCACATCCTACTTTAATAATTATACAGTTATAAGCACATACAATTATTAAATCGCATATAATACACATACAATATATTTAAAGCCATAAATATGCATAGTACAAATAATGAAAGCTATAATCATGCATAGCAAAAATAATCACAATTAGGAAAGCATTTAAAATAATCAAAAACAATCAACACCACAAATAAACCATACAAACTGAATCCTTATGGATTCTACACACAAACACAAATCCATTTTCTCATCACCACTTAGGGTTGATGAGATTAAATCTCCTTCTTACCTCTTGTAGACAAATTAATCGGTTAGATTTTCTTCTTTTCTCCAAATTTCGTACAAGCTCCAAAACAATTCCTAAAATTCTTAAACAATTAGTAAAAACACATACAAGGTACAAAATAGAAAAACCATGAAACAATCATGGTTAGAAAAATCAAAAATTCAGTTTTGAACCATAGAAACCAAACTTACCCTTAAGTAAGTAAGCAAGAAGTGGGATTTTGGACAAGATAGAGTAGGAATTTGGGAAAACTTTGTGAATGAAAGATGCTTAGAATGGGATTTAGGTTCAAGAAATGTGATGGGATAAAATTATGAAGGCTTGGTTGAGTATGTATGGGTGTTGGCTGAACCTAGGGAGAGAAAGTGAGAGAGAAGTGTGCTTGAGTTTTCTTGTGTTTTTAGAGAGAGAAATGGATAGTTAAAATGTGATAAGTGTGAAATAGAAAGTGAAGAGTGAATAGATAGAGCAAAGCAGCCGTAGTGAATGAGTGTGTAGGGAGCTTGAGTGTTTGATTTTGCATGTAAAAATATCACAAATGTGTTCACATGGCCAAGCACATGGCTTAGGTCATTGGATCCTTCAAGAACCATGTAGAATCAAGCCACCTTGCCTCCTTATGCAGCCCAAAAATCGTGTGGGTCTTCATCCATTTAGGGAATTAATTGCTTTCCAATTACATCTAATTATATGCTAATAAATTAGGCAATTAGTTAAGTTAATTATCCTATTAAAACTAAATCAACATTCTAATCATATAATCAATTAGTTTAATATATATTAACATATATTATAATCTTTAATCAATATTAGAATATCTAATTAGTATTTAGATTATAATTAATTAAGAATTAAGTTAGTTCACTTAGTTTGTTAATTAGGTAATTAGATTAGTCAAATTAAGCTTAATTAGCTACTAACCAAATTTAAGCCTACTATTTTTGACTTAATTCTAACCATTGATTTCATCTTTAATTCCTAGCCATAGATTAGATCTAAGGTAGATATGAATTAATCATAAAGTTGGAATTCTAATCTCACCATTGATTTGATCAACGGTTGAAATCAAAGGCTTCCTAACTAAGTCTTCATCCAACGGTCCAAATCAAAGTCCATGCTCCTTTTGTTGACCTTTTCCTATTGGTTTAAAAAGTCAAGCCACTTTCGTTGACTTGCTCTCATTGGCTAGAATTTGTCCAGTCAGCACAATTGACTGCTTTTCCCAAACGCGGGTCCCACAGTACTTTTAAAGATCTGTGGTCAAATCGAAGCAGATTTTTACTATTTTTGAGACAAGAGTAGGTACTGTAATATAAAATAATATTATAAAAATATAAAATTATTTTATTACACAGTTAAATCTGAAAAATTACGAGATTAATATATATATCAATCAGAATTGAGTTTAGTAAGATCCCCCAGCTTCAATTAATTAAAATAAGATTTTTCCGGCCAGAAAATTATTATTTCCCTAGCTCGGAGCAAATCACACACAATAGTCAAGTACACTCATGGAACAGTCAAATTTAATTTACTGCTCACAGAATTCACAAAACAGTACATTTCGGGACTATATTATAATTATCCCAAAAGTTGGGGTGTTACACACGATGCTCACCTCCTTTCTTTAGGTTTTTATCGCTGTTCGCACCTTTTTCTTTTTGCCGGGGTAAGTCAAACGCTTATTCCGACATAAAATTACTTTGCTCCCGTCCTAGTACCTGTTTAAAGTAAATTGTAAGCTTCAAGTCTCTGGTCTGGGATTCAAGTAATTTATCACTATAGAACATAGGTCGGGGTCCTAGTACTTCGTTGTTTTAACAACCATGATCCAAAGCGATAACTCTTCATCGAGCAAGTATCTCGGCTAAAGCCATGGTTCATGGAAATAATTCGTACTTAAACCTCAGAAGTTGTGTGACGTTCAAGTTGCTGTACCACTATCTTTTCAACTGCCTTAAGAACCGTATGGGCCACATGGCGTATTTTTACTAGAAGGACGTGTATAGTGCTTCGCGCTCCAAGATAAGCATTCTTTTAAAAATTAGGCTGTAAGGACAACAGTTCCCCCTAATCGCCTAGCCTTTATAAACAGGGGTTAAGGAATGTACTATCTCCATTTTACTATTTCCAAATATCTTCAAAGAACTCAGCGCAGCGGTGAAGCGGGAGCCCTAGAGGGTTTTCAACCATTTTCATCTTTAATAATTCTGAGCTTTTCACACACAGTACTCTCCCTTCTCTTTCCTTCATTATTGTAATTGAGTAACTGAGCAATTACGCGCTCCTTGCAGGAGTGCATTTCTATTTTCCAATTTCATGAAGTAGATTTAGGACTTCTAACCCTCTTCATATGGCCCTATCTTCTTGAAACACCCTTTCTGCCATTGTAAACGTGACAGAGGTGTCCTTCCGAAGTTTCAGGCTTTGGAGGGAAGGAGGTCAGCGTGTAGGTGTGGATCGTTCAGTTCACCCTTCACCATGTCTGAATCTCTGATTTGATTGATTCTGACAATTACTTACTGGCCTCTTTGGGTGTTCTCAGGATCTTTATGGCAAGAGGTAGGAGGGGAGCTAGAGCACAAGTACCGGTTGCGGAGGCTCATGAACCGACCGAGGAGGACCAAATTCGGATCCGGCGCGGTCCAGGGCTGCTATACCCGTGGGTAAGGGATGATTTTTGGGAGTGTTTATCTGAGTTTTCCTCTAAAAATGAGCTCAGACAATTAGTACAGTATCTGGAGTTGACCAAAGGGAGAAACTGCGATAGAGAATTTCAGGTTTTATGCTCGGAGTGGAACGAGAGGGTTTGCTCTTCTCGGGAGGCGGGTTCATATTTCATGTTTCTTTATGAACCCCTCTTCATCAAATTCGGGCTTCAGTTACCCTTCATCGAGTTCCAGATTGCAGTACCCCAAACTCTGCGTGTGGCTCCTACCCAGATTCATCTTAACGATTGGGGTTATATTATTGCTTTTGAGAGATTTTTCTGGATAATGGGGTTGCGGTATTCGACCAATGCCTTTTTTTTACTTCTGTACCCGAATAAACCCCCAAGGGTCAGCAATACAGAAAGGCTGGTGATGCGGATTATAAGTTGCAAACCCAAGTGCAGGTTGTTTCAAGTAATAAATTCTCGGGAGTTCGAGGTCGATCCACAAGGAATTGATGAAAAAAAAATCTTTGACGTAAAGTAAATATTTTGTCATAACAATAAAAGTGATAAAACTTAGAGTCATAACAATAAAAGTGATAAAACTTAGTCACAAATGAAAAAGACTTACTTGGGTTAGGAGATCTACTCTTGGTAAGTAAATTAAGGACAATGTTAATTCTTTTATAACTCAATTAGAATCCACACATAACGGAGGTTTCAATCGAAAAATACAACATTCAAAGTTCATTAAAAATTATATAAATAATTATATTATGATTCCTTTAATCATCTATTAACACCACCACTTATAAATAGGCTTAAGCATTCATTGTGCCAATATCTTATCTACAACAAATCAAGAGCTCCACTTTACAAGGAGGGTTTCTAAATTGATTGGAAACAAAATACAACACATATAATGGCTACTTGATAATATATCATTAAAGCACAAGAGAGAAATTAATCTAACCTAAACTTATTACCAAGAGCTTCACCCTTTCATCCAAGTAAAATGAAACTTAGTTACTCATAGACAAGAAGAAAGAAAGAGAGAAGACGAAGAAGAACATAATTTTAATTTAGAACAAAAGAAAACTACAATAAGATAATCAAACAATACAATAGCATGAACTTGATATCTAACACCAAGCCTCCCTAAATGATCAGCCAAGGCTCCATTTTATAGAGGATTAGGGATACAAAATGACAAGGAGGCTGATTCATGAGTGGGTGGATGAGTGAAAAATGAGTAGAAAATACCAAATAACTTATGATGAGTGAAAAATTATGGAGATTCTTTGTCTCCAAAATCATTAAGTTTTGAAGTCATTGAATGCATCAGAATATTGAAATATGGTCTTCATAAAAGTTGTAGGCCTAGATCTTAGATTTTAAATACCACTAGAATCACCTCAAAAGGTCACCTACATCCTGAGATATGGCCCAATTACTGTACAGTATTCAGGCCTAGTTACAACTCCTCTATTCTGACTTCCAAGCCAAATATGACCCATTAGACCTCAGAATCTTGGAAAGTTTTCTTCATGAAAGTTGTAGATTTGGGTCTTAACTATCAACTATCAAAATTTTAACTCATTTAACATCCTATAGCCCAAGCTATGACATGAATAGTATACATAGGTCAAGCTATCAAGATCAGCACTCTAGTTCTTGCTTCAACTCCAATTTGAGTTATCTAATCATGTGATTAGGCCTTTGAGGTATTCATGAAAGTTGTAAGGAATTGTCTTAACTTTCCTACAAGACCAGAATCACATCAACTAGATATTTGAAACTCAAATTATAGCCAGTTTATGGAACACTATCAAAGAGATAAATTAAGGCTAATTCATGCAATAATTCCTTCAATGATCCAATTAGGCTCAATATCATAGAATGTGACAAAAATAAAATAATTAAGCCTAATTGAACCTTAAGAAGCCCAATGAGAGGATTATAAAATGTATACAACATATTGTTATCAAATTCTCCTACACTTAACTTTTGCACTGTTGGGAAAAATACATAAAAAAAACTAGGGAATAAAGAAAAAAAGACACAGACTCAAAAACTAAAAACTTTAAAGGATTCAATGAATCAAGAAGAGCAACTAGACATTCAAGGGATCAAAACATTCATGAAGTAACATTTCTTCGCATCTCAAACAAACAAGCAAGGAAACTTCAGTTAAAAAGAATGAATCAAAAATGATAGATCCTCACAGAATTCACCCTTAATCTCTCAAGTGTTTAAAAGATAAGTATTTCACTCTATTAAACTCATGAATAATTACACTACCATAAGCTTGCTTATCTTCTACTTATCTGTTACTCAAAAACAACATGCACACAAAAATCAAGAGGGTTTTATTCAAGGTTGTAATAGGGCTATGGTAAAGGAGAGAGGTAATATGGATATGACAAGTTAAATACCAAAGAGAATAGAATAATACTATGGTACAGTTAGAGTGGAGAAGATGTTTGAGAACATTTAGTTTAAATTTTCCAAGGGTTTCTTAGTTCCTTCTCTGTTTGCTTCCTTCTCATAAAGGACAATGACCAATATTTGACTAATGTTTTGTTGAAGATCAATGCCAAATTGGTAGGTTGAATTCATTGTTAGGTTTGAACATTCTCTTGCTCTTCCTGTTGTTTCCAAGCATCCACTCTCATTCTAGGTATGAATATGTCACAAGGTGCATTCTTTGATTGCAGCGGTGGTCAGCTCTTTTTTTCTTTCTTTTTTTTTTCTTTTTTTTAGGAATATTTTGCACACACACCCCCACACTTATTAAAAAAACTCAACTAATAACAAAGTCAATGCTCTCTTATTCCCTAATGTTAGGTAAGAATATGGTTTTTTTAAGGCACGTTATGAGTTAGAAATAAGGAATGGTCAAATAAGCTCAAAGGGGGTATACAAGGAAAAATATGCAAGATTGACTATTTGGTCAAAGTAGCTATTTCAAGAAAAATGCCTCAATCATGTTTATGTATGCATGTGAAAATGTAGCCTAAAAAAGAATCAAAGCAAGTTCTAGAGTAATAATTCTATGAGTGAAAAAAATCACACAAGAAAGAAGAGAATGGTACAAATGTTCAATCCATTCATCGATAGGCTCAAAATCTCACAAGACATATATCCATCATTCTTAATTTATCAATTTAACATTCATAACCAAGCATGTGAAATTTAAGAAAGAAGACAATTTATTCAACCATGCCATGATCCCTGAATCCATTTGCTACTTCTACACAAAATAGTTACTATCCCAATCTAGATGCATCTCAAGAGTAAAATTACCTCTAGAGCAAAATTTACTCCTTACTCTGCCATCCTTAATTAGTTAAGCTATTAGTAAATTGTTGACAAACATATAAACACGAGAAACATATTAATAAACACACTTCTTAATTTTTTTTTGTTTGTTTTATTTTTATTTTTATTTTTATTTTTTTTATTTTTTGGTTTTTTTTTTCACTTCAATTATCCTTCCCCCCAACTAGATTACAACATTGTCCTCAATGTCAAAATATAGATAGGTAAAGGATAGAAGATATCACCTGTTGCTGCAATTACTGAAAAGAAAAATTTTACACAAATATAAACAGAAGCAAAGTATGATGAATAAAACAAAAGCTTGTAATTATTTAAATAGTTGGAGTGTCTGATCTGGCTTGCTTTTCATACTGCTTCCCTTACCACTTCCTTCTGACTAATTTATATGAGCTATTACTGGATCAAGTTCATAAACAAAAGCTTCTAATTTATCAATCAACTCATCAACAGTGGAAGTAGAGATAAGGAGTTGTCTTGCTAAAGGTGTGATAAATTTCTATGCCACAGCATAGTTAAGAAAAAATAACAAAAGATCAAAGAAATTATTAACATTTAACAAACCTATGGGTTTATGGTGGATGTTCAGTTGGGCCTAAGAGACAATTTGAAAAACTTCTTTCAAAGTACCAAAACCACCCGGTAAGGCAATGAATGCATCGAAATTTTCAAGCATTGCTTTCATTCATCCATGCATATATGATACTTGAAGTTCCTGCCCAATTGTCTTTCCAGTGATGTTCTTTCGAGTTAAAGGTTAAAGAATGATACCTAAAACTTGATCACCTCTTAGATGTGCAGCAAGTGATACATCCCCCATTAACCCAATGCTACCTCCCCCATATACTACACGAATGTTCCTCGCAGCAAGTGTTCTACCAACAGTGCTTACTGCATTTACAAACTCTAAACCCTTCCCATAACTTGTCCCACAAAATATACAGATACTGGTAAATCTACAAACCGAAGAAGAAGCTCCCTCCATTTCTACACTCACACTCTGTTTGAATGATTCTGAGTTGCAGGAAAGTGAAGAAAATAGAGTGTTTCAATAGGAAAGAGAATATAAAAAGTAATAATAGTTCCTGTATAGGTAGGTTGGCTATTGTCAGAAAAGTTTAAAATTAAGAAACACAGTTTTTTTTATATTTATTATTTATTTATTTTTTATTATTATTATTTTTGACTTCAAGAAAACTATTAGGGTAAAGAAGTTTAGAAACCCCTGAAGGACCCCGCTCAAAGGAACATCTGTTCAAAATCAAAATATAAAAAAATCATACAAAAATAAAATTATAACAATAAATGATGACATACCTTTATGTACAGTTTTCATGGCGTATTTTTATACTGCACGTCATGAGTGCAGTATCCTTCACAATCTTACCACCCCTTGAAAGAGACATCGATTTCCCTTAAGGAATTTTAGACTTAAAGCACTCCTCCCGCTTGTAGGATATCCCAACCTATGCATCGTCCCTCTAGTTAAAGAGAGAAAATCGGAATACGACGACCAGTGACAACAGCCAGTAGAGCTACGCTCAAGAACCCAATAAATCAATACTATGAATTGAGCTCAGAGGCATTGTCACGCGAAAATGCAAACACGGGACACTTCTATCTGTCCATCAGCAAGCAGAGCCTACGGTGAAAACCTGGGAATGCTTACGTGGCTTTCTATAGAGCATGGCACATGAATCTTATTTACGGACCGGCTTGCTCTCCATTTGATTTGAAGCCCTAAGGTTAGGGGCTCTCCATTTGATTTGAAGCCCTGAGGTTAGGGGCTCTCCATCCAGTTAAGGACAGAGTACACAAAAGTTCGCCCTTCTTTCTTTTCTTTTTTCTTTTTTTTTTCATTTTTTTAGAAGAAGAACAAGATAATATATACATGTTGTTGTGATTGTGGCTCACATCTTCCTCTGGTTTTATGTTCAGTAACAGCTTAAACGCCTTTTATGAGTCGAGGATAAGCTTCCCATCTAATTTTCTTATAAATTGGCAAACAAAATCTTTTTGAGTCAGATTCCCAAAACAGTAACGCTCTTGCTCGTCCTTAAAAAGACTCCACAAATTAATAAGTTCACGATGCACAATTCCATAAGAATGCATCTCAAAAGTTAATAAAATATTATCTAATGACTCCTTACTCAGTTCATTCTTAATGAAGAATATTTTATCTTCTCTGTTTACGGAAACCATCGCCAAAGAACGACATCGCTTGTTACAAGAAAATTGACAATATTAGCAAACCAAGGCATAGAATTGACAAAAATAAAAATTCATCGAGAAAATAATAATTCATAGGTGTGATATCAAAAGGTGAGCCTGTTGTAAGTATGGACAAATGATCTGCAACAATATTTTTGGCTCCTTTCTTATCTTTTATTGTGATGTTGAATTCTTGAAGCAACAAAATCTACCATATCAACCTAGGTTTGCAAAAACTTGTTGAGAAAATCGACAAGTGCACTGAATTATCAAAGTAATAAAGTTGACGATTAAGAGGGAAAAAAACTAAAACACACGAAATTAAGAGGGAAAAGAGAGAACAAAGCACATGAATGCAAAACACATTAAGGATGTAAACACATGAAATTAAAATACTAGGGATCTGACTTCACTTGATTCAACAATCTATTATAGACAATAGAGTAGCTTTGGGACCTTCATTCTAATTAATTTTTAATCATTCAATTGATGGGGAGAATCCAGTAATTAATTAAAACTCAAATAATTGGCCTAAACCTTAGCTCTTAAAAGGCATGACCTTTACTCTATAGATTCTCATGGAAAATATCACAATTCTCCCACACAACTTATAACCTCCATTCCTAGATGATTATAAATCATGACACTTATTATTTATGGTCTAAGTCATATGTAAACCTTCCGATTCTACATACACCTCACTAGATCAATTTATGAGTGACTAATTCATAAAAGCATTAAGAATCATAATAAGTACTCAAATTAAATAAAAAATTAATTAAAATTCTAATCTTAATACATGTCGATTGAATCAAGTTACATCTTTACCCTAAAAACACACGAATTTAACTACACATGATAAAAGAGAAAAAGAAATAAGAAGAATAAAATAAAAATATATACAGAGCTCAACATTTCATAAAAAAAATTATTAAACAAGTAGGTAGTATAAACTTGCTGTTAAATATATTAATAAGGATGTAGTATAAACCAGCCACTAAATAAATATTAATAAAGGTGTGGTATAAACCAGCCACCATATATATATATATATTAACAAGGGTGTGTTATAAACCAGCTACCATATAAATATTAACAAGGGTGTGGTATAAACCGACCACCAAATAAATATTACAAAGGATAGTAAATAAATATTAACAATGGTGTGGTATGAACCAACCACCAAATAAATATTAACAAAGGTGTGGTATAAATCAACCACCAACTATATATTTACAAAGGTGTGGTATAAACTAACAACCAAATATATATTAATAAAGGTGTGGTATAAACCAACCACCAAATAAGTTAATAAGCTAATAAATTAAAAAGTTAGTAAGCAAGTAAATTAAAATGTTAGTAAGCAGATAAATTAAAATGTTAGAAGCAGGTAAAGTAAAAAGTTAGATAGCTGATAAAGTAAAAAGTTAGATAGTTAGTAAGTTAATAAGCAAGAAAATTAAAAGGTTAGTAGGTTAGTAAGTTAGAAAGTTAGAAATAAAATACAAAAATAAAGTGCACAAAATAAAGTGCAGAAAGTAAATTTAAAATATGAAAATCGGAGAATCGGCAAGCTGATTTTTTGCTCTAGCGAGAGAGAAGAGAACAAGAAAGATTATTTCATTAATGATTAAAGATTACAGAGAGATAATGGAGAGTTTCCTCCACTAAGTTAGTACGTTAGTAAGTACAAAGAAAAAAATTAAAAGAGTAAAAATATATATATATATACAAGATCCACAGGAAAAAAAAATATAAATATATATATACAAAATATTTACACTATAAATTTGTTATTCAAAACAAGTCCCCGGAAACGGTGCCAAAAACTTGATGCGGATTATAAGTTACAAACCTAAGTGCAGGTTGTTTCAAGTAATAAATTCTCGGGAGTTCGAGATCGATCCACAGGGAATTGATAAAGAAAAATTCTTTGACATAAAGTAAATATTTTGTCACAATAATAAAAGTGATAAAACTTGGTCACAAATGAAAAAGACTTACTTGGGTTAGGAGATCCACTCTTGGTAAGTAAATTAAGGACAAGATTAATTCTTTTATAACTCAATTAGAATCCACACATAACGGAGGTTCCAATCAGAAAATATAACATTCAAAGTTCATTAAAAATTATATACGTAATTATATTATGATTCCTTTAATCATCTATTAACACCATCACTTATAAATGAGCTCAAGCATTCGTTGTGCAAATATATTGTCTACAAAAACTCAAGAGCTTCACTTTACAAGGAGGGTTTCTAAATTGATTAGAAACAAAATACAACACATATAATAGCTACTTGATAATATATTATTAAAGCACAAGAGAGAAATTAATCTAACCTTAACTTATTACTAAGAGATTCACCTTTTCACCCAAGTAAAATGAAACTTAGTTACTTATAGATAAGAAGAAAGAAAGAAAGAAGAAGAAGAAGAAGAACATAACTTCAATTTAGAACAAAAGAAAACTACAACAAGATAATCAAACAACACAATAGCATGAACTTGATATCTAACACCAAGCCTCCCTAAATGATCAGCCAAGGCTCCCTTTTATAGAGGATTAAGGATACAAAATGACAAGGGGGCTGATTCATGAGTGGGTAGATGAGTGAAAAATGAGTTGAAAAAGCCAAATGACTTTTGATGAGTGAAAAATTATGGAGATTCTTTGTCTCCGAAATCATTAAGTTCTAAAGTCATTGAATGCATTAGAATATTAAAATGTGATCTTCATAAAAGTTGTAGGTCTAGATCTTAACTTTCAAATGCCACTAGAATCACCTTAATAGGCCACATACAGCCCAAGATATGGCCCAATTACTGTACAATATTCAGGCCCAGTTACAGCTGCTCTATTCTGACTTCCAAGCCCAATATAACCTATTAGATCTTAGAATCTCGGAAAGTATTCTTCATGAAAGTTGTAGATTTGGGTCTTAACTATCAACCATCAAAATTTTAACTTATTTAACATCCTATAACCCAAGCTATGACATGAATAGTACACGTAGGTCATGCTGTCAGGATCAGTATTCTAGTTCTTGCTTTAACTCTAATTTGAGTTATCTAATCGTGTGATTAGGCCTTTGAGGTCTTCATAAAAGTTGTAGGGAATTGTCTTAGCTTTCCTAAAAGACCAAAATCACATCAACCAGAAAGTTGAAAATTAAATTATAGCCAATTTACTGAACACTGTTAAAGAGATAAATTAAGACTAATTCATGCAATAATTCCTTCAATGATCCAATTAGGCTCAATATCGTAGAATATGACAAAACTAACATAATTAAGCCTAATTAAACCTTAAGAAGCCCAATGTGAGGATTATAAAATGTATAAAATATATTGTTATCAGCTAGCTCACAATTCGTTCAAGATTTGGTCGCAAATCCTTTGATGTTTTCCAAGATAGTTTCAAAGGATTTAAGACTAAATTATTCAAGCTGATGGCAGAAGAGGGATTCCACCCCTTTTTCCTAAAAGATGATGGGGAGCCAAAGTTCCCACTATACTGGACTGAAGATGCTTGGTGTTTTCCCACTATGCTGCTTGAGAAAGAAGAGAAAGACCTTACTCCGGATGAGGTCAACTACGTTAAATTTATAACCCAAT
The DNA here is from genome assembly GCA_029884595.1 of Ormosia semicastrata. Classification (NCBI taxonomy): domain Eukaryota; kingdom Viridiplantae; phylum Streptophyta; class Magnoliopsida; order Fabales; family Fabaceae; genus Ormosia; species Ormosia semicastrata. Next base: position 74,427,634 of record JAQQTO010000060.1, read on the forward strand.
ATTCAGAAGAATACAGGTTTATCAAAATCAAGGACATCCTTCGTACCCCTGGTGATGATCTTCTCTTTGTTTTGTGTTGAATCTCTAGCACAAGTAAATTTTTGGGTCAAATTAGTTTTAGAATTAAAGAATTTAGGTAGAAATTAGATAAGTTTTAATTGTTTAAGAGTATTATAGGTTTTTGGTGTTCATTGGCTAATGGAATGCAAAATTTTGATTGAAACAGGTTGGTTTTAATTTAGAAGAAAGAGAAAAATCTCCTTCATGCATGCATCGCGAGGTAATAGTTCTCCATCGCGAGGCGAGAATGCGGGCCATTGCGAAGCGAGGAACATCCATTGCGAGGCGAGCTGCTGGATGGAAGGATCTTTGAAGCTGCTGTGGGTCTTGTTTTATGCACGGGCTTTGCGAGGTGATGATGGGCCATTGCGAGGCGATGGCCATTATCCATCCAATTTTAAAAGCCAGATGAAACGCTGGATACTGGATCTTTTCATATTTTTTTGAAATCTAATTTTGGGTGTTGACCAGAGCTCTGATAGGGTTTCATTTTCTTCCACCTCCATTGATGATTCAAGCGTGGGAACAATACCTTGAAGAATCAATGACTTATTCTTCTTCCATTTGTTTAATTTCTCTCATCTCATTTTCTTTCATTATGAGTAGCTAGACCTTTTTGAGTTAGGGTCAGATGAACATTGTAGAAACTCTCATGTAATCTATTTTACTATTTCTTTACAAGTTAATTTCATGTATTTGAGCATCCTACTCTTTGCTTAATGCTAATCAATACTTAATCACTATTGGTTTGATTTTGGGTATACCTTCTAATTGGAAAATTGGTTGTAATGCTAGAACTGAGTTGGGTTAGCATGATTATGATTGAATATAGGAATATATCATTGTAATTATGTGTTCCACGAAATCATTATTATTAATGCTTAATCTGAATTAATAATTACCTAAGGAATTGGGTATTCTATTTTGGGTTAAAGGAGCTTTGAATCAAGGGATTGATCTAAGTCTAATTTGTTGATTGTAACTTTAAATGCATGATTATTACTTGTATTGAGAGTAAACTAGTAGCATAAGAGGGTAAACAATGGGATTCGAACCCTAGCCGCTTTTCTCAATAGATTTTTCTTCTCCTTAAAAATCCAAAAATATTCTTTAATTTGTCAATTGCTCTGTTTTTTAATTCATTCCTTTTATACTTGTTTAAAACCAATACATTTCAAGTTACCAAGAGCTTATTCTCAATTCAAGTGGAAACAACCTTTTCTTTTTTGTTGATAAAATAATTACAATCCCTGTGGAGATGATATCTCTTTTCTCATCATTATATTACTTGTAGCGATTCGGTGCACTTGTCAAAATTGTTCTTCAACAAGTTTTTGGCGCCGTTGCCGGGAATTATTGATTTGATTATCAGCAAGGCAAACGAGTTACTACTTTGGACAATTGTTTTATTTTCTATTTTGTTTTGTTTATAACTTAACTGCATTAATTTCATTCATTTTTAAATATCGTTGACTTGCTACTTGTAATTCTCTTATTTTTTGTTTATGCGAGGGAAAAAGGCAGCTGAATTTTTGCTTGATCTTGAGATTGTGAAGACAGAAAAAGTAAATAGGAAGAAAGCTAAGAAAGCAAAGTAGCAAAAAATAACTTAACAAAAACAAGAATCTACTTCTTCTTCTTATATTCTCACAGTAGAGGTTATGGCTACACAACCACCACCTAGGCGGACTTTGGGAGATTTTGGCCAGAGGAACAACTGTCAGAGGTTGGCTATTGAGTATCAACCAGTGGAGGCAAATGCATTTGAGATCAGAACTTCTCTATTGAATGTTCTCAAGCAGAATCAATTTTCTGGAGCAGATAATGAAGACCCCAACCAGCACTTGGTAAATTTCTTTGAGATTTATGGTACATTGAAGCTGGATGGTATTTCTGAAGAAGCTAAAAGGATGAGATTGTTCCCTTTTACTTTGAGAGATAGGGCAAAGAATTGGTTACAAACACTTCCTCAAGGAAGTATTACTACTTGGAATGAATTGGAGGACAAATTTATGGACCGATTCTTCCTTACCTCCAAGTTCATCAAAAGAAGGGCTGAAATCACTAGTTTTGAGCAAAAAGATGGAGAAAATCTTTATGAAGCATGGGAGCGATTCAAAGGGCTTTTGAAGAGGTGTCCCGACCATGGCTATGATGACTTAACACAAATGCAAACATTTTGCCATGGGTTGAGGCCAAATACAAAGATGATGCTAGATGCTTCGGCGGGGGTTATAATGAATAATAAGACAGCTGAAGAAGCAAGAGAGTTAGTGGAAGCAATGGCTTCAAATGAGTATCTCATTCATCATGATAGAGGAGTGCAAGCAAGGAGGGGTGTTTTAGAGCTAGATGCTCATAATGCTTTATTAGCCCAAAACAAATTGGTTTCTCAACAATTGGAGGTTCTCAAAGATTTATGAGGTGTGATTTTTGTGGGGGAGGACATGAGAATGGTAATTGTGAAGCTCAAAGTGATTCAAATGAGCAAGCTAATTATATAGGAAATTTTCAGGGGCAAAGAGGGAATCCTTATTCTAACACCTATAATGCAAGGTGGAGGAATCATCCCAACTTTTCTTAGAAACAACATGAAGCTCCTCAATCAAGCAAACTTCCTCAACCACAGTAGCCTAAAAAGAAGCCTTCTACTTTAGAAGAAGCATTGATTCAATTCATGCATATGACCTAAACCAATTTCCAAAATCATGAGGCTCATTTCAAAAACCAAGAAGCATCCATCAAGAACCTTGAAAACTAAATCAGACAACTCTCAAAGTAACTTGCTGAACAATCCAGGGGATAATTTTCTAGAAATACAGTGGATAATCCTAAGAATGAGCCGTGCAAAGCCATAACTTTGAGAAGTGGGAAAACTGTCACACCAGCTATGGTGGAGCCATTAGTTTCAGGGTCTGTTGAAACAAATACGAGGGAGATGTTGGATGAAGAGTCAAATAAAAAGAGTGACATTGTGAACATAGAAGAAAATGAAAAAGAAAAAAAGGAAGTGGAGGTTGAAAATAAAAAAAAGGAGGATAAAAAGAGTTCTAACTTAGTAGATGAAGACTCCTTCTTGAGGAGAACAAAGCGTCAGATTTTGCAAGAAGGGGATAAGCCTCAAGTGATCCCACTATATGTGAAGTTACCATATCCTCACTTAAGTAAGAAAATGGAGAAAGAGGAGCAGTTTGCAAGGTTCTTGGACATTTTCAAACATCTCCAAATCAATATTCCTTTTGCTGAGGCATTGGAACAAATGCCTATATATGCTAAATTTATGAAGGAATTGTTAACCAAAAAGAGAAAGTTCAAAGAGGATGAAACAATGGCATTAACAGAGGAATGCAGTGCAATACTTCAAAGAAAGCTTCCCCTAAAATTGAAAGATCCAAGGAGTTTTACAATTCTGTGCATTATTGGCAATATGACCATTGGTAAAGCTCTTTGTGATTTGGGAGCAAGTATAAATTTGATGCCATTGTCTATGCTTAAGAAGCTTGGGGGAGGTGAGGTCAAGCAAACAAGAATGGCTTTGCAACTTGCAGATAGGTCAATTAAACACCCTTATAGAGTCATGGAAGATGTGCTAGTAAGGGTCGATAAATTTATATTTCTAACTGATTTTGTCGTATTGGACATGGATGAGGATGCAGAGGTACCTTTAATTCTTAGAGACCATTTTTAGCTACTGGAAGAGCCCTCATTGATGTCCAGCAAGGGCAGTTAATGTTGCGAGTGAAGGATGAGAAAATCACCTTTAATGTTTTTGAGGTGATGCAGCACCCGGATGATAAACAAACTTCTTATTGGGTGGATTTGATTGATACTACAGTTGCAGAATCTATTCAACACATCGCTCTAACTATACCTCTTGAAAGAATGATTGTGAATGTTATTGAAGATCATGGTGAGATGGATAATGAAATCATTGAGGAGTGTTTTCGGTATCTAGAAGCAAATCAAGCAAAGAGTGCTGTCAGTAAGATGAAAGAATAGCTGAGTAATGACAAGGTGGAGGAAAAAGCAAAACTAGAGTTGAAACCTTTGCCATCTCACTTGAAATATGCCTTTCTTGGCAATCAAGATGCAAATCTAGTGATAATCAGCAGTTCTTTATCAAAACTTGAAGAAGAGAAGCTTGTAAGGGTACTCCGAGAGCACCAAACTGCAATTGGATGGACTCTATCTGACTTAAAAGGAATAAGTCTAGCTTTTTGTATGCATAAGATCAAACTCAAGGAGGAATTCAAGCCAGTGGTTCAGCCACAAAGAAGGTTAAATCCCACAATAAAAGAAGTAGTGAGAGAGGAGGTGCTGAAACTCCTTGAAGCTGGAATGATTTATCCTATTTCAGATAGTGCTTGGGTTAGTCCGGTTCAGGTTGTTCCTAAAAAGGGAGGTATGACTATGGTGAGGAATGAGAAGAATGAGTTAATTCCCACCAGAACAGTCACTGGTTAGTGTATGTGCATCGACTATCGGAAGCTTAACCAAGCTACCTGGAAGGATCATTTTCCCCTCCCATTCATGGACCAAATGCTTGAGAGATTATCCGGACAACCCTACTATTACTTCCTTGATGGCTATTCCGGTTATAATCAAATTACATTCAATCTTGAAGACCAAGAGAAGACAGCATTTACCTATCCCTATGGAGTTTTTGCATATAGACGGATGCCATTTGGTCTTTACAATGCTCCCGCTACTTTTCAGAGATGTATACTTTATATCTTTGCTGATATGATTGAAAGATATATAGAGGTATTTATGGATGATTTCTCTGTCTTTGGTACTTCATTTGATCATTGTTTGTCTAACCTCACTAATGTCCTAAAGAGATGCATGGAAACCAATTTTGTCTTAAATTGGGAGAAATGTCATTTCATGATGCAGGAAGGCATTGTATTGGGCCACAAAATTTCAACTAGTGGTATGGAAGTAGATAAGGCTAAGATTAAAGTGATATAGAAACTACCTCCACCATTGAATGTGAAGGGCATGAGAAGTTTTCTAGGCCATGCTGGCTTCTATAGAAGATTCATCAAAGATTTTTCAAAAATTGCAAAGCCATTGTGTAATCTGCTCATTAAGGATTCTTCTTTTGATTTTACTAATGATTGTCTACATGTTTTTAATCTTTTGAAGAAAAAATTGATTTCTGCCCCTGTTATTGTAGCCCCTAATTAGGAATTACCATTTGAAATTATATGTGATGCAAGTGACTATGCAGTAGGAGCTGTATTGGGGCAAAGAAGGGATAAAATTTTCTATGCAATTTATTATGCAAGCAAGGTCCTTAATGAGAACCAAATTCATTATGCCACAACTGAAAAGGAATTGCTTGCTATAGTATTTGCCTTAGAAAAATTTCGTTCCTACTTGATTGGATCTAAGATTACTGTGTTCACTGATCATGCAGCAATTAAATATTTGCTAACCAAGGGAGAATCAAAACCTAGACTCATTAGGTGGATTTTGTTGTTGCAGGAATTTGATCTTGAGATTGAAAACAAGAAGGGAAGTGAAAATGTGGTAGCAGACCACTTGTCCAGGCTGGAAAACTCAGAAGTTACTGCTAAAGAGAGAGACATCCTTAAGGAGTTTCCAGATGAGAAGTTATTTGTAATTGAGGAGAGACCATGGTTTGCTGATATGGCTAATTTCAAGGCTGTTAATATTATACCAGAAGGCTTGACATGGCAACAGAAAAAGAAATTTTTTTGAGATGCCTAATATTACATTTGGGATGATCCTTTTCTTTTCAAAATTGGCCCAGATGGACTTCTCAAGAGGTGTATGTCACAAGATGAAGGGCAGAAGATACTTTGGCATTGTCATGATTCCCCTTGTGGAGGGCATTTCAATGGAGAACGTACTACTGCTAAGGTATTACAGTCTGGATTTTATTGGTCATCCATCTTTAAAGATGCATATAACCATGTGAAGGCCTGTGACAAATGCCAAAGAATAGGCAATATCTCAAGAAAGAGTGAAATGCCCTTGAATCCCATTTTGAAAGTTGAATTGTTTGATTGTTAGGGCATTGACTTCATGGGGCCATTTCCTTCTTCCTACTCAAATCAATACATATTAGTGGCTGTTGACTATGTCTCAAAATGGGCTGAGGCCATGGCCACTCCTGTAAATGATGCTCAAACAGTGGTCAAGTTTGTCAAAAAGAACATTTTCTCTAGATTTGGAGTTCCGAGCGTGTTGATCAGTGATGGGGGAACTTATTTCTGCAATAATCAGTTGCAAAATGTGCTCTAAGTATGATGTCTGACACAAAGTGGCAACTCCTTACCACCCTCAATGCAATGGCCAAGTGGAGGTATCAAATAGAGAAATCGAAAGAATTCTGGAGAAGACAGTTGGTAATTCAAGGAAGGATTGGGCAAATAAATTGGATGATGCTTTATGGGCATATAGGATAGCCTACAAAACACCTTTAGGCTTGTCACCATATCATTTGATTTATGGTAAGTCTTGCCATTTGCCAGTAGAACTTGAGCACAAGGCATATTGGACCTTAAAGTTCTTGAATTTTGATCCTACTTTGAGTGGCGAAAAGAGAATTAATCAGCTGCATGAACTAGATGAACTGCGTGTGCACGCATATGAGAATATGGGGATATACAAGCAGAAGATGAAGGTCTACCATGATAAGTATATCTCACAGAGAAACTTTTATCCTGGACAACAGGTGTTGTTGTTTAATTCACAGCTGAGGTTGTTTATAGGAAAATTGAAGTCTAAATGGTCAGGACCATTCACTGTCAAAGAAGTGACACCTTATGGAGCAATAGAAATGGAAGATTCAGTTTCAAAATAGTCTTTCAAAGTCAATGGTCAGAGGTTGAAACCTTATCTTAGTGGGGTGATAGAAAGAGCAAAACTTGCTCTTGTTTTGCATGAGCCATAAAAATCAGAAGGCGTCGAGCTAACGACGTTAAACTAGCGCTTCTTGGGAGGCAACCTAAGCAATTCTTCTTTCTTAATCACTTTGAATTCATTTTGAGTAGCAATTTTCTTTGTTTTGTTTTCATAAGAATAAAATGCTAGTTGTGATCTGATTTGGTACTTGTTACTACAGGGATAATGTTGTAATTCTGTTGTTTTTAAGCAAGGAATAAAGTGTTGGGAGCTAGAGTTGAAATATGGAGAAGTCAAGCTCCTTGCTAGGCAAATATGTTTTCTCATCTAGCGAAATCAATATTTTAGTCTTCATCGCCTCGCGGTTGTTCACCATCGCGAGGTGATTTGCAAGAAAAAAAGGGAAGCTATGTGTCACGATCATTAATCGCGAGGCGATGGTTCTTCATCGCGAGGCGAATTTCCTCTAATTTGCTTCTGACTTTCATCACGAGGTGAGAAGGAACATCTCGCCAGGAGAGAGAACAATTTAAAAAGTCCAGACTTGATTCAGGGTACATCGCGAGGTGATTGTTTTTAATCGCGAGGTGAATTTATGGAGAGAATGCCTCTGACTTCAATCGTGAGGCATTGCCAAAGCCATCGCGAGGTGATATGTGAGTTATAAATTCAAAGTTTTTTTCCAGTGCCCATCGCCTCGCTGTAGTTTCCCATCGCGTGGCGAATTTCTAGCCAAATGCTACTGACTTATATCACGAGGAAATGATAAAGTCTTCGTGAGGCGAGATGGGATGTGTAAATTCAGGTTTCTTTTCCAGTATCCATCGCCTCGCGAGATTAAGTCATCGCAGGGTGAATTTCCAGCAAGATCTCTCTGACTTAATTCGCCAGGCGATGGTGTAGAATTCTCCAAGCGATGACTCGATAACCATCTTTCATTCTAGCCCAGTGTGTGCATTCGCGGTGCGGCAGTTTGTTGTCGCCAGGTGATGGGTCATTCTTTAAATAGTTAGTCATTTGAAGTGTTTTCCCACACACACATTCCACATGCTCTGCTAGGGTTCTCACTCGGTTCCTCACCTATCCTAAATTTCTTCCATTTCTCTAACTCTAACCCACCCTTTGCACTTCATTTCTTTGCCATCCATCATCGGTATGTCTTCTCTGTCTATCTTCACTCCAAGGATCATGGTAAATGTTCATTATTGTGAAGTTTTTTTTTTCTTTTCCTTGTTCTCATAATGCTACCATGCTGAGACCGCTAGTTGTGCTTGATAACAAATGACTTTCATAGTGTTGTGTGGCAGAAATAAGTTGTGGATTTGTGATTTTGGTTCAAGTTGTGGATTTGTGGAATGGTAATTTACGGGCATCTTTGTTCTCAAATTATACCATTGCATGTACTTCACACACCACGTGTTTGTTAAAATTCACAATGATATTATTTTCTTTTCTTGTTATTCCCAAAACATGTTTTTGAGGTTGTACACTCCCTTGTAATTTAATTGCATGTTCAGTTACTTATTGATTGTGCATAAAGGCTTGCTTACATAAATGGAAATGAAATGATAACAAATTGTTTCCAAGGTGTTTGTTGCATGTTCGGACTTAACTTTAGGAGTAACATTCTTGATTTTTGGCACTGCATGAACTTCAATGATTGAATGCTATATTTTCATTTTCAGAACATGGCATCAAAACAGGGAAAACAGAAAAAGAGAAAGCATATGGAAGAGAAAGCACCTGAGTTTACAAAGCATCTGTACTACTCCTTTGAACATCAAGAAAGGTTCAAATCTATCATCAGCAAGAAGAAGATCATCACTGACAGAACTTTTGATTTCCACATGGAGTCCATACCAGTTATTCAATCTGAGATTGCTCGCAGGAAATGGGCAAAGCTGACTAGATTTGTCAATGATCATTATCCAGAACTTGTACGGGAGTTTTATGCTAACGCCTATAGAGTTCCGGGCACATCTCGTGTCTATGTTAGTTATGTCAGAGGCAAATCAATCAGCTTTACTGGGCAATGAATTAATGAAGTTCTAAGTCTTCCCATTCCACGGGAGTGCGCTTATAAAACTAGAACGGATGGGGTGATTGATTATAATGAGTTGCTTGAGTACCTATGCAGGCTAGGTGCAGAATGGTTCAAAACCTGGGACAATATTCCCCGGAGATTCAAAAGTGTTGATATAAAACCACTTGCCAAGGCTTAGTCTGCATTTGTTCATCACACAATCCTTTTTTGTTCAAATAGCTCGGATATCATCATTCACAGAGCACAACTCATTATTGCAATTATGAAGGGTGAATCCATCAATAGTGGTGATATCATTACTAAGGAAATGCTCCACATTGTGAATGATGATACTAGCACTCTGGCCTACCCATCCTTAATTTGCTTGTTGTGTGCTAAAGCGGATGTTCCTTTGTCAGATACCAACACCATTGGGAAGCCCACAACACCAATTACAGCGCAATGGATAAGGAAGCAACCATCTGGACCACTTGACGCTACACCTGCACCGGAGCTACAAAAAGAGGAACCCAGGGCACCTGTGTTAACTCCTAAGCCACTATCTTTAGCTGATATACAGCAACAGCTTTCCACTATTCAGGACACACAGGCTCTTCATAGTCAGCACATTCAGTCTCTTGGAAGGCTGAATGCTCTGTGTTTCCAGTCTACGCGTAACATAGAGCTGATGATGAGATCTTGAGCTCCAGAATGGGGATTTGATTTATCCTTGCTGGCTAATGTGTCCCTTGATCCTTCCACCGAGCAGTACTTCCAGAGTATGATGCAACCGTTTATGGGGCATAGCCATGGTGCTGGTGGGTCTGGAGTTGTTGCAACAGATATTGAGGACGAGCCAGTCGATAATCATATCCAGGCGGATCAGGTTGTTGATGATGAGGAGCATTTAGAGGATGATGTAGAGAGAGTTTAGAAGCACGTGGATTATCAGGCTGTTGTTGAGGATGAGGGGAGCTCAGAGGATGGTGCTGCAAAGCATACTGATGGGGTTTAGATGATGAGTCAATTAAGGGCATTTAGTTTTTTTTTTTTATTTTGCTATTCTCTTGCCCAATTGAACTCTTTTTTTTTTGCATTTTGGATATTTGCAGTCACTTTGTTTTGGATATTTGCACCTTGGTTATTTCATGGCTCATTTTGGTTGGTTGTTATGCATGTGTTGTAGTAATGACAGCTCATTGTCATCTCCATAAGTTTAATACTCCAGATCTCCATGCTCATCAAGCAATATCGAAATGGAGAAGTTTCTTTAATCCCTACTCTTTTGGAATTCATCTACAATTTTGATTAGAGGGGTTATTAACTTGTGTGGGTAGAATTGTTTGTTAAGATGATGACTGCTAATTCTCTTAAATGTTGTGTCTGCATTGAACTCATTCCTTGCTTAAATTTCAAATCTTGAACACAATTGTGAACTTGACACTTAGTTTTGCATGAGTTGTATAATTAAAGAGCTAAAATTTTAATTGAGTGTGTACCTTTTCAGCAGCTCACTGTAACTTTAATCAAAGTGAAATTGATTGTGACATGTCTTTCCTCATTCACACACACACTTGTGAATACTTGGGCTTAAACACTATCATTTCTTTCATGTGTGCTTCCATTGCATGTGATATTCTTTAGAACTTGACTTCGTTCTCAGTTGTTTTTGCTTGCTTGTTTAGACACACTGAGGCATTTTTCTTGTTCTTAACTAGAGACTAAATGAACCACCTGAACAATTTTGTCCTTTGCTTGCCCCTTGAGCCTTTAGCTTTTTCTTTGATCTTAACCCTCATTACAAGCCAATAACTAGAAAACCATTGTCCTTACGTACTTGGAGTTAGGTATGGGTCATTTCATGGCATGTCTTGGCAAATTCTTAAGTTTGGGGTTGCTTGAGGGCAAGCAATGTTTTAAGTTTGGGGTAGTTGTTGACTTTTCCTTGTCCAATTTTGGTAAAAAAAAATTGATTGATGAAAAAAAAGAAAAAAAAGAGAAAAAAAGAAAAAAGAAGAAAAAAGAAGAAAAGAAGAAATTAAAAAAAAAGAAAAAAATATATTGCATTTTATTTTGTTTTTCATTTCTTTTGTTTTGAAGAATTGTTTTGGGGAATTTGGTACTGAATAAATTGAAGGATGACTTATGAGTGTCATGAAATGGCTTGTGTCTAATTGTAAGTACAAAAAGTCTCTTGTCCAAATGATTTCCTACCTTTACCTAAACCCCATTACAACCCAAAAAGACCTCTTTTAGTGTGTGTGTGCATTACATTACATTTACTTCTCTAGAACTTTGTCAAGCTTATGGTAGGGTGTTGCTTGTGATGTGAATTGAGTGTAAATAACACCTTTAGACACTTGAGTTGAGTGAAACACCTATTCTAGAGAGGACTAGTGAGGATGGATATGTTGCTTTTAGTGGATCTATGGTTCTGGTTACATAAAGCTGTGATGATTAGGAAACACAAATGCAAAAGAGTAAGTAAATTGATTGTGCAATGATTGATGAAACCTTGGTGGATTGTTCAATTTTGTGACTGAGTTTGAATGGATTGTTTGAAAAATGAATCAAAACTTGGTTTTATTCTCTGACCTTTATTTGAAATTGGTTGTTTGCTTGAGGACAAACAAAACTCTAAGTTTGGGGTTGTGTTGAATCTCTAGCACAAGTAAATTTTTAGGTCAAATTAGTTTTAGAATTAAAGAATTTAGGTAGAAATTAGATAAGTTTTAATTGTTTAAAAGTATTATAGGTTTTTGGTGTTCATTAGCTAATGGAATGCAAAATTTTGATTGAAACAGGTTAGTTTTAATTTAGAAGAAAGAGAAAAATCTCCTTCATGCATGGATCCCGAGATGAGGAACATCCATCGCGAGGCGAGCTGCTAGATGGAAGGATCTTTGAAGCTGTTGTGGGTCTTATTTTAAGCACGGGCCATCGCGAGGCGATGATGGGCCATCGCGAGGCGATGACCGTTATCCAGCCAATTTTAAAATCCAGATGAAACGCTGGATACAGGGTCTTTTCATATTTTTTTGAAATCTAATTTTGGGTGTTGACCAGAGCTTTGCTAGGGTTTCATTTTCTTCCACCTCCATTGATGATTCAAGCTTAGGAACAATACCTTAAAGAATCAATGGCTTCTTCTTCTTTCATTTGTTTGATTTCTCTCATCTCTTCTTCTTTCATTATGAATAGCTAGACCTTTTTGAGCTAGGGTCAGATGAACATTGTAGAAACTCTCATGTAATCTATTTTACTATTTCGTTACAATTTAATTTCATGTATTTGAGCATCCTACTCTTTGCTTAATGCTAATCAATACTTGATCACTATTGGTTTGATTTTGGGTATGCCTTCTAATTGGAAAATTAGTTGTAATGCTGGAACTGAGTTGGGTTGGCATGATTATGATTGAATATAGGAATATATCATTGTAATTATGTGTTTCATGAAATCATTGTTATTAATGCTTAATCTGAATTAACAATTACCTAAGGAATTGGGTATTGTATTTTGGGTTAAAGGAGCTTTGAATCAAGGGATTGATCTAAGTCTAATTTGTTGATTGTAACTTTAAATGCATGATTATTACTTGTATTGAGAGTAAACTAGTAGCATAAGAGGGTAAACAATGGGATTCGGACCCTAGCCGCTTTTCTCGATAGATTTTTCTTTTCCTTAAAAATCCAAAAATATTCTTTAATTTGTCAATCGCTCTATTTTTTAATTCATTCCTTTTATACTTGTTTAAAACTAATACATTTCAAGTTACTAAAAGCTTATTCTCAGTTCAGGTAGAAACAACCTTTTCTTTTGTGTTGATAAAACAATTACAATCCCTATGGAGATGATATCGCTTTTCTCATCATTATATTACTTGTAGCGATTCGGTGCACTTGCCATTGTTCTTCAATATTTTGTTAGGTAGGAACTAGGATATTGTTACCTGTAATTTACCGTGGACTTTTTGGGTTTTGAATTTCCATACTTGACAATTTTGCTTGTCTGACTTCCATCTTACCTTGTTGTCTTATTTCAGTAAGCAACATGGCATCAGGACCTTCTCTCGTAGCTCTGCAAGCCTCGAGATCAAGGAGTGAGATCCTCTAGTGCCCTTACTACCACCGTTTCGGCATTCTCAAATCGGGGTGTTGTTATTGAAGAGACCCCGAAAGAGCCGGACCCCCTAACCCTGAGCCTTCAAGGGAGAAAAAAGAGAGCTATTGAGAGCTCCGCTGACTGGGGTAGGGGAGGAGCTTTGAAGAGCGTCAATCAAGAGAGGACAGACCCCTTGCCTGTTATTTTAGGGCAGTCTGATGTCAGGCCGTTCATAGATAGACGGTTACTGAATGATAAAGTGATGAGACATATTTCGAGATGAAATATGACCTAGACCCTGGCCAAGCTTCAGACTTCTACACTCTAGACCGCCGTTGAGGTCTGCTATATTAAAAAGTCCATCGAGGCCACCATTAGGAAAATGGTGGAAGATAACAAAAAGGAAAATGAAGAGGTTGCCTGGAAGTTGACCGCGGCTCTTAAGCTGAATGAGGATGCCCAATCACGTATTACTGAGCTAGAAACGACATTGGCTTGCTCCGACCTGGTCAAGAAGGCATTTGAGGCAAAGAATATTCAAGTCGGCAATACCATCAGCATCCTCCAGGCTCAGATTATTCAATTAGAGAAATAAGTGGAAGAGCTGGACACCATTTCGGGAAACATTGGTGGAGAGCAATTCCAGAATGCTGTGGCTCAAATCCAACATTTCAACCCTAGCGTCACCCTTGCCTTAGAGGAGCTTGATTCAGAAAAAGTCTTTCATGATAGTTAACTTGTTTGGGCAAATGAGCTTGCCTAAGTTGATTCCGCTGCCAACCAAGATGCTGCTCCAGCTCCGGTAGAAGAGGAACCTGACACTTAGATATTTTTCTTTTCCTTTTTCCTTGCTCCCTGCGTGGGTTTTTTTTTTTTTTACTTTTTGTAAAGATAATTACCTGACATGCAGGTTTTTTTTTTAAATTAACTCTTTACTTTCAGTGAATGCTTTCCTTTACAAATTTAATTTATTTCCACGGTCCATTTTGGGTCCAACGCCCAACATGGAATGTAGCAATTTCCTTACGCGGACTTAGGAAATAGTTTTCTTATTAGGAAGACCATGGTCTAGGATCCTACACCCATAATAACAAATGTATGACATTCCACTTGACTTAGGTAAAAATAATGCCTTAGTCTATAATCCAATGCCTATTATAATCAAGCGTTTTGGAATTTAAAACTTAGGCAAACATAACACCTTAATCTATTATCCAAAGTGCATAATAATGAACATTTGGAATCTTAAGATTTAGGTAAACATAACACCTTAATCTGTTATCCAAAGTGCATAATAACGAACATTTGGAAACTTAAGATTTAGGCGAATATAACACCTTAGCTGAGGGTTTATTGCCCAAGGAAATTTAGCACATATGGTCCCTTCTGCCTTAGGTATAATTTTCAATAGACCTTACCCAAGGTTCTTTTGGAATCCCATCTGGATTAGGCATCAGTGAAGACCACGGATGTTGAATCTGCACTGCCTCTTGACTAGTTGGCCGTTTGATAGTCAATGCCAAGTATTGAGGATGAGTATTGACCCTACCTCATGACCTGGATGTATTAATGTGTCGCATATGTAAGATAAAGTATGAATAACTCTGTTTTGATTAATGTCATTGGGGGTCAGAAGTCCGCATAGAGTGTAAGATTCAACATGATGTGCAGATTAAACATTAGCTTTACTAAAAGACTAGACCATCAAAGGCACTTAGCTGTAGTATTTTCTAAGTTTATCTGCATTCCAGTAATTCTTGACTGGGGTGCCCGTTAGAGTCTCCAGTGTGTAAGCTCCTTTACCAGTGCTGACAAAAATATGGTAGGCACCTTCCCACTTAGGGGCTAATTTCCCTTGGGAGGCATTTTTTCCCCCAATATCCACTCTTCTAAGCACTAAGTCTCTTGGATGGAACCTTCTAGGGACTAATTTTTTGTTGTATCTGGCTGCTGTTCTTTGTTTGAGGCTAATTTCCCAGTTATGTTAAGTTTATAAAGGATATATTATCCAAGAAACATAAGCTGGGCGAGTTTGAAATTGTAGCATTGACGGAAGAATGTAGTGCTATCTTACAACAAAAGCTTCCCCCAAAGTTGAAGGATCTAGGAAGCTTTACAATTCCTTGTGCCATTGGTGACAAATTCTTAGGACAAGCATTATGTGATATGGGGAGAAGCATCAATCTTATGCCTCTATCCATATTTCAAAGGCTAGGTTTGGGGGAATGCAAGCCCACATCCGTAACCCTCCAACTAGCTGATCGTTCATATACATATCCGAAGGGAATTGTGGAAGATGTCCTAGTGAAAGTGGATAAGTTCATATTCCCTGCAGATTTTGTTATTCTGGATATGGAAGAGGATCAAAGGGTGCCACTAATCCTAGGCACACCGTTCCTAGCCACGGGAAGAACACTCATCGACGTCCAAAAAGGTGAATTGACTATGAGAGTTCAAGATCAAGAGGTGACTTTCAACATCTTTAAAGTAATTAAGTTTCCTCAAGATCAGGAAGAGTGTTCTTATGTTGGTCTGTTGGATAATATCATTAACGATGCATTTCAAGCCAACAATTCTGAAGATCCCCTTGCCTTAGCATTGACTTCATCAACTGAGGATGATGAAGGATCTAGAAATGATGTATCTGATTGCATCAAACACCTTGAGGCAGTTCTTAGGCAATATCATTCACCCAAGTTTGAAACCTTGGAGTCCGATGTAACAAAAGTGACGTCTAAGCCTTCCATTGAAGAACCTCCAAAGCTTAAGTTAAAGCCTCTGCTGAACCATTTGCAGTATGCTTATTTGGGAGCAATATCTACCTTGCTAGTAATCATATCATCACCCCTCTCAGATGATTAAGAGGAGAAGCTTCACCGTGTGCTTAGGAAATATAAGCATATTCTCGGTTGGACTATTGCCGATATTCAAGGCATTAGCCCTTCCATCTGTATGCACAAGATCTTGTTAGAGGACAATTAGAGTGGAGTTGTAGAACACTAAAGGAGGCTAAATCCAATTATGAAAGAGGTGGTGAGGAAAGAGATAATCAAGTGGCTGGATGTAGACATTATTTATCCTATTTTTGACAGCCCCTAGGTATCGCCAATCCAATGTGTACCGAAGAAAAGTGGCATGACGGTGGTCAGTAATGAAAATAACAAGCTTATTCCCTTCTATAAGGTCACTGGATGGAGGGTGTGCATGGACTACCATAAATTAAATAAGGCCACCCAGAAAGACCATTTCCCGCTTCTTTTCATAGATCAGATGTTGGATAGACTAGTAGGGAAGGCTTATTATTACTTCTTGGATGGTTATTCTGGATATAACCAAATTTCTATAGCGCCGGAAGACCAAGAAAAGATAACATTTACTTGTCGATATGGTACATTTGCTTTCAGATGGATGCCTTTTGGGCTATGCAATGCTCCTGCAGCCTTTCAACGTTGCATGATGGCCATCTTTGTTGATATGATTGAACATGGCCTAGAGGTGTTTATAGATGACTTTTCAGTATTTGGGGATGATTACAATAGCTGTTTGCAGACCTTATCATCCGTGCTGAAAAGGTGTGAGGAGACTAACCTCATCCTAAATTGGGAAAAATGTCATTTTATGGCCCAAGAAGGCATAGTTCTTGGCCATAAGGTTTTTATAAAAGGGATGGAGGTGGACAAGGCAAAGATAAAAGTGATTGACAAGCTTCCTCTGCCAAACTCAGTAAAAGGAATTCGCAGTTTTCTTGGCTATGCAAGTTTCTACAAGAGGTTTATTAAAGATTTTTCTAAGATAGCCAAGCCTCTTTGTAACCTTTTGGAGAAAAATATCCAATTTACCTTTGATGATTCATGTCAGGTTGCATTTGAGGAACTGAAAAAGAGACTGGTTTCAGCTTCAGTTATAATCACTACAGATTGGGATTTGTCGTTCGAACTTATGTGCGATGCCAGCGACTATGCTGTGGGTGCAGTGTTGGGACAAAGGAAAGACAAAGTGTTTTGCTCCATTTATTATGCGAGCAAAACACTTAATGATGTCCAGCTTAACAACACAACAACAAAAAAAGAACTGCTGACCATTATGTTCGCATTTGATAAGTTCAGAGCATATTTGGTGGGCACAAAGGTGATAGTGTACACAGATCACTCAGCAATAAAGTACTTAGTGAGCAAGAAGGACGCAAAACCACGATTGATTAGGTGGGTTTTGCTTTTACCAGAGTTTGATCTGGAGATCAGGGATAAGAAATGTGCAGAAAATTAAGTAGTAGACCACCTTTCAAGACTTGAAAATGAAGATTTCCAAGCTGAACTAATCACAATCAAGGAAACATTTCCTGATGAGTAGCTATTTGCAGCCACCACTCAATCATGTCCATGGTATACTGACATGGTGAATTACATTGTGGGTGGTGTGCTGCTACCTGATTTAACCTCTCTCCAAAAGAAGGAATTCTTGTATGATATCAGACACTATATTCGGGATGAGCCATTTCTATTTAAACAGTGCTCAGACCATATGTTGAGGAGGTGTGTGCCTGTGGAGGAAGTCAAGCATATTTTAAGCCAGTGTCATGATTCTCTATATGGTGGACACTACAGTGGTGAGAGGACGGTTGCAAAGGTACTCCAGTCTGGCTTTTATTGGCCATCGCTCTTCAAAGATGCGAATTTCTATATGCAAAGATGTGATTGATGCCAAAAATCGGGGAATATCTCAAGAAGGAATGAGATGCCCCTGAATTCTATTTTGGAGGTTGAGATTTTTTAGGCATAGGGCATAGACTTCATGGGCCCCTTTATTCCCTCCTTTAGGAATTTGTACATACTAGTGGCTGTGGACTATGTGTCTAAGTGGGTGGAGGCATGTGCATTTCCTACTAATGATTCAAAAGTAGTGATTAGCTTGATGAGAAAACAGATCTTCACCAGGTTTGGAACACATAGGGCCATAATCAGTGACGGAGGGTCGCATTTTTGCAACAAGTATTTTGAAGCCCTCCTAGCCAAGTATGGAGTGATGCATCAGATTGCCACTACTTATCACCCACAAACAAGTGGGCAAGCGGAGGTATCCAATTGCGAAATAAAGCGAATCTTGGAAAAAATAGTGTGTCCAACCAAAAAGGATTAGTCAAAGAAACTAGACGATGCACTGTGGGCCTACAGGACCGCTTACAAGGGTCCCACTGGGATGTCTCCCTACAAGTTAGTATTCTGTAAGGCATGCCATTTGTCAGTTGAGCTTGAACATAATGCTTATTGGGCAATAAAGCAGCTCAACTTCAATTTGTAAGCTATTGGGGAGAAGAGGCTTTTGCAGCTTAATGAGCTCGATGAATTTAGGCTACAAGCCTATGAAAATGCAAAATTGTATAAGGAAAAAGTGAAATTCTGGCATGACTGCAAAATTATGCATAAAAGGTTTGAAGAAGGCTAGCAAGTCCTCCTTTACAATTCTAGGCTCAAACTCTTCCCTGGAAAACTCAAATCGAGGTGGTCAGGGCCCTTTGTGGAATAAAAGTGGTTCCCCATGGAGCTGTGGAGATTGCTCCACTAATAAATTATCAAGTTTTAAGGTTAATGGCCAGCGTCTAAAACCTTATTTTGGAGGAGAGATTGATTGGGGAAAGACTTCTCTCATTTTAAAAGCCCCAGTATGATATATGAAAAGTCTTACCGGGACTATAAATTAGGCCTTGCTTAGGAGAGAACCCAAGTTATTTATTTTAATGTCTTAAATATGTCAATACTTTGATTTTTAGGTTTTAATATATTTATCTATTACATTTAGTAATTTGACCTTATAGGCATGTTTTGCAGGTGCTAGAGACCTATTTTGAGCAAAAGTCCCGACTAGAGTAAATTTGAATTCTGCAGACAGACTCCTCACGCCGCAACGTCACACTTAAAGCGCCGTGGTGTGATGGTGCTATGAGCCAAAATCCAGAGAGCACAGCGTCGCAACGTATCACACCAGAATGCTGCGGCGTTACTGAGCGCATGTTTTAAAAAAAAAGTAAATAGTTAATAGTAAATATTAATTATTTAAATAATTAATTTTGGAGGGAATTAATGAGCACCGCGGCCCATTTTTGGTAACGTCGCGGCGCAGTGTGGCTGTTAGGGTTATAGGTTGCGGCGTTTGGAGTGCCTCACTTGTTAACTATTCTTTTTCTCTTGTTTATTCTCTCTCTCTCTCTCTCTCTCTCATGTTTTCTTGTTTTGCTACCCTTTAATCTCTTTTCCAATTTACGCTTTCTAGATTTCAAGGTACGTTCTCTTTTATTTTAATATTTTTTGTAAATTTATAATACATTCTTCTTGGTTTGTTCTGTTTTATCTTTTTCTAAGTATTTATTTTGTTGTTTTTGTGACGAATCTTTGTTTTAGAGTTAGGATTTTCTTAGTTTTTGTGCAATTTTGTGCCTGGAATGCTTGTATGTTAGATTAGCTGTTGAAATTTCTGGGTTTATTTGCTGTGCGCACCGCAGCGTTCAAGTTGAATGTCGCAATGTTGGCTCAAATATCGCAACATTGGCTTGAATGTCGCGGCGTTGTGTTGAATTTGTTTGGATGCCACAGCGTTGACTGTTAAGTCGCGGCGTTACATGAACATTTTGAATGTTGCGACACTACTGTTGAATGTCGTGGCGTTGTAACCCAGATTTTCCAGAATTGTTTATTTTAGATGCGTTTAATACTTCTAATTACTCAAATCTGACTTTTAGCATTTCTTTTTCAGGATATTATGGGTCCAAGGAGGGGAAAGTTTATTCAATGAGGTTCATCCAGTCAGTGGAACAGGGAGCCTTCTCCCCTCCTGCAGATTATGATAGGGGGAGATTTGTCTCAGCGAATGCTGCCCAGAGATACACTATGCTCATTACCAAACCGCTCATTCTTGAGCGAGGCTTTTCTTTCTCCCGTGCCATTCACCAGGACTTAGAGGGGCTCATTAACCACCTTAACTAGAGTACATTTGCCTGACACTCAGAGTCATCTGCTGTTCTTCTTGTAGTTCACAAGTTCTACGCGAACGCAGCATACTCTGGTGAAGGGGCGATTGCAGTTAGAGTCAGAGGGTGCACAGTCTCCTTTTCAATAGCTTCTATTCATGCAGCTTTGAGCCTGCCTGAGGCTCCTGAGATTTGTGAGTACATTGAGTTCTGCCATTGGGAGCCGGAGGAGAGCATCGATGTGATTGTAGTCATAGCCAGGATATGCACGGTTGACTCTTAACCTGTAGTTTGGACTATGAGTGTCCAAACCAACAAGCCGAGATACTTCCCACGCACTTGTTTGACACCAGAGGCCCGAGCCTGGTACCACTTCATTAGCACCCATATTCTACCATCTGTTAGCCTCTCTGAGGTGACACGAGACCGAGCCATACTAATTTATACCATCTTGGAGCATCAGTCTATCGATGTTGCTCAGCTTATTTTTGAGCAGATTTTGAGGTCAGTACAGGAGCATAGGAGCCTTTTTTTCCCATTCCTCATCCACACCTTGTGCAGTCGACATAATGTATACTGGGGGCCACATGAGGAGCTTTCGAATGTTCGACAACCTCTTAACGATACTTTTATTGAGCGGGTGGGAGCAGCTCCAGCCTCCTTACTAGCTAGACAGAGGCGAGCTCATGCTGAGCTTAGGGCAGCTGTTCCTGATCCACCAGTGGTACCTGAGCCCCAGGCAGCACTTGCTGCCGACGCAGATTGGCGTGCTTATATGGAGGCCCAACTAGCCCATATGGAGACCCAGAGCACACAGATGACAACTATGCTGTCTTTCACTATTTTGGCGTGGATGACGGAGTGCCTAAGACTGCCAATGAGGGACTTCCCAGTTCCAGCCTTCCCACCCACTACTGTCGTTGACCCCTCCCAGCCTGGACCATCAGCGGTACATCATGATGCTGGTGAGGATGGAGATGTTGAGGATACAGCTGTTGAGACCACCGATTCAGATGATGCACTCATTTAGCCTATATGGCATTTCAGGCCATTTTCTTTCATTGTATTTCCTTTTGATATTATATGTACGTTTCTGTTGTACAGTGAGGATACTGTTTCCCTCAGGTTTGGGGGGGTGTCTTTGACTTTATGTTTTGAAATTATATGCAGTAGTATTTTATTATATTTTCATACTGTTATGTTTATATGCATGTGTTTTAGTGTTATATTTATGTTAATATTATACTTTTTGTAGTATATGTATGTGTAGATAATAATCATAGGAGCAAGTACCTTGATAAAAGTTTTTGAAAATCCCATTCAAGATACAATAGTCGTTCCCTTTCACAACATGCGTTGTAATGTTGAAAAGCATGATGTTTCATGAATGTAATGCTGAGAACTTTTGAAAAACATCATGTAGCCAAAAACTAGTGTGTATGATTGTTCAATGATAGATATAGATGCAAAATAACTTTCATTTATCTGTGAATCCATATGCAATCTTTGGCACATGCTGAAGCATTTTAGTTTCTTTTTATGCATGAAGCGTTTTCCATTTGCATGCTTCTTGAACTTTGAAAAGGATAAGAATTTTTGTCTAGAGAAAGTTTATGGATTGTACATGTGGAAAATTCAATTATCCTTGAAATTGTTTGTCAACTCTCTTGAGACGAAATCCTAGGTTATGCATTATTGAGGAAATTATTAGGGCATTATTTGGACCGATTGAGCCTTTCGAGCTTACTTTGAATGATTATATCCATAGGTCCCCTATTGAAGCTTATATATGTTGGCCTTATATGTTTTTCATAACCATTGTGATCATTAACCCGTTAACCATTCTAATACATGTGAAAACATTGCATTTTCTTCCTACCATAATTGTTTATTGAGTATATAAAATGTTATTTCTTGAAGCGAGTCTTGTGATTAGGGGTATTAATTATTCAATACAAAATGAGCCTGAAGGAACCAGATGCAGTTAAAGAAAAGAAACAATGTTTTGCAAAATGAAAAGAAAAAAAATGAAAATCAAAAGAAAAAGAAAGAAAAGGCAAAGGCAAAGCATAAGAAAAGTAAAGTTTGAAAAGCATTAAAATGGTTCTGGCAAGTTTTCTACATTCACTGTTGAATACCCTACTAATATCTGTTAGAGGTCATGAGTTGAAATACCATGTTTATGTTTCTCAATGTTTGTGTTTAATCCTATCCTTTTATTCTGTTGCCCATTACCCTTGGCCTTACATTATAAGCTAATAAAGTTCCTTTTGATCCTCAATCTTGTGTGATTTACATTAGTGGAGAGAGAGTTGTATTATAATCTTGTAGATTTTGTGAATTATATTCATGTGTATGCTCATAACCTCATCTGGGTGAATCTGAATTGAATGGAAGAAGTTTTCTTTGTATGATTTTGGGAAAAATATTTTGTATGAAAGGAAGCTATGAATGTTAGCATGATGAGGTATGTGTATCCTTTGTGTGAAACTGATTGTGAGGTATATGTATCCTTTGAGGTTTTATACAATCATCATACACTAGCTTGGGTTAAGTGAAAATGGAATTGTGAATATGGCTGAATGCATGTTATTATTGTTGATCTTTATAAATGTACTTTGTTTTGCTCGAGGATTAGCAAAAATCTACGTTTGGGGGTGTGATAACTCCATAATATGTAGTTATTTATGTCCCATATCTGTGCTATATTAGTTGCTTAGTCCTTATTTATATGCATGAATGGAAGACTTTAGCATCATATTCATATAATTTTATCTTGATGACTTCCATTATGAATTTGAGCAAATACTTCCAAAACAATGATGAATTGAGTACTTTTGTATTTGATATTAGAATGGTAATTTCTCCATTACATACAGGGCTTCAATAAAGCAGAAAAATGAAGAATCTGGAAAAGCTTTGGACCAGGAAGTACAAGAGAAAGCCAAAATTAAAGACCAACATTCAATGCCGCGGCGCAAACATGTTAATGCCGTGGCCTATAGTGATTCCCCTGCATCAGTATTAGAACTCAAGGCTTGAGCGCTACAGCGCTAAGAACTGGATGCCACGACATCTGTGACCTAATTGAGTGCGCATCGCGGTGTGATATGTTGAATGTCACAGCATGACTCTATTTTATTCAGCCTATAAATACTGTTGTATCCATTTTGCATGAGAGTTTTTGATGTTTTTAGAGAACAGCTGCTAGGGTTTTGTGTTTTAGACATAAAGTAAGCAAAAGTAACCAAGATTGAGGGCTTTCTTCATCTTAGAGGAGGATTGGAACTTGGAAGATCATCAACCTTGAGCTTCATTTTCTCTATCTTCTATTTTCTCATTTTCTTTCCATGAACATAATGTATTTTATAATATTTTCGTGCTTCATGGCTGGCTAAATTGTGTTTAGGGTTTACTTTAGATCCTCCTATGAATATTAAATAATATTATAATCCTTTGAGTTTATATACATGATATGGTTTTGTTTAATTATATAGTGCTTAATGCTTTCGATTATTTGATCAGCTTTTGATTGATTTGCTAAAATCTAATGAACTTAGACATAGGAATTTAGATTTGAGATCGTATGTATGATTGATGCATGTTCTATTTCATTCAATTGGTTTGGGTGAGATGATTCGTTAATAGGATAGAAATATACCTATTAGCCATGCATAGTAACTATTGAGAATAGATCTTAATGAGTGGATTTACTCTAGTTCTCATGGAAACATAGTGAATTAGGTAACTGAAGCATGGTTGATTGACCTAGACATAGGCTTTTAACTAATTTAGATTCTCAAGCTAACCTAATCATTTTGTTTATATTACTCATAAGGATTACTTGTTATCAATTGAAGTAGGAGGTGAAAAAGGATTCCCTATTCTCTACTTCTCAACCTCAATTTAATCTTAAAGCTTTTAAGTTCTTTCAATTAGTTTAGACACTCATTTCTCAATTTATATGCTCTTGGATAGAAACTCTTAAACTTTTGGTTTATATTTAGCACTGATTTTAATCTTAGTCCTTGTGGGAACGATATCCGACTCTTAGCTATATTATAAGTGCGATCCGTGCACTTGCGGTAAGCAAAAGACCGAACAATGTCTGAGACTGATTTGTGCATTGAGAGCGGGACGCACGATCGCCCATCTCATTATTAGGCATTCCCAAATACTGATGAACTAGGATTCTGCGCTCTTGGAAATTAGGGTTGCCTCCTTATGCTAGGATTCCAAGTCTATCTTATACAAGAACCCTACGCGATGGGTTTGGGCTTTCAACAGAAACCGAAGTGGTATGCCCATTGCATTGATTCTCTGCATTGAGTGCCTGGTTTCTCGCAGTGAAGGCTTCAGCAGCAGGCGGAGGGGTAGGAAGAGGAGGACGCTGAGTGGCCTAATCTTGCCTTTGGTTGGTGGAGGCCTACCCAACATCTCTTCTTGAATTTTGTCTCGTGTTCACCATGATTGGAGTAGGATTATAAGTTTCTCATTCCCCACAGTCGGTGTCAATGTTTTGAAGTAGATTCGGAGGGTACCTGAGATAGGCATGTATGTGGTAGACTCCTTCAATGCATGTCTATTACCAAATGTGTTGAACCAAGGGGGTGGGTACCTGCAAAAGGACTCCAACACTCAAGTCAGGATGTGCACCAATTGGGTCTATGCTATGGGAGAACTCATACCTGATTTATGTAACTTAGCCTGATATTTATAGAGGTTGGATTGATTTGTTCTCTCAATGAAGAGATACGTTCCCATTATAATTGCAAGAGAAGATATGTTCCTTATTTAGTTGTAGAGAATCCCTATATTATCGTAATACTAGTATGACAGTTACAACATAATTATTCCATAAGATCATGATTGGTAATCAAGATATATCACAAGATTCATCCATTGCGCGAATCTTGGAATAAAGCTGTTACCATCCAAAATTGGGATCTCACATTAAGCTAACTCAACTGGAGGTGTGAAGCCTTGAACCTCTGCTTGTGTGTGTATTGGGCTAGACTACATATTGAGAGCCTAGGGTAAGGTCTAGAACAGACTCCAAATCAAGTAAACTCAGGATGAGACTTTTATAAGTTAAACCAAGTATTGGAAGGAGCTGTTCTAAAAGTTTGGAATGGATAATTCCAAACATATGTTTACACCAATAGGCAGTTCTTGTTATTTGGACAAGGATGAAGGAGGCAAACTTGTAGATATCATAAAGTATAAATGTATGATTGGTTCACTCCTTTATCTTACTGTTAGTAGGCCTGATATTATGTTTAGTGTGTGCATGTGAGCAAGATATCAAGCTAATCCTAAAGAATTACACTTATGTGCTATAAAAATAATTATGAAATACCTATTTGGCACTTCACAAATGGGTTTGTGGTACCCTAAGGGTGCCTCATGTAGTCCAATTAGTTATTCCTAATTCTAATTTTGCTAGATGCAAAATGGATATGAATAACACTAGTGGGACATGTCACTTGCTTGAAAACTCTTTAGTTTCTTGGCATAGCAAGAAGCAAAATAGTGTGACATTGTCTACAGCTAAAGCTAAGTATGTTGCAGCTAGAAGTTGTTATGTTCAAATCCTTTGGATGAAGCAACAACTTCTAGACTATGGACTCTTGCTTGATCACATCCCTATAAGATGTGATAACACTAGTGTGATCAATTTGTCTAAAAATCCCATTTTACACTCTAGAACCAAGCACATAGAAATAAGGCACCACTTCATAAGGGATCATGTGCAAAAAGGAGATTGCATGCTTGAATTTGTTGAAACATCTAAACAACTAGCATACATATTCATTAAACCCTTGGCTAAAGAAGCATTCTTTTATATAAGAAGGGAATTAGGCATAATTGACCAATCATGCATATAAGTGAATGCTTGTACTTGCTGCTTTTTCATTAGTTTATTCATTAAAATCATTACTAACTTGAGCGTCGAAGGTATCCCAAAATTTGTTTTGAAGGTACTCCATCTTTGGGTAAATTTCCTCAACTCAACTTTGATTTTTTGGACCTGCTACATGTGTTTATTGGTGTTTTTTTTTTAACTTTTATTTGAATAGAATGAGTTTCTAATCAAATAGCATCTTCCAATAGCTCTTGTAATATGTTTTCTGGTGCATCTATTCGAATAGACCTTGTGGCTATTTGAATAAAGCTTAGTAGAATGCTAATATTGTATGTTTACTTCATGCTTAATGAAATAGGGAGAAAGCTTATTTGAATAGCAGAAATGTTGGAAGTTAAAATAACACATAACTATTCGAATAGACTTTAAGCCTATTCAAATAGATGTGTGCTATATGAAGGGGTATTGCTGCTTCCCCCTTCATTTTTTGAAACACAGACTCTTACTTCTCCCTCGTCTTCTCTACGCGCAGCTCTTGCTCTCTGCAACCCTAGCCACCAAATCTCCAATTTCCACCATTGTCATGCCCCTCTCTATCCACCAAACCAATCTCTGTGCAACCCACACCTAGAAAAACCTTTCTTCACTCCCAATTTCTCCTTCTCACGTACATACCCTTTTTTCCCCAAACACCTTCACGCAACTTCCATGGCCTCATCTTCTAACCCCAAGCGTGCAAGGACAAAGAATGCACCAGTGGATAAACCTCTTGAACTGTGAAGGTTGTCTTCCAACAACAAGCAACTACAGAGGTTCAAGCGCCATTTCCTGCCAAGAACCCCCGTTCAACCCAAGTTTATAGACTTGGATTTCTTTGTTTGTGGAGGTTTTCTATTCGTGCCCCTTCTGGAGCACCAAGGGGTCCTAAGGCTCTGCACCTATCGGAACAACATCTAATCAGACTTGGTAAAGATGTTTTACAACAATTTACAACTTGATGGTAATAACATAGTGTCTAAAGTGAAGGGCCACAAGATTGTGATCACCCCAAGGGAATGGCTAGAACTCTTTGAGGTTCAATTCGAAGGAAAGAAATTTATGGAGAATAGCTATAAATATTGGGATGCGTTCAAGAGAAAGGACGTAATCGAAGGAATGCTTAAACTGGGTCTCGTGGTGCTCGAAGGTACCTTCACTACTGGCAAGATGACATGCCAAGATAGGCTACTTCATTATGCCTATGCCTATATCCTCGCCCCAAGAGGAGGCAAATATGCCTATATGGATGAGGACAATATCTTTATGGTATGGGCCTTGAAGGAGAAAATCAAAATCAACTAGCCTAACTTCATCGTGCACCACAAGATGAAGGTGAAGAGTAAAGGGAATATGGATCTACCATATGCTCTCCTGATCTCTGGCTTCCTTCAGTGATACCAAGCTTTCATGGCTACTGAAGAATCCAAGAAACTCACTTATCATAATGTTTTTGGATGCCCTACGCTTAATCACATGAAGATGAAGAAAGAGTAGGGCATTTGGGTTTATGGAGATAAGGTAGTTGAAGCTGAGGACGCTTTTGATCTTCTAGTGGATCAAGAACCTGCTGATGCTACCTTTGTCACTAATGAACAACTCATGGCTATAATGAATGACTTAAGGGCGTACATAGAATATACAATGGGTGCCATGTATGATCGGAAGGACACCATAAAGTGACACCAAGCTACCATGCAGCAATGATTGGATGACATAGCACGACACTTTCCACCTCCACCATCACCAGAAGACTAATCTTTAGGATCGTTAGACTTAGGATCTCTATTTTTGGCTTTATGTTGTATATGCTGAATGATAGATGTAATTGGTTTTTTGTTGAATTTGACTGAAAATTTAAATGCAATTGACTATTCTTTTGATAAATATATGTAATTGGTTGTGTTGAATTGATCAATGAATAAGAATTTGCCTTTTGAACTCTTTTGTGTATACATTGTTGATTTTATAATATTAGTGTTCTTGCTAAATATTGAATATTGCTGAATTGATTTGCTGACTTATATGAATATCAGATGTTGTTTTTGAATGGATAATTAGCTCTATGCTTTCTATTGCCCCATCTTTTTTATCATGACAAAAGAGGGAGAAAAGCTTGAGTTCTTGTTTGTTGAGAAAAGACAGGTTGAACCAAAATTGATATTGGGATTCCAAATGTAAGGGGGAGTTGTACATCTTTGAATTAAAATCACCTTTTACAGAAAAAAAGGGAAGTAAGTCTCTCTAACAACTTTGTGGATTCCAATTTGATAAACTAACTCTTTTCTCAATGGTTATTTGTCATCATCAAAAAAGGGGAGAATGTAATTGGCTACTGGCTATTGAAGATAGTTTTGATGATAACAAACTTGAAGATGATAGCAAGATCAAGTCCAAAACCTTTTAACAATAACATTAGGACTTAGATCAATTTATAAAGGTAAAAGGGTTCACACTTAAGCTCCAAACATGTTTTTCAAGAACCCAAATAGCACACATGGTTTCCAAGTTTTTAAAACGAGTTTTGGTTTCTTAGGAAATAGCTTTTAAGTGTTTAAAAGCTTGTTGGATCTTTTATAAACATTTGGCAAAGTTTACAAAGCTGATTAAAGTGTTTTTCAATAGGTCTATTCAAATAGCATAAGTCAAAATGTCATGTTTTCCATTCTATTAAGCTATATTTGAATAGAGTAGGACATCTATTCGAATAGAGGACTTAAAATGGCTACGCAACTTTTGTTTTTAAAAGGCTCTACTCTAATAACCTTTGAGCCTATTCGAATAGGTTGTTCCATAAACCAAAGATTGCTATGCTATAAAGCATCTAGTCGAATAGAGACTTGCCCTATTCAAAAAGACTGGGTGATAACTGCCGAGGCTATCAAATTATATCAATTTAAAACTGATTCACCCAAACTACTTGCAGTATAAGGTAACACCAGGTCGAGCCCTTAGATCACTCTGATTATGGAATCATATTAAGAGATTAATAAACAGGGGGCACAGGTTTGCAAGATTAATCAACAGAAAGTAATTAAAATGGTAAACATAATTAAGAAAACAACCAATCCAAGGGAATTAGCCAATCTTGATTTTAATCCATCCTTGATCATTATGGATCCATTCAATCACTAACAGAACCCTTGGTTTTAGATCACATCAAGAAGGCTGAAGATGATCCATGGATCCTCTACTGGATAAGCATCCAGAATTCGATCAATCAAGGTTAGATAAATTAAGCATCCATCTAATCTTGAATTGATCTAAAAAAAAATAGAATCCAACCAAGATAAACATTTCATCAAACATCTTTGATGCCTTGTTTAGTCTCTGCAATCCTCCATTAACATATGGTAATTACGCAATTATCATATGAACATCTCAATCAAATTAAGCAACTCAATCAAAATTAAACAAAGAGGAAGGAAAGAAACTTCATTAATAATTGAATGTAGAATAATTAAAACAGAATCTTAAGGTTAAGTATCAAGATTATCAATTCCTAGGATTGATTAAAGGCTCTACCCCTCCATGAATAGGAGGGAAGAACTTAGAGAAAAAGGGAGAAAAACTAGAGAGAAGGGAGAGGAATAGAGATCTACAGAGAGAATGAAAAATGTTGAATGAGAAGATTATTCTCATTCTTCCGCTCTAACCCCTTAAAACTAACTCCTAATTTAGCATTACATTATCAAAATTATAATGGGTACAAAGCTAGGTCAATTAGGAATCACTAGGCCTAAGTCTCTTGTCATTTAGAGGCCTAAAACTCAAGTTATGTTCAATTAAGTGGCCTAACTCGTCAATAACTCACCTCTTCTTTCCATGTTTAATTTCATGCCCAAAACAACGTAGTTCAACTTAGGAGTCTTCATAAGAGTTGTAGATTTATATCTTAGCTTCCATTTGGACTTTGTTTGATATCCATCAAACTTCTATAACTCCAGATATGGGCTAATGAGTGCACAGAGGTCAAGTTATCAGGATCTGCATTCTAGCTCTTGCTTCAACTTTAGTTTAAATTATCCAAATGTATGATCCAACTCCTGTGGTCTTCATGAAACTTGTAGAGATTTGTCTTAGCTTTCCTACAAGATCAAAATCACATCAATCAGATATTCGAAACTCATATTATAGCTAGATTACTGAACACTTCCAAATAGATAAGGCCATTTCATACAATAATTCCTTCAATGATCCAATTAGGCTCAATAGCATAAAATGTGACAAAGCCAACTTATTTAAGCAAAATTGAACTTGAAGAAGCCTAGTGAGAGGATCATTAAATGAATAAAATATATTGTTATCAAATTCTCTCACACTTAGCTTTTGCACTCCTAGACAAAACACATAAGACCAAAACTAGGGAACAAGGAAGAACAACACAAACTCAAAAAAACTAAAAACTCTAAAAGACTCAATTTCCAAATATATTCAAGAATGCAAAAGTTTATAAGCAAGAAGAGCAACCAAAGATTCATAAGATCAAAACATTCATGAGGTAACATTTCTTCACATCTCAAACTAACAAGCAAGGTAGCTTCAATTTAAAAAGCATAAGTCAAGAATGATAGATCTTCACAAGATACATTCTCAATCCCTCAAGTGTTTAAAAGGTAGGTATTTCACTCAATTCAACCCATGAAAAATTGCACTACCATAAGCTTGCTTATCTTCTACTTCTCCACTACTCAAACACATGCACACACAAATCAAGAGGACTTTATTCAAGGTTGTAATAGAGTCAAGGTAAGGGAAGGAAATAATATGGATATGACAAGCTAAATACCCAAGAGAATAAAAAAGCATTGGGGAGGAACTCAAATAACAAGCATGAAATTTTACCCCCAATTCCATAAAATGCGCATTCTCTTTACATATTCCTTTCTTCTTTTTTTTTTTTTTGATCTCTTTTCTTTCACAACCTTCTTGCATTTATTATTTTTATTTTCTCTTTTTTTTAAATATTTTTTTTCAATTTGCTCTTTTTCTTTCTTTTTCTTCCACCAAACACTTTGCATATTTCACATCAATTTGCACAGCCCCCACACTTGTACTATTAATTGCCCACAAGCAAAAGAACTCCTCTAATGAAAATGAGCCAATGCTCTCCTATTCCCTAAGGTAAGGTAAAAACATGATTTTTCACATAAGACATATAATGACCTAAGATAAAGCATAGGTAAATAGGCTCAAGGGGGTTAATCAAAGGGAAATGATGCAAAGTTGGTTATTTGGCCAAAGTATCTAATTCAAGAAAGAATGCCTTAATCATGTTTATGTATGCAAGTAAAAATGTAGCCTAAAAAAGAATCAAAATAAGTTCTAGAGTGATCAATTGCCATGAGTGAAAATCACACAAGAAAGAAGAGAATGAAACAAATGCTAAATCCATCCATCAATAGGCTCAAAATCTGACAATGTATGCATCTATCAAACTCAATCCTCTAATCAAACATCTAAAACCAAGCATGTGAAATTTAAAAAAGAAGATAATTTACTCAATCATGCTATGAGCCTAGAATTCAATTGCTCAAACTCACAAACTTTACAAATTCCAAAACATCATTGGAAGGCTATTAAAAACACACATTTTTAAAAATAGAAAAAATAGAATTTAAAACAGCAAAACAATTTAAAACAGAATGTAAAACAGAAAACAAAAAATATAAATAGTAAACAAAAATAGAAAACAAAAAGTAGAAATAGTAAACAAAAATAGAAATAGAAACCGAAATAGTAAATAGAAAACAACAATAGTAAAGTAACGAAACAGAATCGAACAAAAATAGTAAAACAGAAATAAAAAATTAAGATAGAAAATTAAAATAGCAAAAACAAAAAATTTAAAACAAACAATAGAAATAAAATAGAAAACAAAATGTAAATTCCTCCCCCACACTTAAATTCTACATTGTCCTCAATGTAAAGCTCAAAAATCATTTGCAAACTATCAATAACATCAACAAAATATAAGACAAGCAAAATAAAAAAGAGGAGAAAGAAACATCCTTATCAATTGTAGATGGTCGTTTGCAAGTGGAGCTCCTCCACGATGTCCTCTTAAGCTCCCTCATAGAATGGCTTGAGGCGGTGTCCATTAACTTTGAAAGTTTTGTTAGTGGCCTCACTTGTAATCTCCACTACACCATAAGGAAAAACTTTAGTGACTACAAACAGACCAAGCCACCTAGAACGAAGCTTTCTGGGCATGAGCTTGAGGCGGGAGTTATAGAGGAGAACTTTTTGGCCAATTAGGAATTCCTTCCTTGTCAATATCTTATCATGAAGAAGCTTGGTCTTTTCCTTGTAGATCTAGGGGTTCTCATAAGCTTCCAACTGAAGCTCTTCAAGTTCTTGGAGTTGGAGCTTTCTTTGGGATCCGGCTTAGTTCAAGTCAAGATTGCGCTTCTTTACCACCTAATACGTCTTGTGATTGATCTCCATCGGAAGGTGGCATGCCTTACCAAAGACTATCCTGTAGGGAGACATCCCAATGGGTGTCTTAAAGGCAGTCCTATAAGCCCAAAGAGCATCCTCAAGCCTCAAGCTCCAATCCTTCCTGTTAGGTTGGGCAATTTTCTCCAGGATTTGCTTGATCTCTCTATTTGAGACTTCGGCTTGCCTATTTGTTTGAGGGTTGTAAGATGTGGACAATTTATACAAGACTCCATATTTTCTCATCAAAGCCTCCATGCTCTGGTTGCAAAAGTGTGAACCCTAATCACTGATGATAGCCTTCGGAATGCCAAATCTGTAGAAAATGTATGATATAACAAAATCTAAAACAATTTTAGAATCATTAGTCCGAGTGGCTTTTGCCTCCACCCATTTAGATATATAATCAACAACCAACAATATGTAAACAAAATAGAAAGAAACAGGAAAAGGTCTCATAAAGTCAATACCCAATACATAAAAAATCTCACAAAACAACAAAGGCTGTTGAGGCATCTCATTCCTGCGAGAAATATTTCCTGTTCTCTGGCACTGTTCACAAGACTTACAAAACATGAATGCATCATGAAATAGGGTAGGCCAATACAATCTAGAGTCCAAGACTTTCCTACCTGTATGTTGAGGCCCAAAATGCCCACCACATGCAAATGCATAGCAAAAACTAAGAATATACTAGAACTCATGATGAGGTACATATTTCCTAATGACTTAGTCACTACAAAACCTCTGTAGGTAGGGATCATCCCACACGTAATACTTAGACTCACTTTTCAATTTATTATTCTGAGCCTTAGTAAAACATGTAGGAAAAACACTAGCAACCTAGAAATTGACCATATCTGTAAACTAAGGAGAGGTGATCTTACCTTGCAGCTATAAAAGCTGCTCATCAAGAAACGAATCATGGATGGGAAGGGGATCTGAGGCTCTCTCAATCCTACTTAGGTGATCAGCCACCAATTTCTCTACTTCACTCCTATCTTAGATCTCAATGTCAAACTCCTAGAGCAGCAGCATCCACCTAATCAATCGTGGCTTAACCTTAAGTTTCTTCAAAAGAAACTTTAAAGCTGCATGATAAAAAAACACCACAACCGTAGAGCCAAGCAAATAGGATCTAAACTTATCTAATACAAACACAATACTTAAAAATTCTTTTTCTATGGTTGTGTAATTCGCTTGAGCAGCATCCAAAGTTCTTGAAGCATAATAGATTATATGGAAGACTCTACCCACTCGCTGTGCCAAGATAGCTCCCACAACATAGTTAGAAGTATCACACATCAGCTCAAACGGGAGTGTCCAGTCAGGTGGCTGGATGATGGGGATACTGGTCAAAGCCTGCTTCAAATGATTGAAGGCTTCATTGCATTTCTGATCAAATAGAAACTCTGCATCTTTTTGTAAAAGTTAGGACAACGGAAGGGCTATTTGGCTAAAATATCTAATAAAGCACATGTAAAAACCTATATGTCCAAGAAAAGAACGAACTTCCCACATGCATATGGGGTAGGATAAACAGGTAATGACATTTATTTTCGCGGGATCTACCTCAATATCCTCGCTAGACACTACCTGACCTAAAACTACACCCTGCTCTACCATGAAATGACATTTCTCAAAATTTAGAACAAGGTTAGTTTCAATGCATCTATGCAGCACTCTAGATAAGCTATCTAAATAGGAATCAAAGGAAGAACCATATACAGTGAAATCATCCATAAACATCTCCATGCACTCCTCTAGAAAGTCAGAGAAGATACTTACCATGCATCACTGGAAGGTACTAGGGGCATTGTAGAGGCCGAAGGGCATCTATCTGTAAGCAAAAGTACCAAAGGGATAGTGAAAGTGGTCTTCTCCTGATCCTCAGGTGCAATGTGGATTTGAAAGTAGCTAGTGTAGCCATCCAAGAAACAGTAATGTGATTTCCTAGCCAATCGCTCTAGCATCTGATTAATGAAAGACAGGGGGCAATGATCCTTCCGAGTGGCCTAGTTAAGGCTCCTATAATCAATGCATACTCTCTAGCTATTCTGTACTCTAGTAGGGATGAACTCATTCTTCTAGTTTGCTACCACTGTAACCTTGGATTTCTTCAGGATAACTTGCATAAGACTTACCCAAGTGCTATCAGATATAGGATAAATAATGATAGCCTACAGCAGCTTGATCACCTTTTTCTTTACCACATCCAGAATTAGAGGATTCAGTCTCCTCTGGGGCTGCCTCACTGGTTTAGCTCCATCCTCAAGTAATATCCAATGCATGCAAGTAGAGGGGCTAATACCAAGAATATCTACAAGAGTCCATTTGATGGCTTTCTTATGCTTTCTCAGAATTTGTAGCAATCTCTTCTCCTGTTCAATAAGGAGGTTCTTGGCCACGATCATAGGAAGATGCTTATAAGCTGCCAAGTTTGTATACTTCAGGTGCTCAGGCAAAGGCTTAAGCTCCAATTTTGGTGGCTGCATTATAGAAGGGAGTAATCTAGGGGGCTGCACTATTTCTACAGACTGAATCTCCTCATAATCAATAGCTACTATGTCATCTATAGAAATAGAATCATCATCTCTCAAGAAAGCAGAAATCTTAGCACAAACATCACATTTCATATTACCATCATAATCAATACATGAGTGGCAATGGATAAAATAATTAAAATCAATAATATCAAAAAATTCATCACACAACTCATCATAAGTTTCCTCAACTAAATCAATAAATAAATTAATATAAAAAATAGAATGCTCCTCCATGGGATGCTTCATAGCATAAAAAATGTTAAAATGAATAATAGAGTCTCCAAACTCCATGAATAGAATTCCTGCCTGCACATTTATCTTGGTCCTTGCTGTTTTGAGGAATAGCCTTCCTAGAATGAGTGGAGCCTTGTTGGATAGTGATTCCTCCTCCATCTCCAGAATATAACAATCTGTAGGAAAGATCAGTTCATCAACCCATACTAACACATCTTCAATCAACCCGACTGGGTACGCCTTGCTCTTATTAGCCAACTGAATCATAACACCTATAACACACAATGGGCCAAGTCTAAGAGAATTAAAAACAAACATAGATATTACATTAATAGAAGCACCCAAATCTAGCATGGCATATTCAAATCTATAATTGCTTATAATATATGGAATTGTAAAAGTCCCTGGATCCTTGCATTTCTGAGGCATTGGCTGAATGACGGCTAAAACATTTTGGCCCATACTGATTCTCTCATTACCTTTCAGCCTCCTCTTGTGGATGCATAATTCTTTAAGAAACTTAACATATTTTGGGATTTGCTTGATACATTTAGTAATGGAATATTGACTTCCACTTTCCTGAAGGTCTCAAGAAGCTCTCCATCCTTCTCAGCCTCATCTATCTTTTTGGACTGAGTGGCTCTCTATGGAAAGAGAAGGGCTACTGTAGGCTTTTGCTGCTCCTTAACAACCACTGACTTCTTCTTACCCTCAATTTTTTAGGCTGGTTCATCAAAAACTAATTTCTCAGCTAGTTGTTGCTTGCTTGCAGGTTGAGGTTCAGTTGGTACTTGTACAGATTTTCCAAACCTCAGCATAATGGCACTCACATTCCCCTTTTGGATTGGGAATTGTTTACGAAGGAAGTTGGCCAGAACCTTGAGCCTGCAGCTGACTTAATGAGGAAGTTAATTATCCAATCTGGGTTTCTAAATTCTGTATAATGGCCTCTGTCCTCTGCTGGAACTGAATATTATTGGTGGCCATTTGCTTTACCAAATCCTCAAATGAAAGCTTAGGTTTTGTGGCTGTTGGAATTGGTTGTTGCGTAGGATGTAGGAATTGCTATCTACTTTGTCCAACATGAGGCTGAAACTGTGGTTGCCTAGGTGCTTGCTGGAATGGTTGCCTGTACTGCTGTGGTTGCTGCTATTGTGAGGCTGCATTACCATATCTTAGATTTGGATTATCTCTCCAGCCAGGGTTATATGTGCTGGAGTATGGATCATATCTCAACTACTGCTGCTGGTATTGTGGTTTATCAGGAAAGACACCTGCTGCAGCTATAGAGTGATCTTGAAATGAAGAACCATCATCCTAAAGTGTAGGGCATGCATATGTGGGATGAGATGAACTAAAACAAATGTCACACATGCTTGCAGGCCCCTAAACAAGTAATTGTTGTCCCATTGCCATTTGTTTCACCAATGAGGTCATCTCATCAAGTCTATGTTCCATTCTCTGTTGGTCAGTATAAGACATTTAAAGCTCATTGGCTCTTCTGGTTGAAGTAATCATTCGAGTTCCAAATTGCTGGGAATTGGCACCCATATTAGCAACTAAGTTTTTGGTAACAACTGGAGTTTTATAAACCAATGCACCTCCACTAGCGGCATCAATCGTGCTTCTATTCATAAGCAACAAGCCCTCATAGAAGTACTGGATCAATAGCTGGTCAATAATTTGGTGGTAGGGATAGCTTGAGCGCAATTTCTTGAACCTTTCCCAATATTCATGCAAAGTCTCTCTTGTTATCTGTCTTATACTATATATGTCTTTTCTAATGGCAGCAACTCTAGATGCAGGAAAGAACTTCTCCAAGAGTAGCCTCTTTATATCATTCCAACATATTATTGAACTTGGTGAAAGGTAATATAGCCAGTCCATGGCCGCATCAGCAAGGAACAATGGGAATGCTCTCAGCTTGATGTGTTCCTCAAGTATCCCTTGTGGCTTCATGGTTGAACAGATCACATGGAACTCCTTTAAATGCTTATGAGGGTCCTCACCTGCCAGACCATGAAACTTGGGCAACAAATGTATCAATTCAGATTTAAGTTCAAAGTCTGCATCAAGATCATGATATTAAATCCCTAAAGGCTGGTAAGTAACATCAGGAGCAGTAAGTTCTTTAAGGGTCCTATTATGCATGTTTTCAACCATAGTTACAATATCACTTAAGCTCTTAGGTTCACTTGCGGTTTTAATATCAAATTCAAGTTCAGATGTAATTCTTTCACTAAGCCTATGAGCTCTATTTAGTATATGCAAGGTTCTCTTAATGTCAGGATCAATATCAAGTAAATGACTAGTAGAAGACCTAATCATACAACATACAAAGCACAACAACATAAAACATGCAAAATAGACAACACAACACTAAAATGCTACCAAAATAAATCTAGTTAACTTATCTAGACATTTTTTAAAAAAATATGGGACCACCATAGCATGAAAACTATACAAAAATAACACTAAAAAATGTAATAAAAAACCTTAAAAAATTGAAAAAGTGGTCTAAATAATGGAATTTGGGTAAGCCAAGAGTGACTTTATAGGAAATCTGTAAGCCTTGTTTATTAGGCCATTTTCTTTCAACTGACCAAGTTTTAGTTCATTATGAGCACGTTTGTCTGTACATTTTTCTGAAAATTCACCCGAAATCACCTGTTTTCGCCTAAAAATCATCAAAACATAACAACAAAGGGGTTAATGAAGGATTAGTAGTCAAATATACTCCTAATAAGATTGAACAAAATCAAAATGATCCCTGATAACGGCACCAAAAATTTGATAACTGGTGAGGCTATCAAATTATATCAATTTATAACCGATTCACCTAAACTACTTGCAGTATAAGGTAACACCAAGTCGAGCCATTAGATCACTCTGATTATGAAATCAAATTAAGAGATTAATAAACAAGGGGGATGAGTTTGCAAGATTAATCAACAGAAAGTAATTAAAATGGTAAATAGAAATAGGAAAATAACCAATCTAAAGGAATTAACCAATCTTGATTTTAATTCATCCTTGATCACTATGAATTCATTCAATCAATCACTGAATTCTTAGTTTTAGATCACATCAAGAAGCCTCAAGATGATCCATGGATCCTTTACTGGATAAGCATGCAGAATTTAATCAATCAAGGATAGACAAATTAAACATTCATTTAATCCCGAATTGATCTAAAAAAAAATAGAATCCAACCAAGCTAAACATTTCATCAAACACCTTTGATGCCTTTTTTAGTCTCTACAATCCTCGATTAACACATGGTAATTACACAATTATCATATGAACATCCTAATCTAATTAAGTAACTAAATCAGAATTAAACAAAGAGGAAGGAAAAAAACTTGATTAATAATTGAATATAGAACAATTAAAATAGAATCTCAATATTAAGCATTAAGATGTCAATCCCTAGGATTGATTAAATGCTCTTCCCCTCCATGAATGGGAGGGAAGAACTTACAAAAAAAAGAGAAAAACTAGAGAGAAGGGAGAGGAAGAGAGATCTAGAGAGAGAATGAAAAGTGCTGAAAGAAAAGATTGCTCTTGTTCTTCTACTCTAACTCCTTAAAACTAACTCCTAATTTGGTTTTACATGATTAGAATTCTAATGGGTATAAAGCTGGGTCAATTAGGAATCTCTGGGCCTAAGTCTTATATCATTTAGAGGCCTAAAACTCAAGTTACGCTCAATTAAGTGGCCTAACTCATTAGCAACTCGCCTATGCTTTCCATCTTAAATTTCATGCCCAAAACAACATAGTTCAACTTAGCAGTCTTCATAAGAGTTGTAGCTTTATATCTTAGCTTCCATTTGGGTTTAGTTTGATGTCCATTAGACTCCTATAACTCCAGATACGGGCTAATGAGTGCGCAGAGGTCAAGCTATCAGGATCAGCATTCTGGCTCTTGCTTCAACTTTAGTTTAAATTATCCAAACGTATGATCCATGTAACACCCTTACTACTAACACTAATAGTATTTCTAGAATTACACCATAGTAATTGGTAGTAAGCACACCACTTAAGATTAACAATAAATATTTCAGATATAATTTATTATGATTTTTAAAAATATGAGCCTAGAAGTGTGAAATAATAAACATATACTGAAAGGATGTTTATACAAGAGTACATCATAGTACAAATATACATCATGTATGTCCAAGGTATTATCCATACATTCTTTATACAAAAAATTTAAATCTAAAACAACCATCAACTTCTGCTTGAACCGTTGTGTTGCATAATCCGATCCTAGAATTATCATGGAATACAATACAGAAATGGGGTAAGAATACTAATTCTTAGTAATTTCTATTATGAAAAGGTGTCGTCATAATAATTCTAGCTATTTCAGGAAAAAATACATTTTTGAACTCATTAAATATATACATAGTTAGAAAGGTAGCAAAAATACCAAATCTGGTCATTTCTCTTCCCGAAACAGAATCCCATTTAATAATAGTTTCCAAATGTAATGTCCTAACTCAACTACAATACGCAATGTCCTAATTACCATATTTTCATCTAACTTGGTTTCCTTTTCTTTTGTAGTCGTTATTACTAAAGACTCTTAAGATCTAAACTTTTTAACAGTTAATCGATCATAATTAAAACAGAAAAAAAATATTTTTAAGGGAGAAAAGGCATTACTAAAGCAAAATTTATATAGATTGTCGTAGTTGTTCGTTGGTCATAATTTAAAGGTTATAGTCTTCCAAACAAATTAAAATTTGACCTCATAGGGTCATATACAGCCGTCACTTAAAAAACCGTCATAACAAAAAACAAACCACCATCATAAAACAGTTCCTCCCTTCAAATAATATAAGGGAGAGGAATCCAAATGAGGAACTAGTGGAAATAGGGTGTCAGGAAGATGCGCATCAGGCGATCAAAAATGGAGGCATAACTAACTGAAGGGTGAAGTGGCCAGTTATCATCATTGTCCTATACTCCGAGTGGCTAGATACTTGTATTTGGATGGTGATTTGCCCCTCGAAGGAAAAGAGTTGCACGTCTTGATTGTAGTGTTGCCGTCTTTCACCGAGCCAAATAACTAGGGAACTAATGACCATGGGTCTGGAATACCACGAATACTTCGAAAGGGGGTGAGAAACCAATTTCTCAGTAGGAAAAATAGTAAAAATAGAACTAATAGTATTTTAGAGGAATTAGTTTTTAAAGAAAAACGAGTAATGATAATGAGAAAATAATTCTACTTTTGGAAAATTTTGATTCCCAAAACATTTTCCTTTTACCTTTCAAAACGTCTTCTCCTTAAGATAAAACAAAGGTTAGTGAATAACAAGAAACCAAGAGAAATTAAATGCATATGTGTGAACATCCAAGATTACAATTACATCACAGACAACTCATAGTAATGCAAATATGATAAAATCAATATATCAAATAGAAACCGAAATAATAAGGACATGCATAAACAGGAGAAATAAGTGTAAAGTTTAGATGTCTTTTATTGATTACTCCATGGAGTGCTCCACTGGGAAAGTGGGTGGACGAGAGTACATATGCTCCCACTTGTATGCTCTCCAAATCGTCCTGGAGAAAAAGGGTCTGTCGGATGTAACACCATTTTCGGAAGTGATCTCCACGGTTAGAAAACCATTCCAAGTCCTACCCGGACCTGTGAAGTCACAATGACATGTTACTCCCACAAGGTTCCAGCACCCTCCCAATCTACTCCTCATCTATCCTCGTGTCAACTTATCCTAAGGAACTGTTTCTTTAAAATTTTAACTTGTTTTATCTTAGGATTAAATATTACCAAGGATTCCAACATGTTTCAAGGCCCACAACCATCATAAAAAGAACATGTCAAATAGTCCAAAAGTCCACAAGGCTCACGACCTCATCCACCATCATGTCTAATGGTCCTCGTGTTTAATCCAAAGCATAAGTGTTCAAGTTTAAGGACTCCAAATCAAGCATAGGTCAAGCATAGAAGAATAAGTTCAAAACTCCAAAATCAAGCATAGGTGACTAAGTTTAAACAAATCCAAATAATGCATAGGTAAACAAGTTCAATAACTCCATAGTCAGGCATAGGTGACTAAGTCCAAGGAATTCCAAATTCAATGAGTAACATTATACATGTCTTAGTCTTAAAGGTAGCTTATTATTTCAACTCCAAAATCATTTAACTTGAAGGTATAGATTAATTAAATTAGTATGAAATCAAAGTAGGACAGCATAGTGTTTCTTTAAAATTATCTACCCAAACATGAGAATAAGTACATATCATTAATTCTAATTCATTTTAGGATTGAAACACAACATGGTTAGTAATGCAAAGCATTATTAAGTTAATAAACAAAACAAAATAGTGGCTAACTTGAAAGAAGAAGA
Source organism: Ormosia semicastrata (assembly GCA_029884595.1). Classification (NCBI taxonomy): domain Eukaryota; kingdom Viridiplantae; phylum Streptophyta; class Magnoliopsida; order Fabales; family Fabaceae; genus Ormosia; species Ormosia semicastrata. The sequence goes on from JAQQTO010000060.1 coordinate 74,469,167, forward strand.
GAAGAAGTAGAGATAGAAAGTAAGTGGATGAAGTTTCAAGATGAAGAAAAGAATATAGAGAAGATTGCCCCCATTTTTCCTATATTGGTTATCCTCCTAAGCCGAGAGGGTGTTGATCTTCAACCTTCAATGGATCACGAACAAAGAAGAATGAGAGGATGAGAGGTAGAGGAAAAGGAAAGGTAAGGGGATTTCTAGGTGTCTTGCTGTTTGGGAATGGTTCAAGCTCAAAGCATATGCTGCCAAAGAGTTGCTTGAGAAGTCTTAAGCTCTTTAATATCACATCCTTCACCATAATCTTCTTTCTTTTAGGCAGAACCATGGCTGCCATCATTACCATGGGGCTAAGGTAAGCTTTAGGTTTGATGTGGCCTTTGAAGACATAAGATGAGTATCCATGGATGATGACTTGAAAGGATGAATATGGAGACATCACAATGTCTCTCAAATCACAAAATGAAAGGAAAAATGTATAGTGAAGTGAAAGAAGTGGCTCAGCAACCCCCTTCCATGGTAGACTAGGAATAATTTCATCTAGGCTTGAGTGTCACTTTGCATGGATTGGAAGCATGCAGCTTCACAAGTGTCTTGGCCGTGTGGGAGGTGTTAAATTGCTCACCTTGGAGCTGCACAAGTGTCTTGGGGTCGTGGCACTTTGCATGGATGGGAGTGTGCATGCTTGCACACTTGTCTTGGTATTCAACAAAGCTTTGGAAATGTGTCATTTTGCATATAAAATGGTGTGCATGCTGCACATTTGTCTTATCACTTGAAATGCTTGGATGGGTGTCGTGTGCATGCTTTGAAAGAATGTATGTTGTTGGCCATATGTCCTTGCCATGCTTGGAGTGGATTCCATGGGTGATGGTGTGGCATTTTGCATGTATTGAAGAAGTGCATGCAGCGCACTTGTCCTTGGGCATTTTGTGATGACCAAAGAGGTGTCTATTTGCATGATTTGAAACATATGTAGCAGCCCACTTGTCTTGGCCATGTGAGGTGTCATTTTTCACTTCTTGGAGCTGCAACAAGTGGCTTGGCCATGGCATTCTACATGAAGAGGAGTGTGCATGCTTGCACACTTGGCTTGAAAGTGAACATGCAACCCTACAAGTGCCCTTTACCATGGCTTCCTCTTGGAAATTGAGAGAATATATTCTCTTTTCTTGACAAGTATGTTGCTTTGTGTGCATGAAATCCATGTGTTATTCTTGCTTAGCTCACTAATTACCTTACTTTATGTGCTAATTTTCTGGTTGCTCTAATCTTCTTTACTAAGTTATGATCATTTTCTTAAATCATCCTTTACTAAAGAATTAATACTTTGTCTTAGGCATGCATGTTGCCATAACTTGATGAAATCCTTTTCCAATGCTTGACAATATGTCTTGAGATTATGAGATCAAGGGTCTACCTTCTAGGTTATTGTTGTGACCTTAGGGGTTATCTAGGAAACCTTAATTAAACTAAAACTCTTCAATTCATCTCAAATTTAATCTTGGCTTGCTAGCCACTAAGTCTTGATTTAAGCCTAATTCTTTAAATAAACTAGTCTAAGAATTCTTAAGATCACACATTAAGGTATATAAAAATCTTGGGATGTTACATTCTCCCCTACTAATAAAAAAATTTTGCTTCAAAATTTTACGTACCTTGAAACAAATGAGGGTATTCCTTCTTCATGATTGCTTCTAGCTCCCACGTGGCTTTTTGAACATTCGCTCCTTCTCATAACACCTTAACTAGGGGAATCATCTTACCCCGAAGTTGCTTGTCACGACTATCAACAATCAGTAACAAGCTGATTTCATAAGATAATATTTTTTAAGTGTTATAGATTCAGGGGTCAACACATGAGAAGAATCGGGAATGTATTTTCGAAGTTTAGAAACATGGAATACATTATGGAGATTAGAGAGTTGTGGTGGTAACGCGACATGATAAGCAACTGGTCATATCCGATTTAAGATCTGATATGGACCTAAAAATCGAGGACTTAGCTTATTTGCTTTCAAGACTAGACAAAGTCCGGTCACAAGAGATATTCTAATGAAGACATGTTCCCTTTCTTGGAATTCTAAGGGTTTTCTTCTTTGATCAGCATAGCTCTTTTACCACCTCTGAGCAGTCTTTAATTTCTATTGAATTATCCTGATTTGTTCCGTGGTCTGTTGTACTAACTCGAGTCCCAAAAGAGATCTTTCTCCAGTTTCATACCAACAAAGGGGTGATCTACATTTCCTTCCATACAGGTCCTCGTAAAGGCCAATTCCTATGCTGGAGTGAAAACTATTATTATAGGCAAATTCCACTAATGGTAAGTGCATATCCCAAACTCCTTCTTGTTCAAGAATACAAGCTCACAACATATCTTCTAAAGTTTGAATAGTCCTTTTAGATTGTCCATCTGTTTGGGGGTGATAGGTTGTACTAAGTTGAATCCTAGTCCCAAAAGATTTTTGAAGTCACCCTAAAATCTAGAGGTAAAACGGGGGTCTCTATCTAATGTAATGCTACAAGGGACACCATGTAACCTCACTTTCTCTTGAACATAGAGCCGTGCTAACCTTTCTAGGGAATAGTTTGACCTAACGGGTAAGAAATAAGCACTCTTAGTAAGTCGGTCCACTATAACCCAGATTGAATTATAACCTAGTGGTATTCTAGGTAATCCCATCACAAAATCCATGGTGATCTTATCCCACTTCCACTCTGGGATACTTAAGGGTTGGAGAGGTCCTGAAGGCTTTTGGTGTTCTATCTTCACTTTTTGACAAGTCAAGCATGAGGCCACATACCTTGCTATTGTTACCAAGTGGCCTCAAAACTCAAGAGGAGGTGAATTGAGTTTATAAAAACTTTTCACAAATCTTTCGAAAAAACTCTTGATTGCTAATTTTCTTTGAAACTATTAATTGATGAAAATGAATGAATCGATAAGATAGGAAGATATTGCACAACAATGAACTAATTCAAGAAAGAAATATTCAAGCAAGCAAATAAACCAATGCAGAAATGTAAAGAGAAGGGTTTAGAGAATCAAACACAATGGTTTATCCTAGTCCAGTCCTCAAGCAATCACTCAAGATTTTATACTAAATTCCAAGCTTAAATTAGGTGCTTGTAACCTTTACAAATTGGAGCACTCAACACCACCTTGGGATACCTCACACTTTGTAGCTTGAGCCTCTTCAAACAAGGGATGCCTCACTTTTTACAATTTGGAGGGATACCTCACCCTCTTCTATAGAATAATCAAGGTTAATAGAATGAAACTCTCACAAGAGTAATTAATACAAATTGAAGCTCTAGAATGCTCTTCAAAAATATCTTAAGGATTTTTAGAAAAACAGAGCAAGAATGATTTCAAGGATTGATTTACGTATCAAAGTGTTAGAAAGATATTTCAAGTTTAAGGTTAGTCATTAATGATGCCCCAACACAAGTATATAAGGTATTTTTTTATCAAAGGAGCCGTTGGGGGCTTTAATGCCCAGCATTTAATGTACCTAATATAGCTGTTGGGCAATGTCAGACCAGATGTAATTGATTACAAAATGCTTGTAATCGATTATATGATTGTTCGAACGTGTTAGCTTTCTGGGCAGGATGTAATCGATTACCAGCCTTGTGTAATCGATTGCATGGCCTCTGCCAGACTTGTAATCGATTACAAGGCTTCTGCCATGCTTGTAATCGATTATATGCTCAATGTAATCGATTACAAGGCCTCTGTTTAGCTTGTAATCGATTACAACACATGTGTAATCGATTACCTCCTTTGAACACATTTTTCAAGCCCAATTAAGTGTATTAGTCAATTCTTACTTATAGAAGCTTGGATTTTGACAAGATTTACATTTGAATTACGAAATCCAAGATTGAAATCAACATAACCTTAAAAAGATGAACTTTGAATTATAAGTTGATTTAAAAGGATCTTGAAAAACTATTTGAAGATAATTGAGATACCTTGAGAGCATTTTACATTGATATTCTAAGACCTATATCTATATACTTCTTGGTTTCCTTCTTTTGATCTTAGTCTTCTCTTTTGATCTTGATCTTGACCTTTGTTTTTGTTATCATCAAAAATTCATTTGATATGCTTCAAGACATAAGCATTCACTGCTATGTTTGTTTTCAACTTAGGCCACCAAAATCTTTTCTTAAGATCCTTATACATTTTATTCGTACCGGGGTGAATGGTGAACTTACTTCTATGGGCTTCTTCCAAGATCTTTGCCTCAATTCCAGTTTATTAGGTATGCACAGTCCATTGTCAAACTTAGGCATTCCTTCTGGTGTTAGACTAAACCTCGATGAAATGTTCTCCTGAATCTGCTTCCTAATAGGTTCTAAAGAGGCATTTTCTCGTTGGGCTTCCATGATTTCCTGAAACAACTCATTCTCTATAGTCACAGTATTCAACCTTAAGCTATCAGGAGTGGGCTCTATAGAAAATCCCAAGTCTCTAAAATCCTCACGAAGCTTCATCTCTTGCACCATAAGGGTTGCCATATGCAAAGACTTTCTGCTTAGGGTGTTTGCTACCACGTTTGCTTTTCCAGGGTGGTATTTTAGTTCAAAATCATAATCCTTCAAAAATTCCATCTATCCATGTTGCCTCATATTCAATTCCTTTTAGTCAAATAAATTTTTCAAGCTCTTATGATCACTATAAACCTTAAATCTGACTCCATAAAGGTAATGTCTCCACACTTTTAAAGCAAAAACTACGGCTGCTAATTCCAAATCATGGGTGGGGTGATTTTTCTCATGGGTTCGTAACTGTCTAGAGGCATAGGCAACTTCTCCTTTATTCTGTATTAGTACACATCCCAGTCCGAGCTTAGATGCATCACAATACACTTCAAATGGTCCTTGTGGGTCAGGAAGCACTAATATTGGAGTGGTGGTAAGTATACTTTTCAACTCTTGAAAACTTTTTCTCACAACTAGGGGTCCATTCAAAGGGTTTTCCTTTCCTAGTCAGTCTGGTCAAAGGTAAAGCTAATTGGGAAAATCCTTTAATAAACCTCCGATAGTATCCAACCAATCCTACGAAGCTTCTAACTTTGGTAACAGTCTTAGGTTTCTCCCACTGTACCATAGTCTCTATTTTACTTGGATCCACTGAAATTCCTGCCTGTGATACTACATATCCTAAGAATTTCACTTCCTTAAGCCAAAATTCACACTTAGATAGCTTGGCATGCAGTTTCTTTTCCCAAGAACCTCAAGCACAATCCTAAGATATTGGGCATGTTCTTCCATAGTTCTAGAGTAAATCAAAATGTCATCTATAAACACCACAACAAAATGATCAAGATATGGCCTAAAGATTCTGTTCATATAATCTATAAAAATTATTGGTGCATTTGTAAAACCAAAGGGTATCACTTGCAATTCATAATGTCCATACCTAGTTCTAAAGGCAGTCTTAGGAACATCCTCCAATTTCACCCTAATCTGATGATATCTAGACCTAAGATCTATCTTTGAAAATACAAAAGCTCCTCTCAACTGGTTCATTAAATCATCAATCCTAGGTAACAAGTATTTATTCTTGATGGTCATTTTGTTTAATTGGTAGTAATCTATGCATAACCTCAATCTACTGTCTGTCTTCTTAACCAAAAGAACGGGAGATCCTCAGGGTGATACACTTGGACAAATGAATTATTTTTCTAACAACTCTTCTAATTGTTTCTTTAATTCACTCAATTCCATGGGTGACATCCTGTAGGGTGCTATGGAAATAGGACTTGTTCCAAGTACCATATCTATACTAAATTCTATCTTATGCTCAGGTGGTAATCCTGGAATATCATTAGGGAATACATCAAGGTAATCCTTTACCATGAAAATATCATTTAAAGATTGCTCAGACTCTATAGCAGATGAAAAGAAAAACATGTATTCTTCGATTTTCTCCAGTGGTTTGGTACAAGAAAGAGAAGAAGAAAGGGAGGGTGATGAAGGAAAGAGAGATTAGAAAACTATAGTCCTATCAGAACAATTTAGGAGTACCTTGTTCTTGGAGACCCAATCCATCCCCAAAATGATGTCAAGATGACTCAAAGGTAAACAGACAAGATCCTGAGTAAATTTCCTGTCTTCAATTTCAATAAAATAGTTTAAACAAACTTGGGAAGTCAAATAAGATCTATGAGTAGGAGTAGACACATTCAGCTCATAGGGTAAAGAAGACACAGGTAACAGTAATTGTTTCACACAGTTATGAGAGATAAAAGAATAAGTAGCTCCTGAATCAAATAACACATTTAAAATATTTCTGTTAATTTTGAACCTACCCTGTATGAGATCATTCGACTTCACCACTTCTTCGCAACTAAGGGTAAAGACTTTTCTGGTGGTCCTTGGTTTGGTGTTGGAGGAAGTAGCAGCATTCCTCTGAAGATGTGGATAGTTGTACCGGTAGTGTCCCAGCTCTCCACATTCATAACATGTCTGGCAAAGTCTTCCCTCATGGCTTTTGCCACACTTTCCACATGGTGGTCCATACCTCTGTGGTTAGTGCGGTTGGTTTCTTTCCTGAGAAACCTTAAACTTAACATTTCTGTTTCCTTATTTAGGGATGAATTTCCTTTTCTGTTAGTAAGAACTCGTTCGAGGTAGCTCAGCTCAGGCATTATACCCTTTTATAATTTGACACTTATTAACAAGTGCCGTAAAGTCACGAATCTCCATCGGTCCCACAGCTTTCAGAATTTTCAGTCGCAAATCAGCTTCAAACTTAATGCACTTCCATCGCCTGAAACACACAGAAGCTCAAGAAAAATAATAAAATAATCAAAATAAATCAAACAATTCACAAAAATCACAAAAATTATATAAAAACACAAATAATAGGAAAAAGGAATTTCGGGGTGTTACAACTCTTCCCCTCAAAAAGGAATTTCATCCCCAAAATTATTATACCTTAGAACAACTGCGGATATTGCTCTTTCATTCTGTCTTCTAATTCCCACGTCGCATCTCCAGTTACCTCATTCCATATTACCTTTACTAAGGTAATTTTTTTTCCTCTGAGTTGTTTCACTCTTCTATCTCCGATCTTAACAGGAAGTGCCTCATAGGTTAATTTCTCTTTTAATTGTATTGTATCAGGTGCTATGACATGGTTTGGATCAAGAACATATTTTTCGTAATTGCGATACATGAAAGACATTATGAAGGTTAGAAAGAAAAGGTGGTAAAGCTATTTAGTATGCTACTGGACCAATCCGACGAAGAATTTGATATGGTCCGATGAATTTAGGAGTGAGCTTTCTGGATTTAATAACCCGGCCAACCCCAGCTGTGGGTGTGACTCTCAAAAATGCATGTTCACCTTCCTCAAGCTCAAAGGGTCTCCTTCTTTTATCAGCATAACTCTTTTGTCAACTATGAGTTGTTGGCATCTTTTCCTCGATCACCTTAACTTTTTTTGTTGTTTGTTATACAAGTTCAGGTCCTAACACAAGATTTTCCCCATCTTGATACCAGCACAAAGGCGTTCTACACCGTCGTCCATATAAAGCCTCATAGGGTGCCATCCTTATGCTTGAGTGAAAACTATTTTTATAGGTGAATTCTATCAGAGGTAAGAATTCATTCTAACTCCCAGTCTATTCCAAAACACAAGCTTTTAACAAATCTTCTAATGATTGAATTGTTCTATCTGACTGACCATCTATTTGCGGATGATAAGCAGAATTTAAACGAAGTTTTGTCCCCATAGCTTCTTGCAGACTCTGCCAAAACCTTGATGTAAACCTTGGATCTCGATCAGAAATAATACTAGAAAGTACACCATGCAGTCTAACAATTTCACCAATATACACCTGGGTCAATCTCTCCATTGAATACCTTATGTTGATGAGTAAGAAAATGTGTTGACTTCGTAAGCTGATTAACGATCACCCATATGGAATCATAACTCTTTCAAGTCTTTGGTAGTCCAACAACAAAGTCCACTGCAACCATCCCATTTCCATTCTGGAATAGCCGAAGGTTGTAACATTCTTGAAGGTTTTTGATGCTCAACTTTAGCTTTCTGATAAACTAGACAAGATGCTACATACTTGGCTATGTCCCTCTTCATTCCTTGCCACTAATATAAATGCTTCAAATCCTGATACATCTTGGTCGTTCCTGGATGCATACTCAACTTGCCCTTGTGGGCTTTGTCAAGAATCAGACTTTTAAGCTCTGAATCACTTGGTATACAAACTCTATCTCTAAACCTTAGAATTTCATCCTGTCCTTCCTTAAATTCTGTCATAGCGCCTTGCTTCACTAGCTCCCTTTCATCCTGCAAGTATTGATCACTTCTTTGTTTATCTCGAATTTCTTCTATAAATCCATTTGAAATGATAACCATGTTCAAGCAAAGTCTTCCCGGTGCTGATTCCACAGATAACCGCATATCCCTGAATAGTTCTATCAATTCTCTTTCCTTGATCATCATAGCAAAGACACCAAGTATCTTCCTACTCAAAGCATCTGCTACGACATTCGCTTTTCTGGGATGATACTGAAGTTGGAAATCATAATCTTTCAAAAATTCTAACCATCTCCTCTGCCTCATATTCAACTCTTTCTGGTCAAACAGGTACTTCAGACTCTTATAATCACTGAAAACGTTGAATGTTGCTCCATATAGAAAATGTCTCTAGATCTTCAATGCAAACACAATAGCAACTAACTCCAAATCATGAGTAGGGTAGTTCTTCTCATGCGTCTTTAATTGTCTCGAAGCATATGCCACTACCTTTTTGTTCTGCATAAGTACACAGCCTAAACCCTGATGCGAAGCATCACAATATACTTCAAAAGGTTCATTGGGATCAGGTAAAACCAATACTGGGGAAGTAGTCAATCATCTCTTCAACTCTTGAAAACTCTCTTCACAAGCATCAGTCTATGCAAAAGTTTGATTCTTCCTTGTAAGCTGAGTAAGAGGTCCTGCTATCTTGGAAAATCTCTCGATAAATCGTTGGTAATAACCGGCTAACCCCACAAAACTACGGATCTCTGTTACAGTCTTCGGTCTTTCCCATTTAAGAACTGCTTCAACTTTCAACGGATCCACTGCAATTCCTTCCTTTGAAATTATATGTCCCAAAAATTTAACTTCCTCCAACCTAAACTCGCACTTTGACAACTTGGCGTACAATTGCTTCACTTTCAGAATCTAGAGAACCACACTAAGATATTCAATATGTTTCTCCTGACTTCGAGAATATATTAGAATGTCATCAATAAAAACAATGACAAATCTATCTAGATAAGGATGAAAGATCTTATTTATGTAATCTATGAATATTGCTGGAGCATTTGTTACTCCGAATGGCATCACTAGGTATTCATAATGCCCATAGCGTGTCTGAAACGCCATCTTGGGAACATCCTTAACCTTTACACGAATCTGGTGATAACCAGAACGTAAGTCAATCTTAGAGAAAATAGTGGCTCCCTTCAGTTAATCCATCAAATCATCTATCCTCGGAAGTGGATACTTATTCTTGATCGTGATCTTGTTAAACTGGCGATAATCTACACATAAACAAGAAGTTTCATCCTTCTTCTTAACCAACAGCACTAGAGCTCTCCTTGGTGACACACTAGGTCTCACAAACTACTTTTCCAATAGCTCTTCCAACTGCTTCTTTAGATCAGCTAACTCTGAAGGTGACATCCGATATGGTGCCATGGATATAGGACCAGATCCTAGTACGAGATCGATAGAAAATTCTATCTCTCGTTTCGGTGGTAGTTCGGGTATATCATTAGGAAAAACTTCAAGAAACTCATTGACTACAGGAATAGCATTCACATTCACCTCACCCTTGACCTCTAAGGAAAACAGTAACATGTATCCTTGACCTCCTTCCCTCAAAGAAGCTTCAACTTGGTTAGCAGTCAAAAATCCAAAAATCTCAGTTTCATGGAATACTAAGGTTTTATTGGAATAATCTAACAGGATATGGTTAGAAGATAACTAATCCATTCCTAATATCACGTCTATTTGGGAAAGAGGTAAACAAATCAAATCAATAAAAAAGTTTCAATCTCTAACAGTAATAGGACAATTTAAGCAGACTTGAGAAGTAATAACAAGTTTAGTAGTAAGAGTAGCAATTATCAAGTCAAAAGGTAATGAAGACACAAACAATCCTAGTTGATCCACACAGTCATAGGCAATAAAAGAATGGGTTACCCCCGAGTCATACAGTACAGTTAAAGACTTACCTCCTATGGCACAATCTCCTTTGATCAGATTTTCAAATTTGGAGGCTTCTGCTCTACTCATGGTGTAGACTCACCCTCCTGCTTGAGGTCTTGACGCACATACATTGCTAATGGAAGGCTCCATCTTTGGTTGAGTACAGTCTCTAGAAATGTGTCTGGGCTTCCCGCATCTAAAACAGTTATCCCTTTGATCGCACACTCTCTTGTCAAGTGATCCTTCCCATACTTCAAACATTTTGGTGAAGAGGCCACGGTCTGACCGATTCTAATGCCACTAGCATTTCCTCCAACTGATTGTTGTTGCTGTTGATTCCCCGGTGGCCACGAATACGGCTTCCGGTTGAATCAATTAACATTACTATTACCCCTCTTTGGAATTGAGATAGTCCAAAGTTACGGGGTCTCGTATCTCGAGACTGATCCAACTCTTCAATCTTGGGAATTGCTTAATTCCCAAAGGTAGCACTGCTCACTTCAGATCAAGCCTCAAACCTTCTTTGAACTTCTAGCACTTCCATTCCTCATCAGGCTAGAGCTGAAAGTACCTTGAGAACTTTGATAGGCTTTCAAACCTAGAAGCATACTAACTGGCGGTCATTCCCTCTTGCTTCAGTCCAAGGAACTCCATCTCCTTGGCATGCCTTATACTAGCTGGAAAATACTTCTCCAGAAACTTACTCCAAAAGACTTCCTACATGATAAACCTTCCTTCAGCTTCCAATAACCGTTGAGTTCCTGCCCACCAGTCCTCCCCATCTCCAACGAGCATGAAAGTAGCATAAGCTACCTTCCTTTCATCTGTGCATCCCATGCCTCTAAAGATCTTCTCTAACTCCTTGATCCAAAGATCCACTTTCTCTGGATCAAATTCACTTTTAAACTGTGGCTGATTGTTGCGGTGAAACTATGACAAATTCTGAGTCTCAGTTGTCGCTTCCTGCTGCTGAGTAGCCCTCTGATTCTATTGTACAATCACATCAGCCATCCTCTGCATCGCTTCTGCAGCTGAAGCCATACTCTCATTATCACATATCGTGTCCACATGCGCACCTCTACCACAAGCCATAGCCTTTCTTCAACGATAGACTAAATAGAACACAAAGAAAACTAAGCAAAGTAATTCAAGTAATATTGTATCTTTTCAGAAACCAAACACAAAGAAACATACAGCACAAACAAGACAGACTTAACCACAAACTCGACAGACTAAACTTGGGCTCTAATACCAACTAATGTAACACCCTCCGAAGGGAATTACATTTCAGACCAACTCTCCTATTTTATTTTTTTTCTTTATTTTAAAACTTTACCTAAGCCATAATTAAGATTTGATATTATAATATATGGGTTTTAAAATTTCTTTTTCACGAATAACATAAACTTAACAGAATATAATTAAACTCAAGATATAAAGAACTGGATAAAACATTTCACACACACACATACACACACATACACACACATATATATATATATATATATAGCCATAATTAAGATTTGATATTATAATATATGGGTTTTAAAATTTCTTTTTCACGAATAACATAAACTTAACAGAATATAATTAAACTCAAGATATAAAGAACTGGATAAAACATTTCACACACACACACACACACATATATATATATATATACATAAGGAACTGAATAAAACATAAGTACTTAAGACTTACATACCAAAAGAAGGTAAATACAACTTAACAACAAACTCAAATTGCCCCAAGTTCATTACACCTAAGGGAAGGGTCTTCCATTGGATCCTCCTCCTGATCCTCCTCAGGATCCTCACTAGACAAATTCCCTAGCCAGGGAATGTATTGATGAAAGGGAGTTCGAGCAGAAGATATCTTGGAATCCTCCCTAGGAGAATAGTGAAGATCACCCCACAAATCCCTTACAGGCATATGAAACTCTAGATAAACTGTAGCAAAAAAAGAAAAAGTAGTAACCCCACGGCGGGTCCTACTCAAGGATAGAGTAATATCTCCATAGTACTCTATCCGCTTTGTATCCAAATGGATACACTAGGCATCAGTGCCTCCATGAAACTGGACTTTCACGTAACCCAACAGATCTCTTCTCACCACCATTGCAGTCTTCAAAGAGCATAAACATAAAACATAATAGACAGAACAAAACCATAAAAAGGTGAAATCCCCTACATCATATACCAGTATGGCAGCAAGAAACAATAATAACAAAAAAGTCACATAGTACAGAATTAACAATTACAGTCATGATATTTATCAGCAGATAATTCAAAAATGTATATATATATCACAACAACATGTCCAATGACTATGCAAATGCATAATGAGCTGACACCTACTCCACAGAGCTAAAACCAAACATCGGAGAGAATGATCGGGGAGTCATGTCTGTATATCGTTAGCCTCAAATCAAGTGCTTTCAAATATATTAGCGTACGCATCATGACTTATACAAGACATTCTACACTGGATCGGGAATGGGAATAGGAATAGTGTCTCGTCGAGATCATCGGTGTGTCGCACAATTACCACAACCCAGTAGAGATACTAACTGGCCACTTGTGGGATACCCACGCCCTGATACCTCCTAGGTCATTCATACGCAATTTGCACCCGCACAAAGGTGTAATTCATCTCCTAGGCATACAGCCTTAACAACAAGTCACCAAGACTTTTACTTTCACAATGCATGACAGAATGACATAATAAATCAATACTCATTAACAACATAAGTTCTATGAAAAATAAACCACCACTAGGCTAGGCCATCAACTGATATCTCCGGGTCCAGTACGTTAGCCCAACAGTAAAACTACTATTTTTCTCAAAATATGAAGCATTTTCACTGCTTTATCACAAAATGCGTAACACTTCTTGTTACTTCACAAAACCACGTAACACCTTTACATCGTTTTTCAACCTCGTAAACATTTTAAAACATTTTCTTTTATTTTTATTAAAAACTCACTTAAATAAAATACTTTAAATTTCAAAACACCCTTTAAAACTTATTTCCATTATCAAAATTAATTCTTTTTAAATAATAAAACTTTTTTCATCTTCTCTTTTAACTTATAAGTCCTTAAATCTTATTCCAGTCCCCTAATCATCTAAGTTTTCAATTAATAAAATATTTTTGCCTTAGATACCCTATTTTGGGCTACATGGTCGTGAGCCATAAGCAAATTTTTAACCAAAAAGCTTGCCTTTCACATATGATTCAAAGCATGTAAAGCATTTCAATCAACAATTCATGTAATAGCAATCTCATGCATACCATAAAAAATCACATAATCACATATAGCCAAACAAACATAAATCATCAAATACACACAACCAAGTGAATAAATCCTCACATGGATTTTTCATCAACCAATCACAAAATTCATTCCTCACCACCAATATGGTTGATGAGGTTAATCTCCCTATTACCTTAGATGATGATCAAAGTTCCTTGATGTCCTTTTGAAAAAGCTTCTATCTCTAAAGAGATCCTTAAAAAAAAAAAACATACAAGCATTAACATCTAAGTCTTGAAACAAGATGACCATGAATCGAGGTTATGGTCTAGAACTTGAGGAGAAAACTTAGAAATGAAGATAAGAAACTTCACCTAGAACCTTCAAACTTCAAGCTTTGAGAAAGAGATTGAAGATTGATGATTTTGAAGAAACTCACTGCAAGAAAGTGTCTCAAAATGGTGTTTAGATTCAAGAAATGATGTTAGTTTGAATTGATCAAGATTGAAGGGTGGTTTTTGGGTGATGGTTATGGCTCACAAGGAGAGAAAAATGAGAGAGTTTTGATAGATGGTTTCACAAAACAAAACATGAAAAGTTTAAGAGAGATAAGAAACTATTTTTGGTGACAAAGCTTCTCCTAGAAGCTCCCTTGGCCGTGGGCCACAAGGGTATTTTTGGACAAGGCTTCTCCTAAAAGATTCACTTCAAGCTTGTTTTGGAAGCTTTCCTCCAAGCTTGTCTTGGAAGCTTTCTTCCCTTTGGCTCAAAAATAAGTGAGTCATGAAAAGAAAAGATAAAAGGTTATGACTAGGTTCAAACTAGTCATCTAACCAGATATTTACCGGTAGCTATTACCCAATGGACAAAGGCTACTGCTAGCAAAACTAGTATTTATTATCCAATAAATAATAGAGCGTATATAGATTTCATCAGTAAGATAAAATCTCAGAAAAAAATTTTCAAAATCTGTTCCCGGTTTCGGGTTTAGTAAGCTTCTCTGGCCCTGCGTGAACAGTCAAAAATTTTCTGGCACTGAAAATTTTTTATTTTTTTTGCACCGCCTCAAACACACAGAAGCTCAAGAAAAATAATAAAATAATCAAAATAAATCAAACAATTCACAAAAACCCCAAAAATCATATAAAAACATAAATAACAGGAAAAAGGAATTTTGGGGTATTACATAGAGGAAAATGAAAGGTAGGGGGATTTCTAGGTGTCTTGCGGTTTGGGAATGGTTCAAGCTCAATGCATATGCTGCCAAAGAGTTGCTTGAGAAGCCTCAAGCTCTTTAATATCACGTCCCTCACCATAATCTTCTTTCTTTTAGGCAGAACCATGCCTGCCATCATTACCAAGGGGCTAGGGTAGGCTTTAGGTTTGATGTGGCCTTTGAAGAAATAAGATGAGTATCCATGGATGATGACTTGAAAGATGGATATGGAGACATCACAATGTCTCTCAAATCACAAAATGAAAGGAAGGATGTGAGGTGAAGTGAAAGAAGTGACTCGACAGCCCCCTTCCATGGTAGACTAGGAATGATTTCATCTAGGCTTGAGTGTCACTTTGCATGGATTGAAAGCATACAGCTTCACAAGTGTCTTAGCCGTGTGGGAGGTGTCAAATTGCTCACCTTGGAGCTGCACAAGTGTCTTGGGGTCGTGGCACTTTGAATGGATGGGAGTGTGCATGCTTGCACACTTGTCTTGGTATTCAACAAAGCTTTGGAAATGTGTCATTTTGCATGTGAAATGGTGTGCATGCTGCACATTTGTTTTATCACTTGAAATGCTTGGATAGGTGTCATGTACATGCTTTGAAAGAATGCATGTTGCTAGCTACTGACGAGTGCCGAACTCAATCAAAATTGTAATTGAGTTATGCCTATGGCTTGTAGCATAGGAAACAACACCGGATTGTCTCTCAAGGATTGTAAATGCAATTTAATCAAATCAAGTCAAAATTGGGGAAAAAGATTAGAGAATTCAGAATATGAAAATAATAGAATTAAAGTGAGAGAAATTCAATTAAAAGAACAATTAATTCAAAAACCTATCCGAAATTGGGTAAATTCTATCGTAGATATTTAAACAAACATTTGAAGTGCAATTGAATGGTTAATTTGGATTTAACTGAAATCTCTGCATCAAATTGAGAATTCTTACTAGACAATTTTCTAGAATTCAATTGACAATTGATACACAAATTCGCAATCGCATAATTTATATTAGGATCTATGTTAATTTGTTCTCCGAATTCAATTAACCTAGGTACAAATCAGTAACCTAACCTCTTAATTCTATGATTAATTTAGATCAATCAACCTAAATTCGTCACAATTCTCAATCTGAAATCAAGATCCAATCAAATCAAACATAAACAGAATCACCATTCATGCATTCAAGATCAAGAAGAAGAGGAAGAAGAAGAGGAATCCAATTGCAATTCAAATACAAAAAACAGAACAAAGATCTCAAGAATTCAAACCACAATTTCTTCAAGAATCTTTGAATTGATTACAGAAGTTTAGCTCTCCATGTCCATCACCAGGAAGGAGCTTGAGGAAGAAGAAGGAAGAAGAGAGAAAAATCTAGATCTAGAGAGAGAAGGCGAGAATAATGTGGAATCAAAAACTAATCTCGGTTTTCTGCCTTCATAGCTATAAAACTAACTCCTACTTTGGCCTCACATCATTATAATCCTATTAGTTACAAAGTTGGGTCCATTATGAAAAATTTGGCCCAAACCTCATGTCATTTGGAGGTCTACAACTCAAGTTATGGACAAAACATTCTCAAAGGGTCTCTAAACTCGTATTCTAACTTCCAGGCCCAATTAGCTCCACTAGATATCCGATTCTGCCCTGGAGCTCTGCATGAAAGTTGTAGAGCTTTCTCTTATATTTCCTAGAAGGTAAAATACATAATTTTTAGACATCTAGAACTCAAGATATGGCCGAAATACAGAAATAGTGTCAAACCTCAATGATGCTGGAAAAAATCAATTAAGCCCAATTTGAGCCCAAACTTACAAAACATGACCAAGCCCAATATATTAAGTACATGGAGAGTGTAAATGACTAAATATGAGAGTTTATTAATGTATAAAATATATTATTATCAGCCACATGTCCTTGCCATGCTTGGAGTTGATTCCATGGGTGATGGTGTGGCATTTTGCATGCATTGAAGAAGTGCATGCAGCATACTTGTCCTTGGGCATTTTGTGATGACCAAAGAGGTGTCAATTTGCATGATTTGAAACACATGCAGCAGCCCACTTGTCTTGGCCATGTGAGGTGTCATTTTTCACTTCTTGGAGCTGCAACAAGTGGCTTGGCCGTGGCATTCTGCATGAAGAGGAGTGTGCATGCTTGCACACTTGGCTTGAAAGTGAACATGAAGCCCTACAAGTGCCCTTTACTGTGGCTTCCTCTTGGAAATTGAGAGAATATATTGTCTTTTCTTAACAAGTGTATTACTTTGTGTGCATGAAATCCATGTGTCATTCTTGCTTAGTTCACTAATTACCTTACTTTATGTGCTAATTTTCTGGTCGCTCTAATATTCTTTACTAAGTTATGATCATTTTCTTAAATCATCCTTTACTAAAGAATTAATACTTTGTCTTAGGCATGCATGTTGCCACAACTTGATAAAATCCTTTTCTAATGCTTGACAATATATCTTGAGATTATGAGATCAAGGGTCTACCTTCTAGGTCAATGGCGTGACCTTAGGGGTTATCTGGGAAACCTTAATTAAACTAAAACTCTTCAATTCATCTCAAATTTAATCTTGGCTTGCTAGTCACTAAGTCTTGATTTAAGCCTAATTATTTGAATAAACTAGTCTAAGTATTCTTAAGATCACGCATTAAGGTATATAAAAATCTTAGGATGTTACACCAAAATATTCATTATCAAAAAATACAAATTTCAATCATAAATAATTTCAGAAATTATCTCCAAATACAAATACTATGATATCAAATTCATTCAAAGATTCATATACATATTCAGGTCACAATATGTCATAAAAATTCAATTATGTTTCAGTGCTCAATCAAATACTCGCTTATCTCACAGAACCCATATCTCAAGCCCCACAAAGGGTGGGAGCCACCTCATATAGCTCGAGCTCTATATACTCATGGTAGGGAGTGAATTAGGACCTCATACTACTACTAGTATCCTATGAGGGAATTATTCATAAGGAATATAGAATGAGGAATTCAAGAATACAAGATCTCCTTTTCTCACAAAGGATCATCTCCATGATTCTAATGGAATTTTGGATACCTTTCCGTCATAAAAGATAATCTCTAAAATTCACTATACTAAGTGAATCAACAATTCACACAAAGAAAGGATACTGAGTGGGAAAGCATTCCAAGAGTACTTACCTTCCCATTCAAGGATAAATATTCAATTCTCATTTTCAATTCAAATTCAAATTCTATGAGTACTGATCATTCAAACATTCAATCAAGATATCATTCTAGATCAACCTTAGTGATTTAAGGGAGCATATTCGCAAACATACAATTCAAATTCATATCCCACAGGGGCAATATTATATCCAGTACACACTTGTGTAACATTCCATTACAATTACCCTAAGATATAGGGAATATATATCTCTACTAGTGTCTTAATACACTTAAAAAGACATACATAAGGGATCCCAACATGTATCATAATCCATTTTATTGAAATCAAAATTCTGCCAAATTCTGGTTTGGGCGCCCATTCACCAGTACCTAAGCACTGGGATGACAGAGGGAATACTCTGTTTTCCCTAGTTGGGCACCAGCCTTTCAGTTCTTGAGCGTGTCATTGGCGCCTGAGCGCCCATATTCTAGCCCCTAAGCGCTATGTGCATAGCAGCCAGGAGAGTTGGTTCTGGGCATTGAGCGCCTAGGCGCCCATACCCTGGTGCCTAGGCGCTGGTGTACCAGAACATCCTCTATTTTCTGATGGTTTCCAAACCATTTTCCAAAGTTTCATACATGGATTCCACTTGGATTCTAATCCCATAATATATCTTTACATCATTTAGAAACATTATAGAACAATTCTTAAACCATTAACAAGATAAAACAATAACCAAATCAACAACAAATCCATCCAAAAATCACCACTAAAATACAAGTTCAAGGAAACCTCCAAGAATTCCATTTTCATTTCAAACCAACAGCTTTCATACTTAAAGAAGATATGGAAAGTAGGGAAAACAAAGGACAAACACCACTTTTTCTTTTTTCTTTCTTCCTTCTTGGCTTGATTCTTCAACCTTTATTTCCTTTATTTCCTTCCTTTTCTTCCCTCCTTCTATTTCCTTTCTTTTTGCTGTTTTCTCAGCACACACACACGAGAGAGAGACGAGAAAAAAGTGAGAGAAGATACTAGAAAATTCAATATTTTGATAGAAAGAAGAGAGGCTGAGGCGGAGGGAAGAAAAACAAGAAGGAGAGAATAAAATTTTAGTTGAAACTTTATATCTCTTAAAAATATCTTTATATTCCTTTAATGAATTTTATAACCTTCAATAGTATTATAGAAAATTCTAGGATTCTATTCATTTCTTAGTTTTATCATCCTTTAACAATTCTTATACACCTTTATCATTCACTAAGCTTCAGTGTTCTTTTCTAGGTTCAATTAAACCTACGAAATCAAACTAAGAAGCTTATAAGGATTCATTTTAATCTGTTTTCATCATCAGATTAATTTTCATCATCTCTTTAACATTTGCTCAAGGTTTCATAATTTTTTGGACTACTTTTCAATTTAATTTGGCCTTCAAGCACTCACTCAACATTACTAAAAATGTCAAATTAACTCATTCGATCTTTCAAAATTTACTGCAGTTCACCACCACGATTTAAGATCAAGAAATAAAATTTTCATATTTATTTATATCGTATCAACCATTTAAGCTAAAATATTAGCTATTTTTCATATTTAGTGTTATAGAATTATGCTCAAACTAATAAAAAAGAATACCAAAATTATTATCCAACTTATACTTATAGTATTGAGCTTCTATAACCTTGACTAATACCACTAGGTTAGGGAGGATGTTACAATCCAGCTCCAGAGGTCTTCATGAAACTTGTAGAGATTTGTCTTAACTTTCTAAAAGTAATAAATTTTATTCATTTAATGATATTCCCACTAGGTGTCTTAAGGTTCAATTTGTCTTAATTAAATTGGTTTTGTTACATTTTATGATATTGGGCCTAATTGGATCATTGAAGGAATTATTGCATGAATTGACCTTAAATTGTCTATTTGACAATGTTTAGTATTTTGGCTATAATATGAGTTTCAAGTATCTGATTAGTGTGATTATGGTCTTGTAAGGAAGCTAAGACAAATCTCTACAACTTTCATGAAGACCTCAAGAGTTGAATCACACGTTTGCATAATTTAAATTGAAGTTGAAGCAAGAGCCAGATTGCTTATCTTGACAGATTGACCTCTGCGCACTCATTGGCCCATATCTTGAGTTGCAAGAGTCTTCTGGATGTCAAACTAAGCCCAAATGGAAGCTAAGACCCAAATATACAACTTTTATGAAGACTCCTAAGCTAAAATACATTGTTTTGGGCATACAATTGAAGTTGGAAAATAGAGATGAGTTATTGACTAGTTAGGCCACTTAATTAAGCATAAATTGAGTTGTAGGCCTCTAATTGAAATGGGACTTGAGCCTAATTATTCCTAATGGACCTAGATTTGTAACTAATAGGTTTTTAATCATGCAAGGCCAAATTAGCCATTAGTTATAGGGGTTAGCAGCAGAAGTCCAAGACGGAGTTTGACATTTTACACTTTTCATTCTCTTTCTAGATCTAAATCTCTCTTTTCTCTCCTGTAACACCCCGATTTTTTGTTTTTCTTGATATTTATGAGTTTTATAATATTTGGGAATTGTTGTGAAATTTTGGAAATTTTTAATTTATTTTGATTATTTTAATATTATTTTAGGCATACCTGAAAAAATAAAAATTTTTCCTGGACCAGAAAGTTTCGGACTGTTAATGTGGGGTCAGGAGAACTTACTAAACTCAAAACCGAAAACAGTTGACAAAAATTTTCTTTATCTGAGTTTTGGGTACATTCTATTATCCATTGGGTAATGCTTTTATTCATTGTGTAATGTTATTATCCATTTGACAATAATTAGCAGTAGCCTTTGTCCATTGGGTAATAGTTTCTGAAAATATCTGGAAAATATCTAAGCTTTTGGAAAATATCTAAGCTTTTGAAAAATATCTTAAATGGTCAAATATGATGGTTATGACAACTTTATACATAACCAATTAGAAACAAGCTTGGAGGAGAAGCTTTACATATCCACCATTGATCTAATTAACAGTTGTGAGGAGCAAGCTTAGTGAAGAAGCTTAGGATGTGTATCTTTGATTGAATCAATGGTTATGATAGCTTGTAGTAAATCAAATATCTCTTTCTCTCTCTTCATGAAGGCTCACGACCATTTAGCTCTAAAGTGACTAAAGTCATTTTTCTATCACATTCAAAAAGCTATCATCTTTTTTCTCAAAGGTAAACACCATTTTCTCTCACTTTTTCTCATTTTCCTTTCCCTACCTCACGGCCTCACTACCTAGAATCACTATCCAACCACTCATAATTCAAACCAACTACACCACTTAGTCCTAAACTTCATTCTAAGCAACTTTCATGTTGTGATCAAGACCTAATTCCGTCATCTTCAAGCTTTATTTTTCGATTCAAGTTCTAGGGTTCTAAGGTGAAGTTCATGGTTTTTCATTTCTTATTTGATTCTTGAAATTCTAAGACCATATTTGATCTATGGTTACCTTAATCAAGCTTTAAATGTTAATTTTTATGTGTTTGTTTGGATCTCAAGAGACTACTCAGTGGTGGAAGTTGATACAAAGGATCATATAAGGAGCTTAGGAAGCTACATCTAAGGTAAGAGGGAAATTAATCTCATCAACCAATTATGGTGGTGAGGAACGAAATTTGTATGAAGGTGATGAATCCATATGAGGATTATTCACCTTGTTTGTATGATTTTGTGATTTGTGTTTAATTACTTTATGTGATTTTATTGCTTTGATATTATGCATGAACTTGATATAGTAGAATTTTGATGCTTAAAAATTGTATTGTATGCTATAAATTGTGATTAAGAGGAAACAATTTTTGGTTCCAAAGACCATGAGTGTTACACCCACTGTAGGGTATCACATTTAAGACTAATCCTAATAGAACTTACCCAAGTTGT
Organism: Ormosia semicastrata; assembly: GCA_029884595.1. Classification (NCBI taxonomy): domain Eukaryota; kingdom Viridiplantae; phylum Streptophyta; class Magnoliopsida; order Fabales; family Fabaceae; genus Ormosia; species Ormosia semicastrata. The sequence goes on from JAQQTO010000060.1 coordinate 74,490,946, forward strand.
AAAAGAATTAATCTTATAAAAATGTCAATTTTAAAATTTCGTTTGTGAAACATCAGGCATTGGATAAGACATTCTATACCAGATCACGATATAGGACAGTGTCTCGGTCCGGATCATTAGTGCGTTTGCATCAGTCTACCTCACAGACAGAAGAGCTACCAACCATCCATTACAAGGTACCCGCACCCCGATGCCTCCAAGGTCAACAAGTGACCTACACTTGTCTACTCGCACCCGCACTTAGGTGTAATTCATCTCTTAAGCATATAGCCTTACTCAAATAAGCGAACACGTTTTTCTATGCATGATATATGATTCAAACACACATACATTTATTATTACAACATCTCATATATCCTCACCCTTTTCTTGGTGATATCAAGATTTAGCACAACTGGGCCCACCACAACTGCCCGACAGCAAACTGCTGTTTACGCTTAATCGCGTAGCGATATTATCGCATTTTTAAAAATCGCAAAACACTTTTCTTACATTTTCAAATCGTGTAAGGATTTTTCAAATCACGTATACATTTTATTGCATTTTCTCAATCACGTAGCCTAAAATTACTATTTTTGAGTTGCATAAATATTTTTCAACGTATTTTTAATCACGTAAAACATTTCTAACATATTTAAACCAAAAATAATGTTTTTCTCAAAAATTTGATTTTATTTCTATTATTTGCATAATAGTCCTTCATTAAATAATATTTACATAATAATCCTTATTTAAATAATATTTTCATAATAGTCCCTCCTAAAATAATATTTGTAAAATAGTTCCTCTTTAAATAATAATTGCAATATAGTCCCTTTAAAAATTAATATTTCTACTATTTCCCAGAAAATTGTGATTCTTTGATTTACTTAAGATATTACAGCTCAAATTTTTCTAACGCGCTTCAAAACCCATAGGGTGAGCTATACGTTAGAAAAGTTCAAGTATTGATATTTATAACTTAATTATTATATTATGTCTATTTTATTTCTCAAAAGTAAATTGCTTTGATTTTAGATTTAATTCCTATCAAAATAATTTCCTTCTCATTTAAACACCTAAGTTTACACTTAGTAAAATAATTTTGGATCTAAGTTATGAAAAATGGTTTGTTGGCCGAAATTCACTTAGGATTTCATAACCCAAAATTTAATTCTTTTTAGCATTTAATCCTTGCAAAACATTTAATTTATTTTACTTATCATAAAATCATTTACTTCTTAGTTAGAAAAATAATTTAGAACCCTAGGTTCTTTTTGAATGGTGGAGGCCGTGTGCCTTATAGCCCTTTGGGACCTTCATACAACAAATCCTTCATGTGGATCACATCTTACATTACACATAAATATTTGCATGCTTTCAAAATCATACATACAAGCATAATATCAAAGCGATAAGCATATAAGCACACATGCAATCATATTTTCAAAACCAAAAGCATAACAAACACAAATAAGAAAGTATAAAAATTAAGTGAATAAATTCTTATGGATTTTTCACCACAAACAACCCATCTCCTCACCACTAACACATAGTTGATGAGGTTAATCTCCCTCTTACCTTAAGGGAGACAAGATCTTCAAGCTCCTCCTCTTTCTTGATTTCGTGTGATTCAAACAAAAACCCTAAAAAGCTTAAACAAATTCTAAAGTCATAAACAAAGCTTAAGAACAAAGAACCATGGATCAATCATGGTCTAGAAAATTAAAAACTTAACTTAGAATTAAAGAATCAAAAGTTTACCTTTAGAGTAGTAAGCCAAAGCTTGAATTTTGAGGTATTTGGAGTAGGATTTTGACAAAACTTACTAAAAGAAAAGTGTTTAGAAGGAGGTTTAGCTTTAGAAAGTGTGATGAGATGAAATTTTAGAAGTGGAGAGGTAGGGTTTGGGGAGTGAGGCTGTGGGGTTCTCAAAGAAAAGGAGAGGGAAAGAAGTTAAGTGTTCTTGAGGGTTCTTGAAGATTTGAGAGAAAATATGAGAGTTTGATATTACAAAGTGTGATAGAAATGAAAATGGATGGCTAAATGAGAGTGTGCAGCCGTGTAGTGCATGGGGAGTGACTTTTAATGTGATAAGAATTCACTCACATGGTCTCACATGGTGCACACATGGCTTAGGTCACAAATTGGTCATCAAATGGTCATGTATATGAACCTAGAATATAGTAGAACATGGTGGAAATGGCTTGCATGGCCGTGGGACTCTAGGGTTTTAGTAACTAAGTTTGACTTCAATTAGGTTTTAGTTACTTCCTAATTAGATTGTAAGCTAATTAGGATAGGTTATTTAGTTGCAAATTAAACTATTTTAAAGTAACTTAGTTAGGTATCCTAGTTAATTAGTAACCACCGTCCAACCATTTTTATTGACCATTTTCTATTGGTCTAGACAAAGTCTAACCACTAATATTGACTTATTCCTATTGGTTCATTTTAAAATAAATTACAAAAATTATTTTTAATCCAATTTCTAATAGATAAAAATATATCGGGTCCAATACTCGGTCACAGATACTGCTATAAATAAAACAACAAATATTTTCTGTGAAATATTTTTATTTCACAGATAAATTTTTAAAATTAAAAGATTGGATTTCATGTCTCTCAGATTCGGGTTTAGTAAGATCACCCGTCTTCGAATAAATCAAATAAGATTTTCCCCGGCCCGAAAAATTATTATTTTCCTGACCCGGAGCAAATCTCACACAACGATCAAAAACAGTCTCGGAATAGTCAAAATAATTTTATAGCATACAGAAAACATAAAACAGTGAAATTTAGTCATTACTATAAGATAGCCAAAATTTGGGGTGTTACAACATGTGTGTCCTGGGGTCGACGAGGGTGGCAAGTGATTGCCGATGTAATGAAGCACAGACAAGGAGCGACTTCTGGCAGGCTTCTAGGTGAAGGGTCACATGAATGAACTGAATACGCACTGGAATGAGAGGGGTTCAGAGACTGTGCAGGTATAGGACTGCATAGTTGAGGAAGACTTAAAGGAATTAATTTGGCGTAACCATATCAACAAGTTGCAACTTCTTTTCGGGAGCCTAGAACATAAGAACTCCATGGTTAAGCATGCTTGACCTGGAGCAATTGTGAGATGGGTGACCTCCTGGGAAGTTTCCTAGGATGCGTGTGAGTGAGGACAAAAGCACGCTGAAAAGACCTGTGTTGATTTGTGGAGACACTCGTCAATCCTACAAGCAGTCCTGGGTCATTACAAATGGTATCAGAGATGGGACCTCTCTCAGTACGGTGTGGTTTAGGGACGAACCAAGCTGAAGTTGGTGGGCATGTGTGTCTTGGGGCCGACGAGGGCTGGAAGTGATCGCCAGTGCAATGAAACACGGACAAGGAGCGGCTTCTGGAAGGCTTCTAGGCGAAGGGTCGCATGAATGAACTGAATACGCACCGGAATGAGAGGGATTCAGAGACTGTGCAGGTATGGGAATGCATTGTTGAGGATGGCTTAAAGGAATTGATTTGGCGTAACCATATCAGCAAGTTACAACTTCTTTCCGGGAGCCTAGAACATAAGAACTCCATGGTTAAGCGTGCTTGACCTGGAGCAATTGTGGGATGGGTGACCTCTTGGGAAGTTTCCTAGGATGCGTGAGTGAGGACAAAAGTACGCTGAAAAGACCTGTGTTGATTTGTGGAGACACTCGTCAATCCTGCAGGCAGTCCCGGGGCGTTACAATGAAGCTCACGGCCGCTATGCCCACAAATGGGTAATCCATTATAAAAATGATTTATTAAATGATAACTTAGAGGATTAGTGGTAATAAATTTAAGTAAGGAATTACAAAATAAAAATGGAAATGGATATATTTTTATTACTAATTAAAATGTGATTTTCGGCCAATGTAGTGGAAAATAGGATTGGGAATTAATTTTGAAACTTAAAGTATTTTATTTAAGAAGATTTTTAATATGGAAGATGGAAAATGTTTTATTAAATTAAAATATGTAAGATTTGGAAAGAATATTAAAAATATTATTTAGAGAAGTTTTATCAAGGAAATAATTTCTAAGGATAGTTTGGAGTTTAAAATATTTTATTTAATAAAGTTTTATTAAGAGCAAAGAATAAAGATTTTGAGATATCTTGAATTAACTTAGATGATATAAGTTTTGTGGAAAACGTTAGGAAATATTATTTAGAGGAGGTTTAGTATAAAAATGTTAGAAATATTATTTAAAGGTGATTTATTAAGGAAATATTGGAATTAAAGTCCAATTTTGATATTAAATGAGAAAAGTTTTAATTTGAGCTTAAAATATTGAGAAAATGTTTTACGTGATTAAAAATATGTAGAAAAACTCTTACGCGATTTAAAAATGATGATTTTTAGCTATGCGATTGAGAAAATGTTTTAAAACCTTTACGTGATTGAGAAAATGTTGAAAAATTGTTACGCGATTTGGAAACGTAACGAAAGTGTTACGCGATTGTGAAAATGCGATAAAAATGCTACACGATTGAGAAATATAGTAATTTACTATTGGACTAATGTATTGAACCTGGATATATCAACGTACACAAATGGGTAATCCATTATAAAAATGATTTATTAAATGATAACTTAGAGGATTAGTGGTAATAAATTTAAGTAAGGAATTACAAAATAAAAATAGAAATGGATATATTTTTATCACTAATTAAAATGTGATTTTCAGCCAATGTAGTGGAAAATAGGATTGGGAATTAAGTTTGAAACTTAAAGTATTTTATTTAAGAAGATTTTTAATATGGAAGATGAAAAATGTTTTATTAAATTAAAATATGTAAGATTTGGAAAGAATATTAAAAATATTATTTAGAGAAGTTTTATCAAGGAAATAATTTCTAAGGATAGTTTGGAGTTTAAAATATTTTATTTAATAAAGTTTTATTAAGAGCAAAGAATAAAGATTTTGAGATATCTTGAATTAATTTAGATGATATAAGTTTTTGTGGAAAACATTAGGAAATATTATTTGGAGGAGGTTTAGTATAAAAATGTTAGAAATATTATTTAAAGGTGATTTATTAAGCAAATATTGGAATTAAAGTCCAATTTTGATATTAAATGAGAAAAGTTTTATTTTGAGCTTAGAATATTGAGAAAATGTTTTACGCGATTAAAAATATGTAGAAAAACTCTTACGCGATTTAAAAATGATGATTTTTAGCTATGCGATTGAGAAAATATTTTAAAACCTTTACGTGATTGAGAAAATGTTGAAAAACTGTTACACGATTTGGAAACGTAACGAAAGTGTTACGCGATTGTGAAAATGCGATAAAAATGCTACACGATTGAGAAATATAGTAATTTGCTGTCGGGCTAATGTATTGAACCTGGATATATCAACGTATGGTTATAGCCGGTAAAGGCTTGTAATATGCATAGAGTCATTGATCATGCATTATTTATCAGACGGTGTCTGTTAAAGCTATTATTGCCTAGGAGTTGAATTATACCTTAGTGCGGGTGCAAATTGCATAGTGAAGGTCTATAATGGATCTTGGAGGCATCAGGACGCGGAATTCCACATATGGTCAGTTAGAATGCGCTATTGTACTGTGGCAACCGATGCAAATGTATCGACGATCTCGACGAGACACTATTCCTATTCCCGATCTGGCGTAGAATGTCTTGTATAATGCATGATGTACACATTGAAAAATTATAGCACTTGGTCTAAGGCGGCTGATATACAGACATATCTTCTGGATCATTCTCTCCGAAATTGTGTTTAGCTCCATGGGGTAGGAAATGGGTGCATTGTGCATAATGATAGTCAGTATACATGTACATAGTCAATATACATATTATTGTGGTATAGTCAGTATACTTATTTTTGTGGTATGATCAGTATTCATATATTGTGATATACATTGCTGAAATATGTGTTAGTTGATAACATGATTATACCTGTTGTTTTGTAATATTGATATATATATGAATGACATTATTGTCATTATTGTTCTTTGCTACCATGATGGTATTGATGTAGGAGATTTCACATCTTTATTGTATTGGTCTGTCTGTTTCTATTTTATGCTTACGTTTGTGAAGACTGCGATGGTGGCAAGGAGGGATCTGTTAGGTTTGTTTAGACTACAGTTTCTTGAAGGCGCAAATGCTTGGCGTGTCCATTGGGACACAGAGCATATAAAGTATTGTGGTGACATTACTCTATCTGTAAGTAAGACCCGCCATGGAGTCACTACTTCTTCTTTTACTGTTTTACCTATCAGGGAGTTGTGGAATGATCTTCACTATACTCCTAGGGAAGACTCTGAGATATCTTTTGCTCGGATTTCTGTCCATCGAGACATTCTCGGCTAGGGAATTTGTTTTCTGAGGAGGACTCTTTTCTTTAGATGTTGTGAATTTGGGCTAGTCTAGGTTGGTTATGTTAGACGTTTTATGTTTTTGGGTATGTAAGTATAAGGTACGTATGATTGTAGTAAATTTTGTTTATATATAAAGTATATTATTCAGTTTTATGTCTTGTATCTCTATAATTCGGTAAGTTTATGTTATCTGTGAAAAAGAAATTTTATAACTCGTATTTTATAATATTAAATATTTTATAACTTGGGTAAAGAATTAAAAGAAGTTGGTATGAAATGTAATGCCCTAAAGGGGGTGTTGCATTTCCCTTTTCTCTAGATTTTTTCCCTATTTTTTTGAGTTCTTCCCTCCCATTCATGGAGGGGTAAAACCTTTAATCAATCCAAGGGATTGACATTCTTGATACTCAATCTTGAGATTCTATTTTAATTATTTTACATTCAATTATTAATCAAGTTTATCTCTTTTGTCTTTGCTTAATTCTGATTGACTTGCTTAATTTGATTGGGTTATTCATATGATAATTACGTAATTACCATGTGTGAAATATGAATTGCAGAGACTAAACAAGGTATTAAAGGTGTTTGATAAAATGTTTAACTTAGTTGGATCTTAGTTTTTAAGTTAATTTGGGTTTTAGATGGATATTTGTCTAACCTTAATTAATTGAATTTTGGATGCCTATCTAGTAGAAGATCCATGGATCATTTTGAGGTGTCTTGATATGATCTAAGACCAAGGATTTAGTTGATAATTGAATAAACCTATAGTGATCAAGGATGGATTAAAATCAAGATTGAATAATTCTCTTGGATTGGTTGTTTCTTAATTATGTTTTCTCTTCTTTAATTACTTTCTGTTTCTGTTATTTAATCTTACAAACCCTTTTCCCCTCTATTTTCTAACATCTTAATTTGATTTTGTGATCATAATCAGAGTGATATGTGGGCTTAACCCAGTGTTACCTTATATTACTAGTTAATTTGGTAAACTGGTTATAAATTGATAAATTTGGTAGCCTCGACAGTTATCACTTTCCTACAAGACTAGAATCATATCAATAGATATTCAAAACTCAAATTATAGCTAGATTATTGAACATTGCCAAATAGACAAATTAAGGCCAATTCATGTAATTATTCCTTCAATGATCCAATTAGGCCTAATATCATAAAATGTGATAAAGCCAATTTAATTAAGTCAAATTGAACCTTAAGAAGCCTAGTGAGAGGATTATTAAATGAATAAAATATATTGTTATCATTGGGTTTCCAAAAATATAAATTAACTGCTAGTTGCTTGCATTTAATGCTCCAAACTACTCCCAATAAATCTTTAATGCATTAAGCTACAAATACAAGTCATTGGGCATTAAAGAGAACTAGGAAATCATTCTGAAACATCTTGCTGAGCATTTAATACAAGTTTTATCAGCCTTAATCATTATACTCTATCTTTGAGCTAAAAAGTAAGAACATCCTTCTACCCATAGAGCTTCAATTTGTAAAATCTACTTTTATGAGAGTTTCTTATCCATTTTATTCTCTGAATTCCTTGTAAGAGGGCGAGGTATCCCTCAAGGAGAGAAAAAGATGAGGTATCCATTGATAGAGTAAAAGGTGAGGTATCTCTTAATAGAGAAGAGGGTGAGGTATCCTTCAAAAGTTGTAAGGGTGAGGTATCCCTTGCTTTTTAGGCACAAGCACAAAGGGTGACGCATCCCAAAGGTGTGTTGAGTGCTCTTGGTTTTAAAGGTTTCAAGCACCTATTCAAGCTTGAAGGTTTAGTGAAAAATATCAGGTGATTTACTTGAGGACTAGACGTAGGTCACAAGGAGTGGCTAAACTAGGATAAATCTTGTGTTTGCTATTCTCTACTCAAGCTTCTTCACATTTGTGCTTTAATTTTATATGCTCATTTGAATTCTCTTCATCTTGGCTTGTTTATTTATGAGTGAAGCATTCAATCTCATCTATCTATTCACCTCAATCAATCAATAGCTTCAGCGAAAATTGATATACAAGTGTTTTGTGAAAAGTTTACAAAATTTTTTTATAAACTCAATTCACCTCCTCCCCTCTTGAGTTTTGAAGCCACTTGGTAACAATGAATCCAAACACCATTTAGCCCCAGTGACCCACAATTCTAACCCCAACCAATGCCGCCAAAATCCACCACAGGATCAGCCATCTAATAAAGCCAAAAACCACCAATGGCCTCCAGCTGATCTGTCCTTTGCCATAGCCAAACCTCCATAGCCGAATCCCTATCATGCCTTCACTATAACTGAACTGTAACCCCAAGCCCAGACCTGAAAATGTTTGATCACCATCATCCACCGTCCAACCTTCTGCTGTAAACCACTAGATCTCTACCAGAGCCGTTGTTCACCACCACCCATGTCGTCATCCAGCATGCAACACCAAACCAACAACCTCATTGGCAACCACTATTGCCAGCCAAGATGCACCGTACACTAGCCGCCCAAATGCATCATGCCTCTACTTTGCCTCGTATATCATGCACCTCCACCTTTGCTGCCCAATAGCTTCATTTCTTCCTCCCTTGTGCACACCATAGTAGAATCCTCTCCCTTTTTGTCTCTTGTTCCTGTATTTTTGTTTCCTTTATCTCAGATTTGGCTCCTCTAAAATGTAGCTTGCACTTTAGAGGATAAAGTTCATGTGTCTCTACCTTTAAAAGTAATAGACTGTAGAGATAAGTTAATATCACTTTAATGAATCCACATCATATTAAAAAAAATAATTATTATGTCATTAAAAATTAAAACAAAAAATCTGGTCATGCCCTTCACTCTCCTCCTCTACGACCAACAACTTTTGCTTCACTCATCCTTTCTTCCCCTTTCCTCTTCCTTCACCTTCTTTCACCTCATCATCATCTCTCCTCAATAGGTTCAATGCACCCACTCGTTCTCACCTTCCTGCTCTTCCCTCACCATCATCATTATGCGTGGTTCGCATTTTTGCGACACTTACTCGTTCTCTCCTCAACACCGTCATCGTCTCCGATTAGTGGCACCACCACCACTACACATCGTAGTGGTGCCTCCTTCCTTTCTTTCTCAATGATTCATGATAAATTCTATAGAAGTAAATGTGTTGGAGTAAACCTACTATCACAATTGTTGCATGGCTATTTATTATCTTAACTATAAGCCTTCAATATGTTGGTATAATATCCTAACTTTCTTGACCAATATCTTGCTTAGTGATTACTAGTTACCATCTCATGAATTTGAGTGCTCATTTACACGTTTATGTATTTAATGGTCTATGCGTGACCCTTCCTTATCACACACAAAATAAAGAAAATATTTCATAGCGGAGTCTTGTTATACTCAAGCTAGAGACTAGTCATTAAATAAGTAAATATATTGTTGTTTAATATGCATTTGAAAATAAAATAGATGAAACTGACTTTTTCGATGAGTTGGTCAATTTCCAATTTTGCATTTACCATTTGCTTTAGCAATTGTTATGTGCCATATTCTTCTATTTGCATTGCATTTGCTGTATGATGATTGATGGTAGTATGAGAGAAATCAAATTTGGTTATTGAATATTTTTTCATAGGAATATGATTGAAGATACCCATGTACTACAACAATATATTTTTTCAAGCATTTTCTAATATATGTTGTGGTATTTCATAGCTGAGGCTTATGCATGAGGTAGGTTATGATATTGGAAATTTAGATGCTACATTGATACTCCAAAGGCCAACTTACCTGCACCGCTTGGTGTTAGCCCTTCTGTGGTAAATATCAAAGCAAAAACTCATGAAATAGTCAGCCTTGGAGAAAATAGAAGTATAGCAGTTCACATAATGGTTCTTTTAATGAGGAAATGAGGAGAGAAGCTAGAAATATTATGGAGAACTTCTAACATTATAATTTAATATTTAATTTAGTAAAATCTCATATTAAATATTTCCAAAGATCAACTAGCTAACTGTGATTAGCAGCTGTCTCATTAGCAATATAAACATACATACAATATAAACATCAGACTACTCGCTACTTCTGGTAGCCAGTTAGCTAAATTGGAAGAGAGAATGTTACATTTATTGCCATGGACAAATAGCTTTTTGAAGTAGTATGGGAATGCAAAGCATGTAGAGTTTTTAAGGTAACAAAAATTTTTGCACAGAGAAATGTTCAAAAATTTTTGCACAGAGAAATGTCAAAGTTATATATACAATGAATATATAGCATGAAGTGAATGAGTAAGCGGGCTAAAGAAATGTAGTGCAATAAGGATCAGGCCACCAAAGCTAAAGAAATTGTTGGGAGGAAGTTTATTGTTAAGCTAAAGGATATTTTGGGGGAAAAGGGGTTTACTTTGAAGGCACCCAATAATTATTTCCTGCTCTTGATGGAATTCCTCAAATGTTAGCAATACTTGATGTGCATATTTCTGCTGAGAATAAAATAAATGGTGAAACATATTGGTAAAGTATGCTTGGTGTGGATGCTCTTGCTGATTATAATATAATCAGGAAATAATAGAGTTATCTAGCTTCAATGCTTCATCCTAATAAGAATAAAGCACTGAAAGTTTGAACTAATTAAGTCTAGAGGCTCATTAGCACAAATTAGGGTTGATGGATATTAACCCTTTAAGTGAGAATTGGGGTTGTGAATACCCAATTTTGTCCTGGTAAAAAAAATTAAATAAAAACATTAAACTGTACAAAAAAAATCACATTAATAATAAACAATTTGAAGTTCATTACAAAAAAAAAAGTGAAAGACCCAAAGCTCATTCACATGCCCTAAAATCTTTTGATCATCTTAATCCTTTTCAAATTAATTTGCTTCATTAAAAAAAATGAAAGCCCAAAGTCTAATTTTAGCCCAATTCAAGAAAATTCAATTGCTTTTTTTAAAAAAAAAAGGAGAATCACTCTCTCCATCTCTCATGTACTGCACACTGCACACATCCTACATATCAAGCTAAAAACATTTATATCACTTTGTCACCATATGAGACAATACAACAAACTCAAAGTTGCAAAGAAGAAATCTTTTATGAGGCCATGGCATCACAGCAGAGAGAAAGGAGAATTGTTCCCCAAGCTAATGTTGTCCCAATAGCATATGCTATATTATAAGAGGTAGCAATTGAGAAGGAAAAAAGTGGGAATGGTGAAAAGTGGTTGTTGTGAGAAATTGAAGGGGTTAGCAGAGAGAAAAGGAAACTTTGAGCTTTCACAGTTTGTTAATTGAGGAAAAGAGCTTTAATTTTTTAGGTGTTTTTGTTGCAGGAAGGAGAGTTCTCTTGCTCGTTATTCATTTTAATCTTTTTGCCTTCACCTCTATATTTTGCTATCCAATACTCCTACATAATCCAAGATATCTGTCCAATTGCTATTTGATTGTGGTTGAGTATTTTTAGTGAATATTTTGATATCAATCATTTGCTCTTTACTATTCTTCAAATGCTTCATACACCCTCCCAAACAGAGACTCATATAGCATAAAGCTCCCACTTAAACAACGTTATCAAGAAGTCAAAATACAACACCGAAAAGAGAAAAAAAGAGAGGAAAGAGCCCACAAAGATGAGTCAACCTCAACAGCAAAGCATATTATAAAAAATCCATGAACCCAAACACCATTTAGCCCCAGTGACCCACTATTCCAACCCCAACCATTGCCATCGAAATCCACCACAGGATTAGCCATCTAGTAAAGCCAAAAACCACCAAGGGCCGCCAACTGATCTGACCTCTGCCATTGCCAAACCTCCATAGCTGAACCCCTATCATGCATTCACTATAACTGAACCACAACCACAAGCCCAAACCTAAAAATGTTCACTCACCATCAGCCACTATCCAACCTTTCGCCCTTAACCACCAAATCTCCATTTGAGCCGCCGTTCACCATCACCCATGCCATCACTTAGCACACACCATTGAACTAATGACCTCATCCGCAACTACCACCGTCGGCCCAGACGCACCACTCTTGCTTTTGCTCTGCCACCACAAACCGCACACCTCCACCATTGCCACCTAATAGCGTCGCTTCTTCCTCCCCTGCGCACACTGTAACACCCTAATACAAATATCTAGATATAACCACTTATATAAAGATAATTAGCATTAATCATGTTACTGCTACTATTACTATCATTCTAATCCCATATAATTAAAGAATTAAATATGGAGAGCCACGATAAAAGTAGGTCATACATATATACATCAAAAAGCCTCAAAGGAAAAAAATGTTATATATATAACACAACTACAAACTCAAAGTAAATATACACAAGAGTTGTCATACAACAAAAACTAAAAAAACTACCTGGTCTTCTTGTACTTTCTACTCATCATTCAATTCTTTTCTAGGGGCTTGACCTGCTGTTAACATGGAAATACAGAAAAGGGGTGAGAACATAAATTTTTTTAGTAATATACATGTATCTCATGGCATTCAATGTAACACCCCAACTTTTGAGATAATTACAATATTGTCCTAAAATGTACTGTTTTTTGAATTCTGTGAGCAGTAAATTAAATTTGACTGTTCCGTAAGTGCATTTGACTGTTGTATGTGATTTGCTCCGAGCCAAGGAAATAATAATTTTCTGGCCGAAAAAATCTTATTTTAATTAATTGGAGCTTGGGGATCTTACTAAACCCAATTGATTGATATATATATTAATCTCATAATTTTTAGGATTTAAGCGTGCAATAAAATAATTTTATATTATTATAATATTATTTTATATTATAGTACATCTTGTCTCAAAAATAGTAAAAATCGCTTCGATTTGACCACGGATCTTTAAAAGTATCTTGTGGAGACAGCGTTTAGGAAAAATAGTCAACTATCTTTATTTGGACAAATTCTAGCCAATGAAAGCAAGTCAACGAAAGTGGCTTGACTTTTTAAACCAATAAGAATAGGTCAACGAAGGGAGTGTAGACTTTAATAAGGACCGTTGGATGAAGACTTAGTTAGGAAGCCTTTGATTTCAACCGTTGATCAAATCAATGGTGAGATTAGAATTCAAGATTTATGACTAATTAATATCTACCTTAGATGTAATCGAGGGCTAGGAATTAAAGATGAAATCAATGGTTAGAATTAAGTCAAAACTAGTAGGCTTGAATTTGGTTAGTAGCTAATTAAGCTTAATTTGGTTAATCTAATTACCTAATTAGCAAACTAAGTGAACTAGCTTAGTTATTAATTAATTATAATCTAAATACTAATTAGATATCCTAATATTGATTAAAGGTTATAATATATGCTAATATATATTAAACTAATTAGTTATATGATAGAATGTTAATTAAGATTGATTAGGATATTTAACCTAACTAATTACCTAATTAATTAGCATATAATTAGGAGTAATTTGAAAGCAATTAAATCCCTAAAACACTAAGGAGCCACACGGTTTGGACAGCAGCTTGGGAGGCTTGGATGGCTAAGTTCTACATGGTTCTTGAACCCTCCAACATGACATAAGCCATGTGCACCACCATGTGAACTCATTTAGATATTTACCATGCAAAATTGAACACTCAACCTCACCCAAAAATCACCTCACGGTAGCAGCCCCCTAATATTACACTCTTCACTTTCATTTTTTACACTTATCACAATTAAGCTATCCATTTCTCTCCAAAAATACCAAGAACCCATGCACACTTTTTCTTCTATTTCTTTCCGTCTATATTCGGCCAAGTACCCTACCCACACCACCAAACCTCTATAATTTTATCTCTTCATATTTCTTAAACCCAAATCATATTCTAAACACTTTTCATTCACAAAGTTTAGCCAAAAACCTACTCTATCTAGTCCAAAATCAAACCTTTTGCTTACTTTCTCAAGGGTAAGTCTTGATTCTATGGTTCAAATTTGGATTTCTAATTTTTCTAACCATGATTGTTCCATGATTTTTCAATATTGAACCTTGTATGTGTTTTTACTAATTGTTTAAGAATTTTAGGGATTTATTTGGGAGATTGCACGAAATTTTAAAGAAAGGAGGAAACTAACCGATTAATTGTCTTCAAGAGGTAAGAGGGAGATTTAATCTCATCAACCCTAAGTGGTGATGGGAAAATGGATTTGTATGTATGTGTAGAATCCATAAGGATTCATTTGTGTGTTTGTTTATCATTTTTATTATTTTTGTGATTGTTTTAAATGCTTTCCTATTTGTGATTTATTTTTGCTATGCATGTTCATAGCTTTAAAATATATTGTATGTATATTGTATGTGTTTATAGTTGTATGTGTTTATAATTGTGTAATTATTAAAGTAGGATGTGAATAACATGTAACGATTTGCATGAGTTTTCCAAAGAACACAAAATGAGACTCACGGCCTTACATCAAACAGAGAACCAAAATGTTCTCATCAATTTTCTAAATCATTGATTTAAGGGAATCTAGGTAAAGTAATGGATTTAAGAATAATTTTGATTTAATTATGGCCAACATGCCATTTAGTGTATAAATTGAATACCATTTTATTTTCAATTTTGGCCAACATACCATTTTATTTTCTAAGATAGGTTAGGTAATGGATTTACAAAATAATTAATTCCAATGAATCTTTGAGAAAATAAAAGGAATAAATTCAGTCTTAGAGTTCTAACTTAGCAAAACTTAGTTTAAGTAAGAAATAAATCAAACGCTTGAAGAATACTAACGTAAAGCTCATTTTATGAATTTTGAAGCGCGTTAGCAAGTTTCAAAGTGTAGTTATTAGGTAAAAATAAAATGAACTGTATTTAGTGGAAAATGTAAAAAATACCTTATACTGATTTTACATGCAAAATGCTGCCAAAATTTACTAAAATCAGGCGAATAAAATGAAATGATTCCATACTATATTTAGAACACAAGAAAAATACTCTACGTATTTTAAATGTACTAGATATAGTTTTACACATATTTAAAATAATGATTTTAAGCTATTCATTTAAGAAAATGAATTAAAAATCTTACGCGATTGAGAAAATGATTTAAAAATATTACGCGATGTTCAAAATGTCAAAATATCTTTATGTGATTTAAAAACGTTTGTGAAAATGATGATATTGTGAAAACCTGATAAAATTCCTACGCGATTGAACGATACAGTGAGTTTTGCTGTCGGGCCAAAGTGGTGGACCCGAACATGTTGTGGTGTAGTACTGTCAAGTGAGACATACTATACTTTGCTATTTTATGACTAAGGGTATTTTCATAATTATGGTAAAATTTGGATAATAAGGGTATTTTTATAATTTTAGATCATGCTTAGAGTGTTGTGCCAATTTGGTTGAAAATTGGTGATTGATTGATGAGGCGAATTACACCGTGTTTCGGTGTGATAAGCGTAGTGTGGTTCATTTATGAACTTGGAGGTATTAGTGTGCGGAGAATTCCACATGAGGACAGTGGGTTGCTCCTCTGGGCCGTGGTAACAGGCAACACACTAATGATCTTGACAAGCACTATTCTTAATCGGGATCTTGAGGAGACTATTACGTACTATGCCTGTAGTGTACGGTGTATTGACTGTGTACTACTACACGATGTTTGGACTGTGGACTATAGACACGATGTTTGACAGTGCAATAGTTTGGTTGGGCAGCCATAAAGTATTATTAGTTTCTATTTGGATCATTCTCTCATATATCTGTGTTTAGCTCCATGGAGAAAGAACGAGTCAGTGTGTGTTCATGCATTATCTGCATTTTACTGCTTACCATAACCTGTGATAAAATGTATGATTTATTGCTTTAATATATTATGCATGATATAATGGTATGTGTTATTTTAATATGTATTGCTTGACATATATTATGCATGGTATATTGGTATGTACTGTGATAATTATTTTTGTACTGTTGTTTTCTTTATTGCCATGCGGGTAGTGATGTAGATTGTCTCACCTTTCTATATGTTTTCTCGATATTATTATATTATTTCCGTAAAGAGTTTGAGGAAGAAGGAGAGGATCAGCCTCTTGAAATAGAGTATCCAGACGAGCGACAGCCGGGCGAGCTATACGAGGAGGACGAGCCGGTAGATCACCCTGATCATTAAGACTGATCTTGAGATCATGGCATTGCCAGGATTTTTCAGGTTTGTGAGACTTGAGTTTCACGAAGGTTTTGAAGCCTGGCGTATACGAGTGGATAGAGGGACAGTTGTATACGTGGGACGTTTGACTGTGTCCCTATGTAGAGAGTATGATGGAGATGTGATATTCACTACTATGTTATATTTACATCTAGAGTTGCCACTGACTCTTAGGCGTTATTGGCAGGGAGTATTCCATGCACCTAGCGAGCTCAGTAACGAGTTAACAGCCCGAACTCGTGTCCGTAGTGCTGTGAGATCTCCAAGATGTCAACTTTTCGATGGTCTTTCTGGAGGATGATCCATTAGAGGGTTAGATATCTGTCGAGATGCACTTGGGCAATACTATGTCTTAGTTTTATGTTGTCTTTTTACTGCTTTGTTAAATACTTGTAGTTGTAAATTATGTGTGTACTAAAGAAGAATCATATGTATATTATGGTGTGATTATACTTTGTTTAATTTTGTGTTCTGTGTTATTTTATTTACAGTTATAATTATAAAAAGGAAAAAAATTTATCACAAATATTATTTAAGTAACAAATGTTTTACAACTTGGGTAAGAGTTTTATTTTATTTTATTTCATTGCATTCATAAATGTGACATCCCCACAAGGGTGTTACATTCAACGATAAAAATTGCATATAAACATAATTAATAACAACATTATACAATAGCCTATACAACTGTATAATGTATAGAAATCTAATCTATCTCGATATTACACAATCGCTCATACAACTATATAACATCAACTAAACTTGGCCAATTGTTTAACTCACCTCATTGCCTAACTTAGGACTTAACTCATCCTAAGGCTCATGTAAGTAAGTTTATCTCACTTTACTACACTTACATAAAGTTGATCATATTCCTCATGTTACTTGACAAATGGCTTAGCTCACTGCTTTGTCCTAGGTAAAGTGTTGTAGGGGCACTTACCTTTCACAATTACTTTATTAACAAAGAGTTTTACTCACTACTTTGCAAGGTTAAGGGGTTTAACTCACTCCCTTAATTAGAATAATTGTACCATGGCCCTACTGTAACCGGTATAGGAACCAACTGATAACTAACATTTAATTTCAAGCAATTCTCAACTCTAGAAAAGCTTAGAAAACTCAAACTTATTGTTATTTGCTAGGTGGTTATTCCCTTTGTGAAATATCCCTAAAGTGTCTTACTACACTTAAGAAAGCATTAATAAATGATCTCAGCTAGCAGGGAACCTCAAAACATAAAGAATATCATCCTTGAAGATTTCTGGAGCTTACACCTCAACACAACATTGTCACGCCGCGGTGCCAAGCTCTCCGCCTCTCATGCCTAGGTGTGGTTCTTAGTCATGCCGCGGTGCGCTGCTCTCGGGTGCACTCACTAGAACTTATGCCTCGGCGTGGCATTAGTCATGCCGCGACTTTAGGGCATTTTCTGCAGAAAACAACTTTGTGCATTGTTCCATTGATCTCAAAATAGCTTCCAATAATCTAAAATTGGCTCCTAGGTGATTTCTAACTTCACCAACACTTCCTAAATAAGTTGTAACACTTTTACAACCTATTGGTTCACTTAAACTTAGATCAATTCTCAATTTCATATACCTATATGTTCATTGCTTAAATTCCCACTTTAGGGACTAATTGACCATATCTAATGTCCAATTCAATTCTCATGCTCTCATTAATCTATGATAGCTAATTCCAATCAAAGAAAACAAGAATCAAGCAAAGAAAACAATTTTTTACTCTTTAAAACCCATTTTCTCCATCTAATGACCTAACTTTAATCAATATAAAAGATGAAGGAAAATGATGAGCTTCAAGTTTAGAACCCCCTACCTCAAGTCCTCTGTGATGGAGATTGATCAGATTTGGCTTTGCTTCTTTTCTTTCCTTCTCTTTTCCTCTTCCTCCTTGAGCTTTTCCCCTTTGGTTCCCTTGTTTTTAGCTACTGCACTTGTTGCTTTCGTGAGCGAGAGATGAGAGAAATGAGATAATAATGAGTGAAATATCAGGTAACAAAGTCAATTATAAGGGCTGGTCGTATATGACCTTGTTACATTTAAGTACTCAACTGATACTTCCTGATTTGCTAAAAACACTTAGATTTAGCTAAATCAAGTTTTCTAACTTCCAACAACCTAAAAACAAATGCTAAGATTCATTGAAAATGTTGTTTCATCATTATCACATTTTTTTTATATCTGCTACTAGTCAATCGGGCATTAAATGCACAACCAGTATGCCTAAAAATACTAAACTAACTCTGATTATTCTCAAATTTCAACTACATCCTCTTACACCTATTTGTGACTTAGAAACAAATTCTCTAGATTCATTTACCTTAAAATTTCCATTTATGCTACTATCTAAGTCATTTAAGCTGCTTTTCACACTCTAGGTTGCAACAAAATGCCTAAACTAATTCAACTTGTCACAAAAATTAACAGACATGTTAAATAAGTGTTATGCTACCTTTGTAACCATAAACTAGTCTAACATGCTAAAAAGAGGATGTTACATTTTTTCCTACTTTTTAAAATTTTGTCCCCAAAATTGTTTGCCTCAAATAAGCAACTTCGGGTAATCAAGCTGCATATGGGATTCTAACTCCCATGTAGCCTCCTCTGTGCCTACTTCATCCTATAGGACATTCACTAGAGGAGTCTGCTTACCTCTGAGCTCTTTGACCCCTCTGTCTACAATCCTCATCGGTTTCACTACATAAGATAAATCATCTCTTAGCTGTATAGATTCATTTTTTATGATATGTGAAAGATCCGGATTGTACTTTCTGAGTTGAGATACATGAAAGACATCATGAAAGTTTGACAAATTAGGTGGAAGGGCTATCTGGTAGGTTACAGGTTTGACTCTTTTTAGGATTTGGTAGGAACCAATAAAATGAGGGTTTAACTTTCTAGTTCTCAATGCTTTACCAATTCCTGTTGTAGGAGTGACTCTCAAGAAAACATTTTCACCCTCTTCGAACTTTAGAGGTCTCCTCCTTCTATCAGTACAACTCTTTGCCTACTCTAAGCTACAGCCATCCTATACCTAATCATTCTAATATGCTCTGAAGTTTATTGTACTAACTCAGGTCCTAGAATAGCCTTCTCTCTTACCTCATACCAACATAATGGGGACCTATACTTCCTACCATAAACTGCCTCATACGGTGCCATTCCTATGTTGGTATGATAACTATTGTTGTAGGCAAACTCCACTAAAGGCAAGAGTCTATCCCAACTACCTTGTTGATCTAAAACACATGCTCTAAGCATATCCTCTAGGGTCTGGATAGTTTTATCTGACTGTCCATTTGTTTGTGGATGGTATATTGTATTAAGATTTAGCCTAGTCCCAAAGGCCTTTTGCAAGGTGTAACAGCCTGAAAATTTATTATTTCATGATATTTATTCATTTTATAATATTTATGATTTTTGTGAATTTTTTTGGAATTTTTTGAATTTTTTGATTATTTTATTATATTTCTCGATTGCGTGCACGTTAAGCGGGGCCAGAGAAATAAAATATTCCTTTGAGGTCGGAAACTTTGGACTGTTAAATTGGGGTCGGGGGATCTTACAAAACCCAAAGCCGGACACAGTTTACAAAGTTTTCATTTTTTGATATTTTATTTGACAGATAAAATTTGAGTACACTCTATTAACCATTGGATAATAGATACCAGATTTATTGATAGTGACTTTTATTCATTGGATAATAGTTTGTGGCAGAGATCTAGTAGATTATTTTTATCTAGTCATTTTTATGACACCATCTAAGTGATATCATCACGTCACATCGTTGATTGACCTTTTTAGGAAGCGTGAGAAGCTTCTCAAGCAAGCTTTGGAGAAGCTTCTAAGAGAAGCATCATTTCCCCTTTTCCAAGATGGGTGCACGGCCACACATGTAAGGGGAGAGGAACTTCTTCAACAAGTTTCTATCACCTTTTCACATCAAACCTTCCTATCAACTTCTCTCTCCTCACCTAAAATGTCCTTCTCACTTTTCCTCTTCATCTTCTTCCATTTTCTTTCCTACTCCACACGGCCATCACCCTAAGGAACCACCATTTTGTTTCTTTGATTTCACTCATCCACAATCTTGAATCTACACCTCTTTCTAAGATCATCAAGAGTGAAGATCTTAGTTGTTTATCACTCTTCAAGCTTTCCTTCAAGTTAGGGTTGTGATTCCTAAGGTAAAGTTTTCTCTAGCTTTGATCTTTGTTCTTAACTATTCTTTTCAAGTCTAAAAATGATGACTTTTGCTATGGCATTTTCAATTTCAAGGGGGTTCTTGAAGGAGGAAGGTTGCTTCAAAAGTTCTACACAAGTTGTTGGATATCTCCTAAGGTAAGAGGGAGATTTTAATCATCACCCATTCATGGTGGTGAGGGACGAAATTTATGTGTGGAAAGTGAAGGATGCATGAGAGGATTACTCACTTTATTATATTGATTTTGGTGTTTTGTGTGAATCTTCCCTTATATGATTTTTGTGATTTAGTGTTATGTGTGACCTTGGTGAGATTTGTGATAGTTGATATAATTTATTTGCTTGAGATTATTTGTACAAGTTGAAAAATTTGAAGCCCTAGTGTTCTAGGAAGCTCACAGCCATGAGGTCAAAATGGAGTGTCCAAGATAAAAATGTTATGTTGAATTGAACCTAAGTATTAAGGAGAGAAAAGAAGTAAATTGAGGATTAGTAATGGTGAGTGAGTGGCAAGATAAATTTAGACACTTTGTTGGAGAGGAGTTCGGTCTTAAGAGAGAAAAATAGGTGAGGAAGA
Organism: Ormosia semicastrata; assembly: GCA_029884595.1. NCBI lineage: Eukaryota > Viridiplantae > Streptophyta > Magnoliopsida > Fabales > Fabaceae > Ormosia > Ormosia semicastrata. Next base: position 74,512,225 of record JAQQTO010000060.1, read on the forward strand.
GAATTCATAATCAAGTAGAGTGCCATTAGGACTTATGAGAAAAGAGAAGTGAAATGTAAACTCAATACCTTATAATTTCTTTTGACCTTTATGAAGGATGATTCCTGAGAATCTTGTATTTGAAATGCCTTATGATTTGGACATAATATTATTATGCGGATGAGCTAATGGACTGAATCCTGTTATGGTTTCTTTTGATGAAATAAATATTCATTTGGCAAATGATTATACATTGTAAAAGTCAGAATAACTTGTTGATAAGGCAAAATGCTTATGTACATTATCACATGATCATGCATTGTAAAAGTCAGAATGACTTGTTGTCAGGCAAAATGCCTAGGAGATGAATTACGCCTTCGTGCGGGTACGAATTGCGTAATGTAGTTCACTTGTTGAACTTGGAGGTGTCGGGGCACGGGTATCCCACAAGTGGACAATTGGTAGCTCTATTGGGCCATGGTGACTGTGCAACGCATCGACGATCTCGACCAGACACTATCCTATTCACGATCCAGTTGAGAGTCTCTTGTATAGCTATTTTGCGCATATTGATTATATTTAAAAGTACATGTTGAGACTAATGATATACAGACAATGGTTCTCCCGATCATTCTCTCTGATGTTGACTTTAGCTCCATGGAGTAGGTGTCTGTCTATTGTGCATACACATACCATTTAGCATTTTATTATGATGATCCTACCTGGTGAAATCGTCTATTAATATGCTGTGGATTTACCTGTCATATGTATTATTGAGATATCTGTTAGAAAAATTAACTTAACTATAAATTGCTATGATTGTATTTTGTGATCTTACTGTTGTTTGCTGTCTCTAGCTACCATGTTGGTAATGATGTAGAGAGTCTCACCTTTTTGTATTATTGTTTTGCTTGTTTTTGTTTTATAAATTCCTATGGATAAATATTAACAGGAAGGGTTGCAATCTACTGTTGTATTTTATGATGGCTGCTAGAAGAGATCTTTTTGGTTATGTTCGAGTTCAGTTTCATGATGGTGTGAGCGCCTAGTGCATTGATTAGGATAACGAACGCATTAGATATGTAGGGGATGTAGCTTTAATCGTCCGTAGGACCCGTAATGATGTTCCTTTCTTTTCTCTTACTATTGCTATATATTTAGAGTTCTTTATGCTGATTAGGGAGCTATGGGGTGACTTACATTACACCCCTAGGGAGGATCTAGACCCTGTGGTGTCCTCGGCAAGGACACCAGTTCGTGAGCTGTTGCCTCTGTTGAGGAACTTTGCTGACTTAGGGTCTGAGGACAAGGAAGACCCCGAGGAAGACCCCGAGGAGGATCCTATGGAGGATCCAGGGGAAGATCCTGCTCCCTAGAGGTCTAGACTTGGGCCAGTGTATATTTTGGAGTCAGTGGGCACTATATGTCTTTTCGCTATAAACTTGTATATTTTGGGTGGATTGTAATCCATACCACTAATATATATATAATCTTTTTGGTGTGTAATATTAAGTAGCTGTATCTTGTGCTGTTACTTTACTTCAAAGTTTATGCTTCTGTAAAAAGGAATTTGGAACCCATACTTTAATATATCATATATATTATCTGCGAAAAAGAAACCTACATTTTGGGAGTTATACTTTATAACATCAAATATTTTATAACTTGGGTAAAGGGACTTAAAGGAGTCGGTCGAAAATATGACACCCAAAGGAGGGTGTTACATTAGTTAGTATCAGAGCCCAAGTTTGAGTCTTTTGGGTTTGTGGGTAGGTTTATTTTGTTTGTACTATGTGTTTTCTCTGAGACTAAACACAGAGATGTATTGTTTAGTTTCTGAAAGGAGACAAAATTATGTGAAGAGATCTCATCTGAATTCTATTGTGTGTTGTTTAGTGTAATTTCAAAGAAGTGTGATGGCGCGAGGCGGAGCTGCACGTGTGAACCCAGAAAGAGATAGCGAGAGTATGGCTGTAGCAGCAGAGGCAATGCAGAGAATGACAGAAGTTATAATGCAACAAAATCAAAGAGCTGCCCAACAGCACGAAGCTGCTGCTGAGACTCATAATTTATTGGAGTTTCGTCGCAATAATCCACCCCAATTCAGAGGAGAGTTTAACCTGGAGAAGGCGAGTCTTTGGATTCAAGAATTGGAGAAGATATTCGAAGGAATGGGATTCACTGATGCTCAAAAGGTAACCTATGCTACCTTTATGCTCATGAGAGATGCCGAAGACTGGTGGAAGGGAGCTCGACGACTCATGGTAGTTAAGGGAACCATAATCACTTGGGAAGCCTTCAAGGATAAGTTCCTAGAGAAGTACTTTCCAGATAGTGCGAGACACGCCAAGAAGATAGAGTTCCTAGGCTTGAAGCAAGGAAACATGTCAGTAAATGAGTATGCTACTAAATTTGAGAGCTTGTTGAAGTTCTTAAGGTATCTTCAAATCCAACCTGATGAAGCATGGAAATGTCGTAAATTTGAAGAAGGCCTTAGAGTTAAATTGAAGAAGGGAGTGCTGCCAATGAGGATGAATCAATTATCAGCCTTGATGGATATATGTTGCCGACTCGAAGAGTTAGAGCTGTCTCGAGAAGTAAGAAATCGCAACTTTGGACCCTCTCGGTTCCAAAGGGGGAGGAGTAGCGGTGGCAGTCGTTTCGAGAAAAAGCCATATTCGAGACCACTAGGAAATCAAGCCCAGCAACAACCTTGTGGAGAAGGTTCTAGTGGCCACAAGTTTGGTACAGTCGGGGCTTCTACACCAAAATGTCTAAAGTGTGGAAGGGACCACTGGACAAGGGACTGTACAATTAAAGGGATCATTTACTTCAGATGTGGGAAGCCCAGACATATTTCCAAAGATTGTAATCAACCCAAGGCAGAGCCCTCTATTAGTAATGTGCGAGTAGCAAGACCCTAGGCGAGAGGTAGAGTTTATACCATGAGTGGGGCAGAGGCCTCTCAATCCGAAGATTTGATACAGGGAGATTGTGAAATAGGAGGTAATCTTTTAACTGTGTTGTATGACTCAAGGGCAACTCCTTCTTTTATTGCTTATGATTGTGTACACCGATTAGATTTTTGCCTATGTCTTCCTTACCTTTTGATTTGAGTATTTTTACTCCTATTGCTAAACCCGTTGTTACTACTCAAGCCTGTTTGAATTATCCTATTTCTGTAGAAGGTCGAGTCTTTTCAGTCAATTTGATCTATTTACCTCTTTCTCAAATAGATGTCATTCTAGGAATGGATTGGTTGTTTTCTAACCATTTTCTGTTGGACTGTTCTAGTAAAACCTTAATATTTCCTGATTCTGAGATTTTTGGATTTGTAACTGCCAACCAAGTTAAGATTCTCTTAAGAGAAGGAGCTCAAGGATACATATTTTTGTCTTCCTTAGAAGTCAAGGGTGACACCAATGTGGATGCTATTCTTGTGGCTAATGAATTTCCTGAAGTCTTTTATGATGATATACCTGGATTACCGCTGATCCATGGTACCATATCGAATGTCGCCATCAGAATTAGCCGAACTCAAGAGACAGTTAGAGGATCTGTTAGAAAAGAAGTTTGTGAGACCTAGCATTTCATTGTGGGGAGCTCTAGTGTTGTTAGTCAAGAAGAAGGACGAGACTTCTCAATTATGTGTATACTACCGCCAGCTGAATAAGATTACAATCAAGAACAAGTACTCACTTCCGAGAATAGATGATTTGATGGATCAGCTGAAGGGAGCTACTGTTTTCTCTAAGATTGATCTACGCTCTGGCTACTATCAAATCCGTGTGAAAGTAGAGGATATTCCTAGGATGACCTTTCGGACCCGCTATGGACATTACGAGTACCTTGTGATGCCGTTTGGAGTAACCAATGCTCCTGCTGTATTCATGAACTTCATGAATAGAATTTTTTGCCCTTACTTGGATAGATTTGTTGTTGTCTTTATTGATGACATTTTGGTCTACTCTCAAAGCCAAGAAGAACATATTGAACATCTCAGAGTGGTTCTTCAGATTTTGAAGGAAAACAAGTTATATGCAAAGCTGTCCAAATGTGAGTTCTGGCTGAGTGATGTTTAGTTTTTGGGACACGTGATTTCGGAAGAAGGAATTAAAGTATATGTGCCAACAGTCGAAGTAGTTCTTCAGTGGGAAAGATCGAAGATGGTAACAGAGATCCGTAGTTTTCTCGGATTGGCCGGTTACTACCGAAGGTTTATTGAAGGGTTCTCTAAGATTGCAGGACCTCTCACTCAGCTTACAAGGAAGAATAAGCCTTTTGTATGGACGGATGCATGTGAGGAAAGCTTCCAAGAATTAAAGAGACGATTAATTGATTCACCAGTGCTGATTCTACCAGATCCCAACGAACCTTTCGATGTATACTGTGATGCTTCATATCAAGGATTAGGATGCGTACTCATGCAGAATAGAAGAGTGGTTGCATATGCTTCGAGGCAATTAAGGATCCATGAGAAGAACTATCCTACACATGACTTAGAGTTAGCCGCAGTTGTGTTCGCATTGAAAATCTGGAGGCATTTTCTGTATGGGGCAACGTTCAATGTTTATAGTGATCATAAAAGCCTGAAATACTTGTTTGACTAGAAAGAGCTAAATATGAGACAGAGACGGTGGCTAGAGTTCCTAAAAGATTATGATTTTCAACTCCAATATCATCCCGGGAAGGCAAACGTCATAGCGGATGCTTTAAGTAGAAAGACACTTAGTGTTTCTGCTATGATGCTCAAGGAAAGAGAGTTGATAGAACAGTTTAGAGATATGCAGTTGTCCATGGAACTTACTCAGGGAAGGATATGTTTGAGTGTGATCACCATTTCCAATGGATTAATGGAAGAGATTAGAGAGAAACAAGGAAGTGACCTATATTTACAGGAGAAGAAGGAGCTAGTAAAGCGAGGCACTATATCTGAATTCTCGGAAGGACCAGATGGAGTCCTAAGATTTGGAAGCAGAGTTTGTGTACCGGATGATCCCGAACTCAAGAGGGTAATTCTTGAGGAAGCCCACAAGAGCAAGCTAAGTATGAACCCTGGGACTACCAAAATGTACCAAGACCTAAAACAATTGTATTGGTGGCAGGGGATGAAGAGGGATGTTGCCGAGTATGTCTCGTCGTGCTTAGTTTACTAAAAAGCAAAAGTGGAACACCAAAGACCTTCTAGAATGCTGCAACCCTTGGCTATTCTTGAATAGAAATGGGATAGTATTGGGATGGACTTTGTGAGCAGACTGCCAAGGACTAGAAAAGGGCACGACTCAATATAGGTAATTGTGTATCGACTTACGAAGTCAGCGCACTTCCTGCTAATCAATATGAAGTATTCCATGGAGAAGTTGACTCAAGTGTACATGGGTGAGATTGTAAGACAACATGGTGTGCCTTTGGGTATTATTTCTAATAGAGATCCAAGGTTCACATCAAGATTTTGGCAGAGTTTGCAAAAAGCCATAGGAATGAAGCTTCATTTGAATTTTGCTTACCACCCACAGACGAACGGTCAGTCAAAGAGAACAATCCAATCATTGAAGGATTTGTTAAGGGCTTGCATTTTGGAGCAGACTGGGAGTTGGGATGAATTCTTGCCTTTGATAGAGTTCACCTATAATAACAGTTTCTATGCAAGCATCAGAATGGCACCTTATGAGGCATTGTATGGGCGACGGTGTAGAACACCGTTGTGTTGGTACCAAGATGGTGAAAGTTTTGTGGTAGGACCTGAACTGGTACAACAGACAACTGAAAAGGTTAAGATGATTTAGGAAAGAATGAGAGCAACTCAAAGCAGATAGAAAAGCTATGTTGACAAGAGAAACGACCCCTTGAATTCGAGGAAGGAGAACATGTGTTTTTGAGGGTCATACCTACGACTGGTGTTGGAAGGGTTCTTAAATCTAGAAAACTCACTCCAAAATTCATTGGACCCTACCAAATTCTTTGTCGGATAGGTCCAGTAGCCTACCAAATAGCTTTACCACATTTTCTTTCCAATCTTCATGATGTCTTCCACGTGTCATAGTTACGAAAGTACATTCCTGATCTAGCCCATGTCATAGAACCACATACAATACAACTAAAGGAGAATTTGACCTATGAAACACTTCCCATCAAGATTGAGGATAGGAGGGTGAAGCAACTCAGGGACAAAGAAATTTTATTAGTCAAAGTAATTTGGAATGACGTGACCAGAGATGTAACTTGGGAGTTAGAGGACAAGATAAGGGAGTAATATCCGCATTTATTTTAAGGTACGATGAATTTCGAGGATGAAATTCTTTTTAGAGGGGGAGAGTTGTAACACCCCGAAAATTTATTATTTCATGATATTTATTCATTTTATAATATTTTGTGAATTTTGTGAATTTTTCTAGAATTATTTGAATTGTTTGATTATTTTATTATATTTCTCGATGCGTGCATGTTAAGCGGGGTCTGAGAAATAAAATATTCCTCCGAGGCCGAAAACTTTGGACTGTTAAACCAAGGCCGGGGGATCTTACTAAACTCGAAGCCGGACATAGTTTACGAAGTTTTCATTTTTTGAGATTTTATCTAACAAATAAAATTTGGGTACACTCTATTAATCATTGGATAATAGATATCAAATTTATTGACAGTGACTTTTATCCATTGGATAATAGTTTGTAGTAGAGATCTAGTAGATTATTTTTATCTAGTTATTTTTATGACACCATCTAAGTGATATCATCACGTCACATCGTTGATTGACCTTTTTGAGAAGCGTGAGAAGCTTCTCAAGCAAGCTTTGGAGAAGCTTCCAAGAGAAGCTTCATTTCCCCTTTTCCAAGGTGGGTGCACGACCACACATATGAGGGGAGAGGAACTTCTTCAACAAGTTTCTATCACCTTTTCACATCAAACCTTCCTATTAACTTCTCTCTCCTCACCCAAAACGACCCTCTCACTTTCCTCTTCATCTTCTTCCATTTTCTCTCTTACTCCACACGGCCATCACCCTAAGGAACCACCATTTTGTTTCTTTGATTCCACTCATCCATAATCTTGAATCTAAACCTCTTTCAAAGATCATCAAGAGTGAAGATCTTAGTTGTTCATCATTCTTCAAGCTTTCCTTCAAGTTAGGATTGTGATTCCTAAGGTAAAGTTTCCTCTTTCTTTCACCATTCATCTTTTCTCCCTTTCAAAGCTTTGATCTTTGTTCTTAACTATTCTTTTCAAGTCTAAAAATAATGACTTTTGCTATGGCATTTTCGGTTTCAAGGGAGTTCTTAAAGGAGGAAGATTGCTTCAAAAGTTCTACACAAGTTGTTGGATATCTCCTAAGGTAAAAGGGAGATTTTTCTCATCACCCATTCATGGTGGCGGGGGATGAAATTTATGTGTGGAAAGTGAAGGATGCATGAGAGGATTACTCACTTTATTGTATTGATTTTGGTGTTTTGTGTGAATCTTCCCTTATGTGATTTTTGTGATTTAGTGTTATATGTGACCTTGGTGAGATTTGTGATAGTTGATATAATTTATTTGCTTAAGATTATTTGTACAAGTTAAAAAATTTGAAGCCCTAGTGCTCTAGGAAGCTCATGGCCATGAGGTCAAAATGGGGTGTCCAAGATAAAAATGTTATGTTGAATTGAACCTAAGTATTAAGGAGAGAAAAGAAGTAAATTGAGGATTGGTAATGGCGAGTGAGTGGCAAGATAAATTTAGACACTTTGTTGGAGAGGAATTCAATCTTAAGAGAGAAAAATAGGTGAGGAAGAGAATTCATAATCAAGTAAAGTGCCATTAGGACTTATGAGAAAAGAGAAATGAAATGTAAACTCAATACCTTATAGTTTCTTTTGACCTTTATAAAGGATGATTCTTGAGAATCTTGTATTTGAAATGCCTTATAATTTAGACATAATATTATTATATGGTTGAGCTAATGGACTGAATCCTATTATGGTTTCTTTTGATGAAATAAATGTTCATTTGGCATATGGTTATACATTGTAAAAGTCAGAATGACTTATTGATAAGGCGGAATGCCTATGCTCATTGTCACATGATCATACATTGTAAAAGTCAGAATGACTTGTTGTCAGGCGGAATGCCTAGGAGATATAGTACACCTTCGTGCGGGTGCGAATTGCGTAGTGTAGTTCACTTGTTGAACTTGGAGGCGTTGGGGCGTAGGTATCCCACAAGTGGACAACTGGTAGCTCCACTGGGCCGTGGTGACTGTGCAACCCACCGACGATCTTGATCAGGCACTATCCTATTCACGATCCGGTTGAGAGTGTCTTGTATAGTCATTTTGTGCATATTAATTATATTGAAAAGTACATGTTGAGGCTAACGATATATAGACAGTGGTTCTCCTGATCATTCTCTCCGATGTTGACTTTAGCTCCATGGAGTAGGTGTCTGTCCATTATGCATACACATACCATTTAGCATTTTATTATGATGATCCTACATGGTGAAATCATCTGTTAATATGCTGTGGATTTACCTGTCATATGTATTATTGAGATATCTTTTGGAAAAATTAACTTGATTGTAAATTGCTATGATTGGATTTTGTGATCTTACTGTTGTTTGCTGTCTCTAGCTGCCATGTTGGTAATAATTTAGAGAGTCTCACCTATTTGTGTTGTTGTTTTGCCTGTTTCTATTTTATGTATTTCTGTGGATAAAGATTAAGAGGAAAGGTTGCTTCCTGTTGTTATATTTTGGGATGGCTGCTAGAAGAGATCTTTTTGGTTATGTTCGAGTTCAGTTTCATGATGGTGCGAGCACCTGGCGCATTGATTGGGATAATGAATGCATTAGATATGTAGGGGATGTAACTTTGACCATCCGTAGGACTAGTAATGATGTTCCTTTCTTTTCTCTTACTATTGTCGTATATCTAGAGTTCTTCATACTGATTAGGGAGCTGTGGGGTGACTTACATTACACCCCTAGGGAGGATCCGGACCCTGTGGTATCCTCGGCTAGGACACCAATTTGTGAGCTATTGCCTCAGTTGAGGAACTTTGCTGACTTAGGGTCTGAGGACGAGGAAGACCCCGAGGAGGATCCTATGGAGGATCCAGGGGAAGCTCCTGCTCCCTAGAGGTCTAGACTTAGGCCAGTGTATATTTTGGAGTCAATGGGCACTATATGTCTTTTGGCTATAAACTTGTATATTTTGGGTGGATTGTAATCCATGCCACTGATATGTATGTAATTTTTTTAGTGTGTAATATTAAGTAGTTGTATCTTGTGCTGTTACCTTACTTCAAAGTTTACGCCTCTGTAAAAAGGAATTTGTAACCTGTACTTTAATATATCATATATATTATCTGTGAAAAAGAAACCTACATTTTAGGACTTATACTTTATAACATCAAATATTTTGTAACTTGGGTAAAGGGATTTAAAGGAGTCGGTTGAAAATGTGACACCCAATGGAGGGTGTTACACAAGGCTCCCCAAAATCTAGATGTAAATCTAGGATCTTTATCTGAAACTATGCTGAGGGGAATTTAATGCAGCCTAACTATCTCCTGTAAGTACAATTGAGCTAATTTCTCTAAGGAGTAGTTCATTCTAATTGGCAAAAAGTGGGCAAACTTAGTTAATCTATCCACTATGACCCAAATTGTATCATAACCTAACTGAGTCCTAGGGAAACCTGTCACAAAATCTATTATAATGTTCTCCCATTTCTATTCAGGAATTGCTAAGGATTGGAGAGGTCCTAAAGGTTTTTGGTGCTCTATCTTAACTTTCTTGCACACCAAGCACCTAGACACAAACTCTGCTATTTCCTTCTTCATTCCTGGCCACCAAAATAACTTCCTCATATCTTGATACATTGTAGTGGCTTCTGGATGGATGGTGTATCGACTACTATGAGCTTCCTCTTGTTACCAAGTGGCCTCAAACTTAAGAGGGGGAATGAATTGAGTTTATGAAATATTTTTGCAAATCTTTCGTAAAATATTTGTTTATTAATTTTCGTTGAAGCTATTAGATAATTGAAGTGAATAGATAAATGAGATTGAATACTTCACTCACAAATTAAACAAGCCAAGATGAATAACATTCAAGCAAGCATATAAAATAAATGCACAAATGTAAAGAGATAGGGTTGAGAGAATCAAACACAAGGATTTATCCTGGTTCAGCCACCCCTTGTGACCTACGTCTAGTCCTGAAGCGAACCACTTGAGATTTTTCACTAAACTTCAAGCTTGAATGGGTGCTTGAAAACCTTTACAGATTGGAGCACTCAACAACACCTTGGGATACCTTACCCTTGTGCTTTTAGCCTCAAAACAGGGATGCCTCACCTTTTACAACCTTTGAGGGATACCTCACCCTCTTTACACCTTTGAAGGATACCTCACCTTCTTTTCAACAAAGGATACCTCACCTTTTTTCACTAGAGGCATATCTCACCCTCCTTACAGAATAAATAAAGTGTTTGAATGATAGAAACTCTCTCAAAGAGTAGATTAATACAAATTGAAGCTCTAGCAATGCCCCTTTTGAATATCTCAAGTTTTCTCACAAAAGCAGGGCAAAAATATTTTCAGAATTTGAATCTCGTATATAAGTGTTAGATTGATGTTCTGAATTGAAAGTCAACCATTAATGAAGCGCCAAGGCAAGTATTTATAAGTTGTTGGAAGAAAGGAGTCGTTGGATAGCATTTATGGCAACATTAAAAGCCAAGAAAATAGTCGTTGGCTGCTGTCAGACCATTGGTAATCGATTACACAATCTCTATAATCGATTATATGGCTATTTGAATGTGTTCTTGGCTTTCTGGGCACTTGGTGATCGATTACCAGCTTGGTGTAATCAATTACAAGGCCTCTGACTTTCTTGTAATCGATTACCATTTCTCTGTAATCGATTACAGGGCTTCTTGAACGTGTTCTTGCCTTTCTGGGCTCATTGTAATTGATTACCATCTTGGTGTAATTGATTACAAGGCTTCTGTTTGTTATGTAATCGATTACAAAAAGTTATAATCGATTACCTTGACCTTTGAACACATTTTTCAAGTCCAATTGAGTATGTAAGCCATTTCTAACACTTAGATCATTGGATTAAACATAAATGCCTTCATGAATATTGAATCCAAGATTAAAATCAACATTTCTCGAAAAACATGTTTAACTTTGAATTAATAAGCTAATTTTGAAAACGACATTTGAAAAATCATTTGAGAATCATTGAGAAACTTAAAGGGCATTTTACATTAATATTCTAAGACCTATATCTAATATACCTCTTTTGATTTTGGTCTTCTCTTTTGATCTTGATCTTCATCTTTGGCTTTGTTATCATCAAAAACCCATTTGATATGCTCTAAGATATAAGCATTCATATTCTCCCCCTTTTTGATGATGACAAACTAAACATTCAATAGAAGGAGAAATATTTGCATTTATTTGATTATCAGATATTTAAGCACAACTCTCTCCCATAATGTATGCATGACATATGCAATATATTTCACTAATCTCTCCCCCGTTGGCATTATAAAAAAGAAGACATAAGTATTCAGATTGGATATAATCATTTTAGCCCAGCAGGATCAATATCAAAGTATAAACCGTTTAGCACATCAATATGTGATATCAATAGCAAATGCATATGAAGAAAAACTTAGATAGCATTTATCGTTTTTGCCAATAGAATTCAGAGTCATATACAAGAGCAATTATGGGGTTAGATAAAGATTAAGCATAAGGAAAGCATCATGAAAGAACAGAACATCAAGATTAAGCAAAATTAAGAAAAAAAGGTTTTGTAATCGATTACACTTTTATTGTAATCGATTACACGCGTTCTGTTTTCCTTGTAATCGATTACAAAGTTTGTGTAATTGATTACATGCTTTCTGACTTGGCTTGGAACGCTTGACAGAGCCTTTGTAATTAATTACAAGGATCCTGTAATTGATTACAAGTTTGCTGAAATCAGTTTTGCATTTCAAACAGTAATTGATCAAACTCAAAGCCTTCAAATTAGTTCCAAAACATCCCAAATCAAATCCAAATAACATGTAAGCATAAAAACTAACCAATCTTTGATCCAAAAAACATAATTGTGTAGCAAGACGACATATTATGCATCAAGATATCACATTATGCAGCAAAACAATATATTATGCATCAAAATAGCATATTATGTAGCAAGTTAATGTATTCTACGGCAGAATTAGATGCATGATTGATCCATTATAATGAGTTCAAAGATATTGATATTATACATGTCATTTCACATAAAAAGCATATTCATTTAGCATATTCAAGATATATAGAGATATTTTTCAAGATGTTAAACTAGTAAAGCATAGAGCAAGTCTCCACTTAACCAAAAGATGCAAGTTCAAGCTTCTAGGAGACAAGGAGGACATCTTGAAGTATTTTCTAGTCTTGTGCTTGGAGCAGCCACTTTTAAGATTCCAAATTTAGATCTTGGCCTTCAAGCACACCTACAACATACTTCACTTTTTGTCTTTTAGTACCCAAATTTTCTTGGATCCTTGTGTGTTAGTTTTTGGCAAAGTGCCTTTGGGAACCCAAACCATTTTAGTTCCTAACTTGTTATTGATATTCTTTCTTACATTGCAAGTTGATGCACTATGCCCTTTCCTACCACAATGAAAGCATTTAATAAAGGGACTACTTGATGTACTTGATGAAACAAAGAAATTCTTGAGAAACTTTTGTTGGTTATTGGGATTATACCCTAAACCAGCCTTTTGAAAAACATATCTTTGATTCCCATGCAATATGTTCAAATTATCTCTTCTAAAGGTAAATTTTGAAAGAGTGTTTTTCAAATCCTTAATCTCAATTTCAAATGCTTTGCATGATGAGCAAGATAAGGGTGTAGATGCATTATCAAGTGATAAACATGTCATGCATGAAGAATTTGCATCAATAAGTCCAAGAGTTTCATTTTTTATTCTTAGTTCCTCAATTTCCTTGTTTAAAATAGAGATTTTGTTTTCAAAAGAGGAAATTGTTTTCTTAGAAGATGAAACAAGTTTTGCAAGCCTCATAGATTCATTATGTAATTCTTCAAATGCATCTTACAATTCATCATAGGAAGGTGAAAAGTTAGATTCAGAATTTGAGGATGTTACCTCCATGTCATCTTCATCTTCATCTTCTCCTCTAGCCATGAAACTTAGATTGACTTTCTCATTGTTTGAGTTATCGATTGAATCCATGTCATTGTCATCCCAAGCTATGTAGGCTCTTCTTTCTTTCTTCTCCCTTGAGGATCTTTTGTGATATTTTTCCACTTTACTTTGATAGATTGGGCACTCCATCTTCATGTGACCTAATTCTCCACATTTATAGCATTTAGGAGTGGATGAGATTCCTTCCCATTTGTGATAGACATTCTTTTGGGGAAAGGGAGGTCTTCTATGAGCTCCATTCTTCTTAAAGAATCTTCCAAATTTCTTTACTAGTAGAGTAAGATTCTCCTCATCTATTTCCAAGCCATCTCCATCATCTTCATCATCATCATCATCGATTATGGAAGAAGTGGCCTTGAGAGTTATTCCCTTCTTTTTCTTGTCAAGCTCCTCACTTTGGTTGAGTCTATTCAATTCCAATTCATGTTCTTAGAGCTTGCCAAAAAGTATGGCTAAGGTCATGGTTGAAAAATTTCTTGACTCCGCAATAGCCGTCACTTTAGGTTGCCAATGCTTGCTCAAACATCTCAACACTTTGTTAATAAGATCTTCATTAGGAAAAGTCTTTCCCAATGAAGCAAGATGATTTACAATATGTGTAACACGTTTTCGCATTTCTTGAATGCTTTCATCTTGGTTCATTCTAAAAAGCTCATATTCGTGAGTGAGAGTATTAATCCTTGATCTTTTCACTTCACTAGTACCCTCATGGGTTACTTGTAAAGTGTCCCACATTTCTTAGGCAGATTTACAATTTGAGACTCTAAAGAACTCATCATACCCCAAGGATGTGGTAATGATGTTTTTGGCACTCAAATTATATTGGACCTTTTTCTTATCATCATTGGTCCATTCACTTCTTGGTGTATTAACTCTTACACCATTAACAACTTGTGTGGGGATAAAAGGACCATTTTCAATAGCATCTCACACATCTAAATCAATAGCTTCAATAAAAAATTTAATTCATTCTTTCCAATAAGCATACTCATCCCCATTGAAAAAGGGAGGTCTATAGATAGAAGAACTTTCTAAAATATTATTTGAGGAGGCCATCACTTTCTCTTGAAGCTGCTAAGCCCTTTACACAAGAGCCTAGCTCTAATACCACTTGTTACCAAGTGGCCTTAAACTCAAGAGGGGGGTGAAATGAGTTTATGAAATATTTTCACAAATCTTTCGTAAAATGTTTGTTTATTAATTTTCGTTGAAGCTATTAGATAATTGAAGTGAATAGATAAATGATATTGAATACTTCACTTGATAGCTACATAGAATGCAGTTATTTGTGCCCTATCCTTGTGCTAGAATGAATGCTATGTCCTTGTTTAAATGCATATTTGGAGGGTTTTGTGCTTATATTTGATATATTCTGAATCTAAGCCTTTCTGATGTGTTATTATGCAAAACTGAGCTTTAATGATTATGGATTGAGTAGATTTATATATGTTATTGATTTGGTGTTTTCTCTATGATAGGAGGGGCTCCAAATAAGGTTAAATATGGAGCAATTGAGCTTAAAGAGGAAGAGGAAGCCAAATTGGCATTCCAGCAAGCAACGTCGCGTCGCAAGGCAGAGCACGCCGCGGCGCAAAAAGGATTTTCAGCCTGGTCATACTTGGACCCGGGCCGCGGCGTAATTAAGTGAACGTTGCGGCGGTACATAGACTGACCCATTGTGCGCCGCGGCGCGCATGTGTGGCCGCCGAGCGTGAAGGCGGCTGCTGAGCCTATAAATAGATTTTTACACGTTTTTCTCAATACCTCTCCATTCTCTCTCCGTTTTCTCTCTATTTTTCTGAGTTTTGGCCATTTGGCCATTTCTCTCTTTTTAGGTTTTGTTAGTTTAGTTAGTTTTAGTTAGTTTTAGGTTAGTTAGCTTGGTTAGATCTTCACTGCTGGTGGATTGGAGGCCAGGATCAAAGGATTGAAGGAGGATTCAAGCTTCAGAGACAAATCAATGAGCTTCTTTCTCTCTTTTCCCTTTCCCTCTTATCTTCCTTATCTTTTGTATAGCTGAGCTATGTTTTTAGAATATTTTGGATCCTTTGATATATATTAATGATGTGTTTTTTCTCTAAGTTTGTGTGGATGTTTGATTATGGTTCAATCATTATCTGTGTTTAATGCTTGTTCTTGGTTGGCCTCAATTGCATGATCCTAATATTGGCAAATGAACTAGACATAGGGATTTGTTGATATGGATATGGTGTGGTTGATACATGTTCGGCGAGTTCAATTGGCTTGGATGAGCTGATTCACTAACTGGATAGAAATATACCTTTTAGCCATGTATAGTGGGAGATTGAGAATAGATCGTTCATGAGTAGAAGTTGCGCTGGCTCTCAAGGAAACTTAGTGAGTTGGGCAATTGAAACCAAGGTTGATTGACCTAGACATAGGCTTTTGACTAATGAAGATTCTCAAGCTAACCTAATCAATGCATTTATGTTTATGAGGAGAATTGCATGTTGTTGATAGATGTAGGGGGTGAAGGAGGATTTCCTGAAACCTAACCGTTTTAGGTTTATTGCTTTTGTAGGTTAGATAGTTTTTAATATTATTTTCCTATTTTTATGTCCTTGTCTAGAATTGATTAAGCTATTGGTTGGTATTTAGCGTTATAACATAATAATATCCTCGTGGGAACGAACTTTTACTTCGTATCTGTATTACTTGTGCGACCCGTGCACTTGCGGTTAGCAAAAAGGGCAACACGTTTGACCCTCAACAAGTTTTTGGCGCCGTTGCCGGGGATATTTCGTTATAAATGGTTTGCCTGATTAGATTCTAGTCCTATCAACGCCTAACAAGTTTTTGGGTTACCAGGGATAGTTTTATATTGCTAATATCAACAATGAGTTTGATTAGTTCTAATTCAAGTTGTATATAATCTATGTTTCGTTTATATTTTGTTTTAGTTTCAAATAAGAAGCTGGGTGATTTCATTCATATGAGGCCCTTGAGGGAAGTTGCAAATTCCTGGAAAGGATATCCTTGGATCAAGTTCTTGAAGACTACTCATCCGCAATACTTCAATTTTGGTGATAAAGTCCTGCTGGGACTATAACTCAGGCCCTTCGTGGGAGGGTACCCCATGTTTATGTTTTATTCATGCTTTTACTTTATGCATAAATAGTTAGTATGTTATGTTTTGTATTTGTGTATTAATATATTAATATGCTTATGTTAGTTGTGTTTTGTTAGATTTGTTAATATATTAGAGTATATAAGTGTTATTGTGTTAGTTTAGTAATAGTTTTTGTTAGTTGTTATGTGTTAGTTATGTTAGTGTTTGTTTGTTTAAGTATTAAGTGTTGTTAGTGTTAGTTTGTATATAGGTTAATATGTTACTTAGGTTAGTTTTATGTTTTTGATTAGTTTATAAGTTTTAAGTTTGTTTAACTTTTGTATATAGGTTAATGTTTTGTTTATATGTGTTATTATGTGTGTGTTGTACATTTTTGTAATTTAGCTTTTTGAACAAGTTTTGTTGCAGTTAGAGACCCATAAGAGCCAAACCCAGCAGCAAAACTGTGTTTGCTGCTAAATTTAGTAATTTGTGTAGTCACGCCACGGCGTAGGGTAGTACGCGCCGCGGCGCAAGGGGCGTTTCTGCATAATTATGCAGCTTTTTGTGGGCGCCGCGACCTAAGCATGGGTGCGCTGCGGCACTGACCCCTGTTTTTGCTATTTTTGCTTTTATTTTTGTTATTTTTTCTGTTTTTAAATATTTAGTAATGCTCAGTACTTGTCTCAGGTTCCCTATAGGCCATGTTCTTTAAAGATACATTTCATTTTAGGTTTGGGGGAATATCTTTACATGTTTTGTTACTTTTGTGCTTAATGTTAACATGTATTGGTATTTTGAGTATGCAGTGATTTTAGTCAACATATTTTCATGATTATATTTTATTTTGACTATCACTGATGTGCTGATGACTAGATTTTCAATTT
The DNA here is from genome assembly GCA_029884595.1 of Ormosia semicastrata. Taxonomy (NCBI): domain Eukaryota; kingdom Viridiplantae; phylum Streptophyta; class Magnoliopsida; order Fabales; family Fabaceae; genus Ormosia; species Ormosia semicastrata. The sequence continues at coordinate 74,529,371 of JAQQTO010000060.1, forward strand.
TCACTTTATGCAAAAGATATTATGTATCCTTGAACTTAGAAAAGTGAATCTATTTGAATGCATGACATGTTGCAAGAATACTGATGTTGTTTTTGGTTGTTCATGTTTTGAAAGGTTGCTATTTGCTCCCTTTTTAGTGAAACCTTATGTGATCTTGATGCATGTGAAACAATTTAGTTGCTTTTGATGCATGATTTACATCTCACTTAGATGCAAGTGTAACTTTGAAAATGATAAGAATGCATGTTTTGAGAATGTTTATGGATGTACATGTAGAGTTTTGATTATCCTTGAAATTGTTTTTGAACTCTCTTGAGGTGAAATCCTAAGTTATGCATGATTAAGGAGATGATTAGGGCATTGTTTGGATCGATTGAGCCTTAAAAAGCTTACCCCGATATGATGATATCCTTAGGTCCCTTTTTGAAGCCTTAAACTGTTTGGCCTTATTTGTTTTTCATAACCATTGTATTCGTTAACCTGTTATCCGTTCTAATGCATGTGAAAGCATGTCATTTTCTTCCTACCCTTATTGTTTGTTGAGTATATAATGTGTTATTTCTTGAAATGAGTCTGATGATTAGGGGTATGAATATTCTATTCAAAATGAGCCTGAAGGAACTAGATGCAAAACAAAGAAAAGAAAAAGCATTGCTTTGCAAAAATAGAAAAGAAAAGAAAGAGAAAATAAAAATAAAAATGAAAATGAAAAGAAAAGCAAAAGGCTTAAGAAAAGTAAAGTTCAAAAAGCATTAAAAATGGTTCTGGCAAGTTCTATGATCTCACTTTTGAATACCCTGCTAATGTCAGTTGTGCCTCATTCCTTGAAGTAGTATATTATGTGTTCAATATTTGTATTGTATCTTTCCCATTGGCCTTACATTCATACTATTGGCCTTACATTATAAGCTGATTACGTCCCTTTTGATCCTCAATCTTGTGTGATTTACATTAGTGGAGAGAGAGTTGATTTACAATCTTGTGGATTCTGTGAATCATATGCATGTATGCTTATAAACTTATCTGAATGTGTAAAACTTGATTAGAAGAAGTTTGTCTTGCATGTTTGTGATAAATGTGAATTGCATTAAGAGTTTTCTGGCTTATTAGCATGTTTAGGATTGTATATGTGTGGAACTGTTTACGGGGCATTTGCACTTTTTGAGGATTGATGCAATCATTACACACTAGTATTTGTTTTTATAGGAATGAAAAAGAAAATTGAAATATATTTGCTGAATGAAAAAAAAAATTGATTTGACTGTTTAAGTGATTTACTTTGTTCTATTTTGTTTTGCTCGAGGACTAGCAAAATGTAGGTTTAGGGGTGTGATAGCTACATAGAATACAGTTATTTGTACCCTATCCTTGTGCTAGAATGAATGTTATGTCCTTGTTTAAATGCATATTTAGAGGGTTTTGTGCTTATATTTGATATATTCTGAATCTAAGCCTTTCTGATGTGTTATTATGCAAAACTGAGCTTTAATGATTATGAATTGAGTAGATTTATATATGTTATTAATTTTGTGTTTTCTCTATGATAGGAGGGGCTCCAAATAAGGTTAAATATGGAGCAATCGAGCTTAAAGAGGAAGAGGAAGCCAAATTGGCATTCCAGCAAGCAACGTCGCGGTGCAAGGCAGAGCATGTCGCGGCGCAAAAAGGATTTTCAGCCTGGTCATATTTGGACCCGGGGCAAGAGCGCCGCGACGTAATTAAGTGAACGTTGCTGCGATACATAGACCGACCCATTGTGCGCCGCGGCGCGCATGTGTGGCCGCCGCGGCGTGAAGGCGGCTGCTGAGCCTATAAATAGATTTTTACACGTTTTTCTCAATACCTCTCCATTCTCTCTCTGTTTTCTCTCTGTTTTTCTGAGTTTTGGCCATTTGGCCATCTCTCTTTTTTTAGGTTTTGTTAGTTTAGTTAGTTTTAGGTTAGTTAGCTTGGCTAGATCTTCACTGCTGGTGGATTGGAGGCCAGGATCAAAGGATTGAAGAGGATTCAAGCTTCAGAGACAAATCAATAAGCTTCTTTCTCTCTTTTCCCTTTCTCTCTTATCTTCCTTATCTTTTGTATAGCTGAGCTATGTTTTAGGAATATTTTGGATCCTTTGATATATATTAATGATGTGTTTTTTCTCTAAGTTTGTGTGGATGTTTGATTATGGTTCAATCATTATCTGTGTTTAATGTTTGTTCTTGGTTGGCCTCAATTGCATGATCCTAATATTGGCAAATGAACTAGACATAGGGATTTGTTGATATGGATATGGTGTGGTTGATACATGTTCGGCGAGTTCAATTGGCTTGGATGAGCTGATTCGCTAACTGGATAGAAATATACCTTTTAGCCATGTATAGTGGGAGATTGAGAATAGATCGTTCATGAGTGGAAGTTGCGCTAGCTCTCAAGGAAACTTAGTGAGTTGGGCAATTGAAACCAGGGTTGATTGACCTAGACATAGGCTTTTGACTAATGAAGATTCTCAAGCTAACCTAATCAATGCATTTATGTTTATGAGGAGAATTGCATGTTGTTGATAGTTGTAGAGGGTGAAGGAGGATTTCCTGAAACCTAACCGTTTTAGGTTTATTACTTTTGTAGGTTAGATAGTTTTTAATATTATTTTCCTATTTTTATGTCCTTGTCTAGAATTGATTAAGCTATTGGTTGGTATTTAGCGTTATAACATAATAATATCCTCGTGGGAACGAACTTTTACTTCGTATCTGTATTACTTGTGCGACCCGTGCACTTGCTGTTAGCAAAAAGGGCAACACGTTTGACCCTCAACATCACTCACAAATTAAACAACCTAAAATGAATAACATTCAAGCAAACATATAAAATAAATGCACAAATGTAAAGAGATAGGGTTGAGAGAATCAAACACAAGAATTTATCCTGGTTCAGCCACCCCTCGTGACCTATGTCCAGTCCTCAAGCGAACCACTCGAGATTTTTCACTAAACTTCAAGCTTGAACATGTGCTTGAAAACCTTTACAGATTGGAGCACTCAACAACACCTTAGGATACCTCACCCTTGTGCTTTGAGCCTTAAAACAGGGATGCCTCACCCTTTACAACCTTTGAGGGATACCTCACCCTCTTTACACCTTTGAAGGATACCTCACCTTCTTTTCAACAAGGGATACCTCACCTTTTTTCACTAGAGGGATACCTTACACTCTTTACAGAATAAACAAAGTGTTTGAATGATAGAAACTCTCTCAAAAAGTAGATTGATATAAATTGAAGCTCTATTAATGCCCCTTTTGAATATCTCAAGTTTTCTCACAAAAACAGGACAAAAATGTTTTTAGAATTTGAATCTCGTATATAAGTGTTAGAAAAATGTTCTGAATTGAAGGTCAACCATTAATGAAGCCCCAAGGTAAGTATTTATAAGTTGTTGGAAGAAAGGAGTCCTTGGGTAGCATTTATGGCAACATTAAAAGCTAAGAAAATAATCATTGGCTGCTGTCAGACCATTGGTAATCGATTACACAATCTTTCTAATCGATTACATGGCTATTTGAACGTGTTCTTGGCTTTCTGGGTACTTGGTAATCGATTACCAGCTTGGTGTAATCGATTATAAGGCCTCTGACTTTCTTATAATCGATTACCATTTCTCTGTAATCGATTACAGGGCTTCTTGAACGTGTTCTTGCCTTTCTGGGCTCATTGTAATTGATTACCATCTTGGTGTAATTGATTACAAGGCCTCTATTTGCTATGTAATCGATTACAAAAAGCTTGTAATCGATTACCTTGGCCTTTGAACACATTTTTCAAGTCCAATTGAGTATGTAAGCCATTTCTAACACTTAGATCATTGGATTAAACATAAATGCCTTCATGAATATTGAATCCAAGATTAAATTCAACATTTCTTGAAAAACATGTTTAACTTTGAATTAACAAGCTGATTTTGAAAACGATATTTGGAAAACCATTTGAGAATCATTGAGATACTTAAAGGGTATTTTATATTGATATTCTAAGACCTATATCTAATATACCTCTTTTGATCTTAGTCTTTATCTTTTGATCTTGGTCTTCTCTTTTGATCTTGATCTTCATCTTTGGCTTTGTTATCATCAAAAACCCATTTGATATGCTCCAAGACATAAGCATTCACACCTCTAAAATACTTTCTTTGATTGCAGAATCTCTTGGAATGCAAAGCCTATCTCTAAACTTAATCATTCCATCATCTGCCATATCAAACTCTATCTGATTCCCTAAGAAGATTTGCTCTTTTATCTCACCTAGGGTTTCATCCTCACTTTGAGCTTCTAGAATTTGAGCGCTTAGATTACTATGTCCACCCTATTCATAAAGAGACTCTGGGGTGTCACAGTAACACTAAGACTTAAGTCTCTAAACCTCTCAAGAAGCTGACCTTCTTGAACCATCATCTGAGACACATGTAGGGATTTCCTACTTAGTGCATCGGCTACTACATTGGCCTAACCCGGATGATATTTAAGCTCAAAATCATAATCCTTTAGAAATTTCATCCATCTTCTTTATCTCATGTTCAGCTCTTTCTGATCAAACAAATATTTTAAACTTTTATGATCGCTGGACACCTCAAATTGAACTCCATAAAGATAATGTCTCCACAGTTTCAAGGCAAACACTACGGCTTAATTCCATATCATGGGTGGGATAGTTCTCCTCGTGAGGCCTTAACTTCCTCGATGCATAAGCAACTACTTGCCTATGTTGCATTAGAACACACCCTAAACCCATCTTTGAAGATCACAAAATACTTCAAAGTTTTCTTGTGGATCTGGAATTACCAAAACTGGGGTAGTAGTCAACCTCAACTTGAGCTTTTGGAAACTATCCTCACATTCTTAAGTCCAAAAAATAGTACTACCTTTCCTAGTTAATCTAGTCAAGGGTAGTGCTAACTGAGAAAATCCACTAATGAATCTCCTATAATACCCAGCTAGGCCTATAAAACTTCTGATCTCTATCATAATGGTGGGTCTCTCCCACTGCAACACCGTATCTACCTTAATAGGGTCTACTAAAATCCCTCCTTGAGAGATCATATGCCCTAGAAACTGAACTTCTGTAAGCCAAAACTCACACTTTGATAGCTTGGCAAACAGTTTCTTATCTCTAAAAATCTCTAAAATGGTTCTAATATGCAGCTTATGTTCTTCCATTGTTTGGGAATAGATTAGGATATCATCTATAAACACCACTACAAACTAATCTAGGTAGAGTCTAAAAATCCTGTTCATGTAGTCCATGAATACCGCTGGTGCATTTGTTAACCTAAAGGATATCACAAGTTACTTATAATGTCTATACCTAGTCCTAAAAGCAATTTTTGGAATATCTTCATCCTTAACCCTTATCTGATGATATCCTAACCTTACGTCAATCTTGGAGAACACTGATGCTCCTCTCAACTGATCCATTAGATCCTCTATCCTAGGTAATGGATACTTATTCTTGATGGTTACCCTATTCAATTGTCTATAATCTACACACAGTTTCATGGTATCATCTTTCTTTTTCACTAGCAACACAGGTGCTCCCCAAGGAGAAACACTCAGCTTAATGAATTGTTTCTCTGGCAATTCCTCAATTTACTTCTTGAGCTCTGCCAATTCTAGAGGTTCCATCCTATAGGGTGCTATAGAAATAGGTCCCACCCCTGGTACTAAATCTATAAAAAAATTTATCTCTTTGGTGGGTGGCAACTCAACTATATTTTTTGGGAATACTTCTAGGTACCCCTCACTATTGGTATATCACCTAAGCTCTTCTTAACCTCTGTGCTGAGAGAGAAAAGGAGAACATACCCTTGAGCTCCCTCCTCCAAACAATGATTCACTTGGTTTGCATTGAGATACATTAACTCAGAAGGGTTAACTTTAGTAGATACATCTGACATAAACACTAATGTTTTATCTGCAAATTTTTAAAACTACATGGTTGGAGGACAAACAATTCATCCCAAGAATAACATCAATATCTACTAAAGGTAAATAGATAAGATTCACAAAGAATATCCTATCCTCTAGCTTTATACAACAATCCAAACAAACTTTAGAAGTTGTGACTAAGTTACTAGTGGGAGTGGAAACAGATAAATCAAAATGAAGGCTTATTGATAGCTACATAAAATGCAGTTATTTGTGCCCTATCCTTGTGCTAGAATGAATGCTAAGTCCTTGTTTAAAATGCATATTTGGAAGGTTTTGTGCTTATATTTGTCATATTCTGATTCTAAGCCTTTCTGATGTGTTATTATGCAAAATTGAGCTTTAATTGTTATGGATTGAGTAGATTTATATATGTTATTGATTTGGTGTTTTCTCTATGATAGGAAGGGCTCCAAATAAGGTTAAATATGGAGCAATTGAGCTTAAAGAGGAAGAGGAAGCCAAATTGGCATTCTAGCAAAGTGCCATGGCAAGTAGCAGAAGCACGTGCCTTGGCGCCATTGAAGGATTTTCAGCCAGGCCATACTTGGACCCGAGGCAAGAGCACCGCGACCTAGTGAAGTGGGCGCCGCGGCGTAAGTAAACCGACCCATTGGGCGCCGTGGTGCGTATATGTGGGGGCTGCGGCGTGGAGGCGGTTGCTGAGCTTATAAATAAGATTTTATGCGTTTTTCTCTCATTCTCTCTCAGTTTTTCTCTGTTCTGGCCATTTGGCCATTTCTAGTTTTTAGGTTTTGATAGTTTTTCTAAGTTTAGGATAGTTTTAGGTTAGATAGCTTAGCTAGATCTTCATTGATGGTGGATTGGAGTCAAGGAACAAAGGATTGAAGGAGGATTCAAGCTTCAGAGATAAATCAATAAGCTTCTTTCTCTCTTTTCCCTTTCTCTCTTCTTTTCCCTTTCTCTCTTCTTTTCCTTATCTTTTGTATAGCTAAGCTTTGTTTAGGAATACTTTGAATCCTTTTATTTATATTAATGATGTGTCTAAGTTTGTGTGGATGTTTGATTATGGTTCAATCATTATCTGTGTTTAATGCTTGTTCTTGGTTGGCCTCGATTACATGATCCTAATATTGGCAAATGAACTAGACATAAGGATTTGTTGATATGGATATGGCATGATTGATACATGTTCTGCTATTAGTTGATTCGTTAATAGGATAGAAATATACCTATTGGCCATGTATAGTGTGTGATTGAGAATAGATCGTTCATGAGTGGAAGTTGCACTAACTTTCAAGGAAACTTGGTGAGTTAGGCAAGTAGAAATCAGGGTTGATTGACCTAGACATAGGCTGTTGACTAATGAAGATTCTCAAGCTAACCTAATCAATGCATTTATGTTTATGAGGGGGATTGCATGTTGTTGATAGATATAGGGGGTGAAGGAGGATTTCCTAAAACCTAACCGCTTTTAGGTTTATTGGTTTTATAGGTTAGATAGTTTTTATATTGTTTTCCTATTTTTATGTCCTTGTCTAGAATTGATTAAGCTATTGGTTGGTATTTAGCTTTATATCGTAATATCCTCGTGGGAATGAACTTTTACTCTGTATCTGTATTACTTGAGCGATCCGTGCACTTGCGGTAGCAATCAAGTTTTTGGCGTCGTTGCCGGGGATAGTTTCTATATTGCTAATATCAACAATGAGGTTGATTGGTTCTAATTCAAGTTGTATATAAGCTGTATATAATCTATCTTTCGTTTCTGTTTTGTTTTAGTTTCAAATAAGAAGCCGGGTGATTTCATTCATACGAGGCCCTTGAGGAACTTCGCGACTCCTGAAAGGATTACCCTTGGATCAAGTTCTTGAAGACTACTCATCCGCAATACTTCAATTTTGGTGACAAAGTCCTGCTGGGACTATAACTCAGGCCCTTCGTGGGAGGGAACCCCATGTTTATGTTTATATTATTGCTTTTACTTTGTGCATAAATACGTAGTATGTTAATATGCTTATATGTTAAATATGTTAGCATATTAGTTTGTTAGTTGTGTTAATATGTTATGTTAATATGTTAGTGTATATAAGTGTTAGTATGTTGGTTTAGTAGTTTATAGTTTTTGTTAGTTGTTATGTTTTAGTTATGTGAGTGTTTGTAGTTTATGGTTTTAAGTGTTGTTTGTGTTATTTTTTATATAGGTTAATATGTTAGTTATGTTAGTTTTTGTTTTTAAGTTTTAAGTGTGTTATAGTTTGTATATAGGTTAGTAAGTTGTTTTTGTGTTTTAATATGTGTGTATTGTACATTTTTGTAATTTAACTTTTTGAACAAGTTTTGTGGCAGCTAGAGACCCATAAGAGCCAAACCAAGAAAAAGCGTGTTTCTTTGTTAAATTTAGTGACTTAGGTATCACGTCGCGCCATTTGGTAGTGCGCCGTGGGCTAAAGGGCGTTTCTGCAGAATTTGCATTTTGTGAGTGCGCGTAGCTAAGCATGGTAGCCATGGCACACCTTGACCCTTTTTGCTATTTTTTTTATTTTTTGTTATTTTTTCTGTTTTGTAGTATTTAATAATGCTCAGTACTAGTCTCAGGTTCCCTATAGATCATGTTCATTAAAGATACATTTCATTTTAGGTTTGGGGGAATATCTTTACATGTTTAATTCTTTTATGCTTAATGTTAACATGTATTGGTATTTTGAGTATGCAGTGGTTTTAGTCAATATATTTTCATTATTAAATCTTGTTTTGACTATCACTGATGTGTTGATGACAAGATTTTTCAATTTTCACTTTATGCAAAAGATGTTGTCCATGATTGAATTTAAAAGTTGAATCTATTTGAATGCATGACATGTTGCAAGAATGCTGGTGTTGTTTTTGATTGTCCATGATTTGAAAGGTTGCTATTTGCCCCCTTTTCAGTGAAACCTTATGTGATCTTGAAGCATGTGAAACAATTTAGTTACTTTTGATGCATGATTTACATCTCACTTAGATGCAAATGTAACTTTGAAAATGATAAGAGTGCATGTTTTGAGAATGTTTATGGATATACATGTAGAGTTTTGATTATCCTTGAAATTGTTTTTGAACTCTCTTGAGGCGAAATCTTAGGTTGTGCATGATTGAGGAAATGATTAGGGCATTGTTTGGACCGATTGAGCCTTAAAAAGCTTACCCTGATATGATAATATCCTTAGGTCCCTTTTTGAAGCCTTAAACTGTTTGGCCTTATTTGTTTTTCATAACCATTGTGTTCGTTAACCTGTTAGCCGTTCTAATGCATGTGAAAGCATGTCATTTTCTTTCTACCCTTATTGTTTGTTGAGTATATGATGTGTTATTTCTTGAAATGGGTCTGATGATTAGGGGTATGAATATTCACTTCAAAATGAGCCTGAAGGAACTAGATGCAAAACAAAGAAAAGAAAAAGCATTGCTTTGCAAAAAAAAAAAAAAGACAAGAAATGAAAGAGAAAATAAAAAGGAAAATGAAAATGAAAAGAAAAGCAAAAGCTTAAGAAAAGTAAAGTTCAAAAAGCATCGAAAATGGTTCTGGCAAGTTTTATGATCTCACAATTGAATACCCTGCTGATATCATTTTTTGGCTCATGTCTTGGAATATCATGTTTATGTGTCTCAATATTTGTATTATATCTTTCTCGTTCATTTCTTTCGCCCATACCATTGGCCTAACATTATAAGCTGATAAGTCCCTTTTGATCCTCAATCTTGTGTGATTTACATTAGTGGAGAGAGAGTTGATTTACAATTTTGTGGATTCTGTGAATCATATGCATGTATGTTTATAAACTTATCTGGATATGTATGACTTGATTAGGAGAAGTTTATCTTGCTTATTTGTGATAAATGTAAATTGCATGGAGAGTTTTCTGGCTTGTTAACATGTTAAGGATTGTATATGTGTGGAATTGTTTACGGGACATTTGCACTTTTTGAGGATTAATGCAACCATTACATACTAGTATTTGTTTTTAAATGAAAAGAAAATTGAAATATCTTTGCTGAATGAAAGTTGTTTTTAAATGTTTAAGTGATTTACTTAGTTCTATTTTGTTTTGCTCGAGGACTAGCAAAATGTAGGTTTGGGGGTGTGATAGCTACATAGAATGCAGTTATTTGTGCCCTATCCTTGTGTTGGAATGAATGCTAAGCCCTATCCTTGTGCTAGAATGAATGCTAAGTCCTTGTTTAAAATGCATATTTGGAAGGTTTTGTGCTTATATTTGTCATATTCTGATTCTAAGCCTTTCTGATGTGTTATTATGCAAAATTGAGCTTTAATTGTTATGGATTGAGTAGATTTATATATGTTATTGATTTGGTATTTTCTCTATGATAGGAAGAGCTCCAAACAAGGTTAAATATGGAGCAATTGAGCTTAAAGAGGAAGAGGAAGCCAAATTGGCATTCCAGCAAGTAACGCTGCGGCGCAAGGCAGAGCACGCCGCGGCGCTGAGAGGATTTTCAGCCAGGCCATACTTGGACCCGAGGCAAGAGCGCCGCGACCTAGTGAAGTGGGCACCGTGGCATAAGTAAACTGACCCATTGGGCACCGCGGCGCGCATATGTGGGGGCCGCGGCATGGAGGCGGCTGCTGAGCTTATAAATAAGATTTTATGCATTTTTCTCTCATTCTCTCTCAGTTTTTCTCTATTCTGGCCATTTGGCCATTTCTAGTTTTTAGGTTTTGATAGTTTTTCTTAGTTTAGGTTAGTTTTAGGTTAGATAGCTTGGCTAGATCTTCATTGATGGTGGATGGGAGTCAAGGAACAAAGCATTGAAGGAGGATTCAAGCTTCAGAGACAAATCAATGAGCTTCTTTCTCTCTTTTCCCTTTCTCTCTTCTTTTCCTTATCTTTTGTATAGCTAAGCTTTGTTTAGGAATACTTTGAATCCTTTTATTTATATTAATGATGTGTTTTTCTCTGAGTTTGTGTGGATGTTTGATTATGGTTCAATCATTATCTATGTTTAATGCTTGTTCTTGGTTGGCCTCGATTACATGATCCTAATATTGGCAAATGAACTAAACATAGGGATTTGTTGATATGGATATGGTATGATTGATACATGTTTGGCTATTAGTTGATTCGTTAATAGGATAGAAATATATCTATTGGCCATGTATAGTGTGTGATTGAGAATAGATCGTTCATGAGTGGAAGTTGCACTAGCTTTCAAGGAAACTTGGTGAGTTAGGCAAGTAGAAACCAGGGTTGATTGACCTAGACATAGGCTATTGACTAATGAAGATTCTTAAGCTAACCTAATCAATGCATTTATGTTTATGAGGGGGATTGCATGTTGTTGATAGATATAGGGGGTGAAGGAGGATTTCCTGAAACCTAACCGCTTTTAGGTTTATTGGTTTTATAGGTTAGATAGTTTTTATATTGTTTTCCTATTTTTATGTCCTTGTCTAGAATTGATTAAGCTATTGGTTGGTATTTAGCTTTATATCGTAATATCCTCGTGGGAACGAACATTTACTCTGTATCTGTATTACTTGAGCGATCCCTGCACTTGCAGTAGCAATCACTTATCATAGGCAAATCAAACAACTTCACACAATCACAAGAAACAAAGGAGTGAGATGCTCCCGAATCATATAAAACAGTAAAAAAGTGATCATGAATTATACATTTACCTTGAATCATACTCGAAGATCGGGTCACCTCCTTACCACTAAAAGTATAAATCCATCCTACTGCTTGTGGTCTAGGGGTGAAAACAATCTTCTACTTTTGTGGGCAATCTCTAGACATATGTCCTGACCGTCCACATGCATAACAAACTGACTACCCTGCCAAGGAAGGGTTGTCTCCGTGCTGTCTCCACACTTAGGACATTGAAGTCCCCCTACTCCTTCTTGAACTTGTTTACCCTTGGATTGTTGGTAACCAGGTATAGGAGTCTCATTCTTTTCATCAAATCTCTTTCTCTTTTGGATGTTCTATGGTCTCTACTCTAGTTAGGGTTGCAAACCATCGTATTCTACTATCTAACACTTATTCACCAATGATGAAAAGTCTCAAATCTCAAAGGGTCTAATAGCCCTTTGGATGTCTTCTCCCAGCCCTTCCTCAAACTTAGCACATTTCCACTTCTCATCTGTGTGGAATCTAATGTAGGACGAGAACTTCAACAATTCATTGAATTTGGCCACGTACTGACCAATAGACATGTTTCCCTGTTCTAGCTTTAGGAACTCCATCTCTTTTGCATTGCACAAATTCTGAGGGAAGAACTTCTCTAAGAAAGATCTTGATGAGCGATGTCATACTCGCCTCAAAATAGACTAGGATTTAAATGGAATATAGCATAGTGCATAACCTAGATCATCTCCCAAGGATCAATTCGGAATTCTCAAGAATATTAGAAGTTATCAATAGATTGGGGGCTTTGTTCATCAAGTAACAGAGTACAAAGAGAGTAGAATTCTATATGCATTTACCTCTGTTAATTCAAATTCAACTAGATAATCACCTAGAATTTGATCAACTAAAACAGAATCACAATCGCAATTCTTGATTAAGATTGAATTAAACACAATTTCGAATGAACATAGATTACCAATCGATGATCTATTCTCCATTAGATTCAGATTAATCAATCCAAATCTATCTTCAATTTCAAAAACATAATCATAAATCAATTGAAGAAGGAGAAGAGGGAAGAACACAATCAGAAATCACAATTAAACAAAAGAACTCAAAACTCTAACCACAATCATTGAATTCCTTGGATTAATTGGATCTGTAGTCTTCCATGGTCATCACCATTAGAAAGATACAGAACCTTCAGAGAAGAGAGAAAACAAAAATAGAGAAAACGAAAAGAGAGAAAAGGTTTCTTGACTCAATCTGTAAAATTGAAAAAAATTCAAAAGGTACTTTTTGTATTCTACTTTAACCTATTTGTAACTAAAAATTCTTCTGCAATTCCTAATCTAACCCTAGCCCAAACTGTAGCCCTCTGAATAAGCTTTTCAAAGACATATAATTTGCCTTATTTGGGCTTAAATTGAGAGAGTTAAGCCCAAATCAGTGAGAGAAGGTCCAAGCTTTATGACAGTAACAACATCCTAACTTTGAGGCTCAATTTTGCCCTAAATCCAGCTGAAATAGAAAAACTACATTAGATACAAAATTGTGTATCTTCGTCTCAGCTTTCAGGAGACACTAAGATCATCCAAATGTGACATTTGTAGCCCAAGATATGGCCTGTAAAAGACAGAAAGGTCAATATAGCTAAATTCCAAAAATTAATGAAGCTTTTACAACTAAGCTCAATGAGGCCCAATCATCTAAAACTCACCCACAAACATAATATTGGATACAATTATTATCAATTAGGCCAAATATAAAGCAATAATGAATGCCTCAATATTGATTGATCAAATTCCCCCACACTTGAACTTTTGCACTCTCGGGCAAAATTCAAAATTGAATCAAATGGGGTTTCATCACAAGAACACAAGATCAACATACTTTCCAATGAATTGCAAGAATACAAGGTAATGATCAAGATTCAAGCATCCAAAGTATCAAGGAGTCAAGACAATCATGAATATATCTCTCAACATCTCAAACAAGCAAGAAGACAAATCGAATCAAATGATGAACCAAAAGTGATAAGATCCTCACTAGGCATACTCTAACTCTCAAGTGTTTAGGATTGTATTTACACTCAAATCACCCATGAAAGCAAGTACTACCATAAGCTTGACTAGTCTCTAATTTTCACCACTTGAAACACATGCAAATAAAGATCAAAAGGACTTTATTCAAGGTTGTAATGGGGCCAAGGTAAGGGAAGGAAACAATATGGATATGGCAAGTTCAGCACCCAAGAGAATGAAAGAGCAATGGGGAGGAACTCAAATGACAAGTAATGCACATTCTCTTACAAATTCCTTTCCTTTTGCTTTCATAACACAAATTCCTTTCCTTTTGCTTTCACAACTTTTTCTCTTGTTTCTCTTCATTTTTCCATTTCATTTTTCATTCATTTTTTTTAGTTCTTTTTTTTTCTTTTTTTTTCTTTTTTTTGTATTTCTATTTTTTTTCACCTTGCATGCATATTACACATCACTTTGCATAACCCCCACACTTGAACTATTAATTGCCCACAAGCAAAATAGCTCCTCAAATGAAATGAACCAATGCTCCCCCATTCCCTAAGGTAAGGTAAAATCATAGTTTTTCACAAAGGCATAAAATGAACAGAGCTAAGACAAAGAATAGGCAAATAGGCTCAAGGGGGTAATCAAAGGAAAATGATGCAAGGTTGGCTATTCGGCCAAAGTAGCTAATCAAGAAAGAAGGCCTCAATCATCTCAATACATGCATGTGAACAAGAAGCTTCAAAAAGAATCAAGTCAAGTTCAAGGCACCAACAATCCTGAGTGAAATCACACAGGAAAGGGAGGAAATGGCATAATGTAATTCATCCATGAATAAGGTCCAAAATCTCACCAAGGACAAACCTATCACAATTGATGCAACACTTTAATTCTCAATGCCAGCTTGCTAAACTAAAAATACAAGAAAAATATTTATATCATGTCATGAAACCTCTAACTAAGAATGATAAAATTACACACAACCTGTACAAACCAAGAAATTCAATGAAAAGCATGCCAAATTGATCAAAACAGAAATAAAAATGAAAACAAGTAAAATAACACAGAAAATAGAAAAAGAAAACAAAAATAGCAGAAAATGCAGAAAATAATAAAATAGAAAATTAGAAATAGAAAACAAATTTAGAAAACGTAAGCGTGAGAAAAAAAAAGAAAATAGAGAAGATAGAAACTTGACAAATAGAAATGACAAGTAGAATGTTTATGATAGCAGAATTTGTATGACAAGAGAAAGAAAATAGCAACAAAACAGCAAAAATAGAAAAAAAAATAGAAAAATAGAAAAAATTATGCAGAAACATAAATAAAAACAGAAGCTTGACAAAATAGTAAAACGAGAAAAAAAAATAGAAAAAAAAACAAGAAAACAGAAATAGCAAAATTCCCTCCCCCACACTTAAATCACACATTGTCCTCAATGGAAACACAAATCAAAAGACAAGTAGACAAGTGAAATAAAAGAGCAAGGGAAGAGAACACCCTCATCACGGTGGAAAGATTTGCACTTGGGGAAAGGTGGGCTTTGCCAAGGAGAGCTCCTCTACAAGTGCGGGGCTTGTAGGGCTCTCGAAAAAGGGCTTAAGACGGTGGCCATTAACCTTGAAGCTCTTGTTGGTGGCTTCATTTGAAATCTCTATTGCACCATAAGGAAAGATACTAGTGACAACAAAAGGACCATCCCACCTAGAATGGAGCTTACCGGGCATGAGTTTAAGGCAAGAGTTGAACAAAAGCACTTTTTGGCCAATGGAGAACTCTTTTCTAGAAATCATCTTATCATGGAAATGCTTAGTCCTTTCCTTATAGATCCTGGAATTCTCATAAGCCTTCAAGCGAAGTTCCTTAAGTTGTTGCAATTGAAGCTTCCTCTCTGAACTTGCTTGGTCAAATGCTAAGTTACAACTCTTCACAGCCTAGTATGCACGATGCTCTATCTCCACCGGAAGGTGACATGCCTTACCAAAGACAACCCTAAAGGGAGACATCCCTATAGGCGTCTTGTAAGCAGTACGATGAGCCCAAAGAGCTTCTTCTAACCGGCGGCTCCAATCCTTCCTATTCGGCTGCACCATCTTCTCCAAAATCTGCTTTATCTCTCAGTTAGAAACCTCGACCTGCCCGTTAGTTTGGGGATGATATGCTGTAGACACTCTATGCACTACCCCATACTTCTGAAACAATGCCTCCATAGTCCGATTACAAAAATGAGTCCCCTGGTCACTAATGATAGCGTGAGGCACTCTAAACCTACAAAATATGTTAGACCTGACAAAATCCACAACAACTCAAGCATCATTAGTCCTGGTGGCCTTGGCTTCCACCCATTTAGAAACATAATCAACCGCAAGCACAATATAAGCAAAACCAAAAGAAACAGGGAAATGGCCCATAAAATCGATACCCCAAACATCAAAGACCTCGCAAAAAAGAATGGGCTGCTGGGGCATCTCCTGCATGCGAGTGATGGCCACTCCTGCTCTCTAGAACTGCTCACAAGTAGTGAAAGCCTGATGCGCATCTCTGAAGATGGTAGGCCAGTAGAATCCAGAATCCAGCACCTTCCTAGCTATCCGCTGTGGTCCAAAGTGTCCTCTGATTGGAGAGGCATGATAGAAGCGAAGAACTGACTGGATCTCATGGTCAGGTATGCATCTGCGAATCACTTGGTCATTACAAAATTTCCACAAATATGGATCATCCCACACATAGTATTTAGCATCACTCTTAAGCTTAGCTCTCTGTGATCTAGATGCATGAGGGGGGAAAAATAGATGCAACCAAGTAATTAACTAAATTAGCAAACCAAGGGGAAAGTGGGGTAGCATGTAGCTGCATGAGCTGCTCATCGGGAAAATCATCTCTGATAGGAGAAGGGTCAACAACTCCTTCAATCCTGCTCAAATGATCCGCCACCAAATTCTCTGCGCCACTCCTATCTCTAATCTCTAAATCAAACTCCTAGAGAAGCAGCATCCATCTTATTAACCTAGGCTTCGAATCTGCCTTCTTCAATAAGAACTTTAAGGCTGCATGATCAGTAAAAATAACCACTTTAGAGCCAAGCAAATATGATCTAAACTTATCAAGTGCAAATATAATAGCAAGCAACTCTTTCTCAGTGGTAGTATAGTTAGCCTGGGCAGCATCTAAAGTCCTAGAAGCGTAGGAGATGACATGAGGCAGCCTGCCAACCCTTTGGGCAAGGACAGCTCCCACTGCATAGTTAGATGCACCACACATGAGTTCAAAAGGGAGTGTCCACTCGGGTGGTTGAATGATGGGAGTGGTGGTCAAAGCTGTTTTAAGGCAATCATAAGCCTCTTTACACCTATCATCAAAATCAAAGACAATATCTTTTTACAACAAGTGGGATAGTGGAAGGGCCTTTTTGCTGAAATCTTGAATGAACCTCCTGTAGAAACTTGTATGGCCAAGAAAAGAACGAACCTCTCGCACGCAAGAGGGGTAAGGTAACTGAGAAATAACATCAATTTTAGCAGGATCTACCTCTATACCTTTTTGAGAGACCACATGGCCTAAGACTATGCCCTGTTCTACCATAAAATGACACTTCTCATAATTAAGAACAAGGTACTCAATGCATTGATGCAAAACTCTATCCAGACTATCCAAACAGGCATCAAAGGAGGAACCATAAACAGTAAAATCATCCATAAACACCTCAATGCAATCCTCTAAAAAGTCTGAAAAGATACTTATCATACATCGCTGGAAAGTTCCAGGGGCATTGCATAGGCCGAAAGGCATCCTCCTATAGGCAAAAGTGCCAAAGGGGCAGGTGAATGTGGCCGTCTCTTGGTCCTTTGGTGCTATGTGGATCTAGAAATAACCTGAAAAGCCATTAAGAAAACAGTAGTAAGATTTTTCAGCCAAGCGCTCAAGCATCTGATCAATAAAGGGCAAAGGAAAATAATCCTTTCTAGTCGCTTGGTTGAGCTGCCTATAATCAATACAAACTCTCTAGCTACTCTGCACTCTAGTAGGAATCAGCTCATCGCGATCATTTTTCACTACTGTGATTCCTGACTTCTTTGGAACCACTTGAACTGGACTCACCCAAGCACTATCTGATATAGGATAGATGATGCCAGCTTGCAGAATCTTAGTCACCTTCTTCTTGACCACATCCAGGATCAAAGGGTTGAGACGCCTCTGTGGTTGTCTCACCGGCTTAGCTACATCTTCAAGCAGTATCCTGTGCATGCACATGGAAGGACTAATGCCAGGAATGTCAGCCAAGGTCCATCCGATAGCTCTCTTATGCTTTTTCAGGATTTGCAACAACCTCTCCTCCTGCTCAGTATGGAGGTTAGTAGAAATGAACACTAGCAGCTTCTTATCATCCTCTAAGTATGTATACTTAAGGTGCTGTGGAAGTTGCTTAAGCTCTAGTGTAGGTGGCTGAACTACAGATGGAAGTATCCTAGTGGTAGGAACTGTGTCTACAACCTGTAATCCAACAAGATCAGATTCATATGTACTTGTTGTAATCAAATTACTACATTCTGAATCCATTAAATTCGCAGCTGCACCACCATTTAACTGTTCAGAACCCATACAATCTGTATCAAAATCACCATGTAAACAGGATGCAATCTCAGTACAAACACTGCACATTTCTGAACCAGTACAAGTAGCACATGTGTAGGTGTCAACAAAATCAGAAAAGAATGGAAAATCAGCAACAAAGAGCTCAGACAGGTTATCATCAACTACATCATCCAGTAAATCTATATGGAAAACAGAATGTTCTTCCACGGGATGCTTCATGGCATCCAAGATGTTAAATCTAACCACACTATCTCCAAACTCCATGGAAAGAGTGCCTGCATGGACATCAATCTTGGTTCTGGCAGTTTTGAGGAAAGTTCTGCCAAGAATGATGGGAGTCTTGCCAGATTCAGATTCTCCATCCATATCCAAAATATAGAAGTCTGTAGGAAAGATCAAATCATTAACTCTAACAAGGACATCTTCAATGAGTCCAACAAGGTATGCATTACTCCTGTTTGCCAACTGAATGATAACTCTTGTATTCTGTAAGGGTCCAAGGGTAAGAGAGTTAAACACAGATATAGGCATCACATTAATTGAAGCACCTAAATCCAACATGGCATTTTCGAATTTACTATTGCCTATGGTGCATGGAATAGTAAAAATTCCTGGATCCTTGCATTTTTGGGGCATTGTAGGCTGAATAAGTGCAGACACATTTCTCCCCATACTGATCTTCTCATTTCCCTTTAGTCTCCTTCTGTGAGTGCACAAGTCCTTAAGAAACTTGGCATATCTTAGAATTTGTTTGATTGCTTCAATGAGAGGAATGTTCACCTCAACCTTCCTAAATGTCTCTAAGATCTCCTTATCTGTGTCAGTCTCAAAAGTCTTCTTAAGCTGCACGACCCTCTGAGGGAATGGTAGTGGGATGAATTGTTCCTGCTCATTAGTAGCTACACTAGGAGTGGGGATAGAATCTATTTTCTTTATTTTACTGCTACATGGAATTTCTGGTATGGCTTGCTGCTCTTTACTCTCCTTATCTAATCCATGTTGCAACCTACAATCTGGTGCATCAACAGTCTTACCAGATCTGAGAATGATGGCACTCACATTTCTTGGATCCACCACAGTTTGTGCAGGCAACTTGTCAAAATCTTGTGACTGTAATTAGTTCATCGAACTAGCAAGTTGTCCAATCTGGTTCTCCAAATTCTGAATGGTAGCTTCTGTCCTCTGCTGGAACTGCAAGTTGTTCACTGCCATTTGCTTCATCAATTCCTCCAAGGTTAGCTCAGATTTAGGAGGTGCTGCACTAGGTTGCTGCATATTCTGCTGGAGCATGAAAGGTGGCTGATATGGCCTACTGGATCCCGGTAATTTGGAAAGGGATCCGCGCTCGCCTAAATTGAGTAGGGGCAGATAATGAAGAGTTATTCCCCCACCTCAGATTGGGATGATTCCTCCAACCTGAGTTATATCTGCTGAAGGATAGATCATAACTCGGCTGCTGCTGCTGAGGCCTGCTGTTCTAGATGTTTGCTGCATAGGCCTGTGGGGTACCATCAGTTCACACTCTTGTAGTGTAGGACAAGCATCTGTGGGATGATTAGCAGAAGTGCAGATGCCATAAACTCTGGCAGGAACTACTGCAGCAGGCTGCTGGTGCTGATTCACAGCCAGTTGTCGCACCAAGGATGCAAGATCATCAATTTTATTTTCCAAATTCCTGTGATCCGCAGAATAGGCAGCTTCAATTTCGTGAACACCTCTAGTCAACACCACTGAGTTACTTCTAGAGCCAAATTGTTGGGAATTAGTGGCCATATTCTCAATCAGATTCCTTGTAGCCATAAGAGTCTTGTCTACCAATGCCCCCCACTAGCAACATCAACCATACTCCTATCCATAGGAAGCAGACCTTCATAAAAATACTGGATGAGTAACTGGTCACTGATCTGATGGTGAGGACAACTTGCACACATCTTCTTAAACCTCTCCCAGTATTCATTTAACGTCTCTCTGTCAAATTGCCTAATGCCACAAATTTCTTTTCTGATTGAGGCAGCTCTTGATGCAGGAAAGAATTTCTCCAAAAATAGCCTCTTAAGATCATTCCAACAAGTGACAGAACTTGGATGCAAATAGTACAGCCAGTCCTTAGCAGTATCCTGTAAGGAGAAAGGAAATGCTCGAAGTTTAATGTGATCTTCTGGAATGCCTCGAGGCTTCATGGTCGAACACACAATGTGGAACTCCTTAAGATGCTTATGAGGGTCCTCACCTGCATGACCACTGAATTTAGGCAGCAAATGAATTAATCTAGATTTAAGTTCAAAAGGAGCATCAACATTAGGATACTGAATGCATAAAGACTGATATGTAACATCAGGTGCAGCAAGCTCTTTCAAGGTTCTTTCATCCATAATATCAATGTTCTCAGTAGAATTAGAATGGAAAGATTGATTAATGACAGAATGCACAGAATCAGAAAATTCAGATACAGAATCACTATTATGTGTAGAATCACTAGAAACAGCAAGATGTAAACTACTTCCTATATGCTCATCAAGTATAGAATCAATCCTATGAGTCCTACGCAAGGAACGAAAAGTCCTATCTATCTCAGGATCAAAAGGATGCAGTATACTAGGGTTAGACCTAGTCATATAACATGGAAAACTCAAAAACACAAAATTAAGCAAAATTGACTATCAAATATAAAAAATGCACTAAAATAAATCTAATTGACCTATCAAATGATTTTTAAAAAATATGGGACCACCACACACTAAAAACTACACAAAAATGGAACTTAAAATGCAATAAAAAATCTTTAAAAATTGAAAAAGTGGTCTAAACGATGGAATTTGGCTTTAAAACAAGTGACCTACACTAAGCCTTGCTTAAAATGCCCTTTTCCTTCAAGGGAACAAGTCTCAGCTCAATCTAAAATTAGGCCCTTTTTCTAGAAATTACAAAACTGCCCAAAAACCTTACCAAATGATAAAAATTGACTAAAATCTGAGTACTAGATCCCTAGGGATCACTTTGCTCCAAATGATGTTTTACCCTTGAAGACCAAATTTCAGCTCAATCAGAGTTGGCCAGATTGCACTTTGTTCTCCCCTGCACTAGAAACTAGGGAAAGAGTGCTAGCAGTGTATGAAACAATGGTAGGAAGCTAGGAGCACGCCCAAAATAAATGCATAACACTCACAATGAGGTCTTGTAATGCAATTGGCAATAAGATCAACAAAAGGATGGTCAACAGCAGCAAAAGTCAATGGAACAGTAATTATGCAGCAGAATTGCAAGTATGTGAGTAATTATGTTAATTGCAGCAGAATGAGCAGTGTGGTATGCTAAATAATGCAATACGAGTATGAGGCAATCATGCAATGCACAATAACAGAATGCAATGTAACTGAGTCCAATGGAATAATAACTGCATCAGGTATGCAGTACAGCAAATTATGCAGCAGATTATGCAGCAGAGCAAAAGGAATGAGTTACTTGTGCAACAGAAATACTAATTGTGTTGTGTGGAGCAATACTCAATAATAGGAATCATGGAATGTAGCAAAATCCAATGTAACAGTTGTTGGTCCGTAAATTCGCAAGCGCACGGGTCGACAAGTAATATAAAGGAGAGTTAGAGTATCGTGTCCCAAGGGATTGAATAATTAGAAGAATGTTAAACTCAACCAAAATTCATAAATTTTTATCCAAGCAAACGAAGGAGAATGGGTTGCAAATAAAATAACAATTTAAGAGAAACAAAATAAGAAAACACCAAACACCAATTCCATAAGAGAAGATGAGAATGATTAAAGCCTAGGGGTCCCTATTCACTTGCTACTTCAATGAATAATTGCAATTAACAAGCTCCAATCAATGAAATGACATTTGTTAGCTAATAACCATCAATAGATAAGAGCTTATGTCTAGGATAATTACCCATGCAAAACTTAGCTAATCCACTATGTGTCCATGTGAGTTAGCATAAGAATCACTCATTGAGACCAATTATCAAACACTTGCCATGCATGACCAAGAGGTATATGTCCATCCCCTTAGTTAATCAACACACTCATACCAATAGAATGTAATTGAACATACATCAACCATACCATATCCATATTCACAACACCCTATTTCTAGTTCAATTGGAATATTAAAAACAAGCAATTGATGGCCAATCAATAACAAACACTAAGCATAGATATGGATGAACAAAACCAATTTCATTGAAAGGATACCCAACTAATTACACATTAATCAAATCCATAGCAAGATCCTAGAGAGTCCCTAGATTAGAGTTTAGTTACACATCATGAAAGAGAAGAAAACAAATGAGATTAAATGATCCATCAAGTTACAAATCAAGAGGTAATGGGAAAGAATAGACAAAAATGGAGAGATTCCAAGCTTGATCCTCTTCCTTGATCTTGATTCTCCCTTGAGTCACCTTCAATCCAAATGGGTTCCTCCTCTTCTCACTTGCTCTCTGGAATTCGTGGTTTGTTGAAAAACAGAAGATGCCTCCCAATCCCCCAATCAGATATTAAAAGCTAATTTTCGTGGATCAGGATGTTTTCCACGCCTAGGCTTGGCTTTTCCACGCCTAGGCATGGTTATGAAGCATGTGGTCTCAGGTGCAAGCCACGCCTAGGCTTGATTTTCCCATGCCTAGGCGTGGGTGTCTCTGTCTGAGCACCCTGAAAACCTGAGAGTTACACGCCTAGGTGTGACTTTTCCACGCCTAAGTGTGGAGGTCTCTGCTTGGAAATTCCTGAAATGCTGCGAGGATCACGCCTAGGCGTGATTTTGCCACACCTAGGCGTGAGTTGGCTGCCCTTGCTTCTCTTTTGCATCCTTCTCCATTTTGAACTCTTCTTTGCTTCCTTATCCTTTCCAAGGTCTTTCCCTCTTGAATTTCTGCAACAAAAACAATGCTTTAATTCATCAAGCCATAATCCATCTCAATTTCTTAAATACAAGCATCAAAAATTGAAATCTTAAACAATTGAGATACAAAGCTTAAATCATCAAGATCATGTATGAATTGGACCATTGGGTCTTGAAAATTTAAGGAAAGCATGCTCATATACATTCAAATTCATGTGAAATAACTTTATTTCCTGAAGTTATCACACCCCCAAACCTAAAGTTTTGCTAGTCCTCGAGCAAACTAAACCAGGCAGGAAAGGAATCACAGTCCAATCCAAAGGTCAAGAAATATGAGGCAAATTAAACTACGGCAAATCCAGCTTCCAATTATCATTCATACCCTCAGAAATCACATTTCAATCCTCACAACAAGGTCCACACATGCAAGAAATTCTCAACTACCATGCTCACCCTTTTATGCCATTTTTGTGCATGAAAGATTTGCTAAGCTCATAAGTTTAAGACCCTTTCCTAATCATGAAGAGCATGATGGATGAATTATAAAATGCACATGCATTCTCAAAAGAATGTCCTTTATCCCTTTCTCCACTAATGTAGGCAAGACAAAATCAAAGATCATGAGGGTCTTTTAAGCTTGTAATGTAAGGCTAAGGGTAGTGGCTAAGGAAGAAGGGAAAAGATTTTAATTCAAATATCAAACACATAATCAACCACTTCCATTGAATCAAGTCAAACATGTAGATGCATAAACACAAACCAACTTGAAGAATCAATCTTCTTTATTCCATTTTCTCATCACATAATCAAAAGGGCTTTAATTTACACAATAGCCCACTTATTTTCTTTCTTTCTTTGTTCTTTTTCTTTTTCTCTTTTTTTTTTTTGATGAACAAAATCAATTTTTGAATGAAAGCTGGTGATCACAAACATTTTTTTTTTGGATTCTTAGCATCATACACAACACTATGGCTTAAAACAACAGAACTGCTTAATCATGTGCTCAACAAGGGACCTGTAATGAGGGGAAGAGATTTTTCTTTCACAAGCATGGTTTAAGAGGGTGGAGAGATTAGGGTTAAAGAAATGAAAATTAGGCCACACACACGCACACTAGGCCTCAAAATGGGTACTAGGGATATCATTCAATCAAGGTTGGCTTGAAAAGCTCAATCGGTCCAAATAAGTGCCCTAATCATTTCATTGAAAACGCATTGCCTAGGATTTCGCCTCAAAAGGGAATCAAACAAGCTTCTAAGATGCAAAATTGGCTATACACATGCCAATCATAAATTTCTCTAATCATGCATTTCATTCATATTCCAAAATCCACCACATGCAATAGGGAATTTCTCTCATATGCAATTATGGCAATAAGTGTAAGCACAAAATTTTGAATTTTTACAATTGAGTTCCCAAGCAGTGAGGTGTATATTTGATCCATACATTCATCAAATATTCTAATCAGAAATCAGGCATGCACCAATTCAACTTGCCTCAACACACACTCATCAATTCAATTCCTAATTCACGCAACCCTCAAGGCTTAATCTTGCTTACTCAGATTTGAAATTTCAGCAAAAGCAAAAGCAAAGAGAAGGGAATCAATATATATATGTCCAAAACAATGATTCAACAAGCAATCACAAAAAGATCATAAAGTTCCCCCCCAAACCTAAGTTATGCAGTGTCCCACTGTAACCAAAAGAAATCAAGTCTCCAATAAAGTATGTACAGTGGACATAAAGTAAAGACAGAAAAATAGAACAGAAAGATCATGAAAATATGAGGTTGGTGCCTCAAATCAAATCGTCCTCATCCAACAGGTCATCGCCCTCAGCGCCCAACTCCGTATCGTCGGCAGTGGAGGAGGGAGGAGAAGGTGAAGCCGCAATGGTAGTGGAGCCGCAAAAGGAGGAAATCTTTGGAAAATCATCCATTGGGCGCCCCGACCCAAGGCCATCCAATGAATGCCCCGGTAAAGCAAAGCTAGCATCTCTGTTGCAAGCGATCAAGCATCTCCTCGTCGATCTAGGAGCTGCTCAATGGAGTGTGCCCAGGCAGCATAAAAAACTGGAACAGGCTGTGGAGCAGGTGCAGGAGCAGGCTCGGGATCTGGAATTGGGGGCTGGACCAGGGCTCGCCTGTGCTTCTCCTGAGCAGTCATAATGGTGTACACTACCCTCTCTGTCATGGGGGTTTTTAACTTTACTCGGACTTCAGTGTCCTTCCAAGCCACCTTCGCATGCGCACACAGCTGACATATGAGGAATGGAAAGAATAAGGATTTGAGCTTTGAGGTGATGCACAGTCGGATTTGATCATGAAGTATCTGAGGGGTGTCCACCTGAAGAAGATTATGAATTGCATAAAGCATGTAGGCAAGCTCAGGATAAATTTCTGACCTGTGCTCAGTAGGGAGCAAACAAGAACACACAAAATGGTTCCACGGGCGCAGCTCACGGTGCAAACTCTCTTGCTTGATAAATCGGATTGAATTGTCAGTGTTCCTCTGAACTTGAACCAGAAAAGTAGAGTCACAAATACTATCCATCACAGTACTAAAGGGGGTGCCCCCTTGCTCCTCAGGTAATTGTAACTCTCGGTACGAACAGACTAGTGGAGGGGGGCCAAGGTCCATGACTTGCCGGATGCGCTCAACTGAGTAATCAACTAGCCATCGTTTAACCCTAGCAGTAGTAGTAGACTGTTGCTCAGCATGGGCATTGGCATAGAACTCTTTAATCACTGCAGCTACTGGGTCTTCAGTGGGATGTTCAGCAAAAGTAGCCCAATGAAAAGCAGCTGTGGCATGTGAGATGGCCGGATAACGCACCACATTCAATTCATGGAACCCCCTTTCCGGTATGATATTTATCTTTCTTAAGTGCAACCAGAAGTGGTCAAATACCTTCTGAGAAATGAAAATGGCTGGGTCATAGACGGGAATCGCTTCATTGTCATCAGTGTTACTTGGCTCAGCTTCAACAGTTTTTCTTTGACGCTTTGACATGGTGATTGATTACCTAAAAAGAAGAGGAGCTTATGAGTACCAGTGCACAATATAATGAAGGTACACTGCAATTAATCAATCATAGCAGCCAAACAAATACCAATGGTAGCACATTAAATAGCACAAGCAAAAGGGCCAACTACCCAAACCAAGGTTATCCCCAAATCAAATTAATCAGAAATAGGCAAACAGGTCTAACCAGTTATGTACAAACCAATCAGAAATAAGCAAGTTACAATGCAAACAAGTCTCAGCTCAGCCAGTGCACAACCTAGAATCAAACCAAGTCAATCACCCAAAAATGACTACAGATACTAAGAACAACCACATGGTGACTCAAACTTAAGGAACACCTCACGTATGTCAACAGGCAGAGGATTAACACAAATAGACATTAACATTGTCCTTATTCAGCAGAAATGACCAAGCCACAAGCCCAATGGAAATAAAAAATATTTACAAACCAGAAATAAACAATAACCAGTAATAAATTAAAAACAACTTGACAAGAGAGCAAATGATAAGCAATCAACAAATAAAATATTTACAAACTGCAAAATGTGCAAACAGAACACATGATAACCAAAGAAAATAGAAAGTGTAGGAAAATGGAAAAGTAAACTAAACTTGAGGGAGTAGGAAATGAACAAGGCACCGGAAGCTAGCAAGAAACCCAAAACAAACACACAAAAAGCAGTACGATGTATTGGCCGTGTGGTAGGGAAAGAAGGTGAGAAGGGGGTTAAGATGGGGAGGTGAAGAAGAAAGTGGTTGGGGTTTTATGGTGGTGTTGGGTTCGTGGGTGATAAGGAAGAAAAGGTGGGTGAGGGAGAAATGACGAGGAAGAAGGAGAAGGAATCGGTTGGTTTGGATGGTGGTGTGGAGCTCGTGGAGAAGAAAATGTGGATCGGGGAGGTTAGAGAAGAAGATTGTGGGGAAGAAGGAGGAGAGGAGGGCTAAGGTGGAGAGGTGAGGAGATTGGAGGGTTACGGTGGTGTGGGTGGGGAAGAAATCAGAAAAGAGGAATTAGGGATTAGGGATTTAAGAGGATAAAAACAAGAATAGAACAAAAGAGAGGGCTGCTGCGTTTTGTGCAGCAGCAGACACATCACGCCTAGGCGTGACATTACCACGCCTAGGCGTGGAATTTAATTTAATTTTTTTTTGGAATAACAGGAAACTACGCCTAGGCGTGTAAAAATCACGCCTAGGCGTGACTCCTTCAAGCCAAAATTACTGAAAACGCAGAGAGGACCACGCCTAGGCATGAATAACACACGCTTAGGCGTGGAGCTCTTTGGAAATTTCCTTGTAGCAGTTGAGACAATCACGCTTAGGCGTGTAAAAACCACACCTAGACGTGGGACCTTGGATCAAAATTCTGAACAACAACACCAGAATACCCCACATCCATGCATCAAACACACCCTCCTTATTTTCAAACATCTAAGAACCAGCATAGGAATGACAGGAACAATCAAAGCATCAAATTGAAAAACAAACACTATAAAACAATAAAACAAAATCAAACAAAAATACAAAATAAAAGAAAAATCATGCATAAAATTGTCCTAAGCAAAGATATAGGGTTAGGAAATTGGGTTGCCTCCCAACAAGCGCTTTATTTATAGTCCTGGCTGGACTTTGCAGATTGTCAAGATGGAGGAGCCAAGGTGAGTGAGGTTTTGTGCCTCTCCACCTCACCACCTAAATAGAGCTTGAGCTGCTGGCCATTGACCTTGAATGTTGACTTTGAAACTAGATCCTCTAAGGTTACAGCACCATGGGGAAACACTTCCACCACTAAAAATGGACCTGACCATCTAGATTTGAGCTTGCCAGGAAACAGTTTCAACCTTGAGTTGAATAAGAGGACCTTCTGGCCTGACTCAAAGCTTCTTGGGATAATGTGCTTGTCATGCCACCGCTTCACCTTTTCCTTGTATAATTTAGCATTCTCATATACTTGTAAGCGGAATTCCTCTAATGCATTCAGTTGCAACAATCTCTTCTCCCCACAAGCGTTGGAATCCCAATTCAATTGTTTGATGGCCCAGTAAGTGTGGTGCTCAAGTTCAACAGGAAGATGGCAAGCCTTACCAAAGACCATTTGATATGGAGACATGCTAAGAGGGGTTTTATAGGCAGTGCGATAAGCCCATAAAGCATCATCCAACTTCTTAGACCAATCCTTCCTAGAAGGATTCATAGTTTTTTCAAGAATCCGCTTCAACTCTCTATTAGAAACCTCAGCTTGGCCACTGGATTGTGGATGGTAGGCTGTGGCTACCCTATGTTTCACACCATATTTAGCAAGTAGAGTAGAAAAATGCCTGTTGCAGAAGTGTGATCCTCCATCACTGATAATGGCTCTAGGGGTCCCAAACCTTGTGAAAATGTTCTTTTTGAGGAAAACAAGAACCACCTTAGAATCACTAGTTAGTAAGGCACAAGCTTCCACCCACTTTGACATATAATTCACCGCCACAAGGATGTAGCGATTACCAAAAGATAATACAAAGGGCCCCATAAAGTCAATGCCCCATATATCAAAGAGCTCCACTTCCAGAATGGAATTCAAGGGCATCTCATTCTTTCTGGAGATATTTCCAGTTCTCTGACATCTATCACACTTTGCTATGAATGAGTGGGCATTACGAAACAGAGTTGGCCAATAAAAACCAGATTGCAACACCTTAGTTGCTGTTCGTTCACCCCCATAGTGACCTCCATAAAGTGAAGCATGACAATGCTCAAGTACAACACTAGTCTTTTCCATAGGAATGCACATTCGAAGCACCTGATCTGCACCTTGTTTAAAGAGATATGGTTCATCCCAAACATAGTATCTGACATCATAGAGGAATTTCTTCTTCTGCTGATAAGACAATTCAGTTGGTACCAATCCACTCACAATGTAATTAGCAAAATCAGCATACCATGGATCTGAACTAGCAAACACAGCAAATAGTTGTTCATCCAGGAATGTCTCACAAATCAAAGTTGGGTCGTATTGATATTTCTCATTTTCTAACCTAGAAAGATGGTCAGCCACCTGATTTTTAGCAACCTTTCGATCTCTAATCTCAAGGTCAAACTCTTGCAGTAATAACACCCAACGAATCAATCTTAGCTTAGCATCCTTTTTGCTCACTAGATATTTGATGGCCGAGTGATCCGTGAAGACAATGACTTTAGTACCAACCAAATAAGCCCGGAATTTGTCGAATGCAAAGACAACTGCAAAGAGCTCCTTCTCAGTGGTGGTGTAGTTCAACTGAGCATCAGTGAATGTCCTGCTCGCATAATAGATGGAATGAAAGATTTTGTTTTTCCTTTGGCCCAATACTGCTCCAATAGCATAATCACTAGCGTCACACATGAGCTCAAATGGTAAGGACCAATCAGGAGTGGTAATAATAGGCGCTGAGACAAGTCTCTTCTTCAGCTCCACAAAGGCTTCCATACATGACTCATCAAACTTGAAGGGCACATCTTTTTCCAACAAATTACACAGTGGTTTGGAAAGCTTGGAAAAGTCTTTGATAAACCGTCGATAAAATCTGGCATGCCCTAGGAAACTCCGAACTCCTTTCACTGAAATTGGTGGTGGTAATTTCTCAATCACCTCAATCTTAGCTCTATCCACCTCCATTCCCTTATGTGACACTCTATGGCCAAGTACTATGCCCTCTTGGACCATAAAATGCCATTTCTCCCAATTAAGCACCAAACTTGTCTCCTCACATCTTTGAAGTACAAGGGCCAAGTTATGGAGACACTCATCAAAGGAATCACCAAATACCGAGAAGTCATCCATAAATATCTCCAAACAGTTCTCCACCATGTCAGTGAAGATAGCCATCATACATCTCTGAAAGTAGCTGGGGCATTGCATAACCCAAAGGGCATTCTTCTGAAGGCATAAGTACCATATGGACAGGTGAAGGTTGTCTTCTCTTGATCATCAGGGGAAATGGCAATCTGGTTGTAGCCCGAATACCCATCCAAGAAGCAGTAGAAAGCACGTCCTGCCGACCTATCCAGCATCTGATTAATAAATGGTAATGGAAAATGATCCTTCCGGGTTGCAATGTTAAGCTTCCTATAGTCCATGCAAATGCGCCATCCTATGATAGTCATGGTGGGAATCAAATCATTATTCTCATTGGCGACCACAGTCATCCCACCCTTCTTAGGCACGCACTGAACTGGGCTCACCCATTTGCTGTCAGAGATAGGGTATATGATACCCGCATCCAGTCACTTAATGATATTCTTCTTGACCACCTCCTTCATGATAGGATTAAGGCGCCTTTGATGTTCAATTGTTGGCTTATGATCTGCTTCCAACAATATTTTGTGCATGCATATGGTGGGGCTAATGCCTCTGATATCTACAATAGACCACCCCAAGGCTCTTTTGTATTCTCTGAGCACTCTAAGCAACTTGGATTCTTGCTCCTCTGACAAATATGAAGAGATAATGACTGGCAATGTGGATGAATTCCCTAAGTATGAATACCTCAAATGATCAAGCAATAGCTTGAGCTCTAACTTGGGAGGAGTGATTATAGAAGGCTGGAGAATAGGCTTGTCAGAAAGTATGTTCAATGGTTTAAAGCCTGGTTTCCTGAAAAACTTAGCAGACGAGTCAAGCAGTTTAATACATTCCAAAACATATTCCCTATCTACATGCTCATATATGGATGTCAATGATAAAGCAAGGGAATCATCAGTGAAATTAGCATGGAATGCATTGTTAACTACTTGATCAATCATACCTATGTAAGAACACTCTTCATGATCATTTGGAAATTTCATGGCTTTGTAAATATTAAAAGTTACCTTCTCATCATTGACTTGTATAGTGAGCTCACCTTTTTGAACATCAATCATAGTCTTACCGGTGGCTAGGAAAGGCCTTCCAAGAATCAAAGGTACATTGCGGACTTCCTCTATGTCTAGGATGATGAAGTCCGCTGGAAAAATGAACTTGTCAACCTTGACCAAGACATCTTCTATGACCCCCTTAGGATAAGTGAGAGATCGGTCGGCTAGTTGCAAGGTAACCAAAGTTGGCTTCACCTCCCCAAAACCTAGCCGTTGGAAGATGGATAGAGGCATCAAGTTTATGCTTGCCCCTAGGTCACACAAAGCTTTTCCAAAGAATTGGTTGCCAATGGTGCATGGAATGGTGAAGCTCCCTGGATCCTTCAACTTAGGAGGTAGCTTATTTTGCAAGATGGCACTGCATTCTTCAGTGAGTGCAACAGTTTCATAATCCCCAAACCTTCTCTTCTTAGACAAGATGTCCTTCATAAACTTCACATAACTAAGCATTTCTTCCAAAGCCTCAGCAAACGGTATATTTATGTGAAGTTTCTTGAAAATATCCAAAAACTTTTAGAATTGAGCATCCAGTTTTTGTTTAGCTAGCCAGTTGGGGAAAGGTGGAGGTAGTGTATAAGGCTTGTCCTCCTTCTTGTTGTCTTCAACCTTCCTCTCTGCTAGCTCTTCATTCTTGTCAACCTCATTGTTCACAACCAATTCATCTTTTGTAACTTCAGCTTCTTTTTCAAGTAACTTGGTCTTCAAATTTCCTTCAATTTCTTTCCTACTCCTCAGTGTTATAGCCTTGCAATGCTCCTTGGGAGAACCTCCTGGATTGTTGATGGTGTCACTTGGAAAACTCCCTTAAGGCCTATTACTTAAGGCTTGGGCAAGTTGGCCAACTTGAGTCTCAAGATTTCTCAAGGAGGCCGCTTGACTTTGCATTAAAGCATCATGGGAAGCAAGCCTTGAGTCGGTCTTAGTCATGTACTCTTGCTAGCTAGTCATGAACTGAGCAAACATCTTCTCTAAATTAGAAGTTGAAGTTGATGTTGAAGTTTGGGCTTGAAGGGGGCTCTGCTATTGAAAACCTGGAGGAGCACAGGGAGTTTCCCTAGTCTGATAAGAAGAGGAAGAAGGAACTTGAACTTGTCCACCCCATGAGAGATTAGGATGGTTCTTCTAACTAGGATTATAAGAATTGCCCAAAACATTGTTGTGACTTGGCTGACGGAATTGATTTGCATATTGCACACTTTCCAGGCTAGCTGTGCAATTAGTAGTTGAATAAAGGTCCCCACAATGATCACAAATATCAGCTGAATTATTGGCTCCACTTGCTATAGAATTGACTCCCATGGTGTCCAACTTCTTAGAAAGAGCTGCCACTTGAGCTGTAAGCGATGTAAGAGCATCAACTTCATGAATACCTGCTGCTAATCTCTTGGGAGTAACTCTTTCAGCTTGCCACTGATAATTGTTATTAGCCATTTCCTCCAAAAGGTTGTAGGCTGCATCCACAGTCTTGCTTATGAGAGCCCCTCCAGCTGCTGCATCAATTATGGATCGAAAGGAGGTTGTCAAGCTATTGTAAAAAGTATGAACCAACATCCATTTTGCTATACCATGATGGGGGCATTTCCTTAGTAACTCCTTGAATTGCTCCCATGCCTCATACAAGGTTTCTCCTTCGAATTGTCTGAAGGATAGAATGTCATTCCTGTACTTCATTGCCTTCATGGGAGGAAAGAATCGATCTAGGAACTTCTGAGCTAGCTCTTCCCAAGTAGTGATGGAATGTTCAGGTAATGATTGAAGCCATGCCTTGGCCCTATCTCTCAAGGAAAAAGAGAAAAGCCTCAAGCGAGCCGCATCATCAGTCATCCCTTAATGCTTAAAAGTATCACAGATCTCCAGAAAGTTAGCTAAATGAGCATTAGGATCTTCATGGGGAAGATCTGCAAATTACAAATTATTCTGCACCATCTGGATAATAGCAGGCTTAATCTCAAAAGTCTGTGCCTGTACAGCTGGCCTTCTAATGCTAGATCGAATGTCCCTAGCATTTGGAGTGGCATACTCTCTCAAGAGTCTTTCAGCATTCGCTTTTTTCGCTATCTCTGAGTCACTATCCAATTCAAGTGCCTTTCCTTGTACTAGTCGTTCTCTTAGCAATCTACGAAAAGTCCTCTCGATCTTAGGATCGTAAGGAAATCAAGATACACTTTGAGTCATTCGCATACAAGAGCTAAGTACCTGAAAAACAAAACAAAACAACAAAGAAAACTTGAAATAAGAATTGTGAATAATTATAAGAAATAACACAAAATCTAAACTCAATCCCTGGCAACAACGCCAAAAACTTATCGGTCCGTAAATTCGCAAGCGCACGGGTCGACAAGTAATATAAAGGAGAGTTAGAGTATCGTGTCCCAAGGGATTGAATAATTAGAAAAATGTTAAACTTAACCAAAATTCACAAATTTTTATCCAAGCAAATGAAGGAGAATGGGTTGCAATTAAAATAACAATTTAAGAGAAACAAAATAAGAAAACACCAAACACCAATTCCACAAGAGAAGATGAGAATGATTAAAGCCTAGGGGTCCCTATTCACTTGCTACTTCAATGAATAATTGCAATTAACAATCACCAATTAATGAAATGACATTTGTTAGCTAATAACCATAAATAGATAAGAGCCTATGTCTAGGACAATTACCCATACAAAACTTAGCTAATCCACTATGTGTCCATGTGAGTTAGCATAAGAATCACTCATTGAGACCAATTATCAAACACTTGCCATGCATGACCAAGAGGTATGTGTCCATCCCCTTAGTTAGTCAACACACTCATACCAATAGAATGTAATTGAACATACATCAACTATACCATATCCATATTCACAACACCCTATTTCTAGTTCAATTGGAATATTAAAAACATGCAATTGATGGCCAATCAATAACAAGCACTAAGCAAAGATATGGATGAATACAACCAATTTCATTGAAAGGATACCCAACTAATTACACATTAATCAAATCCATAGCAAGATCCTAGAGAGTCCCTAGATTAGAGTTTAATTACACATCATGAAAGAGAAGAAAACAATGAGATTAAATGATCCATCAAGTTACAAATCAAGAGGTAACAGGAAAGAATAGACAAAAATAGAGAGATTCCAAGCTTGATCCTCTTCCTTGATCCTGATTCTCCCTTGAGTTACCTTCAATCCAAATGGGTTCCTCCTCTTCTCACCTGCTCTCTGGAATTTGTGGTTTGTTGAAAAACAGAAGATGCCTCCCAATTCCCCAATCAGATATTAAAAGCTAATTTTCGTGGATCAGGATGTTTCCCATGCCTAGGCTTGGCTTTTCCACGCCTAGGCGTGGTTATGAAGCACGTGGTCTCAGGTGCAAGCCACACCTAGGCTTGATTTTCCCACGCCTAGGTGTGGGTGTCTCTGTCTGAGCACCCTGAAAACTTGAGAGTTACACGCCTAGGCGTGACTTTTCCAAGCCTAAGCGTGGAGGTCTCTGCCTGGAAATTCCTGAAATGCTGCGAGGATCACGCCTAAGCATGATTTTGCCATGCCTAGGCGTGAGTTGGCTGCCCTTGCTTCTCTTTTGCATCTTTCTCCATTTTGAACTCTTCTTTGCTTCCTTATCCTTTCCAAGGTCTTTCCTTCTTGAATTTCTACAACAAAAACAATGCTTTAATTCATCAAGCCATAATCCATCTCAATTTCTTAAATACAAGCATCAAAAATTGAATTCTTAAACAATTGATATACAAAGCTTAAATCATCAAGATCATGTATGAATTGGACCATTGGATCTTGAAAATTTAAGGAAAGCATGCTCATATACATTCAAATTCATGTGAAATAACTTTATTTCCCGAAGTTATCAACAGTGGCACGAAATTTGCAGCAAGTGAAGCTAAGTTAATGGAACAGTGACTAGTGCAGCAAAGTGCAAGGCAGCAAAATGTGAATTATGCAATGAATGCACACAAATCCAATGCAACAATAATCCAATGTAACAGTGCATCAGAATGCAGAATGCAGAATCTGTAGCAGAAAAAATAGCAAAATGCACTTAAAGACTTCTAGCAAAGTTGATCATGAGTACAGAGAAATTAACAACTATTAGGAACTCCTAATAAACCTAACCTAAGAAACTGAAAATAAATCCCCTGCAACGGCGCCAAATTTTGATAAGCGATGTCGTACTCGCCTCAAAATAGACTAGGATTTAAATGGAATATAGCATAGTGCATAACCTAGATCATCTCCCAAGGATCAATTCAGAATTCTCAAGAATATTAGAAGTTATCAATAGGTTGGGGGTTTTGTTCATCAAGTAACAGAGTACAAATTCAACAGTAATTAAAAGTAAATTCGAAACTGGAAACACCAATCCAAGGTCTTCAATTCAAGTAGCAGAATTAATCATAGTTCAAAAAGAGTAGAATTCTATATGCATTTACCTCTGTTAATTCGAATTCAACTAGATAATCACCTAGAATTTGATCAACTAAAACAGAATCACAATCGCAATTCTTGATTAAGATTGAATTAAACACAATTTCGAATTAACATAGATTACCAATCAATGATCTATTCTCCATTAGATTCAGATTAATCAATCCAAATCTATCTTCAATTTTGAAAACGTAATCATAAATCAATTGAAGAAGGAGAAGAGGGAAGAACACAATCGAAAATCACAATTAAACAAAAGAACTCAAAACTCTAACCACAATCATTAAATTCCTTGGATTGATTGGATCTTTAGCCTTCCATGGCCATCACCATTGAAAAGATACAGAACCTTCAGAGAAGAGAGAAAACAAAAATAGAGAAAATGAAAAAATAGAGAAAACGAAAAGAGAAAAAAGGTTTCTTGATTCAATCTGTAAAACTGAAAAAGATTCAAAAGGTACTTTTTGTATTCTGCTTTAACCTATTTGTAACTAAAAATTCTTCTACAATTGCTAACCTATCTCTAGCCCAAACTGTAGCCCTCTGAATAAGCTTTTCAAAGACATATAATTTGCCTTATTTGGGCTTAAATTGAGAAAGTTCAGCCCAAATCAGTGAGGGAAGGTCCAAGCTTTATGACAGCAACAGCATCCTAACTTTGAGGCTCAATTTTGCCTGAATCTAGCTAAAATAGAAAAATTGTATTAGACAAAAAATTGTGTATCTTTGTCTTAGCTTTCAGGAGACACCAAGATCATCCAAATGTGACATTTGTAACCCAAGATATGGCCTGTAAAAGATAGAAAGGTCAATATAAGCTAAATTCCAAAAATTAATGAAGCTTTTACAACTAAGCTCAATGAGGCCCAATCATCTAAAACTCACCCACAAACATAATATTGGATACAATTATCATCAATTAGGCCAAATATAAAGTAATAATGAATGCCTCAAAATTGATTGATCAGATGCCTTGAAAATTCCCAAGTTGCTTGAGTTCCTGCTGCATCAAGCACCCTCTTTACATCGGTCCACCAATCCTCTGCCTCCCATTCTAACATGTAAGAGGCAAAAAGCACTATCTGTTCATTTAAGCAAGCCATTATTGTGAAGATCTTCTCTATTTCCTTGAGCCAACCCTCAGCTCTGACTGGATTGTACTCACCTCTGTAGGATGATGGAGTAGACTTCCTGAACTCTAAGAGGACTTGGAAGTTCCGATTCCTTCCAACTAGAGCCTCTTGGACTAGTTGCTCAGGCTGAACTGGTGGCGCTACTAGTAGTGGAGGTTGTTTAGTTTCTAACTTCTCCAACATTCTATTGGTAGCAGCTGTCTGATCTTATATTGCTTTGGCCATTACCATGAAGGCCTCGGCCATACTAGGACTATCACCAAAAGAATTTTCATTCCCTCTAGTTCACCTAGGAGAAGTCATAGTGTCCTGTACACATAACACATTAAATATCGAGTTGATTAGTCTCAATACCATGTAATAGTACAATAGTAGCTAATAACATCCAAAACATAATACAAGTTATGCAAATATCTCGCAAAAGAGACAAGAAATACACAACATAATTAAAACTACTAATATGCCTACGCATAGTCAGTCCATACCCCGGCTCAGCAGGATGAACTGCTTTGATACCATAATGTAACACTTTAATACAAATATATCGATATAACTACTTATACAAAGATAATTAGCATTAATCATGTTACTACTACTATTACTATCATTCTAATCCCATACAATTAAAGAATTAAATATGGAGGGCCACGATAAAAGTAGGTCATACATATATGTATCAAAAAGCCTCCAAAGGCAAAATGTTATATATACAACATAACTACAAACTCAAAGTAAATATATACAAGAGTTGTCATACAACAAAAACTAAAAAAAACTATTTAGTCTTGTTGTACTTTCTGCTCATCATTCGACCCTTTTCTAAGGACCTACTTTTACGATGGAAATATAGAAAAGAGGTGAGAACATAAAAATTCCCAGTAATATACATGTATCTCATAGCATTCAACAATAAAAATTGCATATAAACATAATTAATAACAACATTATACAATTGCTCATACAACTGTATAATGTACAGAAATATAATTTATCTCGATATTACAAAATCGCACATACAACTATGTAACATAAACTAAACTTGACAAATTGCTTAACTCGCCTCATTGCCTAACTTAGGACTTAACTCATCCTAAGGCTCATGTAAGCAAGTTTATCTCACTTTACTACACTTACATAAGGTTAATCATATTCCTCATGTTACTTGACAAATAGCTTAGCTCACTGTTATATCCTAGGTAAAGTGTTGTACGGGCACTTACCTCTTACAATTACCTCCTTAGCAAAGAGTTTTACTCACTACTTTGCAAGATTAAGGGATTTAACTTACTCCCTTAATTAGAATAATTGTACCATGGCCCCCACTATAACTGGTATAGGAACTAATTGATAAATAACATTTAATTTCAAGGAATTCTCAACTCTAGAAAAGCTTAGAAAACTTAAACTTATTCTTATATGCTAGGTGGTTATTCCCTTTGTGAAATATCCCTAAAAGTGTCTTACTACACTTAAGAAAGCATATATAAATGATCCAACCTAGTAGGGAACATCAAAATATCAAGAATATCATCTTTGAAGATTTCTGGAGTTCACGCCTCGACGCAGCATTTTCACGCCGCGACGCCAGGCTCTCTACCTCTCACGCCTCGGTGTGATTCTCAGTTATGCCGTTGTGCGCTGCTCTCGGGTGCACTCACTGGAACTCACGCCTCGGCATGGCATCAGTCACGCTACGGCGTGAGTGTGTTTTCTGTAGAATTCTGTAGAGAATAGCTTTGTGCACTATTCCATTGATCTCAAAATAGCTTATAATCATCTAAAATTGGCTCCTAGGTGATTTCTAACTTCACCAACACTTACTAAATATGTTGTAACACTTTTATAACCTATTGGTTCACTTAAACTTGAATCAATTCTCAATTCCTTATACGTACTTATTCATTGCTTAAATTCCCACTTTAGGGACTAATTGACCATATCTAATGTCCAATTCAATTATCATGCTCTCATTAATCTGTGATAGCTAATTCCAATTAAAGAAAATAAGAATCAAGCAAAGAAAACAAATTTTTACTTTTTAAAACTCATTTTCTCCATCTAATGACCTACTTTAATTAATAGAAAAGATGAAGGAAAATGATGAGTTTCAAGTTTAGAATTCTCTACCTCAAGTCCTCTGTGATGGAGATTGATCAGATTTGGCTTTTCTCCTTTTCTTTTTTTCTCTTTTCCTCTTCCTCCTTGAGCTCCTTGACGAGCGCCGAACTTAATCAAAATTATAATCGGGTTATGCCTATGGCTTGTAGCATAAGAAACAACACCGGATCGTCTCTCAAGGATTGTAAATGCAATTTAATCAAATCAAGCTGAGATTAGGGAAAAGAATTTGAGAATTCAAAATATGAAAATAATAGAATTAAAGTGAAAGAAATTCAATTAAAAGAACAATCAATTTAGAAATCTATCCGAAATTAGGTTGATTCTATCATAGATCTTTCAACAAACATTTGAAGTGCAATTGAATGGTTAATTTGGATTCAACCAAAATCTCTGCATCAAATCCAAAATTTCTACTAGACATTCATCTATAATTCAATTAACAATTAACACACAAATTCATAATAGCATAATTCATGATAGCATCTATGTTGATTTGATCTCTGAATTCAATTAACCTAGGCACAAATTAGTAACCTAACCTCTTTAATTCAGTGATTAATTCAGATTAATCAACCTAAATTCATCACAATTCTCAATCTTAAATCAAGATCCTATCAGATCAAACATAAACATAATCACCATTCGTGCATTCAAGATCAAGAAGAAGAGGAAGAAGAAGATGAATCCAATTGCAATTCAAATACAAAAACAGAATAAAGATCTCAAGAATTCAAACCACAATTTCTTCAAGAATCTCTGAATTAATTACATAAGTTTAGCCTTCCCTGGCCATCACCACGAAGGAGCTTGGGGAAGAAAAAGGAAGTAGAGAGAAAAATCTAGATCTAGAGAGAGAAGGTGAGAAAAGTGTGGAATGAAAAAATCCCCTCTATTTTCTGCCTTCACAACTATAAAACTAACTCCTATTTTGGCCTCACCTCATTAGAATCCAATTAGTTACAAAGCTGGGTCCATTATGAGTAATTGAGCCTAAACCCTATGTCATTTGGAGGTCTACAACTCAAGTTATGGACAAAACATTCTTAAAGAGTCTCTGAACTCACATTCTGACTTCCAGGCCCAATTAGCTCTACTAGATATCCGATTCTACCCTAGAGCTCTACATGAAGTTATAAAGCTCCCTCTCATCTTTCCTACAAGGTAAAATACATAATTTTTACACATCTACATCTCAAGATATGGCCGAAATACAGAAATAGTGTCAAACATCAATGATGTTGGAAAAAATCAATTAAGCCTAATTTGAGCCCAAACTTACAAAACATGATCAAGCACAATCAATTAAGTATATGGAGAATGTAAATGACTAAAAATGAGGGTTTATTAATGTATAAAATATGTGATAATCAAAGTCTTTCACACTTAGCTTTTTGCACTCCTAAGCAAATCACATAAGACCAAAACTAAAACAACACAAAAGCTAGAAACTCTAAAAGACTCAATTTCCAATGACATTCAAGAATGCAAAAGTTTACAAGCAAGAAGAGAACCAAAGATTTAAGGAAACAAAGCATTCATGAAGTACAATTTCTTCACATCTCAAACAAACAAGCAAAGTATCTTTAATTTGAAAAGCATGAATCAAGAATGATAGATCCTCACAAGATATACTCTCAATCCCTCAAGTGTTTACAAGGTAAGTATTTCACTCAATTCAACCCATGAAAATTGCATTACCATAAGTTTGCTTATCTTCTACTTCTCCATTACTCAACCACATGCACACACAAATCAAGAGGAATTTATTCAAGGTTGTAATGGGGCCAAGGTAAGGGAAGGAAACAATATAGATATGACAAGTTAAACACCCAAGAGAATAGGAGAGGATTGGTAAGGAACTCAATTGACAAGTATGAATTTTTACCCCTAATTCCATATAATGCACATTCTTTTTACATATTTCCTTCTCTTTCCATCTCTTATTTAAATTTTATTTTCTTTCACTTTCACAACCTTTCTTACATTTATTCTTTTTCTCTTTTTTTTTCTACACTCTATTTTTTTTCTTTTTTTTCTTTTGGATTTTTTTTTAATCACCAAACACTTTGCATATTGCACATCAAATTATACAACCCACACACTTGAACTATTAATTGTCCATAAGCAAAAGGGCTATTCCAATGAAAAATGAACTAATGCTCTCCCATTCCCTAAGATAAGGTAAAAACATGATTTTTCACATAAAGTATATAATGAGCTAAGACAAAGAATAGGCAACTAGGTTCAAGGGGATTAATCAAAGGGAAATGATACAAGATTGACTATTTGGCCAAAGTGACTAATTGAAGAAAGAATGCCTCAATCATATTCATGCATGCAAGTGAAAATGTAGCCTCAAAAAGGACCAAAGCAAGCACTAGAGTGATCAATTAACATGAGTGAAAATTACACAAGAAAGG
Source organism: Ormosia semicastrata (assembly GCA_029884595.1). Lineage (NCBI taxonomy): Eukaryota > Viridiplantae > Streptophyta > Magnoliopsida > Fabales > Fabaceae > Ormosia > Ormosia semicastrata. The sequence continues at coordinate 74,570,412 of JAQQTO010000060.1, forward strand.
GAAAAATAGTATAAATGTTAAATCCATCCATCAAAAGGTGATAACTGCACAGAGTGTAGTTAATTGTGCCCTATATCTATGCTTTATGGCATGATTAGTCCTTGTTTGTAAGCAGTAATGGAAGGTTTTAGCATCATTTATATCTGATTTCATTCTGATGGCTTCCACTGTGATCCTGAGCAAATACTTTCAAAACTATGATCAAATTGAGTACATTTGCATGATTTAATGAATTGATACTTTCTTTGTTATAGGCAGGTCTCAAATGAAGAATGGAAATGAAGAAATTGAAGTAGCTTTGGACCAGGAAGCCTAAGAGAAGGTTAAAAGTGAAGATCAGCACCCAACGCCACGACATGCATTGGTGGCGCTGCGGCGCTCCCCTGCTTCAGTACATAAAACCCGAGGCTAGAGCGCCTCAACGTTGAAAAGTGGGCGCCTCAGGCGCCAGTGACCTAATTGTATGCGCGCCGCGACATGACATGTTGGACGTCGCGGCGTGACACTATTTTATTCAGCCTATATATACGTTTGTACCCATTTTTTAGGGGAATTAATTAGAAATAGATTTCAGCTGCTAGGGTTACGAGTTTTTGGATAGAAAAGAAGTAGAAATAGCCAAGATTGGGAGCCTTCTTCACCTTGGTGGAGGATTGAAGCTTGAAGGATCATCTCCCTAAGCTTTGTTCTTCCTTTTTCTTCTCCTTTCTTATCTCTATCTCCATGACTATGATTAATCTTGTTGTATTTTCGTTTGTCATGGCTGGCTAGGCTGTTATAGAGTTTTTCTTTGGATCTTCCTATGGATATTAAGTAAATTTTATAATCCATTGAGTTATATACATGATTTAGCTTTGGTTCAGTTATATAGTACTTAATGCTTTGATAGTCTGATAAACTTTCAATTAATTTGTTTAAATCTAATGAACCTAGACATAGGAATTTGGGTTTAAGATCATGTGTATGATTGATGCATGTTCTATTCCATTCAATTAGGTTAGATGCGATGATTCGTTAATAGGATAGGAATATACCTATTGACCATGCATAGTAATTAGTTGGGAATAGATCTTAATGAGTGGATTTACTCTAGTTCTCATGGAAACATAGTGAATTAGGTAATGGAAGCGGGGTTAATTGACCTAGACATAGGCTTTTAACTAATTGTGATTCCCAAGCTAACCTAGCCATTTCATTTATATTGCTCATAAGGATTACTTGTTATCAATTAAAATAGGAAGTGAAAAAGGAATCCCTATTCTTGAATTATCAACTCTCACATTAATCTAATAGTTTTAAGTTCTTATAATTAACAAATACATGAATACTCTAATTTATAAGTCCTTGAATAGACGTACTTGAATTATTGGTTTATACTTAGTACTTAATTTAATATTTTTTCCTCGTGGGAACGATATCTGACTCCTAGCTAAACTATAAGTGCGACCCGTGCACTTGCGGTAAGCAAAGAGCGAACAAGTTTATGGCACCATTGCCGGGGAAATCGACAGTTTAAATTTAGATTAGCTAATATAAACAATGAATTTAAGTATCTCTAGTTCAAGTTTCTTTTGTCCATATTGATTTAATTTTTTTCTTAATTTTAATTGTTTCAGGTAATTCTTTGTAAGATGGCAGAAGATAATGCCACACTTCAGTTGGAGGACGATAGTCGATCCAGACCATTGAGGGAGTTTGCTACTCCTCAAATGGATAATTTACAATCCAGCATCAGGCGTCCTGCCATCTGGGCAAATACTTTTGAGATAAAGCCAGCCATAATCCAAATGATTCAAACATCTGTACAGTTTGGCGGCTTATCCAAAGAAGACCTAAATGTGCATCTCTCAAACTTTCTGGAGATTTGCGACACGTTCAAGCATAATGGCATTTCTGACGATGCCATTCGCTTATGGCTCTTCCCTTTCTCACTAAGAGATAGAGCCAAAAGTTGGTTACATTCTCTTCCAGCAGGATCCATTACAACTTGGGCAGAGGTGTGTACCAAGTTTTTGAACAAATATTTCCCCTCTGCTAAGACTGCGAAAATGGTGAGTGATATTACCTCATTCAGCCAGACTGAATCTGAATCCTTCCATGAAGCTTGGGAGAGATAAGATCTTCTGAGAAGGTGCCCACATCATGAGATACCTCCTTGGCACCAAATTTATTCTTTCCATAATGGTTTGTTACATCATCACGTCCCATAGTAGATGCTGCAGCCGGTGGTTCTTTGTTGAGTAAGTTTTTTGATGATGCCTATGAGCTTCTGGAGGAATTGGTCGCCAATAGCTATCAATGGCAGTCTCCAAGAAGTACCCTAAGAAGAGCAACAGGAGTGCATGATGTTGATGCCATCACTTCACTTTCCGCTCAGGTGGCATTAATTGCTAATAAATTGGATAGTTTGGGGGCAAGCCCACATCAAAGCCCTTTTGTTCTATGTGATCGATGTGGGGACAATCATGCAACCGATAGATGCACTTTTGTTTTAGAATCTGCTCAATATGTTAGCAACTATCGGCCACCCCAGAACAACCCTTATGCAAATCAGTACAATCCAAGATGGAGGAACCATCCCAATTTCTCCTGGAGAGACAACCAAGGACCCTCTTCCTCCTCTAATACTCCTGGAAATGAACGTCAATATAACCCTCCTGGGTTCCCAGCTCAACAGAGACAACCAATGCAAGAAAGGAAGCCTGCTTTGGAGGATATGTTCATGCAGTTGATGGCCAAGAATGATGCTTTCATCATTAAGACTAACTCCTACATGGCAAGGACAGATGCTCACTTAGCAAAGAATGATTCCATTATTCAAAGCCAAATGGCTTCGATGCGAGCATTAGAAACACAAGTGGGACAGTTGGCGAATGCAATCAACAACAGACCCCCAGGCACCTTCCCAAGCAACACAGTTAATAATCCAAAGGGTGCCTCGAATGAGGATTGTAAGGTCATATCACTAAGGAGTGGCAAAGACATAGAGGGTAATCCAAAGACTAAATTATTGGAAGATGAAGTAGCCGAGAAGCAGGACCAAGGCGAAATAGACTACAAGGAGGTGGAGGACAAGAAAGCTGAGGAAAGTGAAAAGGATGAAGGTATAGTCCAAAGGAATCCCGAGGGCAAGAAAGTGGAGAATAGACCTTATGTACATCCTCTACCTTTTCTGAGTAGACAAATCAAGCATAAGATGGATGATCAGTTTAAGAAATTCTTGGACGTTTTCAAGAAATTGTATATCAACATCCCTTTTGCTGAAGCCTTGGAACAGATGCCTAGCTACGTTATATTCATGAAGGATATATTGTCTAAGAAATGTAGGCTGGGTGAGTTTGAAACGGTGGCACTATCTGAGGAATGCAGTGTCGTTTTGCAACAGAAGCTTCCCCTAAAGCTAAAGGATCCGGGAAGCTTTACTATCCCTTGTGCCATAGGAGAGAACTTCCTGGGCCAAGTATTATATGATATGGGTGCAAGCATTAATCTCATGTCCCTATCCATATTCCAGAGGTTAGGTTTGGGGGAATGCAAGCCCACATCCGTAACCCTCTAGCTCGCTGATCGTTCTTATACGTATCCAAGGAGAATTATGGAAGATGTTCTGGTTAAAGTGGACAAATTCTTATTCCCTGCGGACTTTGTGATTCTGGATATGGAAGAAGATCAAAGGGTCCCATTGATCCTAGGCAGGCTGTTTCTAGCCACAGGGAGAACGCTCATTGATGTACAAAAAGGTGAACTAACAATGAGAGTTCAAGATCAAGAGGTAACCTTCAATATATTCAAAGCAATTAAGTTTCCTCAAGATCAGGAAGAGTGTTCTTATGTCGGGATATTGGATAACATCATTAATGACTCATTCCAAGCCAAAATCCAAGAAGACTCCCTTGCTGTGGCGTTGGCTTCATCAAATGGTAATGATGAAGAGCTTAGGGATGAAGTGTCGGATTTTATTAAGCACTTAGAGGCAGTCCCTAGGCAATATCAGCCACCCAGGTTTGAAACCTTAGAGTCCGAAGCAAGTAAGGAGGCATCTAAGCCTTCCATTGAGGAACCTCCGAGGCTTGAATTGAAGCCTCTGCCCAATCATTTGCAGTATGCATATTTAGGAGCAACCTCCACTCTCCCGATAATTATATCATCATCCCTTTCAGATGATCAAACGGATAAACTTCTCCATGTGCTAAGGCAATATAAACATGTTATTGGATGGACTATTACCGATATCCAAGGCATTAGCCCTTCTATCTATATGCATAAGATCCTATTAGAGGATAATCAAAATAGAGTTGTCGAACATCAAAGGAGGCTCAATCCGATTATGAAAGAAGTGGTGAGGAAGGAAATGATCAAGTGGCTGGATGCTGGCATAATATATCCTATTTCTGACAGCCCATGGGTCTCACCGATTCAATGTGTTACCAAGAAAGGTGGCATGACAGTAGTCACCAATGAAAACAATGAGTTGATTCCCTCTCGTAAAGTCACAGGCTGGAGGGTATGCATGGATTACCGTAAGCTGAATAAGGTTTCTAGGAAGGACCATTTTTCACTTCCGTTCATAGACCAGATATTGGATAGGCTAGCAGGAAAGGCTTATTACTGCTTCTTGGATGGTTATTCTGGATATAACCAAATTGCCATAGCGCCTGAGGACCAGGAGAAGACAACTTTTACTTATCCTTATGTTACATTTGCGTTTCGTAGGATGCCTTTCGGGTTATGCAACGCTCCTGCAACCTTTCAACGTTGTATGATGGCCATTTTTGCAGACATGATAGAGCATGGTTTGGAAGTGTTTATGGATGACTTTTCAGTGTTTGGGGATGATTACAATAGCTGTTTGCAAACTTTATCATCCGTGCTGAAGAGGTGTGAAGAAACCAACCTCATCCTGAATTGAGAAAAATGCCACTTTATGGTCCAAGAAGGAATAGTACTTGGCCATAAGGTTTCTATTAAAGGGATGGAGGTGGATAAGGCAAAGATTGAGGTAATAGATAAGCTTCCTCCGCCTAATGCAGTGAAAGGAATCCGCAGTTTTCTTGGCCATACGGGTTTCTACCGGAGGTTCATCAAGGACTTTTGAAAGATAGCCAAGCCTCTTTGCAACCTTCTGGAGAAAGATATCCAGTTTACCTTTGATGATTCATGCCAGGTTGCATTTGAGGAGTTAAAGAAGAGACTAGTCTCAGCACCAGTAATTATTACTCCAGATTAGCAACTACCTTTTGACCTTATGTGCGACGCCAGCGATTATGCTGTGGGTGCAGTTTTGGGACAGAGAAGGGATAAAGTGTTCTACTCTATATATTATGTGAGCAAGACACTTAATGATGCCCAACTAAACTACACAACAACAGAGAAAGACATGCTGGCAGTTGTGTTTGCGTTTGACAAGTTCAGAGGTTATTTGGTAGGGACCAAAGTGATAGTGTATACAGATCACTCTGCCATAAAGTATTTAGTGAGCAAGAAAGATGCCAAACCTCGATTGATTAGGTGGGTTTTGCTTCTACAAGAGTTTGATCTGGAGATTAGGGATAAGAAAGGTGCGAAAAATCAAGTGACAGACCACCTTTCGAGACTCAAGAATGAAGAAACTCAAGTTGAACCGATCATAATCAGGGAAACATTTTCAGATGAGCAGCTGTTTGTAGCCATCACTAAATCCTATCCATGGTATGCAGATATGGTGAATTATATTGTAAGTGGTGTGCTGCCTTTTGATTTAACCTCTCATCAGAAGAAGAAATTCTTATATGATGTCAGGCACTACATTTGGGATGAGCCATTTTTGTTTAAGCAGTGCTCTGACCAGATGTTGAGGAGATGTGTACCTATGAAGGAAGTGGAGCAAATCCTGAACGAATGTCATGCTTCTCTATATGGGGGACATTACAGTTGTGCTAGGACGGCAGCGAAGGTGCTCCAATCTGGCTTTTATTGGCCAACGATATTTAAGGATGCAAATTCGCATGTGCAACGATGTGATCGGTGCCAGAAGTCTGGAAACATTTCCAGAAGAAATGAGATGCCTCTCAACTTTATTTTCGAAGTTGAGATCTTTGATGTATGGGGCATTGACTTCATGGGCCCCTTTATTCCCTCATTTGGGAATCAATACATACTTGTGGCTATGGACTACATGTCCAAATGGGTGGAGGCATGCGCATTTCCTACCAATGATTCAAAGCTAGTAATTGGCTTTATGAAGAAGTAAATCTTCACCAGGTTTGGAACACCTAGGGCCATCATCAGTGACGGAGGGTCACATTTTTGTAACAAGTACTTTGAAGCCCTCTTAGCCAAGTATGGTGTGAAGCATCGGGTCGCCACTCCCTATCACCCACAGACAAGTGGGCAAGCAGAAGTCTCTAACCGCGAAATAAAGTGGATCTTAGAGAAGATAGTGTGTCCAACTAGAAAGGATTGGTCAAGGAAGTTAGATGACGCATTATGGGCTTATAGGACTGCTTATAAGGGCCCTATTGGGATGTCTCCGTATAAGATGGTGTTTGGGAAAGCATGCCACCTGCCGGTTGAGCTTGAGCATAGTGCTTATTGGGCAATAAAGCGGCTCAACTTCAATTTACAAGCTGCCGGTGAGAATAGACTTTTGCAACTCAATGAGCTAGACGAATTTAGGCTACAAGCCTATGAGAATGCAAAAGTATACAAGGAGAAGGTCAAATATTGGCATGACAAGAAAATAGTCCAGAAAGGATTTACTGAAGGCCAGCAAGTTCTCCTTTATAATTCCAGGCTTAAACTCTTCCCTGGAAAGCTTAAATCAAAGTGGTTGGGACCCTTTGTGGTGATACAGGTGTTTCCCCATGGAGCAGTGGAAGTAGCCCCACTGGATGGATCAACAAGCTTTAAGGTTAACGGCCAGCGCCTAAAACCTTATTTTGGAGGAAAAATTGACAGGGAGAAGTCCTCCCTCACACTATCAGCTCCAGCTTGAATGCACCAAAATCCTGCCGGGACTATAAATTAGGCCATTCCTGGGAGGGAACCCAAGGGTTTGTTTCTTTTCCTTTAAGTTTTTAAATAGCTTGATAAGTAGATTTAACATTTTCAGCATGTTTTTGTGGTCTAATTTGTAAATAAATACTTTGGACAAGTTTTGTAGGTGTTGGAGACCAGTTTTGGCCTTAACTCTAGGCAGAATTCATTTTGCTGCAGAATTATGTAGCTAGGCTGATAGCGCCGCGACGTTAACCTTAATGCACCGCGGCGTGAAGTTGATTTGGGCTAGCAACCCGTGAGCACAGCACCGCGACATAACAGACCCTCATGTCGCGGCGTTATGTGCGCAAGTTTAAAAAAAAGGGTAAATAGTAATTAGTAAATAGTAATAATTTAAATAATTAAATTAGGAGGGAATTAATTCACGCCGCGGCGTCTATTGTTTCACGCCGCGGCGTGAATGGGCGGTGATGGTTTTATTCACAGACGCTTGGTTCTCCTCATTTCACTTTCCTTTTCTTTCTCACTTTCCTTTTCTCTCTTCTCTCTCTTTCAAGTTTTCTGTGAATCTCTGCTTTTTCATCCTTTTTTCACCATACATTTGTCTCCATTAAGGTATGTATCTAATTATTTTTAGCTTTCTATCAATTATTGGTTTAATTTTCCTGTTTTCTTCCGTTGTTTTGGGTCTTTATTTTTAGTTTTTGTTTCTTAATTTGTTAAATAGCTTTAGTTAGTTAGTTATTCTTAGATTTTATTTAGTTTTAGTGTTAAATAATGCTAGAATTGCATGCTGGGTTGGATTGGCCACACTGAGGCCTACACATCTGGAAAATTTAGGGCTGCGCGTCGCGGCGTTAACTTGAATGCCGCAGTGTGAGTATGAACAGGTTGAGTGTCGCAACATGAGTTTGAATGTCGCGGCGCTGAGGTGAATTTTGAGTGCTGCGGCGTTGTAATGGCATGTCGCTGCGCTGAGTCTGAAGATTTGGCAGAATTGTTCATCTTTCAATATGTTCAATGCTTTTTATTATCCAATCTGATTTTTGACAATTCTGTTTCAGGTTATGGCTCCAAAGAGAGGGCGAGTTTTGCATCGTGGCTCATCCAGCCGGCAGCCAAGGGAGTCTTCTCCCCCTCCTATTGATTTTTACTGAAGGAGATTTATCTCAGCCGAGGCTGCCGAGAGGTACTCGACTCTCATCACCCGATCGCTCATTCTAGAGCGTGGCTTCGTATTTTCACGCACTTTACATCCGGAGCTGGAGAGGCGCTTGAACCACCTGAACTGGAGTACATTTGCCTAGTATCCGGAGTCCTCAGCAGTGTTACCTGTAGTTCGTGAATTCTACGCGAATCCAGCTTTCCTTGGTGAGGGGGGCACAGCAGTCAGAGTTAGAGGTCGTGTGGTCTCATTCTCTCCATCGGCTATTCGTGCTGCACTGGGACTTCCTCCGCCTCTAGAGATTTGTGATTATACTGAATTTTATCGCTGGGAGCCGGAGGAGGGTATTGATGTTAACGTGGTCACGACTCGAATATGCTTGGCTGAGTCTCAGCCTGTGATGTGGACTATGAGCATCTAGACTAATTGGCCTCGGTACTTTGCGCGCACTTATCTGACCCCAGGGCCCGGCGTGGTACCATTTTATCAGTACGCGCATCCTGCCATCAGCTAACCTCTCAGAGGTTACCAGAGATCGTGTTATTCTGATTTATGCCATCATGAAGGGTCGCTCTATTGATGTTGCCGCGCTCATCTTCCATCAGATTCTGAGGTCTGCTCGGGAGTATAGGAGCCTATTCTTCCCCTTTCTCATTCACTCATTATGCAGCCGACATCAGGCCCGCTAGGGACCTCATGAGGAGCTTACAGACGTTCGGCAGCCGCTAAATGACACTTTTATTGAGAGAGTAGGGGCGGCTCCCGCTGCAGCTCTAGCACGGCAGCGACAGGCTCATGGAGAGCCTCGACTAGCACCAGCTCCAACACCTGAGGTAGTAGCTCCATCCCAGGATGCACCTACTGATGATTCTGATTGGCGTGCCTAGATGGAGGCTATGTTAGTGTACCAAATGCAGACGCAGCGGTGGATGGTGGAGCGTCTTGGGCTGCCGCTGGCTGACTATCCAGTTCCTTCCTTCCCACCCACATCGGTAGCTACTCCCTCCCAGGCTGGTCCTTCTCGCGCACCTGCTGTCGATGTCCCTGATAGTGATGAGGACGAGGATGAAGACGGTGATGGTTCTGCTGCAGAGGGCCCTGACAGCGATAATCCATCCTTTTAGTTGTGCATTCTGGGCATTGTTTCTTTCATTGTATTTCTTTTTTGATATATATGTATCTATCTTTTGTACAGTGAGGGCACTGTTTCCCTCAGGTTTGGGGGGTGTCTTTAACTTTATGTTTTGACTAAATATGCAATAGTATTATATTGTCAGATTATTGTGTTTATTTGCATATGTTTTGGTATTATGCATGTTTGTTAGTTTTATATTTCTTTTTGAAGTGTATATATGTGTTATAGTATCATAGTTTAAATATTAATCATAGGAGCAGTTATCTTGAAAATTTGATGAAAAATCCATTCAAGATACAATCATCGTTCCCTTTCACATTGTGTGTTGTAATGTTTCAAAGGCTAGTGTGTATGGTTGCCCCAATGATAGATATGGATACAATTGACCTTCATTTTTCTGTGAATCTATATGCAATCTTTGGCGCATGCTGAAGCATTCTAGTTTCTTTTTATGCATGGTGAGTTTCCCAATTGCATGCGTTTTGAACTTTAGAAAGGATAAGAATGTTTGCTTAGAGAAATTTTATGAATGATACATGTGAAAAATTTGATTATCCTAGAAATTGTTTGGCAACTCTCTTGAGGTGAAATCCTAGGTTGTGCATGATTGAGGAAATGATTAGGGCATTGTTTGGATCGATTGAGCCTTTTCAAGCTTATCTATGATGATATCCTTAGGTCCTATTTTGAAGCCTTATACTGTTTGGCCTTGTTGTTTTTCATAACCATTGTGATCGTTAACTTGTTAACCGTTCTAATGCATGTGAAAACATTGCATTTTCTTCCTACCTTCTTTGTTTGTTGAGTGCATTATATATGTTATTTCTTGAAGTGAGTCTTATGATTAGGGGTATGAATATTCAACACAAAATAAGCCTAAAGGAACTAGATGCAGTTAAAGAAAAAAAAATTTTATTGCTTTGCAAAAGAAAAGAAAAGAAAAGAAAGAAGAAAAAAACAAATGAATGAAAAAGAAAAGCAAAAGCAAAAGTGAAGTAAAGTCGAAAAGCATCAAAGTGGTTCTGGCAAGTTTTCTGATCTCATTGTTAAATACCCTGCTAATATCATTATTGGCTCATGAATTGGAATATCGTATTTATGTTTCTCAATGTTTATGTTTAATCTTATCCTTGTATTCTATTACCCATTACCCTTGGCCTGACATTATAAGCTACTAAAGACCCTTTTGATCCTCAATCTTGCATGATTTACATTAGTGGAGAGAGAGTTGTATTACAATCTTGTGAATTTTGTGAATTATGTTCGTGTGTATGTTTATAACCTCATTTGGGTGAATTTGAATTGAATGGAAGAGGTTTTTCTTACATAAGTTTGGGAAGAATATCTTGTATGAAAGGAAGCTATGAATGTTAGCATGATGAGGATTGTGTATGTGTGAAACTGATTCTGAGGTATATGTATTCTTTGAGGTTTATGCAATCATCATATACTAGCTTGAGTTAAGTGAAAGTGGAATGTTAAAAAATGGCTGAAAATAGGTTGTTATGTTGATCTTTGTGACTGTACTTTGTTTTGCTCGAGGACTAGCAAAAACCTAGGTTTGGGGGTGTGATAACTGCACAGAGTATAGTTAATTGTGCCCTATATCTATGCTTTATGGAATGATTAGTCCTTGTTTGTAAGCAATAATGGAAGGTTTTAGCATCATTTATATCTTATTTCATTATGATGGCTTCCACTGTGATCCTGAGAAAATACTTTCAAAACTATGATCAAATTGAGTACATTTGCATGATTTAATGAATTGATACTTTCTTTAATAGGCAGGTCTCAAATGAAGAATGGAAATGAAGAAATTGAAGTAGCTTTGGACCAGGAAGCCTAAGAGAAGGTTAAAAGTGAAGATCAGCACCCAACGCCGCAACATGGATTGGTGGCGCCATGGCGCTCCCCTGCTTCAGTACATAAAACCCGAGGCTGGAGCGTCACAACATTGAAAAGTGGGCACCTCAGGTGTCAGTGACCTAATTGTATGCACGCCGTGACATGACATGTTGGACGCCGCAGTGTGACATTGTTTTATTCAGCCTATATATACGTTTGTACCCATTTTTTAGGGGAATTAATTAGAAATAGATTTCAGCTACTAGGGTTACGAGTTCTTGGATAGAAAAGAAGCAGAAATAGCTAAGATTGGGAGCCTTCTTCACCTTGGTGGAGGATTGAAGCTTGAAGGATCATCTCCCTAAGCTTTGTTCTTCCTTTTTCTTCTCCTTTCTTATCTCTATCTCCATGACTATGATTAATCTTGTTGTATTTTTGTTTGTCATGGCTGGCTAGGCTGTTATAGGGTTTTTCTTTGGATCTTCCTATGGATATTGAGTAAATTTTGTAATCCATTGAGTTATATACATGATTTGGCTTTGGTTCAGTTATATAATACTTAATGCTTTGATAGTCTGATCAACTTTCAATTGATTTGTTTAAATCTAATGAACCTAGACATAGGAATTTGGGTTTAAGATCATGTGTATGATTGATGCATGTTCTATTCCATTCAATTGGGTTGGATGCGATGATTCGTTAATAGGATAGGAATATACCTATTGACCATGCATAGTAATTAGTTGGGAATAGATCTTAATGAGTGGATTTACTCTAGTTCTCATGGAAACATAGTGAATAAGGTAATGAAAGCGGGGTTAATTGACCTAGACATAGGCTTTTAACTAATTGTGATTCCCAAGATAACCTAACAATTTTGTTTATATTGCTCATAAGGATTACTTGTTATCAATTAAAATAGGAATTGAAAAAGGAATCCCTATTCTTGAATTATCAACTCTCACATTAATCTAATAATTTTAAGTTCTTATAATTAACAAATACATGAATACTCTAATTTATAAGTCCTTAAATAGACGTACTTGAATTATTCGTTTATACTTAGCACTTAATTTAACATTTTTTTTCTAGTGGGAACGATATCTGACTCCTAGCTAAATTACAAGTGCGACCCATGCACTTGCGGTAAGTAAAGAGCGAACAAGTTTTTGGCGCCGTTGCCGGGGAAATCGACGGTTTAAATTTAGATTAGCTAATATAAACAACGAATTTAAGTATCTCTAGTTCAAGTTTCTTTTGTCTATATTGATTTAATTTTTTTCTTAATTTTAATTGTTTCAGGTAATTCTTTGTAAGATGGCAGAAGATAATGCCACACTTCAGTTGGAGGACGATAGTCGATCCAGACCATTGAGGGAGTTTGCTACTCCTCAAATGGATAATTTACAATCCAGCATCAGGCGTCCTGCCATTCGGGCAAATACTTTTGAGATAAAGCCGGCCATAATCCAAATGATTCAAACGTCTGTACAGTTTGGTGGCTTATCCAAAGAAGACCCAAATGCGTATCTCTCAAATTTTTTGGAGATTTGCGACACATTTAAGCATAATGGCGTTTCTGACGATGCCATTCGCTTACGCCTCTTCCCTTTTTCACTAAGAGATAGAGCCAAAAGTTAGTTACATTCTCTTCCAGCAGGATTCATTACAACTTGGGCAGAGGTGTGTACCAAATTTTTGAACAAATATTTCCCCCCTGCTAAAACTGCAGAAATGGTGAATGATATTACCTCATTCAGCCAGACTGAATCCGAATCCTTCCATGAAGCTTGGGAGAGATACAAAGATCTTCTGAGAAGGTGCCCACATCATGAGATACCTCCTTGGCACCAAATTTATTTTTTCCACAAGGGTTTGTTACATCATCACCGTCCCACATCATGAGATACCTTCTTAGCACCAAAATTATGTTGTGATCCTTTGAATTTTAATTACTTCAAACTCATAAACTTCACAAATCTCAAAACATCATTGGAAAGCAATTAAAAACACTTTTTTTGTTTAAAACAGAAAATAGAAAAATAGAAAACAAAAAATAAAATTAAAAATAGATACAGTAGCAGAAAAATAGCATAAATAATTGAAAATAGAAACAATAGAAATAAGCAATAGTAGAAAATTAACAATAGAAATCAAGAACAAAAAATAGCAAAAACAAGTAGAAACATAAAAAATAGAAACAGAAATAGAAAATTAAAAACAAAATAAATTTAAATGCAAAAAATAGAAAACAAAAAATAGAAATAGAAATGGAAACAAGAGAACGAGAAAATTAGACAAAGACAAAACATAACCAAAAAAATAAAATAGCAACATTAAAAGTGCAAACAGGAACAAAAATAGAATGCTAAAATCCCCCCCCCCCACCACACTTAAATTTGACATTGTCCTCAATGAAAAGCTCAAAAGACAAATAACATCCATCAACATTATCAATTAATGAAGGAAAGTAAAATAAAGGAGAGGGAAAGAAAAGAAACATCTTTTTCAAGTGAAGAGACTTCCACCAGGGTCCCATTGCTTGAAGTGTAATGACCGAGACCAAGTGAAGCTTGTAGCATGATTGGAAACATGATTGGAAGCAGGAGAGCTACCACCGAGGTCCCAATGGCCTTCCTTAATTTTCGTGTCAACACCACTAGAATACAATATGTGTACTTGATCAACTTCATTTTCCTTGTTTATGTTGGACCATGGCTCAAAACCAAAATCCAGCACAGTAGTGACCGCCATCCGGTGCTCTTCTTTTCCTTTTTCTAAAAATTCTTCAATGGCTTTCAACTCAAGGGTAGGGTTGCTGCATTGAAGGTATCAAGCTAGTTGAAGAAATTAATTCTAATGATTTAACTGCAACATCACCTGTAATCTATGTATAATCTTCCAAAACAGCAGGATCATAACTCAGAATAAGGAGATTTTAAGGAGATTTTGAATATGCAGCAGCATCTCCCACAATAGCAAAAATTTCAGAACAAGCAGCACACATATTAGTCACATCACATCCAGAACATCTAGAAAATCAACATTATCCAAAAATCCCACAATTTCAAGAAATTCAGCTAGCATATCATCAACAAGCAAATCAATGACATCTAACTGAAAAACAAAATACCCTTATAAAGGATGTTTCATGGCATCAAAGATATCAAATTGAACTAAGTTATCCTCAAATTCCATAGAAAGGGTACCAGTTTGCACATCAATCTTAGTTTTTGCAGTTTTCAAGAAAGGTCTACCTAAAATCAATAGTGGCTGACAAGATGCAGATTCCTCATCCATGTTCAGAATATAAAATTCTAGTGGAAATATTAAATCATTCACTGTTACCAAAATATCCTCAAGCACTCTTACAGGATGAGTTGTGCTCCTATTTGTAAGTTAAATAATTACTCCAGTTAGCTTCAACTCTCCAAGCCGTAGAGATTCAAAAACTGATTGTGGCATCACATTGATCGAACACCCAAATTCAACATTGCATGAGGAAATTGCTTGTTGCCTATTATGTAAGGAATGATGAATATTCCAAGATCCATGAATTTAGGGGGCATATTTGGCTGGATCAAAGTAGAAACATTTCTTCCCATGCTCACTTTCTCATTTCCTTTCAACCTTCTCTTATGAGTACCCAACTCCTTCAAGTATTTGGCATACTTTGGAATCTGCTTGATTGCATCCATGAAGGGGATATTGATTTCCACCTTCCTAAATGTCTCCTTGACTTCTCTTTCCATTTCTGCTTGAGCTATCTGCTTGGACTGTGTGACCCTATTTGGAAAAGGTAGTGGAATGGCCAGGTCTGAATTCTCTGCATATTTCTTCTGTGTCACAGATTTCTGGACTAAGCTATTTATTTTGTGCGAACTTTGCTATTTTTGGTCAATGTCTGGTTGCTGCATTAGAAGCTCTGGTTGTGGTAAACTAGGACCATCAACTTCTCTGCCACTTCTCAAGGAAATGGTACTCATATTGCCTATTGGGTTATTGACTATTTGTGAAGGCAATTGGCTCAACCCTTGACTTTTCAGCTCACTCACAGTGGTTGCCAACTACCTAATCTGAGTCTGTAGATTTTGAATGGTGGCATTGACATTCTGCTGGAACTGAATGTTGTTTGTGGCCATCTGTTTCATAAAATCTTCCAAAGATGGCTCAGTTGGAGTGTCTTGGATAGACTGCTGCACAGGTAGTTACTGTTTGAATACAGGTGGTTGGTATCTAAATTACTGCTGCTGTGACTGTTGTTGCTGACTAGAATTCCCATATCTCAGGTTGGGATGGTCCCTTCAGCCAGGTTATAAGTACTAGCAAATGGATCATATATGGGCTGCTGCTGTGACTGCTGATATTGGAGTCTACCAGGAAAAATGCCTACTGCAGCAACAAGATAAGCTTGTAGAGCAAAATTATCTTCCTGAAGTGTTGGATAGGCATCTGTAGGATGAGATGGACAAGAGCAAATTCCACACACCCTTGTAGGCTCTTGTACAGAAATTGGTACATGTTGACTAACTGCAAATTGCCTCACTAAAGAAGTCAATTCATCAAGTCCGTGTTTCATTCTCTGTTGGTCTACATGAGACAATTGAACCCCATTGACTCCTCTGGTTAAGGTAAGGACTCTTTATGGCAAATTATTAAGCATCAACTGCCTTATTTACTATCAAATCTCTTGCTGCAGTAGGGGTTTCATCCACCAAGGCACCTCTAGAGGCAGCATCCACTATACTTCTGTCCATTGGTAGCAAGCCCTCATAGAAATATTGAATCAAGATATGATCATTGATTTGGTGGTGGGGACAGCTCGAGCACAACTTCTTGAACCTCTCCCAATATTTATGCAAGGTCTCACTTATCATTTGCCTTATGCCACAAATGTTTTTTCTAATGGCAGCAGCTCTAGATGCAGGGAAGAACATCTCCAAAAATAACCTCTTCATATCATCCCAACTTATGACAGAACCTGGTGAAAGGTAGAACAGCCAATCCTTGGCTGCCTCAGCAAGAGAGAAAGGGAATGCCCTCAACATGATATGCTCCTCAGGGATCCCATGCAGCTTCATGATTGAACAAACCACATGGAGCTCCTTCAAGTGCTTATGGGGGTCCTCACCTGTAAGACCGTGAAACTTAGGGAACAAGTGTATCAATCCATATTTTAATTCAAAGTCAGCATTAAGATCAGGGTATTGAATACACAAAGACTAATAAGTAACATTGAGGGCAGCAAGTTCTTTAAGAGTCCTATTATGCATGCTATCGGCCATGGTTCAAAATCCTCTCGGATGCACTAACAGATTCAATGTGAATCAAATTCAGAAGTAATTTTGTGGCTAAGCTTATGAGCTCTAATCAGTGCATGCAAAGTCTTATCAATCTCAGGATAAAAATCAAGCAAGTTACTAGTAGAAGACCTAGTCATGCATCATCCAAAGCACAAAAATCACAAAATTAGAAAATAAGCAAAATACACTAGATAACACTAAAAATCTACCACAATAAATCTAATTGACCTATCCAATGATTTTTAAAAATTACAGGACTACCACAGCATGAGAACTACACAAAAATGAAACTAAAAAATGCAACAAAAAATCCTAAAAAATTAAAAAAGTGGTCTAAACGATGAAATTTGGCTTAAATCCGAGTGACCTCAATAAATTGAGCCTAATTTTCTTAGCCATTTTTCCTTCAACTGACCAAGTTTCAGCTCATTCTGAGTTACCACAATAATTATTGGATTTACCATTATGTCTCAAGTTGTCTCAAAAACCTTCTCAAATGATGGAATTTGGCGGATCACTTTGCTCAAAATGAGGATTTAATCTTGGGGACCAAGTCTCAGCTCCAAACTCCACAATTAGATCAACACTAGTCTCCCCTTGCACCCAAAGAAATTAGAAACTAGGAGAAAAAATGTTAGCTGGGTATAAAACGATGGTAGGCAGTTAAGAAAATGTCTAAAATGATTGAATGACACTTATAAAAAGATATTGTAATGCAATTATCAATAAAGGCAGCAAAAGAATGATCACTAGCAACAGAAACCAATGTAATAGTAACCAATGATCAATAACAGAATGCAATGCAATAGTTATGGATTGAACAAGAGTTAATTGTTAGTGAGAATAAGAGTTAGTATAGTCACTTAATATGATTATATTGCACCTAACAATCCCTGAAAATGGCGCTAAAATTTTGACGAGCGCCGAACTCAATCAAAAATATAACCGAGTTATGCCTATGGCTTGTAGCATAGGAAACAAGACTGAATCGTCTCTCAAGAATTGTAAATGGAATTTAATCAAATCAAGTCGAGATTGGGGAAAAGGATTTGAGAATTCAAAATATGAAAATAACAGAATTAAAGTGAAATAAATTCAATTAAAAGAACAAGCAATTTAGAAACCTATCCAAAATTAGGTTGATTCTATCATAGATCTTTCAACCAACATTTGAAGTACAATTGAATGGTTAATTTGGATTCAACCGAAATATTTGCATCAAGTCTAGAATTCATACTAGACAATCATCTAGAATTCAATTAACAATTGACACATAAATTCGCAATCGCATAATTCATGTTGGGATCTATGTTAATTTGATCTCTGAATTCAATTAACCTAGGCACAAATCAGTAACCTAACCTCTATAATTCTATGATTAATTCAAATCAATCAACCTAAATTCATCACAATTCTCAATCTTAAATCAAGATCCAATCAAATCAAACATAAACAGAATCATCATTCATGCATTCAAGATCAAGAAGAAGAAGAATCCAATTGCAATTCAAATACAAAAATAAAACAAAGATCTCAAGAATTCAAACCATAATTTCTTCAAGAATATCTAAATTAATTATACAAGTTTAGCCCTACATGACCAACACCATGAAGGAGCTTGAGGAAGAAGAAGGAAGAAGAGAGAAAAATCTAGATCTAGAGAGAGAATGTGTGAAAAGTGTGGAATGGAAAACTCCCCTTAATTTTCTTCCTTCACAGCTATAAAACTAACTCCTATTTTGACCTCACCTTATTAGAATCCCATTAGTTACAAAGTTGGGTCCATTATGAGTAATTGGGCCTAAACCCCATGTCATTTGGAGGTCTACAACTCAAGTTATGGACAAAACATTCTCAAAGGGTCTCTGAATTCATATTCTGACTTCCAGGCCCAATTAGCTCCACTAGATGTCCGGTTGTGCCCTAAAGCTTTTTATGAAAGTCGTAAAGCTCTCTCTCATCTTTCTACAACGTAAAATACATAATTTTTAGACATCTATATCTCAAGATATGGCCTAAATACAGAAATAGTGTCAAACCTCAATGATTCTGGAAAAAATCAATTAAGACCAATTTGAGCCCAAACCTACAAAACATGACCAAGCTCAATCAATTAAGTACATGGAGAGTGTAAATGACTAAAAATGAGGGTTTATTAATGTATAAAATATGTGATTATCAATTTCTCCTACACTTAGCTTTTTACAGTCTTGGACAAATCACATAAGACCAAAACTAAAACAACACAAAAGCTAGAAACTCTAAAAGACTCAATTTCCAATGACATTCAACAATGTAAAAGTTTACAAGCAAGAAGAGAACCAAAAATTTAAGGAAACAAAACATTCATGAGGTACAATTTCTTCACATCTCAAACAAACAAGTAAAGTATCTTCAATTTGAAAAGCATGAATCAAGAATAATAGATCCTCACAAGATACACTCTCAATCCCTCAACTGTTTGCAAGGTAAGTATTTCACTCAATTCAACCCATGAAAATTGCACTACCATAAGCTTGCTTATCTTTTACTTCTCCATTATTCAACCACATGCATACACAAATCAATAGAACTTTATTCAAGGTTGTAATGGAGCCAAGGTAAGGGAAAAAAACAATATGAATATGACAAGTTAAACACCCAAGAGAATAGGAGAGGATTGGTAAGGAACTCAATTGACAAGTATGAGAATTTTCCCCCAATTCCATATAATGCACATTCTTTTTGCATATTTCCTTCTCTTTCCATCTCTTATTTAAATTTTATTTTCTTTCACTTTCATAACCTTTCTTACATTTATTCTTTTTCTCTTTTTTTTCTACATTCTATTTTTTTTTTTTTTTTTCTTTTGACTTTTTTTTTCTTTCCTTTTTTTTAATCACCAAACACTTTGCATATTGCACATCAAATTACACAACTCTCACACTTGAACTATTAATTACGCATAAGCAAAAGGGCTAAAAATGAATCAATGCTCTCCTATTCCCTAAGATAAGGTAAAAACATGGTTTTTCACATAAGATATATAATGAGCTAAGACAAAGAATAGGCAAATAGGCTCAAGGGGATTAATCAAAGGGAAATGATGTAAGATTGGCTATTTAGCCAAAATGGCTAATTGAAGAAAGAATGTCTCAATCATGTTCATGTATGCAAGTGAAAATGTAGCCTAAAAAAAACAAAGCAAGTTCTAGAGTGATCAATTGACATGAGTGAAAATTACACAAGAAAGAGGAGAACGGCATAAATGTTAAATCTATTCATCAAAAGGCTCAAAATCTCACGAGGTATGCATCTATCAAATTCAATTCATCAATCAAACATCAAAAATCAAGCATGTCAAATTTAAGAAGGAAGAAATTTTATTCAATCATGCTATGAACCTTTGAATTTTAATTGCTTCAAACTCATAAACTTCACAAATCTCAAAACATCATTAGAAAGTAATTAAAAACACATATTTTTGTTTAAAATAGAAAATAGAAAAATAGAAAATAGAAAATAGAATAAAAAATAGAAAAAGAGTTAGCGAGAAAAATAGCATAAACAATTGAAAATAGAAACAATATAAATAAGCAATAGTAGAAAATTAATAGCGTAAATCAAGTAATAGAAAATAACAAAAATAGTAGAGACATAAAAAATAGAAACAGAAATAGAAAATTAAAAACAAAAACAAATTCAAATGCAAAAGATAGAAAACAAAAAATAGAAATAGAAATGGAAACAAGAGAACCAGAAAATTAGAAAGCAAAATAGAAACAAAAAAACAAAACAGCAACATTAAAATTGCAAACAGCAACAAAAATAGAATGCTAAAATTCTTCCCCCACACTTAAATTTGACATTGTCCTCAATGTAAAGCTCAAAAGACAAACAACATCCATCAACATCATCAATTAATGAAGGACAAGTAAAATAAAGGAGAGGGAAAGAAAAGAAATATCTTTTTCAAGTGAAGAAACTTCCATCAGGGTCCCATTGCTTGAAGTGTAATGACCGAGACTACGTGAAGCTTGAAGCATGACTAGAAACATGATTGAAAGCAGGAGAGCTGCCACTGGGGTCCCATTGGCCTTCCTTAATTTTTGTGCTAACACCACTAGAATGCAATATGTGTACTTGATAAACTTCATTTTCCTTGTTTATGTTACACCATGGCTCAAAACCAAAATCCACCATAGTAGTGACTGCCATCCGATGCTCTTCTTCTCCTTTTTCTAAAAATTCTTCAATGGTTCTCAACTCAAGGGTAGGTGGTTATTGCATTGAAGGTATCAAGCTAGTTGAAGAAATTCATTCTGCTGATTTAACTGCAACATCACTTGTAATCTATGTACAATCTTCCAAAATAGTAGGATCATAACTCATAGAATAAGGAAATTTTGAACATGCTGCAGCAGCTCCCACAACAGCAAAAATTTCAGAACAAGCAGCACACATATTAGTCCCATCACATCCAGAACATCTAGGAAAATCAACATTATCCAAAAATCCCACAATTTTGAGAAATTCAGCTAGCATATCATCATGCATATCATTAACAAGCAAATCGATGACATCTAACTGAAAAACAAAATGCTCTTCTAAAGGATGTTTCATGGCATCAAAGATATCGAATTGAACTAAGTTATCCCCAAATTCCATAGAAAGGGTACTAGCATGCACATCAATTTTAGTTTTTGCAGTTTTCAAGAATGGTCTACCTAAAATCAATAGTGGCTGACTAGATGCAGACTCCTCATCCATGTTCAGAACATAAAAATCTGGTGGAAATATTAAATCATTTACCCTTACCAAAACATCCTCAAGCACTCTTACAGGATGAGTCGTGCTCCTATTTGCCAGTTGAATGATTACTCCGGTTGGCTTTAACACTCCAAGCCACAGAGATTCAAAAACTAATTGTGGAATCATATTGATCGAACACCCATATCCAACATTGCATGAGGAAATTGCTTGTTGCCTATTATGCAAGGAATGATGAATGTTCCAGGATCCTTGCATTTAGGGGGCATATTTGGTTGGATCAAAGTAGAAACATTTCTTCCCATGCTCACTTTATCATTTCCTTTCAACCTTCTCTTATGAGTACCCAACTCCTCTAAGAATTTGGCAAACTTTGGAATCTGCTTGATTGCATCCAGGAGAGGGATATTGATTTTCACCTTCCTGAATGTCTCCTTGACTTCTCTTTCCATTTCTGCTTAAGTTATCTACTTGGACTGTGTGACCCTATTTGGAAAAGGTAGTGGAATGGCTAGGTCTGAATTCTCTGCACATTTCTTCTGTGTCACAAATTTTTAGACTGAGCTATTTATTTTATGCGAACTTTGCTATTTTTGGTCAATGTTTGGTTGCTGCACTGGAAGCTCTGGTTGTGGTAAACTAGGGCCATCAACTTCTCTGCCATTTTTTAAGGAAATAGCACTCACATTGCTTATTGGGTTATTGACTGCTTGTGAAGGCAATTGGCTCGACCCTTGACTTTTCAGCTCACTTACAGTGGTTGCCAACTGCCCAATCTGAGCCTGTAGATTTTGAATGGTGGCATTGACATTATGCTGGAACTGAACATTGTTTGTGGCCATCTGTTTCATAAACTCTTCCAAGGATGGCTCGGTTGGAGTGGCTTGGATAGACTGCTGCACAGGTAGTTGCTATTTGAATGCAGGTGGTTGGTATCTAAATTATTACTGCTGCGACTGCTGTTGCTGACCAAAATTCCTATATCTCAGGTTGGGATGGTCCCTCTAGCCAGGTTATAAGTACTAGCAAATGGATCATATTTGGGCTGCTGCTTTGACTGCTGATATTGGGGTCTTCAAGGAAAAATGCCTATTGCAGCAACAAGGTAAGGTTGTATGGCTGAATTATCTTCCTAAAGTGTTGGACAAGCATCTGTAGGATGAGATGGACAAGAGCAAATTCCACACACCCTTGCAGGTTCTTGTATAGAAATTAGTACATATTGACCAACTGCTAATTGCCTCACCAAAGAAGTCAATTCATCAAGTCTTTGTTCCATTCTCTGTTGGTCTACATGAGACAATTGAACCTCATTGACTCCTCTGGTTAAGGTAAGGACTTTTATGCCAAATTGTTAAGCATTGGCTGCCTTATTTACTATCAAATCTCTTGCCGCAGCAGGGGTTTTATCCGCCAAGGCACCTCTTGAGGCAGCATCCACCATACTTCTGTCCATTGGCAGCAAGGCCTCATAGAAATAATGAATCAAGAGCTGATCATTGATTTGGTGGTGGGGACAACTCGAGCATAACTTCTTAAATCTCTCCCAATATTTATGCAAGGTCTCACTTGTCATTTGCCTTATGCCACATATGTCTTTCCTAATGGCAGCAGCTCTAGATGTAGGGAAGAACCTCTTCAAGAATAAGCTATTCATATCATCCTAACTCATGACAAAACCTAGTGAAAGGTAGAGAGAAAGGGAATGCCCTCAACTTGATGTGCTCCTCAGGGATCCCATGCGGCTTCATGGTTGAACAAACCTCATGGAACTCCATTAAGTGCTTATGGGGGTCTTCACCTGTAAGACCATGAAACTTGGGCAACAAGTGTATCAATCTACATTTTAATTCAAAGTCAACATTAAGGTCAGGGTATTGAATACACAAAGACTGATAAGTAACATCAGGGGCAGCAAGTTCTTTAAGACTCCTATTATGCATGCTATCAGCCATGGTTCAAAATCACTTAAGCGCTCGGATGCACTAACAAATTCAATGTGAAAATCAAATTCAGAAGCAATTTTGTAGCTAAGCTTATGAGCTCTAATCAGTGCATGTAAAGTCTTATCAATTTCAGGATCAAAATCAAGCAAGTTACTAGTAGAAGACCAAGTCATGCATTATCCAAAGCACAAAAATCACAAAATCAGTAAACAAGCAAAATACACTAGATAACATTAAAAATCTACCAAAATAAATCTACTTGACCTATCCAATGATTTTTAAAAATCATAGGACTACCACAACGTGAGAACTACACAAAAATAAAACTAAAAAATGCAACAAAAAATCTTAAAAAATTGAAAAGTTGTCTAAACGATGGAATTTGGCTTAAATCCGAGTCACCTAAGTAAACTAAGCCTAAATTTTTTGGCCATTTTTCCTTCAACTGACCAAGTTTCAGCTCATTCTGAGTTACCACAAAAATTACTGGATTTACCGTTATGTCTCAAGTTATCTCAAAAACCTTGTCAAATGATGGAATTTGGCTAAAATCCGAGGGGATGATCTTAGGATCACTTTGCTTAAAATGATGATTTAACCTTGGGGACCAAGTCTTAGCTCCAAACTCCACAGTTAGATCAATACTAGTCTCCCCCTGCACCCAAAGAAATTAGAAACTAGGAGAAAAATGTTAGCTGGATATGAAACGATGGTAGGTAGTTAAGAAAATGTCCAAAATGAATGAATGACACTTATAAAAAGATCTTGCAGCGCAATTATCAATAAAGGCAGCAAAAAAATGATCACCAGCAATAGAAACCAATGTAATAGTAACCAATGATCAACAACAGAATGCAATGCAATAGTTATGGATTGAACAAGAGTTAATTGTTAGTGAGAATAATAGTTAGTATAGTCACTTAATATGATTATATTGTAGCTAACAATCCCCGGCAATGGCGCTAAAATTTTGATGAGCGCCGAACTCAATCAAAATTATAACCGAGTTATGCCTATGGCTTGTAGCATAAGAAACAACACTGGATCGTCTCTCAAGGATTATAAATGGAATTTAATCAAATCAAGTCGAGATTGGGGAAAAGGATTTGAGAATTCAAAATATGAAAATAATAGAATTAAAGTGAAATAAATTCAATTAAAAGAACAATCAATTTAGAAACCTATCCAAAATTAGGTTGATTCTATTATAAATCTTTCAACCAACATTTGAAGTACAATTGAATGGTTAATTTGGATTCAACCGAAATCTCTGCATCAAGTCTAGAATTCATACTAGACAATCATCTAGAATTTAGTTAACAATTGACACACAAATTCGCAATCGCATAATTCATGTTAGGATCTATGTTAATTTGATCTCTGAATTTAATTAACCTAGGCACAAATCAGTAACCTAACCTCTATAATTCTGTGATTAATTTAGATCAATCAACCTAAATTCATCACAATTCTCAATCTTAAATCAAGATCCAATCAGATCAAATATAAACATAATCACCATTCATGCATTCAAGATCAAGAAGAAGAGAAATCTAATTGCAATTCAAATACAAAAACAAAACAAAGATCTCAAGAATTCAAACCACAATTTCTTCAAGAATATCTGAATCAATTGCAGAAGTTCAACCCCCCATGGCCAACACCACGAAGGATCTTGAGGAAGCAGAAGGAAGAAGAGAGAAAAATCTAGATCTAGAGAGAGAAGGTGAGAAAAGTGTGGAATGAAAAACTCCCCTCTATTTTCTTCCTTCACAACTATCAAAGTAACTCCTATTTTGACCTTACCTTATTAGAATCCCATTAGTTACAAAGCTAGCTCCATTATGAATAATTGGGCCTAAACCCCATGTCATTTGGAGGTCTACAACTCAAGTTATGGACAAAACATTCCGAAATGGCCTCTGAATTCATATTCTGACTTCCAGGCCCAATTATCTCCACTAGATGTTCGATTGTGCCCTGGTGCTCTTTATGAAAGTTATAGAGCTCTCTCTCATCTTTCTACAAGGTAAAATACATAATTTTTAGACATCCATATCTCAAGATATGGCCGAAATACAGAAATAGTGTCAAACCTCAATGATTCTGGAAAAAATCAATTAAGACCAATTTGAGCCCAAACCTACAAACCATGACCAAGCTCAATCAATTAAGTACATGGAGAGTGTAAATGACTAAAAATGAGAGTTTATTAATGTATAAAATATGTGATTATCAATTTCTCCCACACTTAACTTTTTGCACTCTTGGACAAATCACATAAGACCAAAACTAAAACAATACAAACAACACAAAAGCTAGAAACTCTAAAAGACTCAATTTCCAATGACATTCAACAAATGTAAAAGTTTACAAGCAAGAAGAGAACCAAAGATTTAAGGAAACAAAACATTCATGAGGTACAATTTCTTCACATCTCAAACAAACAAGTAAATTATCTTCAATTTGAAAAGCATGAATCAAGAATAATAGATTCTCACAAGATACACTCTCAATCCCTCAACTGTTTGCAAGGTAAGTATTTCACTTAATTCAACCCATGAAAATTGTACTACCATAAGCTTTCTTATCTTCTACTTCTCCATTATTCAACCACATGCACACACAAATCAAGAGAACTTTATTCAAGGTTGTAGTGGGGCCAAGGTAAGGGAAAAAAATAATATAGATATGACAAGTTAAACACCCAAGAGAATAGGAGAGGATTGGTAAGGAACTCAATTGACAAGTATGAAAATTTACTCCCAATTCCATATAAAGCACATTCTTTTTACGTATTTCCTTCTCTTTCCATCTCTAATTAAATTTGATTTTCTTTCACTTTCACAACCTTTCTTACATTTATTCTTTTTCTTTTTTTTCTACATTCTATTTTTTTTTCTTTTTTTTTCTTTTTTTTTTTTTTTTCTTTCTTTTTTTTTTTAATCACCAAACACTTTGCATATTGCATATCAAATTACACAACTCTCACACTTGAACTATTAATTACGCATAAGCAAAAGGGCTAAAAATGAATCAATGCTCTCCTATTCCCTAAGATAAGGTAAAAACATGGTTTTTCACATAAGATATATAATGAGCTAAGACAAAGAATAGGCAAATAGGCTCAAGGGGATTAATCAAAGGGAAATGATGCAAGATTGGCTATTTGGCCAAAATGGCTAATTGCAGAAAGAATGTCTCAATCATGTTCATGCATGCAAGTGAAAATGTAGCCTCAAAAAGAACCAAAGCAAGTTCTAGAGTGATCAATTGACATGAGTGAAAATTACACAAGAAAGAGGAGAATGACATAAATGTTAAATTCATCCATCATAAGGTTCAAAATCTCACAATGTATGCACCTATCAAACTCAACTCACCAATTAAACACGAAACCAAGCATGTCAAATTTAAGAAGGAAGAAATTTTATTCAATCATACTATGAACCTTTGAATTTTAATTGCTTCAAACTCATAAACTTCACAAATCTCAAAACATCATTGGAAAGCAATTAAAAACACATATTTTTGTTTAAAATAGAAAATAGAAAAATAGAAAACAGAAAATAGAATAAAAAATAGAAACAGTAGCAGAAAAATGGCATAACTAGTTGAAAATAGAAAAAATAGAAATAAGCAATAGTAGAAAATTAATAATAGAAAGCAAGTAATAGAAAATAGCAAAAACAAGAGAAACATTAAAAATAGAAATAGAAATAGGAAATTAAAAACAAAAATAAATTTAAATGCAAAAATTAGAAAACAGAAAATAGAAATAGAAATGGAAATAGTAGAACCAGAAAATTAGACAGCAAAACAGAAACAAAAAAATAAAATAGCAACATTAAAATTGTAAACAGCAACAAAAACAGAATGCTAAATTCCTCCCCTACACTTAAATTTGATATTGTCCTCAATGTAAAGCTCAAAAGACAAACAACATCCATCAATGTCATCAATTAATGAAGGAAAGTAAAATAAAGGAGAGGGAAAGAAAAGAAACATCCTTTCCAAGTGAAGAGACTTTCACCAGGGTCCCATTATTTGAAGTGTAATGACCGAGACCAAGTGAAGCTTGAAGCATGACTGGAAACATGATTGGAAGTAGGAGAGCTGCCACCGGGGTCCCATTGGCCTTCCATAATTTTCGTGTCAACACCACTAGAATGCAATATGTGTACTTGATTAACTTCATTTTCCTTGTTTATGTTGGACCACACCTCAAAACTAAAATCTACCACAGTAGTGACCGCCATCCAATGCTCTTCTTCTCCTTTTTCAAAAAATTCTTCAATAGCTTTCAACTCAAGGGCAGGTGGTTGCTGCATTGAAGGTATCAAGCTGGTTGAAGAACTTAATTCTGCTAATTTAACTGCAACATCACCTGTAATCTATGTACAATCTTCCAAAATAGCAGGATCATAACTCATAGAATAAAGAGATTTTAATGAGATTTTGAACATGTAGTAGCATCTCCCACAACATCAAAAATTTTAGAACAAGCAGCACACATATTAGTCCCATCACATCCAAAACATCTAGGAAAATCAACATTATCCAAAAATCCCACAATTTCGAGAAATTCAGCTAGCATATCATCAACAAGCAAATCAATGACATCTAACTGAAAAACAAAATGCTCTTCTATAGGATGTTTCATGGCATCAAAGATATCGAATTGAACTAAGTTATCCCCAAATTCCATAGAAAGGGTACTAGCATACACATCAATTTTAGTTTTTACAGTTTTTAAGAAGGGTCTACCTAAAATCAATAGTGGCTGAATAGATGCAGATTCCTCATCCATGTTCAGAACATAAAAATCTGGTGGAAATATTACATCATTTACCCTTACCAAACCATCCTTAAGCACTCTTACAGGATGAGTCGTGCTTCTATTTGCTAGTTGAATAATTACTCCGATTAGCTTCAACTCTCCAAGCTACAGAGATTCAAAAACTGATTATGGCATCACATTGATCAAACACCCATATCCAACATTGCATGAGGAAATTGCTTGTTGCCTATTATGCAAGGAATGATGAATGTTTCAGGATCATTGCATTTAGGGGGCATATTTGGTTGGATCAAAGTAGAAACATTTCTTCCCATGCTTACTTTCTCATTTCCTTTTAACCTTCTCTTACAAGTACCCAACTCCTTTAAGAATTTGGCATACTTTGGAATCTACTTGATTGCATCCAAGAGGGGGATATTGATTTCCATCTTCCTGAATGTCTGCTTGACTTCTCTTTCCATTTCTGCTTGAGCTATTTGCTTAGACTATGTGAACCTATTTGGAAAAGGTAGTGGAATGGCCAAGTCTGAATTCTTTGCACATTTCTTCCGTGTCATGGATTACTGGACTGAGCTATTTATTTTGTGCGAACTTTGCTATTTTTGGTCAATGTCTTGTTATTGCACTGGAAGCTCTGGTTGTGGTAAACTAGGACCATCAACTTCTCTGCCACATCTCAAGGAAATGGCACTCACATTGCCTATTGGGTTATTGACTGTTTATGAAGGCAATTGGCTCGACCCTTGACTTTTTAGCTCACTTACAGTGGTTGCCAATTACCCAATCTGGGTCTGTAGATTTTGAATGGTGGCATTGACATTCTGCTCGAACTGAACGTTGTTTGTGGCAATCTGTTTCATATAATCTTCCAAGGATGGCTCGGTTGGAGTGGCTTGGATAGACTGCTGCACAGGTAGTTGCTGTTTGAATACAAGTGGTTGGTATCTAAATTGTTACTGCTGCGACTGCTATTGCTGACCAGAATTCCCATATCTCAGGTTGGGATGGTCCCTCTAGCCAGGTTATAGTACTAGCAAATGGATCATATTTGGGCTGCTGCTGTGACTGCTGATATTGGGGTCTATAAGGAAAAATGCCTGTTGCAGCAACAAGGTAAGCTTGTATGGCTGAATTATCTTCCTGAAGTGTTGGATAAGCATCTGTAGGATGAGATGGACAAGAGCAAATTCTACACACCCATGTAGGTTCTTGTATAAAAATTAGTACATTTTGACCAACTGCTAATTGCCTCACCAAAGAAGTCAATTCATTAAGTCTTTGTTCCATTCTTTATTTGTCTACATGAGACAATTGAACCTCATTGACTCCTCTGGTTAAGGTAAGGACTCTTGTGCCAAATTGTTAAGCATTGGCTGCCTTATTTGCTATCAAATCTCTTGCTGCAGTAGGGGTTTTATCCACCAAGGCACCTCTAGAGGCAACATCCACCATACTTCTGTCCATTGGCAGCAAGTTCTCATAGAAATATTGAATCAATAGCTGATCATTGATTTGGTGGCGGGGACAGCTCGAGCACAACTTCTTGAATCTCTCCCAATATTTATGCAAGGTCCTACTTGATATTTGCCTTATGCCACAGATGTCTTCTCTAGTGGCTGTAGCTCTTGATACAGGGAAGAACCTCTCCAAGAATAACCTCTTCATATCATCCCAACTTATAACAAAGCCTAGTGAAAGGTAGAACAGCCAATCATTGGCTGTATTAGCAAGAGAGAAAGGGAATGCCCTCAACTTGGTGTGCTCCTCAGGGATCCCATGCAGCTTCATGGTTGAATAAACCATATAGAACTCCTTTAAGTGCTTATGGGGGTCCTCACCTGTAAGTCCATGAAACTTGGGCAACAAGTGTATCAATCCAAATTTTAATTCAAAGTCAGCATAAAGATCAGGGTATTGAACACACAAAGACTAATAAGTAACATCAGGGGCAACAAGTTCTTTAAGAGTCCTATTATGCTTGGTATCAGCCATGGTTCAAAATCACTTAAGCTCTCGGATGCACTAACAGATTCAATGTGAAAATCAAATTCATAAGAATATTTGTGGCTAAGCTTATGAGCTCTAATCAGTGCATGCAAAGTCTTATCAATCTCAAGATCAAAATCAAGCAAGTTACTAGTAGAAGACCTAGTCATGCATCATCTAAAGAACAAAAATCATAAAATCAGTAAACAAGCAAAATACACTAGATAACACTAAAAATCTACCAAAATAAATCTAATTGACCTATCAAATGATTTTTAAAAATCACAGGACTACCATAACATGAGAACTACACAAAAATGAAACTAAAAAATACAACAAAAAATATTAAAAAATTGAAAAAGTGGTCTAAACGATGGAATTCTGCTTAAATCCGAGTGACCTCAGTACACCGAGCCTAAGTTTTTTGGTCATTTTTCCTTCAACTGACTATGTTTCAGCTCGTTCTCAGTTACCACAACAATTACTGGATTTACCGTTATGTCGCAAGTTATCTCAAAAACCTTGTCAAATAATGGAATTTGGCTAAAATCTGAAGGGAAGATCTTTAGATCACTTTGCTCAAAATGATGATTTAACCTTAGGGATCAAGTCTCAGCTTCAAACTCCACAGTTAGATCAACACTAGTCTTCTCCTGCACCCAAAGAAATTAGAAACAAGGAGAAAAATGTTAGCTGGGTATGAAACGATGGTAGGTAGTTAAGAAAACGTCCAAAATGATTGAATGACACTTATAAAAAGATCTAGCAATGCAATTATTAATAAAGGCAACAAAAGAATGATCACCAGCAATGGAAACCAATGTAACAGTAACCAATGATCAACAACAAAATGCAATGCAACAGTTATCGATTGAACAAGAGTTAATTGTTACTGAGAATAAGAGTTAGTATGGTCATTTAATATGATCATACTACACTTAACAATCCTCAGCAATGGCGCTAAAATTTTGACAAGCGCTGAACTCAATCAAAATTATAACCGAGTTATACCTATGGCTTATAGCATAGGAAACAACACTAGATCGTCTCTCAAGGATTGTAATTGGAATTTAATTAAATCAAGTCAAGATTGGCGAAAAGGATTTGAGAATTCAAAATATGAAAATAACAGAATTAAAGTGAAATAAATTTAATTAAAAGAACAATCAATTTAGAAACCTATCCAAAATTGGGTTGATTCTATCATAGATCTTTCAACCAACATTTGAAGTACAATTGAATGGTTAATTTGGATTCAACTGAAATCTCTGCATCAAGTCTAGAATTAATACTAGGCAATCATCTAGAATTCAATTACCAATTGACACACAAATTCGCAATTGCATAAATCATGTTGGGATCTATGTTAATTTGATCTTTGAATTCAATTAACCTAGGCACAAATCATTAACCTAACCTCTATAATTCTGTGATTAATTCAGATCAATCAACCTAAATTCATCATAATTCTTAATCTTAAATCAAGATCCAATCAGATCAAACATAAACAGAATCATCATTCATGCATTCAAGATCAAGAAGAAGAGGAATCCAATTGCAATTCTAATATAAAAACAAAACAAAGATCTCAAGAATTCAAACCATAATTTCTTCAAGAATATCCAAATTAATTACAGAAGTTTAGCCCTCCATGGCCAAAACCACGAAGTAGCTCGAGGAAGAAGAAGGAAGAAAAGAGAAAAATCTAGATCTAGAGAGAGAAGGTGAGAAAAGTATGGAATGAAAAACTCCCATCGATTTTCTTCCTTCACAGCTATAAAACTAACTCCTATTTTGACCTCACCTTATTAGAATCCCATTAGTTACAAAGATGGGTCCATTATGAGTAATTGGGCCTAAACCCCATGTCATTTGGAGGTCTATAACTCAAGTTATGGATAAAACATTCTCAAAGGGTCTGTAAATTCATATTCTGACTTCCAGGCCCAATTAGCTCCACTAGATGTCTGATTGTGCCCTAGAGCTCTTTATGAAATTTATAGAGCTCTCTCTCATCTTTCTACATGGTAAAATACATAATTTTTAGACATCTATATCTCATGATATGACCGAAATACAGAAACAATGTCAAACTTCAATGATTCTGGAAAAAATCAATTAAGACCAATTTGAGCCTAACCTTACAAAACATGACCAAGCTCAATCAATTAAGTACATGGAGAATGTAAATAACTAAAAATGAGGGTTTATGAATGTATAAAATATGTGATTATTAAATTCTACCACACTTAGCTTTTTGTACTCTTGGGCAAATAACATAAGACCAAAACTAAAACAACACAAACAATACAAAAGCTAGAAACTCTAAAAGACTCAATTTTCAATGACATTCAAGAATGCAAAAGTTTACAAGCAAGAAGAGAACCAACAATTTAAGGAAACAAAGCATTCATGAGATACAATTTCTTCACATCTCAAACAAACAAGCAAAGTATCTTCAATTTGAAAAACATGAATCAAGAATGATAGATCGTCACAAGATACACTCTCAATACCTCAACTGTTTATAAGTTAAGTATTTCACTCAATTCACGCCATGAAAATTACACTACCATAAGCTTGCTTATCTTCTACTTCTCCATTACACAACCACATGCACATACAAATCAAGAAGACTTTATTCAAGGTTGTAATGGGGCCAAGGTAAGGGAAGGAAACAATAAGGAGAGGATTGGTAAGGAACTCAATTGACAAGTATGAAATTTTACTCCCAATTCCATATAATGCACATTCTTTTTACATATTTCCTTCTCTTTCCATCTCTTATTTAAATTTTATTTTCTTTCACTTTCACAATATTTCTTGCATTTATTCTTTTTTTTTCTACACTCTTTTTTTTTTCTTTTGGCTTTTTCTTTCTTTCATTTTTTTTAATCACCAAACACTTTGCATATTGCACAATAAATTACACAACCCCAACACTTGAACTATTAATTACCCATAAGCAAAAGGGTTATTCCAATGAAAAATGAACCAATGCTCTCCCATTCCCTAAGATAAGGTAAAAACATAATTTTTCACATAAGGTATATAATGAGCTAAGACAAAGAATAGGCAAATAGGCTCAAGGGGATTAATCAAAGGGAAATGATGCAAGATTGGCTATTTGGCCAAAGTGGCTAATTGAAGAAAGAATGCCTCAATCATGTTCGTGCATGCTAGTGAAAATGTAACCTAAAAAAGAACCAAAGCAAGTTCTAGAGTGATCAGTTGACATGAGTGAAAATTACACAAGAAAGAGGAGAATGACATAAATGTTAAATCCATCCATCAAAAGGCTCAAAATTTCACAAGGTATGCACCTATCAAACTCAATTCACCAATCAAACATCGAAAACCAAGCATGTCAAATTTAAGAAGGAAGAAATTTTATTCAATCATGCTATGAACCTTTGAATTTTAATTGCTTCAAACTGATAAACTTCACAAACCTCAAAACATCATTGGAAAGCAATTAAAAACACATATTTTTGTTTAAAATAGAAAATAAAAAAACATAAAAATAGAAAATAGAATAAAAAATAGAAATAGTAGCAAAAAAAATAGCATAAATAATTAAAAATAGAAACAATAGAAATAAGCAATAGTAGAAAATTAATAGCGAGAAATCAATAATGAGAAAATAACAAAAATAGTAGAAACATCAAAAATAGAAACAAAAATAGAAAATTAAAAACAAAAACAAATTTAAATGCAAAAAATAGAAAATAGAAAACAGAAAATAGAAATAGAAATGGAAACAAGAGAACCAGAGAAAATTGAATGGCAAAATAGAAACAAATAAATAAAATTGCAACATTAAAATTACAAACAGTAACAAAAATAGAATGCTAAAATTCCTCCCTCACACTTAAATTTGACATTGTCCTCAATGTAAAGCTCAAAACACAAACAACATCCATCAACATCATCAATTAATGAAGAAAAGTAAAATAAAGGAGAGGGAAAGAAAAGAAACATCTTTTTCAAGTGAAGAGACTTCCACCAGGGTCCCATTGCTTGAAGTCTAATGACCGAGACCAAGTGAAGCTTGAAGTATGACTGGAAACATGGTTGGAAGCAAGAAATCTGCCACCGGGGCCCCATTGGCCTTCCTTAATTTCCGTGTCAACACCACTGGAATGCAATATGTGTACTTGAACAACTTCATTTTCCTTGTTTATGTTGGACTATGGCTCAAAACCAAAATCCACCACAGTAGTGACTGCCATCCAGTGCTTTTCTTCTCCTTTTTCTAAAAATTCTTCAATGGCTTTCAACTCAAGGGTAGGTGGTTGCTGCATTGAAGGTATCAAGCTGGTTGAAGAAATTAATTCTGCTGATTTAACTGCAACATCACCTGTAATCTATGTACAATCTTCCAAAACAGTTGGATCATAACTCATAGAATAAGGAGATTTTAAGTAGATTTTGAACATGCAGCAGCATTTCCCACAACAGCAAAAATTTCAGAACAAGCAGCACACATATTAGCCCCATCACATCCAATGACATCTAACTGAAAAACAAAATGCTCTTCTAAAGGATGTTTCATGGCATCAAAGATATCGAATTGAACTAAGTTATCCTCAAATTCCATAGAAAGGGTATCAGCATACACATCAATCTTAGTTTTTGCAGTTTTTAAGAAGGGTCTAACTAAAATCAATAGTGGGTGACTAGATGCAGATTCCTCATCCATGTTCAGAACATAAAAATTGCTGGAAATTGGACATCATTTACCCTTACCTAACCATCCTCAAGCACTCTTACAGGATGAGTCGTGCTCCTATTTTCCAGTTGAATAATTACTCTGGTTGGCTTCAACTCTCTAAGCCACAGAGATTCAAAAACTGATTGTGGCATCACATTGATCAAACACCCATATCCAACATTGCATGAGGAAATTGCTTGTTGCTTATTATGCAAGGAATGATGAATGTTCTAGGATCCTTGCATTTAAGGGGCATATTTGGTTGGATCAAAGTAGAAACATTTCTTCCCATGCTCACTTTCTCATTTCCTTTCAACCTTCTCTTATGAGTACGAAACTCCTTCAAGAATTTGGCATACTTTGGAATCTACTTGATTGCATCCAGGAGAGGGATATTGATTTCCACCTTCCTAAATGTCTCCTTGACTTCTCTTTCTATTTCTGCTTGAGTTATCTGCTTGGACTGTGTGACCCTATTTGGAAAAGGTAGTGGAATGACCAGGTCTGAATTCTCTGCACATTTCTTCTATGTCACGGATTTATTGACTGAGCTATTTATTTTGTGTGAACTTTGCTATTTTTGGTCAATGTCTGGTTGCTGCACTGGAAGCTCTGGTTGTGGTAAACTAGGACCATCAACTTCTCTGCCACTTCTCAAGGAAATGGCACTCACATTGCCTATTAGGTTATTAACTATTTGTGAAGGCAAGTGGCTCGACCCTTGACTTTTCAGCTCACTTACAGTGGTTGCCAACTGCCCAATCTGAGTCTATAGATTTTGAAAGGTGGCATTGACATTCTGCTAGAACTGAACATTGTTTGTGGCCATCTGTTTCATAAAATCTTCCAAGGATGTCTCGGTTGGAGTGGCTTGGATAGACTGCTGCACAAGTAGTTGCTGTTTGAATGCAAGTGGTTGGTATCTAAATTGCTGCGGCTGTGATTGTTATAAGTACTAGCAAATGGATCATATCTGGGCTGCTGCTGTGACTGCTGATATTGGGGTCTACCAGGAAAAATGCCTGCTGCAGCAACAACATAAGCTTGTATAGCTGAATTATCTTCCTGAAGTGTTGGACAAGCATATGTCGGATGAGATCGACAAGAGCAAATTCCACACACCCTTGCAGGCTCTTGTATAGAAATTGGTACATGTTGACCAACTGCTAATTGCCTCACTGAAAAAGTCAATTCATCAAGTCTATGTTCCATTTTCTATGGTCTACATGAGATAATTGAACCTTATTGACTCCTCTGGTTAAGGTAAGGACTTTTGTGCCAAATTGTTAAGCATTGACTGCTTTATTTACTATTAAATATCTTGTTGCAGTAAGGGTTTTATCCACCAAGGCACCTGCAGAGGCAGCATCCACCATACTTCTGTCCATTGGTAGCAAACCCTCATAAAAATATTGAATCAAGAGTTGATAATTGATTTGGTGGTGGGGACAGCTCGAGCACAACTTCTTGAATCTCTTCCAATATTTATGCAATGTCTTACTTGTCATTTGCTCTATGCCACATATGTCTTTTCTAATGGCAGCAGCTCTAGATGTAGGGAAGAACCTCTCCAAGAATAACATCTTCATATCATCCCAACTCATGACAAAACCTAGTGAAAGGTAGAACAACCAATCCTTGGCTGCATCAGTAAGAAAGAAAGGGAATGCCCTCAACTTGATGTGCTCCTCAGGGATCCTATGCGGCTTCATGGTTGAACAAACCACATCGAACTCCTTTAAGTGCTTATAGGGGTCCTCACCTGCAAGACCATGAAACTTGGGCAACAAGTGTATCAATCCAGATTTTAATTCAAAGTCAACATTAAGATCAGGGTATTGAATAAACAAAGACTGATAAGTAACATCAGGGGTAGCAAGTTCTTTAAGAATCCTATTATGTATGCTATCAGCCATGGTTCAAAATCACTTAAGCTCTCAGATGCACTAACAGATTCAATGTGAAAATCAAATTCAGAAGCAATTTTGTGGCTAAGCTTATGAGCTCTAATCAGTGCATGCAAAGTCTTATCAATCTCAGGATCAAAATCAAGCAAGTTACTAGTAGAAGACCTAGTCATGCATCATCCAAAGCACAAAAATCACAAAATTAGTAAACAAGCAAAATACACTAGCTAACACTAAAAATCTACCAAAATAAATCTAATTGACCTATCCAATGATTTTTAAAAATCTCAGGACTACCACAGCATGAGAACTACACAAAAATGAAACTAAAAAATGCAACAAAAAATCTTAAAAACATGAAAAAATGGTCTAAACGATAGAATTTGGCTTAAATCCAAGTGACTTCAGTAAACTGAGCCTAATTTTTTTGGCCATTTTTCCTTCAACTGACCATGTTTTAGCTCATTTTGAGTTACCACAACAATTACTAGATTTATCGTTATGTCTCAAGTTGTCTCAAAAACCTTGTCAAATGATGGAATTTGGCTAAAATCTAAGGGGATGATCAAAAGATCGCTTTGCTTAAAATTATGATTTAACCCTGGGGACCAAGTCTCAGCTCCAAACTCCACAGTTAGATTAACACTAGTCTCCCCCTGCACCCAAGAAATTAGAAACTAGGAGAAAAATGTTAGCTAGTATGAAACGATGGTAGGCAGTTAAGAAAACGTCCAAAATGATTGAATGACACTTATAAAAAGATCTTATAATGCAATTATCAATAAAAGCAGCAAAAGAATGATCACCAGCAATAGAAACCAATGTAACAGTAACCAATGATCAACAACAGAATGCAATGCAACAGTTATGGATTGAACAAGAGTAAATTGTTAGTGAGAATAAGAGTTAGTATGGTCACTTAATATGATCAGATTGCACCTTACAATCCCTGGCAACGGCACCAAAATTTTGACGAGCGCCGAACTCAATCAAAATTATAACCGAGTTATGCCTATGGCTTGTAGCATAGGAAACAACACTAGATCGTCTCTCAAGGATTGTAAATGCAATTTAATCAAATCAAGTCGAGATTGGGGAAAAGGATTTGAGAATTCAAAATATGAAAATAACAGAATTAAAGTAAGAGAAATTCAATTAAAAGAACAATCAATTTAGAAACCTATCCGAAATTGGGTTGATTCTATCATAGATCTTTCAACAAACATTTGAAGTGTAATTGAATGGTTAATTTGGATTCAACTGAAATCTCTGCATCAAGTCTAGAATTCATACTAGACAATCATCTAGAATTCAATTAACAATTAACACAAAAATTCACAAATTGCATAATTCATTTTGGGATCTATGTTAATTTGATCTCTAAATTCAATTAACCTAGGCACAAATCAGTAACCTAACCTCTATAATTTTATGATTAATTCAGATCAATCAACCTAAATTCATCACATTTCTCAATCTTAAATCATGATCCAATTAGATCAAACATAAACAGAATCATCATTCATGCATTCAAGATCAAGAAGAAGATGAATCCAATTACAATTCAAATACAAAAACAAAACAAAGATCTCAAGAATTCAAACCACAAATTCTTTAAGAATCTCTGAATTGATTATAGAATCTTAGCCCTCCATGGTCAGGGTAACACCCCAAAAATTATTTATTTTATCATTAATCATCATTTTATAATATTTATAATTTTTGGAAATTTTTGTGAATTTTTTCAGAAATGTCGAGTATTTTAATATATTTCTCGTTTTATGTGCACACTGAGCAGAGTCAGTGAAACACCTTGGAAATTTTTTGTTTCATCTTGAATAGTCATTTTCTAATATTTTTTATTTTTGAGAATTTTTCTAGAATTTTCTAAAAATGTCAAATATTTTAGTATATTTCTCATTTTGCATGCACACTGAGCGGAGCCGGGAAAACGAAATATTTTCCCTGATGCTAGTAAACCTTGAACTGTCAACGTGTTGACGGGGGATCTTACTAAACCTGAGGCCGGGCGCAGTTTGCAAGGTTTACTTTTTTTGAGATTTTATCTGATAAATAAAATCGCTGTATCGTAAAATTATCCGATGAACAATAAAATATTATTTTTATCAACTGTAACTTTTATTCACTGGGAAAAATAATTCTAACAGTG
The DNA here is from genome assembly GCA_029884595.1 of Ormosia semicastrata. Taxonomy (NCBI): domain Eukaryota; kingdom Viridiplantae; phylum Streptophyta; class Magnoliopsida; order Fabales; family Fabaceae; genus Ormosia; species Ormosia semicastrata. Next base: position 74,609,111 of record JAQQTO010000060.1, read on the forward strand.
TAATTAATCATCTGTTCTAGAGTGTTTAATTAAGGAGACAAGCTTACTTTTCACTTTATCGAGAAATGTGCAAAACTTCTCAAGGAAGCTTCTAGGAAATTTCCTCCCAAGCTTCCTAAGGAAGCCATGCATTTCCTCTCTCCTCCCTCTCACTCACGGCTGCAGCACCAATTAAGGGGGGAAAATTTTGTGCTTCATAAATCTATCTATTCAAATTTTCAAAAATCCTAAAAAGCTATCATCTTCATTTTCCTATACACTTTCTCTCTCTACCTTTATCTTTCTCAAAAATTTCTCCTCCTTCTCTCTAAGAACCTACACGGCCAGCCCTCCATTTTTGCCTCATCCATCACAAAAATTCCAACCAAATACATTTTCTTAATCCTCTCCATCATCTAAACACTTCTCTAGTTGGTGACTCTTTGAAAAACCTTCATCTTCACCATTTTCTTCAAGCTTCAAGCTTAGGATTTTTGGGTAAGCTTCTTGATTCTTCACTCTCTTTTACCTATTTTCATTTCTATGGTCTCCTTTGTGACCATCCATACCTTATTTTTCAAGCATTGGTGCTATCTTAATGAGATTGAAATTTTAGGGTTCTTGGAGGTGCCAAATCCAAAAATTGCAAGGAGCTCTAGGAGGGTTCTTTTGTTTTCTTCTCTTAGGTAAGAGGAAGACACTCTTTCTCAACCTCTATTAGTAGTAAGAAACATTGTTTTATGGTTGATTGTGAGAAAATCCTATTAAGGGTTATTCTTTGTTTGCATGATTGGTATGTTTATATGTTGTTTGTAATTTGTTTAAGCTATTGGATTGATTGGTTATATATATTGATATATTTGAATGGATTGAAAGGCATGAAATGGAAGGAAATAATTTGGATCCCCTCTAGGATGGCTCACGGTTTAGGGGGCCCAAAATTAGGGTTCTTGATGAACAATTGTAACAAGTGGAAGACATAATTAATCAAGTGTACAATGTGCAATTAATGGAATGAAAAATTTGAGAACTTAATACCCTAGGGAGGCCACGGCCTCTAGGGCCATTTAGGGCTTGAGTATACAACTTTAAGTAATCTTGGAACTTAAATAATCAAGTGATTAAATTATTGGTAATAGGATGGAAAATTAATAAATTGGAAGATTAGAAAAATAATTGGAGATTCATAAATTTGAAAGAACCAAGAATGGAATTTTTCATAAGACTTAGGGTAATTTAATTTGAGAAAGAATAAGAGAGTGTGAGACTTTGAGAATCTTAGAATAATTTTCTAACTGTGTGTGTGTGAATAAATTACAATAGAAAATTTAAATTAACCAAGAGAATTCCTCTAGAGACTAACTTTGTAAGAAATGCTATATTTAAGTAAGAATTCATAATAAACTTTGATTATGTATTATTTCATTTAAATTCTGATATTATGATATTGTGGGTCCATGTGAGTGACCAATGATGTGTTAATACTTACTTTGGCCAATTGAGGCATATTGTGGAAAAGTATATGATGATGAACATACATGGGTATGCATTGAGTTTTCATGCATTGTGAAAGTTCGTTGGACTGTTGTTAGGCCGAGTTGCCTAGGAGATTGAAAACACCTTAGTGTGGATGCGAGTAGACTAGTGTAGGTCATACTGTTGACCTTGGGGACGTCGGGGTGCGGGTACCTCGCAATGGACAGTTGGTAGCCCTTCTGTCTGTGAGGCAGACCAATGCAAATGCACCGACGATCCGGACCGAGACACTGTCCTATGTCGTGATCTAGCGTAGACTGTCTGTACAATGCCTTGATGTGCACGTGGATAAACTGATGAGTTATAGCACTTTGGTCGCGGCAGCCGAGTTGTAGACGTGTCTCCTAATCTTTCTCTCCAACTGTTTGTGTCTAGCTCCATGGAGTAGGATTTTGACTTTGTATGCATGTGCATAGTGAGTCCATGTATTATCTGGCATCTGTTTATTATTATAAATGGAATTGTTGTATTACTAATATATATAACTGCCTGGAACTGCTTAGTTGTTTATTACTGCTATTTAATGCTTATTATTATTATTGCTGTTGAAATGCTATGTGGGCGCTTTGCGCCGTTCTATTTCTTGCTGCTATAACTGGTAATGATGGTAGGATGTCTTACCTCTTTCCTGTATTCCTGTTATTTTCTATCTGTATATGTGTCCCATCGAATACGTCGACAATGAGGGTGAAGCTCCCGACTTCCCCGGCTTCTGGCCTGATCGTAACTAGCATCTACTGTGGATCATGGCGGCATGCTCATGCGGATTTTTAGGTGATGTATGCCTAACCTTCCTTGGAGGGCCAGACTACTAGCACACCAACCTAAATTCTGATTGTTGTGTTTACCTGGGAGACGTGTCGATCTCTTTGGCCTGGAGGCGTCATGAGCCGATCTTTACCTGCTGCATCAGCCTACGTTTGGAGTTTTATCTGCCCATCCGGGAGATGTGGGGTGATCGCTATTACACCCCACAGAAGGATTCTTTTGATTCCATTGCTCGAGCTCCAGCTCGTAGCTCGGTGGCTCCGATGAAGGTTTCCTCTGATTAGGAAGATCCTGAGGAGGTCCCCGAGGAGGATCCCGACACGGTTCCTCCTCATCTCAGGGACTGATATTGTTGGTAGCTACTGATGGCTACCAGTGTTTTATTTTGGGGCCTGATGTGTTTTTATTTTGGTTGGCTGTATATTTCTGATATCTTGGGGGCATACATGTATAATTGTGCTTTTTGTATATTCAGGCGCTGTAACTGAACAAGTTAATATATATATAATGATATATCACTGTTTATGAATGTTGATTTGATGTATGCTTTATTTACATTTTACTATTCATTACAATTATGTCTTATCACTATTTTATTTAATTAAATATATATATATATATATATATATATACTCGATAATTTAATTACACGATTATAACCAAGTAAATTTATATTTATTAATTAAAGAACCAGGTTTTATCTATATCATTTTTAATTTTTTGCATTGTAAATGACAATGTGACGTTCCCTCCAAAAAGGGGCGTTACAGTCATCACCATGAAGGAGCTTGAGGAAGAAGAGAGAAAAATCTAGATCTAGAGAGAGAATGTGAGAAAAGTGTGGAATGAAAAACTCCCCTCGATTTTTTGCCTTCACAGCTATAAAACTAACTCCTATTTTGACCTCACGTCATTAAAATCCCATTAGTTATAAAGATGGATCCATTATGAGTAATTGGGCCCAAACCCCATGTGTCTACAACTCAAGTTATGGACAAAACATTCTCAAAGGGTCTCTGAATTTGTATTCTGACTTCCAGGCCCAATTAGCTCCACTAGATGTCCGATTCTACCCTGGAGCTCTCATGAAAGTTATAGAGCTCTCTCTCATCTTTCCTATAAGGTAAAATACATAATTTTTAGACATCTAGAACTCAAGATATGACCGAAATACAGAAACAGTGTCAAACCTCAATGATGTTGGAAAAAAAATCAATTAAGCCCAATTTGAGCCCAAGCTTACAAAACATGACCAAGCTCAATCAATTAAGTGCATGGAGAATGTAAATGATAAAAAATGAGGGTTTATTAATGTATAAAATATGTGATTATCACTTCTCCCCTTTAGTTCCCTTGTTTTCAGCCACTGCACTTACTGCTTTCGTGAGGGAGAGATGAGAGAAATGAGGTAACAATGAGTGAAATATCAGGTAACAAGGTCAATTATAAGGGTTGGCCATTTATGACCTTGTTACATTTAAGTACTCAACTAATATTTCCTGATCTGCTAAAAATACTTAAATTTAGCTAAATTAAGTTTTTCAGCTTCCAACAACTTTAAAACCAATGCTAAGATTCATTGAAAATGTTGTTTCTGAAAATGTTGTTTCACCATTATCACATTTTTTCATATCTGCTGCTAGTCAATCGGGCATTAAATGCATAATCAATATGCCTAAAAATACCAATCTGGCTCTGATTATTATCAAATTTCAACTACATTCTCTTACACTTATTTGTGACTTAGAAATATATTCTCCAGATTGATTTCCCTTAAACTAGCCATTTATACTACTATATGAGTCATTTTAAGATACTTTTCACACTCTGAGTTGCAACAAAGTATCTAAACTAACTCAACTTGTTACAAAAATTAACAGGCATGTTCAATAAGTGTTATGCTACATTTGTAACCATAAACTAGTCTAACATGTTAAAAAGAGGATGTTACACACACAATAGCAGAACCCCTTCCTTTTTTGTATCTTGTTCTCATGTTTTGTTTCCTTTGCCTTGGATTTGGCTCCACTAGAGTGCATCTTGCACTTTCAAGGATAAAGTGCATGAATGTAGAGATAAGTCCATGACACTTCAATATTCGCATCATATTTATATTATGTTTGGACGATAGGTAATGAGGGGAAGGGAAAGGGAATGTCTGGAAGAGAAATAACTTTTCTTATTTAGGAGTTTTAAAATACATGGGAAGTGGAAGAAACACATGGGAAATCATTTCTCCTCTCTTTCCCTCAAAGACCCAACTTTTGTTCCCCTAAAATTGAGGTGGAATTGTGGGAACTAAAAATTTTTTAGGTTAAAAATGAAGTTTCATCCATTCTCTTTTTAATCTTTCAAATAAAGAAAAATATAACTATGTTCTATTCTTTCTTTTTCCTTTTCCAGTTCATTCTCACATATTCAATTCTGTTCTATTAATGAAAAATTATCCAAACACAATGTTAAAAAAGAAAAACAATTAATATATCATAACAAATTAAAACAAAAAATCTGGTTATGCTACTCACTCTCCTCCTCCACGACCATTAGGTTTCTGCTTCACTGGTCCTTTCTTCCCCCTTCTGCTTCCCTCACCTTCCTTCACCTCATCACCGTCTCTCCTCAACAGGTTCATTGCACCCACTTGGTTCCGCCTTCCTGCTCTTCCCTTACCACCAATGTTGTGTGTGGTTAGCATCTTTGCGGCACCCACTCGCTCTCTCCTCAGCACCACCGTGGTCTCTAGTTCGCGGCACCACCACCATGGCATATTGTAGTGGCGCCTCCCTCCCTTCTTCCACAATGACTCATGGCAAATTTTGAAGAAGTAAATGTATTGGAGCAAACCCACCGTCACAATTGCTACGTGTTTATTATCTCAACTGCAAGCCTTCAATCTATTGGTACAATATCCTAACTTGTTGAATTTCATGGTTTCAGAGTAAATGGAGAAGAGAAATTTGAGAGAAATGGAGAAAACTTTATATTGATAGAATGGTGAAAAAGTAAGAATTACAATGTAAACTAGGCTTATATAGCCAAGTAAATCAACTAACAACTAACTAATTCTAATTATCTTAACAGCCCCCCCCGCAAGCTGGAAGGTGTACATTACACTTTCAGCTTGGGGTGATCAATACAAATGCATATCAAATGCATATTTAGAAAAATACAATGATAATGCCAAGAACTGGTAAGGCACGCAGGCCAACAAATGCTTAACCACCATAAAAGGCAGAAGCTCCAAGTGCTTAACTACCATACAAGGCAGAAGCTAAAATCATCAAAGCCAACAAAGGGCAAAAGCTTAACCATTAAGCAAAAGCCACAACTCAAGGCTTAACCACTTAACAGAAGCAAGAACATCCATCAATGCTTAACCACCACCATGGGCAGAAGCTTACAATAAAAAAAAATATCAATGCTTAACCATCCATGATAGAAGTTCACATCAACACTTAACCATCATGGACAGAAGCTTACAACAAAGCCCAAAGGCTAAACAGAAAAAAAAAAATCAAAGAAGCAAATCACCAAACAGTTGGTATACACAGAACTGAAAAACATTGGAAATACATCTTGATCAAATCAAAGATCCCAGCCTGTGCTTCCAAAAAAAAAATGCGTGACAGGGAACACAATCCCAGAGACCCAATGCAACAATGGTCTCCACCATACCAGATCTACAAAATCATAAACTGATGAAGCCAAGAAAACCATATCCGAAAGAAAGTACTGAAAGAAGAGATCCACAAAATTTTCGCTTCATAGCCTTCAAACCATACACTAATTTTACAATATCTCAGATCCGCAACAGAAGATGGCACTGGAACGCACTGCACAACAATGATTGAAAATAATCTTGCAAGATTTGAGGCTGGAGCATCCATCACCAGCAAGAACTCAAGATCAAGGAATCGCAATCGTGGTGAGTGAACAAGGGTGCAAGAATCAGCATCGGAGGCTTCAACAGTGGCGACCGGCGGCCGAAAATCACCTCCCATAGCAGAACACAGTGTCGCTTGTGGCGGTGGTGACAGAATTACAGTCTTGGAGGCAGGGAGATTGGAGCTAGAGATCTGCTCCTTCCAAAAAACAAAAAAAAATCGAGAAAAGAATTACAAAAACAAAGAAGAGGGATCAAAGTCTCAAAACGTGTTTTCTTGAGACAGTAATACGAAAAGGAAAGAAAATTGGATTTTCTCGAGAAAAAGAAAAAAAAATAAAAAAGAAAATAAACTAAGAAAAGAAAAAGGAAAATGGCAAAATGCAGCGGAAGAAAATGTTCAAGGTGGGTGGAATGACTCTGATACCATGTTGAATTTCATGGTTTCAGAGTAAAGGGAGAAGAGAAAGTTGAGAGAAATGGAGAAAACTATATATTGATAGAATGGTGAAAAAGTAAGAATTACAATGTAAACTAGGCTTATATAGCCAAGTAAATCAACTAACAACTAACTAATTCTAACTATCTTGACATAACTTACTTGACCGATATCCTGCTTAGTGCTTACTAGTTACCATCTCATGAATCTGAGTGCTCATTTACACGTTTTTGTATTGAATTGTCTATGTTCACTCCCTTCCCTGTCACACACAAAACAGAGAAAATATTTCATAGTGGAGTCTAGTTACATTCAGGCTAGAGAGCAATTATTAAATAAAGAAATATATTGCCTTCTAACCTGCATTTGAAAATAAAATAGATGAAACTGACTCTTTCAATGAGTTGGTAAATTTTCAATTTTGGATTTACCATTTGTTTTAGCAGTTGTTATGTGCCATATTCTTCTATTTGCATTTGCATTTGTTGTACGATGATTGATGGTACTACGAGAGAAATCAAATTGGTCATTGAATGTTTTTTCTTAGGAATATGATTGAAGATACCCATGAACTACTACCAGATATTTTTTCAAGCATTTTCTAATCTATACTATGGTATTTTACAAGTGAGGCTTATGCATGAGGCAGGTTGTGATTTTGGAAATTTAGATGCTATATTGATACTTCAGTGGCCAATTTATTTGCATTGCTTGGAGTTGACCCTACTGTGGTAAATATCAAAGCAAAAACTCATCAAAGGATCTGCCTTGGAGAAAATAGAAGTATAGCAGTTCACACAGTGGTTTTTCTAATGAGGAAATGAGGAGATTAGCTGAAAATATTATGGAGAACATGCAAGATTATAATTCATAAAAATTACAGTAAATTTTATAAAATTATGCTTGATTAGCATTCTTGTGTACTATTTTAATATTTATACAGATCTAATAGTTGCCCCTGGCTGCTAAGCATTGGTTAAACGTTTACCTCACAACTCGCTAAGAATTTGGTTGCTGTCTTTAGGTTTTCTTATAATTTAGTTTGGTATTAAAGATCTCCAATTCATCTATGGGCTGATCAAATCCATCATGGTCAAGTCTAGAACATGACTAATTGCATCTCCCTGCATTTGAGACTTTTGGCAGTGTTCGAACAACAATGGAATGTTCACTTCAAAAACTTTTCTCCTCCTCATAAGAGAAGATGGGTCTTTTCTCTCCCTTCTATGAAAAGGAAAATAGAAAGAAACATTAAAAAAAGAAAAGGAGTGGGAGCTTATCTTCTGATTCATGTCAAAACCAAGTTCATTGTACAAAGATTTGGAAGCCGTTTTTGCATCCAAGTGAAAGTCATATAGAAAACATAGTTAAATTTATATGTAATTTAAACAGTTTCCAACTTATTGTAATTCTGCATGGACCCGCAACCTTGTTTCCATTATCTAGATGATGTACAATTTATTTTTTTCAAGTGTAATAGAGGTACACAAGTTAGTTCATTTGCTATTCACGTCTTTAAGTTCATTACCAAGTTCATTGTACAAAGATTTGGAAGCCGTTTTTGCATCCAAGTGAAAGTCATATAGAAAACATAGTTAAATTTATATGTAATTTAAACAGTTTCCAACTTATTGTAATTCTGCATGGACCCGCAACCTTGTTTCCATTATCTAGATGATGTACAATTTTATTTTTTTCAAGTGTAATAGAGGTACACAAGTTAGTTCATTTGCTATTCACGTCTTTAAGTTCATTAAGCATTATGTGTCAATATTTTGTTCATTTGTAATAGAGGTACGCGTATTAATACCAAATAAGTCAATAAGCTTCTTGAGATAGTTCCATAATAAATTCTTTTGCATTTGGAGAATACAATAGAGACATAGATGTCTCAATATAGCCAAGTTTATTTCATATGTCTCAATACCACTGCGAATCGCCTCACCACGCACCACCTGGCAAAGACCACCTTGTCAACCACCCCACCACTACCGGAAAACCTATCACCAGAAAACTCCATAATCACCATATCCAGCCAAGAAACCAAAAAAAAAAAACTCCATTGAAAGAAGTTTCACGAACTTGTGCTGGTTCTTTTATATTTTATCAACAATCGAGTTACATAACAAATAAGGACAAAATGGTTGCAAATCTGATCAGCAAACCCAAATCCTAGTCAATGGGTTCCATCAATATCAATAACAATTTCACTCTCACATTGCCACACAAATCACCAAAAATTCAAGTTAAAATAAGAACAACTCTCTAATTTCATATCCAATTCTCATTAGGACATAGAGAACTCATGCCCGTGTAAATAATACTTGTGATTTGAACTTGCAACATGAACACAAAACAAGTTCGATGAAGTGCAAGAATGTTTAGAGATTAAATAATAGGAATCACTGCCGGCCATATCGACGAGTCATATTAATATTATAATATTATTTATAGGTTGTTCGGGTAGTGGAATCGCTAGAATAAATGAGCTTAGGAAGAAAAACCAAAATTAAAAGTAGGTGTTTACGTATGAAATAAATTTATCAGCCGAATAAGAATTCAGCCGACGAATACGTATGAATTTTGATAAAAAATAGGCGATTTGAACTAAAGGCAAAATCCAACCTTTAATAAGGGTTCCCAAACTCACTAAAGAAAACGTTTGGTATTAATGTGAACTTAAGAAGTTTAAGAATTTGAGGTTAAAGCTATAATCGGCTAGGAAATAAGCTTGCGGAAAATAAATTACACAAAGTAAAAGTAATATAGTAAAAGGCTGAAAAGTTAAGCAAAATAAGCAAAGCTTAAAAGTTGTATTGATTGTGATCCATTCCCATTTAAATTGGTACAAGTAGTATTTATAGATAAAATCTAACCCCCACCATAGCCAACCTTACTGGTTAGAACTCCTAAAAACAAGCAACAAACCCACGGCTAGCCTACCCACATCTCTTAACCGTTTTGGCTACAACGGTTACCCCTCAACAGCTTAACTCCTATTTTCTCAGCATGTTTTGTGGCATCTGTTGATAACAACTTCAGTTCTTAGCCTTCTATCAACTTACAATCCATTATGCTTCAACTTTTTATTGTTTCATTCCTGGCCCACTAACAGTAAGGCCCAACCCAACCTTAGCCGAGTGTTCCTCTACCTATTGGCTATATCCTCCTTCGGCTAATCACCCTCAGCTAGCCGTTATATCAGCTTACTCTTTTGAATTTATTTTTTGGGTGATAATAATTGCCCCCTTACATTTTTCAGTTGATTTTGAGAAGCTGAATAAATGTAGCTAAGTCTTTTCGAGCATCGTGCCCAATTCAATATCCACTTATCTTTTAATGTGAGAGATGCTCGGCCGAAAAAATCAAATAGTCAAAACATATTACCATTCCTCCGTAGAATAATTATAAATTCAACTGAAACTTTCTTTAGTCGACTTACTTTTGCCATTTCTTCTTCAAAGCACCTAGCAAACTACTCTTCCCATTGCTTCGATCATGTCTGACATCTCTGATTCCCAAAACAAGACCTACTCTTATGGGGATGATGATTCTTCATCATTTTCATCTGATTCGGCTTTCAGTACCCAACAACCATTAAACCAAGAACAAGATGCTGGCTTCCCCGTGCTTGTTCCACTTTTGAATTCCTTTACCATAACCCCATGTACCTCTGACATCTACGAGGGCAGGATCTTTCTTGATCATCACTTATATCCCAAGCATTTTGAGCTTCCCATCACTGCCAACTGGTATTCCATCAACAAGTGCCCTAATGACCTCCGGACCTAGCCTTGCCTTGCTTCTCAGTATGCCGATTGGCTGAAACGGGTTTCGACTAGTCGAGGAGAAGATTGGAAAACATGGGGAATTTACGACGTCATTATGCTTTCTCAACATGAGATTCCCCTAAACCTTGACCTTCTGTTTAGCTTCCTAGGGTTCTGGTCTACCTTTGTGAATGGATTCATCCTTCCTTCAGGCATCATGAGCCCTACCTTGTTAGATGTGGCAGCTATCACTGGCTTTCCAATAATTGGCGAAGATTTAAACTCACTTTTTGAACTTTCCTATCTAGCATTGAAGGTAAACTTTTCCAAAAACACCTCTTCCTACTCTAATTTCTTGTCTGCCAATGCCAAAACCTCTCACCAGGTGTCTGATGGAGAACATTAAGCCCTTCTTATTTACTGGTTTTGCAAATATTTTATTTGTTCTAGCTCGGTCGCAGTGGTCCTAGAGATATCCCACCTTGTTTCTTTGGTTACTTCTGGAAAAGCTCTGGCCTTAGGTATTCTTTTCTTTTCCTTTTTGTACAAGAGTCTTTTCACCATAGTTACCAGACTCCAAAACAATGAGAAACTAGATAATGTAGCAGGGCCTCTCTGGTTTCTTCAGCTCTGGGTAACCCTTTACTTCCCAGAATTCATACCTTTATCTCATAAGAGTTTTACTTCTTCTTCCTCGACTCCAATCTCTCTAGGTCGAGTCTTGCAAACTATTCCCTTTGTCAAGCATTCAACCTTTAACTTTGCGACTGAATTTTTTACTTCTATTCGGCATGCAAAAGAATTTTTCCCTTTAGTCGATAGACCCCACAGTCTTCTCTGGATGAATACCCATGTGGACTCTCCAAATCCTCAGCTGGCCAACTACATTTCTCTATGCTGGGGTAGTGTGTTATCGGCTAGAGACTTGATGTGTGGAGTAAAGCCAACTAGCCGCTATAACAAGACATCAGCCAAATTTTATTGCCCATACCTCCTGGCTCGGCAATTTGGACTTCTTCATAACATCCCTCTGGTTTACCAATCAATGGCAACCGCTTTTGGAAGACCCACATTATCTGAAAAGAATGTGGTATCTTTAACTCAGCAGAACCTGCAAAAACTAAATGCTTTTAAGTTTAGAACTTTTAGGCAACTTCCTGGAGAATCATCAGCCTTTACTAATTGGTGGCCTTCAGTGTCCAGCAAGATTTTCTCTGCTTCCACTTCTAGTTACCTCTCGAAACTGATCATCGGAGGCATAAATCACCATGTTATCAACGCTCAGCCCATATCAGCCAGGAGACCCAAGTCCATAAGAAGCAGACCTACAACCAATGCAGCAGGTACTTTTAAATCCATTTTTCTAAGCATTGACTACCTTCAGCATTTTCTAATGCCTTTCTGTTTCAGGGCCTTCTCAACCAATGACCATAGATCTTGAAACACTGAAAAATACTCTCGCTTCCAAAGTTGTTCGCCCTAGGCCTACTAGGCATTCATCTAGGCAAACAGGCGTTGTTATTCGGGAATCTGCATCTGTTGCTTAGCAATCGGCTCCCGCTACTCAACAATCAACTCCCAAGAAGAAGAAACTAAGAAAGATATACGATTTTAAACCTTGCTCTTATAAATCCTTGGTTCTAACACTTTTTCCTTTACTTTTCTCTTATAGACTTATCAACAGTCTCCCGAGACTCATCCAGAAGTTGTTTCTCTAAGACCTTCTCCCTCAAGATTCCCTCTGACACCAGTAATCCTCTTAACTTCTTATCCAATTAATATTTTCACCTTTTTCCTAATTATCGACTAAACTTATTTTTATACTCTATCAGGAACATGAGCCAACTCCTCTCACAACTCCTCCAGCTCTTGTGCTGTATGCTCCAATAACCCAAGCCTCTGATGTGCTTGTTTCTGAGGAGGACTTGGCTCAATATTTTTCCTCTTCGGTTCCCAAAGCCGTTGTGGATCCGAGTTCTCCTTCAAACCAACGTCTGTCTTTTATGGAAACCTTGCTTGATCAAGATATCCCGGTGGAGCAGCGCACAGTTACTGACCTTCGGATCGCACTATCAAAGCTTGCTAAATCGTCCAATATTGATGAAAACTAGAGAGCCATCTTCAATCGTATAGCCGTTCAAGTTGGTGAAGTGTTCTACAATTTCCAAGTTTTCAAAGGTCGTCATGACCAAGCTGCTAAGGATCTTGCTTGGCTGGGTGAACTCCAAGACCAGAAGCTTCATTTTCAATCCTTCTTCCAACAAGCTGAAGCTGAAAAGAAAGCTGATCTCAGTGAAAAGGACAAAATGTCCAAACGCCTAGCCGAGCTGATTGTTGAGAGGGAGAGAATCAACAAAGAGATTGCTGAAACGGAGCCTAAACTGGCAGTTCTTACTCAGAAGCTAACTTCTAGTGCTAATTTCAAGATGCAATTGTATCATCAATCTACCGCTCTAGATGCCGAGATGATCCCTTTACTACAACAAAAGGATGCATTTGAAGAGGACCTAAACACTGCTGATCGTGGACTTCTCCTCACCAAGGAGGCTTGGGCAAATTTGAAAGAGCTCCTGGCCGAGGCAAAGAGAACATTGGCACCATCTTCGGCTGATACAATAATTAATCAGCCAGAAGTGGAAGCCATTCCTGCCCCTGAATTTGTAGCTGATCAAGTCACCTCTTTTGTTGTTAGTCCTGTTGAACCATCCCCTTCGGCTGATGCTCCAACTCTTGATCCATCTCAAACACCTAACTCTGACCAATCAGCTACTGTTCCTGCCAATCCGTAAATTGTTACCCTTTTTTTCAATTATGTTTTACCAGTCTTAATTTGAAAAAGCTAATCGGCTGGCTTGTAGATGATATTTTGAACTAACTCTTTTTCCTTTAATTATCCCGAATTGAGGGATAATAGTTTTTTAGATACTTCCCATTTATGCTTCTCACCATTTCTTCACCATGCATGTTAACTAGCCGATAAGCTCCATTAATCATAACTTGACTAATTATATAAGGTCTTTCCCAGTTTGGTGAGCACTTTCCTAACTTTGGGTCTTTAGCCCCTAAAGGCAAAACGACTTTCCAAACTAAATCCCCTTCGACAAAACTTTTAATTTTGACATGTTTATTATATGCCTTGGCCACTTTCTTTTTATTCTTTCGAATATTTTCCAAAGCCATTAACTTGTCCTCGTCAGTAGATTCCAACTCCATGAACATGGCTTGCTGGTACTCATCCATAGTCAAACAATGTTGTTTGGCTACCCTTAATGATTTTACATTAATTTTCAATGGTAACACGACATCCTGACCATAAGTCAGCCGATAAGGGGTAAACCCCATCGCGGTAGACTTAGAATTTCTGTAAGCCCATAGTACTTCAGCTAACGCTTTATGCCATCTTTTAGGTTTGTCTTCTATGGCCTTCTTAATCAAGCTGATCAATATTTTGTTTGTAGCCTTGACTTGACCATTTTCCTGTGCATAATAAGGTGAAGATTGGATCAACTTGATCCCATATTCTTTTGCAAAAGCAACCGTCTTTTCTCCCATAAACATTGTGCCCTGATCTGTTGTAATAGTTTCTGGAATGCCATACCGATAGATAAATTGATTTTTAATAAACCTGATAACATCAGCTTGGGTAACATTAACCATCGGCTGGGCTTCCACCCACTTAGTAAAATAATCAGTGGCAACAATAATGAATGAGTGTCTTTTGGAAGATGAAGGGTATATTTTTCCAATTAGATCCATTGCCCATCCTCGGAATGGCCAAGGCTTAACAACAAAATGTATCTCCTCAGCTGGGATCCTATGGATTGGCCCGTGCTTTTGACACTCTTCACACCCTTTGGCATAAGCATGGCAATCTGCACTGATGGTTGGCCAATAATATTCATACCTATGTATTAGCCAGCGCATCACAGATCCTGACCTATGTGAACCACATATCCCTTCATGTGCTTCCCCCATGAGTTTCATGGTCTCATCTTTGCTAGGACATTTTAACAAAATTCCCTCCAATCCTCTCTTATGTAGTTCTTCATCCACCAAGGTATATTTTAATTCCTTTTGCCTCATTTGGAAAGTGGAAGAAGAAGAAGGGTTTTGTAAATACTTTGTTAGCTCAACTTTCCAGTCATCAATTGTATCTACTTCTCCAATAAAGAACTCCTTGAGCCGATTATCTACGGGCTGAACATCTTCAAAGGTTTCCTTATAACCAGAAGCATGTTGTGCCAAATCATTTGCTTCTTCGTTATACCTTCTGGGTATATACATTATAACTACATCAACAAACTATTTTAACAAACTGCTAGCCGTTTCATGACATTCTACCAAATTCAGGTTAGTGCATTTATAATCCCCAGCTAGCTATTTTATAACTAACTGGGAATCTCCCATAACCTAGATGTATTTGGCTTTCATAGACAATAAGATTTTTAACCCTAATATTAAAGCCTCATTTTTAGCTTGGTTGTTCGAACATCCCATCCTCAACTGATGCATGAACTTCCAGCTTTCTTCAGTAGGACTTATAATTGTGATTCCAGCCTCAGCGCCCTTATTAGTTCTGGATCCATCAAAGGTTAATACCTAAGGTCTCAAGTTAACACAATGGCTCACCTCAGCTAAAGGATCTATAACATCTACATAAGGATGCTGAGCCAAGAAATCAGCTAAAGCTTGTCCTTTCATCGCCTTTAGAGGCACATACTTTAAAGAATATGCACTTAGCTTAATAGCCCACTTCATTAATTGTCCTTGCAAAATAGGCCTATATAGCAAGTATTTTACTATGTCAATTTTGCATACTACTTGAACCTCTCTTGGTAAGAGGTAATATTCCAGCTTCGTACAGGCATGAAAAAGAGACAAGCATAGTTTTTTTATGGGAGTATATCTAGTTTTGGGGTCATTAAGCAATCGGCTAAGATAATAGATAGATCTTTCATTCCCATCTTCATCATCCTATGCTAACAGGCAGCCAATTGATTCTGGGGCAGCCAATATATATAATTTCAATAGCCTCCCTAACACTAGGGGGACTATCACTAGGGGGCTAGCCAAACATTGCTTTATTTAATCAAATGCAAGCTGCTGTTCTTCTCCCTATTCCAATTCATCAACGTCTTTTAATTTCAGTAACAGGGAGAAAGCTTTCAGTTTACCAGCTGAATTTGAAATAAACATTCTCAGAAAGTTTATTTTACCAATCAAACTCTGCAATTCTTTTTTATTCTAAGGGGGTCTCGCATCTAATACGGCTTTGGCTTTATTTTTATCAACTTCAATCCCATGTTTATGAACTAAAAAGTTCCCAGCCGATACACCAAAAGAACACTTAGCAGGATTCATTTTCAAATTATGATGCCTCATCCTCTTAAGAGCTTATTCTAAATCGGCTAGATGTTGGTTAAAATCATGGGATTTCACTATGACATCATCAATATATACTTCTATGTTTTTTTCCTATTAACTTATGGAAAATAGTATTCATGGCTCTTTGTTACATGGCGCTAGCATTTTTCAATCCAAACTGCATGACTAGCCATTCGAATACCCCAATAGCACCAGGACACCTGAAGGCTATCTTATGGACATCTTCTTTGGCTATGAAAATTTGATTATACCCAGCATACCCATCCATTAATGTTAAAATACCGTTTTTGGCTACAGAATCGACAAGCATGTCAGCTATAGGCATTACATACTCATCTTTGGGAGTGGCAAGATTCAAATTTCTATAGTCAGTACAAATCCTAACCTTCCCACTTTTCTTGATTACAGGGACTATGTTCGACAGCCATTCTACATATCTGGCCATACGAATAAAACTTGCTTTAAGTAGTCGTTCCATCTCTTCCTTAATTTTGGGTATTAACTCTGGATTGAATCTTCTGGCAGACTGCTTGTGAGGCTTAAATCCTTCTTTGATTGGCAACCGATGCTCCACCAATTCTCTAGAAAGGCCTGACATCTCATGGTAGTCCCATACAAAGCAATCCTTGTACATCTTTATTAAATCAGTCATCTGATTTCGTTCTTCCTCGCTCAACAAGCTACTTATTCTTGTCATTCTCGGTTCCTGTTCAGTCCCTAGGTTGACATCCAATAAAGGATCTTCAGCTGAAAAGGTAGGAATCTTCCTACTAATTGGGGACTCCCACCTCTTTTCAAGCTCATGCCCCCTAGGTGTATCAGCCGAACATTCTTCTTCCACTATCTCCTCTAACTCCATAGACACGACCGTACCAATCCTATGTTCAACTTCCAAGGATGTCAGCCTGTGTCTCAAGTCTTCAATTACTTGGGCCTTGTTATTCATCTAAACACAACCGTAAAGGCCATAAATCGGCCTGAATATTAACAGTAAAGCCATCGGTAGTTAGGTTACAAGACTCCCATGATCCTTTTTCATATCCTTCAGGGATAGTAATAGGCTCCACCCGGGGCGAATGGAATATAGCCTCAGCCATCTTGACGTCAACTGTAAACAGATTCTTATCGGCTGGCATTGACTCTACCTTATCCCCATCCCAAAACATTAGCATCTGGTGCAAAGTGGAAAGCACACACTGACTGGAATGAATCCAATCCCTTCCCAGCAATATAGAGTAAATGGACTTAGAGTCTACCACAAAGAAGGCAGAGCTCAAAGTTTTGCTCCCCACAATGATATCGGCTACCAAAATTCCTTAAGCAGCCGAGGCATCCCCTGTAAAATTGGTCATTGTCATATTCGTGGGAATCAAATCCTACTTAGATCTACCCAGCTTCTTCATTGTAGCCGAAGGCATTATGTTTAACACTGCTCCTCCATCCACCAAGACTCGACTAATAGTTTTACTATTAACCTGAGCCCTGATGTATAAGGGCTTCAGATGCTTGGTCATCTCCCTCGCTGGTTTAGGGAATTCTATTTTGGGTTCTTCTGAAATGGGAGCTAACATAGCCCATTCAACTTCCTCAGCAACCACATCATCTTCCAATTTCTCGGGTTGATTCTGCCGAGCCAAGAACTCACTAGGAATCAACCCCACCACATTAGTTTTAGTCGAGGGGTGATCTTCGTCTTCCCTTAGTATGGAATTCAACACAGAATCTTCTAATAGAAGATCTGACTTGAGTTCCTCGACCATTTCCTCGACTGTTAGAGGAACTTGTTCTTATGTTGTTATGACTGGTACCTCTTCGAATTCAGCTGTCTCTAACTCATTAATCATCTCCTGGAAATCCTGCTCTTCCTTTCCAAGATAATCTTGGTTTCCTGACTACACTGGTTCCTGCTTTCTCTCTTCAGCAACTGTTTCTTCCTTTGGTTACCCAAAAGCAGCCTCTAGAACCTCAACTACCCTGGAAGATTTAATCTCAGCACGGTCAGTTCTTTTTGCCTCGGCTAACATGGCCAAGGTTTGTTTCATTCGCTGTACTGATCTTTTCTGAGTTCTAGTCATCACCCCTAGTTCCTTCACCACAAGATCTTTTCCTTTGCATATTTGTTAATAAACCAGTGTTCTTTTTCCACCTCAGCTGGTGGTTTAACCATACGTTAGGGCCTAATAACTTCTTTATTCTTTACAGTAATCTTTAATGTAGTCATGCATTTTTCCACATCAAAACGAGCTACTCTTTTACCTTTGTCTAGTATAGGAAACTCATCCATCATGGGTAGCCTTGCATCAGCTAAAGCATTATTATACTTACCGGCTACATTTCTTCCTGGAACCTTCTTTGTTGCTTCCCCAGACTTGATTGTAGGCTTTCTTGTCCCTTCAAAATCCTTTTTCACGCCTAAAAAATCCAATCTATCAAAGACTCCAGGCTTAACCTCATTTATTTTGTCCCTGGGGACCAGAATGGTCTTCCCATTTGGGCTTCTGTATACATCACAGTCTGCTGAATGTTGTTTGACTTCAGCCTGTCTCTTCAACTGATTCCTTTCCAACCTGCCAAACACTGTGAGCCTATTGTATTCGGCTGGTGCATCTTTCTTGACACATTCGTTATTTATCTGGGGCCTCTTTAGTCTGTCGAACACAGATGGTTTCTGATCTATTATTTTAGACTGATCAGACACAGCTAGAGCTCTCCCAGCCCCATATGGCTCATCAAACACTCCCCTTTGTCTCCACTGGTGACATATCGGCTATTTCTATCTTTTAGATGGTGAGCTAGATACTGTCTCCCTAGAGAAGGAAACCATATTAACCCCAACTGAAGGAAAAGGATCGGTAATGATAGTCATCTCCTTTTCGGCTAGTTTAAACCTTCCTTCTTTCATGGCTTTTTGTATAGCCTTTATGAACACTATACAGTTGATGGTAGCATGAGTGTAAGAATTATGCCACTTACAATATTTCTTTCCCTTCAAATCCTCAGCTGAGGGAATTTGGTGCTCTTCGTTCAGTTTAATCTGTTGATCCTTTAGGAGATAATCAAATATTTGGTCTGCCTTGGAAATGTCAAATGAATAGTTGACCCTACTCTCTAGAGTTTGGACCTCCTTTCCTTTGGGGGGTCTTAAAGCTGGGCATGAATATGGTTTTCCTCTCACTATCTCTGCAGCCATGATATCTGCCGATTGCTCGGGTGACTCATCTGACAGATAGTCTGGATCTTCAACATCAATTACACTAATTAGATGAGACCCTCTATTCTTGCTAGACCTCCTTCTCTCTTTTTCTAGGATGTATTGTTTAATTCTGGAGGCCCTGGAAGCCAACTGACTCAGGTCAGTGCAATCTTGCCCTACTAACTTCTCCCTAAGCTGAGGGTGCATGTTACTAACAGCCATAGAAGAATATTCAACCTCAGGCAGTTGCACGACACACTTGCTTCTTAATTTCCTGAACCTCTCCAAGAAATCAGTTACTGGTTCATCCACACTTTGCCTTAGATTCATTATGTCAGCCACAATCACATCTGGCTGAGGCATATAGAATCTATCATGAAAGTAACGCTCCATGTCAGTCCAGTTTTGTATGGAGTTAGGGGCTAGGGAAGAATACCAAGTAAAAGCCACCCCAGTCAAAGACAACGGGAACAGCTGGATCTTATAAAACTCATTTTGATTCGCCTCCCCACATTGGGCAGTGAACCTGCCGATATGTTCCATAGTGGATTTACCATCCTCCCCTGAGAAAGTGGTAAAGTCAGGAGTCTCAAACCCTCTAGGCAAAGGCATCATCCTATCTACCTACTCAGGATAGGGTTTCTTATACACAAGCCTGTCCAGCATTCTCAATTGGATTATAAAATGCCTCATCATGGTCTCGGCTATCATTTCTGGGTCTATCAGTTGAGGAGTTCTGTCACCCAGATAATTTGGCGTTGGTTGCTGAACCGGCCTCACTGGCCTAACAGGAGCACCCCTTAGCTGATGGGGCACCTGATATTGCTGATCCTGGATGAGAATTGCCCCCTGGTTATAGCTTGGATGTGGAGGATTATTTGCCCATGGCTGAGAAATCAGCTGAATTAGGGCCACCTGAGGTACATTAACCCATGGCTGATCGATTCTAACAGGAACAGATTGCCCATAAGGAAACCCCTCAGGGGTACCTATTGGAGTAGGAGGGATGTTGGACTAGGGTAACTCTCCCACATAATCAGGAATATACCTGGGAAGACCCAGAGCAGCCGAGAAAATGGTGCCCCCAATTGCGGCCACTTGTGCACTAGCACCTATTATAGAAGTGTTAGGCGCCAGATACGGCAAGCCAATTATTCCTGTTATCTGGGGGGTCTCTTGGGTGCTTGTACTTTCCCATATTGCAAGCTCGACTGGATACCACTATCAGAGTGAGGAGGCTGGAACATGGGGACTACCTGCGGTATGCCTAGACTCGGCTGGACAGTAGATTGTGGTCCTGCCTGACTCTGTTCGCCAGCAGAAGGTCCCGCGATAGCCGAGTGGGCCGAAGCCTCACCTGCATTGGATTATTTTTTCTCAGCCTCTCTAGCAAAATACAGCTCATTATGCACCATGGGTTTCACGAACTCCGAAAGTTGCCTTGACATATGATACATCAAGTCATTCATCCTTTGATCAATTTGGTCATGAATAAATGAAGTGGTCATTACTGTCGGCTGAGGCTGATCAGAGAGCTCTACCGCTGGGGTAGCAATTATGGTGGAAGGTGTGGGAGTACCCACTGGCTAGGGTGAAGCAGGCATTCCCAGAGTAGGCTAGGTGCTTCCCTCTGAAGTCTTTCTGTCTCATTCTTCTTACTAGGTTGACTTGTATCCATACTACTAAGGTTTCTATCAGACCTTAGGTGCATACGCCAATAGTGATCTAAACCGGGAGATGGAAACTTCTCAATTTGCTCGCCTTAGAGTGTCCCACCAGGTGTGCCAAATTTGTTTACGTGTGAAATAAATTTATCAGCCAAATAAGAATTCAGCCGATGAACACGTATGGATTTTGATAAGAAATAGGTGATTTGAACTAAAGGCAAAATCCAACCTTTAGCAAGGGTTCCCAAACTCACTAAAGAAAGCGTTTGGTATTAAGATGAACTTAAGAAGTCTAAGAATTTGAGGTTAAAGCTGTAATTGGCTAGGAAATAAGCTTGCGAAAAATAAATTGCATAAAGTAAAAGCAATCAAGTAAAGGGCTGAAAAGTTAAGCAAAATAAGCAAAGCTTAAAAGTTGTATTGATTGTGATCCGTCCCCATTTAAATTGGTATAAGTGGTATTTATAGATAAAATCTAACCCCCACCATAGCTAACCTTACTGGCTAGAACTCCTAAAAATAAGCAACTAACCCACTGTTAGCCTACCCACATCTCTTAACTGTTTTGGCCATAACAGCTACCCCTCAACAGCTCAAATCCTATTTTCTCGGCATGTTTTGTGGCATCCATTGATAATAGCTTCAGTTCTTAGCCTTCCATCAACTTACAATCCATTATGCTTCAGCTTTTTATTGTTTCAATCCTGACCCACTAACAGCAAGGCCCAACCCAACCTTAGTCGAGTGTTCCTCTACCTATCGGCTATATCCTCCTTCGACTAATCACCCTCAGTTAGCCGTTATATCAGCTTACTCTTTTGAATTTATTTTTTTGGTGATAATAGTAGGCATTGGATTAACTTTGAAAAAGAACAACAGAAACAACAAGTTCAAACAATTTGTTCGCAGGTGGTGCGCTCGCCAGCGGCGAGGGCTCCAGCGGAGGTCGAATCGGAGGAGGTGGGTTAGTGAGATGAGGTCTCTACAATGTGATGGGTGATGCTCACAGTGGTTGATTGCAGCGCTTCTCTTCCACCCTGCCTTTTAGATTTGAATGTCTCCGTTTGTCTTCCTTGTTCCCCATCATCACAGCTTCGGTGACGTCCAACCCCATGACGCCGAACAACGACCTAAGGTCTAACAAGGCTTCAACGGAGAAGAAGTGAGTCAAACAGATCTAGCCACTGAATCACCTTCGTCACCACCACCACGACTATCACAAACAGATCTGGCCACCGCGGTGTGGGATGAGCCGACCGGAGTTCTTGCCGGCGAGGTGGTTTTGCAGAGTTGGGATGGATTGGATTCTGAAATACCAAAAATGAAAATAACAAAAATTATGGGAGTAGAAAGTAAATAATTGAGTGGTTCATTTTATAAATGAGTAAAACCTGCTGTCGCAAGTATTTTTTGGGTCCACTAGGGGTGTATAATAAAAGCCGCCAGCTACTATAATATCTCACTCTTAATTTGCTTAATTAAATAGTTAAATTAATATAAAATTTTTTATTTAATTTATTTGTGTGTCTTTGTACATTTCTATCATTTACATACGGACAGGAATAGTTTAGTGTGTAAGTTCAAATAAGAATAATAGTTGAAAAATATGTAGAAAATTCAAATAAGTAAAAAAATAATGAAAATTCTATAATTAAGTTCCAAATGAATAAAAATAATTATGATAATTTTTTGGGATTTAAATAAATTAAATTGATATTTTTAATAAATTATAGTGGTTTTACTAGTTTAAAAGTGTAGAAATTAAAATAAATATGATAAAATTATGAAAATAATTTCATAAACTAAGGAATGAATTTAGATGACAGTATTGACCTTATAATTAAGTCAAGACTTAATAAGTATATGAGAATAAATTAGAATGAAGTTAGAGGGTTAAAATTTTATTTAAATTAAATTAAAAGTAAGGTCATGACTACTTCTTGACCAATAGTCATTCATGCAAGGGAGACTTCTTAGCTAAGTTTAAACCCTACTAGAAGGTGATAATGAATGATATGAGTGAATTTAGGCTTGATTAAACCTAGACTAATGGGATTGTATGCATGTATGTTACTTTAACCTCAAGTTAGCTACCTATTACAAATAATTAGGACTTAATTAGCACTAAGTGACTTAAGTTAAGATTCTATATAAACCCTAAAGAGTTCTAAAACATGATCAGGAGTTAAAATCATAAGGATTGATGATTAGAATTTCATAGGAGTATTAGAACTAAAGCAAGTGACCAATGGTAATGCAAACTTAATAACTAAGTCCTCACCCCTCCCTTATGACTCAACTGGCACCTCTTCCCCTCATTTCTTTCTTCCTTCTTTGTTTCTTCTTTTTTCTCCACTCAAGAAAACCAACCATGGCAGCCATTCTTCGAGCTTTTGCATGAGAGCCTTCAGAGTTTTGTCCTAACCCGGGCCTGAAGACAAAAGTGATCCTCGCAACGTCCTCTTCCAAGTGCACTGATTGGATTTCACTTTGGAGCAACTTCAACCTTTTCTTCTTCCTCTCCACCTCGCTGTCTTGGGCGTTCAAGTAGGGGTTTATGCACATTTTCCTCCTCTTCATCTTGTGCTTACTTTCATGTGTTGATTGCATGTAGTTTTGCTTGAGAAATTTGATGTTGTTTGAGAAGGGTATGTCTTGGGTTCCATGGGGTTTTGGGTGTGCATTGCTTTGTTAGCACTTTGAGCGTGAGTTTACCATGTAATGCTTGGTTGTGAACTTGGTTTTGTGCTTGCATGCCATGAATTGATTGTATCCTCTCCCTTTGGTTGAACTCATGCCTCGAGTTCAAGGGAGAAATTGGTGTCAATTTTGTGTTCCATGATAAATTCATGCTTAGTTGTGTGGAAATTCATGGATTGCATGTGAAAATTGAAATTGAAGTTGATTTGGTAAAGATAGTGTTTCAAGTTTCATGAGGGAAGTTGCACTAAGTTAGTTTGAAATTTTATGTTAGCTAGAATGGACCATAATCAACCTTATTTTAACTTAATTGAGTGATAAGATATGAATACAAAATTAATTTTGTGAGTTTTGATTCTTATAGGTCTCGGCCAAACAGAGTTAGAGAGCATAGAAGGATGGTTTGAAATCAAAATAATGATAAATTGACTTAATTTGACTTAGAAATCATACTTTGAGATTAACTGGATTATTGGTTGGGAAATAGTAAGCTTAGGAGACTAATATAACACCTTTGGGTGAACTAAATTAAATGAATTTGGTTAATTAACTTTATTTCCTAATAAAAATGATTAATTAGGGTGTAAACAGGTTAAGGCGAGGTTGTTTGACTAGATTGGCTAAACCTAGAAGGCTAAGTTGATGAATCTTGAAGTTTAGCTAAGTTGGCTGGAAATCGAGATGAGCTAGCTTATGTGTGTGATGAGTTGTCTTATGTCCTGTATAAGAAGTAGATAAAGGAATTACTTATATACTTGTTGACCAAAGATTCAACAATGAGTTATATCATGTGATATGGAAAATTCTGTTATTATGAGATTGTGATATCTGTGGTGATAAACATATTGCTCATAATGATTGCATAACTTGAATTTATTGGCATTTTGGCACCATGGCATAAATGAGAATCATGCATGGAATGACAATGAAATGCTCTTGAAACTGTTGAATTGAGTCAGAAAAATAAAAAATGGTATAATACTATAAAAAATCCTTCAATGCTGAGATGAAAAAAAAATGGCACTATGATGTGGACATAATCCGCCTATGCACTAGAGGTGATCTTGTGAGCTATTCCCAACTACAAATCTAGGTCATAGTTAGAGGAGATAGGGTTGTGTGATCGAGTGCGATTATTTAAAGGATGAGTACTCAACTTGAAAAGTAAATTCTCACCAATTGTAAACGGTAGGTGGAGCATAAGACTCCCTACTCGTTATAAGGATCTAGGATCCCACAAGAATGAGCTAATGAGGTGATGAATTGATGGAATGAGAACTATAAGGTATATGAAAGCAGTCATAATAGGGCATTGCATTAATTCAAGAGAAACATTCATGGCATTGCATTGCATTATCCATTAGAGATATGATTCTGTTTTACTGTTGTGGATTTCTATATTATTTTGGTTATGAATAGTTATCTCCAAAGAATTTCTATGAATGATATTGTGCTTTGAGGCTATCCCTGTAGTTGATTTGTGATGGTTTGTTTATTTATTAATAAATCGAAATGATAATCTATATGGACTATAATATTAAACATGAACATCTGCCTCAGGGGTAATTAACTGTTTTGGCGTACACTACTTAATTTGTTATCTTTAAATGTTTGCGAAAATCCTACAGCAGCTGAAATTATCATGATGATGCTTGTATGTCAGTATTATTGAGAATTCTTAGAATTCTCACCCCGTTTGTGTTTTTCATGTTATTCCAACCCCTTCTGCTACTTATTGAAGATATCGTTGTTGTCGATCTATTGGGAGCTGACAGAGTGCTGTTGGGTGTATGACCCAATGACTAACTCTTATATAGCCTCACATGAATGTGAGGCTATATCTAAGTTACTGACCAGGGGTCATCATCCTGTTCCCGCCTATCTGACATCGCTGCTAGAGGACTGTGCTTTTTGTGATAGGATACACCTAGGATATAGTCTTTTTGATGTTGAATAGTGTACCACATCGGGTATATATACATGTATGATAGTTATGTGTATGCCTATTAGTACATCTTTTGTATAGCTTACTTAGACACTAATCTGGATGATTGTAGTGTTGATATAAGGGGTACTGATGCCCATAGCTTTAGTATTGATAGTTTTGATGTATGTATGTATGTGTGGCCTGAGGCCAAACTGACGACAGTTTAGGTGTAAGTAATGATGCTTGTACATTAGTTTATGTATGGAAATATGCATGTAAATCATTCAGTATCTTAAATATCTTGTTTACTTGGTAAAGCTACACTATTAGTTTTTTATTACACAACAATACCCGCTAGAGTTCTCCAAAGAAGCCTCTTGAGTATTTTAACTGGAACTAATAATGGATTGGTAATCTTAATAAATGAACTTATAAATTGGATGGCAATCAGCCTTGCCTATATAAGATAGACAAAATAACCCCCCACAGGGTTTATTAGAAGTTCGCTTAAATTATTTCTGAATAAGGTTAGACGTATAAAAAAAAAGTTCACTTTTAGCTTAGTTTATAGTAATATGTGGCATGCTTAGGTTAATTACTTCAACTTAAGTCTTCAGAATTAGAGAGGTAATTATATTTAAGACGTTATAGCTACTGCTGAATATGAACAAAAGAATGGCACCATCTGCTAGAAAGCAGTAATTGGTTCCCACCTTTTTGGAAGCTGCAAATCTTAGCACATTTCTAATCAAGCTCAGTCAACAAATCGGAAAACCCACCCATAAAATACTGTGCTCGTGCATTGATCAGGGAGGTAACCACCCTGCTCATGTTCAGTTTCATTGCCAACCATGAAGCACCACCTTCATTGCCGCCCAGCTATTGCTATTTTTTTTCCAACAACCATGTGCTCGCATTCCAAATCATGGGTCTTCGCTTGACATGCTCCTTGAGCTCAGATTCGACATTGTCAAGCTCGGATCCTAAATCCCACATCCTTCCCAGTGACGTCAAGCTCAGATATGTCATCATCAAGCTCAGATCCCAAGTTTCACACCAATTCTGGCGACCTCGAGCTCAGATCTCAACTTCTCCATTTTTTTCCCGATGTTCGTAAGCTCGACTCTATTAGTGGAGGATGTAATAGCCTCACTCAGGTGAAGTTGTGCTTCCAACCATAGAGTTTGCCATTTTGGATGTTGGTGGCAGCCAAACCCGCAAACCTTCTAGCGAGCTCTGCAGGTTCCTGGGCTCCTATTACCCTCTCCACTCTCGTTCTGAAATTGCCTTGATCTTCTTAAAGTTTATCAAACTCTATAATCTCTGAGTTCCTATTACACTCCTCCTCCTATTTTATTTGGTTATATGTGCAACATTCTACCACTATACTTTTGATTGATTTTAGTTCACTTTCACCTCCCCATTAATTGTCCTTTATCACATTCTATCTATGCCGTATAAATTAATTGCTAATCTATTTCATGGCAGTATTACCATTATCGCTCATAGCCTCCATCCTCATTATATCTGCCTTTTCTTAGTAACTTTAATTCACAAAGCATTTACATCTTTAGCCATCAATAGTTGACTTGATTGCTTAACAATAATGTGATTACTATACATATATTTCATGTTTATAATTTATGGCCATTAATTTCCATTTGCCTTTGAAAGTGTTTACTTCTTTACAAAATGACTAGTTCTCTGTAAAGACAACTATAACAATGATTGAAGGACATTAATTGCTCTACCTTGTTTAAGGTGATAATTTTAATTATATTATATTCATCCTTGTTTAGTTTATTGCCATTGAACGTTATCAATATGCCCTTTTAGATATATATATTGTTCAGAACTGAATTTTAAGGGTTACTTGAGTAGGTAATTGAAGGAGGAAACTTTCGTGGCATGACAACAATAGCGGTGGTGCGAGGGGATTGATACCTACAAAAGGCACTCTAATGCTCAAGTAAGTTCGTGTGCAAGGAAGGCAGTGTGACGTATTAGATGATAGATGCGTACCTTTCCCCCCTTGCTGAGTATATGTATGAGCGTATCAGGGTGTAACAGATCATAACATTCAATTTGAATTGAATATTGTTGACTGAAATCAGGGAAACTGTTATTCCCTGTAGTTGATCCCCTATTTATGTGGGGTATGATTGGTATTCATATCTCTTAAAGAGATTCCGAGGGATTTATGCCTTACAGATTAGCAGTTACAAGCAAGCAGTGATTTTTGGATTCCATTCTGGTGGGTCGCGTTGCTCCAGATCCGTGGACCCGATACTCAGCCTAGAATAATTGCCCCTAGCTTGGTGCTTAGGTAGGATAGCTAAGTGTCAAGATATCTGAGTTTAGTAGGAGCACACGACACACAGACAAAAGGATCCAAGTTATCGTGTAAACATTGGATCTTCGAATGTTTTTCTAAAGGGTCGAGGTCCGTGATATATCATAGTATGCCCTTGAGGTTAATGAGTACGACTGGGATCTAGGATGGATCATTTTGCTCATGTCATCATGCCACTATTTGGGATACTTAGTAAGTTGCCCCCATGTGTAGTTTATGGGGTTTGTGTTATAAATGTACTTTGATTTAGTACTGAGCTTCAAGTTATGGTTTTACATTGGTCTTGATGGGAGTCCATGGTTTGGCTTATATGTCCTTGTCAAACGTCATGCGTCGTTTCAATTTTGAACATTTTGTGCATTGTCTTTTCAATTGCTTTTGTTCAGAAACAGTGAGCCATGTGGTTGAAGAATAGTGGAAGCCCCTGTTTGGGATTTGTAACATCATGATTAACTGTTTTCAAATTTCGAAACAAGGGTGTCATAATTAGCCACTCCAAAGTCTCAAAATGAATGAAAAGATGTATCTGCCCACATTAAAAACAGCAGTTGAGAGAGTTTTTCCTCCCTTATAAATAGGAATGGGGTTTAACCCATCCCACTTTTTGCTCATCCTTGCATTCTATAATTTTCCTTCTGGTAAACTAGGAGATTTTTGGTGAACTCTCGCATTAGCTATTGGTAATTCCAAGCTTCTTCTAGACTTTCCTCATCGTTTAAAGTTCTTCTCTTTGTCTAACCGTTAAAGTACTCTCCATTTTCACCCTTTTCTTTCTGTAAACTTAGTGGGGGGAATGTTTGGGAGTAAGGAGACATTCCAAAATAGTGGCCCGTCAATGGAGGTGTTGAGTCCTCCGTCATCCCCACTACCTAAGCCACTGTGGAGGCTTTAAGCCCATAGTGGGGGTCCTGAAGAGGATCCAAATTCCTTGGCTAGGATGAGGATTTTGGAGGCTATTCAGAGAGTGGATCAAGCTAGAGAGCTGGCAAGGCAAGGGCCAGTCTATCTGCTCTCCAAGCTTATAGTAGCACTAGGGGACTTAGATGATTCTTCAGAATTTGATACGGGTGTGTCCTCTGTAGGTAACGTGATGGCGTGAGCTTGGAGGGCGGCACTTGTAAAATGAGGAAACTTCACTTTTCCCAGAGATATTAGCTTGTACCAGTGGGTGGACTGAGAGGTTCTAGGTACTTCGTCTAACATGAAGACTGCAAGAGATGTGCATGAGAAGTAACTATTTACAGTTAACTGTAGACGGGTTGAGAGACTTGGAATTCACAATCCGACACCCATTAGAGGATGAAAGGGCATGCTCGGTCCGACCGGAGGGTGAGCATTTCATGTATATGTATAAGGCTTTCTTTACTTGGATCAGAGTATGGCTGTCATTCATCAAGTTCAAGATGGGTGTCCTCAATTGCTTGTGAGTGGCGCCTACTCTACTCCATCCAAATGCTTGGAGATTTGTCTAAGCATCCGAGCTCATGTGTCGAGTCTTCGACTGGCCTTACTCAGTCAATTCTTTGTTCTTCTTTTTTTCTGATTCTTGATCTTTGGGAACAACCAACCCAAGGGATGGGTCACACTGCGAGCGCATAATAGGCGCAAGGTTTTCAAACCATACCAAGAGTCCTTTAAGACATTCAAAAAGGACTTTTTTCGGAAAGAACGGGCTTCAGGGTCGACCCCTTTTTTCATCACCCCAAAAGGCCAACCACACCTCTATCTATACTAGACCCAAGCTGGATGGGATCAGGGGAATGAAAAGATAAAGACTCCAATCTTTAAGCTCTTTAACTCCTAGGCCAAGGCCTTGTACTTTCGAATAGATTGGGTTGATAAAAAGGGGGTCATCTATTGCATGGACATCTTGCATGAGCCTATTGATTTCATGAGAGCTTTGCTAGGTATCTTGTCTTGCACATTTCCTTTTCCTTGCAAACAGATCCTTGTTTTCCTACAGGACCTCGGATAGCCGAGATCTTTCCTCTTGACTGAGTTGCCCTCCAATCTTGGTTACCTGGTCTGGATTGGCACCAAGTTGAAGGGGCTGGACCTCTCCATCAGGTTGGGGACGTCTATCGCAGATCTCTTCACATTTGTCCAACTCGGTTAAGAGAATGTTAACAATGTCCGTAGTGATTGGAGTCAAATAATTGCATCAGTCCACAGTCTTGGGTTTTTTAGTAATTTTTAAGCTCTCGTTGTAGCACTTCCTCGCCGTGGCTTGGTCCCCTTTGACTGTCATAACTTTGACCTACTAGTCCAGAAACTTCATGGCCAAGTGGGGTATAGAAATCATGGCCTCGAAGGCATTGAATGAAGGATAACTTAGAATAACATTGTAGGCTGAGATGCAGTCAACCACTAAGAACCTGACCTTGACAGTTTTAAAGGGAGGTCTTTTCCCAAAGTCAGATGAGTCTTAATGTACCCAATCGGGGTGATCTTATCCTCTATGAATTTGATGAACTCGTCAGTGTACGGGATGAGTTCTTCTCTTGATAATCCTAGCTTTTTGATCAAGTCTAGCAATATAATGTCCGCCGAGCTCCCCTGGTCCATGAATACTCTGTGGACCTCGACGTTTGTGATTATCCCGATAATGACCATGGGGTCATTGTGATCCGAGATGGTATTTCCATAATCCTCATCATAGGCAAAGCAAAACAAAATTGAGAAGGAATATGTTCTTAAATCCTTGATGGACAACAATGAGGAAGATGGTGATTCCCTTAAAGAGCCAAGTATGCTAGAAATCGAGACTACTTCCTATATGGCTAAAAAATACTTTGAGGTAAATAATGTTAAACTAGATTATAGTCCTTCTTATGATGAGCTACAATGTGCATATGATGAATTGTATGATGGTTTGTTGAATTTAGGAAAGAAAGACTTATCTTATTTGGAAAACATTTCCTCCATTGAAAATGAAATCGAGACTTTGAAAAATGAATATACTTTTCTTGATGAGGAAATGTCTTTGAAATGTGAAACCTCAACTACTTGTGAAAAGTACATTGATTTATAAAATCAAGTTAAGGACTTATTTGCTGACTTTTCCAAAGCTCATGATTTTAATTGTTTACATTCTATGTTTGTTAATAAAAATGAAAGTAATGTTATTCTACATAAAAAATTTAGTAAGGCTTGTGACAAAAATAGCTTAGAATGTAATAACAATAACCAAAGGCTTAAGTTTTTTTAAAAATGACCTTCAAAAGATCAAGTCATCATTGAATTCAATTGTGTGTAATTATTGTGATCATCTAAGACATATTTCTTATTTGTGCAAGTATAGAATAAATCCTTATATGAGATATAGTATGGTATGAGTTCCTAAAGATCTTAAAAGCTCTAGTACTAACCCTCAAGGACCTAAGATGAAAAATGTTCATAACTAGGCTTTGAGGGTTACCTAAGAAGGTAAGAGTGTCGGGAAATCCGTGAACAAAACCACAGCGGAAAAGGAATCCCACTAAGGATCCATGTGAAAAAGAGAGCTATGAAACATGATTTTTCGAGTTTACCTCTTGAAGTCAGATGAAAAATGATCAAGCAAATCACCGGCACCACAGCAATGACAGTACCTCTATGTTGTCCACACGAACAAACTCACAAACGTCCAATGTCTGCGATCTTGGAGTCTCACGTTTCCTGCATAGTGCTAGCTGCGAAGAGAAGAGAAACCTGTCACTCTTTTACTCACTGTTTCTATTAGGGTGTGGCTAGGGTTTGCAACTGATGCACCTTGATAGCCCCTTAGCAGTACTATTTATAATAGTGACTGCCTTATGCGAGTAAGAATAGTAGTAGGTTTAGCAGTGTAACCTTGGACTCATCTATTATGAGTTTGGCCCACGACAGAGCCCTAGTCCAACTTGGATTCTAATTGCTCCAACTTAATTTGTTCTATGTGCATGACCCTACAAGTTCTCTTGACATTGGCAGTAATATTAAAATCTCATTTTAATATTACAAGTAGTGAGCGATATCTAGCAACACATCACTACTACCCAAGTAATGAGAATGTTAGTGATTTGATATAACCTTTTCGTGGCTAATGTTTTCGTATATTTTAGTCTCTTTGTCTAGATATTTAGATTGAACACGAGGCATAGAATGTGTCACCCTTGTATTGTTCAATCTTCCATTTCCTGATGCTCGAGTAGACTTAGTAATAATAAATGAGATCAATATCTCATATTGATTCATTTGAGCATAGCCATGTATTTTGAAGTCTCGCTCAATCAGGGGGCCCAAAGATATCACTCTTGTAATGTAGGAGGGACAAATCTCATCTAGGTCACTCACATCACTCTACATGATTCGTGGTATATCCAATAATGAACTTTATAATCACCTTATTATAGATAATGTTTGGTGGCATTAAAACATACATCCTCATGTAGGAATCGTAGTGATTTCAGGCCAAAGGACCACATATACCATTGTCACTTTTAAGATCGCTTATGACACTCATGTAACGATCCACGTAGTGTTCTCATAGTGGGTCAGTCCAATATATCATTACTCTAATATGTATCCATGTGAAGAATGTTAGGGTCAAAACGTGTTTGCCCATTTGCTAACCGCAAGTGCACGGGTCGCACAAGTAATACAGATACAGAGTAAAAGTTCGTTCCCACGAGGATATTCGATTATAAAGCTAAGTACCAATCAATAGCTTAATCAATTCTAGACAAGGACATAAAAATAAGAAAATAATATACAAACTATCTAACCTACAAAAGCAATAAACCTAAAAGCAGTTAGGTTTCAGGAAATCCTCCTTCACCCCCTATATCTATCAACAACATGCAATTCCTCTCATAAACACAAATGCATTAATTAGGTTAGCTTGAGAATCTTCATTAGTCAAAAGCCTATGTCTAGGTCAATCAATCCTGGTTTCAATTGCCCAACTCACTAAGTTTCCTTGAGAGCCAGTGCAACTTCCACTCATGAACGATCTATTCTCAATCACACACTATACATGGCCAATAGGTATATTTCTATCCTATTAACGAATCAACTCATCCAAGCCAACTGAACTCACTGAACATGTATCAACCACACTATATCCATATCAACAAATTCCTATGTCTAGTTCATTTGCCAATATTAGGATCATGTAATTGAGGCCAACCAAGAACAAGCATTAAACACAGATAATGATTGAACCATAATCAAACATCCACACAAACTCAGAGAAAAACACATCATTAATATATATAAAAGGATCCAAAATATTCCTAAAACATAGCTCAACTATACAAAAGATAAGGAAGATAAGAGAGGAAGGGAAAAGAGAGAAAGAAGCTCATTGATTTGTCTCTGAAGCTTGAATCCTCCTTCAATCCTTTGATCCTTGATTCCAATCCACCAGCAATGAAGATCTAGCCAAGCTATCTAACCTAAACTAAGAAAAACTATCAAAACCTAAAAACTAGAAATGGCCAAATGGCCAAAACAGAGAAAAACTGAGAGAGAATGAGAGAAAAACGCATGAAAATCTATTTATAGGCTCAGCAGCCGCCTCCACGCCGCGGCGCCCATATATGCGCACCGCGGCGCCCAATGGGTCGGTCTATCTACGTTGCGGTGCCCACTTCACTAGGTCGCGGTGCTCTTGCCTCGGGTCCAAGTATGACCAAGCTGAAAACCCTCTCAGCGCTGCGGCGTGCTCTGCCTTGCGCCGTGGCGTGACCTGCTGGAATGCCAATTTGGCTTCCTCTTCCTCTTTAAGCTCATTTGCTCCATATTTAACCTTGTTTGGAGCCCCTCCTATCATAGAGAAAATACTAAATCAATAACATATATAAATCTACTCAATCCATAACAATTAAAGCTCAATTTTGCATAATAACACATCAGAAAGGCTTAGATTCTAAATATGACAAATATAAGCACAAAACCCTCCAAATATGCATTTTAAACAAGGACATAGCATTCATTCTAGCACTAGGATAGGGCACAAATAACTGCATTCTGTGTAGCTATCACACCCCCAAACCTACAGTTTGCTAGTCCTCGAACAAAACAAAATAGAACTAAGTAAATCACTTAAACATTCAAAACAACTTTTCATTCAGCAAATATATTTCAATCTTCTTTTTCATTCTTTTAAAAACAAATACTAATGTGTAATGACCGCATCAATCCTCAAAAAGTGCAAATGCCCCGTAAATAGTTCCACACATATATAATCTTTAACATGCTAACAAGCCAGAAAACTCTTAATGCAATTTACATTTATCACAAACATGCAAGGTAACTTCTTCTAATCAAGTCATACACATCCAGATAAGTTTATAAGCATACATGCATATGATTCACAGAATCCACAAGATTATAAATCAACTCTCTCTCCACTAATGAAAATCACACAAGATTGAGGATCAAAAGGGACTTTATCAGCTTATAATGTAAGGCCAATGGTATGGGCGAAAGAAATGAACGGGAAAGATACAATACAAATATTGAGACACATAATATACTACTTTAAGACTTGAGTCACAAACTGATACTAGCAAGGTATTCAATTGTGAGATCATAAAACTTGCCAGAACCATTTTTGATGCTTTTTGAACTTTACTTTTATTAAGCTTTTGCTTTTCTTTTCGTTTTCATTTTTCTTTTTATTTTCTCTTTCTTTTCTCTTCTATTTTTGCAAAGCAGTGCTTTTTCTTTTCTTTGTTTTGCATCCGGTTCCTTCAGGCTCATTTTGAATGGAATATTCATACCCCTAATCATCAGACTCATTTCAAGAAATAACACATCATATACTCAACAAACAATAAGGGTAGGAAGAAAATGACATGCTTTCACATGCATTAGAATGGTTAACAGGTTAACGAACACAATGGTTATGAAAAACAAATAAGGCCAAACAGTTTAAGGCTTCAAAAAGGGACCTAAGGATATCATCATATCAGGGTAAGCTTTTTAAGGCTCAATCGGTCCAAACAATGCCCTAATCATCTCCTCAATCATGCACAACTTAGGATTTCGCCTCAAAAGAGTTCAAAAACAATTTCTAGGATAATCAAAACTCTACATGTACATCCATAAACATTCTCAAAACATGCATTCTTATAATTTTCAAAGTTACACTTGCATCTAAGTGAGATGTAATCATGTATCAAAAGCAACTAAATTGTTTCACATGCTTCAAGATCACATAAGGTTTCACTGAAAAGGGGGCAAATAGCAACCTTTCACATCATGGACAATCAAAAACAACACCATCATTCTTGCAACATATCATGCATTCAAATAGATTCAACTTTTCAATTCAAGCATGCACAACATCTTTTGCGTAAAGTGAAAATTGAAAATTTTGTCATCAGCACATCAGTGAAAGTCAGAATAAGATTTAATCATGAAAATATATTGACTAAAACCACTGCATACTTCAAAATACCAATACATGTTAACATTAAGCATAAAAGTAACAAAACATGTAAAGATATTCCCCCAAACCTAAAATGAAATGCATCTTTAAAGATCATGGCCTATAGGGAACCTGAGACTAGTACTGAGCATTATTAAATACTACAAAATAGAAAAAATAACAAAAATAAAAACAAAAACAGCAAAAATAGGGGATCAGAGCCGCGGCGCCCCATGCCAGGGTCGCGGTGCTCACAAAAAGCTACAGAATTATGCAGAAATGCCCCTTGCCCCGCGGCGCGTACTACCCTACGCCACGACGTAACTACCTAAGCTACTAAATTTAGCAGCAAACACAGTTTTGCTGCTGGGTTTGGCTCTTATAGGTCTCTAGCTGTAACAAAACTTGTCCAAAAAGCTAAATTACAAAAATGTACAACACACATATAACTACACATAAAAACAACATACTAACCTATATACAAACTTAAATAACTTAAAAACTTAAAAACAATCAAAAGCAATAAACTAACCTAAGTAATATATTAACCTATATACAAACTAGCACTAACAACACTTAAAACCATAAACAAACAAACACTAACATAACTAAAACATAACAACTAACAAAAACTATAAACTACTAAACTAACATACTAACACTTATGTACACTAACATATTAACAAAACTAACAAAACACAACATACTAATATGCTAACATATTTAACATAACACATTAACATACTACCTATTTATGCATAAAGTAAAGACAAGAATATAAACATAAACATGGGGTACCCTCCCACGAAGGGCCTGAGTTATAGTCCCAGCAGGACTTTGTCACCAAAATTGAAGTACTGCGGATGAGTAGTCTTCAAGAACTTGATCCAAGGGTTATCCTTGCAGGAGTCGCAAAGTCCTTCAAGGGCCTCGTATGAATGAAATCACCCAGCTTCTTATTTGAAACTAAAACAAAACAGAAACAAAACATAGATTATATACAACTTATATACAACTTGAATTAGAACTAATCAAACTCATTGTTGATATTAGCAATATAAAAACTATCCCCGGCAACGGCGTCAAAAACTTGTTAGGGTCAAAACGTGTTTGCCCATTTGCTAACCGCAAGTGCACGGGTCGCACAAGTAATACAGATACAGAGTAAAAGTTCATTCCCACGAGGATATTCGATTATAAAGCTAAGTACCAACCAATAGCTTAATCAATCCTAGACAAGGATATAAAAATAGGAAAATAATATACAAACTATCTAACCTACAAAAGCAATAAACCTAAAAGCAGTTAGGTTTCAGGAAATCCTCCTTCACCCCCTATATCTATCAACAACATGCAATTCCCCTCATAAACACAAATGCATTAATTAGGTTAGCTTGAGAATCTTCATTAGTCAAAAGCCTATGTCTAGGTCAATCAACCCTGGTTTCAATTGCCCAACTCACTAAGTTTCCTTGAGAGCCAGTGCAACTTCCACTCATGAACGATCTATTCTCAATCACACACTATACATGGCCAATAGGTATATTTCTATCTTATTAACGAATCAACTCATCCAAGCCAATTGAACTCACCGAACATGTATCAACCACACCATATCCATATCAACAAATCCCTATGTCTAGTTCATTTTCCAATATTAGGATCATGTAATTGAGGCCAACCAAGAGCAAGCATTAAACACAGATAATGATTGAACCATAATCAAACATCCGCACAAACTCAGAGAAAAACACATCATTAATATATATAAAAGGATCCAAAATATTCCTAAAACATAGCTCAGCTATACAAAAGATAAAGAAGATAAGAGAGAAAGGGAAAAGAGAGAAAGAAGCTCATTGATTTGTCTCTGAAGCTTGAATCCTCCTTCAATCCTTTGATCCTTGATTCCAATCCACCAACAATGAAGATCTAGCCAAGCTATCTAACCTAAAACTAACCTAAACTAAGAAAAACTATCAAAACCTAAAAACTAGAAATGGCCAAATAGTCAGAATAGAGAAAAACTGAGAGAGAATGAGAGAAAAACGCATGAAAATCTATTTATAGGCTCAGCAGCCACCTCCACGCCGCGGCGCCCACATATGCGCGCCGCGGCGCCTAATGGGTCGGTCTATCTACATTGTGGCGCCCACTTCACTAGGTCGCGGCGCTCTTGCCCCGGGTCCAAGTATGACCAGGCTGAAAACCCTCTCAGCGCCGCGGTGTGCTCTGCCTTGCGCCGCGGCGTGACCTGCTGGAATGTCAATTTGGCTTCCTCTTCCTCTTTAAGCTCATTTGCTCCATATTTAACCTTATTTGGAGCCCCTCCTATCATAGAGAGAATATCAAATCAATAACATATATAAATCTACTCAATCCATAACAATTAAAGCTCAATTTTGCATAATAACACATCAGAAAGGCTTAGATTCTGAATATGACAAATTTAAGCACAAAACCCTCCAAATATGCATTTTAAATAAGGACATAGCATTTATTCTAGCACTAGGATAGGGCACAAATA
Source organism: Ormosia semicastrata (assembly GCA_029884595.1). NCBI lineage: Eukaryota > Viridiplantae > Streptophyta > Magnoliopsida > Fabales > Fabaceae > Ormosia > Ormosia semicastrata. The sequence goes on from JAQQTO010000060.1 coordinate 74,646,634, forward strand.
ACTGCATTCTATGTAGCTTTGAAAGACTTGATATCGCATATCCATGACCCGTGAGATATGACCATCAGTCTACGCACATACTAGTCTCAATGCATTATTGTTGTCCTCATTAATAATAATACTTGACTAGGGACATTTAAGAATAGTGTTCTGATTCTATTCAATAGGATCTCATGATCAAGTCATCCACTTGATGTCCTATGGCATTAAACTTATTATTCTAAGGACTTTATTATGTTTATAATAAACAACACAATAAAAGAAATGCCCCATGTATTAAATAAATAACATAATACAATGTATATAAATATGATTTAAAAAATGGCTTCTAGGGCATACACCAACAAAGAGATGGTGGATTCCTTTGTGGCACCACAGTAACAACAATGTAGCGAGGGGGCTACCTGTAAAAGGCACTTGACAATCACATATTTCATATATTAATAAACCCTCATTTTTAGTCCTTTACACTCTCCATATACTTAATTGATTGAGTTTGGCCATGTTTTGTAAGTTTGGGCTCAAATTGGGCTTAATTGATCTTTTCAGCATTATTAGTATTTTACACTATATTTGCTTTTCGGCAATATCTTGAGTTCTAGATATCAAAAAATTATATATCTAGCCTTGTAGGAAAGATAAGAGAGACCTCTACAACTTTCATGAAGAGCCCCAGAGCTGAATCAGATATCTAGTAGACTAAATTTAAGTGAGAGCATGGATTCTGTTGTGTAACCTGAGCAGTGTGTAATTGGTCCATAATTTAGCCTGTAGAGTGGCATTTGAAAGCTAAGACATAGATCTTCAATTCTTATGAAGACCACTTATCGAAAATGTGATGTTTTGATAGTATTTTCACCCTTTTACCTAGGCTGACGGGATCAGAGACTTGTTAAGAGTGATTTAGGCATAACTCTCTCATCTTAAGCCCAATTCAAATTATTTCAGTGGCTAAGGAAAGGTAAGAGGAAGAGGATTAACTTTAACCTAGGGAAAAATTAGGATTTTTAATTTTTAAGTTAGTTATTTTTGTATAAATTGGGAATCTGAGATAGATAGAAACCCTAAGCTGTAATACTTGATTCTTCTACCTAGAGTTTTCTCATTTCTTTTGCAAACTGTGTGCGAAAGCCATGGATAGATAAACATTTGAGATCAATCCAAGGATCTTGAGGAAATTCTAGTTTGGCTTTGAGATTCTGTTCCTAATTTCAATTTTGAATTGAATTAATTATCTTTTTCTTCTCTTGATTTGGATTCCGAATTACATAGAGATTTCTGTTGTGTGATGTGATTTGATTGAATCTTTAATCCTAATTAAGATTTTGTGATAAAATTATGATTGATTAATTGTGGTTTAGTCATATGAATTGAAAATGGTTAGGTTGGTAGATTTGTTAATCTGGGTTAATTGAATTCCTTCTACTGAAGGTGTTGCACCTAGTGTATAGGCTACTTCACACGTACAGTAACATCTGGATACCATCCTAACGGGCCAGGTTGCTCCAACCATAACCCGATCCAAAATAATTTCCTTCTGCTTGGCGCTTTGATGGGATAACTAAGTGTCAAGATATCTAAGTTTGATAGGAGCACACGACGCACGATGGACAAAGGAATTCGAGTTATAATGTCAATGTCAGATCTCACAATGTTTTTCCCAAAGGGATGAGGTCCATGATATATCATTGTAGGTTCCCGGGGTTAATGAGTAAGGTCAGGATCTGAGTTGGATCGCTTTGCTTATGTCATCATTTTGCTACACGAGGTATGTAGTAGGTTACCCCTATGTGTAGTTTATGGGGTTTATATTATGAATGCACCTTAGATTTAGACCGAGATTTATGGTGTTGTTATACCGAGGTATCTCGTTGAGGGTCTATGATCCAAGTTAGGATGTTCTCAAATGTCACACATCATTTTCAGTTTTGAACGTTTTGCGCATTGTCCTTTTGGATGCTTTTGTTTAGAAAAAGTATGCCACGTGGTTGGAGAGTAATGAAAGTCATCATTTGGGGTTTGTAATATCATGATTAGCCATTTTTAAATTTCAAAAAGGAGGTATCATGATGAGGCGCCTTAACTGAAAAGGCATATCTGGCCCATTAATAGCAACGATTTGGAGTGACTTTCCGCACTTATAAATAAGAATGAGGTTTAACCCTTCCCATTCTTTGCTCATTCTCACACTCCAGATTTTCTTCTATGGCGACTTAGGTGATTTTCAATGTCTTTCACGGTGGCTATTGGTGATTCAAGGCCTTCTTTAGAACTTTATTCACTGTTCAAAACCTCTTTTTTCCTTCAAAACTCAAGGTACTCCTTACTTTCATCCTTTTCATTTTTGCCCTTTTCTCTAAACATTTAGTGGGGGAAAATGTCTGGGAGTGAGGAGATAGTGTAGAATAGTGGCTTGTCAGTGGAGGTCTTGAATCCTCCCTAGTCTCCACCGCCTCAGCGAAAGTGGGGGCTTCGAGCCCATGGTGGGGACTTTGGTGATGGTCCGAATTCCTTAACTAGGATGAGGATCTTGGACGCATTCTAGAAGGCAGACCAAGCTAAAGAGGTAGCAAGGCATGGGCTAGTCCATCTGCTCTCCAGAATTATGATGGCAGTAAGAGACATGAGTGATTCTTCTGAATCTAATTAATTGCCCATGTCCTCTATAGGTGACGTTATGGTGTGAACTCGGAGGACAGCTCCTACAAAGCAAAGGTATCTCACTTTCCCCCAAGATAATGCCTCTACCGATGGGTAGACCAGGAGGTCTTGGGCACCCCGTCCAATGTGAGGACTGTAGAAGATGTCCACAAGAAGCATTAATATTTACACTTGATCATGGATAGGTTACAAGACTGAGAGTTTGTAATCCAGCACCCATTATTGGAAGAAAAAGTGCGCTTGATCTGTATTGCGAGCGGGCACTTCATGTACATGTACGAGGCTCTCTTCACTAAGATCAAGGTACAATTACCATTCACCGAGTTTGAGATAGGTGTCCTTACTCACTTGCGATTAGTGCCTACTCAACACTATCCGAATGCTTTATTGTTCGTCCGAGCATTCGATTTGTGTGCTGGGTCTTTGAGTGGTCGTACTTGGTCAAATCCTTCTTCTTGATGCCATGGTCCTACGCTTCATGACTAATTGAACTAAGGAAAAGGGGCCCATCTCCTATAAAGATATCTTGGATGAGCCCACCGATTCTGTAAAGGCCTTACTAGGTATCTCGCCTTGCAAGGAAATGGGAAAATATTTCAATGGACTTCATGATAGGATTTCCAATAACCCAATCAGGCTATGATGTGATATGGGCCATAGTGGATAGATTAGCTAAATCTGCCTACTTTTTTCTAATGAGGGTTAATTATTTTTTGGATAAATTAGCTCAGTTGTACCTTCAAAAGATTGTTAGATTGCATGGAATCCCTTCAAGTATAGTGTCTGAAAGAGACCCTAGATTTATCTCTAGATTCTGGAAAGCCTTGCAGAAAGCTTTTGGAATAAAGTTGTGTTTTAGTATAGATTATCACCCACAAACAAATCGACAAATTGAAAGAACTATCCAAACCCTAGAAGATATGCTTAGAGCATGTGTGCCAGAACAACAAGGTAGTTGGCATAGGTTTCTACCTATAGTGGAGTTTGCTTATAATAATAGCTATCACAACAGCATAAGAATGACACCATATAAGGCATTATATGGTAGGAAATGTAGATCACCCTTGTGTTGTTATGAAGTAGGTCAGAAAACTATCCTAGGACTAGAACTGGTGTAACAAACACAGAACAGATTAAAATTATCAAAGATAGGTTAGCAACTGCTCAAAGTAGGTAAAACAATTATGTGGATAAAAGAAGGAGACCTCTGAAGTTTGAGGAAGAAGAACATGTATTTCTGATAGTCACTCTTACTACTAGGGTTGGTAGAGTTATGTAATAGAAAGTTAAACCCTCAATTTCTTTGTCCTTTTCAAATTCTGAAAAGAATTGAACCCGTTGCTTATCAAATAGTCCTTCCACCCAGTTAATCCAATCTTCACAGTGTCTTTCATGTCTCTCAACTCTGAAAATATAATCCTAATCCTTCATATATCCTGGAAAATGAATCAATACAATTAAGAGATGATTTAACTTATGTAATAAAACCTGAAAGGATCATGGATAGAGGAGTCAAATAACTCAAAGGAAAGCATATTCCACTGGCAAAGGTAGTATAGGATGGGATTGACTCAACGCAAGCTACTTGGGAGTCAGAGTCTAGTGATACAAGACTACCGGAGCTTTTCATATTAGGTAACTAAATTTTGATGACAAAATTTTTTTAAAAGGAGGGGAGAATTGTAACATCCTCCCTAACTTATTAGCCTTAATGATTGTTATACAAGCTTATTAACACTTGTGTGAGTTAGCTGTTAATTCTGATGATTTTTTGAGTTAGTATGGGCATAATGTTATATAACACAGGACGTGAAAAATCGCTCATATTAGCTCAAAACTTAGCATAAATTGCTTAGATAATGGAAATAAATATGAAAAATTTATTTCTATGTTACAAATAATTAGAATTAATTGTGGTAATTTTTGAGGAATTAAATGAATTAGTTTGGCATTTTAATAAAACAGAATGAGTGTTTAAAGGCCAAAATTAAATAGGAGAGTGGCTTGGAAAATCATGAGATTTTGTGGAGATGTCAAATAGAGGATGGAGATTATTTTGGAAATGATTATAGGTTAAGGTAGATACCTGTAAGCATGTAAGTTTAACACCTTAAGTTTATCTTAACTTAATGAAGAGTAACAGACCTTAATGGCTGTTAATGGTGTATATAGATAGTTATTAAACGAAGTGTAAACGAACTAAAGCATCCTAGAATTTTCTACAACACTTATGAAAGCTACAAAATTCATTAATGGAAGATCAAAGTACCCCTAAGAGATAAATTCCTTCCACTTAGCCATGACAATATATTTCTTTTTTATTCTTATCCCTTTTTGTTTCTCCACTACCTCACTTACACCCGACTTCTGACTTTTCTTTTTCTTCACTCTCATATGATTTAGTAGTAGAAGAAATGAGATAAGGAGGAAGAACGAGATAAGAAATAAAGAAGAAAGAAAAAGAAGGATCACCATCAATAAGAAGCTAAGGAGGAACCAAAGGGAAGACAATAAACACTATCATCAAGGGAGTAAAGGTAGGGAGCTTTTGTGCATCTCTACCTTACTCTTATCTCTTCTTGTTTCTCAAATCTTATATGAATGAATTGGTTTGAGAATTTTCTTATGAGTTTTATCTTGTATTGATGGCATATACATATACATGATTGTTGAATTTGAGGATGATGATATAAGGAATATTATGGATTGATCATTATTGTTAAACCTTGTAGGTTTTGGCTTGAGAATATACATAAAGACATGATGATATCTTGATTGTAAATGAAAGGGAAGTTATATTTTGGAGATTGTCATATTTAAGCACTTCTCGTGGTTGTAGAGATGCACTCGATAATCGATTATCAGGATATGATAACCGAATATCAATTTCTAGAGTGCTATGTTCGAGGGTGGTAATGGATTATCAAGCGGTGATAATCAATTATCAACTTATAGAATGTTAATACTAGCGTGTGATAATCGATTATCAAGTGGTAATAATTGATTATCATCTTATAAAATGCTAATGTTGGTATATGGTAATCGATTAACCAGTGGTGATAATCAATTATTAACTTACAGAATTCTACTACTGGATAGCAATAATCAATTATCAGAATATGATAATCGATTATCAGTCTCCTATTTGAAGTAAACAGAGTTCTCAACTACATAAAAATCAAATGAATACTTCGATACTATGTGATTTGATATGATTTAATTAAGTTCACTAAGTAAAGTGACTTATGTTTAGGCATTTGCACTTGATAGCTTGTGAATAGTGATATTGTGCACTTGATATACTTATATAATGATGATATTGTGCACTTGGTTTATTTATGTGATGAAGATAATGTGCACTTGATATAAGTATATGATAAATTATGAATTGCTTCCTTAGAATGTTAAACTTGAGCTAGTATTGAATGATGAATTAAGAATTATTCCTTTAGAATGTTAAAGTTGAGTTAGTATTGAACTGACATGTAATGTGCTCAAAGTTTAAAAGATATTGGATATGATCCTCATTTGGGGGGTGATCCTTAGATGCTATTCCCTTATGAAGGGTAGCCCATAAATCAATTTGCATAGTAATGGATTTTGGAAATGATCCACGTCAGGAGGGGTGATCCTAAATATGATATTAGTAATGGATTTTTAGAAATAATCCTCGTAAAGGGGGTTGATCCTAAATCTAATATTGGAAATGATCCTAGTATAGGGAGGTGATCCTAGATGTGAATCCTTTATGAAAATGTTGAGATATCCTTGAACAAAAGCACCTCGGAAAAGGATTCCCACCAAGGATCCATGCGAAAAAGAGAACCATGAAACATGATTTTTTGAGTTTACCTCTTGAAGCCAGATGAAAAATGATCAAGTAAATCACTAGCACCATAACAATGACGGTACCTCTACATTATCCATATGAACAGACTCACAAACATCCAATGTCTGCGATCTTGGAGTCTCACGTCTCCTGCATAGTGCTAGCTGTGAAGAGAAGAGAAACATTTAACTCACTCACTCACTATTTCTGTTAGGGTGCGCCTAGGGTTTGCAACTAATGCTTCTTGACAGCCCCTTAGCAGTACTATTTATAATTGTGACTGCCTTATGTGAGTGAGAGTAGCAGTAAGTTTAGCAGTGCAACCTTGGACTCATCTGTTATGAGTCTGGCCCACGACAGAACCCTAGTCCAACTTGAATTCTAATTGCTCCAACTTAATCTATTCTATGTGTGTGATCTTACAGGTTCTCATGATGTTGGCAGTAATATTAAAATCTTATTTTAATATTACAAGCGATGAGCTGTATCTAGCAACACATCACTACTACTCAAGTAAAGAGAATGTCAGTGCTTTGATATAACCATTCCTTGACTAATGCTTCCTTATATTTTAATCCCTTTATCCAGATATCTAGATTAAACACAAGGCATGGAATATGTCACCCTTGTTTTGTTCAATCTTCTGTTTCCTGATACTTGAGTAGACTTAGTAATAACAAATGAGATCAATATCTCATATTCATTCATTTAAGCATAGTCATGTATTTTGCAGTCTCACTCAATCAGGGGGCTTGAAGATATTGCTCCTGTTATGTAGGAAGGACAAATCCTATCTAGGTCACTCACATCCCTCTGTATGATTCACGGTATGTCCAATAACTAACTTTATAATCATATTATTACAAATGATGTTTGATGGAATTAAAATATACAACTCCTCATGTAGGAATCGTAGTGACTTTTAGGTGAAAGGACCACATATACCATTGTCACTTTGAGAATCGCTTATGACACTCACACAACGATCCACGTAGCATTCTCATGGTGGGTCAGTCCAATATATCATTACTCTAATATGTATCAATGTGAAGACTTGATATCTCATATCCATGACCTGTGAGATATGGCCATCAGTCTACGCACATACTAGTCTCAATGCATTATTGTTATCCTAATTAACAATAATACTTGACTAGAGATATTTAAGAATAGTGTTTGATTCTATGCAATAGGATCTCATGATCAAGTCATCCATTTGATGTCCTATGGTATTAAAATTAGTATTCTAAGGAATTTATTATGTTTGTAATAAACAACATAATAAATGAAATGCCTCATGTATTAAATAAATAGCATAATACAATGTATGTAAATACAGTCAAAATAAATTGGCCTCTAAGGCATACACCAACAAAAAGGAAATGATCCTCGTACAGGGGGGTGATCCTAGATATGATTCTTTATAGATCTAGCCAGGGTTACCTAGGGTAGTGTTGTGTAACGAAGTATTATTACGTATAAGATGAGTACTTAGGCCTAATAAGCATACTATCATCGAGTGTTTGGTAGTGTAAGGATGTGACATTCCCTTCCTACCTAGTGATATAAAAGGACATGGGTCCTAGGAGTATGCTTAGAAAGATGATAATTAAAGAAAGATTTATGCATTGTTGAGAATTTACACATCATCATGAAGTTATTATTTTTATAAATCATAGGTTTGATAATGAATATTTGCATCTTAAGAAATTGTAAATATTTTAGTAATAGTGATACATTCTTGATAATTCCTATGATTTATTGATGATGTGTTTGAAACTATTTGTATTATTTGAACATAAGCTATTGATTATTGATTAAAATTGAATTTCTATCCTCAAGAAGAGAAATGAATCATTTTGGCATTAGCCACCTTTCTATGAGATATTTTAAGAATTGATTTGACTCCTCGAAACAATTGGAATTGTTATGATGACATTTATATGTTAGAGCTACTGAGAATTTCTAGAATTCTTACTCTTTTTATCTTTTCTTTCCATGATAATCCTAGCACAAGACCATCTATGGAGTAGAGACGAAGATACTGATGTAGTATAGGATTACTTATTCTTTTTTACCATTGCCATGTACTTATAATTATGCAATGGTTTGTATATAGTTTATATGTACATATGCCTATATGGCTTGGTATGCATCACTTGAATACTAATATACTAGATTGTATGGAATATTAATGTTAGTATGGCTTATACATATCAAGTATATAAAATCAAACATTTCAGGTGTATGCTTGTACTTGGAAATATTATTATCCCTTGCAAGGCTCAAATAAGCAATAGAATTAGTATAGTTAATTGTCAAGAAAAATAATATTATAGTTGTGACATGCCTAAACCTAAATACTTCTGTGTAATATGGATATACTTATAGTATTAGGTTTGGGGCGTTACATTGTCCTTAAGGTAGTCCCCGAGGTGGTTCCCCTTTCACCCACCGAGGTTCGAGATATTGGTACTAGTTCCCTTATCCAGCCCTTGTGATCCTAAAAGAGGCAGGCTGAAAGTAGCAGGGATCCAAGGGGGAAGAGACTAGTCATTGAGAGCATCCTGGAGGAGCTTGAAGTGTTTGAGGTCCCAATAGGCCCGAGGACTGAGTGCTCTGCTCTATTTTCCATAGGGATTAGTGCGGACTTGTGGGGTTGATCCCACCAGCTTCATTGATGGCGCCTTATTGAGTTATGCCGAGATTGATGTATTGATCGAGCTCGACATGCCAGAGCTCCTCCAAAGGGCCCAACTTGGGAACTTGCGCTTTGCCTCTTTCCTTCGATTTAAGGCAGAGGGCTGGGATTCTGTTTAGGAGGCTTCTATCTTGGAGAGGGAGCTTCACACCCTTCGGCACGAAAAGCAAACTCTTGAGTTATAAGTTGCTTGGAAGGATGGACAACTAGCCTAGGATGCCATAGAGGTCACCCAAAAGGATGCGTAGGTAGTTCAAGCTACCACGGAGGTCACCCAGAAGGATGCGTAGTTAACTTAGGATATCAAAGATCTTAAGTTGTATGACTTCGAGGTGGGTAAGCTCCAGGCAGAGGTCACCCACCTCACTGCAGATGTTACCGAGGTCACTTCTCTCCAGGATAAGGTTGCTGAGGCTGACAAGCTTCGAGTCCAACTTAATGAAACGGTGGTTTGAGAGAATGCATTAAAGGAGAGCTTAGCCTCAACTGAGTCTGTCCTCACTGATATCCAGGCTCAGTATGAACTTTTTGCACCAGACCAAGACTAGGATGAATGAAGAACTTACCCAAACAGTAGATGACTGGTCGAAGTTTGTAGGGGAGTCATTTGAGAATGCCCTTAACCAACTCCACTTTCTTAACCCTGGTCTTAATGAAGAGGGGGTTAGTGCATTGAAGGAAGTCTGAGATAGCCAAATTATAGATATGGCTATTCTTGTGGCTGCCCCCAAATGATTAAGTAGACCGAAAGGTAGGTGATAGAGGAGGGACTGAAATTGCACCAGAGGTCAGGTGAGAAGAGGCTACAATGGTTGTGGCTGAGACAGTACAAACCGAGGTGGTGCAGATTGATGCAGTGCAGTCCGAGGTGGTTGTGATGACTCCGAAAGATTCAAGCTCCACCTTTTGATGTCTGATTTTTTATTTCCTTGCCCCCTGTACAGGGCTATATTGATGTATTTGAACAAATCCCGATCTCGAGCATTTTTAGTTCAATTTCAATACTTGGAGTTTTCTTTATATTGATTTATTTTTTTACTGAGATGAGTCCAATGCTCAATCTCGGTGCCTCTTTCACACTTGTCAAATTTTTGCCTTCGCAATGTCGAGATGGGTCAAATACTCAATCTTGGTATTTATTTTACACTTAAGCAATTTGCTTGCATAATTCACTGAGACGGTCCAACACTCAATCTTGGAGGCAAGACTTTGGATTGTTGAAGTTAGGGTGCAAAGTCCCACAAAGTTTAGGATCTGTCATTCGTAATCGTAGGTTAATGCCTGATGTGTTCCTCCATAGTCTTTGTTGATTGATATTTGAAGGAGGTAGGGACTTTATTACTCTTGGGGATTTGATGTCTTTTTAGTAGCCTTTACTCAGCGATTTGTAGTAGTTTGTGCTTGCTTTGGAACTGTTGCTTTGAATTTAATGGAAATTAAAACCACTTTAAAGATGATAGCAGTTTTTTGCTTCGTTTTCCAACCGATCGCTGCCCTTGTGGGCATTCACAAGGGAGGAACAATTAAATGTGCTTTCGAATATACAATTGGTTCACCTTTATAAATAGGGAATATTTGCAGTGGGGTTGTCACTTGTTCTTTACTTTCATTTTCTGGCTTCTTTTCCAAAAGGTGACCCTTTTATGCTTTTCATGAGCATGTTGAGGGTTATGACCCTTTCTAGAATCATCTTCCATTTTTTTCCTAAATTTTTAAAGGTGTTCCACTTCTCCCTCCATATTCTTCTGGTGGGAGCCTTTCTCTCCAGGTGTAATGACTCGAAGAAAGCCAAGTAACTGCTTTATATGGCTTAGTCAACGTATCTCTAAGCAGTAGAAGCCTTTCTTTCTAAGCGTATGTAGAATATCCTACTTCTGTTGGGAAAGCTCACAACTTTCGTTATAGTTCTTGTGAGGCGTGGAGGGGTTTCATTGCCCTTCCTCCCCTGCTCCCTTGATTATCGCCATGTCTTGGGTGCGTAGAGTGTTTAGGAAGCGTAGAGTTGTGAAGCCTTCTCCTTATGTTGATCAAGATGGAAGAGGCGAGTGCTCGCATCTTAAAGGACCATTGAAGTGGTCGTGGTCAGTGCTTGATCATCATCATTATCTAACCAGGCTACCTTCTTGGCTTCTTTCATATTGGAATTATTGTCTGAGAGTAACTTATAGATCTTTCTTGTAAAATAGATGATGTTTGGGATGTGAATAATAATAAATTTGCTCTTTTGAGCATTCTGTTTTCCATTGTCTTGATGACGAACACTTGTTTTTCCAGTCGTGATGAGTCCAAAGCTCGATCTTGATGGTCAGGTTCGTTTGGTTTGACGAACACTCATTTTTCCTAACTGAGATGAGTCTGAAGCTTAATCTTGGTAGTCGGGTTCATTTTGTCTGATGAATGCTTATTTTTCTTGACTGAGATGAGTCTGAAGCTTGATCTCGGTAGTCGGGTTCATTTAGAATGGTTGAGGTGACATTATAGGCTCTTAGTGTGGAGTCCATTATCCTAGGCTATAGTAGATTACATATAACCACTATAAATCTAGTTGATTTATGGGTTAAGGTGAGGCCATAAGGGTATGGGTGAAGACCCTTGAATACACATTTTGACCTCGGTTGAGGGTCAAGTGGATTCCCTTATCTAGTCATCATATAAAAATACGTTTAACCTCTGTAAACTTGGTCGGTTTATGGGTTAAGGTCAGGCTCAAAAGGGTACGTGTGAAAACCCTTGAATGTGCTGCTTGACCCTAAAGGGTTGTCAAGTGGATTCGCCTATTTGGCCGTCATGTGTAGATATCGGAATAGCTGATCCTTTTCGGCTCATTATTATCTAAAGCCAATATTTCAGCTAAAGTACTCGGGACTTAAAGTCATGGCCAAAATATTGGCTTTAGATAATAATGAGCCTAGGTACCCGTGGACCCAAGGTCACAATCGAGGTACTAGATTTAGATGACAATGAGCTAAAGTACCTAAGGACCCAAGGTCATGGCCAAGGTACTAGCTTTAGATGAGATAATAGTTGGAAAAATAGTTAATTTATTGATATCCAAAGATGTTTTATAGAGCATAAATAACATTTACAAAGCATTACAAAATCGTCTGGGATATTTCACTTTGATGACGATTATCCTCTTAGTTATCATTTCAAGGTTGTGCCTTGTCTTGATTTTGGGCATTAGCCCGAGGTGAGCACAGGCTAGGGTTCTCATCCTTAGCAGGAGAATATCTTCTTCTATAAAGAAGAGAAGGACTTTGGGGGCTATAGCTCCGCTTCCTGTAGTGGCCTCCCCTCTGATCATTGTCCCGGGCTCAAACATCCATCCTAAATGAGGGACTTAATGGCATCGTGGAGGTTGGTACAATCCTCCATATTATAACCATGGTTGTTATGCTAAGCACAATGTTTAGACTTGTCCCTTTGCTTCTTCAAAGGGGGAGGTCTCTGCACATCCCGGAGCTTGGTGTTCATGAACTCCTAGTAGATTTGAGCCCGAGGTGTATTGTAGGGAGTGTAGTTTTTGTACTTCCCCTTGAAAGGTGGCCTCAAATTTAGGCCCTGTTGATTTGATAGCTCCCCGGACTTGGGCTTAGCATCCTCTTTCTCAATATGCTTCCTAGCCCAGAGAACATCTTCAACATTGATGTATTTACCAATACGGGCATGAAACTCATCCATGGTCTTAGGCTCCTTATTTGCCAGCGAGAAGGAAAATTATCTTGGTCGGAGCCCCTCTCTAATGTAGAACAGTTTGAGTTTTTCATCTTAATCATGCACATTTACAATCTCCTTGTTGAACCGGAATATAAAGTCTCGGAGAGAGTTTTCCTTTCCTTTCTTGATCTTGGAGAGGCACGAGACAGATTTAGGCTACACTTTGCTAGTGGTGAAGTGTAGCAAAAATCTCGAGGACAGGCTCCCCTAGTTATCCACGGACCTTGGAGCTAAGGTGGTGAACCACAAATAAGAGAGTCATCGCCCGCAACAAACAAGAGTGCATAAATGAAGGCATCCAAGTGTTTCTAAGGGTTAGTGGTCCCATCATAGGCTTTAATATTGGCAGGATACCTTAAGCACCTAAGGATTTCTTAAGCCATCAATCTATCAGAGAAGGGTTAGTTTTATGAAACTGTGTTCCCTGCTTTATGTTCTTGCTCTTTTGAATGGGCAGGTTCAGCATTATGAACTAGACCTATGATCCTCGAGTTCTCTGGATAACGGTCATCATGCTAATGTCGGTCTCTTCTATTTTCCTGATTTCTCCTTGGGGACCAGTTTTCATCTTCGTGATCTTAGTTAGCAGCTCTTACTAGGTTATAAATTCTTTCATCTTGATGCTGAATTTACTCATCTTGAAGTCTAACCAGATAGAGCAGCTTAGTTCTGGATAGCTCCTAGTGGTCGATTTCAATAGGGCGAGACTGAGATTCGTTCTCCACATGGTCACCAAGGCATGGTAGCACCGACACTCGCTATCCAGCATCCCTAGAAGGTGCGCTCTGTGAACCTAGATGTTATCTTACCAGAACTTGTGGTGGAGGAGAAAGGAGATTCTCTCCAGTGAAAGAAGTCTCCTTCCCATCCTTCCTCAGTTCTAATTGAGTTACGAATGGTCTTAGGACTGGTTCATGAACAGGGATAGATATTGGAAGACAATTCAGAGATAGTGGGTTTCACATAACAGAGGCGCAATTTTGGTTAGTTGAGGTTGGTCTCTTCCTTGTGTGAACCATGATAATGGCTATGATAGAAGTGTTGAGAATGATATTAGGAGTAGAAATTTATCATTTCTCACAGAAGGCGGCTATGTTTAGAACTGGGTTTTGAGGGTTACCTAAGAAGGTAAGAGATAGTGGATTCCTCTATGGTGCAATAACAGCAATAATGGAGTAAGGGAGTGGGCAACTGCAAAAGGCACTCTAACGCTCAAGTCAGTATGTGCGCAAGGAAGGCAGTATATGTATTAGGAATTAAGTCGTACCTCTTTCACCTTGCTAAGTGTATATATATGAGCATTTCAAAGTGTGAAGAATATGAGCATTCAATGCGTATTGAATGTTGTTACTTGGAATTGTGAAAACCATTATTCCTTATTATTAATCCCCTACTTATGCGAGGTGTGATGAATATTCCTTTTGTTATGGGAGTTGCACCTAGTGTATAGGCTGCTTTACACGTACAGTAATGTTTGGATGCCAGCCTGGCTGGTCGGGTTGCACTAAATCTATGGACCCATAACTCGGTCCAGACAAAAGAAGGTACCAAAAAGTCCTCCTAATGTTTCAATTATGTAGAAAATTTCTCAAAAGGATGGACAAATTGATTATGTAAAAAAGGAATCATCAAGGGGAATGTTTCCAGTGCTCGATGGTAGAGGTTTTGGTCAAAGAAGGAAGATGGCTTTAACCAAAGCTTCTCAAGTACAAAATGTAGAACTTATAAAGTTCAAGACTCTAAAAGAGAAGCAATAGGTAAGGAGATGTATTCCATTGATTACCAAGGCCAAGGTTTCAAATGCCTTTACCTCTTATGCACGTTCACATGTAAAGTCAATATATTTGAGGTATATTCCTTGTAAGCCTTAAGTGATTAATAAAATCATGTGTACTTAGTAAAATTTGAATATTTTGTTTAGCACTCGATTATATTCATTCTTATTATACCATAACTCATTAATTTGTTATATTTCTTGGTACATAAGGTTCTACGATACCTAGGTATGCTTGCTATGCTTTGAACTGTCTATATATCATGAAAGTAAGCATGCTATTGGCTATATGCTTAATGGTAATTGATTATCTAATTTGTTGTGCTCAATTTACATACTATGAAAAAATTGACCTTTATGAAAGCATAATAGATTAATAATCAATTATTAACACCTATGGATCCAAAATTAGTGGATACCAAAGAACTTTGAATTATGCTGTAGGATGACTATTAGCTCAAACATACATTGAAGTAAAATACAACTATACTACTTGAGGTTAGAAAAATTTGATATGGTGGAAGTTCTCCAAGAGTGATGAAAACATAAAAATAATGGCATAGAGAACCACAACATTCTCAAGGAACCTTGAGGCATAAAAGTTGTAGCCACATTTACTAGTTTTAAAAAAAAGCTCTTTTGGTGATATCAATCTCTTATCCTTTTTTTATGCTTTAATTTGAATATATATAATATTTGGGGAATTAGAGACTATATTGGTGCCTTCCTATGTATTAAGTTGTGCTTCTCTAACAATGTCCTTTGAAAATGTCTTATGCTAGTATGCTAGATAAATACACATCTTGTTTGGAATGACATGTTTTAAGATATATATTTGTTGGTGTATGCCCTAGAGGCCGATACTTTTTTTATATTTACATACATTCTATTATGCTTATTGTAATATGTGAGGCATTTCATTTATTGTGTTCTTTTTGTTAAACATAATAAAGTCTTTAGAATAGTAAGTTTGATGCCATAGGACATCAAGTGGATGACTTGATCGTGAGATCCTTTTGGTTACAACACTATTCTTAAATGTCCCTAGTCAAGTATTATTGTTAACTAGGACAACAATAATACATTGAGACTAGTATGTGCATAGACTGATGACCACATCTCACGAGTCATGGATATGAGATATCAAGTCTTCACATGGGTACATATTAGAGTAATGATGTACTGGACTGACCCACCATGAGAACGCTACATGGATCGTTACATGAGTGTCATAAGCGATTCTCATAGTGACAATGGTGTCTGTGGTCCTTTGACCAGAAATCACTACGATTCCTACATAATGAGTTGTGTGTTTTAATACCATCAAATGTCATCTGTAACAAGGTGATTATAAAGTTGGTTATTGGACATACCGCAAATCATGCAGAGGGATGTAAGTGACCTAGATGGGATTTGTCACTCCTATATAACAAGAGCGATATCTTCGGGCCCCCTGATTGAATGAGACTGCGAAATGCATGGCCATGCTCAAATGAGTCAATATGAGATATTGATTTCATTTGTTGTTACAAAGTCTACTCGAGTATTAGGAAACGAATGATTGGACTATACAAGGGTGACGCATTCCATGCCTTATGTTCAATCTAGATATCTTGACAAAGGGACTAAACAACACAGAAACATTAGTCACAGAAAGGTTATGTCAAATCACTGACATTCTTATTACTTGGGTAGCAGAGATGTGTTGCTAGATACCGCTCACTGCTTATAATATTAAAATGGGATTTTAATATTACTACTAACGTAATAAGAACCTGCAGGGTCACACACATAGAGCAAACTAAAATTGGAGCAATGGATCCAAGTTGGACTCGGATTCAAATATGGGTCAGACTCATAACAGATGGGTCTAGGGTTGCACAGCTTACCTTGCTACTGCTCACACTCACTTAAGGCAGTCACTATTATAAATAGTACTGCTAAGGGGCTGCTAAGTTATACAATTACAGAACCCTAGCCGTACCTACAGAAAAGTGAGTGAGAGAGCGACAGGTTTCTTCTCTTCTTTTCGCAGCTAGCACTATGTGAGAGACGTGAGGCTCTTCTTTGCGGACGTTGGATGTTCGTGAGTCTGTTCGTGTGGATACCGCAGAGACATCATTTCTATTACGGTGTTGGTGATTCACATCCTTCCTTTTGATCACGCTTCAAGAGGTAAATAATTTAAAAACTCAGATTATGGCTTTTCGCATAGATCCTCGGTGGGAATCCTAATTTTTCAGTTGCGTGATGTAACTGCAATTCCCAACAATATTTGTATATGAATATGTGACTATATATCTTTGTTCTTCTATGAAAATTCGCATACTCATAAGTTATTCTAATCCTTTATCTTTGGTTCCTAATTGTCTTATATGCTTACTTGAAGATTGGATAGTTAAAAGTTATATATCTTCTTGTTTGAAATTGCTTGATATATTCTCATCTTGGAAACAAGAAGTAAATGATTCATTTTGTGTCTTAAACTTGTCTTTGAACTTCAATGATTCTTACATTGAAGTATATCTTGAAATGAATCATAAATGGTTTTAAAAGTTACACTTCCATGATTTTTCAATTCTTGCATTACAAAAAGGGATTTTATCTCTTATTTGCATACTTGAATTCCTTACTTGATATTACATACCTTACATAATCATTGTTTACTCCAAACTGCTTATATATGTTTTGATGATGATCAAGTTTTCCTTAATAAACTTGAATCTTTCTTTGAAAATGCTTAAACTATGCTTTTGGATTCAACTGTATATGTCATTCTTTTGTTCATGTTAGTGCTAACATTGCATGGTTGATATTGTGGTACATGTTTTACATTATATAACAACCAAAATTATGCTTGTAAATGGGCTTAAATGATATTTGATGATAACTTATGATTTAGAGAACTTTTGAAGTTAGCTTTACAAGTCTCTTTATGTATTTCAAATATAGCCATCAATTTTTTTACATACAAGCATATGTGGATAAATGAGAAGAAATGAATGGAGTTCAAATGAAGAGGAAGATAAATGAGACTTTCTTCTAGTGCAATGGAATGGAGTATTCAAAGGAAGAAAGCTCAAAATTAAAAGACCAATAAATAAAGAGCATCATTCTCTATCTAACTCAATAAGTATCTCTATCCCTAAGCTATTATGGTATTCTATATGTTATGGATTATTTAATACTTATTGATAAATTGATCATAAATGATTAGATGCTTTCCTTATATGAGAAGTATGCTTAGCATTGACAAAGCACCTAATTGGATATTAACTTACAAATTTTGTCATTGCGTATAGGGTGGATATGGTTAGTTCTGTATAAGCTTTGATCCTTATAGCATATTTCATCAAGTTTAATGTTTGATATCTAGGATTCACTTGATCTATGGTTTCTTAGTGGTGTAACACATGAGAATCATGCTCTTATTTTAAAAAAGGTTTCTAGTTTAATTAAAAAGTTTTTAAAGCAAAATCCCTTATCATATTTGAAAGAAGCTTTTCAAGTTTCATATCCTTGAGAATCATTTGAACTTGTCTTAAGAGCTTGAAAGTATTTTCACCTCCTAATTATCTTGAAAATTTGAAAATCGTTGGATATGTGCTATAAATATAGTACTCTCTTCACTTTCTTTGAAAAGTTTTATTAAATCTTAAAAGAATGTTTAAGAAAGTTTCTATATAAATCTTTTGAAATGTTCTATAGAGCTCATCTTGATACTTCAAAAGGTAAGCCTTGTTCTTCAAAGTGTTTTATTTTTTTAAGGCTCTTGTTTAATGAGAAAGAGAGGAGATGTGCTTGCAGATGTTCTTTTGACTTGGGTTTGATCACTCTCAAGGAATATGTGGTTTAATATAAAACCGCTCTACCCTTCTAAAAGGTTTTTGAAAGTGTAATGTGTCTTTGTAAAATTCTTTTTAAAAGGGGGAGAAAGTTTTAAAATTATTTTTGATTGATGGATTAAGAATAAGTATCTTTTGCCTTGCCTTACTTTATAGTAATATGTGTATAATGTGTGTACATAATCTTGGCATATATATTTCACTTTATCTATCTTATGCTTCAATAAAGGGGATCTCTCTATGCATGAATCTTGTACATAATCAAATAAGGGGGATGAATATGTTTTAAAAACATAATAGAATTAAAGCTTTGATGATCTACTCTTTTTGGCATCGTGAGTTTTATCTAAAGGGCATAGAAAATACAAGAAGACAAAAATATTATCTTTCTTATGTTCCTTACTTTCTAAACCTTTTTGTTGATGTCAAATAGAGGGAGAGAAAATTGAAAAGAAAAATATGTTCTTGTACTTATTGGTTAATGCTTACATTCACAAACCTTCATATTTCATATTTAAAATATTTTTCTTTGGTGATTTATCATCATCAAAAAGGGAGAGATTGTGAAAATAAGTTTACCCCAGTAGTTTAATATGCTAAGTTTTGATGATAACAAATACAAGACAAAAGGATGATGGCTTGCTACATAGATGTGCTTAATGGATTATATTGGATCATGCATGATCATATACTTCATCTTGTTATATTTTATATTAGAGTATTGCATTGAGTTCTTAGTAGCATCTTTTATAGAATATATCCAATAATATGTTATATGAGTTTTATTAAATTAATATTGGATTTAGCTCTATTTGAATGAAAATGTGCATAATGTATATTCTAATATTGTGTAAGAAATCATGCATTTTGGGCAAAGTGTTCTTTGTTGCATCCTATATGGAACATATCTATTAGTAATTGATCAATGTCCTATTTGAATGTGTCTATGAAAGTCTTATATGCATGTTAGAATAACTAGATTTATACATTTATGTATCATGCATGTGAAGATATTGAATTATGAATTTGGACTAACTAAGTTTATTTTAAGTGAGCAATACTTTGTAGGATAGTCCAAGTACCAAGAGTGAACAATGCAACAAAAAAGTGAAAGATCTCAATTATGCTCAACTCAAGAAGAATGAGAATGACAAGATGTTCTAAGCATTTGCAAGATTTGAATACAATAAATTTTTGGAAGTTTAGATTACATCAAGAAGTGTAAGGATTAGAATTGATATATTTTCTTTTTAGGCTTTCTCCTGTGTAAAGATAGAGGTCTTATAAGAAAAGATCTCAAATATATTTTTAAATCTTTACAAATGGTTTTTATATGCTAAAATGCTCAACAAACATATTTTTAAAAGTTAGTCATGGTGATAGAGCCTTCAACTCTTCAAGCTTCACAAGTGCTTTAAAAACCTTTATAAACTTTAAGCACTTATTGTACCTTTGGGATCCTCTACCCTTTATGTATAAGCCTCACACTTCACTCCAAGGGAAACCTTACCCTTGATCTCACTTGAGGGACTCTCCACCCTCTAGAAGTTATTACAATGAAGATTACAATATAAACTCTCTCAAAGAGTGGATATACAACTTGAAGAACTAATGAGATAGAGAGATTTTGACAATGAAGAGCTTAATAGAAGATCAAGGTATCTCTACGAGACAAAACTCTTGCACTCAATAGTGACCATACCCCTTGGTCTTATCCTTATCTCTCCATGATCTTATCTTCTCTTCTCACTTTCCATGACTGAACAATAGAGAAGAAAGAAAAAAAAAGAAAAGAAAAATAAGGAGGGAAGGACAGAGCAGAATGAGAGAAAGGGAGAAGGGAAGAAAGGAAAAACTCCATAACTCATCTTTCAAGGTTCTTATCAAACATAACCCAAGTTTCTTCTTCCACTTTCATAGATTCAAAGGAGCTAAGGTAGGGGTTGTTTGCCTTGTTTTCTCTTTTTCCTCACCTTTTCTCTATTTTAGCTATGTGCTTACAAATAGATTCTATGATATTTTACTCATATTTTCTCTTTGGGGATGACATAAGATTGTTGAGTGAAGGTTTTATGCTGAGTTTGATGATTAACTGAGTAATGAAAGACGGATAATATGTTGATGAACTAGAAGAAGAAAAAGATATGGTTTTCTATTGGTTTGACTATTATTGTTAAACTTAGTGGATGTTGATTTGAGATAATATATTGAAGATTGAAGTTGTTTTGATTGAAAATGTCTTGAGAAAGACTTGTTTATGAGATTTCAAGGTTTATGAGCCATTTTCTGGGCTAGAAACCATCTGGTAATCAATTACTAGAGTTAGTAATTGATTACCATCCTTTAAAGATTGTTGGTGGGAACGTGATAATTGATTACCATGGGATGGTAATCGATTACCAAGCTGTTGTATGTCAGATTTGAACTGGTAATCGATTATTATGAATGGTAATTAATTACCATGAATAGGTAACTAATTATCAAGCCTCTATTTTGAGATAATAGTTTGTTAATTAGTTACCACGAATGGTAATTGATTTCCTTGTGATGTGATTGAATTTGATCAAGTTCTCTAAGTAAGGTGACCTATGAATATATAAGGTGCAATCTATATATCCATTTGATGAGTTATGATGTACACTTCATTTATTTGTGAGTTAATGATAATGTGCATCTATTATATTTACAATATGATGTTGGTAAGTACCCTTAATACTCTTAAGAACTACAGATAATGTGTACTTAAGGTGCTTATGAAATGATGATATTATGCATTTTAAGTACTTTTGAAGTATTGAAAATGTGCATATGTTACACTTATGATAATGAATCATAATGCACTGAAAATGGATATGCTTCTTTAGAATGTTAAAATCGAGCTAGTGACTGAATGAGAATATAAAGAGTAGCTTTAAGTGTTTAAAGCTTAAAGGATATTAGACATGAACCTCGTATGGGGAGGTAATCCTAAAACTGTTATTATAAATGATCCTCTTAAGGGGAGTGATCTTAGATAAATGATGTACTATGGAAGTGATCCTCATATCTAGGGGTGATCCTAGATCTGATATTGAATGAGATACTATGGAAGTGAACCTCGTATCTGGGGGTGATCTTAGATCTGACATTGAGTAATAGATTATGAAAATGATCCTCATACTAGGAGGAAATCTTAGACTTAATTTTTGAAATGAACCTCATACCTTGGGATGATCATGGATTTAATTCCTTTAAGAAGGAAATTAATTAATTGATATTGGAAATGATCGTCATATCTGAAGGTGATCCTAGATCTAATATTGAGTGATAGATTATGAAAATGGTCCTCATACTTAGGGGAGATCTTAAATCTAATAATGGAAATGATCCTAGTACTTGGGAGTGATCCGAAACTTGGCTAGGATTACTGATAGTGTGAGGATATAACATTCCTTTCCTACCTAATGATATAAACAGAGATGGTCTTGAGAATATTCTTAGAAAGATTGTAATTAATGAGCACTGAAAAAAGATCTATACATATTGAGTATTTTCAATTCTTAATGAAGATTACAGTTATAAAGATTATATATTTGATTATGAATGTTTGCATCATGAGAGTATGTAAATATTCTAATGATAGTGAGTTATGACTCATCTTGATATACTCTGGAATAAATGTATAATTTACTTATGATGTGTTCAAACTAGATAAATGGTTGAATGTGAGTTATTATGATGTCATTTAATGTGTTAGAACTATTGAGAATTTTTAGAATTCTCACCTTTTTTATCATTTCTTTTCATGATAATTCCAGCACAAGGTTCATCTATGGAGTAGAAGAGAAGATGCTCTAGTAGAATAGAATTACCTTTCATTTTTTCTTTTTGTCATTGCCTTGTATTTAGAACCATGTAGTGGTTTGGTATATATAGTTTATATGTACATATGCCTATAAAGGCTTAGTTTATACCACATGGACATTAATATACTAAATTGAATGGACTATCAATGTCAGGATAAATTAGAGGTTCCAGTTGTATTTTGTTATACTTTGGGATATTATTATCCTTCGCAAAGCTCTAATTATTGATGAAATTAGTATATTTAATTATTGTGAAATGATATTAGTTAAGTCATGACATGCCTAATTCTAAGTACCTCTATGTAATCCGGATATACTAGGAGTATTAGTTTTGGGATATTACACGCTTGAAAATTGATGTGAATTATAAGTTGCAAACCCAAGTACAAGTTGTTTCAAGTAATAAATTCTCGGGAGTCCGAGGTTGATCCACAAGGAATTGATGAAGAAAAATTCTTTGACGTAAAGTAAATATTTTGTCACAACAATAAAAGTGATAAAACTTGGTCACAAATAAAAGAAAACTTACTTGGGTTAGGAGATCCACTCTTGGTAAATAAATTAAGGATAAGATTAATTCTTTTTATAACTCAATTAAAATCCACACATAATGGAGGTTCCAATCGAAAAATAAAATATTCAAAGTTTATTAAAAATTATATACATAATTATATTATGATTCCTTTAATCATCTATTAACACCACCATTTATAAATAGACTCAAGCATTCATTTTGTCAATATATTGTCTACAATAAATCAAGATCTCTATTTTACATGGAGGGTTTCTAAATTGATTAGAAACAAAATACAACATGTATAATGACCACTTGAAAATATATCATTTAAGCACAAGAAATTAATGAATCTAACCTTATTTCATTACGAAGAGCTTCACCCTTTCATCCAAGTAAAATGAAACTTAGTTACTCATAGACAAGAAGAAAGGAATAGAGAAGAAGAAGAAAAAGAAGAAGAAGAACATAACTTCAATTTAGAACAAAAGAAAACTACAACAAGATAAACAAACAATACAATAGCATGATCTTGGTCTCTAAGACCAAGACTCCTAAATGATCATCCAATGGTGCCATTTATAGAGGATTAGAGATATAAAATGACAAGAGGACAGATTAATGAGTGAGTGGATGAGTGGGTGGATGAGTGAAAAATGTCATATGACTTTTGATGAGTAGAAAATTATGGAGATTCTTTGTCTCCAAAATCATTCGGTTCTGAAGTCATTAAATGCGTCAGAATATTAAAATGTGGTTTTTAAGAAATTTGTAGGCCTGGATCTTAACTTTCAAATGCGATTAGAATCACCTCAAAAGGACACCTATAGCCCGAGATATGGCCTAATTACTGCACAGTATTCAGGCCCAGTTACAGCTCTTCTGTTCTAACTTTCAATCCCAATATGACCTCCAAGGAGTCGAGTTGAGTCTTTTGTTCTTCATGAAAGTTGTAGATATGAGTTGTAACTTGCATATATCAAAATTTTAGCCCAATCCAGATCTTACAACCCGAGTTATGCTCTGATTACTATACACTGTTTAGGTTCCAATCATAAAACTTGTATTCTGACTTCTAGGCCCAATTAGTTCCACTAGATGTTCGACTTTGACCTAGAGCTCTCATTAAAGTTGTATATCTCTCTCTTATCTTTCCAACAAGGTAAAATTCATAATTAGTAAAAATTTAGAACTCAAGATATGGCCAAAATATAGAAACAGTGTAAGACGTAAATCTTGCTAAAAAAATCAATTAAATCCAATTTGAGTCCAAACTTACAAAACATAGCCAAACTCAATCAATTAAGTATATGGAGAGTGTAAATGATTAAAAATGATGGCTTATTAATGTATCAAATATCTGATTATCAATAATCGATTACACAGTCTCTGTTTTGAGAAAACAAAGTTCTCTGCTCTTTGGGGAACAAGTGGGATACTTTTATGCTATATGGCGTGATTAAATTTGATTAAGTTCACTGAGTAAAGTGACTTATGATTATATTATGAGTTGTGATGTGCACTTGATATATCTATGTGATGAGTTATGATGTGCATTTGATATATCTATGTCATGAGTTATGATGTACACTTGATATATCGATGTGAAGAGTTATAATGTGCACTTGATATAATTATGAGATGGTGATATTGTGCACTTGATATATTTATGAGATGATGACATTGTGCACTTGATATAATTATGAAATGAGTTAAAATGTAAAGTGATCAAAATTTAAAAGATTTTGGATATCATTTGTAATATCCTCTTTTAGCATGTAGATTGGTATATGATCATAGAGGTATCATAATACTTGCTTGACACGTCTGTTTAATTTTGTGATAAACTGAGATAGTTTAGGCACTTTGTTGCAACATAAAATGTGAAAAGTAGCTTAAAATGACTCAGATAGTGGTATAAGTTGCTTAGTGGAAAGAAATAAATAAAGAGAATTTATTTCTAGATCACAAATATGTGGACAATGATGTAGTTAAATTTTGAGGATAAATAGAGTCAGTTTGGTATTTTTAAGTACACTGGTTGAGTATTTATATACTGGATTGATGAGTCACAGATATGAAAACTAGTGTAAATGACGAAATTAGGATTGATATGAATCTTAGGATTTATTATAATACATATGGAAGTTAGGAAACCTGATTTAGTAAAAACTAAGCACGTTTAGTCACTTTACTGTAGCACTCTATGTGGAATATAGCTATTTTTAGCCTGATTTTGACTTAAACTGCTTAGTTAATGGAAATAGGTGTGGAGAACTTGTTTCTAGGTCACAAATGTATGGAAGTAGATGTAGTTAAAGTTTGAGATTTATCAGAGTTAGTTTGACATTTTTAAGCATACTAGTTGTGTGTTTTAGTGCCAGATTGACCCTCAGCAGATATGAAAAATTATGGAAGTGGTGAAACAAGATTTTTAATGAATCTTAAGATTTATTTTAAGCTTGTTAGAAGTTTGGAAACTTAGTTTGGTGAAATTCAAGTGTTCTTAACAAATCAGAATAAAGTAGTGTAGTCACTTAAGTGGCCAAATGACCACACGGCTAGGCTAGTGGCTGCCTTAACCTACTTAAGTGACCAAAATGAGATTTTTTTTTCTCATTCTCTCTTCTCTCTCATGGCTGCAACAGGGAATCATCAAGGGAGGACCAACAAAGGAGCCATAGGAGGTCCATCTTCAAGCAAAGAGGAGGAAGAGTTTAGTGGTGGAGAGGAGTTGCTTACATACTTCTTTTTTGGCCATTGAGGTAGGGGCAAACATAGTTTAAATAGCTTGTATTCATTTCTTTCATGTTTGGTTCTTGAGGGACTTGATGAAGAAATAGAGGTTTGAGAGTGATTTTGTGATTCTTGAGTTGAATCTTGATGTGGATAGATTGGTTGTGTTAGAAACTGATTTGTGGATGTGTTAGGATGAATTTTTCATCACTTGGAGGCCTTAATTCCCTTTAGGTTAGTTTTAGGGGTTTAGGTTAATGATAGATTTTGATTCACAAAGTGGTTGGATTGAATGAAATTGAAGTGGTTTAACAGTTGTTTTATGTAAATGAACCTTGTAGAAGGTTGAAAATCACTTAAATGGGGAGTTTGAGTGATTAGAAGAGGGGTAAATTCTAATGGAACAGTACTTGGATCTGTAAAATTCTACAGAATCCTTGTTCTGTTGTTGGCACCGCATTGTTGCATGCCGCGACATTCGAGTGATGCATATTCAGTAATAGGACCATAGAGCAGCGCGCCGCAGTGTGGCCGTGTTTGTGCCGCAGCGTGAGGAGACAGTGCCCAGTGCTGCGGTGTAGCCGTGGTGTGCCGCGGTGTGAGGACCAATATGAACTGTGTAATGCAATTGAATCTGAGAAGGGTGTAGCCTCTTCTTGTATGCTCTTTTAAGAGTGTTAAAGTACTTCTATAATTATTTAATGAAGTGTGTGTGAAATAAGTTTAAGATGCTTATAAATCAATTGTGGTGCTAATTATTGAAGGTAATAAGTGATTGTTTTGCATGAGATGTTTGTGAAACATATTGAGGTGTGTAATATCATCTCTATATGTTGGTTGGATAGTTGACGTGAGTAATATCCTCTCTATTATGTGTGAAACATGTTGAGGTACGTAATATCCTCTTTATGTTGTTAAGCAAGGAGGTGAGTAATATCCTCTTTAAATTGACCGTACAATGAGGTAAGTGATTCCTTTTTGTGTTGAGGTAAGTAATTCCTCAACATGATTGTTGGATAATGGAGGTGAGTAATATCCTCTCTATCAATGGTTGAACAGTGAGGTGAGTAATATCCTCTGTTTGTTTTGATGGGTAGTGTTAGTGAGTCATATCCTCACTATGCCTGATAAATCATGACATATCATAACATATCCTGAAGTAGTTGAGGTAGAAAATATCCTCAATACATCTGAGGGCTCATGACATCTTGAAACTGCATTCATTTTTAGGACTTGCATAGACATACACATTAGACATGATTAAGCATAGCACAGCAATTGTATAGGCAGTTGTTACCATGACATAATAATATAACATTGCAATTGTATGGGCAATTATGTATTTCTGTGAGTGAAGTGTTAACTTTATGGTTGAATAATCTGTATAATTATATAAAGTGCTAGTATTGGAATACTTCTACTGAGATATGTGATTTCTCACCCCGATTGTATTGCCATGTAAATCTAGGTACAAGTTCTTCGAAAGGGAAGAAGAATATGTATGAGGACTAGTATAGTATAAATCTTGTTCTAGATCGAGCTTATATATATATATATATATATATATATATTATATTTGCTTAGTTTTTTTGGAGTTATGTATAACAATATGCCCTTTTGAGGCTGTGATGTATATATATAACTTTTGTTATCGTGGCTCTCCATACTTATTCATTGTGTATGAATTATATAGGTTTAGTTTGTTGTATGTTAGAAGTAGCATGGTCAATATTGATTATTCTTTTATATGACGATATATCTGGATAGTAAATATTGGAATGTTATATTTAGCATCCAACTTTCTTGACTTTTCATGGTTTTTCACCCTTTCACACTTCATTTTCTCTCTTTCTCTTGGAAGTAGAAACAGCAGCAGAAAACAAAGGAAAAGAGAGGAAAGAAGAGAAGAGGAAGAGGAAAGGAAGAGGAAGGCTAAAAGCAAAGCTCAAGCTTGAGTTCATCCATGCTACTAGAGGTAGGGGTGTTTGTGTTCATGTGTATCTCTTTTCCCATCTCCATATTTGCTTTTCAAGTATGAATGTTGGAATGAAAAATCTTGAGAAGTTTATGATGTTTTTCTTGCTTGGTTGTTTTCTGTAATGGATGAGTATGGTCTATTTTAGCTTAATCTACGCATGGTTGTTAATTGGAACCTTAGAAAAACTCATTTGAATACTTAGGTCACAAGTTAAGAAATAGGTATGTAGGCCCTTGATTCTTGTTCATGATTCATTGCTAGATGAGTTAAATGTGAGCATGAGGATTTTAGCATGCTTAGGGACCATATTTGGGGTTGAAAACCACTTAGAACCTATGATTGAGGGCTAGAAATCAGCTTGGAAACCAAAAAAATAGGAAGAATAGGATTCAAGTGCACAGGGGCCTAGGCATCAGAGTTGGGCGCCCAAACACCCACTGCCTAGAAAAATCCCAACGTGCTTTAGAGCACTAAGGGGCTAGGCGCCAGGAGATGGATGCCCACGCGCCCAGTGACCAGAAAGTTTCAAGTTGATGTAGTGCATTGGGTGCCTAGGCGCTAAAGGGGAGTGCTTAAGCGCCCAATGTGCAGAAAGTTTCTTCCTCATGAGTGCCGAAGTGCTCAAGCTGGGCACTTGAGCACCTAACAGTAGGGGAAACAAGGCAGAGTTTCTGTCATCCCAACGCTTGAGCAGTGGGAAGTGGGTGCCTAGGCACCCAGAGTCTAAAATTTTTCAAGATTTTATCTTGATGAAATCAAGTTTCCTACTTATTGGAATCCCTTATACATGCTTTTTAGTGTGTGTTAAGATATTACTAGAGGTATTTCATGAAGGGAATGACCATTTAGTATGTATATCAAATGTAAGAACCTTAGTGCAACCAAGAGTAGTGGATTTCCTTAGGTAGGTATCTAGCACCTTTGGCAACTTAGTGCTGCATAGATATCACTTAAAATGTGATGATGTAGTGTAATAGATGCAAGTATACTCGGATGGATTGATAGTATTTTTCCTATGTATTGTAAACTTGATTTGGTAAAATCTAAGTGTTCTTAATAGACAAAAAGTTTCAGTAAAATATCTAAATTTTGCTTAAGTTTCCACGACTCTTTAGCATCCAACTTTCTTGACTTTTCATGGTTTTTCACCCTTTCACACTTCATTTTCTCTTTTTCTTGTGGAAGTAGAAACAATAATAGAAAACGAAGGAAAAAAGTGGAAAGAAGAGAGGAGGAAGAAGAAGGAAGAAAAGGAAAGGAAGAGGATGGCTAAAAGCAAAGCTCAAGGTTGAGTTCATCCTTGCTACTAGAGGTAGGGGTGTTTGTATTCTTGTGTATCTCGTTTCCCATCTATGTAACACCCTCCTTAGGGCGTCACACTTCACGTTACTTAATTACCAAATTACCATTTTATTTGAAAATTGTGCTTTGTGATGGAAATACGAGTTGTAAATTTTTTTAATAATAATAAGATAAATTTAGCGAAAAATAAAAACATTACAACATTATCATATCACAAATAATTCACATCTTATATACATATATCAGTCTTTAGTACTGTCATATTTTAATAGTTACAAACTAGACTCTCAAAATATTTAAGCTTTAATTTAAACTAATACATTGCCCAAGTATTACTACACAGTAGAACCTTTAGACTGGTCTTCCTCAGATTCCTCAGAAGATAGGAATCCAGACTGACACGAAGTCCTACGGACAAGTGTCCGAGTAGACGACACTATACTAATCGTACTAGGAGTACGATAGTATGCTCCCCAGTACTGTCTAGTAGACAATGGGAACTCTAGGTATTAATATTCACACTAATGTCCAAGATGTAGCCTACTCAATCTCATATACACAAGGAAACAAGACTCCTCCATCACTTCAACACTCAACGTCCTCAATAGGAATCTACTCTTCCTCAGCTTCTCGCTCAAATCCTCGCTTAACGTCTTTAAAATTATTATTACAATACAAATAAACATACAAAGAGGTGAGATCACCTACGCCAATACCAGTATGGTAGCAATGAAGATAAACACATACAATATCTCATACCAGCACATCAAACATAATTATAATTATACCACTGATATCAATTATCAAACATATACAATATCTCATTCAACTATCATACCATATTCACAATCATGTCATCAACATCATTTATCATAATAACATTATTACGATTATGCCATTACCAATATTCAAATATTCCATAATTCAATTATCATAAACAATAATTATGATAATGTTCTCAATAACTATACATATGCACCTAGACTCAATTTCCCACTCCATGGAGCTAAAACTCAGGTCGGAGAGAGTGATCGAAAAGATCTGTCTACACCAATATGCCTCAGACTACATGCTCAAATTTTGCACATCTAGCATATGCATGACAGTCTTTATCAAATCTTGATTAAGGATAGTATATCGGTCCGGATCATTGGTGTGTTACGTCGGTCTAACCCACGGTACAGAAGAGCTACCAACTGCCCATTGTAGGCAACCCGCGCCCCAATGCCCCCAAGGTCAACGAGTGACCTACACTACGCATATCGCACCCACTCAGGAGGTGTATTCTCTCCTAGGCAACTAGCCTTATTCAGTCCATCGGATCTTTCCAATGCATGTATTATGCACCATTCACAGTTCCATTTCATTATATCATATTCTCAATTCAATTCCTTTATCTCATATTCGGGGTCCTCATATTGGCCCAACAGTATCATTATTGTAATTTCATCGCGAAACCATATTTTTGTATTTTCTCAATCGCGTAAAATATTTTTCACATATTTTAAATCAAAAATGCTATTTTTCTCATTTAACACCAAAATTTAACTTTATTTTTCATATTTGTATAATAACCCCTCAAAACATAATATTTTCACAACAGTCCCTCACAAAATTTATATTTACGAAATAGTCTCTCATAAAATTTATATTTACGAAATAGTCCCTCATAAAATTCATATTTATGTTTTAGTCCTTTTTCAAATAATAATTTCATAATAGTTCCTCATAAAATAATATTTTACGAGATAGTCCCTCTTTTATAAAATATTTGTAATATAGGCCCTCTAAAATTGATAATTACAATAAGGCCCCCATTAAAAATGAAAATTACAATATTGCCCCTCTAAAAATCATAATTACAATATGGCCCCTTTTAAAAACAAAAATTACAATATTACCCCTCTAAAAATTGATATTTGCATTGTTTCCCCAAAAATGTTATTTCTTTCATTTACTTCACATATTACAGCTCAAATTTTATAGACGCACCTCTAAACCAGTAGGGTGAGCCATACGTTAGTAAAATTCAAGTATTGACACTCATTTCATTTTAAACCCTATTTATTTAATTATATCAGATTATTTTCCCAAAACCATTTTGCTTACTACATTCAAACTTGTTCAAATTCATTTCATTTTCATTTAAATCCTTCATTCTCATTTGAATCCCTCATTTTCAGGACTTTGGTCCTCTAATCCCTAGTATGGTCGTGAGCCTCATTACTCTTTGGAGCATTCATACAATCATTTAATCATGTTGTTCACATCT
Organism: Ormosia semicastrata; assembly: GCA_029884595.1. Taxonomy (NCBI): domain Eukaryota; kingdom Viridiplantae; phylum Streptophyta; class Magnoliopsida; order Fabales; family Fabaceae; genus Ormosia; species Ormosia semicastrata. The sequence continues at coordinate 74,677,808 of JAQQTO010000060.1, forward strand.
TACTTTACACATACTTTCTCATGCTTTCATAATTATACATACACACATAATATCAAAGCTTTAAGCATATTATCACACATGCAAGCATAGAAACAAAATCATACACATCACAAACACAATCAAAGAACATCAAACAATAGGTAAATAAACCCTTATGAGTTTTTCATTGAACAAAACCATCCCCACACCATCAAAACTTGGTTGGTGAGGTAAAATCTCTCTCTTACCTCTTGAAGACATGTCTTTCAAGCTCCTCTCCTTCTCCTTGATTTCGTACAAGCCACAAACAATTCCTAACAATTCTAAAACTATTAGTAAAATCACATACAAAGCTTACTAAGGATAAACCATGGAACAAATATGGTTTAGAAAATCACAAACCTGAATTAAAACCAAAGAATCACAAATTTACCTCTAGGGAAGTAAGATAGAAGTTGAATTTTGAAGCACTTAGAGTGGGATTTTGAGAAAATTTCCTAAACGGAAAGTGTTTAGAAGGTAGTTTAGGTTTAGGAAATGATGAGAGTAAAATTTATAGGAGATTGGTAGTGAACTTGGGTGTTGGGGCCGAATTCTAGAGAGGAAAATGGAAGGGAAATGTTTCTGGAGTTTTTGGGGATTTTTGGAGAGAAAAATGATGCCTGGTCTTTGGTGAGAGAAAAGTGAAATTGTGAGAGTGAATGAAAGTGGGCTACTACCGTGAAGCTTGTAGGAGAAATATTAGGAGATTTGCATGAAATAAAATATCCAATTGGTGTTCACACTTGAAGCGCATGGCTTGGTCATCTTTTGGTCATGCTTTGGTCATGTAAGATGGTTCAAGAACCATGGAGAAGTCTCCCCTAGGCTGCTGGCCGTGTGACTCTTCATAGGATTAGGGACTTAATTATTTTTAATTAAAACCTAATTGCATGCTAATTAATTAGTTAATTAGTTAGGTTAAGTTTCCTAATCAATCTTAATTAACATTCCAATTACATAATTGATTAATTAGACATATAATTACATATATCATAACCTCTAATTAAAATTAGGATATCTAATTAAGAATTAGATTCTAACTAATTAATAATTAGGTTAGTTTACTTAGCTTGTTAATTAGGACATTAGATTAACCAAATTAGGTTTAATTAGTTACAAAGCAAAGTCAAGCCTCTATTGTTGACTTCATCTGAGCCATTGAAATCAACTTGGTTTTCCTATCCATTGATCTCATCTACGGTGGATATTACTTAGTGGTTTTATCAGGATTCATGTTACACCATTGATCGGATCAACGGTTATGATCAAAAGCATCTAAATCATGCTTTTTATCCAATGGTCCTTAATTAAGTCTGTGCTCCTTTAATTGACCAATTCTTATTGGTTAGAATTTTCAAGCCACCTATTTTGACTTGTTCCTATTGGTTTAGAATTTGGTCCAGTCAGAATCGTTGACTGCTACTCTAAACGCGGGTCCCACAGACTTTTTCGGGTCCATGATCATTTTGAAGCAGATTTCTACTATTTTTAAGACAGTAGGTACTGTCACATAAAATAATATTATAATAATATAAAATTATTTTATTACACAGTTAAATCCTAAAAATTAAAAGATTAATATATATATCAATCGAAATTGGGTTTAGTAAGATCCCCCAGCTCCGAATAATTAAAATAAAAATTTTACCAGCCCGAAAATTATTATTTTCCTGACCCGGAGTAAATCACACAAAACAATCAAAAATAGTATCGAAACAGTCAAATTATTTTTATATTGCACAGAAAACACAAAATAATGTAATTCTGTCAGTTTTGTAACATAGTCTAAAATTTGGAGTGTTACAACTCTCCCCCTCCAAAAATAAGTTTCGTCCTCGAAACTTGACACACTTAAAATAAAAACGGATACTACTCTCTTATCTTCTCTTCCAACTCCCATGTTGCTTAACCACTTACATCGTTCCAAACCACTTAACCAATGCGATCTCCTTACCTCAAAGTTGCTTTGTCCTTCGATCTTCAATCTTGACTGGAAACGTCTCGTAGGTTAAATTCTCCTTCATTTGTACGATGTCCAATAGAGTATCTGATACGGTCTGATAAACTTTAGAGTGGGTTTCCTCGACTTAATCACTTGTCCAACTACAGTCATAGGTGTCACACATAGAAACACATGGTCACCTTCTTCAAATTCAAGCGGTCTTCATCTTTTATTGGTATAACTCTTTTGTCGCGTCCGAGTTGTCCTCATCTTGTCTTGAATCATCTTCAATTTCTCAGTTGTCTGCTGTACAAATTCTGGTCCTACCACAGTACTTTCAGCATCATAATACTAACACAACGGTGTTCTGCATCGTCTCCTATATAATGCCTCACAGAGTGCTATCCTATACTTGAATGAAAACTATTATTGTATGTGAACTCTATCAATAGTAGAAATTCATTCCAACAACTAGTTTGTTCTAGATCACAAACTCTCAACAAGTCCTTTGAAAATTCTAGCTATCGTCTCTTCCTTATATCCAATCCCCTCTTGATTAAATAGATACTTCAAGCCCTTGAAATTATTGTAGACTTTATAGGAAAGAAAATGTCTTCAGATTTTCCTTACAAAACAACTATCGCATATCCTAAACGTAAATCGAATAATTCTTCTCATGCACGTTTCACTGCCTTGTAGTATACGCCACAACTTTTCTATTTGATCCCTACACTCAATCTAAATCTACGAGTTGAACTTCTTTTAACAGAATTTGTGTTTGACTAGTTTTACGCATAACTCCTTCTTCTTCATAAATTGAAGAACTGCATCGAGATCTTCATCATGTTCCTTCGAATTTCGAAAATAAGTCAAAATATCATCAATAAGGATAATGACAAATTTACCTACATGGGAAAGAAAAATCCTATTTATATAATTCGTGAATATCACAAAAACATTCTTTACCCCGAATGGTAATATTAAATACTCATCGTGCCTGTAATGCGTCGCAAATCGATCTTGGAGCAAACAACGATTTCCTTCATTTGATCTTCTAATTCCCCTGTTGTCACATCATTCCAGATTTTCTTCATCAAGATAAGTTATTCTACTTGCCTATTTTTAATCTTAACAGAAAATGTCTCATAGACAAAGTTTTCTTCTAATTGCACTGTATTTGGTACTATGACATCAGTTGAATCAAGAATAATCCTTCTTAATTGAGATATATGAAAGACACTATGAAGTTTATAAGAAAAGTAATAAGACAATTCGATAGATTACTAGATTAGTCCAACAAAGAATTTAAGATGGTCTAATGGATTTTGAAATGAACATGGTCTAATAATTTTAGAAATGAACTTTCTGGATTCAAATCCAAAAATCTCAGGCCAAAGAAACACTAAAGTTGCATTGTATCAATATAGTAGGATATAATTGGAAAATAATTAATCCATTTATAAAGTAAGGCTCTCAAATAGATGTAATTTTAGATAAACAAATCAAATCAACAGAAAAGATTTGATATTCAATAGATATAGGGTAGAGTTAGAAAACTTGAGTATAAACAACAAGTTTAACAAGAAGAGTAGAAATACTCAGATCACATTATAACAAAGACACGGATAAGTCAAATTAATTTACTCAGTCTATTTGAGAAAGAAATAGACAAACCATATCAACAGAAAAGTTTTGAACTTTAATAATAATAGGATAGTTTCAAACAGACTCGAGTAGTAATAACAAGTTTAGAAGTTGAAGTAGTATTATGAAAAGCAACAAAACACAGATAACCCCAAAAGATTTACACAGTCACAGATCACAAGAGAATGGGTTATCTTGCGAATTATACAACATGGTTTTAAAATTACTCTCTATGGCACAACTTTCTCGCTTCTTAAGTTTTTGTATTTGAACATTCTCATTACACCCTCTGCACCGACTCTTTCTTCTTCTTGAGATTTTGAAACATGTGTATCACTAATGGAAGGTTCCATCTTCAGTTGATCACAATCTCTGGAAAAATGTCCAGGCTTCCCACATCCATAACAAATCATCCCTTTTTGCTGACAATCTTTGGTGAGATGATCTTTTCCACACTTGAAACATTTCATGGTTGATGCCATAGTCTGACCAAAATCGTTGCCACTAGTACTTCCTCTCTTTGTTCGTTGTTGCTTCCCCAGTGGTTGTATATACAGCTCTCGTTGAAAACGATTGACCTTACGTTTCCTTCCATCTTGGATTATCAAAGGTTCTAAGTTACAGCTTCTCGCATCCGATAACTGCTCCAATCCTAATAAGCTATGAAGTTCGATTATCAGTTCCTGCTGCTGAGCGATCATCTGTCTCTGTTGTACTGCTACTTCAATCATCTTTTGCATCACACTTCTAGCCGCAGCTATACGATCTTCACCATGTCTCGCGTCCACATGCTCATGTTCGCTACGTTCCATTCTCTTTCTTCAAAGATGAACAAATCAAAACACAATGAACTAAGCGTAACTATTTCACACAACATCGTCTCCTTTCGGAAACCAAAACATATCTCTGTGTTCGGTGTCGGAGATTCACACAGCACAAACAAGACAAACCTACCCACAAACCCAAAAGACTCTAACTTGGGCTCTGATACCAACTAATGTAACACCCTCCTTAGGGCGTCACACTTCACGTTACTTAATTACCAAATTACCCTTTATTTGAAAATTGTGCTTTGTGATGGAAATACGAGTTGTAAATTTTATTAATAATAATAAGATAAACTTAGCGGAAAATAAAAACATTACAACATTATCATATCATAAATAATTCACATCTTATATACATATACCAGTCTTTAGTACTGTCATATTTTAATAGTTACAAACTAGACTCTCAAAATATTTAAGCTTTAATTTAAACTAATACACTGCCCAAGTATTACTACAAAGTAGAACCCTCAGACAGGTCCTCCTCAGATTCCTCAGAAGATAGGAATCCAGCTGACGCGAAGTCCTACGGACAAGTGTCCGAGCAGACGACACTATACTAATCGTACTAGGAGTACGATAGTATGCTCCCCAGTACTGTCTAGTAGACAATGGGAACTCTAGGTATTAATATTCACACTAATGTCTAAGATGTAGCCTACTCAATCTCATATACACAAGGAAACAAAACTCCTCCATCACTTCAACACTCAGCGTCCTCAACAGGAATCTGCTCTTCCTCAGCTTCTCGCTCAAATCCTCACTCAACGTCTTTAAAATTATTATTACAATACAAATAGACATACAAAGAGGTGAGATCACCTACACAAATACCAGTATGGTAGCAATGAAGATAAACACATACAATATCTCATACCAGCACATCAAACATAATTACAATTATACCACCGATATCAATTATCAAACACATATAATATCTCATACAACTATCATACCATATTCACAATCATGCCATCAACATCATTTATCATAATAACATAATTACGATTATGCCATTACCAATATTCACATATTCCATAATTCAATTATTATAAACAATAATTAGGATAATGTTCTCAATAACTATACATTTGCACCTAGACTCAATTTCTCACTCCATGGAGCTAAAACTCGGGTCGGAGAGAGTGATCAGAAAGATCTATCCACAGTAACATGCCTCAAACTACGTGCTCAATTTTTGCACATCTAGCATATGCACGGCAGTCTTTATCAAATCTTGATTAAGGATAGTATATCGGTCCGGATCATTGGTGTGTTACGTCGGTCTAACCCACAGTATAGAAGAGCTACCAACTGCCCATTGTAGGCAACCCGCACCCCAATACCCCCAAGGTCAACGAGTGACCTACATTACGCATATCGCACCCACTCAAGAGGTGTATTCTCTCCTAGGCAACTAGCCTTATTCAGTCCATCGGACCTTTCCAATGCATGTACTATGCACCATTCACAGTTCCATTTCATTATATCATATTCTCAATTCAATTCATTTATCTCATATTCGGGGTCCTCATATTGGCCCAATAGTATCATTATTGTAATTTCATTGCGAAACCATATATTCGCATTTTCTCAATGGCATAAAATATTTTTCACACATTTTAAATTAAAAATACTATTTTTCTCATTTAACACCAAAATTTAACTTTATTTTTCATATTTGCATAATAACCCCTCAAAACATAATATTTGCATTATAATCCTCCTTTAAATAATATTTTCACAACAGTCCCTCATAAAATTTATATTTACGAAATAGTCTCTCATAAAATTCATATTTACAAAATAGTCCCTCATAAAATTTATATTTACGTTTTAGCCATTTTTCAAATAATAATTTCATAATAGTTCCTCATAAAATAATATTTTACGAGATAGTCCCTCTTTTATAAAATATTTGCAATATAGCCCCTCTAAAATTAATAATTATAATATAGCCCCATTAAAAATGAAAATTACAATATTACCCCTCTAAAAATCATAATTACAATATGGCCCCTTTTAAAAATAAAAATTACAATATTACCCCTCTAAAAATCGGTATTTGCATTGTTTCCCCAAAAATGTTATTTCTTTCATTTACTTCACATATTACAGCTCAAATTTTACAGACGCACCTCTAAACCAGTAGGGTGAGCCATACGTTAGTAAAATTCAAGTATTGACACTCATTTCATTTTAAACTCTATTTATTTAATTATATCATATTATTTTCCCAAAACCATTTTGCTTACTACATTCAAACTTGTTCAAATTAATTTCTTTTTCATTTAAATCCTTCATTCTCATTTGAATCCCTCATTTTCAGGACTTTGGTCCTCTAATCCCTAGTATGGCCGTGAGCCTCATTGCTCTTTGGAGCATTCATACAATCATTTAATCATGTTGTTCACATCTTACTTTACACATACTTTCTCATGCTTTCATAATTATACATACACACATAATATCAAAGCTTTAAGCATATTATCACACATGCAAGCATAGAAACAAAATCATACACATCACAAACACAATCAAAGAACATCAAACAATAGGTAAATAAACCCTTATGGATTTTTCACCAAACAAAACCATCCCCACACCACCAAAACTTGGTTGATGAGGTAAAATCTCCCTCTTACCTCTTGAAGACAAGTCTTTCAAGCTCCTCTCCTTCTCCTTGATTTCGTACAAGCCATAAACAATTCCTAACAATTCTAAAATAATTAGTAAAATCACATACAAAGCTTACTAAGGATAAACCATGGAACAAATATGGTTTAGAAAATCACAAACTTGAATTAAAACTAAAGAATCACAAATTTACCTCTAGGGAAGTAAGATAGAAGTTGAATTTTGAAGCACTTAGAGTGGGATTTTGAGAAAATTTCCTATGTGGAAAGTGTTTAGAAGGTAGCTTAGGCTTAGGAAATGATGAGAGTAAAAATTATAGGACATTGGTAGTGAACTTGGGTGTTGGGGCCGAATTCTAGAGAGGAAAATGGAAGGGAAATGTTCTGGAGTTTTTGGGGATTTTTGGAGAGAAAATGATGCCTGGTCTTTGGTGAGAAAAAAGTGAAATTGTGAAAGTGAATCAAAGTGGGCTGCTGCCGTGAAGCTTGTAGGAGAAATATTAGGAGATTTGCATGAAATAAAATATCCAATTGGTGTTAACACTTGAAGCACATGGCTTGGTCATCTTTTGGTCATGCTTTGGTCATGTAAGATGGTTCAAGAACCATGGAGAAGTCTCCCCAAGGCTGCTGGCCGTGTGACTCTTCATAGGATTAGGGACTTAATTGTTTTCAATTAAAACCTAATTGCATGCTAATTAATTAGTTAATTAGTTAGGTTAAGTTTCCTAATCAATCTTAATTAACATTCCAATTACATAATTGATTAATTAGACATATAATTACATATATCATAACCTCTAATTAAAATTAGGATAGCTAATTAAGAATTAGATTCTAACTAATTAATAATTAGGTTAGTTTACTTAGCTTGTTAATTAGGTCATTAGATTAACCAAATTAGGTTTAATTAGTTACTAAGCAAAGTCAAACCTCTATTGTTGACTTCATCTTAGCCATTGAAATCAACTTGGTTTTCCTATCCATTGATCTCATCTATGGTGGATATTACTTAGTGGTTTTATCAAGATTCATTTTACACCATTGATCGGATCAACGGTTATGATCAAAAGCATCTAAATCATGCTTTTTATCCAATGGTCCTTAATGAAGTCTATGCTCCTTTCATTGACCAATTCTTATTGGTTAGAATTTTTAAGCCACCTATTTTGACTTGTTCCTATTGGTTTAGAATTTGGTCCAGTCAAAATCGTTGACTGCTACTCTAAACACGGGTCTCATAAACTTTTTCGGGTCCATGATCATTTTGAAGCAGATTTCTACTGTTTTTAAGACACTAGGTACTGTCATATAAAATAATATTATAATAATATAAAATTATTTTATTGCGTAGTTAAATCCTTAAAATTAAAAGATTAATATATATATATTAATCGAAATTGGGTTTAGTAAGATCCCCCAGCTCCGAATAATTAAAATAAGAATTTTCTCGGCTCAAAAATTATTATTTTCCTAACCCGGAGTAAATCACACAAAACAATCAAAAATAATATCGAAACAGTCAAATTTTTTTTATATTGCACAGAAAATACAAAACAATGTAATTCTGTTAGTTTTGTAACATAGTCTAAAATTTGGGGTGTTACAATCTACATATTTGCTTTTGAACTATGCATGTTGGAATAAAAAATGGGTCTTGAGAAGTTTATGAGGTTTTTCTTACTTGGTTATTGTCTTCAATGGTCGAGTATGGTTTGTTTTAGCTTAATCTATGTGTGGTTGTTGATTGGAACCATGGAAAAAGTCATTCGAATACTTAGGTCACAAGTTGAGAAATGGGAATGTAGGCCCTTGATTCTTGCTCATGATTCCATGCTAGATGAGTTGAATGTGAGCATGAGGATTTTAGCATGCTTAGGGACTATATTTGGGGTTGAAAACCACTAAGAACCTATGATTGAGGGCTAGAAATTAGCTTGGAAACTAATAAAACAGGATGAATGGGATTTTGGTGCACGGGCACCTAGGCATCAGAGTTGGGCGCCTAAACACCCATTGCCTAGAAAAATCCCAACGTGCTTTAGAGCACTGGGTGACTAGGCGTCAGGAGATGGGGACCCAAGCGCCCAGTGACTAGAAAGTTTCAACTTGATGCAGTGCATTGGGCGCCTAGGCGCTAAAGGGGAGCACCTAAGTGCCTAATGTGCAAAAAGTTTCTTCCTCATGAGCACCTAAGTGCTCAAGCTAGGCACCTAAGCACCCAACAGTAGGGGAAACAAGGCAGAGTTTCTGCTGTAACACCCCAAATTTTACTATTTTACAGTAATGCTTAAACTGTACTATTTTAGGTTTTCTGTGTGATATAAAATTATTTTGACTGTTCTGAGATTATTTTCAATCGTTGTGTAAGATTTGCTCCGAGTAAGGAAAATAATAATATTTGGGCCGAGGAAAATCTTTATTGATTTATTCGGAGCCGAGGGATCTTACTAAATCCGAATCTGAGGAACACAAAAACAAATCTTTTAATTTTTAGAATTTACCTGTGAAATAAAAATATTTCACAAAAAAATATCCGTTGTTTTATCAACAATAGCTTCTGCTATCAGGTAATAAACCCGGTATATTTTATCTGTTAGAAAATAGATTGAGAATAATTTCTGTAACTAATTTTAAAATGAACCAATAGGAATTGGTCAACATTAGTGGTTGGACTTTTTCTAACCAATAGGAAATAGTCAATATATATGGTTGGACTAGTTACTAAGTAACTAGATAAACTAACTAAGTTACCCTAATAGCTTAATTAGTAACTAAATGAACTAACTTAGTTACTAAGTACTTAGAAACCCTAGTTACAAAATTAATCTAGAACCATCTAGAAGCAATGACAAAGCATGACATATACAATGATCTAATCAAGTAACTAAATAGTTAGAATGTAACTAAATGTCCTAACTAAATTAGTTTAAATGCAACTAGATGAAATAACTAATTGATCTAAGTGTAACTAGGAAATTAGAATGAAACCAAACTAGTTTCATCCTTCATTGAGTCCCATGGCTAACAAGGCCTTCTACCATGTTCTTGATTCTTCTAAATGACCAAAAGATGACACTTTGTGACTTAAGCCATGTGAAATGCATGTGAACTCTTTGTGATATTCACTATCATCATAATTAGGTTTTGATTTTTTCTATCAAGCCATTCCCACGGCCATGCATGTGTAATATAGCATAATTTCACGTCATTAGAACACTTGTGACACAAAGCCTTCATCTTTTTCTCTTACCTTTCAAGAACACTAAGAACTCATTTCTTCTCTTCTCCTTGAAGCCATGGCCTCCACCCACTAAACCTACTTCCACACCTCCATAATTTCATCTAATCCTACTTTCTAAACCCAAATACTATTCTAAACACTTTTCTTTTATAGAGTTTATCTAAATCTTTCTCTAAGTGCTTCAAAAATCAAGCTTTGGTTTCCTACACCTAAGGTAATTTCTTGATTCTTTAATCCTAAGTTGGATTTTTGATTTTCTAGACCATGATTGACCTATAGTTTATTGTTTTCAAGCTTTGCTTATGACTTTAGGATTTGTTTAAGATTGATTAGGGTTTTCTTTAGGCTGCACGAAATTAAGAGAAGGAGGAACTTGAATTTTATTGTCTTCCTTGAGGTAAGAGGGAGATTAACCTCATCAACTATGTGTTGGTGGTGAGGAAATGAATTATTTGTGGGGAAAAATCCATAAGGATTTATTCACTAGATTGTTTGAGTTTTCTTTATTTGTGATTGATGTGTTTATAGCTTTGAAAATATGCTTGCATGTGTGTTTAGTATGCTTATAGATTTGGCAATATGCTTACTTATGTGATTTTGAAAGCATGCTAATTTTTGTGTAATTTAGGATGTGATTCACATGAAGGAAATATTATTTGAGGGTTCCAAAGAACCTATGAGGCACACGGCCTCAACACTACAAAGGGAACCTAGGATTCTAAATTATTTTCCTAATCAAGGGTTAGATGATTTTATGACAAGAAATTTAATTAAGTATTTTGCAAGGAATAAATGATAGAAAGAATTAAATAATGATTTATGAAACCTATATATGAATTTCGGCCAAGATGCCATTTTTAATAAACTAGGTCCAAATTTATTTTGCTAAGTGTAGATTTAGGTGTTTAAATGATAAGAAATTAATTTGGTAGGTTTTGAACCTAAAATCATAGTAATATACTTTTTAGAATTAAAATTGGCATAATTAAATATTTAATTTATAAAGTAAAATAAATGTTGATACTTGAAATTTACTAACGTATAGCTCACCCTATGGGTATTGAAGCGCGTTAGGAAATTTTGAGCTGTAATGTCTTAAGTAAATTAAAGAAATGCAGTTTTCTGAAAAATAGTAGAAAATACTGATTTTAGCAAGAACATATTGGAAATATTATTTAAAGAGGGATTATTATGGAAATAAAGTCACATTTTGATATTAAATAAGAAAAATCTTATTTTGAGCTTAGAATATGATAGAAACAATTTACGCGATTGGAAATATGTAGAAAAACTCTTACCCGACTTAAAAATAGTAATTTTTGACTACGCGATTAAGAAGACGCGATAAAATATTTACGTGATTTGAAAACATAAGAAAAATATCCCGCGATTGTAAAAAAGCGATAATATCGCTACACGATTGAACGTAACAGCAGTTTGATGTTGGGTTATTGTGGTGGGCCCAGTTATGTTGAATAATGATACTGCCAAGAGAAGGTGAGGGTATGTGAAATTCTATGAAATAATAATTGTATGTGTGTTTAAACCATACATCATGCATAGAAAAACGTGTCAACTTATGTGGTTAAGGATGTATGCCTAAGAGATGAATTACACCTCAGTGCTGGTGTGAGTAGACAAGTGTAGGTCACTTGTTGACCTTGGGGACGTCGGGGTGCGAGTACCTCGCAATGGATAATTAGTAGCTCTTTTGTCTGTGAGGCAGATCGATGCAAACACACCGACGATTTGGACCGAGACACTGTCCTATATCACGATCTGGTGTAGAATGTTTTGTACAATGCCTTGATGTGCACGTTGATAAACTGATAAATTTATAGCACTTTTGGCCATGGCAGCTGAAGTACAAACATGTCTTCTAGATTATTCACTCCGAAATTGTGTTTAGCTCCATGGAGTAGGAATGGGTCTGTGTGCATATGCATAGTTGGTCAGCATATTGATGTGTTAATTATACTTATCTGATTCATTATCTGTGATGTGATAATATGATTTAAATATGTTAAAATTATATATATATGCTTGTTGTCGTTTTCTCTACTGCCATACTAGTATTGATGTAGGGGATTTCATCTCTTTATTATATTGTATCTGCTTTGCTATGTATGTTTGATAAAAATCGGGGAGACAAAGAAGCTAGTAATTCTATTTACCATCACTAGCCGTTTGTTTGTTGGTTGGGATGGCAGCAAGACGACAGGTGTTAGGTTTTGTCCGGGTACAGTTCTATGGGAAAACTGATGCCTGGAGGTTTGATTATGATAATAAATGTTTTGTTTATATGGGAGATCTGACTCTAAACTTAAGTGGGACCCTTAATGGTATCCCTATTTTGATACAGCATGCGTCGGTGCGCCTAGGGTTTATGATGCCCATTCGTGACCTCTGGGGTGGCACTATCTATACTCCACGAGAGGACTCTGTGGTGTCTTCTGCGAGGACCCCTGTGAGGTGACTGTATCCACCTAGGTTTTTTGATGATATTGTAGAGGAGGAGGAGGATCCTTCTGAGGAACCAAATTCGCAGTTCAGTTTCTAGAGTTCTGTCTAGTAGTTACGGTTATACTTCACTTTTGAAACGTGTTTGTATTTATGTAAATTATTTGAACAAGGTTTGTAATGTGATATATATATATATATATATATATATATACATATATTGGTGTGTTTGTTTTTAATTACAAGTCTCACTTATGTTTTTAATTACAAGTCTCATTTATGTTTTTTTATTACTTTCTTTTATTCTGCAGACGAAAATTTAAAATTGATGTTTTTACAAGATTATCTTTTTACAACTTAGGTAAGTTTTATTAGGATTAGTCTTAAATGTGATACCCTATGGTGGGTGTTACATTAGTGCCATCCCAACCTTTGAACGGTGGGAAGTGGGTGCCTAGGCACCCAGAGTCCAGAATTTTTCATGATTTTATCTTGATGAAATCAAGTTTCCTACTTGTTTGGGATCTCTTATATATGCTTTTTAGTGTGTGTTAAGATATTACTAGAGGTATTTCACAAAGGGAATGACCATTTAGTATATATATCAAATGTAAGTACCTTAGTGCAACCAAGAGTAATGGATTTCCCTAGGTAGGTATCTAGCACCTTTGGCAACTTAGTGCTACATAGATATCACTTAAAATATGATGATGTTGTGTAATAGCTACAAGTATACTAGGATGGATTTGTAGTATTTTTCCTATGTATTGTAAACTTGATTTGGTAAAATCTAAGTGTTCTTAATAGATAAAAAGTTTCAGTAAAATATCTAAATTTTGCTTAAGTTTCCACGGCTCTTTAGCATCCAACTTTCTTGACTTTTCATGGTTTTTCACCCTTTCACACTTCATTTTCTCTCTTTCTTGTGAAAGTAGAAACAGTAACAGAAAACGAAGGAAAAAAGTGGAAAGAAGAGAAGAGGAAGAAGAAGGAAGAAGAGGAAAGGAAGAGGAAGGCTAAAGGCAAAGCTCAAGGTTGAGTTCATCATTGCTACTAGAGGTAAAGGTGTTTGTATTCATGTGTATCTCTTTTCCCATCTCCATATTTGCTTCTGAAGTATTCATGTTGGAATAAAAAATGGGTCTTGAGAAGTTTATGAGGTTTTTCTTACTTGGTTGCTGTCTTTAATGGTCGAGTATGGTCTGTTTTAGCTTAATCTATGTGTGATTGTTGATTGGAACCTTGGAAAAAGTCATTTGAATAGTTAGGTCACAAGTTGAGAAATGGGTATGTAGGCCCTTGATTCTTGCTCATGATTCCATGCTAGATGAGTTGAATGTGAGCATGAGGATTTTAGCATACTTAGGGACCATATTTGGGGTTGAAAACCACTAAGAACCTATGATTGAGGGCTAGAAATCAGCTTGGAAACTAATGAAACAGGAAGAATGGGATTCTAGTGCACGGGCGCTAGAGTTGGTTGCCCAAGCGCCCATTGCCCAGAAAAATCCCAACGTGCTGTAGAATACTGGGCTCCTAATGACCAGGAGCTGGGTGCCCAATGACCAGAAAGTTTCTTCCATCCTTGCGCTTGAGCACTGGGAAGTGAGTGCCTAGGCCCCCAAAGTCCATAATTTTCCAAGATTTTTATCTTGATGAAGTGAAGTTTCCTACTTGTTGGGTTCCCTTATACATGCTTTTTAGTGTTTATTAAGATACTAGTAGAGGTATTTCGTGAAGGGAATGACCATTTAGTATGTATGTCAAATGTAAGAACCTTAGTGCAACCAAGAGTAGTGGATTACCCTAGGTAGGTATCTAGCACCTTTGGCAACTTAGTGTTGCATAGATATCACTTAAGATGTGATGATGTGGTGTAATAGATGCAAGTATGCTATGATGGATTGGTAGTATTTTTCCTATGTTTTGTAACCATACATTATGTGCACAATCATTTGGCCAAAGGAGAGAATGGGAAAGTCCAAAAGGTTCTTCGAATAAGGATTTAGCCCTAGATTCTTAGAGTGTCAGGGTTATAGATAGTGTGAGGATGCAACATTCTCTCCCTACTATAGGAGAATACAAGAAGCCAGAGTTCCTAGTAAAATAGCTTTGTTCTTAAATGAGCTAAGTCTGTATGTATGTATGTATGTATGTATGTATGTATATATGTTAACTTGGTTTCTTTAGTTACTAAAGTTAAATATTGTAGAGTATTTAAACATATCTTACTTAGCATGTGTTAAAATTATGTTTATTATGTTATGTATATTAGTTATGGGATACTTGTACTGAGAATTGTTAATTCTCACCCCGTTTGCTATTTTATGACAAATCCATGTCAAGATCCTACTAAGGGAAAGAAGAAAAAGAAGCTGAAATACTAGAGTAGTTTTATTTATTGCTTCTAGTACAAAGCTTGTATTTATTTATATTTGCTTTGTAATGTAAAAAGTGTTATGTATTAGAATATGGCTTTTTGAGGCTAGTGTTGTATATATATGTATGTATGTTTTCCTCATCCCTCAAGGCTCTCTATAATGACTACTTTGGTGATTATGGATATATTATTATGTTAATATGTAAGAAATGATGTTTCTAGTGTTGTTTATCTTTGTGTATGTTAGTTATAATGAGATATCAGTATTAGGGTGTTACATGATCTGCGTATGGAGGGTGATCCTTAGATGCTATTCCTTTATGAAAGGTAACTCATTGTTTGAATAATTAATTTGTCTAGTAATGGATTTTGGAAATGATCCTCATACAGGAGGTGATCCTAGATCTGATATTGAGTGATGGATTTTTGGAAATGATCCTCATATGGGGGGTGATCCTAAATCTGATATTGGAGATGATTCACATATGGGGTGTGATCCTAGATGTGAATCCTTCATGAAAGGAAATGATCCTCGTATAGGGGTGATCCTAGATGTGATTCTTTATAGATTTAGCCATGGTTACTTGGGATAGTATTGTATAGCAAAGTACTATTACGTATAGGCTGAGTGCACCAGCCTGATAAGCAAACTATCATCAAGTATTTGGTAGATTGAGGAGGTGACATGCCCTCTCCACTTATTTGAAATAAAAGGACAAAAGTCTGAGGAATAAGTTGAGAAAGATGATAATTAGTGAGCTCTAAAAGAAAGATTGATGACAATGTTGAGCATTTGCTATATAAATCATAGATTTGATAATGAATATTTGCTTCTTGAGATAATTGTAAATATTCTAAGGATAGTGTGAGATGATTTATATGCTGATGTTTTTCCGATGAGTTCTATGATTTATCAATTGATGTGTTTGTAAATTTAAATACTATTTGAGTATATATTTGTTTTAAAATTGAACTTTTGCCCTCGGGAAGAGAAATGAATCATTTTGGCATTTTCCACCTTTCTATGAAATACTTTTAAATTGATTTGATTCCCTGAAGCAGATGAAATTATTACAATGACATATGTTAATTAGATATACTAAGAATTCCTAGAATTATCATCCCGTTGTTTTCTTTTACATGATAATTCCAACACGTGTTCCACCCACGGAGTAGAGATGTAGATGCTAATTCAATAAAGAGTTACCTATTCTTTTTTGCTGTTGCTTTGCATTTATAATTGTGCAATGATATGTACATGGTTTGTATTTATGCCTATGAAGGCTTAAAATGTAAAACTTTTATACTCATGGAATAGGTTATATAGATTACTGAAGACAATGTGATTTATATATGTTATATATATACTTGTGGACTATAGGGATATGTTTGTATTTCGGGTTAGAATATGAAACTTCTTTGATATCCAATTAGATAAATGTTCAAATTCCTAGAGTTTTATCAAGAGGACTCAAAGGACAATAAATTGGATAATATGGAAATGAATAAATAATGGGTGGTAACTGAGTGAAGGTATTCAGTTAAGCTCTCCATTTGAGCAAAAATTTACCCTCATAAGACGAGACTAAAATACAAAATTGGTATTGTTGATTACTAAGGTAGTAGGGAGATTAGGAGTGGCATGCCTAAACTTAAGTGCTTCAGTATAATCCATATATACATGGAGTATTTAGTCTTAGGGCATTACATATTGCATGTTTTTGCGGTTGTTGTCTTCGATCTGATCCCCTTTGTGGCAATGCTAGTTCTACGTCGCTCTAAGTCGCCTTCGCCGCCTAGCACCAACCATCGCAGTCGTCTGTCCCCATCAGCCTCTAATAGTTGTTGACCAAATCTTAGCCCCACTACCTCGACACAACCTTGTTTAGTATCATTTGTGCAGCGCCTCAATTGCATCTTCTTCTTAAATGGAAGCGGCTCATCGAGGTCTAATCCATAGATTCCTTCAAATTGATCCCACGAGAAAGCTCCCATGGTTGTTATCCAGTCAACCATATGGTATAACACTATTGGACTCTGATGTGAGGGGATCGAGCCAAAATTCTACTCTTTCTTTTTCACAGAGAAAAAAAAAGATCAATCAATGGCCTAACAATCTTTATGACTCAATGTCGGTGATTAACAAGTACTCCAGAAGAAGGGCATGTACTATTTACTAGGTTGAGCCCACAAATTCAAATTCCTGGAGACACTATCTAACAAGTCAAAGGCAGGGGTAATTAACAAGGAGTGTCACACTCAGGTCATTACAAACAATAAAGCCTAGGAGAATGTTCAGATTTGGATAATAAAAAAGATGGGGAAGGAAATGTATTTTTTGACCATTAGTAAGATGGTTTTGGTTGCACCCAAGGCATAATTTTGTTATTCTTCCAGGCTTGTTACAAGTCTTGGGCAAATGACTGTCATTATTCTACTTGGGACATTGTTTCCCTCTTTATTTCTAATAATAAATTACTCTATCTTTAGTAAAAAAAAAATCAAAGCTAATGGTCTGGTTTTTATCAAGTATAATAGAACTTTAAGATAGAGATATAATGCTTATGGATCCCTGATCCAATCTTATTGAGAGAAACTAATAATAGTATAGGGCATCTATGACATGCTGAATGACAAAATTGTTAACCATGACAACCATCACCTAAGAAGGGGTTGAATTGGGTGATTACAGATTTTTAAAACACCATTAAGAAATTAAATATTTTGAATCCAAGATGAATAATATTCAAGAAAACATATAAAAGTAAAGCATCAAAGTAAAGAGATAAAGTTGAGAAGAGCAAACACAAAGATTTATCTTGGTTCAGCTACTAACCACTTGTGACCTACATCCAGTCCCCAAGCTTAACTTAAGATTTTCGTCACTATCTCTTAGACTTCACAGGTACTAGGAAAACTTTTGTACAAGAAAGAGCACTGCTCACACCTTGGGATCCTCCACCTTTGTGCTAGAGCCTCCAACTCTTCAAGCTTCACAGGTGCTTGAAAAACCTTTACATTTAAGAGCACTCACAACACCTTTGGGATACCTCACCTTTTGTGTTTGAGCCTTACTACAAGGGATACCTCACCCTCTTACAATGATTTTAAGATTAAGAGAAAGATTAGAAACTCTCACAAGAGTATATATACAACTTGAAGAACAAAGGAATAAAAGGATTTTGCAATAAAGAGCTCAAAATTTGATTTTGATGATTCAAGGATCAAATCAAGTGTTCTAGAGTTGTAAAAGCTTCAATTTACACTTATTTATAGAGTCCAAGTGAAAAAATAGTCGTTGATAGTGTTTAAAAATGATTTCTTAGGAAAACTAGCCATTTATAGCCATTGAAAATGTTTCTGGGCGTGCTTTATTCGAATAACAAATCCTTATTCGAATAAGTCACTTTGGTTTCGAAATCGGACTTTAAATTATCATAACTTCTTCATTTCTCATTCATTTGAAGCAAATAACCAATCATTGAAAAGATCTTTGAGTCTAAATAAGTTTTTGAATAAAACCTAAAGTATTTTGAAAGTTATGATCAAAAGAGTAACCAAAGGGCAGCTTTTCAAAATTCAAACTAGATTATTTTTCATGGTTTTTAACTACCATTATGACTGACTTTTCAAAACATGTTTGTTGGGCATTTTAGCATGTAAGAACCATTTGAAAATATTTAAAAACATATTTGAGTTCTTTTCTTGTAAAACCTCTATCTTTGCATAAGAGAAAACTTAAAAGGAAAATATATCAATTCTAGTCCTTAGGGTTCTTTATGTAATCCAAGCTTCCAAAAATTTCACCTCTTCAAATCTTGCAAATACTTAGATTATCTTATCATTCTCATTTTTCTTGAGTTGAACATAATTGTGATCTTTTGCTTTCTTATTGCAATGCTCACTCTTGGCACCTGAATTATCCTACAAAGTATTACTCACTTAAACAAACATAGTTAGTCCAAATTTATAATTCAATATCTTTATATACATGATTCATAAATGTATAACTCTAGTTAGTCTAACAGGCATATAAGACTTTCATAGACACATCCAAATAATACATTTATCAAATATTAACATATATGCTCTATATAGGATGCAACAAAGAACACTTTGCACATTTTCATTTAAATAGAGTCAAATTCAATATTAATTTAATACCACTCATATAACATATTATTGGATATGTCCTATAAAAGATGTTATAAATAATATGCATGATTCTTATATGAAATATAATAAGGTGGAGTACATGATCATTAATAATCCAATATAATCTATTAAGCACATCTATAAACATCATTATTTTTGTCTTGTATTTATCATTATCAAAACTTAACATATTAAGTCATTGGGGCACACTTATTTCCACAATCTCTCCCTTTTTTATGGTGAAAAATCACTAAAGAAAAAATATGTTGAGCAATGTAGAAGAATAGAGATATTCGTGTAAGCATATCAAATAATAAGTACAAGAACATGTTTTTCTTTCCAATTCTCACTCCCCCTATTTGACATTAACAAAAAAGCTTAGGAAGAAAAGATAAAATTTTCTCTCTCCCTATAGATAAAACTCATGTTGCCAAAAAGAGTAGGATCATCAAAACCAAAAACTTCTTTAATTTAGTAAAAACATAACTATCTTCTCCTATTTGATTCTACATATAATTCAATAATAGAAAGATGAAACAAGCATGTTTTCAAGATATAAAATATTATTCATGCAATGCTTGTCATATTTTGGTACATCAACATTTAGCATAATAAAACATTTAATGTAATCAAATAAGGATATAAGGTAAGAGATATAAATAACTTAAGAGCTAGGTTCCCCCTCATTGAAATACAAGATGGATAAAGTGAAAGATGTATGCCAAGACCATGTAAGCACATTATCATAAAGTAAAACAAGGCAAAAAATACTTATTCTTAATTCGTCAATCAAAAATCATTTTAAAACTTATCCCCCTTTCAAAAAGAATTTTATAAGAACATATTACATTTTCAAAAGCATTTTAGAAGGGTAGAGAGGTTTTATATTAAAACCACATATTCCTTGAGAGTGATCAAACCTAAGTCAAAGGAAAATATGAAAGTACATAACCTCTCTTTCTCATTGAACAAGAGCCTTGAGAAAATAAAAAGCTTTGAAGAACAATGCTTATCTTTTGAAGTATCAAGATGAGCTCTACAAAAAATTTCAAAAAATTAATTTGGAAACTTTCTTAAATATTCTCTCAGGATTTAATAAAACTTTTCAAAACAAATGAGGAGAGTACTACATTTATAGTACATATCCAATGATTTCTAAATTTTCAAGATAATTAAGAGGTGAAAATGTAACACCCCTCGATTTAATAACCAATGCACAATCGTCATTATGTCACGGTCACTAAATGTTGGCGTGCTAACATTGTCAAACAAAAAATTTACCATAAATATTAAACATTTCTTATATGAGGAAAATAGGAGCCACGAATGAGTAGTTACATATACAACCAGTTAAATTATGAATTATAATATGTACTCAATTTACAACATTTAAGTCTGGATAATTGCCTTGAAGCATACATGTACTCAAAAATACACTTTATATAGGTAATGCAAAATAAAATATAAACTACCCATAATATATCTACGACTAAGGAGTTGGGCACTCCATCGTATCCCGAATGCGTGAGGCAATTCCAGGGCTCATAGGTGTAGTGAGAAATACAAGATAAGGTCTTCAATCGCAGTCCTTTTCATGGTCAAAGTCGATCCCAAAGATGTCACATACGCTTGTCGGTCCAGTCAACTCTGGTCTTGGTATCAAAGCGAACACAATTCGAACAAACCCCAAAAAGAGCTCCCTTTGCGATGGCATCACCGAATGCGAGGTCAAACCAATAAAATCCAAAGGAATCCAACTTCGTTCCCACTTATAGTCCTTAACCAAAAATTAACATAGAGCAAGAAAAGTACAAGAAAGAGGTAAGACATCCTACAATCATTACCGGTCATAGCATCAAGAAACCAAACGGGTATGCAAAGCGCCCACATAGCATTTATGACAAACAATAATGGTAATAAACATTTAGTAGCGATTATAATCAACTAGACAGTTTTAGCGGTCATATATATATAGATATATCAAAAATACAACAATTCCAATTATAATAACAATGTATGCCGGATAATTCATGGACTCACTATGCGAGATGTTTCTCAAGGTACATCCGACTCAATCGTCAACAGATGTTTCTCAAAGTACATCCGACTCAATCGTCCACCGGATGTTTCTCAAAGTACATCCGACTCAATCGTCAACGGATGTTTCTCAAAGTACATCCGACTCATCAACCGATGTTTCTCAAAGTACATCGACTCAATCGTCAACAGATGTTTCTCAAAGTACATCCGACTCAATGTCACAATGATAATGCACATTTAAATGCATATGGGTTCAATGCATCACTCAATCATGCTTCTCATACCAAACTAGACCAATCCTATTTCAAATGCATATCATATCATTTAACAATGAAGTCGATCCCATTCACGGATCCACGTAAAATCAATAGCGCATTTTAAGGATAATCACAATCTCATTCATAGTCATATTAGAAATCAATCATTAGATTCATTATGTGCCTCACCTGGTCACCTATACTCATGTTCTTCCCTGTTTATGAATCCTAATTAATTTCTGGTCATCCAATTCTTTATAATTAATATATCTTTTATTAGTCCAAAGGTTTTGAGTCCAGGAAGATACACGGTCGGAATCACCAATAGATTCACAAATTTAATTATTAGATGTTGGGTGATAAACAGCACTTGTAAGTTCGACGGAGACATATATTTAGTGAAAAACTGAGGCTGCCATTCGACGAAAACAACATGGTAGCAGGATGAAAATAAATGAGGGGCATTTTATAACAAAATTGGCAACAGATCATTTTATGTCGACGGGAGTTCTGTCGAACGAAGGATAGAACTGTCGAACCCTCCAGAAGGTCATCAAAAGCCTCAATTCGACGGGTATGGGTGTCGACATTGGAGAAAATCTCCCAAGCGTCGAACTGACGAAACACTCGTCGAAATCTCTAATTTCGACGGGTCTGGAGAAATTCATCTACTCGACAGGCATTATCTCTCAAACTCGACGATTATTGACTTTGGGGCATTTTCTTTTAAGTGTCCAGGGACTCTAATCAACGGGTTTTGGTCGGAAGATCAATCTCGACGGACATGATCGAGGTTCATACTCGACGGATTTTGAGATTGTATTTAGTGGTCAAAAATCTAAACTCGACGGGTTTTGACATTCGACGGAAATGGTCAGAAGTCTAAACTCGACGGATTTTAACATTTTACCAAGTAATTAGGATATCAAACTCGACAGGTTTCTGGGACAATAGGGAAGTTTCACTCATGCTGATCCGAAGGAATGCTAAGAGGGTCACAATTCCTAATTCGACGGATTTTGAATAATAGGGAAGATTCTCACTCATACTGATCAGACGGAAATGCTAAGAGTCATAAATTTAAAGTCCACGAATTGTGTTATTGGAGAAGTTTCATTCATGTTCGACCAAAGGATGTGCCAAAGGGTCACAAGTTCTAATCCGACGGATTTTGAGTCATAAAGAAGTTTTCTCGCATGTCAAACCGACGGAGGTGTTAAGGGGTCACTAGCTTGACAAATTTTGACATTGTGAAGGGCCCCATGTGTCGAACCGACGGAAGCATTAAAGGTTTAGAAGTTGGTTGTCAAAAGTTGGACAAGATTCAATGTCGAATAGTTGAATTCACGGCTTACAAAGATTGGATACCTAACTGATTTGAATTCCATTTATTATCCTAGTTCACCCAGAATCCCAGATTCTGGGCCTCAAAACCATGGCCATCCCGGGGATGAATCGACATCATTTCCTTCCAATCTCATGCATTCGTCGAATATATATATGGACATGCAAAATCATCCAAGTACCATGCTTTCCAATTTTCGGTCGAACATGTGAACATACTAACATGCAAAATTGTCAAACCAAACATCATGCATTCCACTCTGTCGAATATATTATCAAACTTAACAAATCATGCAAACAGCGTAAACAACTAAATACAAGACAACACGAGAATCATAAAAACCAAGCAAGCAAAGGATAGCCCTCGTCAGGACTTCCTCACCGACAAGCACAACAGGGTTCCTTAATGCTAGAAGAGGTTGAGGAGGAGTGTCTTCCTCTTACCTTGGAGAAGCACAAAGAAAAACTGCTCCTTTTTGGTCAGAAATCACGTTTTCAGTTCCCAGGAGATCCTTAAACATTCAAGCTCACCAAAATCAGAATCAAGGGTTGAAAGGGATACCCATGGTCATCAAAATGACAGTGGGTTATGAAAATGAGGGGAGATGAGGAAAAGCTAAGGACTTTACCTTAAAGTTCCAACCTTTAAGCTTCAACCGTGGAGGAAAATGAAGATGAAGAAAATGTAAAACTTTGAAGATGATTCCTTCAGATATGGTGTTTCTCTAAACACGAAATGGTGCTAGGAGTGTGACGGTTTTGGAAGATAAAAATGTGAATGTGGGTGGATGATGCTGCTGTAAGGAGAAATGGAAAGAGAGAAAGATGAGTGAATAGTGAGTGCTACGTACAGGAGGAGGAAAAATGTGTGGATGAAAAATGAATTAGATCCCTTAATTCAAATGTGAAGCCCAAAATGGGAGGAAAGAGAAATAATAAAATAATAGTTGGAAGAAGCTTCTTTGAGAAGCTTCGCACGCTTCTCTATGAAGTGCATAGTAAGCTTGTCTGACAGATGATTTATTACACTAGCAGATAAAACCTCAAAAAATGTAGACCTCGTAAGCGTACTGGGACTCGGGTTTAGTAAGATCCCCGTTGCCACGTTGACGGTCCAAGGTTTACCGGCTTCAGGGAAAAGATTCTATTCTCCGGCTCCACTCAAGACACACATAAAACGAAGAATATATTAAAATATTCATCATCTCCAGAAAATTCCAGAAAAATTCTTAAAAATTACAAATATTATAAAATGATCGTTTTTAACAAAATAATGAATTTTCGGGATGTTACAACACTCCCCTTCAAAAAGGAATTTCGTCCTCAAAATTCATCATATCTTAGAACAAACGCGTTGTGTTTCTTTCATTTCGTCTCTTAGTTCTCGTGTTGTATCTTCGGTTGCATCAATCCAAATCACAGGCAATAAGGTTGCTTCCTTCCCCTGAGCATCTTATATTAACGAGCAAAAATGCGTTGACGTCATAGGCCGATCAACAAAAGATTTTACGCTCCTTGAGTCTTCAGCCATCCAACAGCCAACTCCCAAAACAATTGTACACCGCTGAGTGTCTCTATCGAACTTACTCTTCTTGCTCACTGTTGTAGACAACTAAACTTATTTTCTTCCTAAGGCGTCCTCTACGACATTCACCAGAAGGCGTCCTCTACGACATTCACCTCTTCTGATATTATACCAAAATAAAAATCAAAATCTTTTGGAACTTCTAATCATCGTTTCTG